>OY728155.1:376682433-378082433 GCA_963277665.1 Viscum album | reverse complement strand
TTACCGTTATCCACCAACGAATGATGAAGACGGTGAAACATGCAATATCTTCCACTTCGTATTTTTTCTCACAAGAAGCATGAATCAAGTGGGATTAGAGGTTAACAGTGAACATGTATTATGCATGATCATATATCTTCAAATGGGCCTCCTATATAATTTTAATACATAACCATTATGAACACCATGGGTATTTATTCCTATCCGAAAGGTATATATAGGAATTCTAATTGAGGTTTAAGCACAACATCACAGACTCAATTTAATCCTTATGGGGACATCTTGCTAGTAGGTTGATATCTGAATCAGAGTCCCATATTCCTTCTAGGTCCATCCATTAAAATATTTGTTGTCCATATTCTTATTATGATCATTCCATATACCATTGATCATATTTACTATCCATTTCCCTCTCATTGTTTTGGTGTAAGATCCACACTTATTATTTCCAGACCACTTTCTCATTGAAGTACTTGAAACATGACATTAAGCTGAATGGTTTGTTCCTTGTCATATGAACTTAATAGGATTTATGTTCCATGTTATATTCCATATTACTATGTGGGTTATTATTCCTCTAACAAGGATAGATAGTAAGGCCTTATATGGGCATAATAAAAAAATTGAAATAAATTTCATTTACTGGTTGAAAATAAATTCTAGAATTCCCATCTCTATGGCTTAAGAACAATACAAAAAACAATAAATATAACCCATTTAAAGGCCTCATATACATAAATATGGTTTCCCGTTAATAAATCTCCATAAATTATTGTTAATACATATTTGTTACTAGTTTCATAATCAATATTTCCAAGGGAATAACTAATATGTCTTAAATCTACAAGAGTGCCTCATGGTAGAGAATAATACCATCCAATGGGTGTGATTTGGCTTGTTACTCATTATCTCGACCAATATGAGTTCTTAATAATCCTTTTTTAAGTTCCCAAATGATATAATACCTTTATATTGTATGCCCATGATCCATAATGTATATGAAAACCATTTTTGTGTTTCGAGCTACATTAGAAAAAATCAATGGAAACCTACCTCCATGAAAAAAGGTATAGAATTTTTTTTGAGCCCAATGAAACTGCATTAATTATTTTGTCATGCACTTATCATTCCCCTTTTGTAGCATAAAAATTTTCAAGAGGTCCAAACATGGAGGTATCTTAAAGCAATCAGCCATGCATGTGTTTATTTATTGTGAAACTTCTTTGAAGTGTTTTCTTGTTTTTTGATTTTCATGTATACCATAAGGAACTTTCAACATAACTATCATCAATCAAATGTAATCCTACCACCATATAAAACCATATTAAAGAACTAAAACACAAGATATATCATATTCTAACCAAAGGAATCCATCCCAAACCCGACATTATTAATAATGGGATTTAAATGGACTAGTTTCGTGGTACATCCTCAATGCTATAGGCCTGAACATAGAGTATACACACATATACCTCCAAAAAATGAATCCACTCTAACAATCCTATCAAAAAATGGATGATAGAAAAAATAATATGTCACCCATTACCATCTATAACTGATTAGATATCCTTTCCCTAGAATCCAAAAACTTTTTTCACCCATACCATAATAAAGAATTCATAGCGTTCGGTGATGGGCTTGTATCAACAACATTGGAGTATCCATGAAGGTATCATGATAGTAACCACAACTGCCAACTCCACATTGTGATAATCCTCAGCATGATGATGATATTTCCCTATATCATTCATTTAAATTCACTATAACCCGAGTGTCTGGGATATCCCAACAAGTGTATGTATCAAATAATCAGGAACATGATGAAATATTTATTATTTAAGGAGAATCAAGCTTGAAATATGCAGTAGTATCCTATCAGTTAACCCATATACAATCTCATGCAAAACAATCCTACAAAAGACATTTTGGAAAAAAATGAGAAACCTTTTGATAAACCCCATAGAAAATTGGGGTTTACCCATATCTCTAGCCTTTCACATGATGATTATCGATATATCATGACATGAAATGGATGACAGTACCCGAGACACATCCATTTTATAACCAATGAATGGGAATATTTTCAAATTCTATCTAGATAAGTCACTGCTTACATCATGGAAATGATGGAAGGGAATGAATATATACATGTCAACATTCTAAAAGTCTTCCAAGATATAATTATTTCATCAACATTGACATGGATTTAGCCAGACAACACAACCTATGCATTGAATATAACGCATCAACTAAATAAGATGGTCACATAAGATAAGATTTGTATTTCTGTACTTATCTAGCAGGGTCATCAGGACAATCACATAATAAATAGAAATGATATCAAGAGAACACACCCATTCTAACTTGAAATCGTTGGCCCCCTTTAGTGGTCACTTTAAAGAAGTCATATTTCCCTACCAGATCTATATTAGTATTTTGTTACAATTTGACAACAACAAAAGATTCACTATGAAAATCTATCATAGCATAATTTTTTTTTTCAATATATGTGAATCCAGCTACCCAATGGTGATCACCACAAAGGGAGTTTAAACATAGGAAAATTGAATAACATTTGAAAATAATTGATCCTTATGTACCTATCTTTGGTGTTCATGAATCTTTAAATCATCTATCAATGGTGTCCCAAGATCCTACTGATCATTCATCAAGAAAAATAAATAGTAATCATAATCGAAATATTCCTCACCATGATTTTACTGCGACCACCTCTAGAGGTCCTCCATGGTAATAATACCATGATGACCTCCATTATAGTCAAGATATGATCAATCATGAGAACTTTTTTCCTACTATGTAACATGGAGACCCTCATCATGGATAAAATATCAAATGGATAGAAGTTCCTCCCATTTAATAATTTTTTTGAAAGACTTTTCTAGGGAACACATAGGAGGAATTTTTTCTACAATCAAATAGAAAACCATAGTTGCAGTCCTTTCCCAAGATGACATTTTTTATGATTTTCCTCACTATAGTGATATTATACTTCAAAAATAAGGTCCTCTCCAAGGAAAATCAATTATGAGAAAGAAAAAATATCATGAGGAACTTAAGATTATGAGACCTTTCGGTATGATACCTTTTTATTTACAAGTGATATCATTTCGCTACATGAATAAATTTCTAGGAAACAATCACTCTCAAAACCACCATCAGATTATCTTATATCCAACGTAGAAGATGAAATTACTCATAACTCAACAACTTATAGAATGGTAGCTGGGGGATACTGTCTTTTTCTAGATGATGTGGAAGAATATTCTCCTAAATTGGAGGAAAACACATTACTTATGAGTAAAAAATTTGATGAATATAATATACCGATATTATTTTATCCCTGAGCATGTCCTCAATATAGAATACCAAAATCATTTTTAGAACAATGTGTCTTTGATAGTCAGATTAATATTCATCACTCTAGGGATGATTTATTCCCTTTTGAGAAATATAAAATTCATGTCATGGTAATTGATGAATTACATCCTCAAATTGACTAAGCTACCATTTAGGGGTTGAGAGGCCTAAAATCATGGGAATGTTAGGAGGGTATCTAACATGAATGTCATAATTTTTGAAAAAATATATGCTACTTATTGTTAATTACCTATCTTATTAATGGATATGTTTATGGGTATATCATGGAACATTACATCTTACCAAGCTTCATAGTTAGTAGAGCCCATCATAAGTGAAATAATGAAAAATAATTACCTCTAGTCAGCTCGAAGAATAAAAATGTACTCATCAAAAATGAATCACTTGACATGATTCAAACCCGAACACATCATAGAAGTGTTGACCATGAAGAGGGTGATCCATTGAAAAAATCATGCATAAATAATTTGAGGGGTTTAAAAAGTATTTTTATTTAAGGAACACCAATAATTAATAGAAAACAATGACTTTGAAAGAATTTTTCTCACATTTTGATTATATGATGCACCCATATCATGATAAAACATAGAGATTCATGATCAAGAGCATATTCATGGTGGCTTCAACTAAAATAATATAGGAGCTTCTCCATCCTTCAAGATTAGTGGAATTTTTAACTCAACCCATATCCATAAGGTCCAAAAATCTATATTGAAATATTGTAGTTGTGGGTTGATAAAAAACATAGCCAAAATGGTTGGGGAATATTTACCATATCCTCATCCCTAATAGAAATTAGTCTTTTCTAAAAGTGTTGGGTTAAAAGGAAAAACCACCAATTTGTTCCCAAATTGTTACCCAACTTACTCGATCGAAACATGTATGATTAAATTAATAGGATATCCCCTAAAAGTCACCCATATCTAGATATCTCTAACTGGATCATTACAGGAGAAGATGTGGCCCCGTGGGGGGGGAGAGATCTATCCTGTTTACAAAAACCCTTTATGATCATAATCCTTTTAATATAAATCCTCCAAGAAACAAGACATCATATCATTCCAAGAATAACTTGACATCTGTAATACTTTATACATTGGGTAATCTCACTAGAACCTACTCTATAGATGTTAGAGATCATAAAACCAATATTTTAGAAAAGAGGAGGAGGTTTATATCTAAAACATATCCCATTTGGAAATGAATGTGGACGGTGTGTACACTAGGAACCATTGGCATGCTATGTATTTGAGGACTCTCCTAAATCCTCCCCCACTACCTCCTCAAGGAGTATCTACAAATAAAAAGGATAAATATGTAGTCATTTCTCACCCACCACATATTGAGGCTAAACCACATACACATGAGAAATTATTTTCTCAATACAAGGAAGATATAAAGGATTTTAGAAATCTAAATGAGGAAATACATCAAGGACAAATCCTTTCTTGATATTTTTTTCAATTAGATCCTTATCTTTGTATCTCAACCGATGTACCAGAAAAAATATTATTATCCACATAAAAATAAGTAGACTCAAAATAGTTTATCAATATAGGATACTGACAACCAATATACATGGACCCAAAACTGGTGAGATGTAAAGATTCACAATCATTAGGTGTGCAACCATAGCTTAGCCAGATGAATACTCATTGGATAATCTATAAAGGTTACCCACTATGATTATATATATAGCTATCATCGATAGGTTAACCTATTTCTCCCCATGTTTAAGATCCTTCCCAATTGGTTACTCCACCCCAGTTCATCGAGACTGTTGAGTAACTAGATGTTATTTCAGAAGATATTATAGGATGATGTGTACCAGTAAAACTTGAAAGGAATCCATACCTCGAATTTTTGGATGAAACTCTTCCCAAAAAAATCAATAGGATTCCTACATTCCAAGAATTCAATGGATTAGAGGATTTATTTTATATATTGATTAACTTTATGACATGGTGTGGTCCTATGATGGTAAATCTTGAACAACATGAGGAAACCAAGATCATAGGCTTCAAAATAACCATAGAGGGACTAGAATTTATCTGGTATACTAGTTTACCATCCTAGTCAATAAATAAGTTAGAGGATCTTTACCAAAAATTCATTAATAAATTTATTTATATATTACAGATACTGAAATTTATAAACCCCCCATGTTTCAAGAACTAACATTATTATAGGGTATTAGATTCTATTTCCATGTGTAATTGTCTCACTTAATCTCGGAGCCTAAAACTTCCTCAAGGGGACTTATTGAGTCTTTTCATTGAGAAACTTCATGTTGAGATACAAACAACACTAATCTTGTTAATGTATTTAGGTGGATTATAAGATCATTATATTATTATAAAAAGGCTGGATGATTATATTTTTTAAACCAGATATAAATCCAAATTAACACCAATAACCATTGGAAAGAGATTTTGAAGAGTGGAAACTGTGTTCATCACATTATAACCATCATCTACCTCAGTTTTGGATCCCAAACATGAACCACCTCACATAAAACCTACTTATGAATAAAAATATACACAATAATATCTATATTAGGATGAGTGAAGAGAACCTAAATGATCTTAAATTTTAATACTAGAAGAATAATTTGTTTGAGGTTAACTATTTCTATGTTAATTTATTGAAGCTATAAAAAACAAACTTCTGAAATATCATGATCCTTATATGAATGATTAGGTTGGTCTTAATGATTTCCCATATTATTTACCCTTTCTCTAAATATCGCATTATATCATTTAATATTTTTTATTTTAATAAATCATATAAAGTATGTTTAATTATGAGAAAGTGAATGTTAGTAAACTACTAGTACAATTCGTTTTTTTGCACTGGCATCCCAAATTAAGAAATTGAATGGAAATGAGTTTCAATTAAGAGAGTATATAAGTTAATTTATTGTATAAGAATGGAAAAAATCAAACAAACTATTATTATGCACATGAAATAATTAAATAAAACAAATAAAACATTATATTCTTATTATATTATAAAACCATCTATGTTAGTTCCTTGGTACACTAAATGATTATTTCAGTTAAATGATAAGGTTGATTTAAAATAAATCAGTTATAAGAGTATAAGGATTTTCTTATTCCAACACTAGTCATTACTCTCTCCAATTTCATCGCACCATCCTTAAGAGAATAGGAATAGTCCTTCTAAATGGTAATGTAATAATTTTCCCATATGTTGAAACCTCATCAAGTGAAGAACTGGTATTTAGTTTCATTAATAGAATATAAATGATGGAACCATTCTTAGATTATGTGATGTGTTATAAACCCAAGTCCCCTATTCTAGACAATTGAACCACAAATAGAGGCCATAAGCGTCAAGGAGGAAGTGAATAATGTAGTCATGGAAAAATCTAATATTATGGAGATGACCCCATCGGATTTTTTATTATACTAATACTCATGGAAGGGCTCTTTAGTGAGCACCTAAATAGTAGGAGAGATCACCTAAATTCCCTAAGAGATTTTTAGACAATATTGTTTTAGAAGATCGATTAGATGTGTTGAAACAGAATCGTCATCCAGAGTATTTTGGTTAGAAATGTCAATGAAATACAATAATTATAATTTTGGCCTACACATTTATTTAGCCTCCATATTCATCAACCCCAAGAACAGAAACCATTACTGTTAATTCTAGGGAAAAAATTTCCATAAAAAACATGGACCTTGGACTCAAAAATGAATTATACTAATGTTGTTGGCCATAGTTCCAGTGAATCTTTTGTTACTGTAGGCTTGTATCCTATCACATGATCTTTCAGAAGCACTCATAGAGGTCCTATGAAAATCTATTGATATAAAATTTTAGGTCACTTATTCTAAGGTATTCCATACAGATATAGACCATATATAAGGTCATGATGTAATCTATTTTATAGAATATGATAAGGATAATGTGCCACAATGAAACATTATTCCCCTATATGTTTTTAGAAGGCTAGATAATCTCAATATCCATAAAAAATTCAATGATAATTTATTAGGTCACAATCTCATTAAAAGAAAAACACTTATCTAATTGGGATATAGTGGAGCCAACCTCTCTCACACTCTTATAAAACATTAGGATTATGAAAAAGTGAACAAAATACCTATAGATGAATCATGTTCAAAACAAAATTTTAGGACCTAATTGGTGAATATCAATTCCAGGTCATTCATATGCATAAGTATTCAATGTCCAATAAGGATGGACGTGGTTTCACCAACATGTGGCAATCTCTTCATCATATCACAATTTTCTCAAATATTATGTCAATGCGAAAAGTTAGAATTTATACAATGTTGAATCTCCATTTGAGTCTTGTAAGGATTAATAAATTAAATCATAAATTTATTTGATAGAAGGGAAGCAACCAATTACTTATGATGTTACCTAGGTTAATTACCTGAATGGTCTATAACACACAATGAACAATTAATTCAAGGGGATCAGTGATGAATATGTGTTACCCATCAACTATATTGAAAATGTTAATTCATAATTGGGATTGTATTCTTCAAAACTAGGGATATCTATCATGTCAACTAAACCTTTTTTTTATGAAAATTATTCCAAACCATTTTTTCAATGGAGATGCATCTGGTTAAAATTACCTAGCTTTATCCCAATTATTTCATCATTCCAAAATTTCATCTATTGAATCAAAAATAATTGTCATATTATAACTGGGGAACGAAAAATATATTTAATTTGGAATATCATAGAATCAATCATTATACTATATTTATTGACTCCCCTTTTTCTTTAATCCATCCCAATATTGGAATGAATTAAAGTGAATAGTAAGAGGAAGAGGAAGAGGTAGTGGACAGGGAAGAGGAGGATAAAGGGGATGATTACATCAAATATTCTCCTCCATCTTCTGAGGAAGGTGTCTCTACCACTTTAGATGATCTATGATAGGTAAATCTAGGAACCAAAGAAGATCAACGACCTATGCTAATCAGTGTGACAATTACCATTACATAACAGGAGGTATATATATCCTTTTTAAAGAAAAATTGAGAATTATTTTCATAGAATTATTTATAAATCCTGAGCCTCTATCCTGATGTGGTTTCCCACCACATGGGTCTTTAAACTGGTTATCGTTGCTATAAACATACAATGATGAGAATTCATTTGAACCATGCTACCAATGTAAAGTATGATGATTAAAATATTATCTATGAAAACATAATTTTAGATTTTCAATTCCTAAAATGGATTTCCAATATTGTCCCAGTGAATTAGAAAAATGGAAAAAATTTAGTGAACGTTGACATCTGAGATGTCAACAGGTTCTGTCTAAATGATGTCTTCAAAGGTTTAATAATATAACCAATGATTAATGAAATATCTAGCTACCAATTACTATCCTTCATGGATGGATATCCATGATATAAACAAATATGAATAAATCATAATGTGTAATATATCAATTAATTTATAGAACCCCATCAAATATATTAATATCAATAGATGGCCTTCACCCTAATGAATTCTATCACTACATACAAGCTTAAAAATCACCACATATTCAAAATCGTTCTAGAAAATTCCATTGAGTTATATTTTGATAAATTTTTAGTGTATTATTTCCAAAATTATGATCATTTTTATTACCATCCTATAGTTTTCAAATAATCATGAAATCATAGCATAAAAAGGACCCCTTGAAATGTGATTTTGGTGTAACCTCATGAATGTTTTCTTGCTTCGTAGTAATCTGTCATGGAAATGATGTCGATACTAAGAATAAAAATCATATACTTGGCATGTTATATCCTTGAATAATAAATGTATTTATAATATAACAAGGATTCTTTGAATACTTTTGAAACATTATAGGAACAATTTCTGGTAATTGCTTTCTCTTCACCATGTCGATGAAAAATGAGGTCATGTATCAGTGTAATGGTGACTGTCAAGAAGAGTTTTATTTTCTCATGATTTATTTATTGAGCCCACCGGTGATGATTACAACTATCCAAGCAATATTATAAATGTATATGTGAAATTTTATAACATTCATAGGGTACTATTCTCGCATAATAAAATTACGCTAGAATTGAAAATAATCACTATTATATCAGCTAAACAATGATTAATAATTGCAATTATATTTCAGGCATAAATAATAACTTCATTGATTTAATATTTGTTTTTAAAAATTTAGGCAATATATATAGTATCAAGAGGTCTAGTTGACTTCTCAAATGGACCCTCTCAAGTTCAACCTCAACCACAGTTTATATACCAGACTTTTGGCACTATGGTTGTTTATCCTACCGTAGTTTGGAAAATTTTTTGTACCATAGAAGAAAATAAAGGGTAAATATTTGGTATATTTATTCACAAAGAATCCTTCATTATAATAAATGAATGTGTATACATAACTATTGGTTGAAGAAATTTTTTCTTCCCAAGATTCCCCCAGAACATAGGAGATGTATTTTGATTGCACATTAAGAATACCATCATGATAAGGGATGGAAGATAAAAAAAATAATTATTTTTTTCTTAGGAGTCACCATGATTTCTACATAAAAATAAAATATACCTTACAATTTACTATTTTCCGAATGTTTCCCCTACAACGATGTCGGATAATCAGCTCACATTACAGGCATAGATCCCAAAAACCAAATACAACTTATGCATATGAACATCAAAGGGGATTGAAATATGGTAATAAACTTGTTGAATTTTTATTATGCTATCTAGAAAGATGTTTTGATACCATGATTTATTCTGTATAAGGATTGATTGTGGAATTCCCATTTGGATCAAAAGTTGAATTATGTCCTATGCTCACAGAATGTTTAGGTTGATGCACTAGAAAATGAACCTATAGATTTGGTATATCTATATTGAGATAAAACATTCGTCAAAATTACACATCGAAGAATGACATGACCATTTTCCCATAGTAGTATAGAAAATATCAATTAGGTCAATTATTCACCTAAACTTGAAAATCCTATGAATGGATGGATGACGCCCATCCCGGTCTACCTCTAAAGTGGGATTCATTTATCAAATAGAGCCAGGATGGACAAAATATGACGATTGGAAGTCAAATTCATTATATATGATATCCATGGTCATTCAAAGGTCCTATATAAATGAGTCCATGATGGAATCCTCCTCGGATTCATTGATAGAGAAGATACTATCTCCATTATGTGAGAATTCTATTCTCATGTCTGTGCAACTCATCTACCAGGAGCCAAGATTTTCCACTGAATCATAATTCATGGAAATTTACGACCTTTGATGAATCAGGATTGTAAAAAATTCACTAAAAAGTGTCATACATTTCATGTACAAGAAAATTTCGTCCACAAACCCTTGGAATGTTTTCACACCACCTAATATTATTCGACATTAACTATATAGACAATTGATGTTGTGGGACAATACCCTCTTGTTACATCCAATATTTTTCAATATATCCTGACTTCTTTAAACTTATTTTCCAAATGGGAGAAATAAATTCCCCTCAATGATGTTAGATTAAAATGAATTATTAATTTCATGATGTCCAATATCATCACCAGGTATAGTTTCCATATTAATATTTGTATAGAAAACAAAACCAACTTCTTATATTTTCAATTAATGAGGAAGCTCATAGAATATAACTTTAATAACAACCATCCATCCCATTATCAGGTATCAACAAATGGGAATACATAGGGTTTTAACAAAACCCAGTTGAACATACTCATAACAAAGATGGACACAGACTTGAAATCCTCACACAAATAGAATATACATGCCTTCGGGGTCGACCATACCCCAACCTATATTTCTATATATGAGGCCCAGTATTCCATCAAATAGAGGATAGAAGGCTCTTTTTCCATTGAATTCCAGTTTCCTTCACTCTATATTTCCATCCTCAAATAATTTTCCATAGAGAAACAATCCCACAATAGTTTGGATGAATTGGAACTACTTTATGAGAAAAAAATTCATACCATGAATCATTTAGTGGTTCATAAAAATAAAAGATCTCAAGAATTAAAAATTGAAAGTCCTCTTTTATTCATTAGTTTTGGTCCTCAGGACCCCAATAATACATGGGAATAATCCCTCGAATCATGAACCAAAATGAGAAAGAACTTCAGACATCCATAAAGTCTATTCCAATACAGAATATTAATTAATCACCATGGTTGGAGAGTGTACTATGTACCATAACAATGAAATATTTCCCATGAAATATTTCACATGAGTTACACCTTATGGTCCTTTTCATATGACCCAAAAATATAAGACACCATTAATCCTTTTCAAATGATGTTAGACTGCTTGGAGTTGTCATTCCCAAATGACTCTAAAAGGCATACTAATATCATCATAGTAACATAGTATTAAATTTTATGAAAACTTAATTAACACATTTTGTTAATATACAGTCTTACCTTATATACCGAGCATAATATTAACTAGGAGACAAGCCTAGGAAGTCTCACGTGGAGTGTATGTGATGTATCTTATGATATGAATTCCCAAAATCCAAGTATACTATTCTTATGAGATGATTTCTCGAATACACGAGAATATTTTAATGAAATATACCCACATACCGCATTTTCACTCATTCCATAGAATAAATTCACTTACCTTATAATGATAAACTTCATGGAAGACAAATAATAATGTATGTCTTGATTATAATTTTGAATAGATATATTGTGATACCTAAGGCCATTATCATAGTCAAAAATGATAAAAATATTGGATCATTAATTACATATGTGTCATAACATTTCAGGTAATCATTACCCAGAATTATGTGTAGCTTGAAACTTGTTACAATAAGATGTGTGACAATATCTTTACCAAATCTCTTAAGCCCAACCAAAAAAAAAACCGAGAATGATTATAATTTTTAGTGTTTCACTGCTTTTAATTAATTTATATTATATAAAACTTCATTAGAAAATGAAGCCACTCTATAACCACTAGTGGTAATCAGTTTCTTCACTAGTATTCATTTAATTCCCCCATGTGATAAGGGAAACACTTCACATTCATTATTACACACCCAAATAATATCTAAATGGGATTAGGAATCATAGTATGGGAATCATCATATAGATAGGTCATATTTTAGTCCAAGACCATGAACATAATGTATGTTTACATAAAACAAATTGTGGTATGATAGAGTTTATGCATCCTATTTATGTTAGGTAACTTACGTCCCTTCCACAAGTTTAAAAACATCATCGTTGACATCCGTTTTTTATGAAATTAAACTATATATTATTGTGTCCCTCATTTGAGAGAACCACCATTACAATTGTTTCTCTACTACCACACTTGTGAATTGATTCTCATTTTAATGAAGTATGAAGTCATTCATGGAGTCTATATACTATCCCAATATCAATATGATAAAATTCACACTCACAACAAAATAACTATATTTTTTTGGGGAATATATCCTAGAGAGACATGCACTTTAATTCTAATTCCATTGAAATATTTATGGTCATAAATATTCTCTAACCTATCCCTAATTGGAACAAAAAAGGCACACCCACTCTCATCTGTATGTGGTAGATCCATATTAGAGAGTATGTGGTAGTTTCTCATTTCATTAATGAACTCATATTAAGAAAAATTAACCTCCCTATATTTGGACAAGACCTATGTCAGGAATGTTATACAGAACCATTTCTGGAAAGATTTTTAGTAGCAAAAGATATTTAGTGATGATCACATATAGAATACTGGGTCCAATAACAATTTTTCCTTTTATTACATATAAGTTTGTCTTTTGTTAGGAACATGCTACCCATTCCTGACCAATTTCAATATAAATTTTTCCTTAGTAATTAGGAACATTCGGTTCGGAAAACATACCCCATTCTTTGTTAAATTAAGATAGGCATAAGCTCCTACTAATATATCACTAATAATAGAGTCTAACTATAATGGAATTTTTTTAACTATGAATATTATTCCTCAAAACAAGACATTTCATAATACACCTCCATTTCTGGAATATCAATGAAAGGAATTTTTTACCCTAGGAAAAAAATCCTATTTTTGTCACTCACAATGATGTAATCAAATTGGAATCCTCTTATAGAACACAGTATATTATCATCCCATAATTTCTTGTCCCATTACACTCATCCAAATTTGGGAACCCCATGGCCACAGATCACAACCCCCCCCCCTTCACTCCCATAGAATGATAGATAATTATTTGTCAAATGACCACGAAATGGTTAGTCTTAGATGTAATATAATTAAATTACAATATAAGTCCTTGTTTAAAGAGGTTAAAATATAGGAAATTTTCATTTCTTCATGATGTTGAATTTCAGTGTTCACATCCTTATCATTTAATGAAAAACTATGTGTTGTTGTGGTCGTCACCTGAGAGAACCACTATTCCATGGGCTTGTATCTCATCATGCATTGTCTCTACAATGATGTGTGCCTTGATTATCATTCCAATGAGATATGCAGTGATTCTCGAATCCCTCATGCTACGACCATCAAAAAATAAAACATTAATCAACTTATCCTATATAAGAGGTTGGTATAACATTTTATTTGCAATTACAATTAAAATAATTCTAAATTCTTCTCACATTATCCAAACTGACACCTTCCACAAATCACACATAATTATTTTAGGAAAACTCAAATTGTCACAAACCACCCATGTCTATCAGTAATAAGAGCAACTAAATATGAAGCATACTTTTTTTATAATTCATTTTACGCCTGAAAACACCAATTTTCATATTATGAATCAAAGTATAACATTTATATAATTGGAATTTTCATCCATTGGTGATAATAACCATATCATTTTATGCCCAGAGAGAATCAAATTAGAAGTTACATTTCTAATATAGTTTATGATCATTCGTTTCATACATTTCCCATGTCATCTCTTCAGATAATTAATATCCCCATATCAGGACATAAAAATTTTCTTCCTCATATCCAGAATGCGTTGAAGCATTCATAACCCACAGGTCTAACTTGGGCCATTATACCCATAACTCAGGTACAAGTCAATTCATCTTAAAGCATCAGTTTCATTAGTCTGACTTGTAATACATTAATCTGGAAATTAATAACACATAATGCCCTTTTGGAGGAAATCACTCAAAGGGAACACTAGGAAGGATTTTATATTCATCACTCTAGATATATACTTAGAAAGATTTAATAAAAATTTATAAATTGAAATTAAAATTGAAGAAAAAATTTTTAGGATGAAAAACCATAATGGGGTCCCTAATAATATGACGAGTCTCTCTTGATAATTCATATTATATTTTACTTAGATAAAAATTTAGTCGATGAATAAAAAACATAATGTTTTTTGGGACTGTGATATGTCTCTAGACACATTCATACAATGCTTTATCACCCCCATGAAACTGAAAAAACATTTAGAATCTTATTATTCTAGTAATTACAATTACAACACATTGTGAAATTGGAGTTCAGTGAAATGGTATAGATTTAGTGTTATCCAATAATTTCAGGGAAAACTTGGATGAAGAAATATATGAATGCGAAAAAAATAGATTCACTCATATAAAATAATAATCATAGGAGCACTCCCATAATGAACTCTCTTTTTTAAACACTATAGTTTTCCATGAATTTAATTTTTTATCTATTGAATCATTTCTTGAGCCTTGTATATAGTATTTCAAATCCTATTTAACTATGTGTAGATGGAAACATCTACACAATGATTTTTTATATTTTTTTGTAGCAATAGAATATATTCCCTAGTCATAGACCCTATTTAAGGATTGGTTGAGTTGAACAAGCTCTCTATTGATAACAAAAAACTATTCATGAACACATATATACTAAACATATATTTCATTGATTTGGCATTGAATATCCCATACTTCCATGGAATGGTTAACCTAATTCTTGGATATGAAAACAATATGTAGCTAAATAGTCCAAGTAGATTATCCTTAATAGCTATTGTCCTTTTATCATTCTCTCTATGATAGATAGTACCATTTATATCATTATGGATTATGCAGTATTAAAATCCACCATACTAAAATGTGGAGAACACGGTCTGGAGTTGGTGTTGTTTTTCGGGAAATCATTCAAGGGGAATCTCTGAAACCATCTTCTAGATATCTCTTCAAAATAAACAGAGTGAAACATGAATGTAATTTTGGGCCTCTAAGTCCATCTCAGAACCCCTATTAGAAGGGTTGAACTACCTCAAAATCAATTCACATAGTGAAGTAGGTTGTAAAATTACAAATACTATAACATCATCCCCACCTTATTCCATTGATTTATTTTTGTTGTAGGATTACCCTTTTAGAAATGATATATCATCCACTTATATTAATTCCTCCCTAGAATCCTCAGCCTTAGAATTTTTAAATGGGATCTCTTAATAAGGATCACATCCCGGAGAATTCCTCAGAACCGCTAGGGACAGATCATGATAACTCCCCTCCTAATAACCATGATTTGGTGTTCCCTTAGAAACCAGAGATTGAGGGACCTTAGTACACAGTTTGTAGATCATTGTTGAAATATTTTCTATGGAAAAAGTTATAAAACACAATATATTTGATTAAATTCATCATACATGTTAACATTGAACATTAGTGAAAATATAAAATGGAAAAACTCACATCCACTTATTTAACACTAAAATTCCTTTAATTCCTCCCAAGTGGAGGAAATATTAATTTGTTTTGAATCATATTCTTATGAAATTAGTTCGTTATATAATTCCTCACTTCTCATAGAATCATGGAAAATAAGGGTATCTGAGACACTTAGATTAGGACCAAAATTGGCTCTATCGTCAAATTGATCAACTGAATTGTTGGTTTCAATGACATTTTTAGGCCCCAATCAATTATGTTAATCATCGATACCTTCATCAAACTATCTAGGTCTTTAATCAACATATTCTGAGAGAGTGACAGGGTATGTGATGGTTATCGTAGGATCCTACAATATATGTTATGGATCTAAATTATCATAAGCAAAATACTTCATTGATACAAAGATAACACCTTAAGAAGAATGTTGATCATTAATTGGATTCTCATCTCCCTATAATGTAGTTGGAATAGTTGTGGAATTAGACCGTGACAATACTCTTATCAAAGTGAATATCTAAAAAAATACATGCCTCATTAGGAGTATCCTCCTTATTTCTCAGATATTCAACTATAACCTCCTTAAAGAGAAGATATGGGAGAATATTATGCAGTTCAAAAGTTGGATCACATTTATATTCTAAATAAATTGAGAAAACAATTCATTGAAAACTCACCTCAAATGAGAAGAGTTTGAGAAATTTATTTATTCTATATTATCCCTTTTCCTAGGAATATGAAAGACTCACACTTGATCCAAAAAATGATACCAGAAGAGGAAACAATGAATATTTCTCTATTATATCCACCTCAATTAAACTTTTTCATACTGACAAATTATGAATTTTTTGGGTGGATACTATACCCCTGATGGGGGTACCCTTCGGCCAATATTTTAGTGACTCAGACTCTACCCCTAAGGCCACTCAATATTTCCTCTATAAATTAATTCCATGTAATTCCTATAAAAAATGATGAATTTTAATGTTATAGGGGAGGATAAAAGATAATATCCTCACCAATATCGATGAATTAGTCCAATTCATCAGTTTCTGGATCAACCAACCCATCAATAGCACCCTAGTTTATAGTATTGTTCCCCCAGTTCAGGGTAGGTATCTATTCATATATGGAATATGTAGAAAATTCATGTAATTATGGTATATTTACACTTTAGTAGGATTATTATAATAGGGGAATATTAGAGGGGCTCAAATTTCACCATGTTTTGGGACATGCATGCTCTCTTGGAGAAATATCAATATGTACTCAGTGTATAAGTTCATATATTAATAAAGTTCAACCACCTTCATCATCATGTAATATTTTAAATTAATGTATATTTTTAAATGGGACCCTACATCCTTGGGTTTTAATAGTCTTCTAGGCCTCTCTATCATGAAAAGAGGTTGGGAAGATGGAGTCCGAGTTTCCTCCAATTGATGACAAATAGAACACCAATGATCAGAAGGTGTCATCTGTTCAACAAAAAAAATATGTGTGGGACATGACTAATATATTTTAGAATATTTTATATCGAACTAAAAAATATTGATATAAATTTACATTACATTTATTATTCAGAATACTTAATACATTACAAAAATATATTCTCAAAGACTGTATTAGTTTTGTGTCTTTGTAAACTCGAAACATAATTTTCTATCTTGGTGAAAAATCATCAACATCTCCCATAAGGATCATCCCATTACATTTTTCTAACTAAAAAAATTATTTATATACTAGGGAAAAGAAAAAAGGGTGACCTCAAATGTTCAGTAAGGGAAAACATGGAGAACAAAAAACAAATCATAAACATTTAAACGTAAAAACATGAGCATAAAGTTTACACATAAAAATCATTTATCAAAAAATAAATAATGGAAGAATGTAAGGCATAAATCATAAAAGAAAATTAAACATGGTATAATTTAATTGTAATAAAACATGTAATTGTGGTAATCTAATAGGCGCAAAATATGATTTCCATAGTTGCTAAGGCATTCCTTCCAAGACCATCATAGTGGAAAATGTCTATTACAGAAACTAGTTTATTTTCCATTACATCCATGTATTACTGAACCCGATTTACATTCAATTACATTAATATCTATCTCAAGATATATAAATAATTACATAGTGCATTGGATGAATAAATAGGTCCCACCCATATCATAATAATATCATTCTTACATGTGTTACAAAAACACAAATCATTCATCATAGTATAACCTAGAAAATAAAATGGGCTTATTAAACATCATTATATCATAACATAATTCATACAAAATAATATTCCATAATTATAAAAATAAAATAATATTAATAATATGGTTAAAAAATAACCCTATTTAAGAGCAGCATCTTAGATATTTTTTTGATAAAACACTTGAACTTAGTTCTTAATGAAAATATCAATTCTTCTAAAAAATGCTTTATTTTTTCAAAATACCACGCAATTTTAAACGTAATGAATTTATTATAAAATAAATATGAAAATTTTTAGTGGAATATTCATGGAAATAAGTAATTATAAATACATAAAAAATCAGTTCAGGTTGTATAAGTTAGAAAAACATTTTTCTCGTACTTTTTGTTGGAAATGTCAAGAAGTACCTCGTATGGTAAATGTATGAATTATTCTTTCTAAACCATGAATTAAATGTAAAAATGGGTAATAATGTCATTAAACATACATATAATAATAGTAAAAATTTTATGAGAATATTCATTGAAAATATGGAAATTATGATAAATATCCCCCCAATAAATACTTAGGTAGAAACAATCTCAGATAAAAATGATATTGAAAAATTATCCCTTACATTAGGTCTGATATCCTTCATATATATCCAAAACTCCTTAATGTTTTGTTTCAACATATTATTATCTTTTAAAAGAGACCTAATCATATTTATGAAATCATATATGATTCACTTAGGTCTTTATATTACCCTTATATTTTTCAACTCCATGTTTAAGAAACATTTTTGGTAATAATCGTTTTATTTATCATATGTTTTTTGACTTTTTATTCTTGAAATTTTTACATTTATAATGATTTAAATAAATCTAGAATGTAAAAAATGATATAATTATCATATATATTTAGTATATAATTATATATAATAGATAGATAAATGAAATGGAATATATCGTTCAGGGAGACGATAGGCAGTATGTACGCATGAACGCTACTTTCATTTCATTTCCATATTAAAGGAACGAAAAATAAATGATAAATAAGTATATTATAATTCCATTATAATATATATTTTATATACATTACATAAGTTAATTAATCCAATTTTTTAGATGTTCCATGTTTGGCATTAATGAGTCATATCAATTTGAGGGGGCGGTAGTATGCACTTCCTTAAATGAAATTATTGTATTTTCACATTTTTGAAAGTATAATGGTATACTGTAAATACAAAATATAGAATAATAGAGACATGATAAATTAAATATATATCATATAGAAATATATTGTAATCATAATGGCCACCATGACAGGTGGTATGAGAAAATTGAACAATCATTGTTTCGTGAGGCAGTACTTCGCCGCACACAAAAACAATATGTTCGAATCCATTATATGGAGGTGTGTGTAAGTGTAGTTTGAATAATTCTAAAAAAAACCTAGTATATTTAGGATACTTGTTTTTTTGTAATCAGTTAATAATAAGAGAATAGGGAGTTGAGAAGGAAAATAAAATAAATGAACTTGAGAGAAGACATTACCTCTAAATCAAGAAACTTCTTTAGAATTGAGACAAAATGATTTCTTGAATTGACTTCTAACCATGTTAAGGACTCTAGGAGTAAGGGAGGGATTTTGGGAGTTTATTTGGGAATATTTTGGATTAGAAAAGGGTTTTGAGAGGTGTGTGTTATGTGGGTAGAGGTGGTGGCCTTTTATAAGATGGGGGAGGGGAAGTTTAGGAATGTCTTGAAATATAAATTTATTATAAATTTGATTTCAACTAAAAATTCTAAAAAACTAATTTAATTCAAATATAATATGATTTGGGATTAAATAAAATAATCCAATAATTTTTAATCAAGTTTAGAATATTTTTTGTTCTTATGTTTTGGGTTTTACCCTTCTTTTACCCTTTTAAATCTTGTAGTGATATCATGTTATTCACACATTGTGGGTTAATTTAATTACCATATCATGTCAAAAGACCTCCCAAAAGTCATTTATAACGACTTTTATTAACCATTTTTCCAAATATTAGATTTTTATTAATTTAATTTCATCTAATAAACTATTTTATGTTTTAAGTTATGAATTATGTCAATTTTGGACAATATACATACTTTAATGATTTAAAAATTCATAAGAAATTTATTCCTTCAAACTGAAGGCATTAACTCAAATTTAATATGTTAATATAATACAAATTTTTATGGATAGAATCATAATATTAAAATTTCATTTATTTAAATATTTATAATATCATTTATTTGAATCTATTATTAATTAATCAATCAATGCATCAGCATTGTGTCATAATTAATTTTTTTATTTAATGTCTAAAAATTATAATTAAAACACCATGATGTATAAAAGAATTTTAGCTTTCTAATTACTATTTATAGTCAAAGATATCACTTATATAATCCCATATAAAAACTGCTTTATTAAAAATACATGTTTATGTTATATTTCTCTTTATTTAAAATTAATTCTGATAGAATTTCATTTTCACATCCATGTGGATCCATGGGGTCCAAAAATCAACCCAAGGATTACAATGGCCAGAAATATATCAATAAATAGGATTAATACCTGTTTTAGGGAATATTTATATTATTAAATTATTAGTTTGTAAGAATTATTTACTAGATGTACCCTTTATCCATGGTAAAAATAATAATTACAAAAGTTACTATTCAAAATATCAAAAAATAAGAGGTACCTATAAATAATTTTGGACCTGATGATTCCAAATTTGGAATTAAATTTTCCCAATACAAAACAAAAAATGTTACAATAATTAATTCTCATTGTCAAATCCAAAAAGCGTGATTTTAAGAAATAATAACTATCAAAATATTGACATGTTTTTAAGTCCAATTTCTATGGTAAATTACCTCTAAAGAGTTAAATTGGATTAAATTATAAAAAATTAATCAAATAATACTTTAAAACCAATTAAAAAGATAATATTACTATATAAATAAATTAGATGAAAATATAGTTTTGAATTAAAATGTAGTATTTTCCACTATTCATTGAAAAATATATTTTATTAGAAAAATACAAATAATTTAAAAAAATTAAATTTTGATATCTCTATTCCGAATAAAAAGTTTATTTTGTAATATATAATATATAAAAGTGCTAAAAATAGATTTAAAATTGGTGTACTGTCAAAAGGCGACAAAATTGCATTTTTTTTGAAAAATACTTCTTTTATACAAAAAATAAACTTATTCTTATATCATGTATAGAAAATACTTAAGATGAAATTAAATGTTATATAAAATTAAAAATTTGGTTAATACTATTCATAACGTCTTGTTTATATCCAATTAATAATTATATTTTAACAATATATCACTCTATAGTGAAACTCGGTGTGGCATATAATGCAAGCTATCGGGGATGGTCGCTCTTTCGTGAAATACAGGCCAAGAATAGTGTTTCATATACTGCAATCTAACATGGTGATGTATATAGATTAATTTAATATTGGTGTAGCATACAAAAAAAGACATAAAAGAAATTAAAAAGAATCAATGTCATAAAATCTTAGGGTATTACATTCTACCACCCTCAAATTGAATTTCAACCTTAAAATTCATTGTGGTTATAAAAGGTTTAATACTTGAAAGTTTCATTCATGTAAACCCACATTGTAAAAATATATACAAAAACTTCATTTTAAAATATAATGTAAAAACCTAATGGTTACCCTATTCAATTTATCACAAGGTTTCTACATAAGAGAACATAGGTGGGAAGTGAAAACAATGATATGGAATAGAAATATAAAAATCAATTTCTAAATTGATTGTGATAGATAAAAATGTTTGGAGAAAGTAAAGTAATAAAAATCTATAAATTTATGATGATTTAAGGTACCGTATGATTCATCAGATAAGAAGGTACTAGGATAATATTTTTGTTTTTGATGATCTTTTTCATAAATTTGATGATTTTTTGCATGAGGAGAAATATATACTTTATTTCAATACAATCTCACCAGTGTTAATTCATTGAATAGTTTCCACTTCGTCTCTTATTTAAAGAAATGATGTTGAATTTTATTATTCTTCATGTGTGTAGATTAGGCGATTGAATGATAGGTCATTCCCACTGCGACATCAAAATGATTACAAAATGTCATACAATCAACATAATTCCACCTATTGCGGGAAAATACATTACTCTAACAAACATCAATTGGAATATAAATTATATTATCCATAAATGGATAATAATATAATCCCTCAAAAAACTGAAAATATAATACTTTTGATGGAGGTGACCTAAATCGATATAACATTTGTCTCACATATCTTATTTGGCATGTCATGGTTGTCACATTCCAAACATGTGAATTATTTAATCATATATAATAAGATTAATTACCGTAGAACCTCAGTGAAAACATTCATTCTATCAAAATTAACTCTTTACAGACACACAAAATTTGAAATATTCAATATACTCAAATCACGATATCACATTGTCCTTATATCAGTCATGAGCTCATTTATAATATCAAACATCTAATTATCTCATTATCCCTTCATTATGCGAATAACATGTGTTTTCTAAAAATATTTCAATCACTTTTCATGGTCACAGGTACCATATAATTTTGGAAACCCACAATAGACCAATATAAAAATATTGCAATATTTCATAATACTATAAATGTGATTCCACAAAACTATTTTGGAATCCCATTACATAAACACTTAATCAACCCACCAATTCGTTTTCATATTCAAAATCACCAATAGATATGTCATGTGAATTACTTTTTTCTTTTAAATTAAGTGATTTCTAGAATCACTCATTATTAAACCTTGGATTAGGGTATTGGATATCATAATGCCCCATTTACTTGCACCTGTAGCATTGAAGTGTTGGTGGGGCATTCTCTATTGCCTTTTCTCTATTCACATCATTAAAATTATTTTTCCCATTGCTTAAGCACTCAACTTCTTGATGACCAAATTTTCCACACTTGAAACATTTTCTAGTCCCTTTAAGACAATGTCCACCATGTTTCTTTCTACACATTGAGCATAAGGAAACAATCATCTTCATTTCACGATTGTTTTGAGATTTTCCCTTGAACACCATCTTTCATTTCGTGTCAAAAGCCTGAGATGGATAGGTAACACCAACATTAAATTCTAACATGATAGCTCAACAAAAAATATCTTCATAGATACTGATGTCTCTTATAGATAATTCCCTTTAAAGACCTGGTTTTAAGCCATTAAAGAATCGATCAACTTTACTTTCATGTTGGATTATAAAGAGAGAAGCATAGCTTGAAAGTATTGTAAAATTCACCTCGTCTATACCAAAAGATTCATAATAATTTT
This sequence comes from Viscum album, assembly GCA_963277665.1. Taxonomy (NCBI): domain Eukaryota; kingdom Viridiplantae; phylum Streptophyta; class Magnoliopsida; order Santalales; family Viscaceae; genus Viscum; species Viscum album. Next base: position 378,058,785 of record OY728155.1, on the reverse strand, counting down.
GATTAATCTCAGGGAACTCATTTTCCATCTTTGTATGAAGAATACGAGGGACATACTTATGGAAAAAATAAGTTTTTTAACTCATCCCATTCCATGGATTAAATTTCATCTTGCTGCATTGTATTCTTAATTAGAGTCAACCACTAGTATACTTCACCTTATAAATTATATATTTCCAAAATGATTATTTAATTTTCTTAACAAAGAAGGATGGAAAATAAATTTTCAATGGTACTGATCCATTGTTCAACAAAAATTGGATCATAATACCAACTGAAAGAAGGTGGGTGTTTCCTCATGAAGGACTCAATAGAATGTTTTTACCTTTTATACACATTTGGAAGTCCATAATTATTAATATGTCGTGTGAGAATAGAAATAAGTTTTTTCATTCCATCTCCCATTAAATTTGTTTGTTTAGTAGGATATTCATTTCATTGACTAGTGTATTGATCATTAACATGGTTCGTTTGGGTTCCAGCCATTTTCTAAAACCCAAAAAGAATATTGTGAGAGTCAAAAATCAAACTAGGAAGAAAACATAATAAAGGGGGAATAATTTAAATATATGCCATATTAGGTTTTATACATGGGTATTCATGATTGTAACCATAATTATAGGACTGCATGTTATAGTTATACCTAACCTGTGGGATATACCTAGACATACCATAGAAATATCACCTGGGATCTCACTAGTGTTTTTGTATCCTAGATTCCAAATGTTAACTAAACATGTCTCTAATACCAACTCCAACAAACCCAGACTGAGGTACATGGACATTAAAATTTCTTTTGTAGAATACTTAATAAACAAGACAAATATATGCCCAAAGACCATATTAGTTTAGTGTCTTTGGAAACACAAAACATAATCTTCTAACATGGTGAAAGATCTTCAACATCATCAATAATGATATTCCCCATTTATTTTCTACCTAAAAAATTTCTTAATATCATTGGGAAAAGAAAACATAAAAATGTTTTTCTCAAATGCTAAGTCACTATTAATATGAAGATCATAAAACAAAAAATAAACATTTAAACATAAAAACATGGACATAAAGTTTAAAAATCCAAATCTTTTGTCATGAAATAAATCTTGGAAGTACAAATTAAATAGATCATAAAGTAACAGTAAACATGATAGAATATAATTGGAATAAAACTTATAATTATTGAAAACTAGTAAGGACATAATATGATTTCTATAGTAGCAAAGGCATTGCTGCCAAGACCATAATAGTGGAAAAAGTCTATTATTGAATGAGGTTTACTTGTAGTTCCATCGATGTATTACTAAACCAGATTTACATGTCATTCTTGTCATGAATATATCATGAGATATAAATTTTACCCAATTATTTAGAGGGAGATATATGTCACAACCATCTCATAATGAAATCATTATTAAATGTTCTACAAAAACATAAACCATTCATTGTATAATAACCTAAAAACTAAAATGGTCTTATTAAATATCATTACATCATAACACAATCCACATAAAATATCATTCCATAATTAATATAATAAAATCATAGTAATAATATGGATAGAAACACAACCCTATTTAGGAATGTCATCTTTGATGGAAATTTTTTTGATAAACCACTTGAACTTAATTCTTGAGGAAAATATCCTTTCTTCTTAAAAAATGTTTCATTTTCTCAAAATACCACACAATTTTATAAAAAAAGAATATAATAGAAAATAAAGATGAAATATTGCAAATTAATCATCATGGAATTAAGGAGTTATAAATACATAAAATTCATTTTATACCATATAATCTAAAAAAACATTCTTCTCGTACATTTATCATAAAATTCCCAAACTACCACATATGGTAAACATAAGAAAGATTCCATCCAAACCAAGTAATAAAAGTAAAAATGGGTAAAATGAAATTAAATATACATATAATAATAGTAATAATTTAATGATAATATTCATTCAAAACATTTAAATGAATGATAAATATACCCATAGTAAATACTAACATATAAAAAATCTCACATAAAAATGACATTGAAAAAATATCCCTTACTATATGTCTGATATCCTTTGAATATGTCCAAAAATATTGAATTGTGGGTTTAAACACATTATAAACCTGTAACAAAACCATAATCATATTTATGAAATCATATATTATTCACTTAAGACTTTATATTACCTGTTCATTTATAAACTCCATGTTAAAGCAACGTCTAGGGTAATAATCATTTTATTTCTCATACGTTTTTTGATTTTATATTCTAGAAATTATTAATTATATAATTATTTAATTAATTCCATAATTTATAAAATTATTTATATATCATTTATATTTAGTATATAATTATATATAATATATAGATAACTGAAATGGAAGACACCATTCGTTGAGATGATAGACCGTACGTACGCATGAACGCTACTTTCATTTATTTTCAATATTAATGGTATGAAAAATAAATAATTCATGGGTATATTACAATTCCAGTATAATATCTATGTTCTATATGTTACATAAGTTCATTAATTCTATCCTTTATATGTTCCATGTATGGTATGAATGAATCAAATCACTTATAGGTCTGGTAGTCCTCACTTCCTCAAATGAAATTATCATAATTAAACATTATAAAAAGAATAAAGGGAGGCTATAAATAAAAAACCAAAGAATAATATGGAAAATATAAATATAATACATAAATATAGTTCCATAATAATTTCCACCATGAGAGTTAGTAGGAGAAAATTGAACTATCAACGTTTTGTGAGGCAGTAGTTCATCGTACACAGAAACATAATATTCATATCTATTAAATGGATGTTTGTGTAAGTCTAGTTAGAATAATTATCAAAAAACGTACTAGTATATTTATCATACAGGTTCTGTTATGAAATCAAATAATAATAAGAGAATAGGGATTGGAGAATGAAAATAAAAGAAATGAACTTGGGATAAGATGTTACCTCTAAATCCGGTAACTTCTTTTAATTTGAGCCAAAAGGCTTACTGGAATTACCTTCAGACCATTGTATGGCTTTTAAGAGGAAGGTAGATATGTTAGGAGTTTATTTGGGCATAATTGGGATGACCTAATGGGCTTGATAGGTGTGTTTTATGTGGGTATAGGTGGTGCCCTTTTAAAGAGGGAGGAGGGTCACTTTAGAAAAGTCTTAAAATATTAATTTATTATAAATTCAATTTCTATTAAAATTTGTAAAAAATTAATTTAATTCAAATATAAGATTATTTTGGTTCAAATAAAAATCGTCTAATAATTTTTATACATGTTTTGAATATTTTTTATCCTTATCGTTTTTGGTTAACCCTTATTTTACCCATTTTAATACTAGAGTGATATCATGTTATTTACACATTGCGGGTTAATGTAAATACAATATCATGTAAAACGAAACCCAAAAATTATTTTATGATATATATGGAATTTTCATAACCATTTGGTTGAATCTTAGTTTTTAGGAATTTAATATCATTTAATAAACCATTTTATGTTTTTAGTTATAAATTATGTTAATTTTGGACACTATTCATACCTGAATTTTTTAGAAATTCATAACAAAATGACCACTTAGAACCGAAGGTATTAACTCAAATATAATATTTCAATATAATCCATAAAATTTTTGGATAGAATAAAAATAATAAAATTGCAATTCTTCTAACATTTATAATATCATTTATTTGAATCCATTATTAATGAATCAATCCCTAGATCATCATTGGGTCATATTTCAATTTATTTATTTAATGTCTAAAATTTTAAATAAAATACCTTGATGCAAAAAATAATTTTATATTTTTAATGAATTTTTATTGTCAAAGAGGCCACTTATATGACATCATATAATTTTCTTTATTAAACAATACATGGTTTTGTTAAATTTCACTTTTTTTTAAATTAATTCTTATTAAATGACATTCTCACATCCAACTGGATCCATGAGGTCCCAAAATTGACTCAAGGATGCCAATGGTCGGAAGAAACTCACCCAATAGTATTAGGATATGTTATAGATAGTTTTATATTATTAAATTAGTATATTTTATCAATATTTACCAGATTTACCTTTTAACTATGGTAAATAAAAATATTTATTGAAGTTACTATTCATAATTTCCAAAAATAAAAGGATAATATTCAAACAGATTGAAACTTATGATTAAAAATATGGAATCAATTTTTTTTAAATTGAAAACTTAGAAGTTACATTAACTAATTTAAAATTAATTCTGGTTGTCAAAACCAAAAAGTGGGTTTTTAAGAAATAATAACTATCAAATGATTGACATGTGTTTATGTCCAATTTCAATGGGAAATTAATTCCAATGACTAATATTGGATTAAATGATAAAAAAATAATCCAATGAAACATTAGGACGAATTAAAAATTTAATCTTACTATATAAATAAATTAGATGAAAATGGCAGTATTAAATTAAAATACCATATTTTTCACTATTCATAAAAATATCTATTTTATCAAAAAAATTCCAAAAATTTAACAGATGTAAATTTTGATGTCCCTATTCCAAATAAAATGTTAAATTTTTAAAATATAATATAAATAAGTGTCCAAAACTAGATTTAAAATGGCTGCACCATCAAACGGTGACAACACTATATTTTTCTAATACTTCTTTTCTCTAAAAAATTTAACTTGTTTTTATATCATGTCTAGAAAATACATAAGATGAATGTTAATGTTATATAAAATTAAAAATTTGGTCAATAATATTAATAATATCTAGTTATATTTTATTAAATAATAATATTTTAATAATATATCAATATTTAGAGAAACTCAGTATTGCATACAATGCTAGTTATAAAGGAAGGTCGCTCTGGCATGTAATGCAACAAATGAATAGTGTTGTGTATACTGCAAGATAAAATGGTGTTGTGTATAGAACAATATAATATTGGTGTAGCTTCAAAAACAAGACATAAAATAAATTATATGGAATATTTCTCATAAAATATATAGGTGTTACATTAGAGCACTATTTTCATTGTCATTAGGTTGGATCTTTTCTACCACATAGTCCCAATCCATCAGTTTTTAGCGCTTCAACCCAAGGGATTCTAGTTTTTTACATCCCTGTAGGGTGTGATGAAATTCGAGCATCTTCATAGTAAGATTTCAATCTAATGGGAACACCCAATGGATCCCAACTGATTAATTGTTGAGATAACTCAAGAGCCATGAAGAACCAGAGATATCATACCACCAATGGGTTCTCCTATAATTATACATGTACGGGAGGGGATATATTTTTTTCTTATAGGAACATAAATTTTATTGAAAATATATATAAGGAAATTTCATACCCTTAATAGGTTTAGGTTCTTCAAATATTCATCGTATATAATGTAAAACAGTTGCATGCCTTAAAAACCATAAATGAATGGTCAGAATCGGCTTCCATGAACCCATACTTCTTTTAACATAGTGTAATAATTAAATTATGTTGTGATGATTCGCAAGAGTAGTTGAAGCAGAAAATAAAAAAATAATTGGTTATTCCTAATATACATTTTCAATATGCGCAAATGGATCTTTTACATTATTGGGTATTCCAACCCCACATGAATTCCATTATCCACCCTGGATTACATGAGTAATCTTACCAGCCGCATACCGCTTTTAAATTCACTTAAAAACAAATTCTATATACTCAACCACATTTATATAATTCTATTGCTGTGGGTTTTTATTAGGATGTCATACAGGACTATGTAACTTTAGAAATAACATTGGACCTTTTCTAAGCTAGAAAAATACATATTGAGGATTCCCCACTTTTCAAATTAGGGACATCTCTTTGGTAACTAGTGTCAAGGATATTCTCCATTTAGATAGAATAATACCTTCATCCAATCCTCAGAATATACATTTTCCCATGGAAAGGTTATCCCTTCCAAATTTATCATGCTACCTATAATATCTCATGAGCTAAAACAAGAACTTATTCTATATCATCCCAGGTAAAATTTATTTTAATGAACATGTCATACATATAAATGAATATGGGAGCTCTCAAGATCTTTTAATATCCCATAAACTGATTTTTCAATCTCCATGTGTCCAATGTAAATTATTTTTTGGCAAGCACCGTTGGTTGAGAAACATGAGAATTATGTTTAGGTTCTTGTACACATATGTCTAGGATACCCATATTGTGTTGTAGATATTGACCCCATCCTATTTGAATTCTAATTTAGAACAACACTTCCACACCCAACACACCCATATCCACTTTGGTATAAAACCTCATCCAGTGCTGATGTTCCAATCATCTTTCCAACATTTTTATTGGACTATCCTGGAATTATAGAAGAAATATGTGTAGTAATACTTTTTCTATTTATAAGTGAGAGGCTTTAGATATAGAGTAGTAATAATTTTATGAATCACACATGAATCAGGAATTATTCCCTAATTGATTAATGCACCCATGGATGTGTTGTTGGAAATATAATAATTAATGTACACGTGGAACCAAGTAAGATGAAAATAATTATATGTCTTTGTAATGAGTATTTATCTAAAATTAATTTTTTCATAATTTAAGAGTAGTTCACAATCAATCTATTTGATGTGGTACTTCATAAGAAGGATTTATTGATCTAGAAGTCTGGAGTCACAAACTTTTTAATAATCTTTCTTGACAATGTCCATCATTTTCTGTATATACGAGGAATTGTTTCTTTAAAGACTTAATCCTTAAAAGAAATAATTGTAAAATATAAATGAAAAACCATGATTTTTATTAGATCGAAGGTTTTAGTGTTGGATATTCCAAAATAATATCAAAGGACCATTCGTCGGTCACTCCACCAAGTGACCTCGCGTTGGTTGCTTGCCCAAGTGATGTCACGTAGGTTGATTTCCCATGTAACCTCATCTAAGTTACATATCCAAGTGACCTCATGCAGGTCAATCAACCTTGATGAATGAGAAAGAGGAACCCAACTGAAGTCACATATAAAAGTCTCATGAATGTAAAGGTATACCGTGAGTACATGACAGGAAGAAACCTAAAAGTATTTTAAAAATGACATGTCAATCAATAGAATGTAGGTGTCTGAATAGTGTAAGTGAGGTGGGGAAACTTCTAGGAAGGAGACAATATTTTTAGTGGAAAGAGTTCCTATGAAGTATCACCATGATACCAACCTATATGTTTTCTCTATGCGATCATCCTACATGAAAAACCTACATTGTCCATTTTTTCTCATCTCCCTGGTGAAATAATCACACTATAATGTCTAAAAATCCCAATCATGAATATACACGAACAAATAGAAGACAATGAATATAGGATATATTAGAGTCCTTTATCACACTGCCTCAAAATTATTTATTCTTCTTCAGATCAGATCTAATCATGAGTGGGGTGGGGAAATGTTTTAAAAATATATTTTTATCAAATGTATAAAAGGTTTCAAATAAAAATATCATAATATTAGGGTGGGGGAAGACAAATAAAAGATAAAAAAATCAATTTTCTCATAAGTTTGGAAAATTGAATCTCACACAAGACCAATATTCATAGCCCAACATACACATCCAAATACTCACATAGGTCAAACTTGTGTCAGTTCCTTATATGAGATACATGAGCAAACCAACTTCTTCACTCATGGTCATATGATTTACTATAAATAAGAGGCTTGCGTACTCATTTTATATGACTAGATACTGATAAGAAGAATCAAATATCTACACCATCTAATCCTTCACCAATGACTAAAAAATTATCCCTGTAGCTTTTCAAGCATTAAAAGAACATTGAATTAACATAAGTCAAGGGATTATAGTTCCTCCATGTTCAAAAACACTAATTAACTATGTGAGGATCCACATACCCCTAGTCTAAATTTATAAGGGAAATGTTCATATCCAATAATTGTGTCTTGATAAGGACCCATCTAGGAGAACCTTATGACAGCCATGAAGGTCAGAATAAATTCAAAACCATGTTTGGATGCAAGGGATTGTTATTAATAAACTTCCACTAAAGAAATATTTGAATGATGTACCATTTAGTTTCCCAAGTTTTCACTTGGTGGTGGTACCCTCCAAATATCCCAAGTATAAACTAGGGGAGGTACCCATTAATTCACTTATGAATAACCAATGTGATGTAATTTCCATCTCTATCATGTATCACATGGGAGAAAAATCCTCCAGAATCTCTATCACACCATCAAGGATAGGTTCCTCTCCTTGGGATTACCATCTAATTGAGACAATTTTATAACCTCTACTGAGGCCCTAATATCTTCATGGTAGGACCACAAGAGACTCCATCATGTTTCCCATTCAATTATTTATTCCTTAAGTAAAAGATGTACCAGACCTATCCTATGCAATATGAATGGTTTTCAAGATGTTCAAAACTATACATATCCCTAATAACAAGGACCAAAATTGTGTAAAAAGTTATAAGGAACACTATATTTTAGAAATTAAAGGGAACACCATTATTTCCCTTTTAATGAGGGATAGTGTTGTATTCTTCTCCCATCTACTCTGAAACTGAGAATAATGAATCCTTCATAGAGTATCTCCTTAGTCTTTCTTGTGTTCCCTATCTCACATTCCATACAATCACCCTCATCCAATAACTGATAAAATAGATTGTGAAATTTACCACATCATCTACTGGATATTATTTCTCACATAAATTATGACTCAATTGGGATTTAATATTATTAGAGATCATCTGATCAACATGATCAGATAGCCATAATTGGGAATCCTCTATAAGTGTAACCCGCAACCATTCTGAACTACATGGTATTTGATTCACGTCTTAAAGGTATACATATATAGCCTTATTGAGGTTGAAACAGGACACCTAAAACAAACCATAATCCTTTTTTATTCGTATTCCCAATAGGTCCATATCCATCTTAGATGTCAACATTCCTTTCGAGTCCCTCCATAGAATTACATATTGTTCCAGTCTTCTAGTAAGATCATTCCCCCTAATGGGGTGGCCATATCCCTTCCTAGTCCTATAGTCTATTTCAATATATTTCCTAGAACAACTTTTTATAGGTCCCTCTCACCTAGAAGTCTAGTCCGCATGACATTATATTTGATGGTTAAGTCCTTGTCACATAAATTTGAATGTATGATATATACAATAATGTGGAACTAAACTACATGGGTTTTTACTCCACTAAAAAGGATACACATGAATCACCTATCAGGGCAATGATTCCAATATCAAAACAAATATCATCTCCCTGGATGGAAAAATGTTGTAGAGAACCCAACTACGTCACTTAATTATAGAGTCACAAAAAATGTTTCCCACATGGAGAACCATATACATAGATAGATTGTATCTGATACACTTATGTACATAAATTATTGTCAATACATAGAGGTGAATAATTCCATATTAATAATTTAAAAGGGACTAATTAATATAACATAAATTTATAAGAAAATATCAGTGTAAGAAATAATTCCCCTAAGAAGGGTGTGAGGAGCTCGACCACCCAACCTATCAACCAAAGTGAGTTCTTATGAATCATTACATAAGTTATCCATTTATCGTCTTACTTTGTAAAGATAAATCATGATCCATTATGGATATGAGATACATCGTGTATTTTTTTTGTTCCATTAAAAACATCCCTTTGAAATCTATGTTCCATGAAAACATGTGTCAAACCGAATGATATTATTTTTTATTCTATATTAGAGAAAGATATTAGTGATCATTTGAATATAAAATTCAGAATCGTAAGAGAAAATAATCTATTTATTATTCTATTGAAATTTTATTTTTGGATTTAAGAGGTGATATTTCTAGGCCTGGTGATTCCTTATAAGTGTGTCTCAGTTCATCCAAGAAAGATGATTTAGAAGATATCTTGAGAGTGGCCAAGATACATGAATGAGATCTAAAATTTCAATAGGATGATGGTTTTTATAGATTATTTTTTCCTAAATTCTACAATATTTCTTCTCACATGACAAAGTTCTCCGATAATTTTTTCATGGGTTTTTGGAGCGATAAGTTCCAATGATGTTTATAAGAGTTGAAATTGATATTAAAATTAGCTACAATCATGATTCCATTAATGATGAGTATTTTTTATAATGTATTATATGATGCCTTTGTTAAGGGTTTATGATATATTGAGATACAAGGTAGAGATGTATTAAACTATGTATCTCTTTATATATTACCCCAATAAAAGAAATTTCCTACTCATAATCAGGTGTTATTAGTAGCGATGCAAGAGATTAACATAGGGAAACAATATATCTTCAAGGAGTGGTTTATAGTGTATTTAGACAATAAGAGACTAAAGTATATTGTCACTAAGAGGGATATCTACATGAGTTAAAGAATGTGGGTGTATTACCTTTATACAATTGATTTTAATATTTCCTTCACCATTAATAAATGGAATGTGGTTGTAGAGGCTTTGAGAATGAAATTAAAAACATATGATGTGAAAGAATCTATGGAAGAGTGGTGCATGGAGATATTGTTTTCATAGATTCATTTTTAATATTGGATATCCATAAGACATGTATTCCAAAATCATACTTGGGTTGGATTACTTATTGATGAAAATATTAGACATCACCAGGATGAGGATGAAGAGTGTCAAAATATTATCTACATCCCTATGGTGTAGATTCCTCACGTGAGTGGTCTTATTCTCCCAATAATGTTTTTTCACTTTTTTTGAATTACGTATGTTCTGATAGACTAGAAGAATGATTTTTTTAAATAGGGTAATCCATTTTTTTAATATGTTCACCATAGAGCTTCTAATATGTACCCCAACAAGGGATTCCATTTTTAGTGGATATAAAATTAATGTTCAATTTTTTGTTTTATATCTTTATGCCACACATGTTAAATCTATATGGATGAACGTTATAAACCTATTGGAATATTATATCTTTTACTAATTTCACTAAGAATATCATATGTTAAATCCAGTGTCTTTATGATAGGGTCAACATGGACTTCTAGTGGTAATGATATGATATGGGTGATTATTAATTGACTCCCAAAATTTGTGAATTTCTTACCTATTATAGATTTTATAATTGTAGAGGGTTATAAGATGTTTTTTTAATTTAGATTTGTAGATATCATGATGATACATTACCTATCATTTCTTATCAATACCCTCACATTACATCTATGTTCTAGAGTGAATTATAGATAGAGATGCTTTCCAGTTGAAGATGAGTACACTTATGATCCCAAGAATGATGGATAGAACAAGAGATCCATCAAAATTCATGACAAAAATACATGGGAATGAATTCTTGGATATAGTTTATTATTATATAATCAACATCCAATAGTAGAGTTTCCCTATTATTATATAATCTAGGGTTCGATTAGGATAGTACTATTTGTGGTTTTTTATGAGGATAATTATAAATCACCAATCTTTTTGGAATTTGTTTTTTGACTGATCATTCTTTATGATATGGAAAGGACTATATAATGGATTAGAATGATTTTAGATATATCTCATAAATACCATATATCTAATGCTGGTCGACTCTATCACTAGTTGAACTTTGAGATTAGTGGTAGAGATATTCCTTAGGAATCACATTAGTTGGTATATAGACTTATGGGGATGTAGGGTAATTTAGTACATAATTTTTTTATACCATTTAAGAATTTGGATCTTATTTGTAAGATGACTTATCTTTTCTAATTACCAGATCATTTGACATCCATCCATGATGTGTTACACATATCCCAACTGAATAAGTATTATATGGATATGTCCAATGTTATTTAGGGGGATGACATTGATATTGAAAAAGAAAATTTATTGGTAAAAATGATATTAAAATAGTGGACTAATATGATAAGGTTCTATGTTTAATGTTTATCCCATTAGTTCATTTGATATTCTATTTTGGAAATGACAACCAAAAAATATGGGAGAGTAGTTCCCTGATAATGCAACGATGTAGTCTTCTCTTATCGAGTTCATTTTTATATTTCTTTTCATGGATACATATATTTTATGGTTTGGAGAAATTTGACATCGACGACTACAAAATCAGATACAATGAACTATTAATGTATTTTAATTTTTAATTCATGGTCATTTTAATGTTTTTATAGTGGTTTGGGATTATTAGGGGAAACATGAGTCCAATAGTTATTCAGTGGAGGGAACTAGCTAGCAGGGGAGGTTGAAAAAAAAACTATATGACATCAGGTTACACTAGATTGCAAATAGGATTCCATCAGATTATGGGTGGGATTTAAATTATTTTCTAGAGGAATTCTAGTATGTGTTTGACTTATTCTTGTACCCATCGACTAGCCAGTGAGTCCCAGTGGAAAGGCCACAGACCCATCAGGAAAGAAAATTAGTAAGGGAAAACTTTTCAATCTAGAAAAAATTAAATGTTTAATCCACCTTAATTAGAACCGTTGACACTAACTTGGGTTTTCATTATTAATATTCTATAAATTGTTTTTATTAACTCCCTCACTTGTATCATTTTTATTTCTTCATGATGGTTGAGGTGTCGGTCTCCATTGATCGAAATGAAATGAGTTATATGCATTTAGTTTTTTATTCTTTTCCTCACTAATATTATGATGTATTATAAGAATTGGTCATTGGATTTATAAATCTGATTTATAATAAAACATATTTTTATTTCATATGGGTTCTTGAGTAATTATAATGAAGGGACAGTTTGTTTTAGATGGTGTCATATAACCAACTACATTTTACATTATGATAAACTTGTATTCATGGATTTTAATATTAATAAATAATTTATCACATCTTGATTGTTGTCCTGCATGACAAAGCATGTGATAATGTTCTAAGGATATCTGCTGCACTAAAGCGTCATAGTGGATCCCTTCTATGATGATAACTTAAAATTGCCATAAATGTATTCATGAATATATTTTCTATGTTCGGATGTTGTTATTTGAGGGACACAAATAATATAGTCTATTAGGGGTGAGGAGTTGTAAAACATTGAGGCACCTTCTCATGGTGTGTTCCCTTGGTAAAATCTAGTAGGAAATTATAAGAACAAGAACCACTAGTTGGAAATCTACATTTCATAGTGTCAACGGATATTACTATCTCCACACGTATGTATTGGTCCATGGACATTATGATTATTATTAATGGGTATTACAACTCGAATAGTTAGATGTATTAACGAAAAATGTTACAACACAATGTTCTCATCGAGGTAGGATATATTGGTTGTATCATGAGTAGTACAACATTTATGGATAATGTGAGAAAGGATTGGTCCCTTCTGTTCCATAACAGAAGATGATATCTCAGGCCCATTGATGGAATTTTATATAAACTAAATAAATCTATGGCCGTATTGTGGAATGAGAGAGTTCAATTTCAGGATGTCAAAGAAATAATAATCGATCACTTAGATTGAGGTCACTGGCACACAACCTGATTGATTTGATATATCGAGACAAAGAGATTATATTACACAGTAAGCATTCGTATGAGGTGACATGTCATTGATGGGTTAACATCTGTCTCTATGGTTGTCTTGGTGTGTTACTAGATACTAACAATGGAATTTAGGTAGGCTTCTCCAAATTCCACAGAGAAAGAGTCCTAATGGGTCACATACTATGTGTGTCCGCGTTTTTCATTTAAATATTCATTTAACAAGTTAAATAAATTTTATTTCCGATTGTGGTTTAATAATTATTGAAGGATGTCTGATAACATTTAATTCTAAAATAGTTATTCTAGATAACATATTGTGGGAGAAATACTATATTTATTTAAGGAATAATAAAATGATATTTATTTAAGATATAAATAGTCAATATTCAAGATCTAATATCTTTGGTGGAGGAAATAATTAAAATGAGAAAACATAAGTGCATGGCATGTATATTAATATACAATTCGAGTGGGTTTTTTGGTAATTTGTGAGAAATAATGCTAATTAAATAATTAATTAATATTAAGTTTATTTTTCTGGGCTCATATAAATTAATAATAACAGTCAAACATGATTATTAGACATGGGGCCTTTTTAATAATTACATGATATAAATAAATATCACTGGGTAATTATTTTAATATATTATTCTATTTTTTATAAATCCCAATTACATTATTCCAATTAGACCTAGACATTTGTTGTGGTTATGAAATTTGTTTTGGAGAAATATCTCAAGATAAGAGAGAATTCCATTCCTCCAAGAATTCTATCATGTTATGAGAGAGATCTTCCTCCAGCAGATCTAGGGGAGCACTTTGGTGGCAGCACTCAAGGTGACCAAAGGCGAACATCACAAGTAAATGATCTTTTATTCTATCACCTATAGATCTCTTCAGCAACATCCAGAGATATGTGGTGCATGTGTGGATCACTACTAGAGGAGGCCTACAATTAGTTTCTATGATGAAAAAATACATCACATTAGATATTGAAATGAAACATCAATGGAGAGATAATTACACTAAATTAATTATTGTCTTTAACTTAAAATAATAATAAGAAACATATGTTGATCCTCTCTATGGTTCCAAGACATCCCACTTTCCTTTTTGTTCTTCATTCAATTATAAAAATATGGCATTTTTTTATTATGATGGATCTCAGATTGACCATAGTTAATGATAAAATTAATGTTGGGTGCACCCATCCAAAGGAATCTGTAATGCTTGGAACCTACAAGTCACATCATAGGGGTCATATCATTGATTATAATTATTTAGTTTTATCGTTGATGATTTACGCATTATATAATATAGATTTTTCAATTCATGTTAATAATTCTATAAATCGAAATCTTGAGATTTTTTCCTCCTATTTTATTTCTCATTCGCCATAAAAAATGATCCTTTTAATAAATTTTGGTTAAAATAAAATTGAGGATCTCATCTGGTGGTTCCAAAGGCTCCTCAATGTACAAAAATAGAACAAACGATGTGTATTTGGAAGTACAAGTCATGTAGTCAAGGTTCAATGCATGAGGACTGGTCCGCCAAACCATGCCTTGTGATTAATGTTTTTCTATGTCTTAATGACTTCTTGTGTTGACCAAAAACAGGTATCACATGGTTTTCAGATCACACACCATGTGTTCCACTATACACGGTGTGTAGTCCCTTTAGTTTATAGTTTGACCGTGTACCTCGTACACGGCTTGCTCGGCTGGAGATTGTGTAACCTAGATAATGAATGGTGTGTGGCGCACTAGACAAGCCATGCAATTTGAAGATTTCTAAAGTACATATATAGGTGGTATCCTTGGGCATGTACTACAGATGGATGGTGAACGATAGTATACTCCACGTAGTAGGAACAACATTCTATGTACTCATCTAAATTAAGAATATTAATTAATATTTAATATTATATAATAAAACCCTTGAGATGTGTACCATAGTGTGGGCGTAAATATCAGGAACAACACATGATAAGTTATATTTATATTTTTACTTTAACTTATGTGTAATGTTCATTTAAACTCATTGGTAATTTATGAATAGGAATTCACTGGGTTTACTCCAAGGAAAATGTTACATGAAAAGATAATTTTAAATGAATTTATTTGTTTAAAATTATGATGGATGAGAATCTCAAGGATATTTATAAAAAAGGTTGAAGATAAAATATCGATTAATTAAAGACAATTATTAATGGATTCAAGCATGATTTATCTAAAATAAGAATGATTAACGAATTTAAATTAAGTTTTATTTATCCATAAATATCGTTCCATGTAAGGTTGATCATGAGCTAGACCAAGAACATTTTATGTGGATGAATTATTTTAATTAATTTATTTAAAATAAATTTGTTAGACTATGATATTCTCCTCATAAATATATAGGGTATGAATTCCCATGATTTGTTTTATGCAAGACCCCATTTTACCCCTCACCTATGTGTGAGATAAAATCTTATTTAATTGATGAGATCCCAAGCTAGTGTAGGAGGCTCGAGTTAAGAGCCATGGAAAACCCAATCTAAGGAGATACAAAGGTAGACAGGTGGAAAGCTTTAAATATAAAACCAAAAGGTTCTAGTTGTTCTCTAACCTAGGTCTTAGGTTAGTTTATCATCTCCCAGATAAACTAACCAATAATAAAACCTTGTGATCATGAAATTTATTTTATTTATTTCAGTTTCATGGTTTATTTATTATGGCTGTGTTGTAACGAACACATAATTAAATAATTAAACTAACATGCAAAATGGAACTAAAATAAGTCTGTCTTATACGTAAATATAATGTTACACATGGTTAATCACATATGTATATCCTACATAATATTATTATAAATGTACAGAAGATAATAAAATGGATATTTACATAGAGGATAAAATAACTCAAGGAAATATTAATTCGGTATAGCCTCCTATAATCTTGGATAGAATCGAACCATTGTTCAAAGTGGTTGACCTACCCTAGTTGGGATGCTTTCATTTTTGGGGGAATTTTAATTCAAGATTTTGGGTTGACCTGACTTGGTTCGCCTCAATGTTTGACTTCCATTGGAGGACATAGAGTGACCAAGAGGTAAAGGGTAAGGAAATGTAAAATAAATGGATTTCAGGATTGGGGAGTCCACTCAGCAGATCAAGGAGTTACAAGTTAATGTAGTTAGCATTTGGAATTCCTTTTTAAAACCTTTTGTGTTTCTTATCCAATCCTAGTTGAGGTAATGTGATGGGAAATATAGATTCTTGCCACTAGAATATTATAGAAAAAATATATTCTATAGTCAATGGTGAGGGATATTGTATTTTGATAAAATAGTGGGAGACTAGTAAGTATTAATTTATTTATTTGTCTCTATTTTATCATGATAAAATACTAATTCATTGAAGATCTTAATTTGAAGAAAATTTAAGAAAAATGACA
This sequence comes from Viscum album, assembly GCA_963277665.1. NCBI lineage: Eukaryota > Viridiplantae > Streptophyta > Magnoliopsida > Santalales > Viscaceae > Viscum > Viscum album. Next base: position 378,041,852 of record OY728155.1, on the reverse strand, counting down.
TCAAAAAAATCATTGCGAACCATAATCGGGATGGAAAACCTTCTCACTAGAACCAATTCCCATGAGTGTCAGAGGATTATACGCGTCATCCTTTGCCACAAGAGGAGATTGTATGTGCTGGAGGAGCCTGTTGTAGTGGAACCTAGAAAAAAGTCCGATGATGATGAAATATCTATCTATATAAAGCATTTGTATGATGCCATATATATAAAATGCTTTATGTTATCATACATGTCTAATGTGCTCCTGAAGCAATATGAAAAAATGGATTCATATAGCACGATGTCTCACCTTAAGGATATAAATCAAGAGAAGGTGAGAAAGGAGAGATATTAGATCTCTAATGATTTTTTCACAACCATTCTTGGAGAGTCTCTACCAGCTTGGCCTCATGTATTCAAGCTTATTAGATACATTGAATACCTCAACATCATATGGATTATGTTCCCAGATGATTTTTATACAGATGTCATCCTATCATCATTTCCCAAGACCTTCTATAGCTTTAATATCAACTACAACATGAAAAATAATTAGCAGAGTTTATCAGAGCTTTTGAATGTGTTTCTGCAGGTAGATAAAGACATGGGGCATGAAAAACCTGCAGTCCTTATGGTGAATAATAATAGAAATGAAAAGGAAAAGGGGTTAAGGATTTTTAAATAGTCTAAAGCCCCCAAGCACCGTCCCTCCATGAAGGAGAAGATCCCAAGGATGGGAAAGGAAATGGAGGCAGTATGCTTTAGATGTGGTAATCCAGGCCACTGGAAGTGTAACTACACTGAGAAGCATGGGGCTACAAAAGGTGCATTCATTATCAAGTGTAATATTTCCATTTCTATACATTGGGTATTAGATACAATTTTTGGGGCTGACTTCTTTATTCAAATACATGAACTTTGAAAATTCATAAATATTTTTGGAGGAGAGTTGGATCTTTGATATATCAATAGAATGAGGCTGGTTGTGTTGGCCATTGGCAATAACGGTATCTAATTTTCAACGAGAATGCTTCTAATTTAATATAACTGTTATTATGTACCTAGTGTTACCAAGAACAAAATTTCTGTATCATATTTGGATTTGGATGGATTTATTTTCATGTTTGTAAATAAAGGTAGTTTCATTTACAATAATATTGTACGTTATGGTCTATCCCATTTAAATAATTGTTTTTATGTATTAAATTATGAAAACCATGTTTTGGAAATCGATAATGAAAGAAACTCAAATAAATCATTCAACACCTAGCTGTGGAATCACCGTCTTAGTCATGTAAACAAGAAGCACTTGAAAAAGCTCTGCCAAGATGGTTATTTAGACTCTATTGGGAAAAAACCACTTGATATATGCAACACATTTTTACAAGGGAAAATGACTATGCTGCATTTCGGTGGATATGGTGAAAGGGACCAAGAGCCTCTAGGATTAGTAAACAAGATGTGTGTGGACCATTTCTAGTAGAATATTTGAGGTAGATATTCTTACTTCATTAAGTTTCCAAATTGTTTGAGAAGATATGGATATATCAACTTAATGAGGTATAATTTAGATTCTGCGGATAAATTTAAGGAATTCAAGAATAATGTAGAGAATCATCATGTTAAAATGATAAATAATCATCGATTAGATTGAGGTGAAGAATATCTAATCCAAGAGTTCATCGATCTTTTATGAGAGTTTAGGATTCTATCTCAACTCACTCCCCAATATATACCATAATGGAATGGTGTTAGTGAATATAGGAACAACACCTTGTTGGATATGGAAAGGCCAATGATGAGTCATGAAGATCTTCCATTATCCTTTTGGGGATATGCCTTACTAACTGGAGAAAACACATTATACCTCGTACCGTATAAGGAAGCATATAGAATTACCTTGGAGTTATGGAATGGAAGGAAACCCATAGTATCACACACACATGTATGGGGACACAAGGCATTGGTTAAGGCCTTCTACGAAAACAATATTTCACCCCATGGCACGAGGTGTATCTTAACAGAATATCCTAAGGAAACAAAAGGATATTACCTATATAACCATTCTGGTAAGAGTGTGACTTTTTCTAGAAAATTAGTATTTCTTGAGAGGGATAACATCCTCAAATAGGATAATGGGGGAAAATTGACTTTGATGAAGTTTATGCTAAATATTCACAAGATTTGGTACATGAACAAGTTACAAAGGTCACTGTGTAAGAAATTATAAAAACAAAAGTACTACGTAAATGTCTAATAGAGGTAAGGGAACCATAGAGGCTTGGTTTTCTAGTCATCGAGGACGGTGAATCATTATTGTTGGAAAATGATGAACCTATCTTCAACAAGTAAGCAGTAGAGAGATCAAAAGATGCACTATGGCTAGAAGCTATGAATTTCAATATGGATTCCATCTATCGGAACCAATTCTAGGTTCTGGTCAATGATCTAGTTAATGTAATGCCAGTTTGATGCAAATGGGTGTTCGAAAGAAATATTGACATGGAAGATCATGTTAGCACCTATAAAGCAAGGTTAGTGGAAACATAAGGTAGCAAACATCAAGGAATTGACTATGATGAAAACCTCTCACCAGTAACCATGTTTAAATCCATTATTATAATAATTTCTATAGCATCTTACCTTGAATATGAGATTTGGAAAATAAATTTCAAAACAACAATCCTTAATGAGAATCTTTAGGAAGTTTTCAATATGACACAAGTAGAATGTTTTTTGACACCAAGTGATTCCCAATGGGTTTTCAAGTTGAAGAAATTAATTTAAGGATTAAATAAAGAAACCAAGTCATGGAACATCCAATTTTATGAATCCATAAATGGATTTGTGTTCATTAAGAACAAATGAAATCCATGTGTTTAGAAGATGTTTAATGGGTATGTGTTCATTATTCTAGTAGTATATGTTGACGAAATATTAATTATTAGAAATGATGTACCAGTATTACATTCAGTTAAGGACTGGTTGAACATGTGTTTCTCCATGAAGGACTTAGGTTAAGTAACCTACAATTTAGGGTTCAAGATCATTCATGATTGATCCCATAGGCCTCTTGGACTATGTCAGGGTATAAAAATAGAATAGATACTAAATATATTTAGTATTGAACAATCCAAAATGGGATTAGTTCCAGTGTCACATGGCCTATATTTTTATTAGAGAATTTTTCCTTAGGCAAAATAAGAGAAAGATGGGATGAGTAAGATCCTATAAGATTCGACTATAAGATCCATCTTGTAGCCATGTTATGTATTAGGCTAGATGTTTCCTATGAACTGAGCATGGTAGGAAGATATCAAGTAGTTCCCAGAGAAAAAATTGGACTTCTGTTAAGACTATCCTTAAGTATATAAGATTAACTAAGGATATATTCATGTTGTATTGAGGAGACAATGAGATTGTCATCAGAGGGTATACTGATGCTGGTTTATAGACAGGTCAGAATGATCTGAAGTCCAAAATTCGGATACATTTTCTATCTCAACGGAGTATTTATGAGATGGGAGAGTTCAAAGCAGCCAATTGATGTCGATTCTACCATAGATTCTGAATGTATTATGGATTCTAATGCATCCAAGAAATCCACATGGATTCAGAACATTTTACAGGCTCTTGATAAGGTGACTAGTTGTAAAGTCCATATCACATTGTATTGTGATAATACAGTATCGGTGGGTATTTCAAAAGAACCGAGTTCACATCAAGAGAAAAATCCAATTCATCAAAAGTATCACCTCTTAAGGGATTTATATCAATGGGGTGAAGTTGTAGTGAGCATAGTGTCCACATAATTGAATATGGTGGAACCAATGACTAAAGTCCTATCTCAATAAAAGCATGAATATCATGTCAAAGTTAGTAGGTTAATGATTTTTAGTTGTTATTTCTAGTCCATGTGAGAGTCTATTGGAGTTGGTGGCCTAGAAAAAACTAATTTGTACATTAGGATAATATTTTATTAATGGGTTTTAATTTTAATAAATACCTTATCAAATCTTGATTGTCCTATGAATATCTGTTTCACTAAAGGGTAATAGAATTTTCTTACTAAGATGAGAACCCAAAAGTTCCATAACACTATTCTTGAAAATATATTCTATAGATAGATGAAGTTATTTGAGGGACAAAAATAATACATGCCATTAGGTATGAGGACTCATAAAAATTTGAGGCACCTTATCATGGTGTGAGACCTTGGAAATATCCAACAAAATATTATGATAACGAGACCTACCAGTAAGAAAGAATAATTTCATAGTGTCATTGGATATTCCTATCTATATACATGTGTATTGGTCCGTGGACTTTAAGATTATTATTAATGGGTATTACAACACACACACACACATATGTATTGATGAAATAAGCGACGACACACTATTCACATTGAGGTAGGATATGTTGGGTGTGTTATGAGTAATTCTGTATTAATAGATAATGTGAGAAAGGATTTTCCTTTTTGTTCCATAAAAAAAGTTTACATCTCCCACCCTTAGATAGAATTGATATAGACTTAATAAATCCATGGCCATTGTGAGGAATGGAAGAGTTCAATTCCAGGATATCAAAGAAATATTAATAGAGAACATGGGTTGATGGCAGTAGCATGTAACTGTCTTGATTTAGGATATTGAGACAAAACGATTACATTACTTGGTAAACATTTGTTGGAGGTGACACATCATTGTGGTGATGGATTCTTTCTATATGGGTTCCATAGAATGTTTCAAGATGATAAACTTGGAATATAGGTAGGCTCGACCTAATGCCACTAAAAAAGAGGCCTAGATAGACATAAACTATGTGTGTCCAAGTATCTCCATTAAATATTCATTTAACAAGTTGAACAATGATTATTATCAATTGTGGTTTAATAATTAATCAAGGATTATTAATCATATTTATTTTGATACTTGTTATTCAGGAGAATATATTGTGTGGGAAATAATATATTTTTAGCGAATAATGTGGTGATATTTATTTAAAAAATATATAGTCATTATTCAAGGGGTAATAAATTTGGTGGAGGAAATAAAGAAAATGAAAAAACAAAAGTACATGCCATGTATATTAATATACAAGCCGTGGGGTGTTTCTATGAATGTTTGTGAAATAATAATATTTATTTAATTAAATAATATGAGGTGGAATTCAGTGGGCTCATGTAAAGGAATGATGATAGTCAAACATTATTATTTGACATGGGTACTTGCTAATAATTAAATGAAATAAATAAATACTTATGGGTAATTATTTTATGTTATTATTATAAATATTATAAATCCCAATTACATTATTTTCATTATACATAGCCATTATTTTTGGTTTTACATAATGGATCTGGAGAAAGCTCTCAATCTAATAGATAATTCATTTAATCCAATAACACTATCTAGTTACAAGAGAGATCCTCCTTTATTTTAATGAAGGAGAGAACTTAGGAATCAGATCTCAAGGTGATCAAAATAGGGAAGAAAAATCAAATTCTCTTCTATGATAGCACCCATGGATCCCTTTGGTGATGTCCAAGGATACATGAAGCACTTTTGAATAACCACTAGAGGAAGCCTACACTTGGATTATATGACATAATGATGGATCACATTGGATCATGGCCAGAATCATCGATGGATAGAGAATTCCATTAGGATAATTCTTATTTTTTAATTATATTAATTATATAAAATTTATGGTGGTCCTATCAATGTTACCTGGACTTCCCAATTTCCTTTTCATTATTAATTACATTCTTAAGTTCTGTCATTTTTTATTGTGAGGGATCTGAGAGTGATCATCGGTAACGGTAATATTAAAGTTTGGTATACCCATCCACGCGCTTCTACTACGCCCAAAACCTATAGAGTTCATTATCAATATTATTGAGATAGGTGATTTATCATATATTATAACCCTTTTCATTCCATGATATAATGTTACATGCATGAACTTTCGATGTGATTGTTTTCTCACATGGCAATGATATGGATATTGATGCTTGAAACTATTTCATCCAAATTTTCATCCAATGTATATGTTATACATCATATTGATCCATTATTTTATTTTGGAGTAATTATTAAAGGAATTTTTTGTTTTTAAATGAAAAATAAATGTTGACAAATAAATAGAAGTTCATTTCATTTTCAAATTTCTTTTAAATCAATTTTCTTCATGATCAAATGGATGCATGTTTGTAGACATTCTATAAATTATGTAGTTGTATCCAATTGAGATTTATTTCTCACAATATTCTATTTATGTTTAGTGTTTGTATCGTTATTTTTTTAGATTATATCTAATAAGAATATTAGTATATAGTATATGTATCTCTTAGTTCTTTTAGCCTTTTTGTGGGTTGGGGATGGTGGTGAAATGTAGTTACATGGTGATAGACCAATGTGTTCTTTCGAGTTCTACGTTTTGATGATCCTTTAGTTGGTCATTGATACCTTGTTATCCTGATGTTGTATATGATCTTATCTATTGTTGTTTTGACATATTATATATATTCTATTTATCTACTATGTTAGACTATTTTCATTATTCTTATTAAATGTTTGTTGAGGGTGGATTAATTCCCATATTTCACTGATGGCCATGTGATTGTATCATTCCTGTGGAGATTGAGAAAATGATTCAAGACATTTTGAGGCCCTTTTTGGGTAATGTGATATGTTTCAAAAGATTTTTTATTACATTATGAGAGCTGTTGAAGACATATTATGGATTAAGAATATCATATTCTTTTGGGATAATTGTCTATTAGTTGAGAATTCCATAGAATTTATCAAGTAGCTATTTATATTTATTCAATAAAACATCTAGACCATAATGGTAATGGGAATGTATGTAATGTATTATTTTTTTATTTCATGTAATAAAGGGATGTTTTGTTGTGTGATGTAATAGTTGATATCAGAGAAGGAGTTTAAAAACTATAAAAATTATGATGTTGTTGATTTAGCATAATTTTTTAGTTTTAAAAATAATAAAGAGTAAATTTGTTAAATTTTATTAGAAATTCAATGTTATTGATAACTCATTAGGTTATTTGAGATAATATTCAATATTCTAGAGAATTTTTATCATTAAAAATATGGAAAATATCAATAATACGTCTATTCATTTGAATAAATCCTAAAATTATAGTAATGTAGTGTTTCTATTGATTTTATATCAATTATATCAATATTTTTATACTAGAAAGTGGATTCAGTTGTTGATTTGATGAACTATTGTATAATCAACCTTAAAAGGATAGTGGAGTATCAAATTTTTTATTCACTTGATTACCGATGTGTTGATCTATGATTTTTCAACATGATAGAATTTCTTGAGGGATATTGTTTGGAAATTAACTTTCACATTAAAAACGATTATGTGGGATTTGAATATATATATTTTAGGTAATATAACAGGGAATGACCATGGATAACCTAAATTCAACAGAAGAGAGCTATATGTTAGGTTAATAATTACTTTTATATATCACTTATTTTATGAATATATATTTTCATTTTTTGAATTATTTATTATGTTATAACTCAACATTACTTTATTTATGTAATGGATAGAGTTAAAAGAGATTTTCTTTGTAATATATTCTATGGAAATTTATATGATTATAAAAATTATATACCTATAGTGATTTTAGTTGGATTGAGGAATCCTATGGTTATTTCTAACATTCAATCATGAATATTTACTACCAATAGAATCATAGTTGAATTCCCATATAGAAAAAATTAATTAGGGATGGGGCATCATGAAAGTTTAGGTAACAATAATGATAATGAAATAAAATTAAATTTATTACTTTTGTATAACGTTGTAAATGTATTTAATGAACAAGAAGAAGTTAAATAGGTGGGAAAAGAGGACATAGAGAAATTTAATACAGAGGAAAAAATGAATTATTTGGTTAACATGAAAAAGTAAGTAATTTTTATACTAAATTTTCATTAATATATCAATTTATCAAATGTGGGGAATATTGAAATTATCCATGTAAATAACATAATCCATGTACTAGAATGGATTATAATCATTATTTATCTCATGAACTAACAACAAATGGAAAATCATGTGCAATTACTATCACTGATGTGGACTATATTTTTTTTGTGTATATGTATCCCCCACTCTAGATTGTTCGATGTAATGCTGGAGTTCGATTATAGGAAACCTAGTTTATCAAGAAAAGTTTTGAAGAGTATTAAATAACCCTGAAAATTATTTAGTATTAAAATTTTATAGAAAACATCTAGTTGTTTGATTATATTATCCAAATTTTCTGTCATTGAGAGCGTGACTCATGTAAATATTATTACACTTCATCTATATCAATTTAATATAATTTTGGAAATGGGTTTTTTCTTTCTCAATATAGTTTCAAAAATAATTTTTCGAATAATGAAATAACATTTCATATCAAGCTAACATAGTCAATAAGTGAATTGATGATTATGGGCTATTGTTTGATGATAATTATATAATATGTGTCTTGATATTTCATAATGATGTACTCATATCTCAAATGGTTAATAAAACACAATATTTCAAATATTATTATTATTAAATGTTGTATTAGTTTTCCTAGTCTTTCATATTTAGTGAGATACATATATCATTAGAACTTATATCTCGAGTTCTATCTATCATATAGATACCCTTCAAGATTTTTATTAGTAATTAATAATTGAAATTATGAGGTTATAATTTTTCAAATTATATGAGAATATTAAATCCTAAAATTTCAATATAAAAATTTCATTTAAATAAATAATATGTTGGATAGCTTGTTTCGCAAGGAACCCCAAACTAAAAGAAAATAAGGATATATTTTATAAAAATAAAATTATATGAAGAATATATAACCATTTCTTAGTATCCATTGAATTGGAAGGTAAAAAAGGAATTAAGATAATATTGAAATCAATATAGAAGAAAAATAATAGTTTATTTTAAAACCAATTCAATGATAAATTAACTTATTATATTTCAATACATAATGTAATAATTTTATGCTTACAATTTTATTTTAAAAATTATTTACAATTTCAGAACTATGTGATATTAATTTACAAAAAAAATATAACATGGATTAAATAAATTATTTTTATTAATAATATATTATTAGTATTTCATTTTCTAGTTGATAGGAAAAAAATATGAATAGTTAATATCTACAAATTTATTTTACTATTTAAGAAAAACTAATACAAAAATAGGATTATCAGGTTCTAGGGTTTTAACAGTGCTAGCTAAAAGATCTATTAAAATCCCTTTCACAGTGCTAGAAAAACCACTGTTAAAGGGGTTTATTAATAGCGCAAAAAATCATTATTAAAGGGGTACCTATATCAGTACATGTAAAAATCCACTAATTAATCCCCCAATATTATTAGTACTAGTGGAAAATACTAAAAAAATGTAATTTCTCAGATCTTATAAAAAAGTGCTGCTAAAGGGTATACTTAAAAAAAAATGATAATAACTCTAAAAACCCTTAAAACCAATATAATGATAATAAACCATGAAAACCTATAAAAAACAATAAATTTTTATATGGGAGTCCATTTCAGCTCCACAACCATTAGAATCAAAGATTATGAATTGAGATAAATCTTATTTATATTTAAATAATGTGATAATCAAAGGAATAAAATATATTATAGTTAAAAAAATGTTTGAAATTGAACATGAAATTCAATTGATAATAACTTTTGAATTAGGTGTTCTTTTGGGCTCCACCAAATATCAAATTAAACTCGATAACAATCTCAATGCCACATATGTTTTAAGACTGAGTTCTACGATCTCAATCCTATTTTTAAACCCCAAAAGGCCTAGGAGGCCTCTAAAAATATGAATTTAGTCAGGGTACAACAATTTCCTAAAATTAAAAAGACTATAACTTCTGATCCTGGTGTCTATTAATCATATATGATATATTAAATAAAATCTTGTTATTAAATTTATGCATCAGTAACCCATAGGAACGCCAAATCAACTTTATCAAGGAAATGATTTTGTTTATAATCATTGCTCTTAACTTTTTTTCACATTTGTTTCCTTTCAAAACACTATAACTCCTAATATGGGTGTTCTTTTGTGCTTTATGGCATAAAAAATCAAATATTGCAGTGATCTATATGCCTCAATTACCCAATGGATCTCCTGATCACATATTTTAAGGCAAAAATTCATAAAAGTCCTCTAAAACGGAGTTGTTATCCTCCATATACTAATTTTTTAACATTGAACAAATTTTATGCCTCATTTAAGGTGGTATTTTAAACATTTTTAGTGGGTACTGCATTTATTCTCAGGGAATACATTAATATATGTTTTATGGATTTGAAATTTTACTTATTTTCTTAATTAAATATTTTTTATAATCAAATATATTACAATATAAACATTTTTGTATATATTCACACATAAAAATTTACTTTTATAAATAATTAATTAAACATATTTACATATAAAATATATTTTCTCAATATATAAAATACATCTAAAGAAAAACTAATATTAATTTTAAATATATATAAGTAAATATGTATTTAAATATATACAAACACACACACACACACATATATATATATTAATATATATTTATTTATAAACATAAATATAAATATATGGATAGAAAATTATAATGTAATATTTATAAATATATAGATATATCATAAAATGTAAAGCAAAATAGTATAGGGGAGTCGAAAAGGCACTGGTGTATACGTTGGAGGTCTCATGTTTGAAACTCAGTTGAGGTAGGGGCACACACTAGGGGTGGGATTATCTATAGCACTAAAAAATGGACGGTGGAATATATAATAATGAGTGTAGGGAAGTATTGATAAATGGGGGGGGGGTGAAAATATTTATATCCTTTATCGGTGGGGAATTAATCATCATTTTTAGCACTGTTAATGAGGTCTTTAACAACACAAAAACAAGAACAAATAAAGGCATCCTTTAAGATCATTAAGCTCTTATAACACTAACACATTAACATAACTAACAATATCAACGCATTTGTTTCACTGAGAAATCCCTTTAAAAGCAAAATTAAAAGGCTAATTTACAATAGTGATTATCATTTAAAGTTATATTTTCATTTAAAAGAAAAAAAAACCTAACTAAAATTTTATGAAATTCAGTTCATTTTTGAATTAAACATGTTGATATTATCTTAGGGTGACCTTTTTGGATGATTATAAAATAATTCATTTTTTTTGTGAATAGTGAATTCTACATTTTTACTAATAACCATAGAATATATGATGATATCATGAGATATGTATGATTTAAAATAATATAAAAAATATTCATGACATAACATGAAGATTAGGTGTGAAATAATTAATTTAAAGGTACAATGTTGAATTTTATAAACTCATGTTTAAGATTATAATACTTAAGTAATTAATAATCTATTTATATTTTACTTTTTATAAATAAGTGTCCAAAATTTAATATTTAGGTTATAATGTTTTGGAATCCAGAAAACTAATATTTTTATAATAAAAAATAGAATTCTCATAGAAATAAACAATATTTATAATTTTATCTAAATCATCATTTTTTCATAATAAATTTACACATTTTCTATAAATGGGTTTTACGCATTATGCAGGATATCGTTAATATAATTATTTATATCATGTAGAAAATATATCTGAAAACAAATATTTCATATTTATAATTTTTAGATAAAAATAATTTTATATGTCAAGTTTTATTTTATTCATAAAATGTAAATTACATTGAGAAAAATTGTTTACTACATTAAAAACCAATAAAAAAAAGTAAAAAATTATATTATTTAAATGATTTTATATATGTTTAAAAAAACTAAAAGTGATTATCTTAGTATTTATCAAACTTAACCCTTACTTAACATCTTTATTCTTTATTATTTGATCTATTTGACCCTTTAATAGTGACTTTACCTCATTTATTTTTTGAAAAACAAAATTTCCTCTAGAAAAAAATGGGATTACAACCACCCCTTCAAGGCCACAAAATAATTTTTTGTTTCTATTGAATATATAATATTTTTAATTCTCTCAGAAAAATATCTGACTTTATGAATCCAATAGTTGAATGAATTATTCATAATTCCACCATTTCAATGAAGTACATCATTTAAATATTCAATTTCACAACAGAAGTAAAAATCTTTCTCTAATATTTTTCCTTCACTGTATTTCCCTTCCAAACCACAAATAAGAATATATAAATGGTTAAATATGATTAATTTATAAACATTTATGTTATTTATGCTTAAGTAATAATCATTATTATCCTTTCCCCATTTATATTAGATAAACAAAAATGTTTTTGGTATGTCCCTATAGAATATGGTCTCCATGCTATGATAAGTCATGATTTACTTCACCACATTACATGGATGGACCAAAAGGGACATTTTATTTATAAATATTATATTTATTACATTTTTTTATTATGAAAAATTAGTCAATTTCCTCCCTTCCTATCATTTTATAGAAAATTATTTCAAGAGCCATGTGTATGTGGAAACCAGAACCTTAATGAAAATTACTTTTTGGTCTTCAATTATCACATAATAAGGATTGTTGTGGAAATATATTTTTTAAAAATTGTGATATCCATTAAATTATTAAATTTATGTAGGTTTTAGTTAAAAACTATAAATTTTATTATTATAAAATCTTTTCTGATAAAAAAATTCTAAAAACACTTATTACAAAATTTACGATTATATTTATTTACTAAATATATCATTAATAACATTATATTAAATGCACATGACATTATATTTCAATATATGTATTTCATGATCATTTTATTAATTTGTTACCCAAGAAATAAGTGTGTCTCACAAATCAATAATTTTTTAATTAGTTATTATCATTACTCCTGAACCCCCTTCTTAAAAGATGAATTATATTAATCATCTATTGTATAAAAGTTTATATACACTTTCATTTCATTGGACTTGTAATTAATTCTCATAAAAACCTTTTTATATACTATGATTTTAATTAATGTTATATTAATAAGGGATTTTTGTAAGTCAATATTTGTTTCCTTTGGATATAATGGTACTTCATGGACCTCATTCTTCTAAGACACATATATTTTCTACTTTTCAATACCATATGATATACCCACTTCTATCTTTAGGTAATATGAAATTTATTATATGAGTTCCTTCTATAATATTATTTTATTATAAAATTATAATGTTGTTATGAATAATTCAAATTCTTTCTAAATGTTATTTTTCTTCCATGTACATATTTTATATTCACACCAATTTCCTATATTATATATGGAAACTAAATAATATTTTATCTCTGAAAAAAATTATTTTTTCCGCAATTATTTTTTAAAATAATGTTTAATTATCCTTCTTTACTATGTGGGAATATAAAATATTTTTTAAAAATTCTAGAATGGGATTTCAATATAATTTCAATATTTTTGTCATATAATCAAAATTTTATTAACACAACCTTTATAAAATTTTCATATTTATATTATTGAAGAAATATTTTAAATTACATGTATTATATTTGAATATTTTTTCTTGAATGAAACACCACATTTCCTTTTGAAAATTTCGTTTATGTTATTGGTTTTTTATTATCAACCAATAAAATTATTAAACCTTTTATATGCGATACCATTGTATGTGTTCATCATCTGAAAATATTTTTCATCTATTTCATCATATTTAAAACATGTTATATTTCAATTGTGATATTACATAATGATTTCATCCAATTTTTCTTCCACAATGTATTATGATAATATAAACCTATTTATTGGTTATGGAATTTATTGACATAATCATATACAAATTATCTTATATAATGTTGGTTTTATGGATTCTTACATAGAGAGGTATTCCATAAGTTTATTAGAGAAATATTTATAATTACAATGCATATTATTTAAATATTTTATTTTATTTTTTGTAGAATAATGATAGATAGGTTTTATATATTTTACACATTCTTTTATATTATGAGTTCAATGGAAATACTTAGCAAAGGATGGGGCCTGTGATGCCCACTCAATGAATATATTGATCTCATAAGAAAACCTAGATTCATATTTAGTGTGTGCCTACCCATTTAGTTATATGTCTTGACTGAATAATTGACTTAATGTAGTTGTCATGTATAATTTACTTAACCATATATAATGTATTTAAATAAGTCCCATACATTTATGAAGTTATACAATGAATCAATACTAAATCCATTATCATTTTCTGTGTATTTATTTATATTATAAACCATTTATTATATTCAAACCAATATGATATTTCATATAACATTATATTATTTTCCTTTATTTCTTGAAATATTATTTGGGTATCGTTTATAATATGAAATATTGTGATATAAAATTTCACTTACTATATGTTATAGCTCACCCTACTTTTGTGTCTATTTTCACATACTATGAAGAAACATATTTTACATAATATATATACAACAAAATAAAATGTTTTTAAAATTTTAGGGATATTCCTAGTACATATTACAAATTCATTAGTTCTTAATATATTAGAATTTTTTTTATTTAGTTCAGAAATATATAAGAATTGTTAGTTAACAATTTTTCATAATTATGCAAATAAATAAACCTATAATTTTGGGTGAATATATGAGATTAAATAATTTAATTATACAATATAATTATGCAATGGTAAAAATTTTAATCCAATATAGTGTAACGACATATGATGTTATGGTTAGTCTCTATTTAAATAAATTTAATCTATTTGATATTTTACATTGTATGAAACACTAAACTTAAAAACTCTACAAAATATTATTATTCTAACACAACCATTATAACCCTGTAGTTAGAATGGAAGTAATGAATAGAATTTACTAAAAACAATATTGTTTTTAAATTTTTATATAATTAATTCATTAGTTACTAAATAGTTATAAATTAGAATAAAAACTATTAGAGCATAAATGAGGTGTTTTCATAAAAAACTATTTTTATTCCCATAATGGAATTTTATCTTTATATATTTAATTAAATAATATTATTGAAATATTTAATGTAATTTATATGTTATATATTCAATAATTTTTTAAAATTAATCCAATATGATTTATAGGGTTATGATAATAATAAATCCAATTATTAGCATAAAAAGCTATATTTTTCTAAAATACATTTTTCTCTTTTCATGGTGCTCATTTTCTAAATCTAAATTTGAAAACCATTTTATGTTTTATTTGAAAAAAGAAATTTCATTTTTTAAATTTTGATATCAAAATAATCTTGGGGTAATGCTTTTTATATTATGTTAATTTTTCATTTTGTGGTGAATATTGGAAAATAATTCATTTTAATTGAATACTAATTTTCTTCTAATTTATTATTATATTTTAAATATATTATTAATTGTAATTAATGTATAATTAGTCCAATTATAAACAAATTAATATAATTTAGTCATTCTGAATCAATTCAATGTATAAATTTGAGAATATAACATTTCAAATTAATGAACATTTCACTTTAAAAACCAGATTTTTAATTGTGTCTAACGGATTAATATTAAATATTAATTTTCTAGTTTGGGGAATTTATTTTCATCAAATGGAATCTGTATTTGTAATAATAAGGTCCAAATTATTTGCTGAGTTCATTTAAATTTTGTCACATTAAAATATTTATCATGGTAAAAAAATTATTTACTGTGGTTAAGGTAAAAAATGAAATAGGTTAATATTAATATGGGTAATGATTAAGATACTATAAAATAAAAAATTTAATGGTTAGTTTTGGTATATGTTTTCCCTAAACATATTATAAAATAATAATTTCTGGAATGTGTTTTTGAAATTAATTCCTTTTCAATGTGATCAGCTTTAAATATAAAATCAATCATTATTTTAATCACTTAAACCAAGCTCTCCTCAAGTATAAATAATAACCCTCACCACCCCATTTCGAATAAAAACTTTTGAACATCCACAATTATCTCCTAAAACCGATTGTAAGACTTCTCAACATGTATTAGTGATAACAATATTACCAAAATATGAAATCCAAGGTCCTCAAGGGTCTCTCAAGGAAATGATATTCAAGAGGTAATTTTCTAAAAACACTTCTCTTAATTTATTTTCATCATCCAAATTCTCCTGAACTCTTCATACATCATGAAATAATAACATGATTACCAAGTAAATACTATAATATTTTTCTGTTAATTTAATATCTTATATACTTCTCTTTTATTATCATATCATATTCTAATAAATGAAACTATTGTCCAAATTATGTCAGTTAATCACCTCTATGAATAATGTTTTTGTTCATTTTCCATTACCACATTCATATATGGTCATAAAACTATTATTATAAATAATTAAGATTTTAATAATCATGTTATAAATTCATTATTTTTTATACCTAATATATATTCATAATATAAAATAAAGAAAAATAGTCCATGATGGTTAGAAAAAACTTCTAAATGAAATTAAATATTTCACATTAACATTTTATCAATTTAATGATCCTCATCTATGAAATATAAAATATTAATGGGACTATTTAAACATATGGATGTTAATTCATATAATTTCATTAAACTTGTGATTTTTTATTTATATTCGTTTCCAAAATCCATTATTATACACAAATGAACTGATCAAAAAAATCACGAAACGAACTCACCCAAAACAATGAAAATCATGGAATATTTATAATTAATGGGTGGTTATATGTTATAAAAAAGAATAAAAGGTATTATAATATTTATTATGTTTTATTAGTGAATTAATAATATTATTTAAAACATTATATATTTGGTGGAAGTGCATAAAACTAAAGAGATGCATGAGGTAGGGGTTTCCTAATCTCACAGTTTCTTCTGTGAGATATATACATTATTCAAGGCATAATTTTTATATGATGTGAATATATATACTGAAAACATATATATCATATCATTATTCTCACTATATTTATGATATTTAATGTTTTATTTTATAATTATTTATTGTATATGGAATATAATTCGATTAATTACAAATTCCCAAGGCATTTCTTAACCCAATATCTACTCATTAGGTTAAACTTATACATCTTGATTAAGTCCTGAAAATACTATGTGTGAAATAAATTTTTAATGTCAAGAGATTAATTTACATATTCTTATGTGTATTTACAGTGAATAAATATAATTAATTAATTTTATTAGTGAACACTTCAATGATATGATGTCTATAAGGGGTTTCATTAAAAAATTACCTTTTTAAAATTTCCCTAAAAACACATTTTATTTCAGGTCCTATTTTCCTATACTTTTTTCTAAAAATATTTGTAATATTTTTATATTATTTTTTATATACATTTTTATCAGGTTTATCTTTTTAACTTTTTTTAAAAATCGCATTTCATCATTTTTTAAACGTGGATCTTTATGACTATACCAACCAAAATACAGAATGTATGTTTCTTTGATGTATACAGAATGTGTGGATTCCCCCCCCCCCACCATGACACCTTATTTCACGAAAACATAATTTACATTCTTACAAGGTTATTTTCAATGAATTTTATTCTATTATAATATAATAGAATTTAAAATTTTTGTATTATAAAAGAAAGTATATATTCCTCAAGAATAATTTCAAGCGATCTCTCAAAAAAATCCATCTAAGATAAAACTATTTTATGTTACTTATATTTACTGGGGTTATTAACCAAGTAAATTATGACTGATTTTTTATGGTGGTTTTGTATTTATTATTAATTTATATTTATGAATCCAATTTATTTTTCATAGGTTATGATATGATGAAATGTTTATGAATCCTATTTCATATCATGGGTTCTGATATGAAGAAGGATTTATGTTATTGTGGAACACATACACATGGTTTTCATTATGTGATTTATGGGACCAATATATACTTGAACAATTTCCCTAGGTGTTGATATTATATCACATGAAATATATATGATTGGAATGTGTATTGTTGTTAGTTTATATAGGACTAGAAAAGGATGGGAAATTGGTTCAGTAAATGACTTCATATGCCATGATAGTATTGGGAGTGGACCTAGACTACAATGATGGTTTGGTAAGTGAACCCATCCCACTGTGATAGTCTAAGAATATATCCTTAACCCCTAATGAAATTATTTTCTTTTATAATATGTTTTTTTAGAATTCCATGTTGTTTGACAAAGAAATTCTTTTATGATTCATGCCTTATAATTTTTTATGATTTATTTTTTTACTCAAGATTTTGATTTTTGATATGCAGGGTATAATTTTCAAATGTTATGTTCATATTCTCATACCATTATGTTTATGTTATGATTCATATATCCCTTTTTAACCATTAATGATCATATGATATCTCCTTTTTTTTTTGTTTTTTTCCCTAGGATACAAAGAATGGCATTATGTTTTATATGTCAAAGGGGTTACTGTTATGAGGAAATAAGTGGGAGATGATGTAGAAGGTTTATGCGACTATTTTTTTGTTTCCATGTACCAAAAAAACTAATACCATATGATTTTGGAATGTTTTTTAATATTATGTATCGAATATTCATCTATATATATGTAATATATATATATGAAAAGGGAGGGTCATTATTGTTGGAATAACAACAATAGTTTAGTTAAATTTTGGTGACTAGGATGAGATAACCTTAGTATGAACCATAAGGGTATGTTACTATCCTAGAGTTTTTGTAATGATCATTAAAGATCTAGTAATAAATTTAAGGTTACATGGATTGATATTATGTACGTAATTTACCTAGATTATATGGCTTTCCTATAATGATTTGTGTTTCTCTCATTATTCATTTGATTTTAGTAAATGGATGGAACCAGAAAAGGTTATATTAACATTGAATATGATGGAGAATTCAATGACTACGATAAATCAAAAATTATTATTACTAGATAGAATGCTATTTTAATTATTCATAATCAGATATCATGATATATTATTAACAATGATAACCTTGTTGAGATTCTTAACATATAAAATAAGAGGGATATGGACTTTTATGAAATTCCAACGTGGTTATGAACATATGGGAATGAATATTTAGAATCTCATAAGTAATGAATGTGTGAAAGAAGAAACTAGAATAAAATATTAAAGGGAAGGGAAGATTTCATCTATGTGAAAAAGAATCCATATAGAGACCAATTTTCATGGAGTTCAATGTATTAATAGAAGAAGCCCCTTGATCACAAAACTAAACCATTGGACCACATGACCAACCCAATCATCCACACAAATAAATATACCAACCACATGAAGGAATCTTCCAACCATATAAAAAATAAACAAACCACATGATTGAAAAAACCAAATAATTAAAGTAAAAAATGATTCCATAAGGAATTAAATAACTACATGATATAACCAACCTACCATATAAAAAAATAACTGACCCAAAAAAAACTAAACACACACATCAAGTCAAGTGAATATGAAAAAATATTGGAAAATTTCAAACATAAGAAAATAAAAAACAACCTCTTAAAACCTCCAAACCTTATGAAAACCAAAATGATGGGGTTTTGGAAACAACTGATACAATAAACATCCACAATCATGATGAAAACACACATGAAGAACCAACACAACGAGAATAAGTAACACAAAAAACACATCAAATATTAATATTTCTATATATATATCCATTAATATATTTCCTATGTATAGTACCTCACTACTAACCTCTATATAAATCCACCATAGAGTTTCCACCAACCAATTCATTATGTTAATCCATTCCCAAAAAAGAATACTCTAGTTTATAGCATTTTTAACAAACTTTATAGTTTACATTAAGGAATTTTATTTCAAAAAACCTTGTTAAATTTACTCTATAAATCCTTTTTATAATTTTTTTCAAATAAGACCATTAAAAAATAATTTTTAAAATATCTATAAAATAAATACATTCAAAAAATATAACCATTATGGAAGAAATTATAAAAACAATCATTCATTTGAAAATATATTTGTCATCAAATCATTGTCTTATTAACCAGAAAATAAAGATAGTGCCAAAAATTCATATAAACCTTAATAATTTAATATTAAATTATATTTATCCACCATTTAAAATTATTTTAAATTATAAAAAATATTTATCCAATAATGGTCAAGAAACAGTTGTAATACAATGAATACATACATCACGGTCCAAAAAATCAAGGAAGTTCATTTATTTTCAAGTAGCTTGAAAACAAAATTTTATTTCTCATACATTATGTCAATATTTCAAGTCAATAATCCTCAAATTATTTTTTTTAATAAAATGTATATTTTACCAATAAATTATCATCAATTAATAAAAAATATTAACTTACAAAGATAATATATCACACATTATGTTATGCATTAAGGATTAGTTGCCTAATAATTATACAAATCATGTGATAATTAAACATTATTATATGTTTTTTATTTTAACCTACAAAAATGTCACATTTTGTGATACTTATTATAATTTCTATGTTTCACTAAATATTTAAATTACATAGAATAATAACATGTATTTATTCATTATTTTATTAAATAAAAAATAAAAAATAAAACATCTTGAATCAATTATTATCTAATTAATGTTATTATGAACACAAATTAGAATTGTCATATTTATGTCAAAAAAGAAAATGTTAGAAAAAAATAAATGTTTTACTAAATTTAAATTACTGAATCTGGATAAATAAGTTTTCTAAATTATAGACTTCTCAAAAATCATTAAGATCGTAGGAAAATAACTTTGTAATTATAAAATATGTATATATTTTGAGATTTATATCATTATATTAAAAACAGAATTAAATAAACATTTAAAATATTATTTTTAATTATATTCATTACAAGTTTATGATCATGTTTTAAATGAATATCATCTTCTTATAAACAATAGGACATAAGGAATTCATTAATATAATTCTATGGTAGAATGAATAATCACTCAACCTATTTCCAAAATAACATTTATGATATTATAAATTCATTTCATTAAATCTATATGATTTTGGTTTACTAGAACATAATGTAATTAAAAGAACAAATATACCTTTATACCAATTAAAAATTATTTTCATAAAAATATGAAAATTCCATTATCTTAGTGGGATGTCTCTTTACTGATGGATGATACCAAAATGATACCAGATAAACCCACAAAAGAGTGGTGAAGTAATTCTTAGAAGTGGATAAAAATACATTTCTTATATTGACCACCCTATCACATTGATGTTCAATATAAATATGTTATCTATACATTTTCTTTATTTAAATTTCGTGTCCAAACTAAACTTATCTATATTCCTAACATCACAATTTTAATACCATTACAAACTAACACCATTTTTATATTCCTAAACCCAGCCCATAATATTTAACAGTAAATGAATTCTACTAAGCCTAAGTGAATCTCCAAAACAATTATGTCTAGAAATAAGTACTAAGAGTATACAGTATGATTGGAAGATGAATAACCCTTAGATAATAATACGAGTATACTCTATAATTGGAGGATGAATTACCCTTAGATAATATGTGACATTCACCAAAACCTAATGGTGAAAAATATAATCATGATTCATAAGATAATAAAAAAACCCTTTTCAATAAAATAATAATGTTATAAGAGTTATGGTGTTTAAAAATAAATAAAATAAGTATGTCTATAAGAATAATATTAAAATTAATAACAATGATCATACAAGACATGATCCCATTCATTACATGTCCACTTCATCCAAATTCCTTACACCATCACAAAAGAGAGTGTCCATATTGTACTCCTATAAACATTGAAGAGGCCTCTTATTTCCAACATAATATCTAAAAACCACGTTATATACACTAAGAATAATATATATGGGGGTGAGTATGAAAATTTGGTACGTATTCCCCCATTGAATTCCTAGACAATATACATAATCAAGAACATGGATGATCATATTTTTTTTTCAAACTAAAATTAAAAAGTATAAAAATAATAAAATAAAATAAACCCATGTCGATTACAAACACAAAATATTAACCTATGATTTCTCGATCATCACCAATATTTATTACCATATTAAAGACTATTTAATGACACCAAATAATAACCCCAACATAGTGAATGACATTTTAAAGTCCAACCACCCAACCAAAAATATTCAGAATGACATATGGATATATTTATTTCAATTTCAACCTTTCACATTAAAGACCCTAGCATACATGACCCCATATTTCCATTTCCAACTAGATGTTAATAAAATGTTCTTTTCTAGAAATGGAAAACTAATGTCTTACCATTGTTATTTCACAGTCCTAGTTTTTCATAGTAAACACCTCACTACCACCACACCCATAGAAATGGGAAACCCCGTGGCTTGATGATGTATTTTTTATGTCTGGATCACTCTATGAAAACAATTACATACTCCATTGGGTTGTGATGTCCCTTTTTTCCAAAAAACACACTACAAAAAACCAAACTCAAATCTATATACTAAATAACTCTAGGACCATCACTACGCATGACAATACAACTACAACATTGTGTTATGAATCCTAGAGATAAAAAACTCACTTCTATCACCATTTTTCCTTCCAAATAATCCTGGGACTAGTGTGATAAACATCATTACATAAAAATTCATACTAAATAGAGGAAAATTAGATACCTAGATTGAATCATTTATCATATAATAGTATATATTCATTACATTTAAAAACCTTTTTATGTTAATCATCGGTGATTAAAAAATGTATAACATCTTATAAAACGATAAGGTATGATATTAATATATCACATACTATAGTTTAATCATAAAGGAAAATCATAAACTAGTACCATCATGTGACAATTGATACCATTCATAAGATCACCATGAAACATCACTGTGTCCTATATTCTAGCATGTTAAAATTCATGACATTAATCTATGATATACCTTATAACATAACCACACCTCATAATATTGCATACTTTATTTTAGTTTTATTGATTTTATATACATTATAACCAATGGAATTATATATTATTGTTTATAATATGTTAATAATGATAAAATTTTTAAATATCGTGCCTCATAATATTACCAAGCATACTATATCATACATATAATCCATAAAATATGATGTATAATACTATCTGACTGATAAATACACCAATTTATTCCATATATTTACATAGATTATAGTACAACATAAAAAATTTATTATTATAATACTATTATCCTATTATTCTGATAAATTTTATTTTTTTAACACATATCCAGGTTTTATAATATACAACATATTGGTATTTTTGGAATAATGTATGGAATT
The DNA here is from genome assembly GCA_963277665.1 of Viscum album. Taxonomy (NCBI): domain Eukaryota; kingdom Viridiplantae; phylum Streptophyta; class Magnoliopsida; order Santalales; family Viscaceae; genus Viscum; species Viscum album. The sequence goes on along the minus strand of OY728155.1, from coordinate 378,018,484 downwards.
AATTTTGAAATAATTAATTAAAACTCTTTATAGATTATTCTTTAGGTATTATTGAAAAAATACATAAAAACATAAGAGGTGAAAAGTAGAAAAAATATATCAAAAAATATTATTTTAACGTTTTTTATAAAAAAACAAGGAATAAAATTAATAACTCATTTATTCTTAAATGGTCTTCTATTTATTAGAGAACAAATTATATTTATTGGATTTATTGTAAACACACAATTTTGATAGAAATATTATAATTTATGTATAATGTGTGGGTGGAGAGCCTTAGTTAATTAGTATTATTATTAACTAGCATTGAGAAGAATTATCTTGAATCACATTAAATATACTTTCATAAATAAATGATGAAAAATTTAAGGGTTGATAATTAAATAATATCCAACGACTTAAATATAATAGGTTGAATTATTTATTAAAATTTTTATTAATAAATTCGCCCCCTTATTTGTTTTAAATTTAGAAAATTAATATAAGAAAATTTTAACTCTTTTATCATGTCATTACGAAGTATAAAATCATAATTAATCAATATAACATCGATTAACTGTGATAATAGAAGGAAATATTATATAATTCCATAATACCTAAGATTTCACATAATATAATATAAAATAAAAATACATTAGACATATGGTAGAATATATATATATATATCATACAATATATTTGGGAAATATCTCCAACAAGATGATATTGTGGTGGTTTTGGACTCAGCCAATTAATTTGAAAATCATCCTTGGGTAGTTAAAATTGGATGGATAATATTGATATGGTTGAAATTCCTCATTTCTATTTTTCAGGTCATCTTAAATTGAAAAAAAATCACGACTATCTTACATTATAATTTACAAGCCTTTATTAAGATAATTTATGTTACAATTTTTAATCTATTAGTGTTTAAATGTAAAACAGAAATTATGATCTTTATAAGACTAATTAAAAATGATTATTGAGAGATGGATAAATCCAATGTAATGAATATGTTTTTGATGTCATAATAGTTCATAGAAGTATGGTTCTTAGTGGTATGATAAATATCTATTTAACAATTTTTTAAATGCTAATAAAATGATGTTTGACCCATTCAATTAATTCATATAACATAGAATAATGGTCATTCTATTTAGTGGAATTTCAAAAAGATGGAGTTCACAATGTCATTTTGGGATCTCATAATATTTTTTTATTTTTTTATGAACTTATGTTAGAGTTGAACAAAAAAATTTATGGGATATTTCATTACCTATTATATTTCCTTATTTATTTATCCTTGGAATGTATTTGTTCTTTTTATTGAGTGCACAAGAAATGTATCATAAAAATGATTCAAATTGAGGATTCATGAAATTTATTTGATAGTATTTTCCAAGAGAGTGAGATATTCTAGTAATAAATATTTCATTATCTATTGAAAATATATTTCCTTTACAACTACATAAATAATTTATAACAATATAAATTTTAGTGAAACATTATTTTAACTATAATTAAATATCAAATAAAATATTATTTTGTAAATTTATGGTATATAATAAATGATTTGAACATAGAAATCAATTATTTTGTTATATGTAATGTTAAATTAAAAATAATTTAATATGGTTTAAAAATATTTATTTCTTGCATACAGTTATTGAATGAGTATAAGTCATATAAAAACTTATATAATGAATATTATTATACTTTTTAGTTTTATGTTCTTCTAATTGATTACAATAATAATATGGGTGATCTATATGAAAAATTATGGGTGTTTTTTGTTATAAATCATGGAGGAATTTATAGGTATTTAATAGAGGTATATTGTCAACAAATTCTCTATTTGTATTATTTTCCCCTGAGTTAATGTGTAAATTGGTGGATAATGTGGTAAAAATGAATAGTGTAGTGTAATCCATGAGGTAACTTTTCCATTATGTTGAAAAATGAGTAGTAGGAATGAAATTAAGATTATAGCCATAGGTAAACGTTTGAAAAATATTATATATAAGTAGTTTTGATATTATAAAGGGATATGTATAAAAGATTTAAGGTTTAAGGTATGTGTAATTATTAAAAAAATAAATATTCATTTAATATTTCTACAATTTATTTCTTTAAAATTAATATGTTTTATTAAAAAGAAAATTATTAGACGAAAATTATAATAATTAAATTTAGAATATAACATTTTTATATCACATTTTGTTTACAAACATACATATATACACACAGAAAAACACACACATACCCACACATTGATATATATATATATAATCAATAAAGTGTAACAATTACATAAATATAAATTTACATAAAATTGAAAACAAAAATTTACCATAGAAGTATAACTCACACAAGCAAGACACTTTTAAAATTTTATAGTTACTTTATTAACAATGATATTTAATAATTTTAGAATTATATTCTAATAAAACTAATTCTATATAAGGAATCATAATGTCCAAATTAGGTATGTTTTTCAATATCTTTTTCTTGGTAAAAAAATTTCCCAAGTAAATTGACTAATATATCTTTCAATTATATATATATATATTAAAATAATGTATTTATTAAAAATATTTACAAACTAATAAATTATATATATACATTATTAATGTATAATTTTTATCCTTATAATTGTTTTAATATTGATGACCTTAATTAATGAAAATTGGATTCATTTATCATTAAAAAAATTTATTTTCAAAAATGCCACCATTTCAATAAAAAAGCTATCTATAACCACATTTTGTAAAACCATCCAAAAAAATTATACATTCAAAATTTGATAATCTAAAATTCCATATCATAAAAATATAATACACATTTTTGGGTCTTATTTATAAAAAATCCCGATGAGTAATAATCATTAAATACCAATAGTTATGGATAAATTTTATTAAATTTTAACAATTTCATCCAATTCAATTTAACCACAATTATTATTCTCAACACCCCTAATATAATTAATCCCAATATTAATAAAATTCTATAAATAAAGATTATATAATAAGTATATAGTATTTAAATGGTAATTACTATATTTTAAGTATCAATTCATCAAAAATATTCACCTTAGTGTTAGTGAAAACACCATCATCGATATTTCTATTATAAATTATCCCTAATATATAGTATATATTATAATAAGTATTTATATATTTAATACATAATATATTATTCAAAGTATCTATAATTATGTAATAGAAAACTAAAATGGAAACTAATAGTAAAATATCAATATATAGTTCATAATACAAACCCAAACAATAAAAACAAATATATTTCACTTTATAAACAACAAATATATATAGCATGGAAAGTTCATAAAACATTACACCATATGGAACCATAATAAATTTATTATGGTTACTATTACTGAAAAACGTTTCTCTTAAATAGTATTTAAGGGTCTATATTACCATATTAATGAAATCATGCATCAAATGGATTTAATATCATATAAATACGAAAATTATCAAATGAATAAGTACTAAATTATTACGAATTAAATATAAATGGTTTATAATAAATTAAATGTATACACATTTGATTCCTATATAAATAATTAATAAATTAATATTTATTATACATGTAGATCGAAATTTAATTAAGTGGGTTAGGACATAAGGGAAGGGGTTTTATTTGAAATCTATATTCTTCATCATGAAATATTTTATTATTTTTTATACCAAAATATTTAATAAAATGTAATTATTTTAGAATATATTATTTTATTATACATTTTTATCAGTTTTTATATGTTTCTTTTTTTTCCATACATTAATTGACATCTCATTTATACCCAATGATCATAATTATGATTTATTTTCTTTTATATCCATATCCATTCGAGCTTCAAATTATTTTCAATTATTATATGATAATTTTTTTATTTATTATATATTAAATGGTTTGTATGTATCCCTTCCCATTTTATATAGTTTTGAAATTAAATTATAATATTAAATGATAATTTATGTTTCCCCATTTCTTAAGAAATTTTTATAAAACCAATAGCCTTTTCATTACTTATAAAGAGTGTCTTATTTTTCTCTTTTCATGTTATCCTTAGGAAGTATCCAAAATAATTAATTCAATCATATAATTCAGGTGTAGTTCAATTAATGTCTTATGGTACTATTACTTTTTGGATGATGCAAACATCATATGTTATAATTTTTATATGAATATATTGTAATGGCCCACAATCTATTTTCTTTCACTCATATTTTCCCTATTTATATTCCTTAGGTTGATTTAGATGTAATTTATTGTAAAAAAGTTGTTAGATTATATTGTTTTTTAGTCAAATTATTATATCCTCTATTTATTTTTATTTTCATGTTTATATATAGTAATTATAATAAAAATCATATGTTTTTTCTCATAATAAAGTATTTTCATCTTTAAGTATTTTATTAATTTCGAATATCATGTTATTTTTTCTCTATATACTATCTCTTAGAATAAATATTTATATTTTTGGATGATATTTTGGATTTTCATGTTTTTTATAATCCGTGTTCTCTCTTATTAATTTAAAAAACGTCATGAAATTTAAATTTAAACCATTCTAGATTCATTGATTAATCATGGGAATCAAAATGGATCATATATATACATTTTAATTATTTAATGTATATGTGGTCCATATTTATGGAATCATTTTGATTTTAAAATTCGAGAAAATTATATATCCCCTAATTAATATTATTATGAATATATATTAGGTGACTATATTTATGGGTTACGAATAATTATCTTAGATCTATATTTTATAACATCATGGAAGCATTCCACAACATATTCTTTTTATATCTATTTTTATATACGAATTATTATTCCCTGTTTGATGATAATTCATATTGTTTTACATTTATAAAATTACCTCTCTTTTTATTATACTAAATTATCTGTCATACACATCCAATTTAAATAAATCATGTTTTCATTATATTAGGATTTTAGTTCAAACATTATATTTTCCCCTTGGATTTTTTGAAAAACTGAAGAATTGTTTAGGGTAAGTTATTTTTCTCAATATTGGATGATGAAGACATAAACCATTAAATATGAATTGGTGACTCATATTATTATAATATGGAAAAATATAGATAGAATTTATATAATTTATGTGATTATATGATGAAAATACATTAATGGCCATAGAGATATACTAGATTCTCACTTAAAATGATGGATCATGTAATTAATGGGGTTTAAGATGAATACATTTGAGTTTATGTGACATAATAGATATGGATAACTAGAGGATTATTCATTATTATTGATATAAAATGTTGATACGATGAAAAAGATTCTATATAATCAATATGAATTTGGATTTGATTAATCATTCGAAAAAAAAGATGAATAAAAGAAAAAAAATGTTCGAAAGAGATGGTATTGTTTGAATGTTGATTTGGGACTTATATTGTCATAAATTTTCACACTAATATTCAATATGGTACATGGTATTAGTGTTATATTATAATAGTACATGTGATGGATGGTTGGATTATTGTGATAATTTTATAAAATATTAATGATTTGGAAAAAAATATAAAAGGATTAAAATTTTATATTAAATTTTAGAAATAATTGATAATACTGTTTTTTATATGGGGATAATAATTTATAGTGTTGGATAATTTGCGTAAAAGAGAATGTAATGTAGAGAGATAATATACATGGACTCTAATACATTCCCAAAATGAAAAATGAGAATTATTTGGTAACCATAGTTATCACAATTGATGAATGGAGACTATAATAAACCATGATACATTTAACATTTTGTGAAAAGTATTCTCACTACCCAATAAAATATATTCTAACAAATATATGTTTGATTCACAATTTATGTTATCATATTTCAATTTACTATTCATTTCTAAAATTATACTAGAATTATTACCTTTTTTAGGGTTCTAATTAACAAATACAATTATTAATTTTATTTCTTATTTTAGAGATTCTAATAAATTTAAATAATATTTAAAATGAAAATTTCACCTGTTTTTCCATTTTTATCATTCATAAAGTTTATTTGAGGAGATCATAATAACATTGAATGAAAAAAAGATGAACTATGATCATGTATCAATAATTTAATTAATTTTGATAAAAAAATTTATTATGATATTTCCTTTAAATATTATTCCTATTTTTTTAGTGGATCTATAACATTTTTATCTATAAATCATTATACTATCATTTATCCCAATTAGATCATTTGAACTCCTAAAATATGGAAACTATATTGTAATAAAACAATTATTCATTATCATGAGTAATGTGTAGTATTTTCTGAAAATCTACCATATATAATTGAAATTTCAAAAATAATTATTGGGATAAGTAAAGATTCAATATTAAATATATATTTCATTATCTAAATTAATTATTATCCCTTTATTTCTTAAAAAATTTCCAATTTTGTATTCTGAAATCAGTATACAAATTCCGCACCCTCTATTGTTTTATAAATAAATTTCATGGTTATGATTTTGGTTATTTCTATTAGAGAGTGTAAAATAATTTATTTTTGAAAGGATTGTGGTTCTTTTAGTCATCCATGAAATTTCATATCATCTTCTCCTCTTACAGTGATCCAAGATGATGATTTAGTTTTAATTGATTCACAACCACCTATCCATTTATTTAAAACATTTTATAGACCTTATGAATGTGGAAAACAGCTAAAAGTGATTTTTTTGTACATATATTATTTATAACTGGTTGAACAACATTTTTTTATCTAAACCTATATGTTGTTTCCAATTATATTATTTTATTTTCATATGGAGAATTTATCTTCTTAATTAATCAACACTATGATTTAGTGCGGGAAACATGTATTATTTCCACCAAACAATTCAATGGAATATATCATTATTTTTAATATGAGTTATTTGTACACATAAAATTACAAATAACATTTTTATGGGATTGAAGATGGATAATTGATAGTTACATCAATGGTTATCACATAGTGCTTGATTTTAATGTGTTATATAATTACCATGATTCTAATTAAACATCAATAATTGAATTCATAGGAACTATTTGAATATATATGAATAAGAAAATTAAAAAAAATATAAAAATGTAATTATATTATTTATATATCACTCTTGACCTAAAATCAATATGTCAAATATCTCATTTTATGAATTATTTTTTTCATTTCCATTATTTAGGATCCATTTTCAAAACCATCACCATTTAATTTATTTAAATAATATTTTTCAAAATTCACACACTCATCCTATATTACTCCATGAGAGATGCCCTTTTTTCTACTATATAAAACATTTAACTATTTAGAATAAATTTATTTAAAATTAAATGCATGTGAAATAAAATTTTAGAAACTTTACCATGGAAAGAACCTGGTCCACCCAAAATATAGTAGTCTATACGTACAAAAATAGTACAATTGGAAAAGAATTTCTCCAATATATTTTCCCGTCAATAATTATAGATATTATGTTTAAGGGCCTAGAGTTTTTTTATTATATATATACATTACATAGATTTATTCCTAGGAAAAAACAAACCAATACAAATCTCATTCATCAGATTCTACTCTTCTATTAATACACATTAGAAATTATTGAATGGAATGGATAAAACAATGTAGTTCTAAACCATATCACCTAGACTAAACCAATATTATTAATTAATTAATCTACCTTTATTCTCCTAAATATTATGTTTCTAAATGAGTAATTTTAACATGTAAGAAATGTTATTTCTTAATCTAATGTAATCATAATATTTTAGGTGTATTATTGAATCTGTGATGAATTTAATGAATACAATGACCAAAATATAAAAAATATTTTTTATTTAAGAAACATTCTATAAAATATTTTTGTATTATTTTGTTTTTATATTTCCAATATTTTTATTATAATTTATTTTAGGAGTTGGGATTCATATTATTAAAATTTGGGAGAAATAATCAAGGAACCTGGTTTGTGCATCATTAGTTGTAACCATGTAGTAACTGTGTGATATGGATCTGTCGATTTTAGTAGAATTTTTTATAGTTTGAGAAAGTTTTGTATAAGTGTACAAGTACCCAAGGAAAACTTTGTGGTTTGGGTTTGTAGGATCATTCATTCCCAATTCATGTATTTTCTAACAGTGAAACTATTCCCATGTTATAGTGTTACTTAGTTTTCATGGGATAATTTTAATTGTACAATTTTTCTAATTATGTGATGTGAACATGATAACCATTAGAAATTTTAGAAAATGATAAATAACCTAGATACCCTTTCATAATTTTTATCCAAATCTCACTGTAATATTTCATAGGATTGAAAAATATATTACGTGATTCACTCAAAGGTTATCCCCTTGTTTGATTGGTGATTCCATATTAAATTTGGTGGATATTTTTATGGTATGTATAAATATAATCTAAATTACTGCTTTATTATCTATAAATAATATCAATAAACATTCCTTTAGAAAGGTTAATAGGGACTAAAGGAGAGATATTGGGTTTTTGGTGGAGAAGTTATGATGTATCATATGTAATATTGGCTTGTGCGGACCCGATGAATTTGTATTAATCACCATTTTTGAAGTAGACTATATTTACTATGATTTATATGAATGTTTCCTTATACAATGGTTCATTCACCTGGATCACCGTGTTTTTAATTTATATTACATTGAATTGGATTATTTGAAAGGCTTATTTAACCTCTATGTGGGGTTTTTTGGATATAGATTCTTTTTTGGAATGAATTTTTTTATTGGATGCCTCATTTTAATAAAATATATGAAAAACAGGCGTTTGATTAAATGTCTCATTATTGGGTTTGACACTAAAATTGGGTTCTATGAAAGGGAACATTAATGATTCTCTAATATAAATGTTTTTCTTAAAATTATGAGCATGGTTTCTTGAGTGTTTTGGGAAAATAGAATATGGATTAATTGGTTCATAGGGTAGTGTACATATATAAGTTTCTAGTTGGTTTATCCCTACTAGTAATTATAGTTGTGATACTGATAGACTTGGTGAGACTCAGTATCATTTGGATTAATATCATGTCTTCATTGTGACCTTTATCTTGCATTGTTTCTTTTTTCTAAAGTACAATACCAAATAGTGGAGGTTTTTTATCATGACATGTATATTTTTGGTTTTTATTACTCACATGATTATATTATTTGTATCCATTATTTTTTTTAATTATTTCCCTCTACATATTACTTATACATTTTTTTATAATTTTTGTTTTTATTAATTTAACTTGTTTTAAAAAATTACAAATGACATTTATGGGAATGAAATTTCAAATGAATTTTCTAACACAAAATAGATTATATTTATATTTACAATTAATGTTCCCATTGTGTCAAATATTTTATAAAATCATAATATTATCATACAGAATAATTTCTTTATGATCTTCTTAATCTATTATTGGTTTACAGATATCATTTTAAAGGATCTTGGTGAAGATAATGTTGTTATGTAGCTTGAAAACTACTATTGTATGTTATTGTATTTGTTTGAAAAATAAATGTCTTGGTCAAAGACCAAGACGCAAAATTATTAGTAAAAAAAGGGGAAATGAAAATTACAAGAGTCTGAAGGAAGAAATTTTATTACAATCCTTTTCATGTAATGGAAGGAGATCAAATGGTAAAGTGTCCCTCCACGTAATGGCCTGGTTGATCCCTTTGTTAGAAAGCCTATCCTCCACCTTGTTTTATTCCCTGTAGGTATGGGTGGAAATGTATATGATCTCTTGAAGGGAATTAAGGCAGATTTTCCACAACGCTGTGAGAGGCCAAGCAAGGTGAACCACACCATTCCAAATGTCTTGTATAATGGTGGTGGAGTCACTTCCAATCTAGATATTATACCAACCTTTTAACTTGAAAAAGTTGACCAAATGTATCACTGCCAACATCTCTGCCTCCAGGGCAGTGGAAGAACCACAACCACCAAAGAAGCATCCATGGAACTAACCAGGATTGTCTCTGAAGATGGCTCCATAGCCCGAAGGTCCAGGGTTTCCATTCGAGGTGCCATCTATGATGATCTTTATCCAGCCAGGGATCAGAGCCTGCCAAAACACTTTGAAGATACTCTTCAGCTGATTGTAGATCCCTTTAATTTTGAGCCAACAGAGAATGACAAAGTCACCAACCGTGTTAGCGCATGCGGCATTCTAAAGAGTTGATGCGTCTCTAATAGCAATAATAATTCTTGAGTTACATGAATTAAGATTTTATGAGACACTATTATACATAATATCATTTCTATCATACCAGATAATGTGGAAAAGCTTTGCAACATCGGTGAGAAAGAGATTTTTAATCTGCGGTGAAAGATCCATCTCCACACAACATTTGAGGAAAGAGCAGATAGAATCAGCAATTAACCATCTAAAATAAAAAATGTTAGTAGATAAATTCCAAAGAGAAGAGGTCGTAGCACAGGAAAAAAATAAATGGTTGATTTCTTCCCTATGTTGATGACAAATCGGACATCTAGGGCTGTGTTGAACTCCAAAGGATTGAAGGCAAACCTCCGTGGGAAGGCTCTTGTGTGCAATACGCCAGAATAGAATAGTGGTAATAGAAAATGAAATGGAAACCTTGATTTCTTCATGGTTCTTATACTTGTAGGATATTATCCTTTTCTTCATAGTTTTTTATATATGATGGATATATACCTCTTCATCCATGATGTACTTGGGGTTTTTTTTCAGAATCTTATATTACGTGAGAAATGTTGTGAGGTATTTTTAGATAAAATTATTTCAATGGTTGTGTGTGTTGATAACTTTGTTTTTATCCCCAACCCATGGAGATGAAGAACATGTTTTTATCCTTGTGGAAAGTTATATTGGGTGATGTGTTTTGTGGACAAGGTTGGTTCGGTATAAAATGGTATTTGTGGAAGAATATTTTTACATTGTGGTTCATAGTCATGCGTTTATACTATTTGGTCTCTAGTTGTTTGTGTTGAGTGTTCCTACCCAGCTCCCTTTTATATCTGACCTCAAGTTGTGATGGGTGATCATAGCATTTTACCAGGGTTTTGATATTATTTTGGATTATTTAGATAAAAAATTTCATGTTTTCCTATTGGTATATACTATTTGTATTAATGTTGTTTATGGTTTCAATATCGATTCTTAGTGTTCAAATTTTAATTCATTAATATATTTCTAATATAATCATGTGTTATCACAAGGGATTAAATGATAATTCAACCTAAAATTATCATTCTAAATCAATGGGTCTGAATCATGAGTAATATCCTATAAGAAAACCCTACCATCCTCCATTCTTTAGTTCAAATATTAAAAAAAAATATTTGATCTCGTGATCAAGCTGTTTATGGAAATTGGAAATGTATGATTGATAAAAAATCACTTTTACTTAACAAATTCCACCATTCATTCATTGTGACAATGGAACCCAATAACCACATGTTTTGATGGATATAATTTATAGTATTTCCACTTCTTGAATATTATATTGGACTCCATGGTGTTATTTATCACTTATATTCATAAAGTAAATGGAAGGATATGGTGGGATTTTATATTAAAATCCATATTACAACAGGATTTCACATAGACCACATTTTGGAAGGCCTTAAATTAGTATTTATATACTATTATTTTATGTGTGGGAAGGGATTGGGATTTAGTAACCATAGATAAATGATACTACTTATTTATTTAGTTTGATACTTCTCCAAAATCCCAAAATCAATATATTTTTATTCATTTTTTGGATAATCACCCTTTAATGGGTTGAGGGAAAACCCTTACATGACCTGTAGGCCTAAGGGAGAAAGACCATACATGACTTGATGGCCTAGTGGAACAAGGCCCAATACATGACATTGAAATCCCAAGACATAAAAATCATCAAAGATACCCTCCCCAACTCTATATTTTGAAGAATCAAAGCTCCCCACCTAACATGGATGATCTGTGAGAATTAACTTGTGTAGTAACAAAAGTTGACTAGTACCGATGGATGTTTACAAACCCTATCATACATCCAATCTGGTTATCTATACTCTATTAGTGTATAATTTTCCTTGAATGCTCTTCTAGGATCGCTCCTATGTGATATTCCCTAGATTCCTCTTGGACTTTGTGTCTTGGAATCCTTGTGACCTGAAGGCCAGTGGTGGCTTGAAGGCCCTTGGTGGCCCTAAGGCCCTGTGAACCAAAGGCCATTGGTGTACTAATGTCCCAAAGACTTGTCGTCCCAAACCAAAGGCTCAATTTTCCAAATCGAATGAATAGTCCGACTTCTATAGCACCACACAGTACTTGGAACAATAATGCTACAATAACTTATAAATTCACCCCAATGGGATTTGATCTTGGGTATTCTAGATTCCATGATGGAGCCTCAAACACTCAGTTATAGGATAGTTGGTGATGTATTATGGTACTCCTTTTACCATTCTTGATCACTTATCTCATGAAAATCTCACTAATGACAACCTCAAGTCTAGGAGATTTGAGATGGTTATGAATCTTAAGATTCAATTAAATCTTATTATATTGCATCTACTAAACTTTGTTGGGGTTGTTTTCAAATCATCCATGAATGAGTTACAATTATATAGGTATAAATGTCTAACTGGATTTTCTGATGTAGTTTCGGTATCCAGTGTGCGTCATCTTAGGAAAATGAGAGGTGTATTAAGGGTCTATAGTTTACATCAGGTTCAATTATAAATGCATCACAATGAAATATCATGTTTTTTCATTTATTATAGATGATTGTATATACTATGATAGACTACATTTTATTTCCCATTATTTTATACCATTGTGTAAGATATATTCACATGATGATTTTTTGTGTAAAACTATATCTAAGCAGTAGAGTTTTTTCCATCCTTACCAAATGATGTAATGATCGGTTAGATGTAGTGGGAGTTGGTGGATATAATTATAATCCAAATGGTTAATGCTTTTATAGGGACAACATTAATTTTTTTGACTATAAATTTATAATTTTATTAATACTCATGCATCTCATACTTTTATATCCAATAACTTTATCAATATGTTAGTTTTACACTAAGATCTTAATGAATTCATGATGAACCATTCTTCTCTATTTGGAATGTAGAAAGGGAATAATTTTAAATATTTCAAATTTCAAGTTATGGTCTCCATCCATTTGGTCATATGGGATTTTATAGTTCATGAACATGGTACCTTAATCTTAATTATTTAAATATATTATATTGTTTGTTTTTAGAACTCTATTGATTATTATCCTAATTTTGGTTTGTTTCTATCTTCTAATGAGTTTACTCACATCATCTAGGGTGAGTGGGATCCTCGATCTTAGATAAGGGAATTATTTTCCTAAGGATATAATGAACTCATGCCAATAGTAGGAAATCATTCTTGATGACATTTAATTTAATTTATTACATCCACTTCCTTCTATTTTGTATTAATATATATTAGAAATTTATAATGATTTTTTGGGTTACCAACCTAGAGAGAGGTCATATTAACTATTGACCTTTTCATAGGGAGGATTCCGTTCTTCATTCAATATTTTAATACAAACCCATAAAGTGGAATATACATAATGTTCAAATTTTAGATCCTATATCAGAATGATGTTTTAATCCGGGTGTTTCATAATGGGGTTCACTGTTTATCATTACAAAGAATTCATATTGAAGCCTACATCCAATTTTAGTTAATGAAAAATTAATATATTGACTATTAGGAGAATGTATAACATTACTTCATTTAAATACCTACTTGATTAACACAATATATCCCAATGGTTATCTAATATTGATCCACAATATGGGTTCCATGAGTTATGTGACTGAGATGAGGATTTTTATACGGAAAACTATAGAGAAATTTTGGACATAAAAAGTATTAATAAATGGAATTTGATCTTAAAAATTATCTTATGATGTTTAGGTATTTGATGAATCAAATCATCAATCATTTAATTTTATCTTCGATATTTAATTTTTTAAGATAATATTTCATTATATTGCAAGATAAAGGAAGAACACATTGTTCTTCATAAAATTTTTCTCATAACACTAAATGAAGAAACTTTATATGGAAATTATTGAAAATATATATTTTGGATACATGTAGTGATGGTTGTTTTCCAGATTATATCTTAATGTGGAATCTTAGTGTATCATAATAGGATTTAGTTATTAAAATTTTGGTAGAAACCCAAGAATGCATTTGAGGTTCAATAATTAATGGGTTTGGATTATTATTATTGGTATTCTGTTTATTATTTTTATAATCCTTCATATCCTATTATTGTAACACCCCATGTTTTTATTGACTTATTTTATCGAATAAATTTTATTTTTCATTTATATATTACAATGAATTAAGTCAATGATTCATTTCACATAGAACAGACTCGGCGTATGTTACACACAACACCGACTTGGGGTATGATACACACTACATTTCATTTCGATGAAACATCAATTTTGTAAAATAATTCATTAAATTATTTAATTATAAGCTATATATTAATCATATTTATTTTTGGTAAAGTTTTTTTTATGGTGAAAAACATGATTTTTTCAAATGAACAACTTTTAATGATTAATGTAATTTTAGAAAAATTTAGAAATTTAACATGATAAAATAAACGTAATTCATGAATTCAAAATGGTGAAATTATCTTACGGTGAAATTTTGGGAATTTTTTATAAACCTTATTTTTAGTTGAATAGTGAAAATACTTGATTTTAATTCAAAACGACTACTTAGTTTAATTTATTTATATCGGAAAAATATATTTTAATTTTATATAAAAGATTAATTAGATAATATTTTAATAATTTAATCCAATATTTTCATTTTAACCATTTCCAAATTTAAATATGAATAAAATACTAAACAAACATTTGATCTTTTTTACTATAAAAACCCATAGTGTCGTCCCGACAGTGGGATTATTTTTAAATTAATTTCTACAAATTATCTGATTATAATATTGAAAAATGGATACCATATTTCTAATAATCATAATTTATAATGTTTAATAAGGTCATATATGTTTTTTACAAAAAATATTAGTGAATGTGATTAAAATTAATTACTTTGTTTAAGAAACAATTAGGTTAAAAAAGTATTAAACCAAACATTTAAGACCCAAAAAGACCTAGAAACATGTCCATAACACATTTGTTGTCCATATATCATCCATAAACATTAAATTACAGATATGTTTTGGATTTTTTGTACTTTTTTAGGTATGAACATGTTCACACCTAACATGTTTCTAAATCATTAATGTGAGTCCTTTCCCCCCTATAAAAGGTCATCATCTCTACCCATTCCTCACACGTCTAAAACCATTTATATTCATCCATTTTTTGAACAATACTATTCCAAAAAATCATCCCTTTAGCCTTGAAGCCTCTCATTGTGAAGAAATCTTCTCAAGGATTCCATTTTGCACAAACCAAAAGGTGTTACCCGATTAAGAGGTAACATCTTCTCTCAAGCTCCATTCATTATTTTCCTTCTCCACCCCATAAAATATATTTAATCCCATATTGTGTTAAAAAACCAGTATCATTTATATAATAGTATGTTTTTATGAAATATTTATGGCCTAAATTTACTCACAACCCCATCTAATGGATGTTGAACATATAGTTTTTGTGTATGGATAACTACTGCCTCTCAAAATGATGATTGTTCATTTCTCATTTACCACCAATCATGGTGGCCATGATGATGGAAAGATTGTTTATATATGTAATATGTTATATTGATTATTTAGCTAATATTATTTATTCCTTTTACAACACAAATATTTTTACATTCCACATAGTTTTAATGCGATAATCTCGTTTGAGGAAGTGTGGACTACCACCCCTCAAAGCGATGTGATTCATTCAAACATCACATGGAATTTGATTAATGAATGGATATTCTATATATAAAATACTAATTTTACAATGATAATTATATGTATATATATAAGAATATATATATATACATATTTCATTTACATACTTTCTTTCAATGCGACAATAAAAACAGAAATCACATTCATGCGTACGAATGACATACCGTTTCCATCAATGGTGTATTCTATTTCATACATAATCATTCTATAAAATATTATATTGTACATAAACTGGATATAAATAATATTTATATCATGATATACATTTTTGAATCATGATATATGTATAAGGATCAACAATATATCAAATTTAGACACTTGTGAAAAGTAAAGAGGATATTACCTGAAGTAAAAACTTAACATTTTATTGTTAACAATCAGGTAATATATGGTAATAATAAAAAAATATGAAAATAAATATAAGAATATTATTATGTAAAAAATGTTTAATAAAATTATATTTATTATATAGGATGCTTTTACAATTACTAAGAGAGTCAAGAGACAAGGTAAGATGATTTCATCTCACTTTTAATTTCTGTGAAATACAAGTTATGTTCTCTTCCCTTTCCTTTTGTGTGGTGTATGCACTTCCTAGGATTGAATTCTATTTATATTTTAATTAAATTTATGGAACTTCACAATCCTATTTTATGATCCTTCTTTCATGGTGTTTATGTTTGAAAAGATACTAAATAGGTAAAAATGTTTTTTCTCAACATTCCTCCTTTGAGATGTAGGTTTTGTTGTTCATGTAAACTCTTTTTTCAAGGTGAATATACATCCATTTTACAAGAAATATCTTGAATATCAATAGTTTCATGATATTAAATTATTCATGTAATTTCCTTTTCTTACATGGAGATTAGAATCCAAATATTACAATTTATATGAGTTTATTTAGACAATCTTATTGCCTTTTGAGATTATTTATAATTATGCTTCTTTTGGTGAAATATTATGATTAATCATTCAATAATATTCATGTGTTTATTTATCATTTTTTTTATTCAATATCTCTTCATTTTTAGTACCATTTTCAAATATTTGGTACTTAAGATAATATTTATAGTAAAATATGACCACCACTCTCTTTGTTCGAAAATCTATTATATTGAAAAACCATGTTTTCAAAAATGTTTTCAATAGATCCTTGACTATAATTCTAATTGAAAAATCAAAATCAATTTTCATTATTATTTTTAAATATTTCTTTATAATTTTTCAAATCTATTTTCAAAGAAAGATGATTTCAATGGGTTTTATGTACTAAAAATCATTTTTCTAAGAAGAATGTCTATTTTCCTCCTGAAACGTTATAGATTATGTTTAAAAAAATTCCCATATAAGATAACATCAATTGGGGTTATTGATGAATTTATGGGAACATTATTAAATGTATCCAATCATATTCATTTTCTTAATGTATTATGTTTGGATGTCATGATCTTATGAAATCCTTTTCTCTTTCACGGGTCATATTCTTCTCAAACCCACTTCATTCCACGAGTTATGATTATGATGAAACGATTAAAGACACGTCTATTTCAACATGTTATGATATGTTTTAATTTTATGGTGCCCATTTTATTTCATGTGATATGATATGTTAATTTATGATCTGTTGGTACCTATATGTATGATTTCATTATGTGACGGTGGGACCTATATCTCAGTATAATTAATTGGGTAATGTTTTATATCTCATGAGATAGATTATGATTGTTTGAAGACTAAACTCATGCTTCTATGATGGAATTAGGATTGAACCATGATTGCTAAGATGGTCATGGGATTGAACCATGACTACTGTGATGGAATATAGAGTGGACTCATGCTACCATGATGGCCATGCAAATGAACCATTACTATTAATATGGTATTTTAAATAATTCCTTAGCTACTATGGAAATCATGATATGCTTATGTGTTTCCATAGTTCCATGTCTTACACATTTGTTCTAATTTCATGGATTATATCTTTTACTTCCTTTTGATTCCTGTATTTTGAACTAGCTATAATTTTTCCATGATTCATGTGTATGAACAATGATATGTAAGGTATGATAATTTATTTTTAGGATCACATTATCATACCCTTATGCTCATATTTATGCTTACATGTCTCCCCTATTTACCCTTACTGATCATTTCATATCTCTCCATTTTATGTTTCCTTCCCCAGGTTATGAAGACATGTGTTATGTTTGATGTGTCTAAGAAGGGTTCTAGTCCAGAAGAACCTAATGGGAGATAATGTCGCTCATTTAGGTAGTTTTGGTTATGCTTCCATGTTTCCAAATGTACTAGACCAGTACTGTCTTCTCTCATATGTTTTGATAATGTTTATGTATCTGAAAATGATAAGTAATATTAATGTTTATAAATATGGGGTACATATAGCTGGTATCTAAGAAATTTTTTTGTTATCCTTTAGAAAATAGGATGGTAAAACATTGGTGAGAACTCTGAGGACTTATCTATGGATATGTATAGGAATGAGTCAAAGTATATGAATATGTCTTGGAATTTTGATGCAGGATAGAGTGAGTTATTTCTTGGAAATAAATCCATGTACAAATACTACACAAGTAGGTAACTATGGAACATATATACCTTGTGGTAACAAATTCGACAAGGTTCTCTGGGAATGACTCGATGTAATCTGGTACATGACAATGGGCTTTTTTGCACACATGGTTTGACACTCCCAGCAGATATGCTTTGGGAATTCATATGTCCTTCATGAACACATTCCAATGATTCAAATATATGTTGGATATGAAAAACCTAGGATAAACTTACGATTTCATATATTAAGGATGGTTTCAAAAGATAGACATCCTATAGTGAATTTTCTTGATTATGCGGTTCGTCATTATGATAACATTTTATTACTCAATGCTTTTGGTTTTAATCAGTGGATAGAAGCCGAAAGAACCATTTTAATAGCGATTATGGTACGCAATGTAATGATTGTACTCCTCACAAAATTAATTCTATGGAAGATGGAATGAAAAACCTCATTTCAATGATCATACAACTTTATTAAGCAATTAATCGTGGTGGACTTCCAAATGAGAAATGGAGGGAACAAAATTCTAATGATTATTTCATAAGGAAATAACCACCTTCTTTCATAGGGTTTCCTGATCCAATTATTACTAAACAATGGTTTAGTACCACTAAAAATATATTCACTTTTACTTAGTGTATAGAGCATGAGAAATTTATTTTAGCTATTTATCAGTTAGAAGGAGAAGACTATCAGTGGTGGACTCTAATAAAGAATATGAGGTAGCATGATTAGATTGAATCCATGGTTAGTGATGATATCATGAACTTATTTTTTCAATAATTACTTTTCTCAAATCCATCATACCATTATGGGGAAAGAGTTCCTTGAGTTGTTACAAAGGGATGATGAATCTATCTGTACATATGCGGGGAACATAACGAGACTGGTGAGGTACAATTCTAGAATTATCATCCAAACTGAACGTAATTCTGAATGGTCCTTTGGTGGTTTAAAGAAAAGTCTCAAAAGGGAATTTTCTAAGATATACTTCTGTATCTATGATGATATTTTGCGTTTTGAAATCAGGGTTCAAATGGAGGAAGGAGTCACATATCATTCAAATTGATATGACAAGAAGAGGAAGATAGAGTTTAAAGGAGACTCTAAGAACCATGGTGAAATGAATGTAATCTTTCTAATATCGGTTATTTTTGGGAAGAATCATGGAGGAAATTACCTAGTGGGATATTATAAAATTTTTCTGTGTGTAAGGGAAGGCCATCGATAAATTGATTTCCAAAGTGATGGGAAGAAGTTATCTCAAAATTACAATGGATTGAAAGCCTCAAAAAATTCACCTCCCACAATTTAATACTACAAGTGTAATGTGAATGATAACTACACATACTACTACCCAAACCTATGGGTTGGTGAGGATGATCATCATCTGATAACACTTAAGCCTAGGGACAAGGATAAATCCCATGAAATCACTATTTCTAATGGGGGGTGTGATAATGATGTGGTGAAAGGTATAATTAACACCCACTCTAGAACTCCTAATGTCATATCTGATTCTGGATATACCCACATGTTCATATATATAGAATTTTATAAGGGTGTTAAGATTCCACCAAGATAATTAGTTGTGGAACTAGAAATGAAAACCCCTAAAGGTATGATGATTGTCTCTCCAGTCTATAATTCCTCTCCAGTAGATGCTTGTGGGAATGTGCTTCTTGAAAATCCGATCATTCTTCCTTTTTTCAAATTTTATTTCATCTTAGGAATTTATTGTCTTTCCCTACATAAATCCCACATATATTTTCATGGAAGGGAAGCTACATTTGATATTTCAAACCCACATATGATCATCCAAAAATGTGATGATAAATATGAAATTCCTGTGGATATTTCATCTAGTGTATGAGTCATAATCACCATCCAAAAGGGATGTTTATCTCAAATGGTTGGGGTGGAGATCAACATTGATGATATTTATGTTTTTCAGTATTCGGTGGATTTATTTCTAGAATATTTATCAATTCATCCAAAAAAACGTGATGTTGAGTTCTCAATAGAACTTATACCTAGTTCCACCCTAGCTTCAAATAAATATTATAGAATGTCCCATATAAAGTTGCATGAATTAAAGAAGAAACTCCAAGAAAACCTTGATAAGATATTCATTCTGCCATGTGTGTCACAGTGGCGTGTATTAGTTCTTTTTGGGAAAAATAAATATGGATCAATCAGAATCTCCATTGATTATTGGGAGTTTAAAAATATTACAATCATGAATAAATATCCTCTTCCCCGTATTGAAGAATTTTTTGATCAACTATTCGGAGCTCAATAATTTTCCACGATTGACCATTTTTCAGGATATCATCAGTTGAGGGTCAATAAAGAGGATATATCAAAGACATCAATCTGCATAAGGTAAGGTCACTATGAATATATATTGAAGCATCTTAGTCTTACTAATTCCCCAACTATCTTCAAGGATTTAATTAATAGATTATTTTGAGATTACCTCAATATGTTTGTGGTAGACTTTATAGATAATATTATTATCCATTCAAAGAGAAAGGAAGACCATGATGATCACATCCTAATTGTACTGAAGACCCCAAGGAAGGAGAATTTGTATGAATATTTTACAAAGTGTGAAATTTGGATGAAAAAGGGTTCATTGTTCTTTACATAATCTCAAGAGATGGTATAATAGTTGATCCATCAAAGATGGAGGATATTAAATGTTTTCCTAGACCAACTATGGGGACTGAGATCCATATTTTTCTTGGTTTAGTTGGATATTATCAATGGTTTGTAGAAAATTTCTCATGAATATCTAATCATCAAAACATGTTAACTCGGAAGGGTGTTATGTTCCTCTGGATAGATGATTGTGAGGAAAAATTCAAGGAACTAATGTGGAGGATGGTCAGTCCAACTATGAATACACTACCCTATAGTGGAGAAGGGTTTGTAATCTATATTGATGCATCCAATAAAGGACTGGTATGTGTTCTTATGAAAAATAACATGGTTATAACATATGCTGCACAACAAATGAATATTCATGAGAAAACTTACCCAACATATGATTTGGAGTTACCAATAGTAATTTTTCCACTAAATATATGGAAACATTATATTTATGGGGAAAAGTGTTATATATATAATAATCATAAAATTATAAAATAAATATTTACACCAACGGAGTTGAACATGTCCCAGAGATGATGATTAGATTTGATAAATTATTATGGCTACTCAATACAATACCACCCTAGTGTAGTAGATTCTTTGAGTCAAATGGATCATACTACATTATCCATCACGAGGATAAAAAAATCTAATATTTATGGATTTTCAATGGATGGATCAAGATATCCTGAAGGAAGGGGATAATCTTATCATTCTCAAATGAATGTTCAGCCCTCTATCAAAGTGAAGATTAAGGAGGCACAGAAGGAAGATGAAGAGCTGAAAATATAGTTTATCAATTTTCTTGAGTTTAACTTTGATCCAAATAGAATGATAATTTTCAAGAACTATGTATGTTTTGCTTCAATACTAGATGTGAAGAAGGATCTGTTAGGGTAATCTCATATTTATTCGTTATCTATTCATCTTGGAAGTTCAAAGATATCAAGGGACATTAAAGAATACTTCTTGTGGGACAGAAAGCATAGAGATAGCATGGATTTTTTATCTCAATGTTTGGTATTCATGCATGTTAAGGAAGATATATTAAAATATAAATTTATAGTGTATCCACTAACCATACTAAAATGGAAATGGGAGAACATTACTATGGATTATTTCCTTGGACTTCCAAAAACTACTAAAGGGATTAATGCTATATGGGTGTTAGTTGATCACCTTACTAAGTTAGTACACTTAATTTCTATTATAGAAGATTTGTCTCTTGATTATATTTCTCGTATCTACATTAAGAAAGCTATAATGTTGCAAGGAGTACCACATTCTTTTGTATCATATCAAGATCCATGGTATACCTCAATGTTCCGGCGAAGTCTTATGCAAGAAACAGATTTAGTTGAGTTATGGTTTACCAAGAGGATATGTTGAGATATTGTTCTTTGGATTTAAAATGTTGTTTGATCAACACATTACTCTAGTTGTGTTTTCTTAAAAAAATTACTTTCACTCAAGCATTCATATGGAACCGTATGAAGCCCTCTGTGGGAATAAATGTAGAGCTCCAACATATTAGGATGAGGTTAGAGAAAGAAAGTTATTGGGACTTAAGATCACTAAAGAAATAGCTTAGAAGGTTATAACCATTCAGTAGAATATCAAGGTAGCTCAATGTTGGTAGAAACATTATATTGATATCCATAATAATGATCTAGAATTTAACGTTGGTGAAAATATTTTTCAACAAATATCACCATATAATAAAGATGTTTGATTCTAGAAGAAGGGGAAACTATGAACATGGTATATAGGCCCCTTTGAAATTCAAGATCATATCATGACTATAGCATATCACTAGAAACATCCTCCATATCCTTCCTAAGTACATGATGTGTTCCATGTATCACTCTGGAAAAAGTACATACCTTAGCATTAACATGTATTGAAATCAGAGGTCATACAACTGGAGTAGGATATTTCTGAAAAGGGGCAACCTACTGGAATTTTGGGAAGATCATAGAATGATATTTGAAATAAAAAAATATACATGGAAAACATTTAATGGAGAAATCACCAGTTAGGGGATGTAATGTGACAATTTGTGGATATGATGAAGAATTAGTATCCTCACTTGTTTTTTCCCAAGTGATGATTTTTTAGGGAAAAAGTTATTTTATGGGGTGGTAGATTGTAACAACCATAGCTTTTATTGGCCTATATTTTTCAATTAAATTTTAATTTATATTTATATTTTACAATTCACTAATTCCAATATTCCTTTCACAGAGAACTGTCACGACATACATTACACACAACAATAAATTGGCTTAAGATACACGTAACACTTAATCTCTATGAAAAATCATTTTTGTAAAATTATTATTTAAATTAAATAATTATTACATATCTATTAAACATTGTTATGTTAATATAAATATTTCTAAAAACAAATTATAGAAATAAAACCAATTGATAATGAAAGATTTGAATTTTATAATGTTTTTAAGTTCAATAACATTTTTTCTCAAATAAAAATATTTTAATAATGAAAGTAATTTCAGGAAAATTTATAAATATAATTTTATGAAATAAACATAATTATTGAATTTATATTGTTTAAATTAGCTTATGGTGTATTTTTGGGATTTTTCTAGGAAACATCATTTTTTTATGAATATGGAAAATACATGATTTTAAATCAAAACTACATACATACATAAATATATATATATATATTATTTAAATGTTTAAAATATATTTTAATTTGGTTTAAAACATTAATTAGATAATATATTTACCAATTAATATAATTCTGGTCATTAGAACCATTTTTTCATTTAAATTTGACATAAAAACATAAAAAACTTTTGAGATTTTTTCTTATAAAAATCCGCAGTGTCATCAATACATTGGGATTATTTTTAAATTTATATCTGGAAATTCTGTGATTAGAATTTTCCAAAATTGGATTCCATATTTGGAATCATCATAATTTATAATTTCAAAAAATCTCATAATATTTTGACTAGAAATATTAGTAAAGTTGATTAACATTAATTATTTTTATTAAGATAAAAATTAGGTTAATAAAGAACTAAACCTTAAATTTTATACCTAAAATGACCAAGACACATGTATAACACCACTTTTTTTAATAAATATTCTATACACCTTACATTATTTAATTTGGATGGTATTATTTGACTTTTTTTAGTTAGTAACATGTGCACACTAAACACATTTTTAAAAATTCCATGCAAGTCGTTTTCCCTCCCTATAAAATTACACCACCTCTACCCATTCATCAAACCTCTAAAACCTTTTAATTTTGGAAAATCCTGGACAAATACACTTTCCAAAAATCCACACTTCAACCTTGAAGCCTCCCATTGGGAATAAAACCTCTCAAGGAATCCATTTGTCAGAAACCAAATGGAGTTACCCAATTAAGAGGTAATGACTTCTCTTAAGCTACTTTCATTATATTTCATCTCCACCCCTACACACCCATTATTATATTATTGTGTGACAAATAAAATATCCTATACATAATATGATGTTTTTTTGCAAATGTTATGTCCAAAATTTACCCACATCTCCATCCAATGGTTGTTGAACATACAGTTTTTTGTGTATGGAGAACTACTGCCTAATGAAACGATGATTGTTCATTTATCCTTTACCACCAATCATGGTATCCATTATGATGAAAAATTTGTTTATATATGTAATATGTAATATTTATTATTTCTATAAAATTATTTATTTCTTTTACAACACACATCTTATTACCTTCCATTTTGTGTTAATATGATAATCTCTTTAGAGGAAGTTTGGACTACCGCCTCCTAGAAGTGCTGTGATTCGTTCACCGACCACATGGAATGTGATTAATTAAATTATATGATATATATATAAAATAATCAAGATAATTTTATAATGATATATATATTCACATACTTATATATACATATTTCATTTACAGACTTTCCTTCAATGTGACTATAAAAAGGGAAACAACGTTCATGAGTACGAACAACTTACCATCTCCATGAGTGGTGTATTCCATTTCATACATAATTATGATATAAAATATTATAATTTAAATATGATGGATATAATTTATATTAATATTATAATCTGAAATCTGGAACAATGATATACGAATAAGGACCAATGATTTAACAAAATTAGAGACTCTAAAAAAGCGAATATCACCCAAAGTGAAACATTAACATATGATCCTTAACAAGTGGGTAATATAAGATCATAATAAAAAAATATGGTAATATATATAATTTCGCTCTTATGTAAAATATGTATAATAAAAATATATTTATTTTTCATGAATCTTGTATGAGTATGGATAGTGTCAAGACACAAGGTGGGGGGATTTCATATCACTTTAAATTTCTATGAGATATAAGCTTTGCTCTCCACTCTATCCTTTTGTTTCATATATTTACTAATTGTGATTTTATTATATTTATATTTTAATTAAATTTATTCTTATTCACACGCTCATTTTATGATCCTTCTTTCTTGGGATTTATGTTTCAAAAGTTACCAAATCAGTAAAAATATTTTGTCTCAATTTGACTTTTTTGAGACTTTTGTTTTGTTATGCACCTAACCTATTGTTTCGTAGTGCATATACATCAATTTTTCATTCTATATCATTAGTCAGAAATATTTTTATGAAATTTTATACTTCATGTAATTCATTTCCATACTTGGAGATCATGATCCAAAGATACCAATTTATAAGAGTTTATTGAGACTATATCATTGCTTTTGGAGACTATTTATGTTTATGAATCTTTTGATGAAATATTTTAATCCATAATTCATTAATAGTCATTATTTTCATTATACTATATTTAATCAATAAATTCTCATATTTTATTTCTATTTTCCACTCTTTGGTACTTCATATAGTGTTTTTTTATAAAATCACACCACCTCTCTCCTTGGTCAGAAATCTTTTATGTTCTAAAATCATTTTTTAAAAAATGTTTACAATAAATACATGAATATAATCCTCATATAAATATAGATTTAAATTTATTTATTGTTTTAAAATATTTATTTATATGTTTTTAAAGCTATTTTCAAATAAAAATGTTTCCAAAAGGTTTTTTATAATATGGTATTTTTTTCAAAGAAGAAAGGATATTTTCTTCATGAAATGTTTTAGAATATCTATTATAAATTGTTTACCATATAATAATACATTCATTGGTGTAGCTCATGCATTTATGGAGAAATTATTCAATATCTTCATTCACATTCTTTCTCAGAATAGATTTTGTTTGGATTTCATAATGTTATGAAACCCATTCTCTTTCACTTGTTATAGGGTTTTGAAATGTGATTCTTTTCATGGGTTAAGTTTATGAGGAAATAACTATAAATCCTATCTCTTTCCAAAGGTTAGGTTGTGTTTACCTGTTTATGATACCCATTTAATTTCATGTGTTATTATATATTTATTAATGAACTTGTGCAAAATGTATGTATGATTTCATTATGTGATGGGTGTGACCAATATCTCTCTCCAATTCATTGGGTAAGGTTTTATATCTCATGAGATAGACTATGATTGTAAGAGGAGTGAACTCATGCTACTAATTTGGTATTGGGAGTGAAACTTGAATACTTAGATGGACATGGGAGTGAACCATGAAAACTATTATGGTATGAGGAGTAAACTCATGCTACTATGATTTACATGGAAATGGACCATGACTATTATGATGGTCTTGGAATCAATGAATTGTATACTATGGAAATAATTATATGATTAATTGTTTTAACAATTCCATGTCTTACTCATCTATTGTGTGTTCACGGATTACTTTTTTACTACCTTTTGTTTCATATATTATGAACTGGATAGCATTTTTTTATGATTCAAGTGTATGATCATTGATATGCAGGGTATGGTCTTCTATTTTCTTGATCACGTTCTTATACCATTATGATCATGAAAATTCTTTGACGTCTCACTTGTTTAAACTTAATGATCATTTTATTTCACCTATATTCAAGTTTCCTTCCATAGGTTATGAATATATATATTATTTTAGATGTGTCTATTAAGGGCTCTAGTCAAGAATTACCATGTAGGAGATAATGTATCTCATTTTTGTACTAATGGTTATGTTTCTATGTTTATAAAGGAACTAGACTAGTACAATCTTCTTGCGTTTGATTGTATATTGCTTTTTTATTAGGAAAAAGTTATTTAATGTTAATTTTTGTAAAGATAGGGTCTTTATAGTTGGTATCAAAGGAAATGTGTAGTAAACATTTAGAAACAACGAGGATAAAACCTTGATGAGAACTCTAAGGATGTTTCTATGGACTAATATAGAGATGAGTCAAATTAGAAAAAAGGTCATGTAATTTTTGTGAAGGATAGAGTGAGTGGTTTCATATAAATACATCCCTAACTAGATACTATAGGTGGATTTGAATCTAGCACATATGTATCTAGGGGTAAAAACTAGGACATGCTGTTCCGATCATGAATTGGGATAATCTGGAAAATAACAACGGGCCATACTACACCACTCTTTTTAAACTTTTGGGGATATTATTGGGGAATTCCCAAACAATTCACGAAACATTTTAAGGATTTAAATATCAGTTGGCTATGAATATTGTAGGAAAAACCAAAGGTGTCAATGATTAAGGATTTTTTCATAAGTTAGACATCCTATTAGTGATTTTTCATGATTTTGTGGTTCCTAAATATGAAAACTATTTCTTACACTATGATTTTGGTCTATGTCAATGGTTGGAGCTAGAAGCAACCACATTAAGGAAAATTTCAAAGAACAATTCATTTATTTTCCTCCTGAGAAACCGAATCATATGGAAGATGGATTGAAAAACCTAATTTTATACTCACAAAATATTATTAGTCTATGAATCATAGTGGAATTACAAATGTAAAATTAATGGAATGAAATTTAGTTGAGTGTTTTATGAGGAAATGTCCACCATATTTTAGAGTGTTTTATTATCCACTTGTTGTTGAATAGTGTCTTAGTTACACTAAAAAGATATTTTAATTCATCAGTGTACATAGCATGAGAATGTTTTTTTGTATATTCTTTTTTTGAAGGTGAAGAAAACATGTGGTGGAATCCAATGAAGAATATAAGGGTGCATGTTGAGATTGAATCCATGGATTGGTTAATGTTTAATAAATTATTTTACATTAATTAATTTCATCATATTCCTCATAACAAACTTGATAAAGTGTTCCTTGAGTTGAATCAAAGGGATGATGAATCTATTGGTACCTACGTGGATAACATCACAAAACTGGTGTGTCATTCGTCGGTAATTATCATCCAAATAGAAAGTATAGTTGATATGTTATTTGGTGGTTTAATTAAAGGTATCATAAGGGTGTTATGAATCAGAGTATTCGGTATCTGTGAAGAGATGTTTTTTTGTGAAATAAATGCTAAAATGGAGGTAGGTGACACATATCAATCTCATGTATTTGACAAGAAGAAGAATATAGAGATTAAATGAAACTCTTAAAACCATGGATAAATGTGGATGAACCTTCATTTATGTTATTAGTGTGGGAAGAATCATGGGGTAAATTGATTAAAGGGGTCTAATAAATGTTTTATGTGCTGAAGGGAAGGCCATCAGACAATGGATTGCCGACCTAATGGGAATAAGTTACCTCAAAATTCCAATAGTGAAAAGGCAACAAAAACTGAATGTACCAAAATTCAGTGAGATATGATTAAGGAGAATAGAAATTATGCCAACTACTTCTCAAATCCATGGGATGGTGATGATGATCTAGGTCGGAAAGAACTTAATCTGAGGTACAATTGGAAATCTCATGAAATTGTTTTTTCTGATGAGGGGTGTGATAACAATGTAAAGAAAGGTACACTTACCATCAACTATAGAACTGCTAATTTCATATTTGATTTTGGATGTATCCACTCTTTAATATGTAATTAATTTTATATTGGTATTAATATTCCACCAAAACAAATAGATGTGGAATAAATAGTGCAAACCCCAAAATGGTACAATGATTGGATCTCTTTTATATGATTCTTATTGGATAGAGGTCTGTGGGAATGTGCTTCCTAAAAATAAAATCATTCTTTATTTAGTCTAATTTTATGTCATATTATGCATGCATATTATTTCTCTAAATAAATCCCACATCAATTTTCAAGGAAGGGAAGTTACATTCGATATTTAAAACCATCCAATGATCATCCATTAGTGTGATGACAAGTATGAACTTCATATAGAGATTTCATCTAGTGTATGGATCATAATACCCAATCTAAATGGGTTTTTATCTCAAATAGTTTGTGATATTATTTAGATTGAGTATATACATGTTTTTTGGGATTTTTTGGATGTCTTTATGGAAGATTTTATTTGTCTTCCACCAAAATGTGAAGTTGATTTCTCAATAAAATTGATAACAGGTTCCACACTAATTTCAAAGTCTCCTTATAGAATAGACCCAAATGAGTTGCATGAATTGAATAGGAATCTCCATGAAAACCTTGATAAGGGATTCATTTGTCCATGTGTGTCAAATTGGGGTGCTCTAGTTTATTTTTAAGAATAAATATGGATCAATGTGACTCTACATTTATTATCGTGAGTTCAACAAAATCACAATCAAGAATAAGCATCCTCTTTCCCATAATGATGACTTGTTTGATCAATTACGTAGAGATCAATAATTTTACAATATTGAACATTGTTTGGTAAATCATCAATTGAGGTTCAAGAAGTTGGATATACCCATGACGGAATTCCGTGCAAGGTATGGTTACAATAAATATATAGTGATGCCTTTGGTCTTACTAATTCTTATATTGCCTTCATGGATTTAATTAACAGAGTCTTTAGATATTACCTCTACATGTTTGTGGTAGACTTTATATATGATATTGTTATCTACTCAAAGATTAATGAAGATAATGAATATCACTTGATAATTTTACTAATGACCCTAATAAAAGAGAAGATTTAGGAAAAATTTTCAAAGTGTGACTTTTATCTGAAAAAGTATTCCTTTTTTGGGTCACATAATATCATGAGATGGTATAGGAGTGGATCCATCTAAGACAGAGGATTTTGAATGCTGTCCTAGACCAACCACAGTTAATAATATCCGTAGTTTTCATGGTTCAGCTAGATATTATCGATGTATTGTCGAAAATTTCTCATTACTATTTAATACTATAACCAAGTTAACTTATAAGGGTGTTATGTTCTAATGGATAGATGAATGTGAGAAAAATTTCAAGGAACTAAAGAGTGGGATGGTTAGTCCACCTATGCTTACACTACCTTAGATGAGATAATGGTTTGAAATCTATAGAGATGCATCCATGAAAGGGTTTGGATGTTTTCCTATCAAAATAACATGGTTATAGCCTATGCCTCCTGGAATATGATGATTCGTTAGCAAAATTATCCCACTCATGATTTGGAGTTAGTTCAGGTATTTTTTGTATTAAAAGTATAAGGGAATTATCTCTATAGGGAAAAGTGTTATATATATACTAATCATATAATTATAAAATATAAATTCACACAAAAGGAGGTGAATATGCGCTAGGGAAGATGGTTGTAGATGATAAAGGATTATTACTATTCTATACATTACCACCCTAAGAAAGAAATCAAGGTGGATAATGATTTGAGTTAGAAGGATTATTCTAGTTTATTCATAATGAAAATCACAAAAGATTAAATATTTATGGATTTGCAATGGATGGATCTAGAAATCCTCGAGGAAGGTGAAAAATATTTTCTTCCTCAAATAAATGTTCCTCCCTCTATCCATGTGTAGATTAAGGAGTCGAAGAAGGAACATGGAGATCTGAAAATTATGGTTAGTAATGTTACTAAGTTTAACATTGATCTATATGGAATGATAAAGTTTATGAGACATGTATGTGTTCCTTCCATACCAGTTTTGATGAAGGATCTATTAAAAAAATCTAGTAGTTCTTTATTTTGAATTTATCCTAGAAGTACGATGACGTATATGAACTTTAAAGAACACTTCTAGTCAGTTGGCATGAAGAGGGATATCATAGAGTTTTTATCTAGGTGTATGGTATGATATCAAGTTAATCCTATAAGATAAAAGTCTACAGGGTTGTTTCATCCATTACACAAAATAGAATGGAAATCGGAGATCATCACTTTATATTTTTTCATGGGACTACCCAAAGCCCTTAAAGGGTTTAATGATATCTGGTGGTTAATTGATTTCCTTACTAAGCCAGTACACTTCATTGATATCAGAGAAGATTTCTCAATTGATCAGTATCCTAGGATATATATTAATGGAGTGGTAACGTTTCATAGAGTACCCTATGAAATTGTATCTGATCGTGATTTCAGGTTTACCTCAATTTTTTTGGAAAAGTCTTCATAAAGAACATGATAAATAATTGAGTTTCATCACTTCTAATGATCCTAAAAAATATTTGCAGTCTAAAAGAACAATTCATACCCAAGGTGATATGTTGATATATTTTTCTTGGGATTTCAAAGTTGGTTGTGATCAATACCTTCCTCTAGTTTTGCTTTATTACAAAAATATCTTTCACTCAAGAATTTAGATTACAATGTATGAAGTCCTCTCTGGGAAGGAATATAGAGCTCCAACATGTTGAGGTCATGTTGGAGAATGAAATCAATTAGGACCTAATATCACTGAAAAATGGATGATATGGTTAGAACCATTTAGCAACATATCAAGGTAGCTCAATGTCTGTAAAAAAGTTATTTTAATAACCATCAACATGATGTTGAATTTGGAGTTTATGAAAATGTTTTTCTTCAAATCTCACCCTTGAATGATGTTATGATATTTGGGATGAAATGGAAACTAATACCTATGTATATCATCCTGTTTGAAATTATTTGTCGTTTTGGGAAAGTAACCCATCACTTGGAAATTTCTCCAAATATTTAAAGCTCGAGATGTGTTCCATGTATCTATCTTGGGTAAGTATATACCTAACCCTTCCCATGTACTGAACCAAGGGGTCACAGTACTGATGTAGGACCTTTATTATGAGGAGGAACCTATTGAATTTTTGGACCGATCAGAGAAAGTTCACTGAAACATGAAAACTCGCCTAGTCAATTTTTTCTAAAGAGGTAACCAGTTATAGAAAGATATGTGGGAACTTGAGGATTGGATGAAAAAAACTTATCTTCACTTTTTTTACCCAAGTGACAAATTTTAAGGGGGAAATTCATTTTAAGGGCATAGAATGTAACACCCTATGATTTTATTGACGTTTTTTAAAAAAAATAATAATTTATATATATATTTAAATTAACTAAGCCAATGATTCCTTTGACACAGAACTTACTCGGTGTATGTTACATGCAACAACGACTTGGAATACGATACACTCAACACTGCATTTCAATGAAACGTCATTTTTGTAATATAATTATTTAAGTTAAATAATTATGGAATATATATTAAAAATAGTTATATGAATATTAATATTTACTACAAATTTTTTATATAAATAAATCACATTGATAATGAAATATATAATTTTTGGTAATGTAATTTTTATGTTTAAAAACATTGTTTTTTTGAATAACCCGTTTATAAATAATGAAATCAATTTAAAAAAAATTATAAATTTAACCTGATAAAATTAAAAACATTTTTGAATTTATAATATTGTAATTATAATATGGTGAATTTTTTGGATTTTTTCTGAGAAACATCATTTTTAGAGGAATAACGATAATACCTGATTTTAATCCAAAACTACTTTTCAATTTAATTTATTCATAAGATTAGAATATATTTTAATTTGATTTCATAATTTAATTAGATTATATTTTAATAAATTAATCTTATTTTTGTCATTGGAACCATTTCCACATTTAAATTAGACATACATACTTAACAAACTTCTGATCACTTTTACTATAATAACCTGTAGTGTCATCCTGACATCATGATTATTTTTAAATTAATTTCTATCACTTATGTGATTATAATTTGGAAAAATGGATTCTATATTGGTAATTATCATAATTTATAATGTATACTATGGTCACATTTGTTTTTTTGAATATTTTTTATATTGATTAAAATTAATTACTTTGATGAAGAGAAAATTTAGTTTAATAAAGTACTAAACATTAAATTTAAGACCCAAACAACCTAGAAAAATGTAAAAGACAATTATCTATCCATTTATCGGACATAAACCTGCCATTATTTTTAATTTTTGGATTTTTTATTAGTTTTTTAGGTAATAACATGTGCACACAAAACTAGTATGTAAAAATTAAATATGAGTCATTTTCCCTCTATATAAAATTCCACCAACTCTACACATTGTTCAAACCTCTCTGACTATTTAATTTCATACATGACCTACCCAATCCACTTAAAAACAATACCACCTTCATCCTGGAAGCCTATTTTTGGGTTGAAACCCTTTCAAGGAATCCTTTTGGCACAAACAAAAAGGAGTTATCTGATAAAGAGGTAACGTCTTCTCTC
This sequence comes from Viscum album, assembly GCA_963277665.1. NCBI lineage: Eukaryota > Viridiplantae > Streptophyta > Magnoliopsida > Santalales > Viscaceae > Viscum > Viscum album. Next base: position 377,984,774 of record OY728155.1, on the reverse strand, counting down.
AAGCTCATTAAATTATTTTACTCACGCACCCATCCTCAAACATTATTAACTTCATGTGTTAAAAAATTATCCTCCATATAAGAGGAATTTTTTATGAAAATTTTTTTATTATAAAATAAACACACCTCCATCTAATTGATGTTGAACATACTCTTTCTATGTACAGTGAACTACTACCTCACAAAAAGATAATGGTTCATTTGTACTTTAAAACCAATAATGGTGGAAATTATATTAGAAAATTTGTTTATATATTTAATATATTATAAATATTATTTATTAAAGGTTTTGTATTCTTTTTATAACACACATCTTTTACCTTTAATTTAGGGTAAACATGATAATCTCTTTTGATGAAGTGTGGACTATCGCTCCCTCAATGAAATATGATTCGTTCACACACCACATGGAATGTGATTAATGAGTTTATATGATATATAAAACATAATCATGATACTATGATAATGATACACACACACACACACACGCGCGTATATACATATTCCATTTACATATTTTCTATTAATGCAACAATAAAAACGGAAAAATCGTTCATGCATACGAACGTCTTACCATCTCAATGAATAGTGTATTCAAGTTTGTACATAATTATGATATATAAAATTATAATGTACATATACTAGATATAACAGATATTTATATCATGATATAAATTCTTGTATCATTATATATGTATAAGGAGTAATGTTATAATAAATTAATGGACACACAAAAAGAAAACCGAATATTACCCGAATTGAATCCTTAACATAAGATCATTAAATGTTAGGTAATATATGGTTATAATTAAACCATATATAGTAACATATTTAAGAATATTATTCTATAACATATGTATAAAAAAAATATATTTATTATACATAAAAGTTGTATGAGTACAGATATATTCAAGACACAATGTAAGTGGATTTCATTTCACTTTTAATTTCTCTTAGATACAAGCTATGATTACCATAATATACATTTGTGTGGTGTATGAACTGCCATGATTTCATTGTATGTATATTTTATTTAAATTATGGTTATTAATGTTTCTATTTTATGATCCTTCTTTCGTTGGTTTTTTTTATTTCAAAAGTTACCTAACCGGTAAAAGTATTTTACCTCAATTTTCCTTCTTTGAGACATATTCTTTGTTTTTAAACTAACTATTTTTCTGAAATTCATATAACTCTATTTTACATTCCATATCATAGATCTAAATATTTTCATGTTATTATATACTTCATTAAATTACATTTTATTTCATAGATAGCATGTTTCAATGATACAAATTTATAATAGTTTATTGAGACAATTTCATTGCTTTTCAAGATTGGTTATGTTTAGGATTCATTTGATGATATATTATGATCCATAGTTCAATAATATTAATGAGTTTCAATCTATAATATTTATTCAAGACATCCCCATTTTTAAGTGCCATTTTTCCAGTCATAGGTAATTAATTTAATGTATTTTGTAAAATATTACCATCACTCACATTGGTCAGAAATCTATAGTTTTCAAAAAACATGATTACATAAATGTATTCAAAAGTTCTTTGATGATAATTCTGAAGTAAAAATGGAGTTCAGAAATTATTTATTATTTTAAAATCCTTATTTATATGTTTTATAATATATTTTAAATAAAAAGTATTTCAAAAGGTATTTTGTAATGAAAATCATTTTCTAAGAAGAATGTATATTTTGATCAAGAAATGTATTATTAAATCATTTCAAAAAAAATTCCAATATATGAATCATTGGGGTTACTCATGCCTTTATGGAGAATGTATTCAATGTATCTGTTTATATTATTTCATTGAAAAAATTATGTTTCGATGACACGATGTTATGAAATTTGTTTCTCTTTCATGGGTTATATGGTTTTTAAACCCACTTCTTTTCATGGGTTATGTTTATAATGAAATGATTCTTAATCATGTATCTTTACATAGGTTATGATATGTTTACATGTTTATGAATCCATTTTCATTTCATTGGTTATGATATGTTTATTTATGATCTTGTGGAACATGTATGTATGATTTCATTATGTGTCGGGTGGGACCTAAATCTACCTCTAATACATTGGGTAATGTTATATATAACATGAGATAGAGTATGATGGTAGGTGGAGTGAAATTATGGTACTAATATGGTATTGGGTGTGAACCATGACTACTAAGATGGAAATGTGAGTGAACTATGAATACTATGATGGTATGAGGAGTGAACTCATGCTATAATTATGGCCATAGAAATAAACCATTACTACTAAGAGGGTTTTTTAGTAATGCCTTGGATACTATGGAAATCATTATATTCTTATGTGTTTCCATAATTCCAGGTCTTAGTCATATGTTAATCATTCATGGTTATCAAGAAATGTATTATGTTTGATGTCTCAATGAAAGGTTCTAGTCATGAAGAACATAGTGGGAGATAATGTAGCACATTTATGTACTAATGTTTATGTTTCCATGTTCCAAAGGCACTAGACTAGTATGGTCTTCTCATGTGTGTTTGTATAATGTTTATTTGTTCCAAAATAGTTATAGAATGTTAATTTTTTTTAATAGATAATTTCTATAATAATTGTGTTGGGATATATGGTTGATAAGTATAAATGAGATGATATGATTTAAATATCATCCATCGAACATAATTTGTGGTTTTATTGGGAAAATTATTATATTCTTCATGAACTAAATTTAGGTTTTGACACCTTTTGTGATGCCTCATGTACATTAATAGGATTTTTATGATTCAATGGAAATTGGTTGTGTCTTATAACTATACCCAGAACTTCCCTCATGAATGTAATTATTATAAAAATATAATTCATTATTAATATGGATCAATGCTCTTACAAATTAGTCCCAATATCTCGTCAGGGATATATTTACTATATATTTGGATAATAAGATCATATAATTTATATAATCATAGAGGGATATAATCTTATGAAAACATACAATTATTTGTATCATCAATATTTTGATAATATGATTGAATAGGAAACTAGAAAATGGAATGTAGTATCTAATTCTTTGAGTAGGAAGATGCTGACTCAATCCATGAATGAATTAGCGAAAGAGTTCTCCTTGAAATTTTTGTTCGTTGATATACAACTGGATATGGGAGAAGATTATGGGAAAGTTTTTAGTGCTTATGTGGATGCTGATTCTTCATTCTATGACTGTATTTATCTTTTCCATGAAATAAAAACAAATTATATGTTTTTTAGTATAATCTATTTTGGTGGGGAGACCTTGGGTTACTCATCTTGGTCTCTTAGTGGTTCTTTTTATTTCCTGAAGAAGATTAGTTGTTCCAATAGTTCTGAGGATAGAGTTTATGTATAGTTTAAATTTGTCTAATTGGCCCATGAAATTGGGGACTACAAAAATATATCATGATTTGATATTTTGATAATGGTTTTCATGGATGAGGTTATCAATTGTGGAAATCATATCAAAATTAATTACTTATTATTGGATTATGATGAAGGTCTAGATAAATTAATGTTTGTGGTTTCCTTTACCAATTCAATTATATTTGGTATGACATATCCATAGACATGTTTACTTTTTTTACAAAAAAATTATTAAAGGGATGAATTATATTTCCGTGATCATTGACCAAATCCTGAAATCAATTAATTTCCTTCTAATTATGTATTTGATAAAGGTGTAATAACATAAAATACTATACATGTTAGAGATCATGAGACTCTATGGTGTACAATATATTGTTATTCGAGAATGATATATATGATTTACATCTCATTTTTAAATGATTTATAAGAGGTAAGGAGTACCCAGTTGATGTTATTTAGGGATTAACACTCTTATATGGATGGATATAATAATAGATCCATACAAATTATTGAGTATATGTTTTAGGCCTAAAATCTTGATTTGGGGGTTTCAACATAAATCAATTTTCCTTTTTTATCATTTCTAATTACAATCGTTATCAATATTTGATTAAAATTAATCCTTTAAAAGAATTGTATTTCTGGAAAAAAAATATAATTTATTGCATATAGAGATAGGGGATAGGTCTTTGGTTGGAATTATATTGGATCATGAGATAATTGAAAAGGGGCATTAGATTCATATGAGAATAGAAATGGTACAAAGTCTCCAAATATTATGTGTTGATTATTATTGTTTCTTTTTGGATATTATCATAGGAGATTTAATATGCTATAATATTTCACCTAGATCGGGATATCAACCATTGGGATGATAGTGTATATTAGTAACACTATTTAGTGGACCAGTAAACATCATCTAAGGTCTTGTAAATGTCCCATATCAGTTGGAATTTAAATTATTATTGACATTGATTAAAAAAACGTTTCATGTTTCCTAACAACAGAGTTATTAACTAGGTCCTCATTATATTAATGAATTAGAAGAATTATATTATGAGCCTAATGACTCAGTTTTTGAGAAACTATATAAAATAAGAATCATTGTAATCATGTTTTTCATTATAAAATTATACCCTTAGTAATTGTTCGATGGAAGTAAAAAAGAGATAGCCCTGATATGTGGATGAGTTAAGCACATATGCTGAAATTGTTTTATATAACTATGTGTTTCTAGAATCCCAAGTGCATTATTTGGACATTAATTGGAATGTTCCTGAGAATTATGACACCCTAATTATTTTAGATTACTTTTATGTTTGGGTTATTATGCCTCTCAATAGTTTTTAAATATTTTAGTAGTTGGGGAATGAGATTTTAACATATTTAGAGAAACATCTAGATGAAAGATCTCCAAATGTTCTATATTAATGGTTTAATAACAGTGTGATATGGCTATGATAAATCCTATAGAAATTTGAACTACTATTTTTTATGTGTATGAACCATAGTGAAATTGTGAAAATTGTTGTGTTTGGGAATAAAGGTTGTATGATGAATTTTCATGTGTTTAACATGAGAATATCATCCTAAAAACCCATTTTATTTAGTTTTAAATTGATATTAGTGACCGTATAGATAGGGTAAGGGTTTTATAACTATTTTACCCATTTGAAATTCTAAAAAAAATTTGTCTTCTCCTATTTCATTTCTAATTTCAACCCAAATCCCAACATAAGATCCCATTAGATCATCCAATCAATTTATTGATGAAATATGTTTTTATACCCATAGTAATATGGTTATACTAAATCAATTGGGGTGGATCTCTTTATAATATATGCATGCATCCTTTTGATTTCTCTTATATTTTATTGATATACTTTAAATCTCTCTCCCCAAGCAATGTAGGAACCCTTAAGGGGCATGATTAATAGATATAAATTTTTGGGTTTGATATTGAGTATTTTTTAATAATATACAGGCTTATGATTTTAAAACCTTGAGATACAAAAATAAAATTTTGTCTGATTGCGTATTCAACACGTAACACTGAGCGCAAATGAGCAGTGATATATATATATATATATATATATAACTATTAAAACATAGCCATTGAATTAGTGATTATGAATAATATTAACTAATTTATGATATATATATATATCATACCAAATATTAATTATTGATATATTTATAGAAAACAAGCAGTCAATTATTTCGAAAAGTAATTATGTTATTCAAAAATATGTATTCATCAAATATATTTATTATTTTTTACAAATAATAATTTTAATTAATTTGTTTAAAAATTATAAAATATATTTTACAAAATTAAATTAAAATTTTAAATTTGAATAGAAATATTTTTAATTTGGGTGAATGTTTGGTATTTTTTTTGGAAAATTTTGATTTTAGGTTAATAGTAAAAAATGATTAATGTAAAATTGTTATTTCTATTCAATGAATTAAGGAATTAAAAAGTAACTTTATATTATAAGTATGATGTAAAGTAATATATTTATTATTTATTCAAAATTTGTCCATATGATTTATTTTTAATGTACTTAATATTTTCTTTATTATATGTTTTTCTTGGTTAAAAAATGGGATTTTTATGAACACTGTTTTAAAAAGAAAAACTGTTTCTACATTTCAATTAATTATTATAAAAAATAATTAGTAATGTTTTAAATATAATTTTTATATTATAAATCAATAAATATTTATTTAAATTAATAAAATATTTATTGTTAGTCAATGAGTAAATATAATATCATATTTTCCTTAAAAAATATACTTTTTCGAAACCCTCTATTTCATCGCATTTTCGAGTTTTTTTATTTAAAATTAACATCTTCTTTGAATTGAATTTAATAAAATAGATTGAATATTTGAATCATAAAAATTTATATTATCTAATAAGGTCACCTTAATTTTTAACCATAATTAATTTTTAAAATAGTTAAAATAAATTATTTTGGTTATGGTGAAAACATGTTTATCGTGTGATAAAGTAAATAAAATAAGGGTAAACATGAATTTAAACAAGTCTAAAAAATATTATATAGCCATATTTAGTCCTTATAATTTCTAATTATATATTATATTCCATTTTGGACAATTTCTTTCTTGTAAAGAATGTGGGTAGACATCTTTTAAAAAAATTATAAGTGGTCTACTCACCCCACTTATAAATGGACACACACTATTCTCTATTTTCACCCCATTAAAAATTATTTTTTTCAAAAAAATTACATAAATAATTTCATAAAAAAATATATATCCTAATACTAGAATCATTTGGGTTTCAGAATGAAATTCTAGTTATACATATGGGGTAATCCTAAAGAGGTGGTTCGAGAAGAGGTACAATTTCCAATTACAATTTTATTTATTTTTATTCCAATAACATAAAATATTATTAACAAATACTGATATAATATAACTATTATATATTATATAAATATTTAAAATTATAATAATATAATAACCTGAATACATATCCTCTCCCATTTAATTTGATAAAAATCCACCATTTGTGAGTATTGCGGGATACTACCTCGTGAACTAATATCATCCATTTTACTTCGTTTACTTCCATGGATTTATATAATGATGTATTTAATATATATATATATATATATATAATATTTTACCCATAATTTTACTTCCTGATATATTATATAACATATACTCTTTTATATTTCATTCCATGGTGGATATGATAATTTTGCTCTTACGTATGATGAATTACCAACTCACAATTTGATGTGATTCGATTATCAATAACTCAATACATGAAATATAATAAGGATAAAATTAATGAATATATTTTGTATAAATTAAATGTTAATGGTATTAATGATATACTTATCATTCAAAAAAAATTATATAATTTTCTTTCTTTCATTGAGAAATTGTAATATTGCAGTTGTATGTGTGGAAAACTGCCTCTAAGTAATGATGTGATTATTTTTTTCATCACCACGTCAAAATAAAAATATATATGTAAATATATTTAAACAAATATAATCTAATTTATGACATTATTATAATTACTTAATGAAAAGAAATGCATAAATTCTTTCTATAAAGATATTTTAAAAATGATAATGTTACACATGTGTACGTATGTCCCACCGTCTCGAGGATGGTAACAAAGTTCATTTTTCATAATAATTTTTATTTTTTATTTTTAATGGAAAAATTTATGAATTAATAAGATAAAAATTTAATTATTAATATTATTTATATTTTTAAATATTCACCTCATTTATAATAGTTAACATACCAATGTAGTTTTGGAATAATCAACCGAACACCGAAAAAACACCCGTTATGGACATAACTGATAAAATTTCAAGATAAATAATTAAAAATAATTAAAAACTTTATCTAATAATTAGTATATTACCCTATATATTTTTCTTAAAAAATATAATAATATTTCTAATATTATTATAGTGGAGTTAAAGTACATTCAAGGAATTCTTTGAATTGAGGAATGGATTCTTCTCATCTCGATTTTACTATGTGTGACATATTAAATGTTCACAAAATTTTATTATTATGTAGGGTATATATTGTTCATTTTACATGTAATATCATGAATTCTTTAGAAAACATTTTTTTATGTTTAAATTTGAAATAATTTATCCAAGGTGATTTACTCGTAAGATGTCATGTATTGAATAAATTTTTTAACTAAATTCATTTAGTTTTGTTAAAAAACATATTAATTGAGTATGATATTATTTTATTATATGTGAATTGATTTATAAATTATTTAATTATATATTTAAAATTGTTTTTTATGGACTTAAATATTTTACTCATAACCTCCCAATTAATTAACTCTCAATTTAGTAATATGATCTTTGTGAGGGTTAATCATCCCAAATACCTTTTGTTGGTACATATGATTCTTATATGCACCTATCACTTTCATAATGTGTATTTAGTTACCATTTATCAAGATATATCATCTATATACTTATTTTAATTATATTTAATATTTCATTTGATGTTATTATTTCACGGGGTATATAATTAAAGAGTTTCCAATATGACAGAGTCTTTATGTTGCTATATCTTTTATTCAAGGATTCTTTATGTTCATGTTTATTTTATAGAAAATAATAATATATTATTTTCTATGAAACTAATATATTTTATTATCCAATTTTTTTGTATTTTTTTCACATTTTTAGTATCTATTTAACCTCTTATATATTTATGAAACATCAAAAAATTATTTTTTAAGTGATAAAAAACTTGTAATTTTATTTTGACCATGAATAATTATGTTATATATCTAGAATTTGTAAAATTATTAAAAAAATGTTCATTCTATAAAAATTATATCATAAATAAATTTTAACTGGTATTTGACCTTATTTTAACTTGGTTTTATTGGAAATTTCTTAACATTTTCCCAATGATTCAATTTTGACACTATTTTATAAAATATTTTTTAAAGAATTTTTATTTTTATCATTTAAGACAACAAAATATTCTCACAAAATAATTTCCATAATTCTCATTGAATTTTGTTTTTAAATTTATTTTAATGAAAATTATTTTCCCAGTATTTTTTCAAATATTAGTTTTAATAATTTGTTTTAAAAATGAAAATGTTGTTTTCAAAATGAAAATATTAATTTCCTTAAAACCTGATTTTAATATTATTTAAATATTATTTACAATATTCAATGTAAAAAATAATTTTTTTACTCATTATCTATTGGATATATTTTGTAATTATACCATCCTCATTATTTCATTGGATTTATTAACATTGTTTCAAAGATAGAATTATGTAAATCATTTCTTTTCTATGGGCTAATCATGTTTGAAAGATGGTGTAAGGTAACTCATTTCCTTTTTACTGGTTAATTATGTCTGGAATATATTATTATCGAACCTATTTTAGTTCCAAGGGATAATAATGTTTTAATAATATTATTATGGAACCCATTTCTTTTCTAAGGGTAAATCACATTCTGAAAACAATAATTGTAATTTTAATGAGTATATTAATAAATAAATTATCTTTGAAATTTATTCATGATTTGGTACTTGGAAGTTGTTTATAATGATTTAAAGAACCATTATAAACAAAGTAAAATTAGATCTATTATAAACCAAGGGTAGGTGCCCACATTATTAACCAATGAAGGGTGGTCGTGTGAAAAACCAAGGATCGGTGGTCCTATGGGTCTAAAGGTGTTCATGCCACCATATCCATTAGTCCACAAGGAATTTAATCCAACAAAGTCCATCATTCCAAAAGGACATTGGTCCCCCATAGTCCATCAGGCAACCAGGACTCCAAGAAACTAATGAACATGATGTGGCCTATGAAAAACACACAGGATTATGCCCTAAAAGGAGATTTAGATTAGGTAGAATCCACTAGTGTAGAGCTAACTAGATTGGAAGAACGAGAGGGTATGAAAATTTCCATCTGTACAAGGAATTATTGTACCATGAATGGGTAATTGATAACCAGACATCCATTCAAGAGGGGACTTAGATACCTTCAATGATATAAATTTTGGGGAGGGTTACTTTCAACGTGTAGTCATGTCACAGGAAATCAAAAGTCATGTATTAGCCCTTGTGACTCTAGGCCATCATGTAATATTCAAGCCAGGTGCCTCTGATCCTAAGGGAAATTTAAGGGATTACCTTAACACTTGAAAGTGGGATTATCCAATAACAATTAAAATATGAGATATTTGGGATTTCAAATGACTCATTCCTTTGTTAGGTCATTATTTCACATTTTTATATTTTACGCTATAGGTATTGACGGGTTTCAATATTTATATGTTATATTCTTATGGATTATATTTTATTAATTTAAAGTAATAAAAGATAGGACATGTTAGAGATATACTCACTCAAATACATGGGTGTTTTTAATGTATTTATATTTTATATTTCTATATTTCTATAAACAAAAAATATCATTTCGAAATTATGTGATTCAATTTTCATTTTGATGTTATACTGTTTAGATAGAAAAAATTAGGCCACCTTCATTAGAATGAAATCTATAAAATTATTATTAAGTTTATTCAAACATGATCTAGGAATGAATGATATGTTCTGTAATTTATATTAATAGAGATAATGATTAAAATACATTGAGGATTAGGAAATTTTCAAGTCATGTAACCTTCATAGTTATGAATACCATTGTAGTTATATAAGATTAAGGATGATCATATGTTCAATTTCTTAGACACACCCTTTGCGGTTATTTGTTATATAAGATTATTTATTTATAGAATATTTTATTTTGAGCTTTGGGTATTACAATTGAATTTTAAATAATAATGATATAGAGATTTATTAAATATTAGATTTATCTTACAATGTGATAAACATTTTATTAAATGTATAAATATAAGTGAATAACACGATTATCCATTTAATGGTCATGTATTATTTAAAAGATAATCTCAGAGTGTCAGAAATGAAAAAATCATACTAAAAACTCATTTTTTAGAGAAAAAGATGAGATTATGGTGGAAATTGACCAATATAAGATATTATACTCACAAAGTATATTTTATTCATTCTCATAGCTTATATGGAAAAGGAATTCACTAACTCTATAAAAGGGTTCTTGAAACAATTTTTTTCCTATTAACATCATTTCAGATGACTAAGATATATTTCTAACTATGAGGATTTAATTTATTAAATGGGAGAGAATATTAAACCTTGAGATTTTGGAAAACAAATCTTTGTTCGTTTCTGAATTCGACACAGAACACCAATCTTAAACACTCGTGATATATACAAGTGTTATAACCTAACAATTAAATTGTATAGTATAAATATAATTATCTATATTATGATATATATATATATATAATTTTCAATAAAAACTATAGAAAATGTTTTATTAAATAAGTGATAATTTTTCAGTAAAGTAATTTTATTCTCAAAAAATTTGTTTTCATAAAAAATGATTTTTACCTCTTTTTCTGACAAAATATTATAAATAATTTATGGAACATTATTTTTTTTGATAAAATTATATATTCATGAAATCATAATAGAAAATTTTTAATTGGCTCAAATTTTTGGATTTTTCGAATAATATTGATTTTTTTGTGAATTGTGAAAAATACAAACATTTTATAAATTATCAATTAATTTCGATGAATTAAAAAATTAAAAAGTTACATTTTGTTTTGAATATTATTTACTAAAAAAAATATATTATTTATTTAAATTTACTCTACTTAATTTCTTTTAAATCAATTTTATATTTTAATTGATTTTGAGTTTGTTTTTGGGTTTAAAAACAAGTTTTTTATGAAAAATATTATAAAATGAATAATGTTTATCCATTTAAATTATTGAATATAATAAATAGAGTGAAATTTTTAAAATAAATTTATTTATAATACATCAATAAATATTAATTTTAATTCATAAAATAATAATTATTTTCCCTAGAGTAAATATAACGTTATATTTTCCTTGTAAAATAGATTTCTTGAAAACTCTCTTTTCAGTCGCATATGTGTGTTCAATTTTAAAATATATACTTCAATTATATGAATTTAATTTTTTAAAATGGATTTAATATTTTTATTCATCATAATTTATATTATATAGTATGTTAAAATTCATTATTGTCCATAATTAATATTAAAAACTGTTTAAATAAATAACAACAATTAAGGTGAAAATGCGTTTACTGTGGGGTAGCCTAAGAATCTATGGGTAAAATGACCTAAATAGTTTCCTAAAATATTTTACATGAGAATATTTTTACCTTATCACGAATAATTATATATAATAATCCATTTTCGAGCCTTGTGTAATGAGAAAAAACACGGTTATATAAATTTCTTTTCAAAAATTACAAGTATTCCACTCACCTAACTTATAAAAGGCCTCCCATTCACCTCTATTATCCACATCTTCAAACCATTTTCAATCTAAAAATAAATAAACTAAATAAATCACAAATTTCATTCCCTCATCCTAGAATATATTCTTTTCTCACAAATATATTTTATGAGTACTGAAGGTATAATCATATAGAGGTGGTCTGAGAAGAAGTAAAATTCGTAAATATGAATTTTTGTATTATTTATTATTATTAAAAAATAAAATATTATTTAACTAAGATAACATGATGAATTTTTTTATAATATCTAATTATTTCTTATTATATTAGAGAAATTTCTTAAATTGAACTCTTTATTCAATTTATGTGATACAATAAAATCATCCGTGTGTAAGAAAAACTACCTCCTTTTGAGCTAATGTCATTCATTTTCCATAATTGTCCCTAAAAGACTCTTTTAATGATTAATTTAAATTATATAAATGATATTTTAATAATATTTATTTATATGGATTTAATATTAAACATATACTAGTTTAATTTCTATTCTGTGGGGGATCTGATAATGTCACTCGTTTGTATAGTGGACTACCGTGTCACAAAGGGATGTGATACAATTTTCACTGATGATTCAAATTAAAGGTAATAAATATAATATTAATGAATATAAATTATATAAAATAAATCATTGCGACGCCCAGATGTTTTTATGAAATATTTTATTTCAATAATTTTAATTCATTAGTATCTTTCATTGTACAAAATCAAGAGTTTAAATGATCCGAAATATTCCCTTAAGTATAAAATGACCATTATAACGTAACTATTAGGTTAGTAGGAATGAATAAAACTTACTTATGATAATGTATGGTGAATTCCTTGGTTACTAATTATATATGGAAAACATATATAAATTATATATTTGTGAGTTCTTGTTAATAAATTGAGTAAATTTCTAATAGTAAATAAAATTAATCAAATATATATTTGATATAATTAATAAATTTTTTTATATTCATCAAATAGATATTTTTATCATTTTGTATGAATAAACCTTATTATATATATAAAAACTAATATTTTTTACAAGGGTAATTTTAATTAAATTTAATAGAAAAATATTTTTAAATTTTATTGACAAATTACTAATTTTTATATGATATCATAAAAGTATTATTTAGAATCGGGATATTAAAATTTACTTTTTATGAAATTTTTATATTTTTATAATAAAATTCATTTTAGGATAAATAGTAAAAATACAGTAAATTTTAATTTTAATCATCCTATTTCATCGAAATAATTTTTTTGTTTGAAATATATTATTCAATGTTTTCAAAGTATAAATGAAATATATTTTTACCATTTAATATAAGTTAGGTCATTGGAATTAATTTTATAGTGAATTTAGATGTAAAAAAATTCCAATCCTTTATAATGTTTTTATATTTAAAAACTATTTTCTCATTTAGAAAACATGAATAATATTAAATTATTTAAAAAAAATCTATATTTTTTATTTTAAATAATTGATTTCATATTTAGAATACATTATTCCAAAATATGTAAACAAAATTATTTTATTTTTGGGCTTTATGAATAGAATCTTGGGTAATTTTTCTTATTACAATAAAAGGGTAAATCATTTCATTAAGGATAAACATAATATTATATAATTACCCTCATAATATAAATTATATCATTGGATGAATTTGTTTCGACCTAAATCATCACTGGGTATAAATGGTGTCCTTTGGAAGCCACTTGGATGATATTAAGAATATTAGTTTATTTTATTTAAAGAAAAGTTAAATATATCTTACTCAAATTTTAATAAAAATACTATTTTTAATATAACTTTTTAAAGAAGATAAATTCGATTACAAATACCCATTCAAAATCTATTTTTTATTATGGTAATTTATTTTGAATTTTTAGGAAATAAACAATTACCTTAAGGAACTATTATTTACTGATTTAGAAATTATTTAATTGAGGTAAAATCAATAAAATAATAATTATTAAAGTGATAATAACCTTTAAAACACCCAAACACCTAAAAATTATTTACTGGTCATATATATCTCAACAAAAACCATCCATGGGTGTAATTATAAACCATTTTAAGCCTTATAGAAGAGATAATGACACAAATATTTTTTTATTTAAAGCGATGATAAACTTATCACATTCATGCTTTAATTAGTATAAAAAAATTTAATGTTGGATTTTCTAGAATATATATTTTAAATGAAGTATTATTATAAAATATATTAGATTTATCTTCATCTTAGAAATTTAGTTTTAATGTTTATTCAACAAACAACTTTATTAAATAATTACACAATATTGATGTTGTAATAAATTTATTAATGGAAATAACAAATATATGTTATTAAAATATTAAAATAAAAACAATTTTAGATAAATAAAATGTCTACTTAATTTTATATTTAACCTTTAAATCTTATTAATATAATTTAGTATTTATTTTAAAATTATGTAGTCAATTTAATTTTTAAAAAAAATCAATGAATCGAATACTGTAAAAATTGACAAAATTGATTCTTTATCAAAATAATGATTTATTAAATTACTTAAAAAAAACAAAACATTTTATAAAAATATATAATAATTATTATATGGTTGAAAAAGTTATACGGTATTTTTATGGTATAATTTATATCAAATAAGTAAATATTTTAACCTTTTAATAATGAAATATATATTACCCTAGTTAAAATTAAAATAGAATAACTATGTGATAATTAAAATGATATTGTATAAATTGATAAAAACATTTCTAAATTCTATTTATTTATTTAATTATATCCTATAACATCTCATATTCGAAATTGGAAAATATTTTAGGTTTTTAGGTGTTTTGATTTTATCATAAATTAATATTTTTAGATATCCTAAAAGTGCGCTTCACCTCAATTATAAAAGGGAACCTCCTCCTCTACCCTTTAACATAACTTTGAGATATAGATATCAGTCATACTATGCCCATTTAAATTTTATAATTTTATAATAACATTATAGAGGTTCTCTCATTCTTGACATACCAACTCTTGTTCTTAACAAGGAAACTTATATGGAGCACGTCAAAGTAGAGGTAAACTCTTCTACAGATTCTTTAAAGCTTCCTTTTTATTATACTTATTATTCATGATTTGTTTCATTATAAATTAATAAATATAGTATCACTTATATACCTATATGTGATTATTATAATGAAAAAAACCATATTACACCTTCTATCCATCTTATGAAAAACAAAATCACCACACCCGTGTATGTACAACTTACCGTCTCCACGCTATGGTGTAATCTGTTTCTCACCACCACCTTACATAGATGGGTATAATTATGGAAATAATAAATATATATGATTATTATAACATGATATTTATTATTAAATAGTATAAATCATCCACTTGAATACCATTCAACAATTAATGTAATGATATCATTACTTGTGCGTACATACGACCAACCATGTCCATGATGTGATGTGATTCATTTTACATGATCTTCATTAAAGCATTATTATATAATTGAATGGAATGAATAAATTTGATATATATTATACAAATATCATTATTTAAATGATATAACTATATCATAATGATAGGAACAAGAACATATCTAACAAAACATGCGTATGAAAATATAGACGTTAACATCTGATGGATGAGTAATAATTTTATTAACAATTAATGAATAGTGTCATCATATATGATATCATAAAAATGACTATAACTCTGAAATAAGTAAATAAAAGTATTTAAATAATTATACATGAGGTTGATATACCTATAAAGGAAAAAATATCTAAGATAAATGAAAATTTAGAAATCTCATTATTATCCAATATTGGATATTTTTAAGTATTTATTAGGTTATATTTATTATTAATGGTCATGATTCCTAATTATATATTACAAAATATTCATTATATTAATAAAAAATTATTTAGAATCAATTTAACAAATTGGTAAATTTTTGGAAAATGGTATGGAAGAAATATTTTATCGTTTTCTGTATGATGTATTTTTTTGAATTTTCTAGAAAAAGAAAGAGGATTTTATTAACTTCTACATCGTGAATAGACTTTTATGTTTCTGTAACACATTATTTCCATGAATCTTATTAGACACTATTTCAATATTATTTTTAAATTTACTCTTTTCTTTTAAAATTGTGTGACATTTTGAGAAAATAAAACATTTTTGAATAATAAAAGATATTTTACTCAAGAATTAATTTAATGTGTTATATAAATATTATTTTCCAAAAAATATGGTATTATTTAATAGGTTTATGTTTCAAGAATAATATACTCATTGTTCCTTTGTTTTTATAGTTTTTATGATGGAATTATATTTTTTAAATCCATTTGTCTTACATCGATGATGTTGTGGTTTTTATAGAAAAACCATTTTATTCATTATGTTATGATGAATGATTTATATTATTATGGGTCACGTATGAATTATTTCATTAAAATATTTTTGGGACCTATATCTCCCTTCAATGAATTTGGGGAAGATCTATATCTCATGAGATAAACAAGGATGCAATGGTAAATGATCTCAGTTCAGTAGTACTAGGCAAGAATGAGGTGTGAACTTGGTTAAATATAGGACTTGGTCCACTATAATAGTCTTGGAAATGATCCTGGACTAATATAAACTAAATTTATATTCTTCTGTTTATGATTTGTTTTTCATTTTTTATGTTATGAATTTTTGGGGTTTGTTCATTTATTCTTATGAAATTTATTGATTTTTCAGATGGCATGATATCACAATCTTTTTAATACTAGATAATATTTTCAAATGTTATATTCTTATGACTTATTATTATGATATCATTGATATCTCCCGTGTCTAGCCTTATTGAGCATATGAGCTCACCCTTTCATATGATTCTTTTCCCTATTTCATGTTGATGATTATTATGTAAGACATGTTAAAAGTGGTGTAGTTATGATTACATAAGTGGTAGATAATGAATTTGTCTTAGGAACCAGTTGTGTATGTTTCCTAGTTTCCAATGGCACTATACATATACAGTATTTTCATGGTTTTTTATATTTTTAATGAATATTCTTCAATTTTGAATTAATATAAATGTATATAAATTATGGTTCATTATAATCATAAAGATATTAATTTCATATTTATCATAGTTAAAATATAATATATCAATTTATTTCTTAAACTGATAAATGGTAAGATCATTACTGTACATGTGGACAACCACATCCACAAAATGATGTGATTATGTTTTCATAACCACATTACATGAATGATATATATAAGTATATTTTAAGAAAGAATATGTTATTTATTAAATTATTATCATTCATAATGATATAATAAAAGATTATGTCTCTTCAGAATGATCATTGAAAAATGAGATCATTACTCATGTGTATATATACCCTACTATATCAATGATCATAACATAGTTTTTTTCATAACCGTTGTTAATTTTTGGATATAGAGGTATTATTTATGAATAAATATGATAAATAGTTCCTCATTATTATTTTGGATATGTTTAAATAATGACAAGTTTGACCATGGTCAATATATTAATGTCGTTTTCAATAAAAAATTGAACATTTTCAAAACATCTGATGTGGACCTAACTGATAAATATAAAAATATATCATTAAAATAGAATAAAATAAATCATTTATGTATAAAGTATGGATCTACCAAAATTTTCTAATGAAATAAGATGATATATGTATGTTTATTATATAATAATTAAAGGATATATAAGGAATGCTTGGTCTCATGGTAACTGTTTTCTCATATTAATTTTACTTCTTTGAGACATATGTTCTCTAAAACACTGGTTTATTTATTTTATTTTATAGATACTGAAACTTTTAAATTAAAATTCATGAATCCTTCCCAAATTATGTTATTTTATATTTCAATTTTAATTAATTAATTAAAGGAAATCGATTTTAAATTTACCAAGTGGTGAAGAGTTTTATAACTAAATAATTATTTCATTGAGTTATAAAATGTTTCATTAATGATTTTATGAAATTATTATGTGTGATTTGATCTATAAAGGTTTTTTATTATATATTTCCATTTTTTATAAATTTATATTTTTACACAATATCAATCAATTGATAAACTCTCAATTCATTAATATGATATTTGTAATGCTTTGTCATCCCAAATTACTTTTTTTGGGACAAAGGTTAATGATATAAACCTATATTACATATAATGTTTATATTCTTACCTTTTGTAATGTTATATCATTTATATCCTTATTTTATAAATATTTTATGTTTTATTTTATGTTATTCTTTCATGGGGGGGGGGGGGGTTACAATTAACGAATTAGTAAATTAAAAAAAGGAATTATGTTAAAATCATCTTTTTTCAAGATATTATTTATGTTCATGATTTATTCAGTGGAAATTATCTATATTATATTCCTGAAACTAATATAATTTATTCTACAGTTGTTATAATTTTTTCACATATTTAATTTCCATTTTCACCCTTATTTATTTAATAACATCAATAATGTCGTTTTAAAGTGATATTAACCATGTATTTATTTTAGATCAGGTAAATTTTTCTTAAATATACTTGTTTTATAAATTTTTAATTTTTTTTTAAAATATAATTTATTTAGAAATTTTATTTTACATGTCTGTTAAAATTAATTTTAACAGGGTTTTAATGGAAATTTGATAACATTTTCCAAATGTGTCACTTTTAACACTATTTTAAAAAATATTTTTGAAATAATGTTTTCTTGACATTTAAAAAACTGAATAGATTTTACCAAGATCATAACAACTTTTTTATTTGAACCTTAATTTATATATATCCATCTAAATTTACAATGAAATTTTCATTCAAAATATTTTGTGATTTTTTAGTTTCAAAAAATGATTTTTAAACTAAAAAGCTTATTTTACAAAAGAAATAAGGATATTTTAATAGGAATTCTATTTATCTACTTCAACAAATCTTATTTTCACTTATGCTCCAATGATGATGTATTGTGATTTTATTATCCTCATTATTTATCAGGATTTATAATGACGGTTTCAAAGAGATTGTTATACGACCCATTTCTTTTCTACCTATTGATAAATATAAATGGATATTATTATAGAAACCATTTATTTTTCATAGTTTATTCATATTTAAATGATTTTATAGTGGTACACAATTTTTCCACAAGTTAATCATTGTTTTAAAATAATTAAGGTTGTTCAAATGAGTTTATGTTGAAAATAATTCTCTATATACATTATTCGTTATAAATATAATGGACATGGTTTATAATAGACAATGATTTCATTTTAAACTATTGATGAGGGGTTAAATAATAAATCAAGGATTGGTGGTTTTTATATTAACATATCAAATGTTCATTCATGATTACACAATGATGGGTGGGTCTGTTATAACCTTCCAATGTTTTGGGTAATATGAAAATGTAATTCATCCATATTGGTTATTCCATTTACAATGGTTATATGATGATAATTTTCCAAATATACCATTACATTTTATCGATGCTTGATACGAGTTTATAATTATTCATATGATCATTATTGATATCACATGGATCATGATTATTTATTTGGATAAATATTTTCTTTGTAAAGTCTTTATTCCATGTTTTCATGTTTAATAACCCATGTAATGAATAATATGAATATTAAAATGTTATGTTCATGACGTTGATTATGACATTATAACCTTATTAGAGAAACCCAATATTTTATCTATAAATATCCAATTTTTTTTATGAATGTTCAATACATTTCTTAAAAACACACATTTTGATGGTAATAGTTTAGTGCCTTTGGAGAATAAGAATACATACTTCTTCATTTATTAAAGATATAAGAATCCCCTACAAATATCTTCTTATGTAGTACACATTTTAAGAATTCCATTCATAAACCACTATTTATAACATGGGGAATGAAACATATGAATGGGTGAGATAAAATTTTCAGTAAGTATAAATAAAAAGTATATCAATCTATGATTATATGAAATCATAGGATAAGAATATGGTTATGTGATAATGAACATTACATAGGAAGTTCATACACAACCTTTCATTGATCAAAAACATGATTCAAGGCATAAAATATTATCATTTCCAAAAACATAAAACCAAAGGGTGATAAATTTTCATAAACAAATAATTTCTCATACTATCATTTTATAAAATTGCATAACAATAATAAATATAGAAAACAAATTATATATAGAGGTTAAGTACAAATACCATCAACATTGTGGATCCATATGTATCTCCTATTTCCCATTATGGATCAGCAAACACCTATTTCCCATACTGGATCAATCCCATTGAATTTTTGTCATTTATATATCATGAGATATAATGTTTTACACAATTTATTGGAGGTATATATATTCCTCCACCATCTAAAAACGAATAATATGATTATGTGTTCCACAATATCATAAATAATTCATCATATCATCATATCATAACCTATGTAATGAAAAATGGTTTCATAATCATTTCATCAATTCACCCTAGAATAAAGCATGAAAAATTAAATGTGATTTATAAAAATTTAATCATCATAATCCTTAACTATACATATAAATAATAAGGTTGGTACCATTAAATATTATCCCTAGTAAACAATAAGTAACATCAATATCTATCATCTAAGAATAAAATAATTTTGAATGATCCCTTGTGGCATTTCATGAGGAATATAGAAATTCCAATTTTAATAAAAATTTAAATACATAAAATATTTTCATTATCATTTTCCTTAAAAATAACCTTGTAAACAAAAAAATTAATAATTACAAACATTTTAAAACATATCATGAGGAAAATATCCATTTTATATTAAAAAAAATTTTGAAATAAAAAAATATTGAAAAACTGAAAATATATATTTTTTCATAACAAAAATTGAAACTCATGAAATTAGATTTTAGAAAAAATTTTGGTCATGAGGGATGAAAGTATCTTTAATTCCATACATGTTAAATAAATAATACTTTCACATTTTTGGTAAATGGAAAACATGAATTGTTTTAAAACTAGTATGATGATTCGTTCAATTTTCTTTGAAAGAATTAGAAAATTGGTAAATATTTATTTCATAAATAATTTTTCTAATTTTAATAATATTTTTTTAATTATTTTTTCTAAAATAATTTTATTAAATAAAAATGTCTGTTTTAACAATAGATAAATAAGGAAAAATTTTCATAAAAAACTTTATTTTAAACCATTAAGTACCTAAAGAGAGGAATAATGTAGGGAAAATGTGTTTTATCTAACAGTAAATATGAGATAAAATATTGAATGAGTTTATTGAGATATATATTAAATTATTTCATCATTGGATGAGTAATCATGAGAAATATTGATAAAAGATGAGATTTTAACCTAACAACCCTTACAACTTTTGTAAGAATTGATCCTTGGTGCCACAAAGGAAAAAAATTAATTTTTTTAGAGTAAATAAATTCATGATATTACATGTCAAATGGTACGTATGTAAAAATCATAAAATAAGATAGGTGCATAATAGAATATATGTTTCAAAGAAGTAAAATTGAGGGAAAAATAATATAATGATTTGGTAACATTTGAACCACAAACCCATGAAATAGTGGTGATAAAATGACTATTTTAGTTCAAAATAAGTTCATTATAAGTATCTTATAATACATTCATGTGAATTATATACAAAACATAAATGAAATAGGTTGGGAATATGGAATATGTCTCAGAGAAGTAAAAATTATGACAAAAATATCAAACAACATGTCATGACATCCTTTATACACGTTAATAACATATATATAATAAATATATATATTTTTTTATATATTTTAATAAAACATAATTATATATATCATACAATATATGATTTAATTATGACCATTTATTGACCATTTATTAAAAATTCCATGTTAATGTCATATTTTGGGAAATAATTTCTTTGTTTTTCATGTATGTTTTGATTTTTTTATTTTTGGTCCACATACATTGATCAAGGTTCCATAATTTAAATAATTTTAAACATGATATACATATCATATATATTTATCATATATGTCTATATAGTGATATATAAAATTCAGACATATAAATTGATATACATCATTCATGGAGATCGTAGGTCACTCGTACACATGAATACTATTTCCATTTCCTTAATAGAAAAAAAGAAAATATGTAAATAATATATTTTCAATATAAAATCATTTTTATGTAATAATTATCACATAAATTCTTTAAAACATTCTTTATTTCCTTTCATGTAAGGTGTGAACTAACCACATAACTTTGTGACGCGGTAGTTGGTCGTACACCGAGATGACATTATCGTATTCCCATGAAATTAATCATTAAAAAATGTGATATAATGTTTTTAGAAGAATTATAATATCATAAATATTATATATAATAAATAAATTCATCATTATAACCATCCATTATAGGTGGTTATAGAAACCTTTGAACATTGTTTTGGGAAGCGATATCTCATTGTACACACAAAAGATGATTTTATAACCCATTTGATGAAATAAGTGAAATATTTAGGTTATTTAATTAACATAATAATATATCATTATATTAAAGATCCTGAGGTTTCTATGTACAAATGGTGTGATAATTATTGAAGGATGTGTAGGAAGAAAGAAAATAAAGCACTTGGTTAGGGACATTCTCTCTTCTTCAAACAACTTCTTTTGGTTTTCACCAGAAGGATTCTTATGATGTATTTATGAACAAAATAATTTTTATAGTATGATAAGAAGGAATTAAAAATTTTATTTTTAAGGTAATTTCCAATTCATTTTGTTTTTTATGTGTGAATAGTAGATGATATGGTGAGTCCTTTTATAAGTGAGGTCAGTGGCACAATTGTAATTTCTCAAAAGAAAAAGGATTACCTATGTATATCACATACCAAAAGGCTCCAAAATTTATCATTATCCATACTCAAAGTGGTATGGAATATATTACTATCCAATGGATTTCTTACATGTTTTGGGTCATTTCTAACCTATATATTTACATTTTAACCCTAGTATAGCCAAGTTTATACTATTCGTGATAAATAATTTGCACTATTTTAACAATTCATAATGGTTAAAAATTAAGATGACCATATTAGATAATTTAATTATTATTATACCAAATATTAAATCCATTTTTAAAAATTAAATTCACATAAATGGAAATTTTAAATTTTATATTAGTCCCACATATGAGATGAGAAAAAATGTTTTCAAATGGAAAACATTCAAAAGATTGAAATAGTTTTAAATAAAAGTTAAACATTAAAATGAATATAATAACCTAAATTTTATTAATAGTAATATAATTTTACTATTTTTACTTTTAAAAACATTTAAAATATACTGGGACATTATTAATTTTTAAATGAAAAGGTAGTATTCAATAAAAAAACAAGTATTGTTTCTCTATTCATAGAAAAAATTTTCACATGAGAAGAATCCAAAATACTCATCCTAATTGATTTTTTAAATGATGATTTAAAATTTTAAATTAATCTTTATAAATTTTATAAAATTGAATTTAATATTTTTTATCTAGAAAAAATGAAAACCTTTTTTTGAAAATATTTTTTTACAAACATATAATGAAATTAATGAAAATTAAGTACTTTTTTATCTAGGGGTTTTAATTTTATAAAACCATTATAAATATTTTTTTAAAAGTAGTTATTATTTTAAATACTAGTATGATTAATTCCTAAGTTATAACAATTGTGTATAAATAATAATATTAAAAATATATATCAGGTTTTCTTAGAAAATAGTGTCAAGTGTAATAAAAGATAAACATGATGTTTCATGTAACAAAATAAATGCATGGTGTTGTGCGTGATGCATGATATCAAAGATATTAACATTATTCTAAAATGAAAATATTTCATAAAATCATAGGTTATAACATTCTACCACCACATAAAATTAGTTTCATCTTCATAATTTATCACTTTTGTTTGAAAAAATAAATATACTTCTACATAATTATTTCCCCCGTTTCATATATAGCTTCATCAAATTGGTAGTTTTTTGATAAAACATTGACTATGTGAGTGGACTTGTTTTTTAGAACATTATCATTATGATCCAAAATATAAACTATTTTTTCCTTATAAGAAACATCTTTCTCTTTCATAGGGTGTCTATGTTAAGTACATGTGATGGGTCAGGTATGTACTTCCTCAATAAAGATACATGGAAAACATAATGATCATAAGATGGGGTTAGTGGAAGAAAAAAATGATACTTACTATCCTAATATGATCAATTATTTCAATGGGAGAAATATACATAAGGATTAATTTTTCACTTCCTTCTTCCATAGAGAAAATTGTAAAATGTCATTCTCAACAACATCAAATTATAGTTCACATTAGTGACTATCATCATATCATTTATTTCAAATTTGTGTTCTACTTAAGTATTTTTGAATATATCTAAGCTTCTATAACATATTATCAACTTTCTCGTGATACAATAGATTTTTATTGACAATTCATTGCAGTACGTTGGAGTTTTATAAATATTTCCATAAAGGTATTCATAAGGAGTTATCTGAATGCAAGAGTGAAAGATATTATTGAATGAAATGTCAACAAGAGTAGGGTATTTATCCCAACTACATTATAATTCCATAGGAGAAGATCATAGAATATACTATAGTGTTTGAATTTTTATATCCGAATGAACAACAATATGAGGATGATATGTAGTGATGAAACAAAACTCTATATTAATATAATGTAGTATAATTTTTCAAAAAATTTAGGAAATATTCATATCCTAATTAGATAAAATTTCATGTGGTTCCCCATGAAACAGTACAACATGTTTATCATATATTTGTAAAGAGGATCCAGAGATAAATCTTCCCTTATAGAAATTAATATTTATAAATTTTATTGTTATTTACTATAAAAAATAATTATATTATCATCAATGATAAAATAAACCCTAAAGTATACCAGTATAATTAATCATAAATCCACAAAGTTCAAAGAAATTCCTTCTGAAATAAACATTTCATTAAAATATATAAATAACAAAAGGGTTTTATTTCCATAAATATCTATTAAAATATCATTAATATTGATAATCTGTCATCACATAAAACATCAAAAGGGGTTTCAATTACATTGAACATATGATAAACATTATAATCATAAACTAGTTATGTTCTCTATCACATAAAAGTCTATCATACATGGAGATAAATACCCTTCTAAACGTTAAATAATCCTTTATTCTATATATAATATATTATCTTATAAAAAACATTTTCAGTGGATGCTTTGTTTTATCCTTGTTTTGTTAGGATATATAATGTGATTTCATTATTCCATAATCCATGTTGAGGTATATAATAACATTAAATTTCACTAAATGATGAACAAAAAAAATTCATATAGATCATACATACAAAATTAAATATGAAATTACAAACTAATATGGGGAGGATAATTTTAACCTAATTATCTTGATTCACATAATTCTTTGTAATTCAATAACATTTACCATTTACCTTGGTATGAGGTGGTTTTATGGATTATCATAAAAATTATACCTTACATTGGGAAATTATTCACATAATTACCATAATCCTTTCACTTGGAATAATGGATTTTGGGTGGTTCAATAGTTGGCCACTTACTCTCATCCATTGAGTTATCCAGAAAATTAATTTCATTTCAATATTCACATGATTTTGGACCTTACCTTTAAAATTTAAAGAACCTATCAATTAAATTAAATAAATTCTTTAGATTCCAATTCCAATATTTTTTTCATGTTGTTGGATAAATGTTTGGACCAACATTTGTGTTTTCATGAGACCTGATAAAATTTTTCCAAAAAAAACTATACGAATAGTAGGAACATTTAATTTTCTTGTCTACCATCAGTTCACATTGAATGAATTATTTGTAGACTCTATAGAATAATAAAACAAAGTCCTTACAATGAATTAGTTTTATTCCACCAAAAAATTGATCAATTTTTTTATCAGGGTTAATTATTAGATCAGAAGTGTTCAAAGTAGTTCTTGTATAATTAGCATTATAGGTACTAAGAGATTAATCATCACTTTTATAAGGATCATGTAATTGATTCTCTATATTTGTTCATAAAATACGACGGATTTACATAATTTAAAACATACACATAAACTATTCCAATTATATAGATTAAATTTATTATTTTTCCTTTCTGTAATTAATATGTGTAAACTACTGATCTGCTTTACCCGCCAAACAATATATATCTACAAAGAATTAATCATGATCTAAACACTAAATAATTGAAAATATATTTTCATTGGTACTGATCCATTTCTCGGTAATAATTGGATTATGAGAACCAATAAAATACGGTGTATGATTCCCTATGAAGGACTCAATAGAATGTTGTTTCCTCCTTTTCTCGTTTATAAGTTCATCATGATTCATATCTAAATAGTTTTTTGAGACTAAAAAAATATTTTTCATGAAAGCTCCAAATCATTTTGGTTTCTCAAGTGAAAATCATTTCATTTTCGGTTGCAGAAAACATTAACATAATTCCATCAAGTTAAAACCATCGACTAAATCCAAAAAACATAGTGTGATAAACTCTAATCGTTGTGAGAGACCACATAAAAATGAAAAATAATTTAGAAGATGTGTAAATAATGAAAAATCTTTTTCAATATATTAATAATTAGGATTAACCTATATTAATCTGGATTAATATTAAAATCCATCTCAATGTTTTGTAGATAGTTTATAAATTTCTAAAACATATTCCCTGTGAGTGTTAAATCAGGTGTCTATAGCAATGCCCGTTATCGTACATCAGGTGATGATCAAGTCCATCTCAATGAACTATTTTTATACATATTACCCATAGGTTACTCTATACGAGAGACAGATCAACATGTTGTATCAAGACATAGATGCAATTTCATGGAAACCCCTTGTCCCATCGTTCACCAAAATTCAAGGATATTTTCCTTTAATTTTAATATTCCTTAGAATTATCCTTAATGAAATATCCAGACTTACCCTTAGATATATACATAGGTATATCCCTATGAATCTCAATAACATTTTTATAATATTAATCTAAAATCACTAAAAAAAATGTCTCTAATATGAATCTATAACAACCTAATATGATATGCATTAATATAACATCCTTCTTATGAATAGAAAGTATATTTCATAAACACAACCATGATAATAATAATAGTTTACTATATTTAAAAATAGAAAATATATTATTATTTCATGAATGTTATTCATTATATCCCCCAAATATCTTCCCATGTATTTCTTATCTTAGGGATACGCTACCTAACAATTCTTCATAACCATGGGAAGGAAACATAAGAAAGGGTTAAATCATATTCTCATTAAAGGTAAATATAGGAGAAATAAATCTATAATAATATAAAATCACAATAGAATAATAAGAGTATGAGATCAAAAATACATCTTAAGATGTTTGTACCCAACCTCTCACACATAATAAACATGATCCAGGGAATCAAACACTATTATTTCGGAAAACATATCTCATAAGAGTGGGAAATCATTATAAATCAATCATTAACTATAATATCATTTCCTAAAAGTGTTGAAGTATCATTAATATAGAAAAATATTGAATATTTCAATGTTAACTACTATGACCACAAATACAATGGATTATTACTTTCCACCTATTTCTTACTAAGTTTTAGGATGCACCTATTTCACATAGTATATCATGATGCGCATATTTCCGATAGTGGATTAGGATGCACCGATCTTCCATTGATGGTATATACCATTATTTTTTTACATTATAATATCATGAGATATATTTAAATATGCAATTTATTGAAGGTATATATAGGTCCAAACCATATCATAATGGAAAAAACATTTGTTTTCCAAAATATCATTAAACATTCATAAAGTCATCACATCACAACCTATGTATAGAAAATGATTTTCATAAAAAATTTATAAATTCACCATATCATTACACATGTAAAATAGTGGTTTCATAAAAATTTCATCAACAAAAACCATTACCATTTAGAGACTGAATAAGGATGATATCAGTCAATCTTATCCCAAATAAGGTATAAGAAACACCAAAATATATCTTAACCGATAGAAAATTATTTTGAAGGATCACATGGAAATTTTTTTGAGGAATATATCCTTTACACTTGGAAAAACCACTTCATAGATATACAAATTAAAAATAAATTTATTTAAAAATAATATAAGAAACTATAAATGATGATTGAAAAAGAAATTAAATCATCTTTTAAGAGAAAAAACCAATTCATTTTGAAAATAACATATTAAAATAAAAAAATTATAAATAATTATTGAAAAACATTCCATCATTTTTTGGATCATATAGAGGGAACTTTGATATAGTTATTTGGTTATGATGATGGAAAATACTATTTATGACATAGTCATTAAAATAAATATTTCTTTTACATATTCCATAAAATAAAAATATGAATGTTTATGAGAAGAACATGAAGATTTATTTAATTTGTTATTGTAAAAATTTACAAATGGGTAAAAATTTATTTAATAAAACATTTTTTGAGTTTTGAATAAATTTTTGAAAACATTTATAGAGAAAATGGTTATAGAAATGAATGGATTTTTGGCCGAAAAGAAAAATTAATGTGAATTTCCTTAAAAACATATTTTGAACTCTGAAATACAATCAGAGTTGAATAATAAAGAGAAAAATGTATTCTATATAAATAAACAAAGGAAAATAAATTAGGTTAAATTATTGGGAGATAGATCACATGATTTCTTCCTTGGTGGCATAATCATGAGCAGTCTTGAAAAATGATGAGATTGTAACATTAAAGCCCTAACCATTTATGAAACATTGAATCATAGAACCTGCGATAGAATAATATTAAATGAAATATATAATATAATTATATTATATAAAAATATTATATTACATATCAACAGGGTTTTATATATAACTTATAAAAATAGATAGGTTCATAACTTAAATTATGTATCTATAAATTAAAATTGAGACAAAAATCCATTAATTAATTGGTAAAATTTTAAATATAAACCCATGAAAGTGTTATCATAAAATGGATATTTAAATCCCTATAAGTATAACTATTAGAATCATAAAATACAATCATGTTTTTTATAGATAGTATATAAACGAAATAAGTGGTCCTTATTGCATGTCACTCAGAGAAGTAAAATGTTAGATGGAAATCCCTTATCATATGTCTCAGGTCCCTTCAAACATGTTAAAACCACATATATAATAAATATAATTTTCTTTAACTATATTGATGGAAAAAACATATATATATATCTATATCATACCATATATTATTATCTTATGACCTTTTATTACCCATTTATAACAACCCCTTGTTAGAGTCTTGTTTTAAGAAATAATTGAATTTTTTTGTGTATGTTTTGATTTGTTATATTTAGTCCACTTACATTGATTTTTGTTACTTGATCTATAAAATTATAACCGTGATATAATTATCATAGCTATTCTATATATATGACTTTATATTGATCCAAAATATTCATAAAAAGAAAATTATATACAACGTTTTGGGAGTCGGTAGGTCGTACCTATGCATTAATGTTATATCTATTTTCATAATGGAGAGAAAGAAATAAATGTAAAAAATATATTAATATTATAAAATACTTTTTTATATAATATATATAAAATATTTTCATTAAAACCATCTTTATTACCTTCTATGTAATGTGTGAACAAATCACATTGCTTTATGAGGAAGTATTATAATATATAGTCAAACATTATAATTGTATTCCCACAAAATTAGAGGTAATAAGAAAAATGTGATATAAATATTTCAGAAGAATAATATTATCATAAATTCATAATCAATTAAAAAAGTTCCATTATATCCAAATTTATTTGTTAGTGATGTAAAATTAATAACATTAGTTCGTGTGGTAGATGGTCACCGCACACACGAATAATGATTTCATATTCCATTTGATGGAAAAGGAGAACGATTTAGGTTAAAAATTAAAACAATAAAATTTAATTATATTGAATAAACATAGATAATTATATACACATTATTTTTTTTATAATTGAATTATGTGTAGGAATAAATAAAATTAGACGATCAATTAGAAACGTTACCACATTTTTGAAAAAATTCAATTGGTTTTGACTAATAGGTTTTTATGTATGATTGTTTGTCCAAAATATGGCTTCTCAAATGGTATGGAGAATATAAGGACATTAATTGGTCTATTATTGTCTTATATTATTGTTTTTGAAGTATATATATGATAAGAGAGGTCGTGGCCTTTTATATGTGAGGTATGTGGTACACTTTTACTTTTATAAAATAGAATTGTAGTAGTTATGATTTTTCACAATCCAAAAGGATCTTAAATGGACCATTATCGATCCATGAATCGATAATTTATAAATTTATATCTATAATATTATTTTATAGCAGTTTTTCATAATTTTTAACCCTTATCCTTCTAGATTTTCACCTGGTAAACCATTTTTAACATAACCATGATAAATAAATTTCCCTATTTTTAGTATTCATTATGGTAAACATTTAGTTTGAATTATTAGATAATATAAATGATTATATTTTAAAATATGGAATCTATTTTTTAAAATTACATTCTCATAACGGAAAAAATTTAAATAAAATATAATCCGTCTAAAGAGTCAAGAAATCATATTTTTAGTGAGAAAATGTTCAAATACTCAAAAATAATTTACAAAACAATTCAGTGTGAAAATGTTTCCAATATCCTAAATTAGATTAATGAATGTATATTTGAACTAATATTTTTTTAAACTAATTTTTAAACAAAATTTATCCTTATAAATCTTTTTAACGAAAACGTTGTTTTCCATGAAACCCATTATTTGTTACTATATAACAAAAATTATTCTTATAAAAAAACCTCAAAATTCACCCTAAATTTTTTGACCTGATTATTTATAAAATGTTATTTATTTTATCAATTTAATTTTATAAAATTTCAAAAAATTAATTTTATTCACGATTACAAAAATAAATATAAATTTATTTAATAGTATTTTCGAAACATAAAGACTTTACCAAAAAATAATTACTTTTTGGTCAATATGTTTTCATTGTAAAAAAAATATTATTAATATTTTTATTTTGTAGTTATATCGCTATGTTTAATGGTTTGGTTACAACAATTGTGTTTATAAAATAATATTAATAATATTTCAAGGGTTTTAAAACTCATTATTTGATGTAACACAATCTATAATTTGAGTCACATTTAATGAATGTTATAAATAATGTTTTTTGTAATGAAATCTATCAAAGAAATTAAATTTATTCAAATAAATGTTTTCTTAAAATATTGTGGTGTTACACTTATTCTATTCGTATGGTCATTGATGAAATTAAATTATTAGTGATTATGTTTACCCTCACTGGGTATTTGAGCTCACTATTATTATGTTTCCTTTTCCTGATGTTATAAATATCGAGGATGAATTAATTAAATATAGAATAAATTTTTATATGGATGATGAGGATGTGTTAATTTGAAATACGAAAATATCTGTTAGGGGGATTATACGATCATTAAAATAAGTGGGTATAGATTCTGTATTAGTTTGTCTAAATTATTTAAAAATCTAAATAAAAAAGGTCACTATGAATTTACATAATATAAAGTTTACTTTTAATTATTTAAGGTTTTAATTGAAAAAATTATGCCACATTCATCTGTATCATAACCAAACATTTAATGTTCATGCTTCTTATTACTGGATCCAAGATTACAGGTTTTGTGAAATTATATGAGAACCCATTATCTTTAATTTTAATCATTTTTATGGCCACTATGTTTCCTATATTGGAGAGGTAGGTGCCCATATACAATGGTACACTCTCATAAAACCCAATTTTTTCTTATGGTTTCCATTTGTTTGGCTTATGATAATAGTTTAATTTATACCAATATGGTTTGTTTGTTGAAATTGGCTATTTTCAAGAATGATAAATTGGTTTAAATAGTTTTTTATTTTTAAAAATTTTTACACACCTCATGGGTTTTGTGAAATGTTTAAATAATTTTTTTCAATATATAGTGGGTTTTCAAGCAAGGGTGTGTTAATTCATTTCATGTATATATTTTTTATATAAATGTAATAAGTTTTTTTTGAATGTTTTTAGAAAACATAGAATACTGGATCCTTGGGTGAGTTGGGATATGAAAAAATTAAAAAAAAAGATATCCCTTCATGCATTTGGATTTTATTTGTGATAGTAGTAGATTATGTAAGGACACAATATCATTTGTAATCCAATTGTTACTGACTAGTGTTCATTTCTTCTTTATGTTTGGTATGTACATAAACTGGTGTGAAACTATGATTTATTTTATTCACAATTGATATATTCCAGGCATTGATTTCTCACATGTTTTTCATATGAGTTTCCATTATATGTTTTGTTATATACCTCTATATATATTTCTTTCAATTATTTATAATCATTATTTTTTTTAATATGATAAGATTTTAAATAAACCAATTATTTTTAATGAAAAACGTTTAATAATTATATCCCTTTATGTAATATGTTTTATTTTTTGATGCTAGAGCTAATGGTCACATGGGGACTCCCATTGTATATGCTCATGGTGGTATCCTACTAGGTATTTTCCTCAAAACATTCATATTCTTTTTGATGTACACAATATTGTTTTTTAGGATACAAGTAAAATAATGGGTTCAATTTTTCTTGACATATTATATTTTTTGTTGTTTCTTTTTAGTGGTTTGGGTTGGTGGTGATGGATGGTTATATGGAAACTATATTTGGACTTGATTTTGGATTCTTCATCAGATTAGCCTTCTAGAATTTTTTTATATGTCTCATGGCTATGAAAATATTCATAAATGATGTAAATAATTGTTTATTTTTAAATTATTATACATGATACACATTGTGTTATGTTATCTGGGGAAAGAAATTCATATTTTTGTTTTGGGAATTTATACACAAGTACTTATCATCGACATGTGGTGATCGAGACCACGCTTCAGGTCATGTGGTGAGGTTGCTTAGGGGACATGTGATATTCACCTGAGGTGGTTCTTTATATTATTAATACATTTGTGATAACCTACACCTATTGTGGACATGTTGTTATTGAATCCCTTATTACATAATTACCAATTATTAGTTTCAAATAATGATAGAGTTTAGCTACACTCTTGCATTTTTGGGACCCGTCAATCTACAACAGAGTACTCAAAAGGTTTGTAATTATATGTTATTTAGGACATCATTATATAAGGATTCCACTTATCTATTTAACTAATGTATTCATTATCATATAATTATAAGTGTTTCTAGAAAATTAAAATTCTGCAATTACCATTTTTATAATTTGAAATTTCTAGTGATTTAGGTTTTGATAATAATGGGACATTTCATGATTCATTTGGAAAAATTTCATTATTATCGAAATGGATTATGTTTCTAAATAAAATAAATCATGTTCTATATGGTGCAAGGAATATATATTAGTTGAATAATATTTTGGAACCAATATTGTCTTTATAGGTTTGGGTTTCCATAGATAATCATTAGTGACTCGAATTTTCATATATATAACAACACAATATAAGAACATTTTCATTCGTATGAAGTATAAGATTGAGTTCCTATTTCATTTCACTCTCATACAAATAAGTAAGCCAATATTATCAACAGCATGGAAAAACAAATACATGAAAAAATATTCCCACCGTATAACAAATAATTGTGTACTAGCAATGACGATTGGTTATAATCCTACCATACATCATTAAAATATCCCACTAGAGTACTACTATATCATCTTGTACATGGGAAGAGATTTTATAAACCACATGATGTGGAGCTCCAAAAAAACACGTCTATCCAAAAAAATAATTCTTATAGTTTTTTAAATTCTCAAATTAGATTATATATTCTAGATATTGAGGAAATATAGAGGTATTTTTATAAGAACTCTTAAATATATATTGTATGTTTAACGGGTACAGAAAACATCATCTTCCTCCACTTTGGTATAAATGTATTTAGGAAGGAACACCTTTAAAAATTAAGACTATTGTTTTATCAAAGAAATAATCATTCTTGATTATTTTATCGATTATCTATAATTAATAATTATTTATATAGGATTTCATTGGAAATAGTTTTTAGAACACAATAAAAATTCGTGGTTAATGAGTAGGAGTTCCAAATGATCATATAGTTGTGTGGTATAATATATTTCTTGTAATTCAAAATACTAAGGATAAGATCCATGTTGGGGGTATTTTTGAGTTACTTTTTTAGTATTGGATTATTTTCTATATAACTTTGTTTAACAATTACTATACATGAAGAAATATTCACCAAAATATGGACAAATCTCTACATATTTATTCATTCAGGTTATCGAGCTTTTGGCCCACCATAGGCAACCAGACAACTGAATTTATAGCTATCAATAGTGTATTGGGAGGCAGGTCCATTACCACACAGGAGCACACCCCATAAGAGGAATACGATCAATGTTTAATTAACAATAGTAAAGATAATAAGGTTTTGAATGAAGAGATGTAAAATGAACACTATATCACAAACACTAGGTTGCATAGAACGTTTCACTAGTCAATGCCCGCCGATCAACCATGCAAGGTGGGGGATCAGTTGAATAAATTATGTTATCTATATAAATGATTATTTCTTGTGATTTTATTTATTTATGAACTCATTTAATGTATTTAACTTTATGTATATTAGATTTTTTGTAATGTTAAGGTTCCACTTCATCTTAGTAAAAAGGGGTAATAAAAAATCAAAAGGACTTCATTCTATTCTAGACAATTGGAAGTAGTTTAATTAACACTATTAAATCCTTTTAGAGCCTCAAAATGATGATATATAAACATTATAATACACATATAAATTATGTAATTAGGTTTTATCTCTAATCTCGTTTTTATTTTAATTATGAAATTTTTAATTTTAGGGGTACTGTTTGATATTAAAATGTTTTTGGTTAATTTTTTTTCGAAATTAGAAAAAAAGATCCAACCTTCACTTATTTCCATGAGTACAT
The DNA here is from genome assembly GCA_963277665.1 of Viscum album. NCBI lineage: Eukaryota > Viridiplantae > Streptophyta > Magnoliopsida > Santalales > Viscaceae > Viscum > Viscum album. The sequence continues at coordinate 377,949,258 of OY728155.1, read as the reverse complement.
ATAAATATTAATACTCTTTTAAGATGAATACATCTTAAAATAAATTATTTAAATTCATTTATAATTTAACACTAAAAAATTTATCAAATCTTCAAATGTGAATTTATTACATTTATCCATGTGAGTATGATCTATAATTATACTATGATATTTTATTTTAGAAACAAATATACATTTTAATGATATAAATAATTGTTTCCTTTGAAATGAATATATTTTTTGAATTTAACCATGTAACATCTACTAGTTTTAGGAAAGATACCCAATGTTTGATAGTATTCGTGATACGCTAGATCGAGCTTAAACGAACAACTAAATATTATTATATACACATCTCTATCTTATACCTATAAATAAAAAAATAACTCTTTTTTATTTATATAAATGGAATATATATATATATAATATTATATCTAATGTTTAAAATTTATCTGATGTGTTTTCTATACATGATATAACAAATAAACCAATTTTACACATAAAAGTTGTATTTTACTAAAAAGTCAGTTTAGCAGCCTTTTGATGGAACTCTTTGTTTCAATATATTTTTTGACACATTAATAAATTATATTTGAAAAAACAAAATTACTTAATTTACATAGGATTATGAAAATATAATTTGGTTCAATTTTTTTTGTTTTTTTGATGAGTTTCATGTTATGATAAATAATGAAAAATACAAAATTTTAATTGAAAAAATCTTAATCATCGAAAAATATATATTGTTGAATAATATTTTTTATTGAATTAATATTTTAATTAGTTTAAATTTATATAATTTAATCTAATTTAGGTGATTTTAATAAATTTCACTTTGAATTTGGATATAAAAACATTTCAATCTTGTTACTATTTTCACTTTCATAGCCCATTTTCTCACCCCATCAATATGATTAATTTTTACTAAATTTTAGCCACTTGGGATTTTTTTTATTTTGTAAAATGGAATCCATATTTGGAATCAATATTCCTAAGTTTTTCAAACAGGTCCATTTTATTATTGGTCAATATTAATATGAAATATTGTATGTTTTTTACCAAGGTGATGTGTAAATCTAACAATTAAGGGTAAACAAAATAATATAAATATGATAAAATTAATCTAAATATTGTTATAATTTTATTTTAAGAGTTATTTTTGACTAAAATATTCATTAATAATATTTTAAGACCTATTTAAACCACTTTGATGACTTTAAACCCTTTATATTATTTTATTTCAAAGAAAACCTAAAATGTCACACTTACGTTCGAATAAATATAAATTTTTTAATATAGTGTAATTTAGAATAAATATTAAACCAGAAATAATATTTTGAATTATAAAAGATTTATCCACATCATGGAAATTTATTTATAAATTTTTCCTGATAAAATAAATACCATAAATTTTTCCATGATGATGATACAATAATTGTTTAATTAATTGAAATGTCAAATAAATGATATTAAAAATATAGAAATATTTTTTTTTGAAATAATTGTTTTTATTCAAGAATATTATTAAATACTTTTATGTGTTGGTGATATTTTATAGGTATTTTTTCTTATATATATTGTTAGTAATATATTTTTAAAATGTTTTTTAATTAATAGTGTTAAAATTTACATTAAGGATATTTTAAAATAAATAATATTTTTAGATGATATAAAATTTCTAAAAATATAAAATAATTCAAATTATTAGGATAAGTTTTATAATTTCATATATTGTTGATTTCTGGTTATTGATTCATTTTATTATTACAATATTAACCCTTAAAGAGTAGACGTCCAAGTTGTCACTATAAGAGGAAAATGGGTTAAATAACGGTTAAAGCCCAAATATAAGGATAATAATATTTATAAAAACATGCCTAATAATAATTGAATGAATTTAATGATACCCATAATCATATAATATTTTAAATAAATCAGTATGGATATATTTTTAATATAAATTTAATTTATACTAATTTAATATTTTGAGATACTCTAAAAATGCCACTCCCCTCTCTTATAAAGGTACCCTATTCTTCTCTATTATTCAGAGTAAAAAACTGAGTTGTATTAGAGAATATTATAAAAACAACTTTCCATAAATCCTTACCCACTTTATATATCTCTTAGTTTATTCATAACAACATCCTTGGTGGTATTAAGGTGTTAAAAAATGAAATTGTCTGAAGAAAATATTTCATTTTTTATTATGTGATTCTATTTTATTTCATTTTCCAAATCCATAAAATCATAATAAACAATGATGAAATAATAAATATAGTATCATAAATATAATTAGTTTTTTTTAATATCATCACCTAAATTATCTTCCAATTCCCTCAAATGGGAAAATAATTCATCGTCTGTGTGTACATCAGACTACTATCTCACAAACCAATGAAATTTACTATTCCATCACCATCTCTCAAGACTGGTTATAATGACTAAATTCATTTTTATATATTATTTTATTGACATATTTATCATTATAAAGAAATTAATATCTCATTTTTATTATTTCATTTCAATGCATTAAAAATTATCACATAATTTGTGTCAACGTGTGAATTATCACATCTACAAAGCAATGTGGTTCATTTTTCATCACCACATAACATAGAGTATATATATAAGTATATTTAAATGATAAATATGTAAATAATTATTTTATGGTCATTATTCATGTATTAAATGATAGTTACCTTCTTTCTATAATGATCATTGAAAAAATGAAAATGTTACTCATGTGTACGTATGGCCTACCATCTCCATGATTGTAACGTAGTTTATTTTTTCAAATAAATATTTTTTTGATGTATTTAAATGTATAGATGATTTATAATATGAGTAATTATTTTATAATTATTATTTCATATATATTTTTCTAATAAACAGTTTAAATACAATCATTATACCAAATTCACTTTGGACTAATGTACAGAATATTGTCAAAACATCCGAGCTGAATATAAATATCTATGTAATTTCTATAGACTGAATATCTCAAAAGATTAAATTTTAATTAAATTTGGATAATAACCCTTTTATATAAAAATTGGTAATCCTTACTTAACATCAAGGACACACAATCATCAATATAAAATGAATGTCAATGACCAAAACCAAACTACTAAGAAATACCCCTCCTAAGCATCATCTACAGTATGGAAAGCCTCCACTAGTGAATGATAGTTCAGCACATTGTCCCTTGTAGTAATGCATGGGCCCGATACCGATAAAATAGCCATACCCTCTAAAACTACAATATCATGAGGGTCACACATGGTGAAATCCCCTTCACTAATACTTGTTAGGAGAAAATCCAAGTAGACAGTCTAGAAGAAGCATCTGAAATTAAGAAAAACTACTTGCTCTGATCCCATCACATTGAAAACAACACCAGAACATCATATACATGGAAACAACCTAATTTCACATATCAATAAAAACCTTAACCAAACAACACAATGCATCACCTTTACAGATCAATGCAAACTCCACAACTAATCACCCAAACACCAACAGCTCAAGAATGAAGAACAAAATCAAGAAACAAAACTACACAAAATCAAATTCTTGCATCAATTGGACACTATCTGATCAAAATAAATCTCCAAAAATACCATAACCTAGAAGCGATGAAAATTCCAAAGAACATACATCTAACCAGCACCAAATCCTCATCCAGAACACTAATAAAAGCCGACAGACAAATCCAGCCACAACCCAAACAAAATATGTCTTCAATAAAAAAATGAATAACATCACCAACACAACGAATGGTATACCCAATGCCAACCATATCTAGTCGCCGCTATCCCAGTCATATATGGAGTGGATGATGAACCATCCAACCCACATGAGGAATACAAGGCACCACTCTTAGGCCCCTGAAGTAGGATCTCATCAATGGACCGACACTACAGCACATTGAGAAACCCTATTCAGCAAAGATGGAGTTGGGTGAGGTGAGGAAAGTAGGGAGGAAAAAGGCTGAGACAACCAAGCCCATGAAGTCTCTGAAGCCTTTAAAACTAATGATCTTCCACCCCAAAAACCAGCATGCTGGTGTAAGGATGTGTCGTGCCAACCTTAGGTGAAGGAGGTAGCGATGAGGGAAGGAGAACACTCAGAGCCCCTTATGGGATCATCCCGAGAGCCTACTAGTAATTGCTATGACATTATATTATGTGATATAAAAGGAATAATAAACATGATATTTTTTCTCAATAATATAAATAATAAACCAATTTTTACTATTCAAGATTATAAATATTATACATGATGATTCAGAATCAAGGTAAGAGAGTTCATCTAAATTTCTTTTCATTGGAGAGTATTTTTATGTAATACACCCACATTATTTTATGAGGTGTATAAAAACCCCCCTTAGACTTTTCATATCATGTAATTAATTATTCTCATTTTGTATAATTTATTATTATTCCTTCATAGGGATTATGATTTAAATGTTTCAAACATCTATGGGACACTTCGATTAAAAAATATCTTTTCAAAATTTTAATTATTGAAAATCAATTTTTTTCATTCATTCTTGATCTTATTTTACATATTTATTTATATAGATATAAAATTTCCATATAGTTCATTTTATTACTATTTTAATATTTTTATTCATCTATAAGAATTATTGTTTATTTATTGAATCCCCTCTTTTCCTTTTTTGGGTATTTTGTTTTTTATAATGGAATGATTATTTATATCACCTAAAATGTTTTATATTGAGAAAAAAATGAAATTTGAGGGGTGAAATGTAAAAAATTGAATGATTTTATGTATTATGATTATATAATGATACATGGAAATTTAATGTTTGGTTATATGATAAACTATGAATGGGTGTTTCTATAATAAACTAGGGATGGTTGGTTATTTGAAAAACTCCAAATAATTGGGTATGGATGTTTATTATATGGTTATTTCATACGTTAGAGTGACATGTATGGAATATTACTATATGTTAACTAAATTTAACTATAATTACGTCCAATTATACCTTTTTTATTATCTATACTTTTTATGTGTTTTATTTTAATTTTGTTATTACATGATAAAGTAATAAATGAACTTATTTTCAAAGGAAATAATTTTCTACTTCTTATGTGTTGAAATTATTATTTTATGATAATGATTTAATGGGAATTCATTTTTTCAGAATACTAATAGTTTTCCTATTTTGTTTATCTCTTACTAAGCTATTTATGATCATCCCATGTTGAAATTTTTTTAATGTATTTAAGGATAGCTAAGAGAAGGGAAAGAGCCATGTTGAAAGTCCAGAAGATTTTACATAAAAGAAATAAATTTTTATTTTTATAGATGTATACTATGAAAACTCATTAACGATTATATGTTTCCACAAGTAATGTATGTTTATACATTATAAATTTTTTCCTACTACTAAAATAAATTAAAATGAAAATATCCTCAAATTTGATTTATTGGTAAAAACACTTGAATATATAATTTTTATGTATGATTCCATAACATTGGTATCAAATAAAATTTTTAGATAATATTAGAGCTTAGCATAATGTAAATATAATTCCACTAGAATATTTTAGTTTATAGTTATGTTACAATGATGAATAATTTTATGAATACCTTATTGCTTCATCTAATTTATGTTTGTTCAGGTTGGTTTTCCATAAGGGAAACATGTAAGCTATAGAAGGAAGGAATTAAGAAGGACATATCCTTCCAAATTAGAATACAAATATGGTAGGAATAAGAATTGTACAGTTTGTTACAGTAACAAACTAGTTGAAAAAATCTATAAATTGTGGTGGAATCCATACTTTAGAGGAACCTGGTGTACCATAGAGGAAAATATCTTGACTAGAGCATTTTTAGACAACATTACCCACCATTAAAATGATCATTTAACCCCGTTCTAGTTGAAGGATGGATTAATGTTCTAAAAAAGTATTTCTTTTAAATAGTTGTTCGAATCACCAAAAAGTAACTCACGAAATTTTTCACTTTGATGGTGAAACAAACTAGTGGTGATAAATGAGTAATAATATTACAGTAGGTGAATCGATTGATGTATTGGAATGATGTGAATTTAAGTATATTTTTCCTCCAATTTATTTTCCAAAAATTGATCATGTTATAATAGAGAAACTATTTCTAGGATTGAGAACAAATGAGGAATATTTTGTGGGTTCATATGATGAAAACATAAATAGTTTTGAATGGAAAATAAAATTTTTTATCTCAGGTATGGATAGTAAGTAAGACATGTTTTAATCATGATTAAATCTAAGATATCAAATATATTTGTCTTCTGATGAGTTCAAATTCTATTAGAAACTTTTTCAATGTGCTGAGAAGGTATAAATGGAGTTTTGATATGGTAATCTGTATCATAAAAATAAGAAAAAATAAGAGCTCCAGTTGGTAGGCAATGGGGAAGAATCTATCAAACATGTTTAAATGTAATAAAACCAAATTTACATCTTCTAAGAAGTGTGTTATAAATAATACTAGATAATTTCTTTCAATATCTAGAAATTGATTCTTATGTGGAAGGATGGGTCATATGGCTTGTGACTGCAAGGTTTATGATAGAGAAATATTAGAGAAGCTAATAATAAGATTTTTTAGTCAAAATTACTAAAGATATTATTCTAACATGTGTCCAAAGTCACTTACATAGGGTAGAAATCATCAAGATCCAAAATAAAAAACTTCGGGGAAATATTTGTTTACTATAGTAGTTGATGTTCATATATTTGGTGAAGTGATAGAAGCTCCATGGAGGATGGTATTTTATGAAGTTTATCCCCATAATCAAGGTTTTAGATAATCCTTCAAAGGTTTTAAGTGATGTGATCATAGTGTGATTATGTATTTTTTAGAGATTTTATTATCAATTTATTTTTATGTAAGGTTTTAGTTTAATGAAAAATATGCCTTTACATTTTGACATGATTTTTAATGTATTAATAATCTTTAGTGTTTATATAATATTTGGTGATTGAGTTTATGTTTAGGTATTTTCATAAAATTAGCATGAAATTGTTCTTATGAAATAGAAATATACAAATTTAGTGTATTTAATTATATTTATAGATGATTAAATAAATCCTCAACTGTATAAAAATGTACTTGAAACAAAAATTTCATCCAATTAATTTCCTTACAAAGAAATCCATGATTGTTTAACAAATAAAAGATTTACAGTTTTGTGATGGATAAAAATATAATAACCATGTACTCTACTACTCTCCATCAAAACATTATAGTTAGTTTTATCCTCTATTTCCATGTTTTTCTATATGAAATATAATTATGTATTATCTCACATAAGTTTAATACTTCCCTTACTTTCTTTTAAATTAGATATTTAATTAATCATTTTTCTAATGTTGGATCTCTAAAAATGACATTTGAATAGTCAAACCCTAGATACTATACCGGATTTCAAATTTTTTGGACATGATTTACAAAATGTGGGATAATGTAACATCTATTTATTTTATGAAAGAAACACCGTGCTTGATAGTGTACAAGATTTCCCACATCTAGCATAAACTAACTACTAAAAATTATTATTCAAATGTTACCATTATAACCTAGCTGTAAAAATAGTTGGTGGGAATTTGATTAACTATATTATTACAATAGGGTTTACACATGTATATATAATTAATTATTTTACAGATTAATTTAAAATGAAAATAATACCCTTTTATAATAAAATGAAATCTTTTTCTAAAAAAAATTAAAATGTGAACAATTATGTTTTATACCTATAAATAAAAAAGTTACTCATGTTTAATTATATTTATAATGTTTATGTAAAATATATAATATATAATTGTTAACATTCATATGATGTGTTTTCTAGAAATGGTATAAGAAGAAATCTAATTTTACGTATAAAATATGCATTTGTCTAAAAAGAATGTTTTACAGCCTTTTGATGGAATACTACTTTTAAAAATAATTTATTTGACAATTTTATAAATTATATTTTAAAAAATAAACAATTTATTTGAAATAATAATATCGTAATTTATTTGTGTTGAATATATTGAAATTTTCAAAGATGTTTTATGTTTTAATGAATAGAAAAAATACTGAATTATAATTGAAAAAAACTTTTTTATCTAAATATTTTTTAGTATTAAATTATATTTTGGATTTTTTAAAGAATAATTAGTTAATTTATATTATTCTATCCAATTTTATAAAATTTTAATAATGTTTACATCGAATATGGATATAAATAAATTTCAATCTATTAAAGGTTTTCACTTTAGTAACCCATTTTCTCACCTCTTCACCGGGATTAACTTTAAAATAATTTTAGCCAATTATTTTTTTGATTCATTTATATATATATAAAATATTCAGAATAATGAGGTAAAAAATTAGTAAATCGTTCCCTTTTATTTTTTAACAATATAATTCGTAATCACGGTAATTTTTATTACCATGGTTATGGGTAAAATGGTAATTAAGGTTAAAAATATGAATATAAATTTTATAAAGATACCCTAAAATTTTAAATAATTTTATTTGATGGGTTATATATCACATAAACCATCTTTCAACTCATTTTATGACCTTTTTGAGTGCTTTTTATGATGTCAATTTGTTTAGAGTTTTTTATAATAATGAAAAGTCAATGATATCATACTAATGTTTTATTAAACATATCATTTTTAATATTGGGTTATTTAAAATGTATCTTCAATTAAAAATAATAAATTGAAATATATAATATTTATCTACATCATAGTAATTTAATTATAATTTTTATCTGATAAAATAATTACCTTAAATGCATATATAAAGATGTCGCAGTAACTGTTTAATTAATGGAAATATCAAATAAATGATAATATAAATATTAAAATAAAAATTACATGAAATAAATATTTATATACACTAATTTTATAGAATACTATTACATTTTATTTATTTTTTAGAACAATTGAATCAAATATATCTTTTTGTTATGATATTTTAAAAAATTCATGTAATGAATAGTATCAGAATTTACATTAGTGAATTTTAAAATCAATATTATTTTATTAAATTATATATTTTAAAAAAAAAAAATTCATCAAAATTATTGCGATATGATTTTAAATTTCATAAATTATTCCTTTCTGATTATTTTTTCATTTTACTGTAAAAAAATTAACCCTTAAAGTGTAAAAATCCAAATTGCCATGGTAAGAGTTAAATGGGTTAAATAAGGATTCAAGCTAAATGATAAGGATGAAAAAATAGTAAAAACTTATCTAATATTAATTTCATAAAGTAATTGAGACCAATAATAATAATATATTTTAAATAAATTAGATTTGAACTATTTTGGAAATTACAATAATTTATATTAATTTAATATTTTTTGAAATTCCTATAGGGCCCCTCCCCTGTCTTATAAAAGTGACCCAATTTTTCTCTTTTATTCACACATATAAACCTATTTAGATTAGTAAATATCTACCTGAATCACTTCCTTGAATCCCAACCCACAATATATATCTATTAATTTGGGTAGAAAAACATAAATAGTGTTCTTAAGGTGTTAAGAAAAGGAGTTTGTCTGAAGAAAAGGTATTATTTTTAATTAATTATTTGTATTTTGTTTGTTTTTCCAACTCCATAAAATATTCATAAACAATGATTAAATAATAAATACAGTATCCCAAATACAATTTTATTATATCATGTTAAAAACATTACCTAAATATATATCCACTTCAAACAAATAAAAAATTAGTTCATTATTTGTGTGTACAACATACTACAACCATGTGAACCAATGTAATTTGTTTTCCATCTTCGTCTCTCAAGAATATTTATAACGATGGAATTAAGGTATATATATTGCATTAATGAAATATTTATCATTATTAAAATATAATTTATAATTTTATTTTGTAAATTTCAATTCACATAAAATGATAACTTCGTTCATGCATACTTGTGGACTATAACCTACACGAAGTAGCGTGATTAATTTTTCATCACCACATCACATAAATGACATATATAATTATATTTAAATGATTATTATATTATTAATTATATTATGATAATTTATAATGATAAAATTACAATTATCTTTTTCTATAATGATCATTGAAAAATGAAAGTATTACCCATTAATTCGTATGACTAACCATCTCCATGATTGAAATGTGGTTCATTTTTCATATCCATATTTATTGGATGGATTTAAATGGATAATTAATGTAAAATAACTTAAATTATGTTTATTATTATTATTATTTTGGAGATTATGGACTAATGAAAAAAAATAAAATATATACATCATACAAACATCATTTTGGAAAAATGTATCGAATATCGTCAAAATATCCATCCAAAACATAAATAATTAATTAATTGTTATAACCTGTAAATAAGTGATATAAAATGAATTATAAAGATACAAAAGGTTATCAATAATGTAAATAATTGTCTTATATTTATTATATAAGAATATATAAATTTTACATGATAATTTGGAATCAAGGTAAGGGACTACATCTCAACTTCCATTCATAGAGGAATATTTTGATGTTATATACCCACCATGTTTTATGAGGAGTATATACACCCCGTCCCCTTTTGACATATAATATCATTAATTTTATTGTTCTCATTTTTTGTAATTTGATGATTATTCCTTCACGAGGCTTAATATTGATATTTATTTATATAGTACAAGACACATTAATTTAAAAATATTTTTTTAAATTTTTACAGATTTCAATTAAAATTATATTACTTCATTATTGATATTATTTTACATATTTATTTACAAGCATTTTAAAGGATTATATATGAAATTTTATTTCTATTTATATATATGGATTCCACTATATGAAATTTATTTTTTTAAAGAAACCCCTCATTTCCTTTTATGGGTAATTCGTTATAGAAAATAGGTTCTGAAAATCGATAGATTATTTCAATAATAGGATATGTTTTATTAGGATTAAATGTGAAATTATAAGAGTGAAATATTGAAAATTTTACAATTTCATGAGTTGTAGATATATAATGGTACTTTCAAAATAGATGGGTGTTTACATGATAAACCAAGGATGGGTAATTCTGTTATAAAATAAGGAAGGGTTGTTACATTATAACGTTTATTGCATTGTGCATGGAATTACACTTTATGGTCATCCCCATTGTAGGAGTTACATATACAGATATTGATGCATGGTTATTCCATTTAATTATAATTATGTCTCATGACCCCTTTATGTGTTATAAATGATTATTATTGGATTTATTGTAATTTTTTTGATTATACTTGAATGTAGGTAATGAACATATTTTGAAATTAAAGTATTTACGACTACTGATGATTGAAACTTTTTATTTTAGAAAATTTTTTCACTTTATAAAATGACTTAAATTTTTCTTAGTTTTTATATCCATGACTAATCTTTTTACGCTCATCCATTGATTTAAAATATTTTTCTATGGATTTAAAGATGGTCATGGGAATATATGGTGTCAAGTAGAAAATTAATAACTACTTATATGAAAGAAATGAAGTTTTATTTTAATAGTTTTATACTATAAAAAATGGTTACTGAGTATAAGTTTCCACATGTATTTTATGTGAATAAATTCTTTGATTTTTTCCAAATACTCTAAATTTTTAAACTGAAAAGATCCTCCCATGTGAATTTTAGTTCAAAAGTATGTAATATTTATGGTTATTTCCTTACAGTAGGTATCAAATTAATGGTTAAGACAACATTATAGGTTAGGATAATTTTAATATCATTCCCATAGAATATTTTATTTTATAGGTACTTTGAAATGATTTATAATTTTAAGATTATCTTATTGATTTATATAATATATTTTTTTCATAATGGTTTTCTGAAGAGGAAATAAGGAAGATGAAGTGGGAAGGCATCATGAAGAAGAAATCCATTAAGTCAGAATCCAAATATGGTTAGAATTGGAACTAGGTTCTTTGTTATAATAATGGAACAATTTAAAAATCTACAAATGGTTATGGTATCCATGATAGAGAGTAACTCGATGTAACATGATGGAACATGTCAAAATTAGAGAATTATATACGGTTATACCCCCCACTATTCAAAGGATCATTAGATTTCATGTTTTTTAAAGTATGTATTAATAACCTATAAAATTAATATGATATTATGAGTTGATCAAATCATTAAATGTTAACTCATGTAGTTTATCGTTTTGAAGATGAATTTGACTAGTGGTGGTTAGTGATTAAAAAAATTATAGAAATTTAATACATAGATTCTTTGGAATGGGATGAATTTAATAATATTTTTATTGATAAATATTTTCCTCTGTCTTTTTAAATTAATATAGATAAATAATTCTTGGAATTGATATAAACGTTGGAATATTTGGTTGATACATATGAAAAAAACATCACCCATTTGGGATGGTACATCCAAAATTTTATCCTGGATCTTGGTAGTAAGATAAATTCTTTTTACTCAAGATTAAAGCCCAGATATCCAATGGAATTTCCTTATAAGGAGTTCAATATATTTTAGAAACTTATTTTTTGTGATGAGAATGTAGAAATGGTGATTTGTAATGATCATGTGTCCCATGAAAACTAGAAAAATAAGAGATCTAGTTAGAAGGAAATGATAAGTAATTCAAAAAACAATTTTAAAGATCAGAAAAAAATCTTCACATAACATGGTGAATGCGTTTTAAAGAATCATAGAGAATTAATTTCCAAAAAAATTATGTTATTATGACATTTTAAGTTTGGTCATATATCCTTTGATTTCAAGGGTAATGATTGGGAATGAAAATTAAAAAAACAGTAAAATGTTTTAGTTTGAATGAGTTAGGAAATTATGATAACATGTGTATGATGTTACTTATTTAGGATGGAAATCATCATGATCAAAAAAGGGTTTGGTAAATATTTTTTCCACTACAACAATTGGTGTTGATAAGTTTGGTGAAGTGATAGAAGCTCCAAGTAGCTCCTTATTTTTCAAATGCTAGCTCTTTATTAAATATTTTAAACACCGGTTATGAGGTTTTATGTGGGGTGATCATAATGTGATTAAGGAATTTTCAAAAGTTATTTAGTTAGGTTTATTTTTATGTAACAATTTAGTTAATTTATAATTATAGATTTAATTTTGTATATGATCTTTAACGTATTAATAATTTTAGTTCTTATATGATCATATGCATTTAAGGTTATATTTCTAGAAGTTCATCATATAAGGATAAAATTATATTTATGAAATGTAAATATATTAAAAAATCATATTTATTTATATTCATTTATGGTAAAATAAATCCTAAACATTATAAAAAATTACTTTAAATAGAAATATTTTCCATTTACATTTCTTACTAAGAAATCAACAACCTTTTAACCTATCATAGATTTATAGTTTTTTAATTGATAACATTATGATGACGATGTTTCCTAATAATCTCTATTAGAACATGATATTTAGTTTTCTCTTCCATATCCTTGTTTTGTAACATGGAATCTTGTTATGTGTTATCTCAGATGACCATTGTACATCCCTTTTTTACTTTTAATGTGGATGTTTTATAAATATTTATTCTGACGTGGGATTAAAAAAAGAAATATGAATAGACTAACCACGACTAAAATTCCTTAGTTAAAATAGAGATTAAATGATTTATTAAATTTTATGGTAAAGAATTTAACATCCCATGATTTAAATAATGAAACACCATGTTCGATATAATACATGATACACCACATCAAACTTAAATGAATGAATAAATACTATTATTTAAATTAAACAGTTATAACCTTGCCATTATAATGGGGGTTATGAACATGATTAACTAAATTATAAAAATAATAATATTTATAGATGTATATATAATTAATTCTTTGACTAATTAATAATAGAATAAAAAAACCCCTTTTTAAAATAAAGTTACTTTTTTCTATAAATGTATTTAAATGTGAACATGTGTATTTTATTCAAATAAATAATAAAATCAATATTATTGAATTATATTAATGAAATATTTATATAATATATTACATATATTATTTAAAATTCTTCCTATGAATTTTCTAGATATTATATAAGAACAAATCTAATCACAGTCACAAAAGATTTATTTTTCTAAAAGAGATAGTTTTGATTCCATTGGATTGTGAAAATATTTTATTTTAATTTTTGAATATTTTATAAATTATATGTGAAATAATTCTAAATTTTAATGTCAAAATATATTTTGATTAATTTTTGGTATTTTCTGATATGTTATATATTTTGATGCATTGTGAAAATACAAAATTTTTATTGAGGATTCCTTTTTCTTCTAAATAAAATATAGTGTTAAATTATATTTCAAACTAGTTTTAAATTATAAATACATACTTTTTACATCAATTAATCCCATTTATTACATTTAATAAATTTTATGTTTAATTTGGATATAAAAAAATTTCAATTTTTTGAATGTTTTTATTTTAATAAACCATTTTCTAACCTCTTCTAGTGGATTAATTATATATTAATTTTATCCACTTAATTTTTTCAATTTTTTGAAATTTAATCCATATTTGGAATCATTATCTTGAAATTTATTAAATATTCCTCTTTTTAGTTTTTAAAAATATGAATAGTAAACCTAGTGATTTTTGTGACCACGGTTATGGTTATATTAGGTAAATAAGTATAAAACAATGAATATAAATATTATAATATTACCCTTCTACTTGTCCTAATTATATTGGATGAGTTATTTTAGAAAAAAATAAAATTTTTAAGGATTTTATAACCACTTATAACCACTTTGATGAATTAATCTTCTTATATATTATTATTTTAACGAAATGTCAAAGATTTCATACTTTGGTTTCAATAACTATCTCATTTTGATATTATTTTATTTATAAGATATCTTAATTCTTAAATATTACTTTTATATCTACAATATTAATCTACATAATGTTAACTTATCTATATTTTTTAGTGACAAAATATTACCCTTAAATGTTGACAAAATGATGATGTTGTTATTGATTAATTATTTGAAATATCAAATAAATGATATTAAGAATATGAACATAAATATAATTTGAAATTAATAATTTCATTCACAAATTTTATAGATTAATTTTACATGTTTTTGATGGTTTATATGTGTTTTTTGGAATTTATATTTTAGTTATGATATTTTTAGATTGTCAAGTAATGAATAGTTTAAAAATTAGCATTAATGATAACTTAAAATAAATAATGTTTTATTAAATGATATAAATTTCATTAAAAAATAAAATATGAAAAAATTATTCATATAAGGTTTAAAATTTCATAAATGATTAATAAATTATTCTTTTTCATTTATAGTTACAATATTAACCCTTAAAGAGTAGAAATCGTAGTCGTCACCGTCATAGTCAAAAGTGTTAAATAAGTGTTAAATCCAAAAGGAAAGGTTTAAAAAACTATAAATAATTATATAATTTTTTTAAATGAAGTTTTTGAGACCTATAATTGTCCAATGTTATAAATAAATTAATTTATTATATTTTAACAATAAATTAATTTATATTATTAGAAATTCCAAAATTTCCCTTCCCCTCTCTTATAAAATAGAAACAATTATTTTCTATTATTCAGGATTAAAAATATATTTGGTTCAGAAAATATATACCAAAATAAGTTCCTAATATTGATTCTCGTATTCTAGATCTCTTCTCTAAGCATAAAACTATCCCCAATTGTCTCATGGTGTTACACAAAGGAAATTTTATGTAGAATATGCATCATTTTTAATTTAGTGTTTATGTTTTGTTTCTTCTTCAAACTACATAGAGTATTGATCAACCATGATGAAATACTAAAACTAGTATCATAAATATAATGATCATTTAGTATGTTAATATCATCACCAAAATAAATCTTTACATCCATCAAATGGAAAAAAATTATCATTTATGTGTACGACGAGCTACCACCTCACGAACCGATGTAATTTGTGTTCCATCACTACCACTAAATACATGTTATAATGATATAATTAATTATTTTTATTTATATTAGTGACATATTTATCATTATTAAATTTTAATATATCATTTTTGTTCTTATAATTCCTTGAATATAAAAATAATAATATCATTCATGTGTACATGTGAACAATCACCTCCACAAAGCGATGTGATTTGTTTTTCATCGCCACATCACATTGATGGTAAATATAAGTATATTTTAATAATTGATATGATATTAATAATATAATTATATTTTTGGAAACATTAAATTAGACTTATCTTCTTTCCAAAATGATCATTGAAGAATGAAACAGTTACTCATACGTCCGTACGACCTGCCATCTCCATGATTGAGAGATAGTTCATTTTTAATACACATATTAAATGGATGTATATAATAATATAATTTATATGTAAAAATTATAATTATTTAAGTATTATTTTTGTATAGATGACATAATAATGAGCACATTAAATATATACATCATACTAATATTATTATGGACCAATGTACCTAAAATCATCAAAAATTCTGATTTGAGCTTAAATAATTTGTATTTTTTATAACATACTAATAAGTGAGATAGTATGAATAATAAAATATAAAAATATTCCCATGAAATTAAATAATTATCCCATATTTGTTATTTTGTAATATAGTGAATTAACGTGATGATTTAGACTCAAGGTAGGGGACTTCGTCTCAATTGTTTTTCACCGAGTCATGTTTTGATGTTATACACACACCTTCTTTTTTGGGAGGTATATACAAACCCAATTGACATATGATATCATCAATTTATAAATTCCCACTTTATTTTTTTTATAATTCATTCATGGGTATTATGATTCAAATCATTTAATGTGGTATAAATACTTTTATTTAAAAATCACATGTTAAATGTTTTAATATTTAAATTAAAATAATTTTGCATAATTCATGATACTATTTTACATGTTTATTTATTTGGATATAAAATGATTATTTAGGAAATAATATTTCTATTTATTTATTTGAGTTCCCTTATATGCCTTATTTTTGTAATGAATCCCTTTATTTTCATTTATAGTTATTCAGTTATTGAAAATGTGTTTTGAAAATGGATTTATTATTTTTATGAAATGAAATGTTTTATTTTGAGTGAAAATGTAATTTTTAGTGTTTCATGATTAAAAGTGAAAGTTTTTATTTGTTATGATTATATAATGTTACATGGACATTTGATAGGTGGTTACATTATACAAAAACAGAGGTGTTTCGATGATAAACCAAGGATGGATGGTTACGTTATAACATCTAATGAATTGGGTATAGAACCTGACCATATGGTTATTCCATTTTTAAGAGTAATATGTATGGAATTCGACTTCTTGGTTATTACTTTTTTGTATAATTATGTTCTAGATTACCTATATGTGTTATATATACTTGTTATGCGTTTTATTGTACTTTTTTATTATAAAATATTGAAAGTAGTGAAATTATTTTCAAAGGAAAGTATTTTACTAGTTCTTAAGGGTAATAATTAATATTTTATCAAATAGTTTTCATGTTTTTTCATGTTTTCAATGGACTAATTGTTTTCCTTTGTTGTGTATCCCTTTTTAAATTTTTTTTACTCAACCCACCTTTTAAAATATTTTTTAATGGATTTAATGTTGTGTAACAGAGTGTAAAGATTAATGTTAAAAGTCAAGAATATTTTACATGAAAATATAATGTTTTATTTTAAAAGATTTATAATTTGAAAAAATTGTTTCTGAGTATATGTGTCGGCTTTTAATGTATGGTTTTTATTTGTTAGTGTCTGTCCTAATTCATTAATACTCTAAACTTAAAAGATATTCAAATATGAATTGTATTTCAAAAATCACTGGAATATTTTTTATGGCATATTCCATACAATCCATGTGATATTTTTGTTATTTTAATTATGTTGTTCTTTGGGTTATATTGTTGTAACAAAATATAAAATAATATTAATTAATATATAATTATATATATATATATAAATAAAGATAAAATATGTCTTCATTCATGAAATGATTTTAGTAACATACATTTCTTATCCAATAAATTTTGTAACTACATAAAAATGACCTATAGATGATACTAATTGTTTTCTATGACATATAACACTTTTCAAAATATAATTTAAAATATTTAATATAAAATATTCATTTGAAAACAAACAAAATGATTAAAAATTATTTTATTTTCAGAAATTATAAAGTGAATTGGTTTTGAAAACATTGTTGAAAATGATATGTGGAGGATAAATGGTATGGAACCAACTTAGTAGATTATTTTTTTATTTGGACTATATTTACCAAATAAAAATGTTCATGCTATGGATGAATAAGTTATGACATAATGTTTTTGTGGAAATATTGGCATTATTGATCCATTAATTGTTTAACTAAGAGTAGTATAAATAATCTCATTTAATATTATGATTATACCTTTTAAAAATCCACATTTTATACTTTTATATACTATAACCCAATTGTGATTCTTTATTTTTCAAAATTACTACCATTAATTAGTTTACTAAAGGATGATAAATCATCATTGAAAAAGAAATATCTTTAGAAATATATCGTTTGTGTTATAAATTAATGAACTAAAACATTTTCTTTCAGTGTAAAGACATTAGTGTTGGGTTTTGTTATATTTATATTAATAATTCATTAAAATATATATTTGATAATGTTTTACTTTTTTGTGATCTAAAATTTCTATATAATAAAATTTTTAAAATCTTCTTTTATTGATATGATTAATGTTATATATTACTAAAAAGGTCAATTTAACTTTTTATTTGAGGTAACAAAGGATGAATCTACAGTTTTAAATTTTTAAATACCCAATGGATTTGTATATTGATATTTTTAATTGAGATAATGAGGTTGATTCATGATAAATTTTGATAAATTATGAATTATGTTGAACTATAAAATTAAAATGATGATGAGATATGGGGAAGAATTAAGTCATATATCAGAAGGATCTATCTATGACATGAGATGAAAATAATTTTTTGATGTTTATGGTTATTTATAAGTATCCAACAATAATGGGAGGAATCCTAGTGACTTTTTATATCTATTCATGATTTATAAAATGAGTCAAACAATTTATTTTCCCCACCCTCTAGGATAGAAATATATATTCATTTCTATATTATTAATCTGTTTAATAGAATCTTTGACATGTAACCCCAAACTAAAATGATGCATGGAATATTATATTTATATAATTATTTCATTCCATAATAATGTATCCACTTAAAATTAAATTATATTACACAAATAATTTTTCTTATAATCCTGGGATAAATAATTAGGATTATTTAATATTGAAATTTTTCTTTAATCTCAACTCTATTTTTATAAAGTCTTATATATATTACCATAATAAATTAGAGTTACCACATATAAAATTTTATTTAATTTTCAAAAATATATCTAGAATCAGTAAACTAGAAATAGATAGAAAATAATATAAAGAAAACTAAAAAAACATTATTTCAATAATTATAGTTTCCCTATATATTTCAGATATTCTGTTTATTTTTTATAAAACCTTTAACATTAATTTTTTGACACAAAATTATGGAATGAATTTAACATGTAAAATTTATCTTCATTTTAATGTTAGAGATTTTTATAAAAAGAATTAGTTGTGGTGAATTATGAAAAATAATGATTATGAAAATACTATGACTTTTTTGACAATATTATAATACATCAATAAATTCAAAATTTAGGAAAAACAATTTCCATAAAATATATATGTATATAATAAACAAACAAATATATTAAAATTAAAATTTTAAATTTATAAAACCCATATTTAAAAATTTAAATCAATAGAAATATTTTATTATAGTAAAAATATATATTTTTTAATAATTTAAATATGTTTTTACAAGGTACAATTATATTTTTTCTTTATTTGTTGAAAATTTAACTCCTATGTTTCTAATTGTAAACAAATAAATTTCATGGAAATAATAAATTTATAATATTATAATAACCCTATTTTGATATCTTAATAATAAAAAATCACTAAATGTAGGGTTTTACATGTTATGTGTGATGAAAATGAAATTAATTATTATCACCCTTATATATTTTATTTGAAAAAAATAATTTCATATTTGGAATTATTAGGTTGAAATTACATATTGCTTCCCCTTTTATCAATGAACATTAATAGTAAATTACATACGTAAAAACTTATTCAGCACTGTTAAAATCAAGAAGATAAAATTTGAAAGTCAAATACTAAAAGGAAGACAAGCAGGATAAAAACATATATTTAAATGAATAATAAGTGTATCATGAATTTTACCCATTCCTGATCCCATTATAATATCTATATAAAAAATTAATTTTAACTTAATCTTTTATATTATTAGAAAAAATACCACAAACGTCACTCATTATTTGAAGAAAAATATGATTCTTTGTTAGAATATTATCATTTTTCCCAAAACTAAAATAACAATGAATTTGGAGGGACTTTTAACTTCAATTTAATGAAAGAAGACATGGAAAATATTTTTACTGTAATTTTTATAATGGTTTTACTACAAAGGGATTGTGATGTTTTTTCAATATTTGATGTCCATTTTTTAGTAAAATCGAAGTTAATCACTTTTTTAAAAACAAAACATTAAAAATATGTATTTTATTTTTCGAATGTGAAATATTTTTTTATCATTTGAAATTAGTTTTAATAGAAAAAACTAAAATATGTTAAAAAATGTAAAAACACATTGATTCATCTTCATTCATTCATTATCCATTTCAGAAGAACCCTAATAGGTTTGATAGACAACACTCTTCCCCACTTCATCAGCCTCAACATTCCTCTTGTGATATATATTATTTACTTCATTTTAATCATTTATATTCTCTAATACAACCTATTACTTGTAATTTGTTTTATTTACCTTGCCATTCGCAGTTGTATTTATCTTTCTTGAGTTTCACCAATTCCTTATTTCAAATCTACTATGAGCTATATTATTCTATTTATATTAATATGAGGATCATCAGTATATAATATGGAACTATTTATCATAAATTTCATCTGTGGATTTAAAAATTTGTAATGTATATTTTATAAAATATTTGTTATTTATTAGTTTTATTTATTTATTTATATATATAAATCTCATCCAATTATAAATTTTTGTGGTTTTATATAAATTGAAATATTAATAACTTTTAAATTGGCGTTTTTTTATTTTATATTGTTCAAATTTATATTTGGTATCATTAAATTTTTTATAAATAACATTATTGATACATATATAATGGAAGATAAATATTTTATGTGTATGTTATATGTGTTGATATAATGGATTGGTAGACCATCATGATAGAAGATATTTAGATAATGATGTATCAGTATTTAATGATTACAATATATGTTTTGTTATTAGTGATTAGTAGATCATATTTTTATCTAAAATAATTTTATATCAGACTTTTGGTCTTTAAAAACTCATATAAGGTACTTGGATATAAAAAAAATTATTTTTTTATAACTATCTATTTTAATTAAATTGATATAAATAAATTGTGAGTTAATTTTTTTATATGTATTTATAGTTTAAATTTATCTATATATATATTTTTAATTTTATATGTTTTATTTTATTTATATAATATATTGTGATATTAGGTGACTAAAGGATCATAATTGGATAAATAACCGAAGAACCATAGGTGAATTTGAAAATGGAGTTGATGATTTCATCAAATTCTTTCAAAAAACATGAAAATAAGAATCTGATTTGATATCCATGCATGATGTTTTTTATATGATAAGGTAAAATTCTATATAAATCAAAGACCATCTAATTTTCTATGGCTGAAATCATAATTATACACATTTTAATTAAAATGGTGAAATACCATAAAATTAAACATATTTTGATAATGAAGATATTATGACTGAGAAAGAAGATTGTATTAAATATTTAATTCAAGATCTATGTGTTGAGAAAATTTATAAATAAAATACATTGAATAATTTAATGGAGATGATGAGAAACCAATAGAATCTTTTTTTCACAAATTTATAATGCAATCCATAGTGCATATATTAGTAAACCCAAAAGGTATACATTTGAGGACTAAAAAATGTGTCAATAATTGCTTAATTTTTTAAAAGTGATATATTTTAATGAAATTATATTTCATATTCCAATTATTATATAATTAAATTCAATTCCCAATGGTATTGGTGTATAAAAAGATACATGTATACCAAAATGACTGTGAATTTCTTAAAAACGAATATAAATTTTCACCCAAATTATAATAATGATGGGAATCATGATTTAAGATGAATTAGAAATTAAACAATGATACAATATCAATTATATGATCCAATAATATATCAAAATAAATTTGAAATCTTCTATTAATTTTCTCATGATGTATATATATTCAAATTCAAATGATGCAATGAGTTTAAGATGAAACACAAAAGATCACATCACAGATGGAAACATATGGAACCTGGGTGATTCAACATATTGGAAGAGACATGAAACAAATCTTGATTTATGAAGTGAAGATGGAATTTACAAAATTATTTTGTGTAAAGATGAAATTAATCCACATAGCATCCATAGAAATTAACATAGTTTAAAAAATATTATACCCGTAATTTATAACTTATTCCAAATCATATGTATGAAAAAATTTATATTTTTATGTGATTTATTATATATGGAAAAGATTATAAGGGATGAAATATTGATATGTATCATTTTTTGATCACTGATAACTTCAAATTTATATATGGGAATGGTATAAAAAATCATGTAAGAAAGAATACTTTTCATTGTGTGTTATGATATGATTCACTATAAATGAATTTCCTACATATAGAATATTATTTTTATAAAATGTTATTGAATATGATGCTTGTATAATTTTTAAATAATAACTTTTAATGAATAAACTTCATATAATACATTATAGAATGAAATAATGATAGTGTATATATAACACTAATGATTTTTTGAATGGTTTATCCTTATCAAAGAATAAAAAATTTTAATGTTTTACAAGAGTATTATATCCCACCACAAACATTTTTAACTGAAGACCATTACAAAATCTTAAAAATTAATTATTTCACAATTAGAAAGAAATTATGATTTGGTCTTAAACAATTTCATGAATGAAATGATCTATCATTTTTTAGATAACATGTTAGTTATTTTTATAGATATAATATAATATCATAAGGATTAATATTGAGGAAATAACTTTTGATAGTTTGATTGGTACTTTCTTAGACATGAAAATAAATAAAAAATATGGATTGCCTGAATGATTGGATTAAATATCCATGGAAATAAATTTTTAGTTATCTACTACAATGGAAGGAAACAACAACTTTTTCACCTCCATCTTATCAAACATTATGTAATTGTCAGGGAATGAATTTATTTTAATATCATGATTTAATTAAAATTTATAGTGTATATTTTTAAAATGTTAAGAACATGGTTTCATTAATTTATTGTAAATAAATCCGAATGGAATCAAATGACCCTTGTGGAGTTATTCATAAACACTTAATGGTCTTACATTGAGTTATATTAATAAAACAAATCAAAAATTATTTTACCAACTTATAATAATTTTTCAAATCCATTTGTATCAATTTCATGGATTCAATATGTATAAGAGAATGAAGTTGGGGTAATTGTTTTTCAATAAGAAATTGTAGGACCTTAGAACACCCTGAGAGTGGATGGGTGAGTTAGAGTGTTGCATTTTTCTTTTAAAGTAATTGATATTGTTCCTATATTGGTGGGACAAGTTAATACTATCTGATAAAATCGTTCAGTAATTAAACATTAAAATTCATAGAGTAACTACTTGTGTTTTACTTCTCTCACAACTAAGGGATAGTCCGATGATCATATTCTGACAGCATGTGGGTCATACCTAATGTCACTTATCATCATTAGTTGTTCTAGATAAATGATTTTCATAAGTATTCACATCATTTTAGTAACACTCGATTTATAAGATTCTATGGACAAAACACCACCTCCCTTAGAACTCTTTGGTTAAATCCATATAGATCACTACTTTTGATGAAGTGTTACTCAGTTTAATGACATGAAGGTTTCTTCAGTTGATTGGAATTTATGACTCTATCACTAATTATCAATAGAATGTTCTTGCACCATAGACCAAATTTGACGCACTGAAAGCATTGATCAATTAAAACAAATATTAAAAAAACCATGTTCATGAAGATCCTTTATGAAGATCCTACATGAATCTCACTACATTCATTAATAAATCTACCTTCACAGAGCAAGACATCAATAATGAATACCCAGTCATCACAAAACTCCATTTTTCTTGATACCTATGAATTTATTAATACTGTGACAGCCATTTTATGATTCTTTGGCACGAAATGAATACGTGATTCATGAAGCACTCGGCTTTCATGAATTCATAATGATTCAACCTTTTCTACAGAACATTTTTATACCAACGGAAGTGGGGAAATATTCTTATTTAAAAGATCATCCTTTCATAATGATCACACGCTCTGAGTGGCCTTTTTTTGAACCTCATCATTCATTCTCATGAATATCCTCTATTCTCAAAATTCCATTTAAATTTAACCAATTCATGAATCTATTTGTAGTTTACTAGAATCAATGTCATTCCATCTTGTGCTCATGGTGCTTGTTCACAATCATCCACACCATCATAAATCTCAACCTTCATGAAACCCAATCATTATGATACTCATTATTTTACCATATATGAGATGATTCAATATCAAAAAAAAACACCAACCAAAAATATTATTTGTGATTCATCGTACCATCATTAAACATCATCTTTCCTACTAATTTTAAACCCCAAAAATTTTCCAACATTATATAATGATGCCACTTTCAACATTGTGTCCATATTGAACTGTAAGATGACTTTCCCTATAATCTCCTTGATTAACCCAGCGTGGATTGGAAAAAAACACAAAATGTACCCCATTTATTATTCTGAAAACATTTACTTCCAACAGAAATTTTTTTCACAACAATGTTGTCAGATGTAATAGTTCATAAGTTTATTTATTTGGTGTGAGAGATATAAATATGTGGGATTGATTATTTATAAAGTATGTATCCTTTTAAATGATATTTAATAGTTACAAATTGATATTTTTAGAATCGTAATAGACTCATAGCCTCTATTGTTCAAAAATATATATCAAATGAGACCATAAATTTTTATGCTAATTACTTATAAGTAGTGAATTATATTGGTATCCATATATCATGAAATTTGGTAGTTCATTAAGAATTTATTGGGATTTTTGCATCAATTTAAATCTAATTCCACATAAAAAAGGTGTGCGAGAAACTTTATAATTTTTAAAATATAAAGATGAGGTTAATCCATATTTATAATGACAAATTTCTCAATAATATTTAGAATATTTGAAAAAATAAAACATATGTAATGATTGTGAATAAAAAAACATTTGTTTTTTGGATTAATGTGAAATTCAATAATGATTTATCTTTTTAGGAACATAGAAATTATTAGAGGGAAGACAACTTCTTAATGTGATCACATGGTTTACTTTAGAAATTTTTGGTTACACATTATTAAAACTAAATTAAAATGACATATGTTCCATTCAAAATACTAATGTGATGTTCATCACTGGTGGGGAAAAAATTTCTACTAGAAAATATTAAAACAATTTCTACTTCAATTAAATATTTTAGAGTTCTGGGTGTTTTATGGGAAATAGATTACCCCAAATCATTCAGTAATAGTGATTAAGGGTAACTCGGTTGATTTTAAAAGTGGTGTAAAACATGATATTAGGGATTAATAGTCATCACTTTGAAAAGTTTTAGTTTCAATATAGAACAATTTGTCAATGATACACAAGTGAAGTTGATATTGTATTTAATTGAACCATCCAATTATTAGTGGTCTTCCATTTTGAAAGAGAAAAGAATTCATCTTATTGAAGATAATGATGATGATGTTATGGATTTATGTATGGTTTCATCTCCTATTGTGGGAATTTCTTATGATAATAATGATTCCAATTTGGATATTTTATATTACATATAATGTCAATATATTGATGGGATATGGGGAAACACTTAATTACTCTTCTAATAGTTCTTATAAATATTTCGTCTTTTAAAATATATTATACCTGATAGAAATTTATTTTTTAAATTTAGATATTTAAATTTATATATATTGATCATTAATTTTTTTATGATACATTTTATATTGAACTATTCCAGTTCAGCATTTATCGTTTGAAAAGAATGACCTCATTATGTTTTTGTGAAATGCACACATATAGAAACATTTTTTGTCATTCTGATATTTATGTTTATAATTGATTATTATTTAATGAATACTTCAATTAATGTTTATATTTATTCAAAATATTTTTTATATAAGAATATTGAAATAATTTTTTTAAATATAAACATGTTTTACATTATTTTTAACTTGTATATTTTTTTATTCATTGTTTTTAGCTATTCAATTTTATTATAATATATTTTTATATATTATATCAATATATTCCTCTATTTAAATGATAGGTATAGTTATAGATTGATATTTATTGCGGTCATGTATATATTTACATTTATATTTATAAATCCTGAATAATAATTTTTTTAATGAATTTAATATTATAATTTTTCAAAATTATTTGATAGACTATGGGTGAGCCACCCAAAAAGAATTCGTGTTCTTTATCCACATAGAAATATTTTTTTAGAGTTATTAGATGTGGGATTACAAGTTTATTGAAATTTCCACTTTTTCATGTAGAGAAGATGAAACATATTAAATTTGGTTATAATAATAACTTAGTTAGGAAAAAGGCATTGTTGTTTAGTAGTTATATCACTATGAATGTACATTTATGTATTAAAATTTTATACCTTGATTGAAAATCCATCAAGAAGATCCGAAATGAAAAATTATGGGAGACCATAACCAAAAAATATTTCAACTGATTTATTTTTATCTAATTTTAAAATATTATATATTTTACAAAATTAATATTTAATATATTCCTTTTATAGATGATATTTGTCTATCATGCACCAAAATAGATATTAAAATTGCTTCAATCATTGCCATCAGTTTGATAGAGTGCTTTCAAATAAAAATGTACAAGAAATTACATTTTGGTTATGTTACTGAATCAAATCTCATGCATCTTGTATAGTATTTAAAATTTAGAAATATGGACTACGTTTTTAACTAGATAAAATTATGATTCATTTGTGTTTAGATGATTATTTTATATTTTAAAACATTTTCTTCATTTTCTGATTAACTACTCATTTATTCATAAATATAACTCCTCATGGTGATCTCAATATGACATAATATTGAAGAATGTATTCCCCCTACTCCCATGTATAATGATTCATATTCTATAAGAGAAAATAATAGTGGATACTAGTTATTCATTCATTAATAAATATTTTAGTGGTTCTGAAGTGGTAAATTTCAAACATATATACCCACCACTCATAATAAAAAATTTAAAAGGGAGCCATTTTTTAAAAATAAAGAGTTTATTATAGATCCATTAAAATATGTAGATGATATAATTTGATGAAATAAATTTTTATTTTTATTTAATGATGATAATTTTTAATTTAATATCATTAATATAGAGTATTTATATTCTATTTCAGGATTTCCTTAAGAAGAAGGTGACAAATTAGACATTTTTTATTAAAGGTAAGAAAACAAATTCTATCTATGACATCAGGTAATATTGAACATCACAACTACGTTAGAGGATATGATTCATGTGTTTTTATTATGATGGATTTTGGTCATTGACATATTTTATAGATGGCCACATGATAATATTCCTTAAATTTAATTGTTTAATATTAAAAAATTTATAGGAAATCAAATTAAATAAACAATTCATGCTCTGTTTGATCATATGATGAGACAACCTTGTCCATTATAGCCTATATACTCAGATGTCCCACCTCATCATTTTGAACTGACCCTGTATGTAACGTCCCGGTTCTGGAAGCCAGCCAGAGGTACCCCATACTCAGTTGGTCACATTGCCTCAAGCACATCTCCACAAATGCCAGAGGCTGTCGATTAGCTGCGAGGGCCTTGGGTGTGATAGTGGGGAAACTATGCCATCATTGGCATAGTACACAACTGTAGTAAACAACTCATACAATACCAGAAGAAGTACATATCCCACAACAGTAAACATCTGATGACTAAAACAATAAACAACTGGAGCACAGATATATATATGAAATGATGCATGATACATATGTCTAGGAAATAAGCCAAAAAAGTCACAATGCTGACAATACAATATTGCAAACCAAAGTACAAAACAAAGGTAAACAAATAAACTCCTCAGCATCGCAAGCCTTGGCTTAGTCCCATGCTCTCATGCTCCAATGCAATCATGTACCTAAATTCTAAGGGAGGATGCCCTTGTCTATACTTGCAGCAATATAATCTGTTTGGGCCCTAAAGCATGACCGAAATAGGGTGTGAGACTAAATCCTAGTAGGGAACCACCCGAAGATCTATACCTAATAGTCAGTGATCATATGGAAGGTAATAGTAAAATAAGAAGTAAATAGTAAATAGTAAACAAGATTATACACACAGTAAACAATCCATAGATCAACAAGCAGCAGTGAAGAAAACCGCTAACCACAAACATGAATCGCCTTGGGAAGTACTCACAGCCATCCCCTATGGTTATATCCAAAAATATCCAACAACCCTATGGGCAACACATTCAGCCTAACCCCGCTGGTTTGGTCATATGAAAATTATAAGACTCTCTGAGGAAGCATCCTCAGTCAACTCCCATTATAGACTAAGTTAGTTAGGGACTCTCTGAGGAAGATCAGAAGGTCTAATAACCTTATATCCCCATGGTCTAGAGACTCTCTGAGGAAGCTCACTCGGTCAATTACTAATATTTCCTCAATTATATCACATACTCACTAAGGATGCTCACTTGGTCGATTCCCCCTATAGCCGGGAGTGGTTTAAGTAAATTTAAACAAAACAAAGAATCTTTGATGAATCTCACTCGGTCTCTCCACATGTAGTCTATAAAGCTCAAGAATCTATGAGTATTATCACTCGGTCTATCCTCCTATAGTCTATAATATCCAAGACTCTCCGAGAAGCTCACTCGGTCTATCCCCTGTAGTCTATAATATCCAAAACTCTCTGAGTAAGTTCACTCAGTTTATCCCCTTACAATCAATAGTACCAGGTTCTCACATCCCCATGTCAGTCAGTGCATAATAATTCTATAAGGCCGAAGTAAACCTATAGAGCTACTTGGCTAACTAGTCTACATCATAACAATCATGTCAGGGAACAACACTCTATCATACGATCACAAGGCATGGAAAACAGGTATAACGACCAAAGGATGAACAAGAACTATAACATCCCAGGTAAATAAAGAATAACGAATTTTCATATTTATTATTATTTACGAATTAAATATTAATTTTACTTTAAAGGGGTTGCTATGTTCGATAGCGTACCCGATACGCAATAAAGAGTTTCATTGAAATCTTACGTTGCACACTATTAATAAAATGATATTATTTTAAATGGTAGTTAACACATAGCCGTTGTGTTGGTGGGAATGGATATAAATAACTAAAATATGATTATATATGTTTTTTAAATGTTTTTACTTTTATCTAATAATAGATAAAGGCTTAAAATACGGAAAGAATTCAATTTTAGGCGTATATGCCCTAGTTTTCACTAAAGGTTCACTTATCGCCTTTTGATGGCGAACCGTAATTAAATATAGTTTTGTTCACTCTTATACATTCTATTGGACCAAATAAAACTCTTCTTTAGAATTGGGATATCAAAATTTACTTTGTGTAAATTTTTGTTATCTTTCCGATAAAGTTCATTTTTTATTGAATAGTGAAAAATGTTGTATTTTAATTCAAAACCTCTTTTTAATCTAATTTATTTATATGATTATATTATCTTTTGAATTCGTTTTAAAGTGAAATTAGAAAATATTTTTACCATTAAATCCAATAGTGGTCGTTGGAATTAATTTCACTTTGAAATCGGACTTAAACTAGTGTCAATCTTCTAATACTTATTGTTTCATAAAAACACGCTATTTGTCATGACAATAGGAATTAATTATTAAATTAATTAATGTGAATTATATGTTTTTAATTTTTTAAAATAGACTTCATTTTTGAATTCGGAATATCAAATATAGCTTATGGTGAATTTTTGGTATGTTTCTTAAAAACTTCAATTTTTGATGAATAGTGATACCACTAAGTGGTACTAATAAAAACTGATTTTTAGTTTAAATGAAATTTTACCACTTTTGTGTTTTTAATTTCAAAAATCCGACATACATGGTTGTTTTTACGAAGAAAATTGTGGTTTAATGAGATTAAAATAATTTTTTGGTGAATAGTAACTTTTAAGTTCTTAATCGTGATTAGAGGTAATTAGTGTAGTTTAAGGTAAACCTAATGTTTTAATAAAATGAGATGAGCATGACACATGTTCTAACCTCATTGGATGTGTCATGTCCAACCAATAAAATCCATGGTTCAACTTGGGGACCCCATGGAGCCACATTGTTTGGGAAATGACATAAATGACTTTTTATTAAATGTTAAAGTAAAAATGACACAAATAAGAGATGTTTTACTAAAACAATTTTTACATGGGGTTATACAAGTCATATTTTTGACTATAAATATTAATTATAAATCTATAACGATTTCCTACATCATGATAATTTTTTTTTTATAATTTTTAGAAATTAAATATATTAAATTATTTATGACATCATGATGATGCAGCGATTACCTCATTATAATGGATTTAAATATAATGAAAAGATAATTTAAAATATATGACCTACACATGTCCAAAACCAATTGGATGGGTATATTTCGAACCCTTATCACCTTATCCTCGAATTATATCAATGTGGGACCTCTTAAATCCGAATATCATTTTAAAATAAAGTGACTTTTCTTTACTTTCTAAGAGTGCCCGTCCTCTCCTCTTATAAAAGGCCCCCACCTCTACCTCTTTACCCACACTTCCATAGCCTTTAGCTCGGCCAACCCCTTCCCATTTTGTCTCTCCACATACCTCTATTACTCCTTGAAGCCTCACTTTGGGCAGAAGTCTTCCCAAGGAAACCTTTGAGCTCAAACCAAAGGGAGTTACCTGATTTCAAGGTAATGTCTTCTTTTGAGTCCTTTTGTTTTATTTTGCTTCTCCAACCCCCTAAACACTTTTTATTCTTTTATTTTGTAACGAAAAAAGTATATTCAATATACTAGGATGTTGTTATAATAATTATTTGAGCTACACTTACACACACATACATCTAATGGTTAAAGAACATATTGTTTCCGTGGATGGAGAATTTCTACCTCCCGAAACGATAATTCTTCAACATTCTTTTAACACCATCAAATGTGTCCATTAAGATGACACTATATTTATATATGATATATAAAATGTTTATGTTTTCCTTAAACTTTTGTATTTTTCATTTTGAGCATACCTTTATGGATTCCATTATGGGTAAACACTATAATTTCATTTTAGGAAGTGCGGACTACCGCCCCCTCAAAGTGATTTGATTCGTTAATGCCATATGTGGGACTTATAAAGGATGAATTTAAAGTTATTATATATGATGTTATACAGGAATTATAATATACCTCTATATCATTATTATTTTTTCCCATTAAAGTAAGAAATATAAATGAAAGTAGCGTTCATGCGTACGTACGGCTTACCGTCTCCATGAACGGTGCATTTCATTTCTTATCCCAAAATGTAATGTACTATTATAAGTACATATATATATAATGGATATATATGATGTATTTTACAACTAAATGATTAATATATTTCTGGAATTTAAATATACATACCTCTCATTTTTTTTAATTCCATTAATATGACATAGAAATGAAAGTAGCGTTCGGCTTACCGTCTCCATGAACAGTGAATTTCATTTCTTATCTCTAAATGATTATGTAATATTATAAATGCATTTATATACTAGATATATATGATATATATGATATCTATATCATGAGTATAACTCTGGATATAATGGATACATGAACAACTTGTAATTATAAAGAGAATATTTTTGACTCAAGTACCAATGATCGTTAAAATGACCGTTAATAACTTAAATAATTAAATAGTGTTCATGACTTTGTAATAAGTGATATAAAAGGAATAATGAACTTGAAAAAGGTTCTTAAGAAAGTAGAAATTAACTTAAGTTTATTATTCAGGAGGTTAAAGAATGATTGAGTCAAGATGGACCCGAGGTATGGGACTTCTTCTCAATCTCCTTTCATTGAGGCATATTTCATTTTATACACAAATATCTTTTATACGGTGTATAAACCCCTTTGACTTTTACCTTTATACAAAAGAAATATTTTTCTATGAATCGTTTTACTAAATGCCAAAAAGGAATGTTTCTTTTAACGTACGCGGTGACAATGACCTTTTCCGCCGCCACGAGTATTATTTGGTCATTGGCTTCCTCAACAAGCCGTGATGTTTTTAAAATGAAATAAATACCATATACTCTTTTATGTATTTCGGTATTGAAAATGGTTTTTATAATGGATTTGTTATGTCAATATATTTGAGTGATATATTGTGATCAAAGTGTGGAAATTTTTTCTTTTCATTTTGTTTGTTTTATATCTTATGATTTTATAATGGTACTTGGACATTTGATGGGTGGTTACGTGATAACCCATATGACAGGTGGTGCCGTGAATACCAGGATGGGTGGTTACGTTATAACCTCCAATTCATTGGGTATGGAAGTCGGCCGTATGGCTATTCAATTAAGTATGTATGGAAGTCGGCCATATGGCTATTCCATTAAGTGATATGAGTGGAATTCGACCGTATGGTTATTCAATTTAAGTATGTTTATGTCCCAAGTTACCTTTATATGTTATGTGATCTATATATGGGTATTATGGTAATATTTTGGTTACAAAATGGTAAGTAATGATATTTTATTTTAGTGAAGAGTTTTTACTACTTCATAAAGGTGAAAAGTATTACTTTGATAAAGTATAAATAGTTTACTTGTTGTTTTGATAAACTAACTGTTTTCATTCTTTGTGTATCCCTTACTGAGTTTTTTATGCTCACCCCAAGTTTTTTGAAATGTTTTTCACTGGACTTAATGTGGAATAGGGTCAAGGATGGGATCAAAGGAATGTCATGCTATAAAAAACGTGGAACTGGACAGGTTTCTTTTTAAGTGTTTTTTTATTCAATGGAAACTTGGTAGAAGTGTCTACATTTTAATCTTTTGAGATGTAATAGTAATTTTCTAATTCTCTAAAACTATAAACCTGAAAATATCCTCAATGTGAATTATTAATCTAATTCAATATTATGTAAGTTTTAAGGCTGGGGCCGTATAGTTGGTATTAATGGTCGGTTTAGACAACTTTAGGAGTTAGAAAAGTGTAAAATTATAAGTTAATTTATGATATGATTGAGATGATATAGCATTTAAAGATTACCATGTTCCTTGGCCTAAGATATTTCAGTGTTCAAAATGGTTTTCCGCAGAGGAAACAAAGAAGCTATGTTTGGACGACATAAGGAGGAAGACAACCTTCCAAATCAGCAACCTGAGATGGTTGGAATCGGAACTGAACAGTTTGTTGCAGTGATGGAACAGTTGACTCAGGCTATAAATGGTGGTGGTATCCATGCACGAGATTAGCCAGATCAACCAGAGAGGAACATGTCAGTGGTGGAAGATTTCATGAGGCAACATCCCCCATCATTTAGAGGATCATTTGACCCTGTGAAGGCTGAAGGGTTGATTAAAGCACTGGAGAAGATTTTTGATGTCATGGGGTGTTCGGAACATCAAAAGGTTAGTCTTTCTGTTTACTATTTTGAAGTTGAAGCTGATCAGTGGTGGTCGATGGTGAAAAATATTAGGGATAGTGATGAGATTGAGGATCTTCCCTGGGATGAATTCAAAGGTATGTTTCTTGAGAAATATTTTCCTAAGGCAGTTCGTCTTAGGATGGAAAAACAGTTCCTAGAGTTGAGGCAGGAGGAAGATTCAGTGGCTGCTTATGAAGAAAAGTTCACTCTATTGGCAAGGTATGATCCAAACATCATACGAGAACTTGATAGTAAAATAAACCATTTTTACTCAGGGTTAAATCCAAAGTATCGAAGGGCTTTAGCTTCTTGTGAGTTCAAAAGTTATGAAAAACTTGTTCGATGTGCGGAGAAGGTGGAAATGGAGTTTGCCGATGATCAGGTGTTGTATGACAAAAAACAGAATAAGAGGTCCAGTTGGCAGGAAAAAGGGAACAATTCATCAAAGAAGTAAGGAGGTAAGAAAACCAAATATCCATCTTGTGAGAAGTGTGGTAAAATGCATCCTAGGGAATGTTTATCCAAGTCTGGTAAATTCGTTCAGTGTGGTAAGTCTGGTCATATTGCTCGTAATTGTAAGGAGGATGATCAAGCAGGGAATGAAAATCCTGTGGTAAGATGTTTTAAGTGTAATGAAATAGGTCATTATGAAAATGAGTGTCTAACGAATAACTCAACTGGGGGAAAGCAGCCAGACTACAAGCAGAAAGCGGTGGTGAAATCCTTTGCAACAACCTCAGCAGATGTTGGGCCATCGAATGAAGTGGTATTAGGTACACTGTTTGTTTGTTCATATTATGCCAATGTGTTGTTTGATTCAGGGTCTACACACTCTTTCATTTCTGAGAAGTTTTCTAGTAAATTGGAAATTACATCTCAAGATATGAATCTTCAACTTATGGTAAAAACACCCGGAGGGAACGTTGAGACAAAAAGGAATTATAATAACCTTCCTATCCTTGTGTGTGGAAAGAATCTACCAGCAAACCTTATTGTTTTGCCTCTATTAGAGTTTGATGTTATTTTGGGCATAGATTGGATTTTAGTTTATCATTCTATGATTGACTTGAGAGTTAAAATGGTTTCTTTTCAGAAAGATTTTCAGTTTGTGTACAAGAATGAACCCTTGATTTTGATAACATACCAGGAAGTTGAGAAACTAGTAAAAGATGGAAATGAATGTTACCTTGCACATATTGTTGAAAATAAAGGAACTGTTCAGATTAATGATGTGCCAGTGGTAAATGAGTATCTTGATGTTTCCCCTGATGAGTTTCTTGGTATTATTCATGATCGGGAAGTTGAATTTACTGTTGACTTAGTTCCTGATTCTAAGCCAATTTCAATACCCCCTTATCGAATGGCTCAAGTTGAACATTTAGAGTTAAATAAGAAATTGCATGAGTTATTAGATAATGGTTTCATTCGACCTAGCACATCACCATGGGGTGCTCCTGTCTTGTTTGTTAAAAAGAATGATGGATCAATGAGACTTTGCATTGATTATAGAGCCTTGAATAATATTACTTTTAAGAACAAGTATCCTTTGCCTCATATCGATGATTTGTTTGATCATCTCCAGGGAGCTCAGTATTTTTCGAAGATTGACTTGAGGTCGGGGTACCATCAGTTGAAAGTAAAAGAAGTAGATGTTCCAAAAACTACGTTCCATACAAGATATGGCCATTATGAATTTGTAGTTATGCCTTTTGGGTTAACCAATGAACCTGCTGTATTCATGGACCTTATGAATAGAATTTTCCATGAGTTCTTGGATAAGTTTGTGGTTGTTTTCATTGATGATATTTTGGTGTTTTCTAAAAGTAAATAGGAGCATGAAATTCATTTAAGGGTTATCTTGAAAACCTTAAAAGAAAAGAAAATATATGGAAAATTAAGAAAGTATGAGTTTTGGTTACAACAAATTACTTTCTTGGTTCACATTGTTTCAGAACATGGCATAACTGTTGATCCTGCTAAAAAAAGTTGTTGAAGAACGGCCAAGACCCACAAATGAAACCGAGATCCATAGTTTTCTTGGTTTGGCAGGTTACTACCGAAGGTTTGTAGAAAATTTTTCACGGTTATCTAGTCCAATGACTAAGCTAACTCGGAAGGGTGTTAAGTTTATCTGGACAAAAGAATGTGATGATTGTTTTCAGGAGTTGAAAAGAATATTGGTGAATGCTCCAGTTTTGGAACTTTCTTCTAGGAATGGTGAGTTTGTTATATACAGTGATTCTTCGTTGAAGGGACATGGTTGTGTCCTTATGCAGAATGATCAGGTAATTGCTTATGCTTCTCGTCAGTTGAAAACTCATGAGGTAAATTACCCTACACATGATTTGGAATTAGCTGCTGTTGTTTTTTCTTTAAAAATTTGGAGGCATCATTTGTATGGAGTAAAGTGTGAAATATATACTGATCACAAAAGATTAAATTATATATTCACTCAAAAATAATTGAACATGAGACAGAGGAGATGTCTGGAATTAATCAAGGATTATGATTGTACAATTCACTACCATTCGGGAAAATCAAATAAAGTGGCTAATTCTTTGAGTCGAAAAAGTAATGCTTCATTAACCATGCTACGTTTCGAACGAGATCCTTTGGTTTTTGATTTGATGAACTTTTGCATAGAA
The DNA here is from genome assembly GCA_963277665.1 of Viscum album. Lineage (NCBI taxonomy): Eukaryota > Viridiplantae > Streptophyta > Magnoliopsida > Santalales > Viscaceae > Viscum > Viscum album. Next base: position 377,912,538 of record OY728155.1, on the reverse strand, counting down.
GTTTTTGGTGCAGGAAGTTCTTCTGTTTTGTTTCATGTATCAGTTAGATCATCCCTATCAAACAGAATTAAGCAAGCACAGAGGGAAGAGAGTGAGTTGCAGAAAAAGGTAGAGCTGGTTCAGAAGGGTAAGTTTCCTGAATTCAACATTGATAATGATTGTGTTTTGAGTTTTGGAAAGAGATTATGTGTGCCTTGTGATTCACAGTTGAAGAATGAGTTGTTATGTGAGGCTCATTTTCCCCTTTTTCAGTTAATCCTGGCAGTTCTAAGATGTACAGAGATCTGTGGGAGTATTACTGGTGGGATGGAAAGAAAAGGGATACTGTTGATTTTACTATGAAGTGTTTGACTTGTCAGCATGTTAAAGCAGAGCGGCAGTTACCGAAAGGGATGCTTCAGTCTTTACCAGTGCCAGAGTGGAAATGGGAAAACATATCCATTGACTTTGTTGTGGGATTACCGAGGACATCTCGAGGTAATAATGCAATCTGGGTTATTGTTGACCGCTTGACTAAATCTGCTCATTTCCTTGCTATACGAGATACTTTTTCACTAGATCAACTTTCCAATTTGTATCTTAAAGAGATAGTCAGGTTACATGGAGTTCTCTCTCCATTGTGTCCGATCGTGATCTCAGGTTTACTTCTAACTTTTGGAAGGGCCTTCAGAAGTCGTTGGGTACTGAATTACATTTTAGTACAGATTTTCATCCTCAATCATATGGGTAGTCAGAAAGAACAATTCAGACCTTGGAGGATATATTATGTGCTTTTTCGATGGATTATCAGGGAAGTTGGGACCAACATCTTTCTTTGGTTGAGTTTTCTTATAATAAAAGTTTTCATTCCAGTATACAGATTGCAAAATTTGAGGCATTATATGGGAAGCGGTGTCGAACTCCAGCATTTTGGGATGAAGTGGGTGAAAGGAATATTATGGGACCAGAATTGGTAGAAGAGATGGCAGAAAATTTTTTGTTGATTCAGAAACACATGAGAACAGCTCAGAGCAGGCAGAAGAGTTATGCGGATAACTGGAGGAAGGATCCATCTTTCAAGGTAGGTGATCATGTTTTTTTAAGGTTTCTCCATGGAAAAGTGTGATGAGATTTGGTACGAAAGGAAAGCTAAGTCCAAAGTTCATTGGACCATATCAAATTCTGGAGAGAGTTGGATCAGTTTCATACAGAGTGGCTTTACCTCCGAGTTTATCTCAGGTACACAAGGTTTTTCATGTTTCGATGTTGAGGAAGTATATGCCAGATTCATCTCATGTTTTGAGCCCAGAGGTAGTTGAGCTGGAAGAGAACCTCTCTTATGAAGAACAACAAGTCCAGATTCTTGACCGAAGAGAGCAAGTGTTGCAAAATAAGGTAATTCACCAGGTAAAGGTTTTGTGGAACAACCATATGGTTTAAGAGGCAACGTGGGAATCTGAAAATTCTATGAAGGATAAATACTCCCACTTATTTTGATAAGTGAATAAAATTGTGAGGACGCAATTCCCAAAAGGGGGAAGGATGTAACATCCCAGGTAAATAAAGAATAAAGAATTTTCATATATATTAATATTTATGAATTAAATGTTAATTTTACTTTAAAGGGGTTTCTATGTTCGTTAGCGTACCCAATACGCAACAAAGAGTTTCATTGAAATCTTACGTTGCACACTAGTAATAAAATAATATTATTTTAAATGGTAGTTAACACATATTCGTTGTATTGGCAGGAATGGATATAAATAACTAAAATATGATTATATATGTTTTTTAAATGCTTTTACTTTTATCTAATAAAAGATAAAGGCTTAAAATACGGAAAGAAATCAATTTTAGGCGTATATGCCCTAGTTTTCACTAAAGGTTCACTTATCGCCTTTTAATGGAGAACCGTAATTAAATGTAGTTTTGCTCACTCTTATACATTATATTGGACCAAATAAAACTCTTCTTTAGAATTGGGACATCAAAATTTACTTTGTGTAAATTTTTGGTATCTTTCCGATAAAGTTCATTTTTTAATGAATAGTGTAAAATGTTGTATTTTAATTCAAAACCACTTTTTAATCTAATTTATTTATATGATTAGATTATATTTTGAATTGTTTTTAAATTGAAATTAGAAAATATTTTTACCATTAAATCCAATAGTGTTCATTGGAATTAATTTCACTTTGAAATCGGACTTAAACTAGTGTCAATCTTTTGATACTTATTGTTTCATAAAAACACGCTATTTGTCATGACAGCGGGAATTAATTATTAAATTAATTAATGTGACTTATATGTTTTGAATTTTGTAAAATAGAATTCATTTTTGAATTCGGAATATCAAATATAGCTTAGGGTGAATTTTTGGTATTTTTCTGAAAAACTTCAATTTTTGATGAATAGTGAAACCACTAAGTGGTACTAATAAAAACTGATTTTTCGTTTAAATAAAATTTTACCACTTCTGTGTTTTGAATTTCAAAAATCTGACATACATGGTTTTCATTAAGAAGTAAAATGTGGTTCAATGAGATTAAAATAATTTTTTGGTGAATAGTAACTTTTAAGTTCTTAATCGCGATTAGAGGTAATTAGTGTAGTTTAAGGTAAAAATAATGTTTTAATAAAATGAGATGAGCTTGACACATGTTATACCACCATTGGATGTGTCATGGACGACCAAGACATTCCATGGGTCAACTTGGGGACCCCATGGACCCACTGTTTTTGGGAAATGACATAAATAACTTTTTATTAAATGTTAAAGTAAAAATGACACAAACATGAGATGTTTTACTAAAAAAAATTTACATGGGGTTATACAGGTCATTTTTGACTATAAATATTCATTAGAAAGCTAAAAATATTTCCTACATCATTACATTTTTTTATAATTTTTAAAAATTAAATATATTAAATTATTTATGACATCATGATGATGCAGCAGTTACCTCATTAATAATGGATTTAAATAAAATGAAAAGATAATTTATAATATATGACCTACACATGTCCAAAACCAATTGGATGGTTATATTTCGAACCCTTATCACCTTATATTTGAATTATATCAATGTGGGACCTCTTAAATCCGAATATAATTTTAAAATAAAGTGACTTTTCTTTACTTTCCAAGAGTGCCCCTCCTCTCCTCTTATAAAAGGCCCCCACCTCTACATCTTTACCCACACATCCAAAGCCGTTGGATCGGTCAAACCCTGCCCATTTTGTCTCCCCACATCTCTCTCTTACTCCTTGAAGCCTCACTTTGGGAATAAGTCTTCCCAAGGAAGCCTTTGAGCTCAAACCAAAGGGAGTTACCCGATTTCAAGGTAATGTCTTCTTTTGAGTCCTTTTGTTTTATTTTGCTTCTCCAACACCCTAAACTCTTTTTATTATTTTATTTTTTAACAAATTCAGTATATTAAATTTACTAGGATGTTGATATAAGAATTATTCGATCTACATTTACACACACCTACATCTAATGCTTAAAGAACATACTGTTTTCGTGGATGGCGAATTTCTGCCTCCTGAAACGATGATTGTTCAACATTCTTTTAACACCTTCAAAGGTGGCCATTAAGATGACAATATATTTATATACGATATATAATATGTTTATTTTTCCTTAAGCTTCTGTATTTTTCATTTTGAGCATACCTTTATGGATTCCATTATGGGTAAACACGATAATTTCATTTTAGGAAGTGCGGACTACCACCCCCTCAAAGTGATTTGATTCGTTAATGCCATATGTGGGGCGTAGAAAGGATGGATTTAAAGTTATTATATATGATTTTATACTAGAATTATAATATACCTCTATATCATTATTATTTCTTCCCATTAAAGTATGAGATTGAAATGAAAGTAGTGTTCATGCGTACGTACGACTTACCTTCTCCATGAACGGTGCATTTCATTTCTTATCCCCAAATGTAATGTACTATTATAAGTACATATATATAATAGATATATATGATGTATGTTACATCTAAATGATTAATATAATTCCATAATTAAAATATACATACCTCTCATTTAGTTTTAATTCCATTAATATGACATAGAAATGAAAGTAGCGTTCATGCGTACGTACGACTTACCATCTCCATGAACGGTGTATTTCATTTCGTACCTCTAATAGATTATGTAATATTATAAATGCATTTATTTACTGGATATATATGATATATATGATATCTACATCATTAGTATAACTCTGGATATAATGGATACATGAACAACTTGTAATTATAAAGAGCATATTTTTGACTCAAGTACCAATGATCGTTAAAACGACCGTTAATAACTTAAATAATTACATAGTGTTCATGACATGGTAATAAGTGATATAAAAGTAATAATGAACTTGAAAAAGGTTCTTAAGCAAGTAGAAATTTACTTAAGTTTATTATTCAGGAGGTTAAATAACGATCGAGTCAAGATGGACCCGAGGTATGGGACTTCGTCTCAATATCCTTTCATTGAGGCATATTTCATTTTATACTCAACTAGCATTTATACGGTGTATAAACCCCTTTGACTTTTACCTTTATAAAAAAGTAATCTTTTTCTACGAAGCGTTTTAATAAACGCCAAAAAGGAATGTTTCTTTTAACGTACGCGGTGACAACGACATTTTCCGCCGCCGCGAGTATTATTTGGTCTTTGGCTTCCTCAACAGGCCGTGATGTTTTTAAAATGAAATAAATACCATATACTCTTTTATGTATTTTGGTATTGAAAATGGTTTTTATAAAGGATTTGTTATGTCATTATATTTGAGTGATATATTGTGATCAATGTGTGGAAATGTTTTCTTTCCATTATGTTTGTTTTATGTCTTATGATTTAATAATGGTACTTGGACATTTGACGGGTGGTTACTTGATAAAACATATGACGGGTGGTGCCGTGAATACCAGGATGGGTGGTTACGTTATAACCTCCAATGCATTGGGTATGGAAGTCGGCCGTATGGCTATTCCATTAAGTATGTATGGAAGTCGGCCGTATGGCTATTCCATTAAGTGATATGAGTGGAAGTCGACTGTATGGTTATTCCATTTATGTATGTTTATGTCCCAAGTTAGCTTTATATGTTATGTGATCTTTATATGGGTTTTATGGTAGTCTTTTGGTTTCAAAAGGGTAAGTAATGATCTTTTATTTTAGTGAATAGTTTTTACTACTTCATAAAGGGGAAAAGTATTACTTTGATAAAGTATACATAGTTTACTTGATGTTTTGATAAACTAACTGTTTTCATTCTTTGTGTATCCCTTATTGATCTTTTTATGCTCATCCCAAGTTTTTTAAAATGTTTTTCACAGGACATAATGTGGAATAGGGTCAAGGATGGGATCAAGGGAATGTCATGCTATATAAAACATGGAAGTAGACATGTTTTTTTAAGAGTTTTTTTATTCTATGGAATCTTAGTAGAAGTGTCTACTTTGTAATCTTTTGAGATGTAATAGTTATGTTCTAATTCTCTAAAACTCTAAACCTGAAAATATCCTCAATGTGAATTTTTAATCTAATTCAATATTATGTAAGGTTTAAGGTCGGGACCTTATAAGAAAAAAAGGCCGTAAATAGAGAAAGGGATGGGAAAAATATCCAAGAATAGAAATTATCCTCATACATAACCAAATTACATCTACACAATCAAACAAGAAAGGCAGGAAAAAAACAGGGGAAATACAGTAAACACGCAATACCCCGTTCAAGTGTATTAGTGGAAATTGCACATAAAACTCAAAGACATCGAACAAAAAGGCAAAAAACACTTATCTTGATGGTATGATATCAATATAATTGAACCAAGAGGATTGAATATCCTTACAAAATTGTAGATCTATGAAAACATCCAAAATTATCAACCCACAATAACTTGAGAAAGAGGAATTGTAAAACAAAGATCTTGGAGAAGGAAGAGCTTACTGCTGCGGTTCCAACGCAATCGACAGTGGTCGATTTGGAGAACGGACAGAGGCTCAGGGGCTCAGAAGAGATTAGCAGCCGTACGGGATGCTCTCGGTCAAAAAATCTAGAGAAGAAGACAGTTCTGGGGTTAACACGTGACCCTGGTCCATTTAATGAAAACAATAATGAATGTACATGACGTGTACTTTTGGAGTTCATGGAATGTAATAGGATGTTTCATACTCTACTTTAAGCGGTCTCCACATCACCCCTACGTGGTCGTGTTTGTGGCCTAGACACGGCTAGGGCACAGTCTCACATTTAAAGGGAGAACACGACGTGTACTCATAAAGTACATGGCGTATACTTCATAAATTTCCAGAAACTCCTCTTTTCTCAAAAACTCTAGAAAAAGGAAAAACATACCTAAAAAGAAGTTCCAGGTTCTTAAAAACTTTCCCCCTTAAAGAAATTTGAGCCCAAATTGTCATAGCAAGGCGTGGAAGATGAAACCCCAAACAGCTCCGGCCATTGCGATCGTACATCAGCCTCCCTCTCCCAAGTCTCGTCCTGTATTCGCCTGTGCTGCCATATCTCCCATACCATAGGAAAAAAACGGCCATAAAGAACCTTCTTATTGCGATCGAAAATCTGGATAGGATGCTCCTCAAATGATTCATCAACTTCTATCTCAACCTCTTCAGGTTGAAAGACATGATACGGGTATGAAAAGTAATGCTAGAGCTATGAAATGTGGAAGACGTCGTGCATAGCCCGGTACATCTGAGGTAACTGCAACCGATAGGCAAAGAGCCCAAATCAATCCAACAGCTCAAACGGCCCGACATACCTTGGTGAAAGCATACCCTATCTCTGAATCTTCTTGTGTCCCAACCTCGGCGTGACATACAAGAAAACCTAATCCCCGACCTCAAACTCCAGAGGTTGTCTCCGCTGATCAGCATAAGAGTACTGTCGAGACTGTGTTGTAGCCATCCTCTTTTGAATCAACTCTATCTACTCTGAGGTATCCTGAACAAGATGAGGTCCCAGCAAATCTACCTCTCCTACCTCCAGCCAGTATAAAATTGAACTACATGGCCTACCATACAAAGCCTCGTATGGTGCCATCTGAATAGTCGCCTGAAAACTATTGTTGTAGGTGAACTCCAAAAGAGGTATATGATTCTCCCAAGATCCTCCAAAGTCTATAATGCATGCTCGGAGCATATCCTCAAGGACCAGAATCGTATGCTCAGACTGGCCATCTGTTTGGGGATGGTATGCTATATTCAAAATTACCTTTATGCCCAATGCCTTCTGAATCCTCTGCCAGAATAGAGAAGCAAAACATGCATCTCTGTCTGAAACAATGGAGTGTGGAACTCCATGTAGACGTACAATCTCTCGGATGTACAACTATCCCAACTCATCAATGTTGAAGGTCTCCTTGATCTGCAAGAAGTGAGCAACCTTCATAAGCCTATCAATGGAATCCCAAACAACATCATTCCCTCGAGGTGACCTCGGATAACCGGTCACGATGTCCATTGCGACATTGTTCCACTTCCACTCCAGAATGGGTAACTGCTGCAAAAGACCTGCTGGTCACTGATGCTCCACTTTCACCTGCTGACAAGTGGAAGAACTCTTGAAAAAACCAGCAACATCTCTCTTCATACCTGGCCACCAATATTGGTGGTGTATATCATGATACATCTTGGTGACGCTAGGATGAACATCCCAAACTTTGGAATGAAAATCCCGCATCATCTCCTCGCATTTGTCTAATGGCACTCATACGCGTCCCTTGAAATGAAATATCTCATCCTCACCCACTTTCCATCCAGGAAGAGGGTCCTCTCCTGACACAGTCTCCTGTAGGACTAGGCCTACTATTTCTAATAGATGCCTCATCCGTACCTGATCTAGAAGTGTAGATGTAACAGCCACAAAAGATAGAAAATTCTTCCCCTCTCTGTCGTGTTCCTCCAAATACATCTTAGAGAACAGAACCATAAGCTTCCACTCACTACTGGCTGCCTGAACTGCCTATATATGAGTTCTCATGCTCAGTGCATCTGCCACTACATTTCCCTTTCCCAGTGTATAGGAAAGGTAAAAGTCAAAGGACTGAAGATACGGGACCCACGTGTGCTGTCTCAAATTCAGATCACGTTGAGTGAAGAAGTACTTGATACATTTGTGGTCTATAAACATCACAAAGTGATCTCCCAGAAGATAATGTCTCCAACAACATAAGGCATGAACAACCCCTACCAACTCCAGATCCTGCGTTAGGTAATTCCTCTCGTGTGGCATTAACTGTCGAGACCCGTATGCAATGACTCAATCTCCCGGTGTAAGCACAACTCCAAGACCGATACCGGAAACATCACATTAGACAGTATAGCTCTTTACTGGCTATGAAAGTACTAGTATTGGTGATTTCGTCAACCTCCTTTTCTGCTCCTGAAAGACTGAATCACAGAAATCTGACCATAAGAACATTACACCTTTCGTGGTCAGACATATCAGTGGTTCTTCTAGGCGTGAAAAGTCCTGTATGAAATTCATGTAGTATCCATCCAGCGCTTGAAAGCTCCGCACCTCAAAGACATTCTTCGGCTGATCCTAGGAAACTACAGCTCTAATTTTCTCTAGGTCTATTGATACTCTCGTCTCTAAGATAACATGACTCAAGAAGTGAATATGATCCATCCAAATGTAGAATTTCTAGAGCTTAGCATATATCTGATTATATCTCAATGCACATAGAACGATATGAAGATGGGTATAATGTTAGTGTTGAGTGTGAGAGTACATTAAGATGTCATCCACGAAAACCACCATGAATTAATCAATGTATGGATGGAACACTCTATTCCTCAGTGCCTTAAAAAATGCAGGCACATTCGTGAGACCGAACGAAATAACTATATACTCATATAGACCATACCTACTCTGGAAAGATATAAGAGGTATATCAGATGGTCTAACGCACAATTGATGATAACCATATCTCATGTAAATTTCGAGAACACTCGGGCTCCATGAAGCTGATCAAAGAGATCATCAATCCTCGGCAAGGGATATCAGTTCTTGACATTAAACTAGATTAGCTTCCATTAATTCACACAAAGCCAGAGGGTACCGTCTGCCTTCATCGCAAAAAGGATAGGCGAACCCCAATGGGAAGTACTGGGTCGGATGAAACCCTTGGCCTGCAACTCCTCCAACTGCTTCTTGAGCTCCTGTAACTCAAGTTTTTCCATCCTATAAGGTTGAATGGACAAACATTATGCTGCCCGCACGAGCTCAATAGAAAATTCTACCTCACGCTCTTTAGGAAAACCGGAAAAGTCCTCTAAAAAGACATCTCTGAAATGATCCACCACCGGAGGAAAGTATAACTGTGAAGTCCACTGGTCGTCCAGATAAACACTAGTGATCTGGGATATAACTCCTCATAGTACATGATGCTCGGGTCCTGCTCGACTTTCCAGGACATCCCACTCACCTCTATAGAGAAAAGATCCACCCTATGGAGATACGAAACTCACCCTGCGGCGATAGTAATCGATGAATTCTTTGAAGGGAATTAACCATTCCATTCAGAGAATGAAATCATAGCTCGTCATCTCTAGGACATAGAGGTCCCATAAGAAGTGACACCCTGCAACCTCAAGAGGGCACTCTACGCACTGATGTATGCTAACCACTCTAGTCCCCAACGGTGTGTCTAGATTCAAAGTATCGGCAAAGGAAAAGATGCAGAGCCCAAGGCTCTCCACAACAACAATAGAGATAAATTTATGCATATAACTAGTATCAAAAAGTGCTGAAGATAAAACGGATGCTACTAAGATCGTACCTCTAACTGTGGAAGATCCGGGATCCTTCTCCGGATGGGTTTTCTCCAGAGGAAAAGTATATCCTACACCACGACCCTGCGACCCAGGCAGACCACTCTGAGCTAATCCACTCTACTACCACTAATAACCTGGTGACTGACCACCATGGCCATGACCTCCACCTCAGTCCAAATTACTGGAAGAACACCAGTTCTCAGACTGGTGAGAAACTGGTGATGCATCTCCTGGACATGGGGTCAGAGAAGAACCCCTACCACCCGATGTAGGTTAGAAGATCTGAAAAAAATGACGAAGATGGCCCATATTGCCGAAAGATCATCACTCCATCGGGTCTCATTGGAAATAAGGCCTAGTATACCCACCCCTCCCACATTGGTAGAATACAACCTAGCTGCCCGAAGATACATTCTGCCTATTTTGATCTCCTCACACAAACTCTCTACGTCGCTTCCTGTTATTAGTAGGAGGAACACTAACTGTAGATGTCGAACCACCCAAGCTCACTACTCCAGAATCCCTCATATTTCACTCTGTGATCCAAGCCTAGTTGACGATAGATGATATCGAAGTAAACCTGAAGATGTTCACCTGTGGGTGGATGTCGTGCCTCAGACCATCCTCGAACTTCTGTGCAAGGAACAACTCATCACCTTCTGGAATAGGCGTGAACCACTGCAGATCAGTAAAGTGAGACGAGTACTCCATAACAAAAAGAGTACCCTACACCGGACTCATAAACTCTCGGGCTTGATCGGACCTCAAGATCTCCGAGTAGAAGTAATTGTAGAAGATGCGCTGAAACTCATCCCAAGTCATACACTACTGGTTCCCTGACTGTGAGATCACCTCCTACCACCTATTGGAGGAGTCAGAGAGCATATAGGAAGCGAGCTTCACCCTCTTCTCTGGAGGTTTCTCCAAATTCTTGAAAATTGTCGGTGTTACCTCTTTCCACAACTCTACAGCCTGAGGTCCTCCATCCCTAGAGAAAGTAGAAGGATGCTGCTAGAAAACCTATGTCAATTATGCCATCGATGGGGTAGGAGGAGGCTCTCCCTGGAAGGTCTGCATCATCTTCAAAAATTCTTCCCTAAACTGTGCATCGGAGCCTGCAACTGGTATAACTGCGGGTGCCAAGACTGGAACAATAGGAGGATCTGCAGGAGATCCCTGATCGGCCATATCTAGTGTCTAATAATTGTCTAGAAGTTAACGTACTACTGGAGGAAATCTCAGTGGCATAACTCTAAATGGTCAAAAGAACACCTTAGATTAGGATTATCAGATATTGAGAACACAAGAGTACAATACAGGAACATGAGAAAGAAACATTCATGTTTTACAAAACATGACTAGACGGAGTGTATAAAAACTACATGGTTTGTTCTTTTAATCCATTCACATGGGTGTATACTTCTTCCAAAACTGGTCGTGTAATGCCCCAACCACATGGCGTGTTGTCCCCACACATGGCGTGTACTTGAACTCTATTCCCCTACCTGAGTCTCCTTAAATGGCTATCCAACACAGTCTTCTTAATCCTAGACTACACGACATGTTCACGAAGGACACGACATGTACTAGACAAGGTTTAAATGACCCATGTTTTTAGTTACACAGCTGGCTACATAGTTCAATATCTACTATGTGCTCCCTGAGAACATGGCATGTACTTGAAGGTTTTCCCTGACCCGTGTTGTTCATTACATAGTCGGGTACTTAGGTTACAAGGCATGTCGTGTGATCACATGACACGGTGAGTAAATTCAAGGTTTTATCCATCCATTTCGTAAGCCAAACTGGTAGACACACAGTCACTACAACACGGCATGTATGTACCATACATGGCGTGTTCCTGAAGATTTTTCACAACCCCATGTTTCGGCCCAAACAGTCATTAACATGGTTTAAAAACTACATGGCGTGTATTAATAAAGTACAACGTGTGTATTCTGGGGTTTTCTGGATAGAAGCCCAGAAACTGCTCCGAAGCCGAGAAATCACAAAAAACAAGAGTTAAGGTGCCAAATTTCGATATGTGGGGGCCCATACTCCCCGCGAATCAAAACGTTGCATCTTATACATGTTATAACAAGGAAACCAGTCAATGCTCCACCAAATCCTGATTCATGAGGACAGATAACACCTCAAGAACCAATGTTTGGAATCCATTTAAGCAAAGTACAATACAAACAAATTCTCTATCAAACAACATATATTCTATCAATTCATTTATCACAACAGAATGCATAATCTACACAATATCTATCACAACAACATGAAATTTCAAATGCATCGTAGATGGCATGGTAAGAATGCATGGCATGTGATTTATAACAAGTTCCTATATGATTAATGAGATGGAATACCATCATCTTATCGGGTTTCAATATAAATAGAACCTCAATAACAACAACGGTGACAACACAATGCATGTGAATCACCCAACAGTGAAATCATATCCACTGTAAAAATTTGAAAAACCAACAGAAATTGCAATTATTGAGGTAGATTGTATTTTCCCTGTATATAGGTTAGCTACTCTTTGGCACAACTTATTACAAAGTACATATTCTATCCTATCCCTGGCTATAGGCTCCAAATAGTATGTCAAAAGAAAATAAATCCTATGAACCCACTTTGTAACGTCCTGGTTCCGAAAGCCACCCAGTGGTGCCCCGTACCTGATTGATCACATGGCCTCAAGCCCATCTCCCCAAATGCCAGAGGCTGCCGACTAGCAGTGAGGGTCTTCAGTGTGATAGTGGGGAAACTATGCCCTCATTAGCAGAGTACACAGTGGAAGTAAACAACTCATAAAATATCGGAATCAGTAAATATCCAACAATAGTAAACAGCGGAAGACTAAAACACTAAACAATTGGAGCACACATACATATATGAAATGATGCATGATACATATGTCTAGGAAAGCGACCAAATAAGTAACAGTGTTGGCAAAAGAATAGTGTAACCCAAAGAACAAAATAAAGGTAATAAGATATACTCCTCAGCATCGCAAGACTCAGCTTCGTCCCATTTTCTCCGGCTCCAATGCAATCAAGTACCTGAAGTCGAAGGGCGCTTTCCCTCATCTATAACTGCAGAAATATAATCGTTTTGGCCCAAAAGCATGACCCAAATAGGGCGTGAGACTAAATCCCAGAAGGCAACCACTCGAAGATTTGTGCCTAATAGTCAGTGAGAATATGGCAGGTAATAGTAAAGTAAGCAGTAAACAATAAATAGTAAATAGGATGATACACACAGTAAACAATCCACAGATCAATAAGTAGCTGTGAAGAAAACCGCTAACCACAAACAGGAATCCCTCTGGGAAGTACTCACAGACACCCCCTCTAGTGTTATACAAGAAGTACCAACAACCATATGGGAATAAAAATCATCCTAACCCCTCTTGTTTGGTCATATAAAAATTATAATACTCTCTGAGGAAGCACGCTCAGTCAATTCCTCTTATTTTATAAGATAGTTAGAGACTCTCTGAGGAAGATCACGCGGTCTAATCCCCTTATGTCCCCAAGGTCTAAAGACACTTTGAGGAAGCTCACTCGGTTAATTCTTCCTATAGCCTCAGGTCTATCACATACTCTCTAAGTATGCTCACTCGATCAATTCCTCCTATAGCCTGGAGTGGTTTAAGGAAATTCAAACAAAACAAAGACTCTCTAAGGAAAATCACTCGGTATATCCTCTTGTAGTCTATAAAGCTCAAGACTCTCTAAGGAATCTCACATGGTCTATCCTCCTGTATTCTATAATATCTAAGACTCTCTGGGAAGATCACTTGGTTTATCCTCTATAGTCTATAATATTCAAGACTCTATGAGGAAGCTCACTCGATCTATCCCCTTATAGTCTATAGCAGCAGGTTCTCCCGGCCCCATGCCAGTCAGTGAATAATAATGCTATAAGGCCAAATTAAACCTATAGAGCTACTTGTCTAACCAGTCTGCATCATAACAAGCATGTCAGGGAACAACACTTTATCCTATGGTCATAAGGCATGGAAAATAAGTATAACGACCAAAGTCTAACGAAGACCAGATGGTCGTAAACATATCAAGGCATGGGAAAAAATCCAACCACAGCTATTATCCTCATACATAACCAAATTACATCTACACAAGAATAAAATAAAGGAATTAAAACAACTAGGGGAAAACCATAAACACGCAATACCCCTTTCATTGGTATTGGTGGAAATTTCACATAAAAATCAAAGACTTCAAACTGAAATGCACAAACCACTTACCTTGATGCTAGGAGATTGATATAATTTAACCACGAGGCTTGAATCTCTTTAGAACATCGTAGATCTATGAAAATATCGAAAATTATAAACCCAAGATAACTTGAGAAAGAAGAGGAATTGGAAAACCATTCTCTAGGATAAGGAAGAGATTACTACTGCGGTTCCAACACAATCGATAGAGGTCGATTCAGAGAACAGATAGAGTTTCAGGGGCTCGGAAGGGATTTGTGGCCGTACGAGATGCTCTTGGTCGACGAAGGTGGAGAAGAAGATAGTTATGGTGTTAAGATGCGACCTCAGTCTGTTTAATGAAAAAAAAGATAGTACATGGCATATACTTTTGGAGTACACGGTGTGTACTAGGCTTTTCTGTACTCCGCTTTAAGTAGCCTCCACATCACCCCTACATGGTCTTCTGTGTGGACCAAACATAGCCATCGCACGACCTCGCGCGACAAGGGAGTACATGGCATGTACTCATAAAGTTCAGGGCATGTACTTCAAAAGATTCCAGAAACTCTTCTTTTCTCAGAAACCCCTGAATAAAAACATACCAAAAATGAAGGTCTGGGTTCTTACACTGTATATATATTGTAAGTTGGGGATCCCCTATAATGACCCAAACTTTACATACATTGATATTAATTCCAAATTGAAGAATACTTATTACAGCATATAACAAAACAATGGTAGGACCGTATAGTATAGTGTCTTTAGAAATTGAGAAACATAAAGAACTCGTTCATAAATCATCTACATTGTCTCCCGTTTATTTCATAATATCTAGAGTCCCTTTTGGTATTTCTTACTTAATAAACTTCTTCCTGACCTGGGGAAGGAAAACATACAAAAGGGTGAGCTCAAATTCTCAGTAAGGGTAAACAATGGAAATATCATATTCATAAGAACATAGCATTTTGAAAATCTTAACCTGCAAAATAGATCATAATATCATAACATTGGATAAATCAAATTAGTGAAATGTAATCCCAATAATCATAAAATAAAACATGAAACTTTGTGTCATAAACACATAATCATAGAGAATCATTTCTTAGTAGTCAAGACTCATTGCCAAGAATATCTTAGCAGACAAAGTCCATTTCTGATCCGAGTTCACTCCTCGTTTCAGTCCTGTATCACTGAACCTAATTAACATGTCGTTCCAGCCATGTCTATCTAATGATATATAAATCTTTTCCCAATTCATTGGAGGGAGATATAGGTCCCACCCATGTCATAATGATACCATTATTATGTGCGCACAAGATCATAAATCATACATCATATCATAACCCATTTAATAAAAATGGGTTTCTTAAACATCATGCCATCATAAGATAATCCATATAAGGTAAAATGACATCATAAAAATAATTCCATAATAAAATAATCAAATCAATGTAAAAAATAGGGATAGAAACATAACCCTATATTATCTTATATGGGAAATAATTTTGATAAAACACTTGAACTTCGTTCTTGAGAAAAATATCTTTTCTACTTCAAAAAAATTTTCCCTTTCCTAACATGTCATACAATTTTAAACTAAAAGAAGATGATTAAAAATAAACTTGAAAATTTTTAAATTAAGCTTCATGTAATGAATTTTCTAAAAATCTATACATGTTGTATAAGTTAATGAAAAACATTCTCCTCATACTTTGGCCGGAAAAGTCAAAAAAGTACGTCGTACAACAAAAATGACAAAAGATTCATTCTATATCTTTTACTAAATACTCACCGCAGGGTAATATTGGATTTAAAAAATTATATGAGTATAGAAATAATATTACATATTGATGAAACATGGATTTTGATGATAAATATTCACCAGTAAATTCTGAAGTATAAACAATCTCAGATAAAAATGAGATTGCGAGATTTTCCCTTACCTTAGGTCTAATTTGCTTCGTATGTTTCAGAACCTCCTGTATAATGATTTAAATAATGTTATTGACTTATTATAAAATCTTACTCATTGTTATTATATCATATATGGTCCTATTCTTAGTTTCTTATTAGTAATATTTCATTTCTACTTGTTATTCGGGTGTTTATTGCATTTTGTTCTTATGTGTGTTTTGTTGAATAAATTATTATTCTTATTTTTAGGTTATTTAAACCTAATTTCCAGAATGGTATTAGTGTAATATATATCAAATTTATTCATTCAATTCATTTATATAATCATTAAGCATTGAAGATCATGTAGAACGAGTCGCATCACATCGTGGAGACGGTAGGCCGTACGTACGCACGAGCGATGATATCATTCCCATGACCCTGGAATTGTATTGAAGTGTACATATAATATTTAATAATTAACATCAATTTAAAATAATCATATATATGTATTATTTACACCATTATACCCATCCATGAAAGGTGGTGGTGGAAAACAGATTACACCACGACATGGAGACAGTATTTCGTTTGTACGCACGCACGGTGATTTCATTTTCCGTAGGATGGATAGAAGGTGAAATAGGGTTGTTTCATATTTATAATAACATATCAGTATATGAGTGATACTGATTTTATTACTTCATAATGAAACAACTAAAAAATAAGAAGTAGAAGAAGAAATAAAGTTGAAAGAATCGGTAACGGACATTACCTCTTCTTTGAAGCGCCTCTTCCTAACCTCCTCTTATGGCACTAAATATATTCTTTGAAGAAGACCAAGACCTCTAGGATTATTATAGGAAAGTTTAGAAGGGAAATTTTCAGGTTTTGGCCGATCTTGAAGCCTCAAAGTGGTGTGAGGAGGAGAGGGAGGAGGTGCCCTTTTATAAGGGAGGAAAGGGGCACCTTAGGAAAAAATAAAAATATTATTTTATAATAAAGTCATATTCGGTTTTTAATAGCTCCAAATTTATTTATTTTTAAGCTATGGTGGGGATGGGTCTAAATCCTATCAACCAATAGATTTTATACAAGTTTAGGTTACTATGTTAACCTTATCATTTAGATTTAACTCTATGTTAAATAATTTAACTTTTATTATGTCTTCTTGTTTTCTTACACTATATGGTTAATAAACATACTATAATAAGCCAAACTAACCCCAAGTGGTTCATTATTAATATATATAACTTTATTTAAGTCATTTGGACGATCCTTAGATATTTAGGAATAAAAGTAAAATTAATAATATAATATTTGTTTTAAAAACTATTTTATGTCAATTTTGACACTATTTGGTAATTGATTTTTGTGAAAATTATAACATCATGATTCGTTTGAAAAAAGATAATTGAATCAATACTAACATGTCATATTAACCTAAAAATAATTTAATTTTTAAAAATTATCAAATTACATTTATTTGTATATTTATAACATCAATTATGATAATATTTCATTAATAAGGTAATTTCTGCATCATCATTGTGTCATAAATAAATTAACTTTTTTAATTTATAAAAATTATAAATAAAATACCATTATGTAGGAAATCTTTTTATATTTATATGGAATATTTATAGTCTCAATTATCATATTTATAACCCTATATTAAAAATGTTTTATTTATTAAACTTTGATTTTAACTATTTTAACTCTTCTTTAAATAAAATAATAATAAGTGACCTAATCTAATCTAAGTGGACCTCAATGGTCATATTTTATTCCTAAGGTTGTTTTTGGTCGAATTAAACTCATCCAATAGAATTAGGACATGTGTAAGGGTAATAATAATATCATTTTTACCCTTAATTACCCTATTTACTTTTAACCGTGGTAAAAAAGTAAAAAATTACAATTCACCAAAAATTATTTTTATCATATTAAACCACATTTTACTCCTTGATATTAACCGTGTCTCTTAGATTTTCAAAATTTCACTCATAGAAGCGATAAAATTAAGTTTTATGTAAATTTTTAAACTCTCCTAGGTGGTGGGTAAAAGACAGTGAAAAGTTCAATAAAATTCTTATATATCTAAAATTATTATAAAATGACTCCAATGAATTACATTAAACTTATATAGGTTTTAAGTATCAATATTTACCTAAAATAAATTTAAATATAATAAATAATTATTTAAATAAAAAGTCGGGTTTTAAATAGTAACCTAGTGTTTTCACTATTCATCAAAAATTGAATGTGTTCAGAAAAATACCAAAAATTCACCCTAGGCTAATTTTGGTATTCCAAATCCAAAAATGAATTCCATTTTGAAAGATAAAATTTATAAAATTTCAAAAAGTGGGTATTAATATTCATAACGGCTAGTTTTAATAATATTTTAATAGAATATCGTTGTTTAGTGATACTCGGTATTGCGTACAACACAAACTATCGAGGAAGGTCATTATTGCATGTAAAGCAAGCCAAGATAGTGTTGTGTGTAGTGATAGATTCCTTTTATGATGTATATAACATAACAAAAAAATATTTCTCATAAAAATATAGGGTGTTTCATTCTACCCCCTTAAAATGAATTTCGCCCTCGAAATTCGTCACTTTGTAACAAACAGATTAGTATACCTCTCCCTCATCATATCCTCAAGCTATCATGTAGCTTCTTCTAATTGGTGGTTCCTCCATAAAACTTTCACCAAGCGAGTGGTCTTGTTCCGTAAGAATTTTTCACTACGATCCTGGATCTCTATCGGTTGTTCATCATAAGAAAGATCTTGCTCCAATGGTACAACTTCTGAGCTGAGTACATGTGAAAGATCGGGTATGTAATTTCTCATGAGAGATACATGGAACACATCGTGAACTTGAGAGATATTCGGTGGAAGCGCCAATAGGTAAGCTACCTTCCCAAAACAATCCAGTATTTCGAAAGGACCGATATACCTAGGGCTCAGCTTTCCCTTCTTTCCAAATCTCATTACTCTCTTCCATTGAGATATTCGTAAGAACACTTTATCACCCACTTCAAACTCTAGGACTTTTCTTCGGTTATCGACATAACTTTTTTGTCGACTCTGAGCTGCTCTTATGTGTTGTTAAATATTTGGGACCTTTTCTTCCATCTCATCAACAACATCAGGTCCTAATAGCATTCTTCCCCCAACTTCATCCCAGCAAGTTAGAGTTTGGATCTTCTTTACATAGAGGGATTCAAAAGGAGCCATCTGAATACTGGAGTGAAAGATATTATTATAAGAAAATTACACCAAAGGTAGGTGTTGATCCCAACCTCTATAATCCATAGAGGAAGCTCTTAACATTTCTTCAAGGGTTTGAATTGTTATTTCAGACTGACCACCTGTCTGAGGATGATAAGCAGTGCTGAAACTCAACTCTGTATCTAGAGTATGCTGAAGACTTCACCAAAACATTGAGGTAAACCTAAGATCCCGAGAAGATATAATGGAAAGTGGTACTCCATGCAATCTTACCACTTCCGTCACATATATCCTGGCAATCTGATCCAGAGGGAAATCATCTCTAATATCAATGAAGTGTGCCGACTTTGTAAGACGATCAACAATGACCCAGATAGCATTATTGCCTTTGGATGTTTTAGGATGTCCGGTGACAAAGTCCATAGTGATTTTTTCCTATTTGCATTCGGATATGGGTAATGGTTGTAACATCCCCTTATACTTCTGTCTCTCAAATTTAACTTGCTGACAAACCAAGCATCGAGAGACATATTCATCAACATCTCTTTTCATGACATCCCACCAGAAGTACTCTTTCAGGTCCCTACACATCTTCGTGCTTCCAGGATGAATAGAGAATGAAGAACTATGAGCCTCATCCAGTAGCCCCTTCTTTAATTCTGGGATGGGAGGAACACAAACCCAATTCTTGAACTTTATTATCCCATCACAATAAAGTTTGAATTCAGGAACATTACTCACCTTCTTTTGTAACTCTACATATTCTTTCAGTGCCTCTTTAATCATCGCATGTATAGATGGTTGAACATTCATTTGTGAAAGATATTATTTTTCCCCTTCCATTATAATTCTAAGACCCATTCGTAGTAAATCTATAAATACTATATTTTTTTATCCTCATCATGGATGAGATGGCATTGTCTTGTCGGCTTAATACATCTGCCACCTTGTTTGCCTTCCCAGGGTGGTAATGAATTATGCAGTCATAATTCTTAATCAGCTCCAACCATCTTCTTTGGCGTATATTCAGCTACTTTTGTGTGAAAATATACTTTATCCTTTTATGATTATTATAAATATCAGACCTTTCTCTATAAAGATAATGAATCCAAATCTTTAATGAAAAGATTACCGGAGATAACTCCAAATCATGAGTTGGGTAATTTTGCTCATGGATTTTTAACTATCGTGAGGCATATGGTATCACCAAATCATTTTGCATGAGAACACACCCCGGTTATTTCTTGGATGCATCACTGTAAATCATAATCCTTTCCCCACTACAATGCAGTGTGAGCATAGGTGCACTGGATAACCATCTTTTCAACTCCATGAAATACTCTTCACACTCCTCCATCCAAACGAACATAACTCATTTTAAAGTAAACATGGTGAGTGGATTAGATAATCATTTAAAATCTTTCACAAAACTTTGATAATATCCCTCCAAACCTAGAAAACTTCAGATCTCAGTTACTGTTGTTGGTCTTGACCATCTTTCAATAACATTTGTTTTTGCTGGATCCACAGATATCCCCTCTTTTGAGATTTTGTGACCCAAAAATGCAACTTTTTGAAGCCAAAACTCACACTTGGTAAATTTGTCATAAAGCTTATCCTTCCTTAGGGTCTTTAATATAATTCTCAAGTGATCTTCATGTTCTTCCTTTCTCATTGAATAGACAAGAATATCTTCTATAAAGACTACCACAAACTGATCAAGATAGTCTCTAAAGACTCTATTCATTAGATCCATGAAGATAGCAGGGGCATTAGTAAGACCAAATGACATCACTATAAATTCATAGTGTCCATACCTTGTACGGAAATCCGTCTTTGGTATATCCTCTTTATTGACCTTTAATTGATGATACCCTGAACGAAGATGAATCTTGGAAAAGTATTGAGCTCCATGTAGTTGGTCAAATAAGTCATCAATGTGTGGGAGAGGATATTTGTTCTTGATAGTGATCTTGTTAAGTTCATGATAATAAATTCAGTGTCTCATTGATCCATCTTTCTACTTAACAAACAGAATAGGTGCTCCCCAAGGTGACGCACTAGGTAATACGAATCCTTTATCAAGATTCACTTGGAGTTTCTTCTTCAATTCCTACAACTCAATTTGGGCCATTCTATAAGGTGTCTTTGAAATAGGCATAGCACCCAATATGAGTTCTATTGAAAACTCAACTTCACGATTTGGTGGAAGACCGGGAAAATCCTCTAGAAAGACATCATTAAACTCCCGTATAATGGGCATATTATTAATCGTGAGTTTCTCTCGAACCATTTGAGATAAATAACCTTCATTTAGTGGAGGAAAGACCCATAAGATGGAAGAAATTTCCACTAGAAGGTTATGATCATACTTATATTGATAGACGATCATAGATTGATCTGGAATATGAAATTTGACTTCCTTTCTTTGGAAATTGATATAATCTCGATATAAAGAAAGCTAATCCATGCCATGAATCACATAAAATTACACTATAGGAATGATCACAAGATTTGTATGAAGCACTTTCCCCCAAACTTCAATCTGAGAAGAATTATAAACTTTTTATGTGACTGTTGTGCCATTAGGGTTGTCACAGCTAACACAACATCGAATTGTTGAGGTAATACAGTGATACCCTTAGAAAATTCTTCATAAATATAAGAGTGGGTGGATCCAAAATCAAATAAAACATTTTCTACTTTAGAGTCGATGGTATGTGTACCTTTCACCACTTCGTTATCGTACTCCACATCGCTGATAGAAACTACATGTGACTTTCCATTGTCTTTGGCCTTAAGAGTTTGTTGATGTCGATCATTGTAAAAAACCCTTGGATTAGGGCAATGATTGGCATAATGCCCCATTTCCTTGCACTTTTACCATTGATGTGTAAGAGGTTCACTCTATGTAGCCTTTTCTTTGTTCGCATCACTAGACATATTATTCCCATCATTTGACATTCAAATGCCCGAGGACCTTCCTTTCCACATTTGAAACACTTTATTTTCCCTTTAAGACAACTCCCTCCATGTTTCCTTCCACACATTGAGCATAAGGGAAAACTCATCTTCTTTTCAGTGTGATCATTATATTTCCCTTTGAATTCCATTTTCCTCTTCTTATCAAATCCATATGACTGATGGGTTACTTCAATCTCTATCTCATCCTTGAGAGCACATATAATGATTTCATCGTATCTATTTAAGTCCCTTATGGATAACACACTTCGAGAAATTGGTTTTAAGCCACTAAAGAATCAATCAATCATTTCATTGCCCGTCACATTCAGCATTAACACGGTTCCTTCGGGTTCCATCCATTGACTAAAACCAATAAACAGAGTGTGAGAAACACTAATCATAATAGGAAAACCACATAATCAAGAATAAAATTTCACACTTAAGGGTTTATCACAGGGTATTCATGGACATTTCTAAAACACTAAGATTTTTTTCTTATGCTTAGACATATTCTTAGGGTTCTTACTAAGGCATTCACATCCTAGTTTCCAAAGGTTGACTGTACCTTTCCTCTGATACCAACTATAACGACCCAAACATTACATACATTGTTATTACTTCGGAATTGAAGCATACTTATTACAACATATAACAAAACCATGGTAGGAACATATACATATAGTGTCTTTAGAAACTAGGAAACAAAAACAACTGGTTCATAAAGAATCTACATTGTCTCCCATTTATTTCATCATATCTAGAGTCCCTTTTGGCATATCCTCCTTAATAACCTTCTTCTTGGCATGGGGAAATAAAACATACAAAAGGGTGAGCTCAAATGCTCAGTAAGGGTAAACAATGGAAATATCATATTCATAAGAACATAGCATTTTGAAAATCATAACTTGAAAAAGATATCATAATATCATAACATGGGATAAATCATAGTTGTTAAATGTAATCCCAATAATCATAACATAAAACATGAAACTTTTTGACATACAGATATAATCATAGAGAATCATTTTTAGTAGTCAAGACTCATTTCCAAGACTATCTTAGCGGACAAAGTCCATTTCTGATATGAGTTCACTCCTCGTTTTAGTCCTGTATCACTAAACTAGATTAACCTATCGTTCCTGCCATATCCATCTCATGAGATATAAATATTTACCCAATGCATTGGAGAGAGATATAGGTCCCACCCATCTCATAATGATACCATTCTTATGTGTGCCGCAAAATCATATATCATACATCATAGCATAACCCATGTAATAAAAATGGGATTCTTAAACATCATGCCATCATAAAATAATCCATATAAGATAAAAGGACATCATAAAAATAATTCCATCAAAAAATAATAAAATAACTGTAAAAAATAGATATAGAAATAGAACCCTATATTATCTTACATGGAAAATAATTTTGATAAAACACTTGAACTTAATTCTTGAGGAAAATATCCTTTCTACTTCAAAAACATTTTTCCTTTCTTAACATGTCATACAATTTTAAACAAAAATAAGTTGATTAAAAAAAACATGAAAACTTGTAATGGAAGCTTCATGGAAATACTTTTCTAAAAATCCATTCATGTCTTATAAGTTAAATAAAAACATTCTCCTTGTACTTTGGACGGAAAAGTCCAAAAAGTACCTCACACATCAAAAATGACAGAAGATTCCTTTATTATCTTTTACGAAAAACTCACGGAAGGGTAAAATTGTATTTAAAAAATTGTATTAGGATAGAAATAATATTACATATTGAGGAAACATGGATGTGGATGATAAATATTCATCAGTAAATTCTGAAGTACAAACAATCTCGGATAAAAATAAGATTGCGAGATTTTCCCTTACCTTTTGTTTGATTTGCTTAGTACATGTCAGAACCTCCTGTATAATGATTTAAATAATGTTATTGACTTATTCCAAAATCTTATTCATTGTTATTATATCATATATGGTCGTATTCATAGCTTCTTATTATTAATATTCCATTGCTACTTGTTATTCAGGTGTTTATTTCTTTTTGTTCTTATGCGTGTTTTGTCGAAAAAATTATTATTATTCATTTTAGGTTAGAGATACCTCTTTTATATAATATTATTAGTGTAATATATATCATATTTATTCATTCAATTCATTTATATAATCATTAAGAATATGAGATCATGTAGAACGAGTCGCATCACATCGTGGAGACGGCAGGTCGTACGTACGCACGAGCGATGATATCGTTCTCATGATCATGGAATTGTATTGAAGTGTATATAAACTATTTAAGAATTAATATCATATTACAGTAATAATATATAGTTATTCTTTACACCATTATACCCATCCAAGTATGGTGGTGGTGGAAAACAGATTACACCACGGCGTGGAGACGGTATTCCGAACGTATGCACGCGTGGTGATTTCGTTTCCCGTAGGATGGATAAAAGGTGAAATAGGGTTGTTTCTTATTTAAAATAACATATCAGTATATGAGTGATACTGATGTTATTACTTCATAATGAAACAACAATAGAAGAAGAAGTAGAATAAGGAATAATGTTGAAAGAATCGGTAATGAACATTACCTCTTCTTTGAAGCGCCTCTTCTTAGCCTCCTCTTAGGGCACTAAGGATGACCATTAAAGAAGACCAAGACCTCTAGGATGTTTATAGGGAAGTTTAGAAGGTAAATTGGCAGGGTTTGGACGAGTTTGAAGTCTCAAAGTGGTGTGAGGAGGAGAGGGAGGAGGAGCCCTTTTAGAAGGGAGGAGAGGGGCACCTTATGAAAAAACATAACATATTATTTTATAATAAAGTAATATTCGGTTTTAATAGATCCAAATTGATTTATTTAGAATCTAAGGTGGGGATGGTTGGAACGCCTCTCAACCAATATATTTTAGACATGTTTAGGTTACTATTTTAACCTTATCAATTAGATTTCACTCTATGTTAAATAATTTAACTTTTATCATGTCTTCTTGTTTTTCTTACACTATATGATTAATAAACATACTATTACAAGCTAAAAGAAACCAAAGTGGTTAATTATTAATATATATGTCCTTATCTATGTCATTTTACTGATACTTAGTTTTTTAGGAATAAAATAATTATTAATAATATAATATTTTTTTTAAAAACTATTTTATGTCAATTTTGACACTATTTGTTATTTGATTTTTGTGAAAATCATAACATCATGATTAGTTTAAACAGAGTTAATTTAATCAATAATAACATGTCATATTAACCTAAAAATTATTCTAATTTGTAAAAAGTCTCAAATTACATTTATTTGGGTATTTATAACATCAAATCTATTAATATTTCATTAATAAGGTAATTACTGCATCATCATTGTGTCATAACTAAATTAACTTTTGTAATGTCTAAAAATTATAAATAAAATACCATTATGTAGGAAATCATTTTTTCTTTCTATGTATTATTTATATTCTAATTTATCTTATTTATATCCCAATATTAAAAATGTTTTAGTTATTAAAATTTGATTTTAATTATTTTTACTATTCTTTATATAAAATAATAATAAGTGTCAAAATATAATCCTAGTGGACATAAATGGTCATGTTTTATTCCTAAGGTTGTTTTTGGTCTAATTAAACTTATCCTATAGAATTAGGACATGTGTTAGGGTAATAATAATATCATTTTTACCCTTAATTAACATATTTACTTTTAACCGTGGAAAAAAAGTAAAAAGCTACTATTCACCGAAAATTATATTTATCTTATTGAACCTCATTTTACTCCTTCATATTAACCGTGTCTCTCGAATTTTTAAAATTCCACTCATAGAAGCGGTAAAATTAAGTTTTATGTAAATTTTTAAACTCTCCAAAGAGGTGGGCAAAAGACGGTGAAAAGTTCAATAAAATTCTTATATATATAAAATTATTATAAAATGACTCCACTAAATTACATTGAACATATATAGGTATTAAGTATCAATTTTTTCCTAAATTAAATTTAAATAAAATAAATATTTATTTAAATAAAAATTAGGTTTTTAAATAGTATCCCGGTGTTTTCACTATTCATCAAAAATTGAATGTTTTCAGAAAAATACCAAAAATTCACCCTAGGATAATTTCGATATTCCGAATCCAAAAATGGATTCCATTTTTAAAGATAAAATATATAAAATTTTGAAAAGTGGATATTATTATTCATAACAGCTAGTTTTAAAAATATTTTAAAAGCATATCGTTGTTTAGTGAAACTCGGTATTGCGTACAACACAAGATATCGAGGAAGGTCGTGATTGCATGTAAAGCAAGCCAAGCTAGTGTTGTGTGTAGTGAAATATTCCTTTTATGATGTATATAACATAAAAACAAAATATTTCTCATAAAAATCTCAGGTGTTACATCCCCATATAAAACGTTTTGTGTATAGAGTAGTATATATTTAAATAGATAATGTACATCACTAGATTATATATGTGGCTCTAGTAAGCATAAAAATAAATAATAATACAAATCTAAATTTTTTACGATGATTTCCAATAGATGAGGTTACTGGGGTTGGAGAATATGAGAATGATTTTTTTACTCTTTCTATATAGCCTTCTTAATCACCCCAAATATTAGGTAAGTGATTTTCAAAAATTTATTGTCCTTCTATTGAAAATAAATTATAATTGTTTCTTAAATTTATTTTTTGTAGAAGTATCTATATTAAAAATAATTTCAACAATAGAATTTTTTTTGAAGAACAATCACCAATAATATCTATGATTTTTAATGGGGTAAAAATATTATCCCATATTTCTTCATTAATGGATCCATTTTATGTAATTATAATAACGAATAATACATGTGGAAGAGATAATACATTAAGATAATTCAAAAAAATATATTATGCATCCTCTTATTTTTTATCATCTCAATGTAACTATATTGATGATGATTTCTATATAATTAAAAATTAATTTAATTTAATATTTTGATAAATAAATAAGGGTTTAGTGATTTAATTTACTGATCATTTAATTAGTTAGATCCAAATAAATGTCATTAAAAATGAGGGAACCATCATACATTGTTTTATAGATACAAAATATATTTCAATATTTATGAAATATCTCATTTATGGTTCTAGTGTTACAATTATATGTGAGTGATTAAGAAATATATATTTTTGGTATTCTTTTTTATCAATAATTTATGGTTAAGAATATTAATATAATTACGAACATATATTTTTTATAATTCCATTAACCATGAACTTTATATATTTTACTATTATTTGCGATTTATTTGTATTCTACCCATATGAATGAACATTATATTTGTCCCCATTATTAATATGAGTTCCTAAAACATTAAGAGAATTCTTAAAATAAAATAGTTTTCCAATTTTTATATTTTATTTAATCTTAAATATACTTCTTTTATATTTTTTTGTCATTTTATGAAAATATAGGTTATGGGAAAAGGTTAACGATATTCACATATTGAAATAAAATACAAATAAAATTTAATACAAGAAAATACATGTATTTAAATTTTATATTATATAATTATTTTGTATTATATAAATATACTTTCTATTTTATTTATGTTAATTTTTTGTAACCACAATTTCATATTCAAAAAGGAAAAGTTGAATGTGGTTATTATGTTTTAGGATTAATGTTTTATAACATTTTATCTAGGATAATTATTGAATTTATTAAAGTTAGTTCTATTATTCTGTTTGGGTTATGTATTAAAATATTATATGTTATAATTATATAATATTCCTTTTTATTGTATTATTTCAATAATGTTGTAATGTATATGGATAAAGACATTACACACCTTTGAAATTTTTTTAAAACTGTATTTTAGCAATAGATAATTTGTATATTGAGTATAATATATGTCTTTCTCTTTTAAATAATGTTAAAACAATGAGTATTGAGAAACCATTTTCCAGTTTGTGATGTGTTTTTCCATTTTTTATACATCAACACTTTTCATATGTTTATATGGAATTTATAATACTATATCTCAGAAAAAAAATATGTCCATTACTGGTCTATTCCATAATAGATGTGGACTGTGAAAAATAGTATAATTTCACATCAGTTTATCCCAAAACCGACATCGAATGAGGATTTCAACATCAATATTTCAAAAATAACCATTATCTAAAGATAATATTTATATTCATTATCATTAAATGTAGTTTTTAAATTATCACCCGTATGTAATGATAAATTATATCAATTTTTTATTTTTTATTTTAATTTTTATTCAAAAAACATGGAAAGTGATTTTCAGTATTGTTTTTAGAAATAGTAACATGGAGAGACAATATAAATGAACTTTTTTAATCATTTGGAAATTGGTTTGAAAAAATGAACATTTAAACTATTATTTATAACATCATATTCCCTATATATGTTTAATACAAAAAATTATATAAAAAATGGAAGCTAATGTAAAAAATGATATTTTCAAGTAGTATACAAAAGAATCCATCACAAGACCACATATACAACCACTCCAGGCCCCTTATAATTGAAACAATTCATAAAAAATATCTGACAAACAATAATATTCAAT
Source organism: Viscum album (assembly GCA_963277665.1). Taxonomy (NCBI): domain Eukaryota; kingdom Viridiplantae; phylum Streptophyta; class Magnoliopsida; order Santalales; family Viscaceae; genus Viscum; species Viscum album. The sequence goes on along the minus strand of OY728155.1, from coordinate 377,883,825 downwards.
ATATATAGGTTTTTTAATTGTAAAAATTAAATACTAACAAATTCTAAATCAATTTTGTGAAGTATCTTTTCCAAGTAGTATTGTAATATTCTCATTTATTCTCATTTAATTGTTATCATTTCATAATTATTCTACCTCATCCATTTCATATCTAACAATATCAATATAATAGAATTAGTATCATTGGTTTAATTTTTAATTTTTATTTTTATTTTATAACCATTTTCTACCTTCCTTCATGCCATTTGTAAAATGAAAACGTTGATTGTGTTATAATAAAACTACCATCAGTATTTTTGGCGTGATAAGTTTTTCAGAAACCCATAAAATTTCTATTTGAAATAATTATTAAATTAATAAATATGATATTTAAAAAATTATTTTTTTATATTTCATTCAAATATACACTTTCCTCCTTTTCTAGGTAAATGAACACACCGCTCATTCATGTGTACCGACTACCGTCACCAAAAAACTAATATATTTAATTTTTTATTCACTCATTTATTATCTCTCCAACTATCTTAAAATATAGTTTACTAAATTAAAAAAAACTAAATAATATAATTACATCCATTTCATAATTATTTTATAAAAAAAGAATCAATTTATTAACCATACTCACCCATAGATTAGTATTTGATTTTGTATTGTACGGTTTAACCACATACTTGAATAATTCAGTAAATATATATCATGGATAAATATAGAAGTATAAATACTAATGTCATTTTTAATTAATTAGATAAAACTTTATGGATTATATTTTTTAAATGGTATAATAATATATATATTATTTTCAATATACCTCCTTGTTTTCCGTTACAAATTTAGGAATCAAACTCATCAATAACATCAACTTCTTGAATAAATAATGGAATACATATAAAAAATTAGATCATTATTAATAAATATAAATTTTTATCCCCATTAACAATATTTTTCTCTAAAGTGTTAAAATTAATCTATAATCAATATTTGACACTTCCATTATGAAACTGGAAGTAAACAAATAATCAAATATTATAACATCAAAAAATTAAAAATGAAACATTACTAACTAATACAATAGTAATAAATTATTTTAAAATAATTTTATAAAATGTTTTGGGTATTAATACATCTCATATAGTTTTTTATGATTGTTATTAATTATATATAGTAGGAATTAGAACTTTTTCCAATGCATTATCAAATGAGAGAGTTTTTATGTTAAAATTTAACATTACTAATAAATGATTTCAATTCACCACATGTTCCATTTTTTATTTTGTAGTTTTTTTCACATTTATTTTTTATCATAAATTTAATAAAAGTTTTGTTATTTATAAATAAATATATTTTTCAACATTTATTGGTATTTTATCTGAAATAAAATTAATTCACACAAAAACTATTTTTTTTTATTTTTAGATAAAATCACTTTTCAGCTTAGTGAGAACCGAACATGAAAAAAGAAAAAAGGTTGTTCCAAGGGGATCAACTATGGAAGGCACAACATAGAGAGAAAATGGTATGAGTATGGAATTCAACAAGATCCACCTCAGACCTAGAAAAAACAGACAACAGTTATTGGAACAGAAACCCAAAAATCAGACCACCATCTCTATAACCACCATCACTATCACAAAACACCATGAAACCTTTGTGCCTAACCAGTAAGGGGTTGTACATAGAGGAACAATGATATAAGGGAATAGGTGGGAAAATAAATAGTATACCTAAGCCAGCACAAAGAAAAACTAGGAAGCCACACAGGTTAAAACAATATCAGAACATGAACGTTGGCAATTTGCAATGCATAGTAGTACAAGTAGTACCAAAGATGGAGGGAAAACGATGGTGGATTTTTCATAGATAGGAATCCAAACGTGGATCCACGAGATCACTAAACTATGAAGCCGAGAGAAAACCTACAACCAAAATGTCATAGGAGAAGAGAAAAGAGTTTATTCTAGAACCATTTGCATGCATGCCTTGTGTGATTGAAGGAGGATGAATGGGGGAGGAATATTCGTCAATATATCTCACAAGATATGAAACTGAGGATGCAAGAGCAAAGTAACAATAGCCAGAGGGGCCATAGGGGTGTTTCAACCAGGATACATTGCACACCACCCCAAATGGTATGTAGGTGGTGAAGGAAATTATAGACATCAGTGACCTTACGACGGTCAGATCTAGGAGGGATGGGTCATCGTCATCACAGACAGAGCCACTTAGAGAGGAGTCGTAAGGTTGACGTTAGAGACATGATCTAGGTCACTCGAGGGGGTTCCAGGCTCAAATTGAGGAGGGATGAATCTGATATTTTATTGGAGGAAAGGGTGGAATAGTGAACGTGGCACAAACCCAGGGAATAAACAATACGTCATCATGTAGAGATCTCTCATGAAACTCCCCTTATGGTCTCAACCTATCGAGAATCTAAAAGACAATAAATTCATAATTTGGTTTTGGACATAATTTTTATTTTATTCGGGTCTTGACAAATATTTCAAGTAAATTATTTTCCATATTCCATTATTATTATTTTACCCTCTTATACATGGTAACTCCACTCTTTCCAATTAGATATATTACTTATTTTAATAAAAATCCTCTTCAGTGGTTGGTTTCTTCCTATAAGTGGGTACATTGTTGGGATTAATAACCGTGATTTATATTTTCTTTTTTACTTCTATGACTACATTTCATATTCATTCCAATTTTGTTCTATCATAATTGGGTAACCAAATATTTTTATTTCATGGGATCCATATATTAATCTATAATACTTTACAAAATAATGTTTTATTATCATTTTTAGATAGTGGGATTTTTACAAATAATATTTTAAATATAAAATGAAAATTCATTTAAACTCGCAATTTTCTCTTTCACTACACATTATATGGCTTATAAATTATTTATTATAATTTATAGAGTATTTTGAATCATTTGGCAGAATTATTTTATGTTTTATTCTCTTCGTATTCTTTTTTTTAAATATAACTCAAAATTCAATCTTTTTTGAATGATGTTATAAAATGTTTTATAAAAACCATTTCTTTATATATCTTATATTTTTCACTGTGAAACAGAATTGATTCATCACACCCTTGGACATTCCTTATCATCAACAATTTATAAATATTATGTATCATCCAATACAGTTTTTTTTGAATTATCTATATTTGATATGTTGTATTTAAGGGTGTTCATATAGATACCCCGTCATTAATTAATTGGGGGAACTATTTAATAATACTTTTTCCCTTTATATATAAAATTTAAATTCCAAACATATTAACATATTAATTGATGTCTGTTTTCCAAGATAGTTACATAATATCATTGTACAACCATTCAAATTTTATGAGCTACCATGTTACAATTATCCATGAATTTTGAAAATATTCTATATTAAATACTATTGGAGAAAGATGTGAAACATGGTTTTACATAAATTTTTTTTAATGATATTTTGATTGAAATAATATGGAACGCATATATTGGTTTTTTATTTTCTGATTATTGTGCCCAAATGTATGTATACCTCCAATTATTTGGGTAGTGTTTTAATCTCATGTGATATTATATATGGTACATGAGAAGACTCCCTTGAAATTTTTGTTTTTTATTTGATGTGATCCCATACTTATGATTATGTTATTATGATTTTTATTTTTTGATACATTTTTATGATTGTATAAACTTTTGATATCATTATCAAATTTCATGTTTCTATGCATCTTTCACAAACTTATTCCATGGTATATGTTTGTTCATTTTATATTACATTCTACAGAAATGATGACCTTTGTTCGAAATTTTTTTTATTGTTCGTTGTTATAATATATTCTCACATAATAAGGATTTTTTTGGTTGTTATGATCTACTCCTTCATGCCATGTTTATTATTTTTTCCATTACATATAGTTTTCTCTCATCCCTTTCTTGTGTTCCCACATCTCTTTTTATGAAGGTGAGTATATTATAGGATAATTCTAAAATGGAGTATAGTTTATCATAATCGTATTGAATTTTTTCCCATGTATTATAAAATGAGTGTATATTGTAGGTAGTTCCTAGTGAAACTAAGACCCTTATTTATTTGGATGGTGATAAATTTATGAGATGTAATGTTTAATATATGAAAATAATGAAAAATATAGGTCTTTTTGTCTTTGGTCATCTCAGATTGTATCAATTCTAGGGTTTAATGACATTTTATTATCATTTCACATAAAGGTATGGGTATATTTTCTCTCATATTTCTTATTTAAGAGAAAAAATAAATAACAATAAATAATATAGTGAGTTTTTTCAATATTTTATTTACTATTAATATAAAAATAATCTAGAATGTAAGGAATTAGATATAGAAATAGAGTCTATAAATCTCTAAAGATAATAAGTCATTATGAAATATATAAATTCTAGTTGTAGTGGGGAAACTTATTAAAATTATATACTTAACCAAAGAAATGAATAGGAAGATAGAGGAGCTATAAAAAACACTATTCAATTGTAAAATATATATTATACATCCATCAATATATTTATAAAAATTAGTGGATGTATTGTATATAAATATTGAGGGGTTACCGATAATGGAAGTGATTGTAACGTCATAAAATTATGGAATATGAACATCATATTTGATAGAATTTATGACATGAAACAACAAGAGTAGAATCGAATAAAACACCATGATACATTACTATATATTATTTTAAAATAAATGCATCCTCTTTGATATCATTCAATGCATAAAACCCCAATTTGGAATGAAACATGATACCAAATTAAAAAATTATTATTTAAACAATACCATTATAAAGTAGACATTATGTTAAAATGTATGATTTGTAATAAATAAATTACTATAATAATCTGTTTTAAATATTTACCAAATAAATAAACTTTTTATCTATTAATTAGGGATAAATAAGTTCCATTTCAAAGAAACAAAAATGTATTCTGAAAAAAACTTATTTTACTAAAAGGTAGTTTAGTCGAGCGTTATGAAAATTATTTATTATTAATTTTGTAAAAATTTATAACATTCAATTGAAAAAATATTTTTTTAAATAAAAATTTTTAAATTATATTTCTGTTATTTTTTGTTATCATTTTGAAAACATGAATTGTTTGAAGAATAGTGAAAAACACTAAATTTTAATTAAAAACTACCATTTCATTTAAATTATTTAGAATGCTAAATTAAATTTTTAGTTAGTTTAAAAAAATGTGTTAATATATATATATATATATATCATTTAATAGAATCTATGTCATTTTAATCAAATTAATATTTAATTTTGATAAAAAAACATTGAAATATTTTGAAAATTTTCTCTTTGAAAACCTGACTTTATCATCATGTTTGTTGGATTATTTTTAAATAAAAAATTTCCACTTATATGAATGTAATTTGGAAAAATTGAATACATATATGGAATCATAATTATTGATACAATATAACAATTAAAAAATAATTTTTTTCTATATGGAATTGTTAAAATATTAAAAATTCATTGTCATAGTTAAGGTGAAATCTATTTTCACAGGGGTTAAAAAAATATTAAGGGTCTAAATGGCATACAAAAATGTATAAAATATATTGGATTGAAATATTTATTCCTTATCAAAACTAATCCTATATTAAACTTTATTTAAACCATATAGTTATGTAAAAAATGTGGGAAATTGTTTTTTTCAAGAAGTGAAAGTGTTCCACTCACCTCACTTAAAAAAGGACACCACATAATCTCCCTTATTAACAAATTCATAAACATGTGTATTAGAAAATATCATTAAAACCTAATTCCGAAAACGCATACCATAATCTTAGAAAAAATTTAATGTTTTAAATGCATTATAGGAATGCATTAGCTCTAATCTTTATGTGGTGATCTGAGATGAGGTAAAATTCCCAACTATGTATTTTTATTTTATTTTATCTTACACCTCTTTGATATATAATTAATTTATGATTATATAAATAAAATATTATACAAAATATACTATTATTTTTAGTTTAATTACATGTATTATATCCATACCCACATCTATCAAATAGGTTCTGAAATCATCATTCCTATGTATGACAGACTACCACCTCGTGAACCAATGCCATTTGTTTTCCATTACCACATATCACGATTTGGTATGATGGTGTATATAATATATATATATGTGGTATGTATAAAATAATTATAACCATTGATTCATTATATCATATATAACTTTTAACATTCCATTTTATAGGGAACAAAATATCACCAATCGTGTTTACTACAGACTACTGCCGCGAGAAGCGATGTGATTTGTCTTTCACTAATTCTTAAATGATAGGTGATTTTAATGAATATATGTGATATAAATAACAATTAATGATATTAATGATATATTTATCATTATTAAATCTCATTATATCATTTTCATTATTACCATTTCACTCATAGAAGATGATAATGTTGTTCGTGTACTTGTGGAATATGACCTTCATGAAACAATGTGACATTTTTTTATCACCACACAACATGGATGGTATATATTAGTATATTAAATGAAATAATATGATATATATGATATTATTAGAATTATATATGGATAAAATATTACTTAAATTATTTTCATTATGAACACTGAAAAATGGAAACATTACTCATGTGTATGTATATCCTACCGTCTCTTTGATTGAAACATAGTACATTTTACATAAATATAATTAATACTAGGGTTTTAAAGAATAAATTATCTATAAATATAATAATTATTTCATTATTATTCTTCTGGGGAGGTTTAAATAAGGACCACTTTTGCTATATTTATCCTACTAAAGTTGTTTTTGATAAAGATAAATATCATCGAAACATCTAACATAAACATAATTGATTAAGTAATCATACATAACATTGTAATAAGTAAAATAAAATTAAGAATAAAATAGTAAACGGTTCTAAAAATAGTAAATAATTAATATATGTTAATCATTTATGAAGATAAATATCATATGTGATGAGTCAGACTCAAGGTAAGGTGTTCTCATCACACTTCAACCTCAGCGAGATATACAACATATTCACCACATATTTCCTTTTTATAGTTTCTATACTAATATTTTTTTAATTATATCATGAATTAATATATATTAATGGATTAATTAATATATATTAATGGTATTTATAGATTTATGTGATTTTATTTCTTTTATGGGTCTAATGATTCAAATGTTACCGAAGTGGTAATGGATTATTTTACAATCTCATCATTATTTGAGATTATTTATGTTTGAAACTAAAAAGGGATAATTAATTGATATTTCTATATGAATAATATTATATTCTATTCTAATCAGTCTATTCATGATATTTTTAATAAATATTACCATTTTCCCACAAATTAGTAATTAAAATTATTGGGAAAATGTTTTTAAGAAAATATGACGTTATTTGTCCCTTTAGTTGTAATTCCATTTTAATCAGAATCCATTTTTTCTAAAATGATTTTATCAATTTCCATATTATTTAATAAATAAAATTTTACCTATTTTAATTTTTTTAAATATATTGATATGAATCCTCGTGTCAATTTAAAAAATAAATCATGTTAGGATTTTACCAAAAATTGGATAAGAATCATTAATTTACCATGATGGATGAAATATAATTTTCCACCTTCGTAGGAAATGAATTCTTTAAAAAACATTTTAAAACATTTCAATTATATTTTTAATTAAATTATTATTAATTTATATTTAAATTTTATATATTAAAACATGATTTTCAATTTTAAATTTTTTTTCTTCAAATGTAATTTTTTGATATTTTATGGTGTATCTATTAATAAATGTCAAAAAACCATCATTTTACTTATTATATGTTAATGATATGTTATATTTTATAACATATTAATTCTTTAATTGGATGTTTTATTATCCTTTTGATTGTGTATATATTAGTTTGATACTATTCATATTTCGCTAGATGGTTTATGATATTGTTTATTGATTAGGGATTGTATTTACATTTCTTATTCTATTTTTCCAACAAAAATATTTATATTTAGTATGTTCCAAAACATTCATATGAGTAATTACATAATCTTAGTATGTGATGGTAGGGGGTCTTTATATCCCCTTTTTGAATTAGTAGGTTTAATTAGATAATCTAGGGAGGGTTTTGGCAGAGGCCTTACCCATTTTTATAAATTTCATGGTACAAGGCCTCAATGATATTATATGTATTGGAATATAGTCTCAATGGTATTATATATCCTTCAAAAATTCCCCAATGATTTTTTTTAGATTTCCAATATTATACTTTACATCATTAAAAATTAAAATATTGATTTTCTAGGTTATTATTTGATAAGCTATAATATCCATTGATATATTTTCAAGAACATGTGTTTATTTAAATTGAATTATTTAACAATCATTTATTCATACCATAATATTCTCATCTTATTCACCATATGAATATTGTTTGAGTTATTTAACATTCCATGTTCATTTATCAATATTTATTCATAGCTTCTACTATACGCTTACTCTTATAGAGTATCTAAGCTCCCCCTTATATTTTATTTTTCCCAAGATGCGAGGAAGTTTTTTATGATTATTATAGAGAGATATAACAAGGTTAATAATGAAATTCTCATAAAATAATTAAATGTGTGTTTTATGTTTTAAAAGGGATTTTGAATTTAATCTATGTATCTTTTTCTATCAAGATTACTAAACTATTTGGTCTTTTAGGACTTAATAACTTGTTTTTATGGTAATTTAATAATGTAGACACCGTCTTCGGGCTACTAGGGTCAGGGTAACTCTTGTTGGTATTAGATAAATTTTATTATAATCCTTGGGATCTATATGTAGGAAAAAATTTATTAAGGAACATAACCCATTGATATAATCTGAGGAGAAGTATATAATATTATCCTTTTTTTCAAGGAAGTGATTATGTGGGTTTCATAGTAAATAAAACCATGTTTGGTCAATAAAATTAGACATGGATCTAGGATGGATATACCTATAGGGATAAAATTGAAAATGGAGTATTGATATTGAATGAATAATCACCAGGTGTATAATAACTGGCATTACAATGCACCTGGTTTGGAACTCCCAAGAGATATTTTTAGGATAAATAAAATTTTGTTTAAAAATCATTATGAATGAGTTCAAAATAATTCTATCCAAATGGAAACCATGTTTATGCATATAATATTAGATAATTTTTTTTTATTTTTTGTTAATTAATTCAATTGTTTTGGTATTATATATTATTTTATATAATTATGTGATCTAATCTACTGTATTCCATCATTTAGAATAAGCACATTATATAATGTATGGTAACTGCATTAATGCACACAATACAATGAATAAGAAGGATCATTTCTTTGATGGGCCTAAGCAAATAGCTCTAAGAGAAATTGTCTACCACAAATTATCATTATATGAGTATAAAATATAATGTGCAATCAATATAGAGAAATAATTCATCATGATTCATGTAATAATATGGAAGCATGACAAGAAGAGGACGATAGGGAAAATATTGTATAAAGGGACGAAGGGAGATAATGATTTTACAACATGTGGAACATGTGGATGTAAACACCTTGGAATATGATTATTAAGAAAATGTGTTTTCTTTAAATATGGGGAAAATTCCACCATGATTATGATTTTATAGGACAAAAATCATCTACCAATGTGATATACTTCAATTATAAGAATATGGGGAACTATTTAAATGAATCCCACAATCATCAATGGAATATACCTCAAAAGATGTTAAGGGATCATTGTAAATATTATTATATTGATACAGCCGAAGTTGAATGATTACTATTCTTGTGTATTTCGATACAAGAAATATGTTTTTAAATTATGTTATTAATTAGGTTATTTTTATATGAATTGCGAAATATGTACCAAGTGTACTAAAATATCATTTCTTCAAGTATTTGAAATCATTTGTTGAATGGTACCATGAAAGGTTATTAAGTGGAAATTTTAATTTCTTAGAAAACACATAATTGAGGGAGGATAAAAATTAATATAGTCCCAATGTTGAGATAATAGTCATAAATAGGGTTTTATACAGGTGTTAGTAACCATTATGGTTTATATAATCATTGATTATGATGTAATTATGAATTAAGAAAATTTGGTAAATTTTTTGTAATTTTATTAATAAAGTTTTAGAAAAAGGAAAACCCACATGAAGTGTGAAAACCCATTACATTTGATAAGGGTCTAGAGTTTTAACCTACAATCGAATGAATATAATGGGATAACACCTACCATTGACTTCTGTGATGTCATGGTTAAAATTCCATTTTTTAGTTAAATGTTTTCATGAATAAATATTATTATTGAAACAATGGTGTTTGAATTCATGTTTAGTTATTAAAGTATTATATTGCATAACTTGTGATAACCTTATTGGATTAGGAAAATATTTAAAAATATATGGAAACAAGTTTCATGATTTTATGTATCTTATGATCAATTTAATGTAAATTTTAGTACTTCAGGACTAATATTTCTACTTATATATTCACTTACTGTAGTAATAAATTAATTGAACGTAGTCAAAGAACAATAAAATATAAAGTTTTTTCAATGAAATATTGACATATCAATTAATTAAATGTTTATATATTCTCATAATAGTTGTTAATGTAATTATTCATCTCTAGGAAAAATATATTAAAACAAAATTCTATCATAATATGTTGTTTTCTGAGGAACTAATGGACATTTCACCCATGACTAATTTATTGTTTTATGGTTCTTATAATTCTCTCCATGAGACACTTTCTTATGAACAATGACCTCTATTAATATTTATAATTATATATATTCTTTTCTTCCATATTTATATATTCAGTTTCCACCAATGTTCCCCAAAATATATCCTAAGTTTAACATCTAAACCAATGTTCCATATGCTGGTGTCCTGAATGAGATGGTAACATGATATCAAGCACACCAAACCATACGTGAGAGGCTACCGATAAGTACTAAGGGTCTAATATCAATAATGGGGATACTATACCATTTTTATTAATGTAGGAAAACCACAAATATAAATAAACAATATCAAATTGAAAAACCAAATTGAATTCTATTACCAAAATAGACTGGAAATAAAATCTGATCCAAAATAGGAAACAATGTACAAAACATTAATATTAGATATTTCATTACAATAAATGAGTCATGTTACATATGAAAAATCCAAAAAATAAAGACATTAACAACTCCCAATAGAGTCCCAACACTATGTCTTGTTCCCTCATCCATGCTCTATCCAAACTCATCCATCTAGCCTAAGGATATTGACATTAACATGTCCTAAGAACATAATGTATATTCTAGTACTGATTAAGAATCCTGAGTAGGGTGTGACATCAAATCAATAGGAAAAACCCAACGGTATCTAAATAAATATTTGTTCCATAACATTGTTTTTAGTTGTATAATGAATAATGTAAAATAATTAGAAAATAATTTTTCATAATTCGTTATTCTTTATTTAACCCCATGAATACCCCTGGGTTCATGATGACACCCAAGAAATCAATGTCTACATTGACCAATGCTAGTGTTTAAAACATATCACATAGGGAAATTAAAATTCATTATAATGTAGGATGTTATTATCCCTTTAATTATATTTTATTACATTTCCATTAGGACTATAATCCAATGCCAATATCATGGGTGTAAAATGTCGTGTCTATTACCCTATGGGTATTTAGAGCTTTAGTCTCTATCCCACACCGAATGGGTATTTGGATAATTAGTCCCTATCACATTTATTAATATTTACAAGCATGGTTTTGGCCTTGGACATCATGTCTAGCACCCCATGGGTCTTTATATAATCTGTCCATATCTGGAACCCCATTTCTCAATCAATCACATATGTCATGCATGTCGCCTTTAACAAGGTTAATCGACATTAACCATATAATCAATAATTATCACCATGAAATACTATTTCAAATATAAATTCAATAAAAAACCATTAATTTAATCACATGGAATAGTATGAACATTTCACCATTAAACCATCTATAATAATTAATTCACATAACCCATTAAACCTTCAAGGTTAATGAAAACATCCATTTATTCTAATAATCAATCAATTCACTCTCTCAAAAACTATCCAATTATACAATCCCACTTTATCTAAAAATTCCATAACACCTATATGTCATGACTATAACACCATTAAAATAATTGATTAACTAATTCATTAATCCAATTCAAGATGTGATTTTAGATCGTGAGAATTTAAATTCCACAATTCCATAAAAGAAAACACAATCAAGACTATGGGATTTTCAATTTAGATTATTGAACTCAATTTCATTGACAACTATTTTCCAAACCAGAAATATCCAAATTGAGGCAAACCGTTCACATACACAACAATGGATGATATCTAGAACTAAAAAATTGATCCAAGATCAAACAAAAGAAGATCGTTCATAACAAAGATCTAAAAGGTTTCAAATGGTTATTTAAACACTAATCATAATCTAGAAGGAAGCATGAAAGAGTGACTGATCCTATAGAAAAACGATCACATGATGAAATAGGTTTAGATATTTCAATCATATATTTGATTCATCATGAATAGAGTTCAGAAGGCCTAAAAATCATTATATGATATTCTAAAAACGTTGAAATGTTTTTATGGTTGATAAGTTGTATTTTTGGACGTAATTCAGGGTTAGAAATTTTTTTATAAATTTTTAGGGTTTAATTTTCAATGTGTATGGTTTTCCTAAACTGTGCACATTTACTATGAAACTATATTTAGAGTTTTAAGGTTTCTACTAAGAGGGCATTCATTTTTAGAAACCATGCACAACCCATGTTACCCTCCTTTGTCTGGAATTTGATTGTTTACTAGGAATAGGTGAATGATTTGGGAAAACTGCATTCCCACTGTGAACTACCACTTTTCTTTCCAAATTTATATGTCTTTATGAAAAACACCTCGAAACAAGAATATTCAAGATACATCAAAACAAGTGTAAAAGAGTTCATAAAAATGACCTCTAGGGATCTCCAGAAAAAATTGGGATCTTATAATCTCCCCTTGTTATAACTAATAGTCATTGATCTATACTCCCTATAATCAAAAAGATTCCGAGGTTAAAAGATTGGGCCAAAGATCCCATATATCATATTATCTCTCCCATATTTCATCATGAACACATCCATGTTTCCAAAATATATAAAGTATCTACACAATATTTCACCACAACACATTATCACTACCATCCAACACACATATCATATTATCCTAAAAGGACACACCTGTTTGAAGGTCAACGTCATCCAAATTGATCAAATGAGAGGTGTTTGGGTGATTCCACCAATGCTATGACACATGGAAATAATCGTTCATAACATTGTATCTTTATGGAAGAGCCAGTCAATATGACAACTTCCCGATTCGTTCCATATCATGAAACGATCTAACAAACCTTGGAAACAACTAACCCTACCTCCAAATACTGCAGTGACCCAAACTTGGTGACACTCGAAGGAAAAAATGATCACCCTTAATAAACACTAGGGGTGGTTGGTGACAATGATCATGCAACTTCTTCTACTCTGATCCATATACATACATTTCTGAGTCAATTGAACATGAAATATTCTGCATGAGACTCGGTCCAAAATGTTTTGACTCAATTACCTATATGCAGATAGAGATTATCTATATATCCTCCCATAAAAATCCTCATATGGTTCCATTCATATAATCCCATGACAGCTATTATTATATGAAAACACCAAATGTTATAGGTGCTTATCCCAAGTCCCACCAAAGATAAGAACACAGGCTCGTAGAATTTACTCTAAATAATATATATTACATTCTTAATTCTCATCTATTTATTGATAGAAAGGCATTCTCAATAATAAATTTGTACTATGATACTCCATAAAGACATTTCAGAAGTATGATTTAATGCATGAGTCAGAGTATGAAATAATACTCTTTGTCACCCCTGGTTGATTGATTATCTCCTGAATGTATAAGTCTCCCAACTGATCCATTGATAATGTCTCCCATATATGAGGTAAATTCACTAAATTCATGAATCAACTGTGAAAAACCAAAATATTGTAATTTTGCTAAGAAATACTTGAGAGAAACACCAAAAAATTATATGAAACATCATCCCACATCCATTACGGAATGGGTAATGGATATTGTAAACCACCATGTTGATTATGCTAGGCCTTCACTTGTTGATAGTTGTAACATCATTTCATGAACCCTATAATATTTTTTTGATTCTTGGACACCAATATTTCTGATGTAGTTCATCATAAATTTTGGTCAAAATAGGTTGTACCTCCCATTCAGAGGAAATAAAATCACACATCAACTCCACTGGAATACACATAGGTATAACAACATAGCCCAAGAAATAGATGATGTCATCCCCATCTATAGTTCAATCCGGAGGTGACTTCCCACCATCAATTATTTTCTCAAAACCAAACACTCTAGATACTCATACTTAATATCATGATTCTATCATAAGAGTTTAGAATCCAGTGATACACTTTGTCCCTCCTAAACCAGAACGTGCATCTAATCCCATATAGGCATCATCTTCCACTTAGAGGTGGAGTCATGAACTGCTTGAGCCAGTGTTTTCCATATCAAATCATTAGAAACACTATTTTCATTCATGAAAAATATGCCATATAAAATCTATGATTTTATATACTCAACCCATCTCCACTGTCGAATATTGAAATATCATTGTGAAAATATATAGTTTATAAATTGTGATTAGTAAACACAATATAATTTTTTCCCAACAGATAATGTATCCAACACATAAAATCACAAACCACTATAGTAAACCAGAATTCATACATTGGGTAATTTTGTTCTTGTTTTATCAATATTCATGGACCATATGACACAACTCGATCACCCAATATCAACACTACACCAAGTGATACCCCTAATGCATCACTAAACACCATATAATCCTCTTATGGATAGGGTAGGATCAATATTATTTCCACCGTCAACCTCTTCCTCCACTATTGGATTGAATTATCACATGTGATAGTCCAATTAAATATATGTCTCTTATGGTTCAAGATGGATAGTGGTGATAAAAATAAACAAAATTCCATAATGAACCTCAGATAATATAAAGGTAAAACAATAAATATAAGGATTTTAAAAACATTCTTAGGGTACTCCTAAGAAAACATTACAAGATATTTATCTAGGTCCACTCATACATCTTCCTTTGAGATGATATATCATAAGAAATGTACCAAATTAATACAAAAATGACACATCAATTTCAAAGATAATAGATGATGATATCTCCCCATAATTAGGAAAATATCAAGGTGTTGGTCATGATCTTCATTAGTCTTGGATTACTCAAATATGAAATACATGAAAAATAATACAAACTTATCTAGGTATGGAGGGATGATTTGGTTCTTCAAGGCCATAAACCTAGCATGAGTGTTTATGAACCCAAATGGAATCAAGAAAAACTCATAAAGATCATATCTTCAACTAAATGAAGTTTAAGGTATATTAGAATGTATAAATCTCAACTGATGATATCCAAATACCAAGTCAATCATTGAAAATACAGAAGATCCTATCAACAGGTCATGAAATTCATCGATATGTGCAAAAGGATGATGGTTCTTCAATATCAGCTAATTTAACTTCTAACAATCAACACATAAGCGCAATGTCCTTTCATCTCTGTTAGATAACAAGATGAGAGAACCCAAGGGTGTCATAAATGGATGGATAAACCCCTTATCCATCATCTATTCCAGTTAAGTCTTGATTTTTTGAAGCTCTATGGACTCCATTATATATAGTGGAATAAAAAATGGCTCAGCCTATTGGTGATCTCAATTATAAAGTCCACATATCTCTTAGGTGGAATCCAAGAGAATTAATTATGAAAAAAATCCCGGAACTTATCTAATATGGGTGAAATGACATCTTGATTGACACCCCAATCATCTAGAATTAGAATAGAAACCATGGTGGTGATCTCTCCTAGTTGCAGATGGAGTAACCTTCCGGGCCGGCCTAGATATCCCACTCTCCACGATGAAGGTAATTGTCACCCCAAAGAAATGGTAATTTTACTCACTTGTGGCAATAATCTAGGTGTTGATGAAATGATACTAAAAATTTCATAAAAAAATATTGTAAAATCAAGAAATTTCATGGATGTAAAGATCACATAGAAAATTATAATCCCCAATATCTAGAGAATGTCCCTTTTAGAAATATATGTCCCAAAAACACAACCCCATTTGTGTATTTGTTATCATAAACCTACTCAAAAACTCAAATACTAGACTCAATAGATTGAAAAGTAGTGTATTCATAATGTAGTGATAGGAACATGTATCAAATAATTCATGATAAAGAGTAGAAGCTACAATAATAGTAACTATAACATTCAATTGTCTATCCCCATTTTACACAAGTGTAGGATGAACTGCATGAATCTACAATTTCCCTCTTCCCTAGGATACAACCCAAGTCTCTTATGTTGGACCACTCGGCTAATACAGATTTACTTTCCCAAAAGAACCTCATCCACTAACTCAACAACCATAATCAATAGAACTCTAATTTCCCAACTGATATTGTTTTGAGAACTCCTTCAAGATCACTAATTATGCCTAAATCCTCCCTTATTAACAATTTATCAAGGGCTCCCGAGGTACCACTATAGATTTTATATCCTCCCACTACCTATTTAATATATATGTGGTCAGGAAAATAACAATGAATTTTAATCTAAAAGCTGCACTCATGGAATAACACTAGGTGAACATCTTGAGTAACTGACCCTTCCCCTTGGAAGCTCTAATTCCCACCACTCCTGTCAACATTCAAATAGTAATACTTACTACTCTGAAAATTGGTAAATCTTAATCATTTAGAAGAAACAACCATCACTATACGAAAACTCTCTTCTATGTTTCCCTCATATATGATATCCAAACCGACCACTATATAAAACATGTTTATCTAAATTTATTTAACCTAGGACTAAATATCAAACATAATCCAACTCTGATAATGTAATTTCATAGCCATATAATTTAATACTAGAAAAATAGAAAAACATTTAAATTCAATAAAGATACCAACATATCCCATTATAGATATAATCCTAGGGGCCATCCTCATAAAGATTGATTCTCTATATAATCTTAGTTTTTTAGCAAAAAATTGCTTTAGGAACATATCTTAGAAGTCATTCCCTACAATATTATCTAGGTACTCTTGCTGATCCTAAATAATCCACAATTAATTCATTCATCCTCACCGAATATAATCTGGTATTTTTAATCTCTTCTCATCATGATTTTCTAAGGGGTCAGGAACTATCTAAATAAACACAATGTAGAACTCATTTTCCTCAAGTCCATCCTCTCCAATAAATTCCAAAGGGTGATAACACTAGAACCTTTATGGTATGTTTGAAATACTCTTAATAAACCCTATGATCTCATTCCATATACTACATAAACTATGAAACTTTCTTGTGGAACTAATTTATAGATTCTCACCCACAACTATCAAAGCCTCTAGTTCAAGTATTGAAGGCATATTTTCAGCCATGTCTGCTTATCGTCCACTCAAAATGCACCGTGATGATCTCTACAATTCCAAAAAAAGAGATTAGGAAACAATACTCATTATTATCGCATTAAAATATGTGGGATACTCATAAATCCATAACAATTCATCCCACATTCCCCAAAACATAATCAAAACTAAGGTTCTATCATTACCCTCAATCATCACTAATCTAAGTGACGACTAACATCATGTAAACAAATTTATAACTCAAGGATTACTATTATATACCCATTTATCCATTTTAATTAATCACATTAGAATAAATTTTAATTTTTAATTTCATAATTGGATCTTTTTCATTTACAATTTCACAAAAATAAAAAAAAAAATTTATAGAAACAATTTTTCCTAAAAATGAGTTTTACTGGTGTGCCTAAAAATAGTGAATGGTACAATAATACCATAGTTCCTATAATTATAAAAGGATATTCAAATACCATTATATACTAGGCCATGACTAAAATATCCAAAAATAATGTAATTACAAAAAAATTTCATCACTCACATTGAAATCACATATAACTTTAATGGAAAACATCAATAACAACAATACCACACCAGGAACTCGATTTTTTCCACATGCATTGGTAATATACTCCCCTGAACGATCTCATAACAAAATAAAAAATCATCCTAGTCTATTATATACCTATATAAAATATGAATAAAAAATAAAATAATAAAAGACTCATTTGATACAACATGGAAATATCTTGAAATGGGTGCCACATGCTAGTTGGTTATGTGACCTCAGGCACACAAACCGGTATACCAGAGGCTGCAGGCTAAAAATGAGTATGTAATATAGATTATGGGTAGACTATAAACTCTTTTTAAAAATATAAAATAAATACAAATAAATAAAAAATATTAAACTAAATAACTAAACACAATACCATAACAAAAATCGACCAGTATCATATGTTGTACCATAGTAGGAAACAATGTAAAAACTAAAGTAGTAATTATATCATGTTATAATATGTGACATGATCTAAATGAAAAAAATAAATAAATTACACTTTAAAGTCCAAAGGGGGACCGAAAACCATGCCTAGTTCCCTTATCCATGTTTCATCCAAACTCAGTCATCTAGAATTGGGCTCCTACCATTATATTGTCCTGCAGACATGATGTCTATTCAGGTACAAATCGGGCAGCCCCAGTTGAGTGTGAGTAAAACATTATAGGCTATCACCAACAATATCTAATGAAATTTCAGGTCAATAAAAGGGCATAAAGTTGTATAAATAATAATATACAACAATAAGTAAAAAAAATTCACAATTTATTACTCTTTATTTTACCACATGAATACCCTTAGGTTCAAGATGACATTGGAAAAATCAATGCCTACTCCGGCCTATGTCAGAGTATGAACCATACCCCCTATGGAATAACAATTAATTATAACATGTGATTTAACAATAAATTTAAATCTATGTTGTGACACATCCATTTGGAACCATTTTCCAATGCCAATCTTATGGGTAGAGAATCTCATGTCTAGAACACCATGTTTATTTGAAGCATCAATCCATATCCCATCCCTCCAGGGTATTTTGGGCATCAGTCCCAATCCCATACAATAATATTCACATGCATTTATTAAGGCTTATAATTTAATGGATTACACCGTTTAGGTATTTGGAGAATCAATCTATATCCCACGTAACATTTTTTGAATCAATCACATATTTCTGGCATACAACATTTAACAAGGTTAATCGATATCAACACTCTAATCAACAATTTTCAATAGTATATTCCATTTTAATAATCAATAATATCATAATCCTTATATTTAATCACATATAATATGTTGAAAAATTTACCATTGGACCATCTATTAATTGTTTGTTCCCATAACCCATTATCCCATCAAGGTTATGCCAAACATCCCTTTATTTCTATTATCTGTCAATTCCACAACTCAAGAGTTCACTAATTACACAATCCATTTAATTTACCAATTCTAAAATCCTAATATCCCATAAATTTCATAATCATATCATCCTGTTACTTAAATTACCAATTAATTAATCGAGTTCAAGATGTGATTTACAATCATGGAAATTTCTATTACACAATACCATTCAAAAAAATATAATCCAGACCATAGGATTTTCAATTTATACCATCTACATCAAGGTTATTTTTGAGTGTTTTACAAACAAAAAGGATCCCAAAATTGATGCATAACATTCCATGTCACAACGATGAATGAGATCTAGAACAGAAACAAAGTTCCAAGATCAGACTAAATTACATCAATCCAAACCTATATCTAAACCGCTTCCAATGGGTAATTAAACATTCCACTCTATCTGGAATGTGAGATGATAGATATAGGAATCCAATCAAGAATAGACCACATACCATAATAGGTAGATATCCATTAATCAGATCATTGATTAATCAATAATAGAGTTTATAAGGTTTATATATACCTCCAGGAGGATGAAAAAATATATGAATGAGTTTAGGGATGATCTGGAGTGTTTTGGGATATAATCCAGTGGTTCAGGATTTTTTGTATAATTTTTTAGAGGGTTCAATTTCAATTATGTTTGGTTTTTTGTACATGGGTAATGGTATTCCAAAACAATGAGCCTATTGTTAGGGGCACACAATTTCTACAAACAGGACACAGAGTTTACCAATCTCTGCACTAACAATGAAATCCCTAACTGTTAGGGGTTACATTTTCCACTTGGGGATGCACTGCCCCTTTTCTTCCCAAATTTATTATTTTTCACTCAAACAACCCAAAACAAAAACTTAAGCAACATACATCATACCAAGGGTAAAAGAGTACCTAAAAACTTACCTGATGCATCTCCAAAAATGGTTCGGATCATTCACATATATGTGTGTTATTCTAGAGGATAGCTGGACTCTACTTCACAATTTTCAACAAGATATTTTATCAACCATTCTTAAGATGTGGGATTTAAATAAAGATATTTCAAATGAAAAAGCCCTAATTTTTTAGATCATGATTAAATTTTGGGGACAAAATTTATCTATGGTGGGGTAGAATATGACACCATGTGAATTTAATATATGATCATCATATTTTGAAGTGTGTATGCTATAAAAAACAAAGTTGGGAATGGAATATAACATCATAAGAATTTATGATATATTTATTATTAAATAAACTCAATCTATTCTAAATATTATAATGCAGATAACATAAAGTTTGAACAAAATGTGATACCCTTTTAAAATATTATTGTTAAAAACATTCCATTATATCATAGCTATTATATGAACATGTATGAATATTAAAAAAACTATGATAATTCTACGTTTTATTTAAGTATAAAAAATAAAATATATATCTATTGATTAGAGATAAAATTTGAACCATTTGAAGGAAAGAAGTAATTTTTTCTAAAAACCAAAATGTTTCTAAAGGGGTTTTTAGTTGAGATTTGTAAAATTAATTTATAATTACTTTTTACATTATATAGAAAATTGATTTGAAATAATAAAATTATTTTTGAAAATAATATTATCAAAATTATCATAGGGTGACATTTTGTGATTTTTCTGAAATGTTTTAAATTTTGATGAATAATTAAAAATACTGAATTTTAATTCAATAATTCCATTTTTTCAATTATTTATGTTTTTAATTATATTTTTAATTGGTTATAAATTATCATTAGTTAAATTCAAAATATATTAATCTAATTTATTTCACTGGATGAATCTTTATATTGATTGTTTATATAAAAGCTTTGTAAACTTTTGGTCAGTTTCTCCTTGAAACCCCTATTTCTAATCTTGCATGCAGAATTAATTATAAATTATTTTTCCACATGTGAATGGCATTTAGAAATAATTTATTCAATTATTGAATCAAGATAATTTATATTATCAAATATTTTGAACTTAATTATTGACCGTAATAAATAGAAAAAGTAGTCAATATTATTTACCATGGTTAAGGAAAAAATGATTTTCCATGGGGTTAAGCTAAATATATATCATGTAAATGACATAATAACTTGTCTATAATATATTTTATGGAAATATTTCCACTTTATCAAGTATTATTATTTATAATAATACATTTTATACCCATTTTACTTTTGAAAATAACGAGTACACATTTTTCTTTTGAATACTTACCTGTGTGCCACTCTCCACACTTAAAAGGCCACCCTTTATCTATATTATTCACACCATGAAACCCATTTGTTTGGATATGGCTTATACAAATCAATTACCAATGACCATACCCTCATCCGATATGCCTATTTCAATAAATCTATTCTATGAATAATTTGGGTATAATCATATAGAGGTTATCTGTGAAGAGAAAAAATTCATAACCACACATTTATATTTTATTTCATCTTCCACATATTTAAAATCTTATTCGTTTATAATTTTATAAAAACAAGAGTATCTAACATATATTGTGATTTTGATCTGTTATGTTTTCTTATCTCACTTCTTCTTCCATGAGACATGTGCCATATTCACCACTAATTTCATTTGTACAGTGTATATACTACCCATTTTAAAAGTTATTTCACAAATTAATTTGTCTTCAGTATTTTAGGGCTTCATTTAAATTTATTTATTTCATGGGGATTTTCCTTCAAAATTTACAAAAGTGTTAGTGGTTTATTTCACAATCACATAATTATTCAGGATGGATTTTGTTTAAGTATCACTCAGTGAAATAATTTGATCTTTCTATTCTAGAATAAATAAATTTTCTTATCCCATGGTTATTCGTGAATTTTTTATGAAATAGTATATTTTACCCTCTTTTTTACTTAAAATTAATGAAATAATGTTTTTATGAAAATCTAACTTTGTAAATTTCTTCATTCAGAAATCATTTTTCATATAAAACATTATTTTCTAAAAATGATTAAAAAAATTGGTTTCTAATTTTTTAAAATTATTAATTAATTAATGTTTTGTAACGTCCCGGTTCCGAGTGCCACTCAACGGGTGCCCCGAACCCGGTTCTCCACGTGACATCAAGGGCATCTCCCAAAATTCCAGAGGCTTCCGACTAACAGCGAGGGGCCATGTCTAATAGTGGGGAAACTATGCCATCATTTGTCAAAGTGTAGGGCAACGGAATAAAAAATAAAACATATCACTAACAGCAGAAGAAGTAAATCATACACAACTGAAATAAACAACAGCAGTGCATATAACCAATAATATATAGAAAATGGTGCAACATGTCTTAAGTTCTAGGAAAATAGCCAGAACATGTTACATAGTAGTACAACACAATACAGAGTACAAGTACAGAAAAACAAAATAGTAGGCAGCGGCATCGCGAGCCTAGGCCTGGTCACATGCCCTCCTACTCCTCAGTAACAGTCAAGTACCTATATAGGGACTCTTTCCTCTATCCACACCTGCAGATATGTAATCTTTTTGGGCCGAAAAGAATTACCCAAATAGGGTGTGATAAATATATCTCAGTAGGTACCCACCAAAGGCCCGTGCCCAACTATGTGTAAGCATGCAACAACAGTGTGTAATAGAAAAATGCAATAAAGTAAGAAGTACTGAAAGTAACTAACTTAACAATTGAACTGCCATTTATTTATTCATTTAATCCATTAAATATTAGAAGTCACCACAGTGCATTTCTAAGTAAACAGTCCACGTCCTCAGACAAACAAAACCTTACCCTCATGTAAAAAGAATCCATCACGTAGGTACAACCCTTAGGTGTAATAGAATTATCCCTCAGGCGTATAAAGTGTCGCCCTCAGGCACAGAAGTCAAGCCCTCAAGCACAAAAGGTTTCCCTCAGGTGATATAACTACAGCCCTCGGGATAAATAGTACAGTGCCCTCAGGCTAATCACAACAACTCCCTTAGGATAAACTGGTAATTGGGCCATTCCAACTGGTAAACAAGCAGTAACAATAAATTCCTCTCAACACAATTCTATAATTACTACTTTAAAGGCATACACTCGGGTATCCTGGCCAAATGGCTAAACAGTGGAACACACCCCCGGGGTTGTTCCGGATCCAAGAAATGATCCCAACTAATATTTCATTATCACAATTTAATCACCTATAAAATTATAGGCATTAAATATAGCAAAAGCCTCAGCCACACGACACCCCAACATGGGTTCGTGGCATAAAAATGCACAAAACTCACGGCTGTTGGAAAACTAAACACCAAGCCACCTACCTTAAACGCCAACGATGCTATACCCAAATTACGACTCCAGAAACGCCAAATAATGGCATATATATGACAAAAAACAAAACCCTATTAACCTCAAATAATTTCTTTTAGGAGAAGAATTGGTCAGAAATATCCAAGGAGATAGAAGCCCTTACCCGTGCGCTTCCAACGGGATCGTTCGAGGTGGAAACCGATTCCAGAAGAACACCCGGTGGATCTTCTAAGGTCTGACCTCCTCCTTTGGCTCCAAAATGGCTCAAATGCCTCCTATACCAAATGAGGAGGCTACTGCCTGTTTTAAGCTGAAAAAACAAAGTACAGGGCATGTACTTCCAAGTACACGGCGTGTACTCCATTCAAATAATTGTTCCTCTGGCGGCACCGCCACACTGTTCATCCGTCGACATGATTACACGGCATGTACTCCTGAGTACATGCTGTGTACTGCCGCCCAAGTGGAAGCTGCTCCACCGCCTTACAGTTTAGGCATGCCGATTGACTACACGGTGTGTAAAGAACCAATACACGACGTGTAGTCGGTTCCTACACCCCTCGCCGCCGACATGGCCACACGCCCTGTGTACTTATCCCAACATGGCCACAAGTACACGATGTGTGGAAAAGTACACGGCGTGTAGTCCAAAAATTTACGATTTTCCTCCATTTTTCATATTTTCTCAAAAACACTCATGGAAAAGGAAAATGAAGAATCTCGTACCTCAAAACTAGGAACCGGGTTCTTACAAACTTCCCCCATAATAAAGATTTGTCCCTGAATTGCCCTTCCAAGGGTGGTGAGGATATAGCTCTGAACAACTCCGGCCACTGAGCACGTACGTCGGCCTCCTTCTCACAGGTCTCGTCCTGCACTCGGCCATGCTTCTATAGCACCCGCATGAGAGGAACTGACCGGCCTTTGAGAACCTTCGTGCTCCTATCAACGATACAGATCAGATGCTCCTCAAAGGATGCATCTGCCTCCAGCTCAACCTCCTCAGGCAGAAAAATGTAAGATGGGTCTGAATGATAGCAGCACAATTGAGACACGTGAAAGACATCGTGCATGGCTCGGTATCGTTGTGGTAACTGCAAAAGATAGGCAACCAGCCCGACTCTCTCCATAATCTCAAATGGCCCCACATTCCTCCATGAATGCTTAACATGTATCCTAATCCACTTGTGTCCCAGCCTCGGTGAAACACGCAAGAAAATCTGATCCCCGACCACAAACTCCAAAAGTCATCTACGGCGATCAGCATAAGATTTATATAGAGACTGCGCGGTAGCCATCCGCTTCTGAATCAACCGGACCTGATCACATATCTCCGGGACGATCTGTGGCCCTAGTAAAGCTGCCTCACCTGCCTCTAGCCAGCACATAGGTGATCGGAACGACCTACCGTATAAATCCTCGTATAGTCCCATTTCAATAGTTTCTTGAAAAAAAGTGTTATAGGAAAACTCTACTAAGGGTATATGCTTCTCCCAAGAGACCCCAAAGTCTAGGACGAATGCACGCAGCATGTACTCTAGCACCTGTACCGTATGCTCTGACTGGATATCGGTCTGAGGGTGGTAGGCTGTGCTTAGAAGCACCTGTGTACCCAGTGCCCTCTGAAAACTCTGCCAGAAACGAGAGGTGAAGCAGGAATCCCTATCAGAAACGATAAAACTAGGGACCCCATGAAGACGAATGATCTCTCGGATATACAATCGTCCGAGCTCGTCAACACCGAAGGCCTCCTTGATCAGAAAGAAGTGAGATACCTTTGGGAGTCTGTCCACGACAACCCACATGGATTCATTGCCTCTAGGTGACCTCGGTAACGCAGTCACGAAATCAATCACGACATCATTCCATTTCCACTATGGAATGGGTAACTGTTGTAACAGCTCAGCTGGCCTCTAGTGCTCCGCCATCACCTGGTGACAGGTGGAACACGTCGTAACAAAACCAGCTGTCTCACTCTTCATAGCCGGCCAATAGTACCGACGCCTCAAGTCACGGTACATCTTGGTAACCCCAGGATATACTGCCCATGTTGAAGCATGAAACTCCCGCATCAGCTCCTCGCGTATATCTCCTGGAACCCGTACTCATCCATGGAAACACAGGACATCGTCATCGCCTATTGTCTAACCAGGAGGAGGGTCCACACTTGCCAACGACTCCCGTAGAACTAGGCCTTCTGAATCCGATAGCTGCCTCATCCTCACTCTGTCCATGAGGGTAGAAGTCACAGCTAATGAGGAAAGATATGTCTTCTCCTGACTATCACGCACCTCCAGATGCATATCAGAGAACAAGGCCATGAGCTGCCACTCACCACTAGACTCTTGCACTACATGTATCTGAGTCTTCCAGCTCAGTGCATCAACTACTGCATTACCTTTACCAGGTGTATAGTCAAGCTCAAAATCAAACGACTGAAGGTATTAGACCCACCTCCTCTGCCTCAGATTCAATTCATGTTGAGTAAAGATATACATGAGTCTTTTGTGGTCGGTGAAAACCAAAAATTCCCCCCCAATAGATAATGTCTCCAACATCACAACGCATGTACAACTGCAGCTAACTCGAGATCATGCGCCGGGTAATTCCTCTCATGTGTCCTCAACTGCCAAGACCTGTACGCGACAACTCGGTCGCCCTGCATCAAAACTACTCCCAGCCCAATACCCGATGTGTCATAGTAAACTGTATAGCTCCTCCCCTACTCTGGGAGTATCATGATCAGTGATGAGGTCAACCTTCCTTCCAGTTGCTGATACGCTACCTTGCAAACTTCTGACCAAACGAACTTCACCCCCTTCTTAGTCAGACCCGTCAACAGTGCTGCTAAGCGGCAGAAGTCCTGTATGAATCATCTGTAGTAACCAGCCAGCCCCAAGAAACTTCATATCTCAAACACGTTCTTAGGCTGCTCCAAGGAAACTACTGCTCTCACCTTCTCTGGGTCTACTACAACTCCTGCCTCTGAGATGATATGACCCAGGAAGTGAATCTAGTCCATCTAAAAGGGGAACTTCGAGAGATTAGCATATAGTCGATGCTCTATCAGTGTACTCAGTACGATCTCAAGATGGGTGGCATGGCCGTGTCGAGTGCGAGAGGACACCAAGATGTCTTCCATGAATACTACCACAAAAGAATCAAGGTACGAATGGAACACACGATTCATCCGAGCCATAAAAACTGCTGGCGCGTTCATCAGTCCGAACGGTATAACCGTATACTCATACAGACCATATCTGCTCCGAAAAGATGTAAGCAGTATATACGTTGGCCTCATGCGCAACTGATGATATCCGAATCCCAATTCAATCTTCGAGAACACTCGTGCTCCATGAAGATGATCAAAAAGATCATCTATCCTTGGTAAGGGATATCAGTTCTTAACCGTCAACTGGTTCAGCTTCCGATAATCCACGCAATGTCTGAGGATACCGTCCGCCTTCTTCACGAAAAGGACAAGTGAACCGCAAGGAGAAGTACTAGGTCGGATAAAACCCTTCACCTGTAACTCCTCTAACTGCCTCTTGAGCTCCTGCAACTCAGGTGTAGCCATCCTATAAGGAGGAATGGGCACCATTGCTGCACGTGAAACAATCTCAATGGAGATATCCACCTCATGCACCAAGGGTAGACCCAAAAAGTCATCTGGGAATACATCCCTGAAATGATCAACAATAGGAGGGAAATCCAGAGGACAAGTCCCCTAGTCATCCAGATATAAGCTCGCAATCTGAGTTATGACTCCACCTCGCCCACGATGCTCTGGTCCAGCTCGACTCGCCTGAACATCCCATTCTCCCTAGTGTAGAAACTCTCCATCCTCTGGTGACGTGAAATGCACCCTACGACGATAGTAGTCTACAAAGGCCCAAAAGGGAACCAACCAGTCCATCCCGAGAATGAGGCCATAGCTCTTCATCTCCAATACATAGAGGTCCCAAAGGTAGTGACACCCACCAACCTCAAGGGGGCACTCCTTGCACTGACACACACCAGCTGTTCTAGTCCCCAACGGAGTGTCTAGCATCATGATAGCAGAAGAGGGTGAAACACAGAGCCCCAGGCTTTCCAAAATGGGCATAGATATAAAACTATGTGTAGCACCCATATCGAAAAGTAATAAAGATAAAACAGAAGCTACTAAAATTGTACCTCTAACTGCAGAAGGTCCGTGATCCTACTCCTGCGGGGTCTGTAGCACTGCATATGCTTGCCTAGTGCCACGACCCTTCGACACAGCCTGGCTACCCCGAACAGTCCCACCATGCTGCCTCTGAGATCCTGGTGTCTGAATACCACAGCCACGACCACCATCACTACCTTCACGCCCAGACGTATTCCAGTTCCCGGACTGGTAAGAAGCCACCGGCCCTGCTCTTGCACGTGGACTCTTCACAGAACCACTCTCACTAGCCACTGATAGAAATGCCCTGTAGAAGCTCTGCAGATGACCTATCTTGCCGCAAGCTCGGCACTCCACTAGGTCTCGTGGACACTGCGGTCTCTTGTTCCCCTATCTACCACACTGGTAGCACCTGACCGGCCCACCTGAAAAAACTATCTGGCTGGTACTGCCACCCTGAGAGAAGTCCATCTGTCTCTTCCTCTTTCCAGCAGAAATAGTACCAGCAACTGGTGCTGAACCGCCTTGGCCCACACCACTAGATTCCTGCAGGTTCCTCTTTGTAATTTGCGCCTAATTCACAATATCATTTACTGAAGGCAACCTGAAAACATTTACCAGCGCTCGGATGTCATACCGAAGACTATCCTCAAAACGTCTGGCCCTCAACCTATCATCACCCACCAGCACAGGTGAAAAGCGCTGAAGCTCTGTAAAATGAGCAGAATAGTCCATCACAGACATAGTGCCCTGCGGAAGATTCATGAACTTCTGAGATCAATATGCTCTCAGCGTCTCCGGGAAGAAAATGTCAAAGAAGACTGCCTGGAAATCGTCCCACGCCGTGTCCCTATGATTCTATGACTAGGTAGTAACATCCCACCACCTCTTGGCGGAATCACGCAACATGTATGTCGCGATCTTGACCCTCCGCCCTGGAGGAGTCTCTAGATGCTCGAAAATAGTCTGCATTGACCCCAGCCAAGACTCCACAGCCTGTGGTCCACCATCCCATGAGAACGTAGGCGGATGCTGCTGCTGGAAGATAAGTGTTCGCTCGGCCATAGATGTGGCAGACTGCGGTGCTCCCTGAAAGGTCTGCATGAACCGCAATAAGCCTTCACAGAAATGTGCCTCCGCAACTATGTTCGGTATAGCAGCTGGTGCTGCATCTGGCTCTACTGGAGGATCAACTGGTATCCCATGGCCCACCAACTCCGGAGTATACTCGCCGCCGCTCTCCTAGGGGTCGTCTAGGCGGCATGATTCTATAAGGTAAAAGGCACACCTTAGAATCAAGATTATTAAGACTGAAAGCGAAGGAACCACAAGGGAACATGTGGAAGGAGGCATTTCAAAAAAATTGAAAAACAAGACTACACGACATGTATACTGACTACATGGCGTGTACTTGACATCCCTTCCCCTGCCCGGGTCCTTCTGCATGGCTAAGCCACACGGCTCCCGTTTGGACAAAAACTACACTGCGTGTCTACTAACTACACGGCATGTATAGTGTTATTTCCCAATGCCAATGTCATCTGTGACATGGCCGACTACTCGGATTGAAACTACACGGCATGTTACACCCGCACATGGCGTGTACACAGCCTTGTTTCCCCACTACACAGCTAAGTCCCCACGGTCTGTCCTCGGGAAAGACTACACGGCGTGTCCTAAAGGTACACGGTGTGTTCCAGAAGGGGTGACACCGACCCGTGTTGTGAGTTACATGGACGAGTCCCCAGGTCACACTACACGGCGTGTTCATAATTGACACGACATGTTCTGTGAACGATTTCACAGACCCGTGTTGTTAGTTCTACGGCCGGACTCCGGGTCAACACTACACGGTGTGTAGATCTGGTACACGGCGTGTTTTGCCCAAGCACTTCCCTACCACGTTTCGCCACCCACACGGTTTGTGACACAGGAAGAGAATACATGGCGTGTACTCAGAGTACACAGCATGTACTTAAAAAGTTCATTTTTTTCTTCCCGAACAGAAGGCTATACACGGCGTGTGTAAACATACTACACGGCGTGTATACTGGGTTTTCAGACAGTATGCCTTAGAAACTTCCCTGGAACCCAGAAAATACTGAAAAACAACACCTAAGTGTCAAATTCCAACCCGTGAGGGCCCATACTCCCCACGAATCAAATTTTTACATCTTATCTGTGTTCTACAAATTAAACAGTCAATGATCCACCAAATTCCGGTCAATGGGGGCTCATACTCCCCAAAAACCAAAGTTTGGAATCCATTCTATGAACAGATCAAACCAAAATTACCCTATCCAATAATAGGTATTTTATCAGTGCAGCTATCACAACAGTATTCTTTTCTCACATAATAACTATCACAACATCATGAAATTTCTAATGCACCTCATGGCATGGAACTATGCATGGTATGTGATTTCTAGCATGTGCCTAAATGATGCATGAGATGTCATGAACTCATCTCCTCGAGATGCAACTAAATAGAACCCACAAATAAAATATAACAACACAATCTCAAGTGTGTCACCCTACGGTGAAAACAAATCAACTGTAAATTGAAAAATCAATAAAATTGAAATCACGAGGTAAATTGGATTTTCTATATATGAGGGTTAGCTACACCCATGCACAGCTTATTACCAACTACCATTCGTCCTATCCCTGACTACAGCTCCAAATAGTAAGTCAAAGAAAAGACACCCCTCTGATACCACTTTGTAACGCCCCGGTTCTGGGTTCCACTCAACGGGTGCCCCGAACCCGGTTCGCCATGTGACATCAAGTGCATCTCTCCAAATGCCAGAGGCTTCCGTCTAGCAGTGAGGGCCCAGGTCTGAAAGAGGGGAAACTACGCCCTCATTTGTCAAAGTGTAGAGCAGCAGAATACAAAATAAAACATACAAATAATAGCGGAAGAAGTAAATCATACACAACTGAAATAAACAATAACAGTGAATTTAACCAATAGTATATAGAAAATGGTGCAACATGTCTTAATTTATAGGAAAACAGCCAGAACATGTTATATAGTAGTAAAATACAATACAGAGTACAAGTAAAGAAAAACAAAACATCTGGCATCGGCATCGCGAGCCTAGGCCCGGTCCCATACCCTCCTACTCCTCAACAATAGTCAAGTACCTCTATAGGGAGTCTTTCCCCTATCCACACCTGCAGAAATGTAATCTTTTTGGGCCGAAAAGCATGACCCAAACAGGGTTTGAGAAATATATCTCAGTAGGAACCCACCAAAGGCTCGTGCCCAACTGCGTTTAAGCATTCAACAAAAGTGTGAACTTGAAAAATGCAATAATGTAAGCAGTACTGAAAGTAACTAACATAAAAACTGAATTTACATTTATTTATTCATTTAATCCATAAAATATTAGAAATCACCACAATGCATTTCTATGTAAACAGTCCACGTCCTCAGACAATCAAAAACTTACCCTCAGGTAAGAAGAATCCAAACTGTAGGTATAGCCCTCAGGCGTAACATAATTTTCCCTGAGGCGTAGAAAGTGTCACCCTGAGGCACAGAAGTCAAGCCCTCTAGCAAGAAAGGTTTCCCTCAGGTTAAATAACTACAGCCCTCGGGCTAAATAGTCCAATTCCCTCCGGCTAATCACAACAATGCCCTCATGCTAAACAAGTAACTGGGCCATTCCCAACGGTAAACAAGCAGTAAAAAACAATTCCTCTCAAGGCAATTCTACAATTACTACTTTAAAGGCATACCCTCGGGTATCCTGGCCAAACGGCTAAACAGTGGAACACACCACCGTGGTGGTTTCTGATCCATGAAACAATCCTAACCAGCATTTCATTATCACAATTTAATCTCCTATGCAATTCTAGGCATTAAATATAGAAACGGCCTCAGCCACACGACACCCCAACATGGGTTCGTGGCACAAAAATGCACAAAACTCACAGTAGTTGGAAAACTAAACACCAAGCCACCTACCTTAAATGCCAACGAACGCTATACCCTAACGCCGACTCCAGAAATGCCAAAGAACGGTGTATATATGATGAAGAACAAAACCCGCTTAACCTCAAATAACTTCTATTAGGAGAGGAATTGGTCAGAAACATCCAAGGAGATAGAATCCCTTACCCGTGCGGTTCCAATAGGATCGTCCGAGGCGGAAACCGATTCCAGAAGAACACCTAGTCAGATCTTCGAATGTATGGCCTCCTCCTTTGGCTCCAAAATGGCTCAAAGGCCTCCTCTTCCAAATGAGGAGGCTACTGCATATTTTAAGCCGAAAAAACAAAGTGCACGACGTGTACTTCAAGTACACGGCGTGTACTCCTTTCATTTAACTATTCCACTGGCAGCAGCGCTACACTGTTTATCAGTCGACATGATTACACGGCATGTACTCCTAAGTACATGGTGTGTACTACCGCCCAGCGGGTGGTTGCTCCACCACCTTACTAATTAGGCCTGACGACTAACTACACGACGTGTAAAGAACTACTACACGGCATGTAGTCGGTTCCTACACCCCTCATCGCCGACATGGCTACACGCCCTGTGTACTTATCCCAACACAACCACAAGTACATGGCGTGTGGAAAAGTACACGGAGTGTAATCCCAAAATTTTGGATTTTTCCCCATTTTCTATATTTCCTCAAAAACACTCATGGAAAAGGAAAAAAGGAGAAGCCCGTAACTCAAAACTAAGAACCAGGTTCTTTCAAGTTTTCTAATTTTTGGATTTTTATAAAAAAATTAATATTCATATTGTTTTCAAAATAATGCTCGTATTTATTTTATTGAAAATATGAAATAAATCAATTCTTTAACAAGTACGACCTAAACAAAATTTTCCTCTATCATCATCATTCAATGTTATAAAAAGTATTTTATATAATTTAATGGTTAATTTCAATGAAATTTATTTTCAAATTTTTTGTGATCTTTTTTTAAGGTA
Organism: Viscum album; assembly: GCA_963277665.1. NCBI lineage: Eukaryota > Viridiplantae > Streptophyta > Magnoliopsida > Santalales > Viscaceae > Viscum > Viscum album. Next base: position 377,850,826 of record OY728155.1, on the reverse strand, counting down.
ACTTTCAAAATGAAAAGGTTATTTTGCTCAAAAATATTTTAAGGGACTTTTATGATATTTCTATTCATCAATGACATAAAAATTTAATTTTACTTTTCATTCACCCTGGAATTTATATTTATATCATCCTTATTTTGTCCTAAGATGACTTCTGTTCATTTTTATTTTGGGTGTACTTTTTTGACACCTTTCATGTTAATCAAGATGGATTATGATTATGTTTGTCGAGTAGGTAATATATTTAAATTTTGTATGATTGTCTTTAAATATTAATATTTCCATAGATTTTGTTTCTTCCCATTCATATTAATATTGAATTTGACTTATTATGTGATGTATGGGGATCTCTATAAAACATCAATATATTAGTAGATCTAATGAGACAAACAAGATCAAATTTTAGACGTGACATTAAAAATTTCTATAAAATTCTTGGAATTAGGTCTAGAGTGTTTTAGATTTATTGACACATGGCTTAGAAGGTATTTAATTTCTTGGCACTTGGAAAAAAAAATTATATTTTCATCACGTGATAATTTATATTTAATTATTTTATCATCATTTATTTATTCCATATAATGATCAATTTGTTGATTAAATGGAATGTGTTTTAGTTATTTATATTTTAATAATGATTATATATTATTTACCCATAGATTAAATTCTGTTCTTGCCCTTTATGGGAATTTGTGCTCACCCCTTTTGAATGTTTTATATTCCATAGGATATAAGGAAGTGATTTCGGATTTTTTTAGGGATACACTAATGGGAAAAATGGAATTATCAATGAAATTTCTTGGTTTATATTATGTTTTCAATTATAATTTGAATTTTAGTCATGTATCTAGTCTACCATGACTAATAAACTATTCCCTCGTTTAAGATGAAATTCGTTGACTCATATGAAATTTTTATAAAGTATCAACCTGATCAATAGTATTGGGGTCGCGATCACTACAATTATCACTATATATAGTATATTATCATCCTTTTTTGGAGTCATTATATATTAAAAAGACAATTTTTGGTGATTTTTTAGTGGTGTAGTATTTTCCAATACACATCATACACAAACCAAATTAGTTTAACCAAATAAAATAATAGATTTTATATTTTCATATCATTTTTGTATGAATGTTTTAGTAAAATAGACTTATTATTGGGGAAGATAAATTATGGAGTTAAAATTAATAGTTTTCTTATAAACCTATGGGTAAAAATATAAATTTTCAGTATGGGATAATAGATTACGAAGTTATTTAAAATATACATGATCATCATAACAATACTAACCCACTATCTTAGTAGACCTTGAATTGATATCATGCCAAAAAATTGGTATCTAATCAAGTGATATTATTCTATATCTTCTAATGTAAATAAATTGTGTATTACTAAATAAAAAACACAATATGTGTTCTTATATAGTCAACATGGGTACTCTGGTTCTTAATTATATTTTTTTCTAAATGGAATGTCAAATTTATGACATATTTATCTCATACTAATTATGTTTCAAATATATATAAAAATATTATATAATTTTATTAAATATATAATACTCTATGAGTTATTAGAAATGAATTAAACTAAGGAGTTATAATAATATATGTTAAAATAATGGATGCATTAATGTATTAATTTAGAATTAATATAAAAAATATAATCACATATAATGGAACACAGAAGGATATGTTTGAGATATATAAATGAATTTATAAAAAAGGAATATTACTAGAAATAAAATATTTAATGTTTAAAATTCAGTAATTTCAAATAATAAAATAATGAACACAATAAATAATTATAATAAAAATGAATCTACATTAAAAAAAATATAAAATAGAACATGAAAAATCTACATTCGTGATTGAAAAAATAGTTATATGTATTTATATTTTATATTGTGATCATATTAGTGTTATATTTAAAATTGTTATAGTAATTTTTATCTAAAATAAGCACAAATAATGAAGAAATTGAGATATCCAAAATATGATTAAATTTTCGTGATAAGATTTAGTATATGTTTTTATATAAATTGAATATATTATTAAGAGTTCATGAGGAACATATTAAAATAGAAAATAATCAATTTGAAATTTAGGACAAAAGAATTAAGGAAATGGATAATAAATTCAATTAAATGATTAACTCATTGGATACAATTAAATATCATATTTTTATAACAATAAAATTAATTACAACATAGTAAAAACTGTCTATTATGAGAATAATATACTAACTATTTTCTATTTTGAGTTGAAATTGATGTTAAAATCACTAAAGGATAATAAAAATGAATATGAAGTAAAATTAAATATGATTATAAAATCATTAAAATTTATAGGGGAGTGATTTTCAAGTAATTTATCCATTAAATAGAGAATGTTGTACTCAGTTATGATGTGTTATTTTCTTAGGAATAGATATGCAAAAGTGTTTAGAAGTTATCTTAAAAAATTGGATATGGAATCCTAGAATGTGATTTTGAAATATGTGTTATGATTTTGGGATTCAATTATATACAATAATTTTCTATTATAAGGAAATGAATTTAATTCCATCATATAGAAAAAATAATGCTATTATATATGAAATGATGGGCCTTACATAAATTTTTAACTTTTATTTATTGCAATGATTTGTTGAAATTGTGTTTAATTTTATGCTAAAACTATTAAAATATAGAAAAGTGTAACTATTAGAGAACTACGATGTGGAATAATATTATGATCCCTTAATGTGAATGGATTCCAATATTTAGAAATTATCACAAACTTATGAAATATTTCACTTAAATTCAAAATAGTACAATGAAACATAAATAACTAAAACATAGAATATGAAATTAATAAATATATTAACTCTTTCAATCATTTATCCATTGAGTAAATAAATTACATTTTTACATAAATGTAATTAGTTTCAATTTAATTAAATCCTCAAATTCTACTTAAATAAATCAAATTTATGCCTGAAAAAATAATTTAATGTATGCTCAATACCAGTAACATTAAAATGCAAAATATTAATACCACTATAGTTTGAACAATATGGGGAAATAAAACTATGACTGGATATCCTTTTTTGGGATATAAAAAGCATAATTTTAGAATCATATTATAGGGTAATTGAAGTAGAGTTGTTGTGAATCTATATCTAATAGGTCCTAGATGGGGGGAAATAATGATGTTGAAAATTAGTAGAATGGTTATACGTCTATTAATATGATTTTATAGGAATATTCATAGTGAGAATATCATTATAATATAAAAATGTATAACATAGAAAAGGGGGTGATTAAGATCATTCATTGATGCAGATATGAAGCTGAATGACTAGAAAAACACATAGATATCATATGAATTCCAAAAAATGATAAATAAACACCATTGTAAGTTCAAAAAAAAAACAAATCATAATGTTAAATCATAGATAAATAAATGATGAAAACAATAAATGACTAAGAGATGTTATAAATATTTAAAAACATAATAATCTATACAAAAAGAAAGGGTGATGATGACATAAAAAACTATTACAAAACAACAATACATAAAAGAGAACATAAATAAAAATATACAATTTAATTAATAATAATCCTTAATAGAAAAGATATATAAAAATACAATAATGAAAATAATGTAGTAAATGAAATCAAAACTAGGTAAAAAACACTTATGAAATAGAATAAAATTAATAAAAAACCATGTTCTACTCTATATTGTATTTATTAAATATAAAAAACTTAACTCTAGTAACCTTTATCTATTATCTATATCATTACATTATTATAAGATATCTGGGTTTATATTCCCAAAAACTGAGTAGTTTAGTATTATTAAATTACTAGATGCATACTACACTCCCAAATTACATTAGTAACAAAATATAAAACATCTCAAAAGGAAAGATTCATTATAATTGATAAACAATCAATGATTTCCCATTAATATCACATGGAATGAAAAAAATCAGGATGTGATTAAATTCGAAAAAAATGAATTACATAAAATGTAATTTGTCATTTTTTAATAAGTAATAAACAACATGGAATTTAAAATAACTTAAAAACATGACATTTCACCATAAACATTTTCACCAAACATATCAAAGGAAAATATCAATGTATTAATAGTTTGGATAACAAAAATCAAATTCACAATAAAGAAATGTCAATTTTTGGAAGGGTTGATATAGTTTTAGGGAAATAAATTCTCAAATGTGGGTCTGTATAGACCATAAACCCATTTAAAATATCTATCCAACTCTTTTGCCTCATTTAACAAGTCAATTATTTACGGGACACGCTATAACTATGTCCCAAATAGAAATAGTATCCCAATTGTAACTTAATATATTAAATGATCAATTTAATTCATAAAAATATGGTTATCAAAAAATATCTATATTCAGTAAAGAATTTTTAATTTTAATATTTCCCTAGTTAGTAAAATATCATTGATATTAAAACATTTTATATTGTGATGTTACATAGGTTAGGAAAATAACAATAATTATAAGGCCCTGGCCTTAAACCTTACTTAATATTGAACTAAATGATTAATTCACATTGAGGATCTTTTCAGGTTTAGTGTTTTAGAGAATTAGAACATAACTATTACATCTCAAAATATTACAAAGTAGACACTTCTACTAAGTTTCCATAATAAAAAAAACTCTTAAAAATAAATGTTTCTAGTTCCATGTTTTATATAGCATGACATTCCCTTGATATCATCCTTGACCTTATTCCACATTAAGTCCTGTGAATAACAATAAAAAAAAACTTGGGGTGAGCATAAAAAGCTCATTAAGGGATACACAAAAAAATGAAAACTGTTAGTTTTTCAAACATCAAGTAAACCATGTATACTCTATCAAAGTAATACCTTCACCTTCATGAAGTAGTAAAAACTCTTCACTGAATAAAGTATCATTACTTACCATTTTGTAGCCAAAGGATTACCATAAAACCCATAAAAGAACACATAACATATATAAAGGTAACTTGGGACATAAACATACTTAAGTGGAATAACCATACGGTCGACTCCACACATATCACTTAATGGAATAGCCATACGGCCCATTTCCATACATACTTAATGGAATAGCCATACGGCCGACTTCCATAGCCAATGCATTGGAGGTTATAACGTAACCACCCGTCCTGGTATTCACGGCACCACCCGTCATATGGTTTATAACGTAACCACCCTTTAAAATGTCCAAGTACCAATATAAAATCATAAAACATAAAACCAATATAAAGGAATGATAACATTTCCACATTTCAATCACAATATATCATAAATATATTGACATAATAGATTCCTTTATCAAAACCATTTTCAATACCAAAATACATAGAAGAGTATATGGTATTTATTTTATTCTAAAAACATTACGACTTGTTGAGGAAGCCAAAGACCAAATAATACTCGCGGTGGCGGAAAAGGTCGTTGTCACCGCGTACGTTAAAAAAAACATTCCTTTTTGTCGCTTAGTAAAATGTTTCATAAAAAAATATTCCTTTTGTATAAAAGTAAAAGTCAAAGGGGTTTATACACCGTATAAAATAAAGTTGTGTATAAAACGAAATATGCCTCAATGAAAGGAGATTGAGATGAAGTCCCTTACCTTGGGTACGACTTGACTCGATCGTTCTTTAATGTCCTGAATAATAAACTTGAGTTAATCTCTACATTCTTAAGAACATTTTTCAAGTTCATTATTCAATTTATACCATGTTATGAACATCATGTAATCATTTATGTTAATAATGTTCATTTTGTCAGTATTTGGTTCTTAAGTCAAAAATAGACTTCTTACACTTACATGTTGTTAATTTGGTCAAAGGTTGGTTTTATCCTGAATGATATTAATGATTTGGATAACATATATATCATATATATTCATCATATACATGTATTTATAATATTACATCACATTTAGAGGTAAGAAATGAAATGCACCGTTCATGGAGACGGTAAGCCGCACGTACGCATGAACGCTACTTCCATTTCTATTTCATATTTTCTGGAATAGAATCATAATGATATAAGAGTATATTATAATTCCAGTATAATAAAATATATAATATCATTAACTTTATCCTTTACACATCCCACATATGGTATTAACGAATCAAATCACTTTCAGGGGGCGGTAGCCCGCAATTCCTAAAATGAAGATATCGTGTTTACCCATAATGGAAACAATAATGTTATGCCATAAATGAAAAATACAGAAGATTAAGGAAAGAATAAACATATTATATATCATATATAAAAATAGTGACATCATAATGGCCACCTTTGAAGGTGTTAAATGAGTATTGAACAATCATCGTTTCGGGAGGCAGAATTTCGCCATCCACGGAAACCGTATGTTCTTTAACCATTTGATGTAGTTGTGTGAGTGTGTAGCTCAAATAAATTTTATAACAACATCCTAGTATATTGAAGATACTGGTTTTGTTACAAAAGAAGTAAATAAAAAGAGTTTAGGGGGTTGTAAGAAGCAAAATAAAACAAATGAACATGAGAGATTGAATTACCTTTAAAAGTGTAACTCCTTTTGAGTTGATCCTAAGGGCTTTATTTGAAAGGATTATTCCCAAATGTGATCCTCTAGGATGAGTATAGGGATGTGGAGATAGTAAATGGGAAGGATATGGCCGGGAAAAAGTCTTGAGGAGTGTGTGAAATGAGGTAGAGGTGGGGGCCTTTTATAAGAGGAGAGGAGGGGCACTTTTGGAAATCATGAAACTAATATTTTATTTTCAAAAGTGTTTCGAATTTCTAAGGTCCCACATTGATATATTTCTAAGATAAGATGATAAGGCTTTTAAATATTCCCATCCAATAGGTTTTGGACATGTTTAGGTTTTAGATATTACATTATCTTTCCATTTTATTTAAATCGTTAAATAATGAAGTCATCGCTGCATCATCATGATGTCATAAATAATTTAATTTATTTAAATTCTAAAAATTATAAAAAAACTACCATGATGTAGAAAATCTTTTTAGATTACTAATGAATATTTATAATCAAAAATATGATTAGTATAACCCCTTCTAAAAATTGTTTTAGTAAAACAATTTTTGTTAGTGTCATTTTCACCTTTATTTAAAAAAAAGCATTAAAGTCATTATCTCACCCAAGTGGCTCCATGGGGTCCCATAAATCGACCCATGGGTTGTATTGGTCGGCCATGACTCACCCAATAGGTTTAGGACAAGTGTCATGGTGTTTTCACATTTTTATAATATCATTTTAACCTTAAACTACACTAATTACCACTAATCGCGATTAAAAACTTAATAAGTTACTATTCACCAAAAAAATTATTTTTATCCCATTGAACCACATTTTACTTCTTAATGACAACCATGTATGTAGGATTTTTAAAATTCAATACACATTAGTGGTAAAATTTCATTTAACTGAAAAATCTGTTTCCTTGATTACCACTTAGTGGTTTCACTATTCATCAAAATTGAAGTTTTTCAGAAAAATACAAAAAATTCACCCTTAGCTATATTTGATATTCCGAATTCAAAAATGAAGTCCATTTTACAAAATACACAAAATATAAGTTTCATTAATTAATTTAATAATTATTTTCCGCTTTCAGAGCAAATAGCGTGTTTTTATGAAACAATAAGTATCAAAAGATTGACACTAGTTTAAGTCCGATTTCAAAGTGAAATTAATTCCAACGACCACTATTGGATTTAATTGTAAAAATATTTTCTAATTTCAATTTAAAACAAATTAAAAAGATATTATAATCATATAAATAAATTAGATTAAAAATAGGTTTTGAATTAAAATACAACATTTTACACTATTCATTAAAAAATGAACTTTATCGGAATGATACCAAAAAATTACACAAAGTACATTTTGATGTCTCGATTCTAAAGAAGAGTTATTTTTGGTCCAATATAATTTATAAGATTGATCAAAACTATATTTAATGACAGTTCTCCGTCAAAAGGTGATAAGTTAACCCTTAGTGAAAATTAGGGTATAAATGCCTAAAATTGAATTCTTTCCGTATTTTAAGCCTTTATCCTTTATTGGGTAAATGTAAAAATATTTAAAAACATATATAATCATATTTTAGTTATTTCTATCCATTCCCGCCAGTACAACGACTACTTGTTAACTAATATTTAAAATAATAGTATTTTATTACTTGTGTGCAACGTAAGTTTTCAAAGAAACTCATCATTGCGTATCGAGTAATCTATCGAACATAGAAACTACTTTTAATTAAAATTAATATTTAATTCATAAATATTTACAAATATGAAAATTATTTATTCTTTAATTACCTGGGATGTTATATCCTTCCCCCCTTTTTGGGAATTGTGTCCTCGCAATTTTATTCACGTATCAAAATAAGTGGGGGTATTTATCCCTCATAGCATTTTCATATTCCCACGTCGCCTCTTCAATCACATGGTTTTTACACAAAACCCTTACCTGATGAATCACCTTATTCTGTAACACCTGCTCCCTATGGTCAAGAATCTGGACTGGTTTTCTTCATAAGATAGGTTCTCCTCCAACTGAACTACCTCTGGACTCAAAACATGAGATGGATCTGGCATATACTTTATCAACGTCGAAACATGAAAAACATTGTGTACCTGAGATAAACTCGAAGGTAAAGCCACTCGGTAAGCAACTGATCCAACTTTCTCCAGAATTTCATATGGTCCAATAAACCTTGGACTCAGCTTTCCTTTCTTACCAAATCTCATCACACTTTTCCAAGGAGAAACCTTGAGAAAAACATGATCACCTACCTAGAAAGATAGATCCTTCTCGAGTTATCCGCATAACTCTTCTGCCTGCTCTGAGCTGTTCTCGTGTGCTTCTGAATCAACTGAACTTTTTCTGCCATCTCTTCTACCAATTCTGGTCCCATCAGCTTCCTTTCACCCACTTCATCCCAAAATGCTGGAGTTCGACACCGCTTCCCATATAATGCATCAAATGGTGCCATCTGTAAACTGGAATGAAAACTGTTATTATAAGAAAACTCAACCAAATAAAGATATTGGTCCCAACTTCCCTGATAATCCATCGAACAAGCTCATAGCATATCCTCCAATGTCTGAATTGTTCGTTCTGACTGCACATCTGATTGAGGATGAAAAGCTGTACTAAAATTTAATTCAGTACCCAACGACTTCTGAAGGCCTTTCCAAAAGTTAGAAGTGAACCTGGGATCATGATCAGATACAATGGAGAGAGGAACTCCATGTAAATTGACTATCTCTTTAAGATATAAACGGGAATGTTGATCTAGGAAAAAACTATCTCGTATAGCAAGGAAATGAGAAGATTTGGTCAAGCGATCAACAATAACCCAGATTGCATTATTACCTCGAGATGTCCTCGGTAATCCCATAACAAAGTCCATGGATATGTTTTCCCATTTCCACTCTGGCACTAGTAAAGGCTGAAGCATCCCTTTCGGTAACTGCCTATCTGCTTTAACCTACTGACAAGTCAGACACTTCACAGTACAATCAGCAATATCTCTTTTCATTCCATCCCACCAGTAATACTCCCGCAGATCTCTGTACATCTTAGTACTTCCAGGATGAACTAAAAACGGTGAACTATGAGCCTCACATAAAAACTCATTCTTCAACTGTGAATCACAAGGCACACATAATCTCGTCCCAAACCTCAAAACACAATCATTATCAATGCTGAATTCAGGAAACTTACCTTTCTGAACGAGCTCTAGCTTTTTTTTCAATTCACTGTCTCACTTCTGTGTTTGCTTGATTCTGTCTGATAGAGAAGATTTCACTGATACCTGAAACAAAACAGAAGGACTTCCTGCACCAACAACTTCTATGCCAAAGTTCATCAAATCCTTAACCAAAGGATCACGTTCCAAACACAACATTTCTAATGAAGCATTACTATTTCGACTCAAAGAATCAGCCACTTTATTTGCTTTTCCCGGATGGTAATGAAGTGTACAATCATAATCCTTGATTAATCTAGCCATCTCCTTTGTCTCATTTTCAATTATTTCTGAGAGAATATATACTTTAAACATTTGTGATCAGTATATATTTTACACTTTACTCCATACAAATGATGCCTCTAAATTTTTAAAGCAAAGACAACAGCAGCTAATTCCAAATCATGTGTAGGGTAATTTACCTCATGAGTTTTCAACTGTCGTGAAGCATAAGCAATTACCTGATCATTCTGCATAAGGACACAGCCAAGTCCCTTCAACGAAGCATCATTGTATATAACAAACTCACTATTCCTGGAAGGAAGTGCCAAAACTGGAGCATTCACCAATCTTCTCTTCAACTCCTAAAAACAATCATCACATTCTTTTGTCTAGATAAACTTAACACCCTTCCAAGTTAGCTTAGTCATTGGACTAGATAACCGTGAAATATTTTCAACAAACCTTCGGTAGTAACCTGCCAAACCAAGAAAACTATGGATCTCAGTTACATTTGTGGGTCTTGGCCATTCTTCAAAAACATTTGTTTTGGTAGGATCAACAGTTATGCCATCTTTTGAAACAATCTGACCAGGAAAGAAATTTTTTGTAACCAAAACTCACACTTGCTGAATTTTCCATATAGTTTATTTTATTTTAAGGTTTGCAAGATAACCCTTATATGACTTTCATGCTTCTCTTTACTTTTAGAAAACACCAAAATATCATCGATGAAAAAAACCACAAACTTATCCATGAACTCGTGGAATATTCTATTCATAAGGTCCATGAATACAGCAGGTGCATTGGTTAACCCAAAAGGCATAACTAAAAATTCATAATGGCCATATCTAGTACGGAACGCAGTCTTCAGAACGTCTTCTTCTTTTACTTTCAACTGATGGTACCCCGACCACAAGTCAATCTTTGAAAAATACTGAGCTCCCTGGAGCTGATCAAACAAATCATCGATATGAGGCAAATGATACTTGTTCTTAACAGTAATATTATTCAAGACTCTATAATCAATGCAAAGTCTTATTGATCCATCTTTCTTTTTAGCAAACAAGACAGGAGCACCCCATGGTGATGTGCTAGGTTGAATGAAACCTCTATCTAATAACTCCTGTAATTTTTTCTTTAACTCTAAAAGTTCAACTTGAGCCATTCGATAAGGGGGTTTTGAAATTGGCTTATAATCAGGAACTAAGTCAACAGTAAATTCAACTTCCCGATCATGAATAATACCAGGAAACTCATCAGAAAAAACATCAAGATACTCATTTACCACTGGCACATCATTAATCTGAACAGTTCCTTTATTTTCAACAATATGTTCAAGGTAACATTCATTTCCATCTTTTACTAGTTTCTCAACTTCCTGATATGTTATCAAAATCAAGGGTTTATTCTTGTACACAAACTGAAAATATTTCTGAAGAGAAACCATTTTAGCTCTTCAGTCAATATTAGCATGATAAACAGAAAGCCAATCCATGCCCAAAATAACATCAAACTCTACTAGAGGAAAAACAATAAGGTTTGCTGGTAGATTCTTTCCACACACAAGGATTGGATGGTTCTTATAATTCCTTTTTGTCTCAACATTCCCTCTAGGGGTTTTTACCATAAGTTCAGGATTCATATCTTGATATAGAATTTCCAATTTACTAGAAAACTTCTCTGAAATGAAAGAGTGTGTAGACCCTGAATCAAAAAACACATTGGCATAATCTGAACAAACAAACAATGTACCTGATACCACTTCATTCGATGGCCCAACATTTGCTGAAGTTGTTGCAAAGGATTTCACCACCCCTTTCTGCTTGTAGTCTGGCTGCATTCCCCCAGTTGAGTTCTTCGTTGGACACTCGTTTGCATAATGACCCATTTCATTACACTTAAAACATCATACCGTTGGATTTTCATTGCCCGCCTGATCATCTTCCTTACAGTTACGAGCAATATGACCAGACTTATCACACCGAAAGCACTTACCAGACTTGGATAAACATTCTCCAGGATGCATTTTACCACACTTCTCACAGGATGGATATTTGGTTTTCTTACCTCCTTGCTTCTTTGAAAAATTATTCCCCTTTTCCTGCCAACTAGACCTCTTATTCTGTTGTTTTTCATAGAACACCTGATCATCGGAAAACTCCATTTCCACCTTCTCCGCACATCAAACAAGTTTTTCATAACTTTTGAACTCACGAGAAGCTAAAGCCCTTCGATACTTTGGCTTTAACCCTGAGTAAAAACGGTTTATTTTACTATCAAGATCTCGTATGAAGTTTGGAGCATACCTTGCCAATCAAGTGAACTTTGCTTCATAAGCATCCACTGAATCATCCTCCTGCCTCAATTCTAGGAACGGTTTTTCCATCCTAAGATGAACCACCTTAGGAAAATATTTCTCAAGATACATACCTTTGAATTCGTCCCAGTGAAATCCTCAATCTCATCACTATCCCTGATATTTTTCACCATCGACCACCACTGATCAGCTTCACCTTCAAAATGGTAAACAGAAAGACTAACCTTTTGATGTTCTGAACACCCCATGACATCAAAAATCCTCTCCAGTTCTTTAATACACCCTTCAGCTTGCACAGGGTCAGATGATCCTATGAATGATGGGGGATGTTGCCTCATGAAATGTTACACCACTAACATGTTACTCTGCGGTTGATCTGGCTGATCTCGTGCATGGATACCACCACCATTTATATCCTGAGTCAACTGTGCCATCACTGCAACAAACTGTTCAGTTTCGATTCCGACCATCTCAGGTTGCTGATTTGGAAGGTTGTCTTCCTCCTGATGTCGTCCCAACATAGCTGCTTTGTTTCCTCTGCGGAAAACCATTCTGAACACAGAAATATCTTAGTCGATGCAACATGGTAATCCGTAAATGCTATATCATTTCAATCATATTATAATTTAACACTTTTCTAACTCCTAAAGTTGTCTAAACCGACCTTTGATACCAACTATAAGGCCCCGGCCTTAAACCTTACTTAATATTGAATTAAATGATTAATTCACATTGAGGATCTTTTCAGGTTTAGAGTTTTAGAGAATTAGAACATAACTATTACATCTCAAAAGATTAAAAAGTAGACACTTCTACTAAGTTTCCATAATAAAAAAAACTCTTAAAAAGAAACATGTCTAGTTCCATGTTTTATATAGCATGACATTCCCTTGATATCATCCTTGACCTTATTCCACATTAAGTCCTGTGAAAAACATTTCAAAAAAAACTTGGGGTGAGCATAAAAAGCTCAGTAATGGATACACAAAAAAATGAAAACTATTAGTTTTTCAAACATCAAGTAAACCATGTATACTCTATCAAAGTAATACCTTCACCTTCATGAAGTAGTAAAAACTCTTCACTGAATAAAGTATCATTACTTACCTTTTTGTAACCAAAGGATTACCATAAAACCCATAAAAGAACACATAACATATATAAAGGTAACTTGGGACATAAACATACTTAAGTGGAATAACCATACGGTCGACTCCACACATATCACTTAATGGAATATCCATACGGCCAATTCCCATTAATACTTAATGGAATAGCCATACGGACGACTTCCATACCCAATGCATTGGAGGTTATAACGTAACCACCCGTCCTGGTATTCACGACACCACCCGTCATATGGTTTATAAAGTAACCACCCGTTAAAATGTCCAAGTACCAATATAAAATCATAAAACATAAAACCAATATAAAGGAATGATAACATTTCCACATTTCAATCACAATATATCATAAATATATTGAAATAATAGATTCCTTTATCAAAACCATTTTCAATACCAAAATACATAAAAGAGTATATGGTATTTATTTTATTCTAAAAACATTACGGCTTGTTGAGGAAGCCAAAGACCAAATAATACTCGCGGCGGCGGAAAAGGTCATTGTCACCGCGTACGTTAAAAAACATTCCTTTTTGTCGCTTAGTAAAACGCTTCGTAGAAAAAGATTCATTTTGTATAAGAGTAAAAGTCAAAGGGGTTTATACACCATATATAATAAAGTTGTGTATAAAACGAAATATGCCTCAATGAATGTAGATTGAGACAAAGTCCCTTACCTCGGGTCCGACTTGACTCGATCGTTCTTTAATGTCCTGAATAATAAACTTGAGTTAATCTCTACTTTCTTAAGAACCTTTTTAAAGTTCATTATTCCTTTTATACCATGTTATGAACATCATGTAATCATTTAAGTTAATAATGTTCATTTTGTCAGTATTTGGTTCTTAAGTCAAAAATAGTCTTCTTACACTTACATGTTGTTAATTTGGTCAAAGGTTCGTTTTATCCAGAATGATATTAATGATGTGGATAACATATATGTCATATATATTCATCATATACATGTATTTATAATATTACATCACATTTAGATGTAAGAAATGAAATGCACCGTTCATGGAGATGGTAAGCCGTACGTACGCATGAACGCTACTTCCATTTCTATTTCGTATTTTCTGGAATGGAATCATAATGATATAAGAGTATATTATAATTCCAGTATAATGAAATATATAATATCATTAACTTTATCCTTTACACATCCCACATATGGTATTAACGAATCAAATCACTTTCAGGGGGCGGTAGTCCGCACTTCCTAAAATGAAGATATCGTGTTTACCCATAATGGAAACAATAATGTTATGACATAAATGAAAAATACAGAAGCTTAAAGAAAGAATAAACATATTATATATCATATATAAAAATAGTGACATCATAATGGCCACCTTTGAAGGTGTTAAATGAGTATTGAACAATCATCGTTTCGGGAGGCAGAATTTCACCATCCACGGAAACCGTATGTTCATTAACCATTTGATGTAGTTATGTGAGTGTGTAGCTCGAATAAATATTATAACAACATCCTAGTATATTTAAGATACTGTTGTTGTTACAAAAGAAGTAAATAAAAAGAGTTTAGGGGGTTGGAGAAGCAAAATAAAACAAATGACCATGGGAGATTGAATTACCTTTAAAAGTGTAACTCCTTTTGATTTGAGCCTAAAGGCTTCCGTTGAAAGGATTATGCCCAAAGGGGATCCTCTAGGATGAGGAGAGGGATATGGAGAGAGTAAATGGGCAGGGGATGTCCGAGCCAAAGGCTTGAGGAGTGTGTGAAATGAGGTAGAGGTGGGGGCCTTTTATAAGAGGAGAGGAGGGGCACTTTTGGAAATAATGAAACTAATATTTTATTTTCAAAAGTGTTTCGAATTTCTAAGGTCACACATTGATATATTTCAAAGATAAGATGATAAGGCTTCTAAATATTCCCATCTAATAGGTTTTGGACATGTGTATGTTTTAGATATTACATTATCTTTTCATTTTATTTAAATCGTTAAATAATGAAGTCATCGCAGCATCATCATGATGTCATAAATAATTTAATTTATTTAATGTATAAAAATTATAAAAAAAATACTATGATGTAGAAAATCTTTTTAGATTTCTAATGAATATTTATAATCAAAAATATTATTAGTACAACCCCTTCTAAATTTTTTTTTAGTAAAACAATTTATGTTAGTGTCATTTTCACCTTTATTTAAAAAAATCATTAAAGTCATTATATCACCCAAGTGGATCCATGGGGTCCCCTAAATCGACCCATGGGTTGTCTTGGTCGGCCAGGAATCACCCCATAGGTGTAGGATAAGTGTCATGGTGTTTTCACATTTTTATAATATCATTTTTACCTTAAACTACACTAATTACCACTAATCGCGATTAAAAACGTAATAAGTTACTATTCACCAAAAAAATTATTTTTATCCCATTGAACCACATTTTACTTCTTAATGAAAATCATTTTTTTCGGATTTTTAAAATTAAATACACATTAGTGGTAAACTTTCATTTAACTGAAAAATCAGTTTGCTTGATTACCACTTAGTGGTCTCACTATTCATCAAAAATTGAACTTTTTTAGAAAAATACCAAAAATTCACCCTATGCTATATTTGATATTCCGAATACAAAAATGAAGTCCATTTTACAAAATCCACAACATATAAGTTGCATTAATTAATTTAATAATTAATTCCCGTTGTCATAGCAAATAGAGTGTTTTTATGAAACAATAAGTATCAAAAGATTGACACTAGTTTAAGTCCGATTTCAAAGTAAAATTAATTCCAACGACCACTATTGGATTTAATGGTAAAAATATTTTCTAATTTCAATTTAAAACCAATTCAAAAGATAGTCTAATCATATAAATAAATTATATTAAAAAGAGGTTTTGAATTAAAATACAACCTTTTACACTATTCATTAAAAAATAAACTTTATCGGAAAGATACCAAAAATTTACACAAAGTAAATTTTGATGTCCCGATTCTAAAGAAGAGTTATTTTTGGTCCAATATAATTTATATGATTGATCAAAACTATATTTAATGACGATTCGCAGTCAATAGGTGATAAGTGAACCCTTAGTGAAAATTAGGGTATAAATGCCTAAAATTGAATTGTTTCCGTATTTTAAGCCTTTATCCTTTATTGGGTAAATGTAAAATTATTTAAAAACATATATAATAATATTATAGTTATTTCTATCCATTCCCGCCAGTAAAACGACTACTTGTTAACTATCATTTAAAATAATATTATTTTATTACTTGTGTGCAACGTAAGTTTTCAAAGAAACTCATCGTTGCGTATCGAGTATGCTATCGAACGTAGAAACCCCTTTTAATTAAAATTAATTTTTAATTCATAAATATTAATAAATATGAAAATTCTCTATTCTTTAATTACATGGGATGTTACAATAATAATGATACAAAAAATATGGATACCGAAGAAAAATTTAATTTCTAATTAATAATGATCATAATAATGAGAATTTTTTTCGATAATTTTATGGGGGAAAATTTATTAAGAGATAAAAGGTGACAAAAAATTCAGAAGAAATATAGGATTTCTAGTAAAATCATAATTTTTGGAGAGTATAATAAATTTAAAGATAAAAAATTAAAATAATTTCTCATTAAATAAATTTCCTTTTAAAAATGTGGGAAATTTATAGATGATGGTAAATAATATAAAATGGTTATCATTTCCTAAAAATCCATTAATGTAGAATACGTTAAAAAGAAATATTATTATTGAATTTTTTTAAAGAATTTAAAAAAGGAATATTTTGTAAAAAAATATAAATAAAAAATCTAAAACTCTTTAAAATTCATATATAACATAAATTTTTCGAAATAATTCAATTTATTTAATAAAAATAAATTTTCGAAAATAATATTGAAAATTGTAGAATGAGAAAAAAATATACTTGATCAAAAGGAGAAACGAGTTATTATTTTATTTTAAACAATTAATTTCATGATTCATGGGGTAATGAGAAGAGAAGTAGTTATAAAACAAGTAAAATTACTAAATATCAAAAGGATAATAAACTAAAGTGGTTTTATAGTGGATATATTATAAAATTATATCAATGAAAATAATAGAAGACCCAAAAAATGAAATTATAAAAGAATGTCTTACCTATTCGGTAACACATAAATTATAACCAATTGATGTTTAAACATGAAATGAAATGTTAATTATGATTAATATATAATGATTCATTTTATATACATTAATTTGGATGTATATACACCACAAAATGTAATGAAATGCATAATACTAAATAGCCGTCAAATGAGTGGAAATTGAGACAAATCTCGTAGGTCAAATTTCCCCAAATTTGAACATGATTGAGCCTCATATGTAATCGATTTATATTTAATGAAAATAAATAAAAACACCATATACATATCTATAGTATGACATATGATCCAATTATAACATATTATCACCTTTTTGTTAACAATATTTTATTGTTATCAATATTTTTGTTATTAACTACTTAGTTGTTTATATATTCATAGATTCAAAAGTTTTGGTCCATGTGAAACTATCTTGGTTCCATAATTGATATAATTTTTATCATTATATAGAATTAATTAATATTCATTATGTACATATCTATAAATTTCTTTGAAAATTATGACTGAAAGATGAATCACATCACATCAAAGAGGTGGTAGTCAAAATATATACAATAACGATGTGAACACTTTGTAATGGGGGAATGGTAATGATTTAAATGGAAAATTATGTTTAGATAATGATAATTATTTCATATATATCAAATATAATCATTATTTTCTTTATTAATAGTGTCCATGTTTAATAATGATGGAAAAATAATTTCTTCAGTTCATGAGGGGGTAGTCCACCATACGCACAACTGATGATTTTCATTCCCATTATATTGGGAGGATGATAGATATATTTTATTTTTATTTTCTTAATAATTTATAATAATATGTTTTATACTATTTTTATTATTTTTTAATCATTTGGACATAAATTATTTATGTTAAGTATGAAAAAAAGGAAAGTGTTTGTGTTTCATGATTAACTCTTATATTATAGAGATCTTTTTCATTTAATATTATGGATTGGAGGGTTGATATTTTTAGAAATCTTGATCAAATATAATGTGGGTAAGGATTTTTGGGAGATATTTTTTTCGTGGTTTTTATGTTAAATGGATCAATTAGTGTAATGATGAGTGTGAATGACTTTACCTTTTATAAGTAAGCTTGGTGGCACACTTGTATGTTTCTGATGTCAACAAATATTGTTACATACATTTATTAGAATATTGGATCTTATTTGTTTCTAATTAAATTTTATGATATGAATGGTCAAAATGGTTTCCAAAATGATGATTTGGACTTATATTTAGATCATTCTTCCCCTTTTCCTTTTAGATTAACACCTCTGTAAAACAATTTTAACCATAAATATGGTCACCATTTTTTCATTTTATTATTATTAATAAATAAAAAACTAAATTTTACCACATTTAAAAACATTTAAATGAGGATTAAAAATATGTAAATCATTTTATTAAATTTCATTCATGTATATATTAGAATGTAATTTAATAATAATATGACAAAACATGAAGAAATTATTTCTCATAAAATTTAATTTCCAAAGAATAAGATAATTTTACATTAACTACATGACTATTAATCATAATTAAATGAATTAATTTTATATATTTTGATATATATTCTCTAAATTTTATTGAAATAATTTATTATTAATGAATATTTTTATTAAAATTAAATTAGAAAAATAAGGCACAGAAATGAGTTTTCAAAAAAATATCACTTTTCCTCCAAATGATATTATCATAATTTTTGTCAATTAATTAATAAAATATAGGAATAATTATAAAATAATAATAAATTATTAGAAATTATTTTATTTTATTTTAATAAGACATCATCAGTTATACATAAAGGCTTATTTGTAAGGTAAAATTACAAAAAATTAATCTAAGATTGTTTTGAAATAAAAAGATCCAAATAGGTATACATTATTTCAAATTATAATTTTCCCACCATTAATTATTAAAATATTATTTTTATTATATTTTCATTAAAAAAAATGTTCACATACAATAATTTATACTCGTGGGTAAAATTCATCCCTTACTCAAAAAAGGATTCGTTGAAATTTTCATTATTTTATTTTTTTCAAATAAGGGTGGTTCTTAACCATTAAATCATTAGTTCCCATAATGAATCATATATATATATATATAAATTTTATTTACCAAATGTAACTTAACATGTCTATTCATCTAAATAAACAAAATTTTAATGTAGTTTTAGTAATCAAATCTTATCATCACTACATCATGGATAAGGCAATATGTCTATATCATTACATGTGAGAATTTATGTTTGGTCTGGAATAAACATATATCTAAATGATATATCAAATAAATCATGTACATTAGAGACGAATAATGGGATTACTAGATGGTAATCCACAACATAAATTATTTTCAAATTTTACAAAGTTCTAACATACTTGGGGCTCAATTTTACGTTATTAAAAATCCTTATAAAACCCATACATGAAGAAAAATTAAAGGAAACAAGATCTGTCAATTTGAAAATACAAATCATTCGGTCTTTTATCTATATAACACCATTACATTATTTTATATGCTTTAATAGTTTTTTTAATAGGTTTTAGATTTTTTATTATCTCCCCAAAATGTTAAGGTCTTATAAGACTAATTTTAGAAACTTCATCCTACCAAGTTGGAGTATAAAATTTATTTCCATATAATAATTTATATAAACCAATTTGAATACTCTTACAGAAGACATTGTTATAGAAAAAATACACCAATGTGAAATACTAATACCACATACCATGGAATTCATTTGAGAATGACATCAATATGTCATATATGGTCTGAATATTTTTTTAAAACTAGCCATCAGTTTGAGGATGAAATGGGGTTATCAAATAAAACTCGATATGAACAATATTCTGAATAGTTTTCCATAATATCAATTTAAATCATCAATCATGAATATTAAAAATTGGAAATCGTGAAACTAGACATCTAACAACATCAATAATATAGATTTTTGTAAGCCGATAAATAGGTAAATGATATCTTATATAACAAAAAATTTATAATGCGTAATATAACGAATAATAATCCTTATAGAATCATTTATTATATTTTAATTTTTCATTATAGTGAGAAATACCATATTATTGTCAGATATGTTTCATATTGGAATATATAGAGGTTGCATTAATACTATATGATGATGTCTCTCATCTTTAACCTTTTTTCAAAAAAGCATCATGATAAATAAAGAGTAATTAATAGCTTGAAATTATCCCAACATAAAGGATTACTAAAATCCCAACATTTCTTCATTCTACCATACTGTATATATAATTTATCCTTGAAAAATGTTTTAATAATTTAGTTTTCATCATAGCTTTAGAGGAGGCATGTATCCCCCATACAAAATTTTAGAAAATTTTCTTAGTGAATGAAGTATGAAAATATCCCATCATTCACAATAATAATTTTATTTGGAAAATAATCAGAATCATGCTGAGAACGGTTTATCTTTTCTAGTAAGGTTATATCTCTACTCCTTTGAAAAATATGTGATTCTTCCACTTCCTAAATAATTTCCATGTCCAAATTTAATAAATCATTGAATATAAGACACCTATCAGTACTCATTTTAGTTTAGAAACCATGATCATTCCTACTTAATGAATCAACTAAATAATTTTCTTTCCCTAGGTTTTAGTGTATTGTGAAATAATAATCCTTTAGTGGCATGAGCCATGTCTCATTTTTAATATTGATATTTTTCTTTGAAAAGATGTTATTTGGTATCTTAAGATGTTTATACATCTCAGATATTTTGATATAATGATATTGTCCCCATATCAACAGAGAAAATAATATAGTTGTTATCTAATGATCATGAGTTTTATGTTTTATTATTAACTATTTAACTACCATGATTCATAGGAAATGACACTATAAATCTACATTAGTACACAACCAATTCCCTATTAGAGTTATGTTTATCTGGAAATAATTTACCTTTTACTAATTATATATTAAATATTGGTGGATTGAAAAATCTCAAAATCGATTCATTAAAAAAATCTATAATAATAATTTTTCATTAAAAACAAAACACCATTACATGTGAGAATTGATAATGGGTAATCAAAAGGGTAAAAGTTAATAAAAAGACATCTATAACAAGCTATCGATCAAAGGAAACTATGTAACTGAATTATGTTTTTTTGGTGTAGTCTATTTATTGACTACTATTATCATCAATTGATAAAATGATATTCCATCAATGGAGACAATATGGAAATGAATTGAAACATTCATAAGTTATAATTTACACATTAAAAATTTTTCATATAACTATTTTCCTCCACGATTCTAAATAATTATACAAAAATGATTTGATTTATACTTATAATTTTTATATTTCACTAATATCTCATCCAAAAATACCACACAAATTTTATCGAGATATTCCTTTAATACTTTTTTCATCATATCAATAAAAATATTCGGTGAATTATTCAATCCAAATGGAATTATTTGAAACTCATAATGTCTATACATGTTTTAAAATGTTTCCATTGTAATGTCTTACTTCTTTAATCGTAATTTATGATTCTAATATCAAAGTTGAATATTTGAAAGATGTTTATCTCCCTGAATTTGATACAATGATCATCAATATGTGGTTGTGGATAAATTTTCATTATATTAATAAAATTTATTTCATTATAATTAGTGTGAAATAGATATAATTCAACAATATTCTTAATAATGAGAATAACTGACCTCTTTGTTGAAACACCTGGGTATATAAGTCCCATACGATAAAAATATTGTAGTTTTATATTCCACATGACTTATTCTAGAGTGTCATTTTATATGAAGACTATGATACATTTATATCATTTTTTATTAAATCGATAAAAAGCTCAATATCATTTTATAGTTATTTTCATGTAATTTCCCATATAATATATAAATATATTTTATTTAATAGTAAAATCCTAAATATATATACTACCTTTACCATTTGTATATTTCATATACTCTTCTTCCATAATAATATATTATACATGAGATATTTGAGGTAGATTTAGACATAACCCAGATGATGTATTCCCCCACATTAATGACATGGAATTCCATATCTTGGTTTGAATTATAATTTAATTCTGTTAGAAATAAATTTTCATGTTATATTGTGAATGAAAATCTATACCAACGATTATAACAATTATAAAAATTGTTATATTAAAAAAATCATTTCTGTAGTCTGTTTTCGTTTCATAATGATAATTGATTGGCACATCCTTGCTTTGGTGACATTTTCATTGGGAGTTTTAACTGACTACTCCCCTTTTATTGTTCTAGGGAAATATGTAATTTTCCTCTAAAACCTATATGATATACAAGATTGAAAATATCTAGAACCAAATAATGAATTTGTTAAATTTCAGGATATGATTGATTTATGATCTATAATATATTGTATAATATGATCCTCAAAAGCTATGATCAGGTTAGGTTTGCATATCCCCTTGATGTCTTTTATGGAAGTGTTCCATTACGCGTGATAAAATAGTTTGAATATTTCCTTATTTCACTACAGTTGAAGAAATATAAAACTTAGGTTTCTTTCTTTCCCTTTCATTCCATATCTATTTGAATGTTAATTCATTATTAGTGGAAAAATCCCCTACCCTTCAACCAATTTTTAGGATGTTTCATTCCATAATATTTAGATTATAGATATTTATTTTTTCCCTTTTACTAAATTGACACATTTCATTTTGTATGGTTATCAAAATACATATTATTATATTAATATCCCAAAACTATATAATATCTAGTAAATTATGTTACTATTTTGAGTGCACAGAATGCCATTTCTTCATATGGTGAAAAGTTTTAGAAACCGATTCCCTTTAGAGGAGTTAAATAATACATTTGAAGAAATAAGAAATATTGTTTAAAAGTTTATTTATTTAATTGTTATCATTTATTTGTATTATTTTAATGTTTTCATCATTCTCAACAATACTATTATATTTATATTTGCAAAAGATGAAAAATATTTAATTTATTGCAGTTCATTTCTTATGTGGGAAATATTTATCGAAGTGTGTTACATTAATAGAAGTTAAACTCACATGATGTATTTCATTATCATAACTAGTATTACAAATCAAAAACCACCATTAATTGATGTCTCATTTATGATAATATAAATAATGTATAATATTTTCTTGTTTTTTGAATCCCATGGTTGGAAATATCCGTTCTGGGGACTTATTCCATTTATCAACAGCTACTATATTTTTAGTTTAACTAAAAGATAATGGCTTACATCATAAAAAATAATAAAATATATATGTATCATGTCATTAAATATAATATCTCTTCATATAGGATGGGTTATTTTTCATAACCTCGAACAACTACCCAAATATGGTCATTTTCTGCCCACCTGCTACACCAACTATGTCAGCATTCTCTATAGGTAAGTATCTAAATTTTCATTGAGTAATTATAGCATTCCATGAACTCACATACATTTATAAACAATTCCAAATACTAAATTATCACACAACAATAGGAATATTAAATCATATTATTTAATTTTAACATTTTCAACACTTTACATAAATTAAAAATACATGGATATCATATTTTGTAATCAAAAACAAGGTTTCATTAGGAATATTCTCAAATCCTAAAAATATTTTGAAACCACTAATAATGGTTCGTAAAGAGGATTTAAATAAAACAAATAATATCCCATTGTGTTTCTTATCTAGGTTTGTAGTATTGGTCCCACTCATCATGCACTATGGATGATGATGTTAATACCCAATCTAAAATAATTAGAGTTAATATATCTTGGGGTATCTTTTCCAAAGTAGTATATACTTATTAATATCCAGATATAGATTTATTTTTCTAGAAAAACCATATAATATACACTTTACCCATAAATTTATGATATTATCTTATACAATGATTTATACTTAGAGTCTATCATAAAGTTATGTTCAATAAAATATGCTTTCCAATATCTAGTTCCAAATATGTCTACTAAAAATCCCTTAAAAAGAACTATAACAACACTGAAACCAGTATCTGAAAGCTATTTTATAACTTTTTAAATTGGAATAACATACAGGGAATCACATTACCATAGAATGGCTAGTTTAATACTCTTGATGAATTAGATATGTAGGTGATTTCCAATTTACATTGTATGTAAAATATAAAAAAATAAAAAAATAAAATATTATTCATCCATGGAACTAAATCAATGATTTTTAATCAATTTTATATGTAAAAGATAAATGGTTGAGGTTAAATTATATGTATGGGTATCATAAATGGGATGTATTTAAAATTAAATAATTAATTTTCAACGTGCAAGGAAAATAAAAAAATAAAATCCATTTAATCAATAACATTCACAAGAAAAAACATCAATATACAATATTAATGTAATAATCTCATGGATAAAATGACTAAATTCTTAGTGATGGAAATTTATAATGTTCAACTTCTTGAACAAAGAGTAGTGCTAATTTATTCTCATATATTTTTCGGTATATACTAGAAACCCATTTGAATGTTTTAGCCAACATGTCATTCTCAAGATAATTGTCAATGCCTGAAGGGGATATTTATAATCAAACCCCACAAATAACTACATTTACAATTCAGTTGTCTTATTTCTAATCATATCATCAATTCTTAAAAAACATTCCTCATTAAAAAATATCCAGATTGAGTAATGAGAAAAATTTATGATTTCCCAATTCAGTAAGATATCATTCATATTAAAAATACCTATATAGAAATGATATATTCATTATGTAATAATAAAATGCTTGAAACATATATTATGGATATAGTATAGACATTTATTTTATAATGAAATATTATCTCCAGAAAGAGATTATTTCAAGAGAATATTAATGAAAAAAATATTAAGATATAAAATATTACCATTGTTACATTATAACAATATGTTTTGTAATAAAATCATGTATTTTTAAGATTATGTGAAAATGATTAAAAAACATTTAACATAAAATTTCAGTAAATAAATTTCTTTTTAATAACATAATTTTTTTTTGGAATAATATAATTATCATAAACCAAATATGGATGTGGGGAAATATGTGAACACCGTATATGTAAAAAAATTACAAATTAGTATTTGTTATGAAGTTTTAAAATTATCTTACTGGATAAATTTATAAATAATTTCTCAAATCCATAAAATTTTTCTTGTACACAAAATGAAATTTCAATAAAGTGTCATTTTATTAAATAAAATGAAAATTTTAATATATTTTTGATGAAAATAAACATTGATGAATAATATAGTAGTTGAAAAAGAAATATAATATCTTATTTTGTTATAAAATTTTATTAGATTGATTAATATGAAAAATATATTAAACATTTGATAAATTCTTGTAAAATCGTCATAATATATTGTATAAGAATATATATGGAGTTTATGAGGGATAAATTATATAATTCCTTAAAATATTTAAAAAAATTCAAAAATGAGATGGAAGAATAAATTAATACCATTTTAGTATATTTGAAATTTTAAACACTAGAAAGAGTAAACATGAATTGAAACACTAATTAATATTAATTATATATATATAAACCTAGGATTGTATATCCCACATAGTAGAATAAATGGGAATAACACTAAACACATCTCAATTGAGTAGAAATTGAGATGAAATATATTACATTACACTTCCTATTAGATGACAATACTTATACCAAATGTATAATAAAATATGATTTATTATTAAAATATTATACATCTATTAATATATATATATATATATATAGAATCATATGTGATTCACTTATAGAATATTATTACCCATTTGTTAACAATCAGTCATTATTTTTATTGTTTTTGGTTTTTAATGCCTCACGCTTGCAGTATGTTTCAATCCTGCAATTATGGTACATGGTACTTGATAATTGCTAAATTGTCTCCATAATTTTAATAATTATTAATTAAAAATAAATAATAAATATATATATATTTAAAAACAATTTTTAAAAGTGGGTATGAAAAATGAATCAGATTTCTTTGTGGAGGTTGCAGTCACATGAATGCTTTATTGATGCTACCATTTTTAAAGGTTAGAAAGGTAGGGAAATATATGATATTTTAAATTTACCATTTCTAAGTGATGTCTTAGTATTATTATATATTAATTATTTTAATCAATATAAACATCTATTTTATGTTGTGCTGGAAAATAAATTCATCAGTTTGCGAGCCGGTAGTTCATAGTACAGATGAGTGATGGTTTTATTTTATATACATGGAGATGGTTAAATATGTGTATATCATAATAATATAATATCATTATATTATGGATATGGATTTTATTATATTTTAGTAGTATGTAAATAATTAAATGTTATAAAAATATAGACAAATAAAAGATTTTGGGTAAGAATATAAACTCTTCTTTGAACTAACTCAATTAAATATCATCACAAGGACCCGAGGGTTGGTTTTTTGGAAGTATAAGAACATATAAAACCCACATATGTATTTTTTAGATATATTTAGTCTACATTTGGTAAAAATAAATTCCATAATATGTCTAAAGAAGTGAGCGTCAGAGGATCCCTTTTATATGTGAGTTGGGAAGCATACCTGTAATTATTAATAGTTTTTAAATATCATAGAGTGAAATTTCTTGAAACCTATTTGTAAATGAATGATATTTATATGTTTATATAATATAGTCTCAAAATAAATTTAACAAATTGTATTCAGAAAAGTTATTATATCATTTTTAACATTCTAATTTTTGATTATTCTTATAGAAACCCATTTCGACCTTACCTTTGGTAACCAATTCCCATCCTTATTAATATTCATCATTTCCAAAAATAAAAGTTACCTCATGGGAAAGATATTAATGTATAAATAAAAAATTTTAATCCAATTTATTAAATATAATTTCTATAAACAGAAAATATTAATTTAAAAATTAACATGAAAATTGTGACTAAAAACAAATTTTTCGTGAAAAAACATCTTTCAAGAATAAGATGATATTATATAAAATATTGGATAAGTAACCATAATTATATGAATTTAAATACTTATATTCAGAAATATAATATATATTTCATTTAAATCATTCAGTATTTTATATTATGTTAATGAATTACAATTAGAAAATATTATACATCTAAAATAATACTTTCTTAATTAGTAAATCATTTTTACCTTCAAATGATCCTACATAAATTTTTATAAAAATAATATGAATATATGTTTTTTTATAATTATTATAAAAAATAATTTCAAATAAAAGTAGTAACAATTAAAAGATTCTTTTTCAATTATTCATAATTTCAAGGGAATATTTCCAAAACCATTTGATGTCTATTTTGATATAGTAATTGGAAATTTTATTTTCAGATTATAAAATAAGACTTTCTTCCAAGAAATTTGAAAATGTGTCTTTTAATACATATAAATTAAAATTAAATGTTCACTTACTATAATTGAAGCATAAGGTTAACATTTATTACTTCTTTACTATCCATCCACTCAAGATCAAAAAGAATTCAATCATTAATATATTGATCATCATTATTAACTAGGATTAAAAAAAATTAAATTCATAAAATTAAACATATTTAGAAAATTAATGAAACATATTTTATTAAAATTAAATATTATTTAGGATAAAATCATAATTTATCTATGGTTACAATGTATAATATAAATGATATCTTGTTAGTGTAGAATGTCAAAACCTATATCTGGTTTATGTTATCAACTATCTAAAAAAATATTTAGAAGTAAAATACAACTATGAAAACACATATCATTAATAAACCTTAATTAATGATTTATTACATATAAATACTCAAAATAAAATCCCATAATATTTTTAAGACTTTTTTATTATAGAAATATGGTAAATATAACATTTAACTAAATCATGTGTACAAAAACATTAATTACAAACTCGAATACCTACTCTTATATTTCATAGATCATCTAATAATACAATGGATAACCTGGGGACTAATATAAGAAAATAGTGGTAAATACATCCCAATATGGGAATACTCAAATCATAACATGATGAATTTAATATATTCAAGTCAAGAGTAATTTCATTTGAAAATAAAGTTTTGAGAATCATAAATATTATAATTAATGAATGATATAAGATGATATCATCAAGTAAACATAAAAATATAGAAAGAATATAAAACATGATACCATAAACATAAGCCATGTATAGAAACCAAGATATAATTACATAATATTCTTAGTATAACCTCATATTCACCACACATGAAATATCTATAGATAAAAATATTTACCACTAAATTTGAGGTTTACATAATTTTGGGCCACCCATCACATTTATAACATGTACATGTATTTATGTTCCACAAACATTATTCAAAAGAATAAATGTTTTCATTATTTTTAGTCACATGATTATTTAGTGTTGGTTAAAAAATATATTCCCCAAATAAATGATGTATAGGTACATCTAGGGGAATCCCCTTTCGTTTAAATTATTATGGGTATTCACAATTCAAAAGATTATCATGGAAAATCACAGGATAATATTTAGAGCATTAAAATGGAAGATAATGGTTCATTGAATTTATTAATGAGAGTGAAATAATTTCATTCATTACACAATCATAAGTATTATAGAAAATAGTATGGGTAAAAAAACATTATAATATGAATAATTGTATATGAAAATGTCTATTATAAATAACATACTCAAAATAAAATTTAAACGAAGTGGGTCCCTTACTTCGGAAAAGTAATGACAGAGGTAAGGGAAATAATGAGAAGGGATAAATGACATCTCATTCATAGTAAAACAAATTTATACACAGGGATATTTTTAAATATATGAAAATATAATGCATTTATATTAAAATTAATTAATTCTGGAAAGGTTCACAAATGGAAAAAATAAAGAGGGAGATCTCCTACAATGACATGATTCTATTACATGACTGGGAGGTGCTTCATATGAGAATTATAACACCATGGGAGTATTTTATAGAGAGACAAGGATAATAAATTATCTTTCAATTAGCTAAGATTGACTAATATATTAAGGTTGTCTATTTGTTTAAATAAAAATAGAAGGAAATTTTTTATTAATTTCTGAGCATAAGTTTTGTACTCTATAAAATAAAATAATCAAAACTCAAAAATATTCAATTATATTTGTACATGGATCCATCCAATGTTTTTGGGATTTAAATATATTATAATGACAATAATAGAATATTTTAAAATAATTTCAAAGGTGATGTGGATGTGAGTCATGTTTATATATAATTTATCATAAAACCTCTAAATATAATATACATTTTGAAGCACTCATTAAATGATTGAAAAATCAATCCAATAAAATTTGATAAAAAATTAACTTAATGGTAAAAATCAAATTTGGTTATGGATACTCCTCAAAAACATTATTAAATAACATTCAGGGTATGATGATTCCATAATAGATTCTAAATATTTACTATATATTTAACTTTATATGAAAAAATAAACTATCATAGTAAATTTTGAAAAATTCACCATAAGAATGTTACTACAAGTTGATTTCAAAAATAAAATTTAACTTCTAAAAACAATTGTTTAATTATATGTATTTTGACATAAAAATACATATTTACTGTAAAATTATATTTTTTGATATTTAACTCTTTCCAACCCCTATAAAAATTACATTGGATTTCATAAAAATACATAACAATTTATTTTTAGATAATCATTATCACATAATAATTTTTATTATAATATATAATATTTATAAAATTCATTAATTACTCAAATTTGTTCCTTAATTGAAACTATATATTTCCCAAAAATATATTTTTAATTTCTTTCTATAAAAATATATTTTTCATTATACTAATTATATAATTTTACATATTTCAATAAGATAAATGGGATATTATAACAATTATTTCATAATATTAAAATATACAAATTCATATTATGGGGGTCTAGATTCATAATCCCTTACTGTTCTAGAGTACATTGTAATGTTATTTTGTGAGACTCTGTTGCCTTTTAGTGGTGTTATTGGGTGAATGGAAACGGTCTTCACCAAAATAAGAAGAAAATACTCCCACAAATGGTTTCACTCAAGCTTCAGTTATCGAATAACATCATAGGCAAGGTAAATGAAAATCCTACTAATGACATTCACATTGTAATATATGATAAATGGGCTTCATAGGGTATGATCCTACTAGTTGATCCCATCACTTATTTTGAATATGATAATTAGATTTTATCATAACACTTAATATATAATAATACATTTGCTCATTTTACCACAACAATATTACTAATGTGTAAAATGAAAAACTATCTTTTCAGACTAATGAAATATGTTTTATAATTGTTGGAAATTATTTAATATTTTTTAAATAGGTAATATGAAATTTATTAAATTAAATGTTAATTTCATTTATAAAATATTGATTCATTACATTCTTCTCCCACATTATAAAATTATACCTATACAATTTTCATAATACACAACAAAATAGATGTGGTTAATTATGTTTCATCACCACTTTTAGTGAAAAAGATTCTTCTATGATATTTTTATTATCCCACATCGCATTGACCAGCTGTGTTATCTTATTTCATATAACATTTTATCTAAGATCTGGGATCATCACCAGATTCAATTCATATGAATTATCATTCTCCCATTTTAACCCATATGGATTTAGTACATGTTAGGGGTTTGGTATGTACTTCCTCAATATGGCTACATGGAAAATATCATGTAATTGATATCTCTTAGGTCTGAGTTCATGTTGAAATGACATAGCTCTGATGTATTTAAGGATTGGAAAGGGGATGATGTATCTTTGACTAAATGATCCCTTCATCCAAAAACTAATGACTACCTTCCATGATTAAATATGAAGGAACACCTTAATATTTAATACTCAAACTTCTAGCCTCATCAATGATTGTCAATATATCATTTCTATCAACATTTTGAGTGTTTAATAGGATAATGAATGTTTTTAACATTCTCTATCATCTATTAGATAAGAACATGCCTCATTATCTTGCACTCACATGTATAATCCTAGACTGTGGGAGTTGACCATGCTTACCATCAATAGCCTCGTAAGGTGAATATTTAAGGCTCAAATAAATGTTATTAATATATGATAACTCCACAAGAATAAGTTATTGATTACAGAATACATTGAAATCTACTGAATATTATCTTAGAATATCATATCGGTTATTCATGTTTCTTTCAAAAAATCTATCCAACTGGGGGAGATAAGAAAAACTGAAACTCATCTCTATATCCAAGTATTTCAAAAGTAATCTCCATAAATATAAGGTACACATCAGATATCAATTAAATATAATGGAATGTGGTACAACATTATGTATTACCAATTCAATTATGAATATAAAAGTTATTTTGTAAATAGAATAATATTCATTGATAATAAATAAATGTGCGGACTTAGTAAGGGGATCAACTACTGACCATATAATGTTATTATCTATAGAAGTTATGGTGAGTCTTATGATGAAATTCATAGTTATGTTTTCTATTTTCAATACATTTATGGGAAGTGTCTTCCTCATACACTTATACTTATATCATTTATCGATGACTTTTTGGAGTACGAAATATTATGATGCATATTTTTTTATCTACCCATTCATTTTCTCCCCCATAATACTTTCTTCAAAATTCTATAAATCATAGTGCTCCCAAGATGAATATATATAGATGAGATATATTATAATGACTTAGCCTTAATAATTACATAATCATGAATTAAGTGAATAATTCACATTTAGGATCCTTTTAGGTTTAGAGTATTAGAAAATTACACCATAAAAATTGCATTACATTTCAAAAATTACAAAGTAGAAACTTCTACTCAGTTTCCATTTTTTCATAATATAAAAAATCTTGAAAAGGAGAAACATATATAGTTCCATGTTTTAGACAAACTTACTTTTCCATGATCAAATCCTTGACCCTATTCATATTTATTTCCTCGTGAAAAACATTTCAAAACAAGAGATGATCATAAAAACCTCATTAAAGGTTATAAAATAAAGAATGGAAACATTAGCATATCAATAAATAAAAATCATTGAAACCATACTTTTCAATCATTTCATACCTCATGAAATCATATGATTTATGAATAACACACCGAAATCATTAATCATTAATTTAACTTGTGGAATACATAACATAAATACATTGTAGCTTTCACAACTACGTAGGAAGTTATGTTTGGAATACCCATCATAGTATATTCCATAAATATATTAGGAGAAAAATTAACATTTACCTCTATCGCATTAACAAATTCATTGGAGAGATGTCTCGGGCTCACCCGCCCTAGATATATCATGAAACCACCTGTATATGTAAACAACTCCCAAGAACCATAACATTTTCATAACAAATAAAACAAACATGAATGAAAGAAAAAATTTCCACATCATTTAAATATATTGAAATAAAAAATCCATTATAAAACCCATTTTAAATACAAAAATATGTAAAAGAGTATATGGTATTAATTTCCTATTTAAAAACATTATGGATTGTTAAGAAAGCCATAGATCAAATAATACTCATGGTAGAATAAAATGTCGTTGTCACCGCTAACGTTAAAAAGAAACATTCATTTTTGTCGTTTAGTAAAATTCCTCAAGGAAAAGTATTCCTTTTAAATGAAATAAATTTTCAAAGGTGTTTATACACCATATAAATGAATTTCATGTATAAGATAAAATATTCATCAATGAAAAGATATTGAGATGAAGTCCCTTACAAAAATTAGGTAGCCTAACGACGTCACATTAAGATTTAGAAAATGAGTTGATGAGATACAAAATGATCTCTCAACACATGGACATAAAATGTACAACAATAAGGATATAGAATCACATATCCCAACATAAGAAAATTTAAATTAAAATACACAACATAAAAGAAGTCTTTGACCAAAAAAAAGACGGTGAAATGTTCCCTTACAAAGATCTTATCATTAAATTAAGGATAAATTAATGACATAATTATGTGTGACAAGACTAAATACTCCCAAAATAAGTGGTTATTATGTGTAAAACAATTATAGTTCATTATCACATATTTATAGCATGACATTATCATGAAGTAGAAGTTCAACCCAAAGAATGGAAATTTGGTGAAGAAGTTCCCTTAACTCGTGTCTATCTTGGCTCGTTTGTTCCAAGTTCTTATTGAATAATAAACATAACCCAATTTAAACTTCCATAATTTTTTTTCAAGTTTATTATTCCTATTATATCAGATATTACATTTCAATAAGAATTATTTAATTATTTGAGTTCACGTAGGACATTTTGTCGATGTTTGGAATTTGTGTTAAAACTGATCTTGTTATAATTAAAATTTGTCCTTGTGGTCAAAAGAATATTATATCTAGAATAATATTCATGATTTATATTTAATATATATAATATATATCTAGTATATATTTTTTTATAATAGTCCATTTTATTTGGACATAAGAATTGAAATGCACCGTTCATGGAGACGGTAAGTCGTACGTACGCATCAACGCTACTTTCATTTTTTTTCATTTTTAATGGACTGAAAACATAATGATAAATAGGTATATTATAATTAAATTATAATATAAAATTTTATATATGTTAAATATTTTCATTAACATCATCATTTACACGATCCATGTATGGTAGGAATGAGTCAAAGCACTATTAGGGGGTTGTAGTCTACATTTCCTCAATTGAAATTATCATATTTATAAAACATTAAAAAGAATAAAGGTATGTTATAAATTATAATTACATAAGCATATTGATAAAATAAAGTATAATATATATCATATATAATTACAGTTCCATCATAATGGCCACCATAAGAGGTGGTCGTAGAAGACTGAAAAATCATTATTTCATGAGGCAATAGTTCACCGATAATAGAAACAATATGTTCTCTACGTATTAGATGAAGGTGTGTGTAAGTTTAGTTTGAATAAATTTCATAAAAACAACCTAATATATTTAGGATAATATTTTTTTTATAAAATAATGTAAGAAAAAAGAGTTTAGGAAGTTTGAGAAGTAAAATAAAAGAAACGAACTTAATAGAAGACATTACCATTAAATTGGGTAACTCCATTTGGTTTGAACCAAAAGGATTTTTTGAAGTGACTTCTGACTAAGGTAACATTTCTACGTAGAAGAAAAGGATTTTGAGATCTTATTTTGTAGTAGTTCGGATGAGACAAGGAGCTTGAGAGGTGTGTGTAATGGTTTAGAGGTGAGGGATTTTTATGGGGGCGAGAGGGGCTCTTTAAGAATGTTTCAAAATATTATTTTAGTATATAATGATTTTCGATTAATAATGGTCCAAAAAATATTAAAGATGAAGGTAAGATGACTCTTGTTCGAAATAAAATAATTCAATTATAATTGGACATGTTTTTGATATTGTTTTAATTTTTATAATATTATTTAATTTAATCATTCATTAACAAGGTAACCACTGCATCATTATTATGTCATAAATAATATTATTTATTTGATATGTAAAAATTATTGAAAAATAACATGATGTATGAAATCATTTTATCCTTGATATAAATATTTATATTCGATGTGATAATGTATACAAACCCAT
Source organism: Viscum album (assembly GCA_963277665.1). Classification (NCBI taxonomy): domain Eukaryota; kingdom Viridiplantae; phylum Streptophyta; class Magnoliopsida; order Santalales; family Viscaceae; genus Viscum; species Viscum album. The sequence continues at coordinate 377,815,545 of OY728155.1, read as the reverse complement.
GTAAGAATTTATTTACTAAATGATATTCGTTTTTTTCATTTTTTTTCATTAAATTAAATTATTTAATATAATGTGTCATTATCACTTTTAATTGGCTCCATATGATCACAAAATCGACCCAATGATGACCATCGTTAGAAATGTATCAAAAAATAGGATTTTGACAAATTTTTTGGTAATTTAATATTATTATAATATTATCTTCACCTCTAATTACCATATTTACCTTTAACCGCGTTAAATAAATGTCAAAAGTTATAATTTACTAAAATATTTTTAATCTTATTGAACGTCATTTTACTAAAATATAAAAACCATGTTTGTCGGATATTTTAAATTCAATTCACATACGCAGTAAAAACTCATTTAATTGTAAAATCCAGTTTTTAACTAATACTCACTATTTTAACTATTCATCAAAAATTGATGTTTTTCTACAAAAATACCAAAAATTCAGCATAAGCTATATTTTATATTAATAATTAAAAAATGATGACTATTTTACCAAATTCAAAAACATATAAGTTTAATTAAATAATTTAAAATTAATTATCGTTGTCAAAATAAGAAAAGAATGTTTTTTATGAAATAATAACTATCAAAAGATTGACACTGGTTTATGTTCAATTTAAGAATGGTATTACTTCAAATTTCCAAAAATGGTTTAAATGGAAAAAACATAATATAACTACACATTATAATCATTTAAAAATATAATCTATCCATATAAATAAATTTTATTAAAAGATAGTTTTGAATGAAAATGTAGTATTTTCACTATTCATCAAGAAATACACATTATCTGAAAAAACAAAAAAAAATACACGAAAAAATTTTGATGTCCCGATTCTGAATTAGAATTTAATTTTGTAAAATAGAACATATTAAAGTGACAAATACATGATTGAAATAGGGTTCTCCATCAAAAGTGGTAAATCAGCCTTTTAAAAAATATTAGAGTATTTATGCTTAAAATTAGATTCATTCACATTTTAAGCCTCAAACTTTTATTGGATAAATGTAAAAAAAATTATGAAAAATGTTAAATCATAATATGGTTAGTTCTATTAATTCCCAATAACACATCAGCAAGGCATTAACTACCATTTAAAATAATAATAATATTATATTATTTTTCGGAATAATTTAACGTTTTGTGTAACGACAGATTTCAACGAAAGCTGTTGTTGTGTATTAGGTATGCCATCGAACATGGAATCTCATTTAAATTAAAAATTAATATTTAATTCACAAATATTAATAAATAGGAAAATTCCATATTCTTTATTCACTTGGGATGTTACATCCTTCCCCACTTTTGGAAATTGCATCCTTGAAATTTTAAAATTGGGCTCAGAAACTTCATTAAAAGTACCACATCAGAAAAAGATTAAATAAACCTTTCACTTTAAAAGAATGAAAGAGAAATGAAAAAGGTCACCAGTGATAACCCAAACAAGGATTCAATGAAAACAAGGATATGGAGGCAAAACTAATTGTCAAGTTCTGGTGGAGAGTGATAGAAAATATATTTAGGAGAACTTTAATAACTACAAAATAACAAACATTTGATATATTAAACGGTCTTCGGTTTCCCAGTAGAAAAAGTTAACAGAAAATTTTTTTTGTTCCTTTTCATAAATTTGGATAATGGTTTTAATATATTGACTAAGGACATAAATAAATATACTTAGTTTTCAATTATAGTTTCATCCATTAGTAAGTTTCTACAAAAACCCATATTTTCTCTATAAAATAATTATTCAAGATGACTTGACCACATCTGATGTTCTAGAATAAACTTCTAGAGAATCACATAATCCAAATAAGAAGAACTATATATTTTCCTTGTCATTATACATTAAAAAACCAAAAGGGTTATTACAAGATCAGATAATCCTAAAAAGAATAATCCTTAAAAAATATTATTAATCACCAAAATTTGAAAAAAAAATGCAAAGTTCAATAACGTCCATTTGATAATAAAATGTCCAAAAATCATTCAATGTAAACCAAACTATGATTGAAACCCAAAAATTATAAGGATTTAATCACATAGTCTTCCAAAGTAAATCTTAACATTTATCTCCAAGTAACATCGACTACTCTAATTGTCTCAAACTGAAGATTAGTTATCTTAATAACATATTCTCTATGATAGGTTAATAATTTCCATAGATAACCCAAATAGCCATAAAACATATATTCTTCCAAAATAAAATTTCAACCATTATTCAACAAATAAAATCCCATTTTATTCTATTTTCCTTGGGCTTATAGTGTTTCCTCAAAAGTGAAAACATCATCCAAAATAACCTTTATCACTTAATCACCAATTCATTTTCTTATATGAAGGATATCCACTAGATAAAACATATGTGTCTAAAATAAACATATTATTGAACCATATAATAATTTAACTAAAGGAGAAACTCATAATAACCAAGGACTTCATGTACGGTAGTGGTAGGCGATGTTCCCTTGTCTCCCTTTGGTTGTGGTTTCAATTCCCATAGCCTTTCATATGCGACAGGTCATCACCCATCTTACAGGTTGTCCATTTTATAAAACTCAAAAATAACCCTAACATATTTTAACCTCAAAGGTTGTCTTATACCTATCATTTTCTTCTATCATCCAAATACACCTTTTACAACATGGGTCATATAGTTGTTCAAAAAAAAATTCCTAAAATAATCATGTATAACATATTATTTTAAAATATATGATAAAAATTTCTTTTTATAAAATAGTTAGACCGAGTTTGAGTTGAAACATTTAATAAATTGTCCTTTTAAAATACCATAAGTGTGTGATGAGAGGATATAATTTAATAGAAAATATAAATAGGTTTTTCAAGTGTCTCCTTCTACATCGCCTTTTTCAAAATCATAACATGCCTGAAAATCTTGTGATAATGTAAATTTTTTTAAATTTCCTTGATAATATTTACCTTTGTTGAAAATATGAAAATATTGGGAAAATATGATTTGATTAAATACAACCAATGATCCGTGATGAATCGAGGTATAATGGAGGTATTTTATATCTCAATCAAATTCTTACAAGTTAGTTATATGATAGAAAATGTTTCATAGCCGTCTGGAAATGACTTTATAACAATTAATACAAGAAAGTCATTGGGAAGAGATAATAATGTTGTTTTAGATCCGACTCCTTAAATTTGTAACAAAATTTCCTTGAACTGAGAAATTTACAAAATAAGGATTTAACATAAAGAGTAGACATAAAGACTAACCATGTGTCTAATAAAAAAATCCAAATCTCTGAAGTTGTATAAACCGACCTATGATACCAACTATAAGGAACCGACCATAAACATTACATAATCTTGAATTAGGTGAATAAATCAAATTGAGGATCATTTCCAGTTTTGTGTTTTATAAAATTAGGCCATAACTATTACATTACAAATGAAAAATTTAAAACTAGATACATTTACTCAGATCCCATTTTTTCATAAAATAAAAACTCTTAAAAAAAAGAAACATGTCTAGTTGCATGTTTTAGACATAATGAATTTTCTTTTATCCCATCCTTGACACTATTAATCTTTATTTCATAGTCAAAAACATTTCTAACCATGGGATGAGAATAAAATGATGAGTAAGGGTTATAAAAAAAAGAATGGAATCATTATACCATCAATAAATACAAATCAATGAAACCAAACTTTTCATTCATAACATAACTAATGAAATCATAAGATTTATGAATAACACAATGAAATCATAAACATAAAGTTAACATGTTGCATGCAAAACATACTAACATTATAGCTTTCACATCTATATAGGGAGTTATATTTGGAATACCCATCACAATATATTCCCTATATATCTTAGGATAAGCATTAATGTTCACCTCTTTTCACATTACCAAATGCATTGAACAACTATCTCGGGCTCAAATTCCCTAGGTTTTTCATGTAACCAACCATATATGTAAATAATTCTTAAGAACCATAACATATTCCTAACACAAAAAATAATCATAACGGAAATATAACATTTCCTCATAATTTAAATATATAGACATAAAAATCCATTTTCAAGACCAATTTCAATATGAAAATATGTAAAAGAGTATATGGAATTTATTTTACTTTTAAAAAAATTTTGTCTTGTTAAGGAATCCAAATATAAAATAATTCTCGCAGTGGCGAAAAAGGTCGTTGTCACCCTTTACATTAAAAAGAAACATTCTTTTTGTCGTTTATTAAATTTTCTTATAGAAAAAGATTAATTTTTAATTAAATGAAAAGTAAATGATTTTTATACACCATATAAAATAATGTCATGTATAAAACAAAATATGCCTCAAATAAAGGAGATTAAGATGAAGTCCCTTACGAAAATTAGGAAGCCTAAGGGTGTCACATAAAAATTTAGAAAATGAGTTGATGAGAGAGATAAGGATCTCTTATCACTTGGAAATAAAATGTAAAACAATAATTATATAGAAGCACATATCCCAAATTAAGAAAATGTAAATTAAAATACACAATATAAATGATGTGTTTGATTAAAAAAGAGGGTGGATAGTACCCTTACAATGATTGTATCGTTAAATTATGTATAAATCAATGACATAATTATGTGTGAAAAATATAAATACACCCAATATATTTGGATATTAAGTGTAAAACAATCGTAGTTAATTGACACATATTTATAGCATGACATAATATTGAAGTATAAGTTCATCCCAATGAATGGAAATTGGGTGAACAAGTTTCCTTACCTTATGCCTGACTTTACTCATTTGTTCCTTGTTCTTCCAGAATAATAAACATAATTTAATTTATACTTTATTCAAAAAAAATCAAGTTCATTATTCCTTTTATATCACTTATTATCATTCAATAACAATGTGTTAATTATTTGAGTTCATATCAGACATTTTTTTGTTATTTGGAATTTGAGTTAAAAATGAACTTCTTAGAATTAAAATTTGTCCTTATGGTCAATCATACATTATCCCTAGAATAATATTCATGATTTATATATCATAAATATCATAAATATCATAAATATCGAATATATATGTATTTATTATAGTCCATAACATTTTGACATAAGAAATTAAATGCACCGTTCTGGGATACGATAAGTTGTACGCACACATGAACACTACTTTCATTTCGTTTTTTCATTTTTAAAGGAATGAAAACATAATGATACATAGCTATATTATATTTATAGTATAATTTCAAATTTTATATATGATACATAATTTCATTAACAACATCATTTATACATTCCATGTATGGTATGAACAAGTCAAACCCCATGTAGGGGGCGGTAGTCTGCACTTCTTCAAATTAAATTATCGTATTTATAAAACATAAAAAAACATAAAGTTATATTCTAAATGAGAATGGCATAATAATATTGATAAAATTAAAAATAATATATATCATATATTATTATAGTTCCATAATAATGTCCACCATAAGTGGTGGTTAGAGAATATTGAATAATCATCGTTTCATTAGGCATTAGTTAGTTGTCCACAGAAACAATATATCATTTACCCAATAAAGGAAGGTGTGTGTAAGTGTAGTTAGAATACTTATCAAAAAACAAAAAAATTTATTAAGGATACTATTTTTATAAAATAAAGGAATAAAAAGATTTTATGGGGTTGGACAAGTAAAATAAAAGAAAGGAACTTAATAAAAGACGGTAACATTAAATCGAGTAACTCCCATTGGATTGAACCAAAAGTTTTTCTGAAAGTGCATTTTTCCCTATGTAATGATTCTAGGTGGAATAGAAAGATATTGAAAGATTATTTGGGAAATGTTTGGATGATTCCAAGGGCATGAGAGGTGTGAGTAATGGGATATTGGTGAGGGATTTTTATAAGGGGAGGAGGGGCTCTTTAGAAATGTTTGAAAATATTATTTTATTATATAATGATTTTCAGTTTGTAATGGTCCCTAACTTATTAAAGTAAAAAATAAGACGACTCTTATTCAAAATAGAATCATCAAATAAAAATATTATAGGTTTTGGATATTGGTTTAATTCTTATAATCTTATTTATTTAAATCATTCATTAATGAGGTAAACACTGCATCATAATTGTGTCATAAATTATTTTATTTATTTAATGTTTAAAAATAAAAAAATACCACGATGTAGGAAATAATTTTATCTTTCAAATAATTTTTTATAGTGAAAGAGATATATTAGAAAAAACCCACATAATAATTTATTTACTAAATGTTATATGTTTGTGTCATTTTTGTCATTACATTAAATTAATTAATATAAGGTGTCATTATCACTCTTATGTGGATCCATGGGGTCGCAAAATCGACGCAAGGATTCTCATGGTTAGGAATTCATCAACCAGTAATATGAGGACACATTTTAGGGTAATTTAATATTATTATAATATTATGTTTACCTCAAATTACCCTATTTACCTTTAACCATGGTAAATAAATGTCAATAGTTACTATTCACCTAAAATTATTTTCATCTTATGAAACCAAATTTAACTTACTAATAACAACCATATATGTCAGGTTTTTAAAATTCAATTAAAAAAAGTGGTAAATTTGCTTTTAAATGAAAAATTCGGTTTTTTAACTACTACTCATTGTTTTCACTATTCATAAAAATTGATGTTTTTCCGAGAAATACCAAAAATTCGGCCAAAGATATATTTGATATTCTGAATTCAATAAATGATGTCAATTTTACCAAAATAAAAACTTAGAAGTTTCATTAATTAATTTAAAATTAATTCATATTGTCAAAAAAAGTGTGTTTAAAAGAAATAATAACTATCAAAATTTTGACACATGTTTATGTTAAATTTAAGAGTGAAATTACTTCCAATTACCATCAATAGATTAAATGGTAAAAATATCAGCTTATTACTCTTTAAAACCATTGAAAAAGTTAATATAATAATGTAAATAAATTATATTATAAGACAGTTTTGAATTAAAATGCAGTATGTTTCAGTATTCATTACAAAATGGACTTTATCATAAAAAGACCAAAAATTTTCCCAAAGTAAATTTTGATGTCCCGATTCTGGAGAATGATTTGTTTTTCAAATAGAACAAATAAAAGCAGCCAAAACTAGATTTAATGACGGTTTTCCATCAAAAGGGGGAAAATCAACCTTTTAAAAAATATTAGAGTATTTATTATTAAAATTATATTCATTCACATTTTAATCCTATATCTTAAATTGGATAAATATAAAAACATTTAAGAAATAAGTTTAATCATAATATGGTTTGTTCTTTTCATTCCCACCTATACATCTTCTAGGCATTAGCTACCATTTATAATAAATATATAATTATATTATTTTTTGATATAACTTTATGTTTTTTTAACATAAGATTCCCAAAAAAACCCATCATTGTGTATCGGGTACTCCATCGAACATGGAATCCCCTTTAAATTAAAATTTATATTTATTTCAAAAATATTAATGAATATGAAAATTCCATATTCTTTATACACCTGGGATGTTACATATATGATCCATCTAAAAGTTCCCTCCAATGTTATAGTTTTTAGGGTACACATATCGAGGTTCCAAAAAATATGAATCCCTCATTATCAATGTTTAACTCTATAAAATTAACAATCTTTTTCTATAGATTCACATCACCTTTGTAGGACTCATTAATCATCCCATGAATCGTTAGTTGAGTAGTTATTTGAAAAATGAATGTTGATCAACCATTATTATTCCCATGTCTATCCTTTTGATGTCTAATAATATTTAATAATCATAATCCTTCCCTGAATGGTATTGAATTGAATAATCATAATCCTTGAGAATCTATAACAATATTTTTGGTTCATACTATGTTACTTTTGTGTGTGTATACAATTATGGATTTTATAATCTTAATATATGTCACCTTTGTCAATATAGAGATATTATATCCAAATCATAAATGAGAATATCACTTTATCATATTATAGCCATTCAATGGGTAGTTCTATCCATGAATATTTTAATGGAGTGAAAGAATAGTCTATCACATTTTTGTCCTGCATCCATAGACAACGAATGATTTTTCTGTATTAATTGTTTTATATCACAATTCCTTCCCCACGACTGGGTATTATTATCATATTTTCATTGATTAGAATATTCTTTAAATCATTAAATATTTCTTTCCTTTCAAAATTAAAACAAAAAATCACCCCATTTTTAGTTTTCTTTGTTATTTGGATTCAAAATAATGAGATTTTTCTCCTAAATCAATGATAGTTCCCAAATAATAAAAGAAAACTATGTATATCCCTCACATCTATAATTCTAATACATTAATTAAACTAATCTAATTTTCAAGGATCCATAGATGTCCCCTTACTGGGTATAAAACCGCCCAGGAATGTTACTTGTTCCATAAAAACACCAAATTTACTATACTTGATACACAATATTTTCCTATTTCCATTGATGTTGTTTAGTGTTAAAATTTTGGTCCTGTTCCTACAAGCACATGGATTAAATAAAAACATATTTAATAAATAATACAAAACATTATTAAGGTAATACCTAATGAAAATATAAAATAAGTTCATCCATATATATAGGGAATCAGTGATTCCAAATAGAGTCTCTATGAACTATTATTTATCATACATTGTATGAAAATAATTCCTAGGGATATAAACCTTCTATTCAATTAATTTATTATATCCCAACCTAATATCCACCATGGATATTCATTATGCTCCACACAGTTATTTGAAAATGGCATCAATCTGAGGTATATGTTAAATTTTATTTAGCATCGTCTTCTTGAGATCGCAATAATCATTATAGTGGTTCATTGACCCATCATTCTTCACGATTAAGAGGAATGATGTACCCATTCATGAATCTGGTGGGCATAAAACCATTTATACAGAATTGACTATATTTTTTTCTTTATCACATCACAATGAATAGTCTCCAATCTATATAGAGTCTTGTTTATTGGAAAAAATTCAGGTATAAGAATGATTGTGAACACAACTTCATGATATAGAGAAATACTATGAAGTTCTCTGGAATACATTACAGTATTCATTTAGAATTTGAACCTCATAATTTTTTATATTTTTTTAATTTATATCACTTTAGTTATACATTGTTACTTCTAAGGCAATATTATGTATTCTTGAGATGATGACACCCAAGGTGATTAATCCTCCTCGTGAATTTTTATAAATTCCAAAGGTGATATGAGATAATTATTTTTATTTTATTTTCTAAAAAAATTAAATTAATTATATAAAATTAAATATAATACATACCTATAATATCATAAAACTATACAAAATATTGTATAATTGGGTTATGTAGGATGTTGAGCCAACATATATGGACAAGGGATTATTTATATTTGAGGGATGTAATAATTCACCCATTTTCAACTTGACTAGATGGATCCACTTCTTTATATTGATGTGGTGTTTGAATATGTACACTAATCTTTAATGATATTAATCGTTTCATAGAACCCAAGTGAAATAGTAAATTCAATTTCATTGAATAAATAACGAGCATAACCTTCACCACCTTTTCCATGATATAACTCAGTAGTTGTTATTGAAAAATATCACCCTTTATCTCTATCCCTTGTATGTTGTTATAGTCAGTTATCATCGATAACATATTTCTTAGAAATTTTATTTTACTATTTTTATGATCATTTCTATTGAAACATTGGAGAATAGGTTATGGATTGACTCAGGATTTCATTTATTCAATAAGATTGGTATATTTCTACATTGGTAACCACTAGGTATTAGTCCTTCCTTAAAACACCTAATATATTACCTTCTCCCATGCAAGAAATTCTTGGATTCATCATTCTACATATTTGATATGTGGGATGTTGGAAATTCTACCCCTATGATATTTTTCCATCACATCATAAGAATTTAAATTCATACTCTTATTTGACTCTCAAGGACTGTGAGACCCTTGAAATGCACCAATCTCAATTTTGACTTTGAGGTAACATGAGATAAATTCTCCAAAGTTAGATATGTCTTGAATTACCAAAGACAGTCATGATAATATTCTCCATCGATATAATACTTGTCTACCATGACCATATCTATATCATTTCATTTTAGGATGACAAATATAATTATCATGGAGTTAATATGTTATTCCTTGTTTATGGTTTGTGAAGATGCAATGAAATTTGAATTCCTATATCCCATAAAGGTCTCCATTTCATATTTCTATTCATAGGGGGATATAAGTTTTCCCTGTATTCATGTTTAGGCATATAACATTAGTTAGTTTAAAAATTATGTCAATGAAGTTCTGGAATCATGATCCCATTAGTTTAAGCATATCATTTGGGTGACAATTACAATGATCAAACTATTTATTGTAGAAAAAAAAATTTATATTCCCATACATTAACAAGAATGAAGGATAAATTTAGGATAATTATTTTATGACTAGTAAACTCAGTAAAGGGAAATAATGAACATTTAATGGATAACTCATAAATTTCATATATTCCTTTACAAATATTTTTTTTGTTTTTATTATATGTTATTAAAGGTATATTTACAATAATAAGAATATTATGATAATTAATCTCCCATTATAATGATTCTTAAATGAGTTTTTAAATTTAATATATTCATATTTTAAATAGAAACACTTTGTTCGATAGAACACAAGATATGTTACAATGAGTTTAAATAAAACATGAAATAATATAATTTTTATATGAACATTATAAAATAGTCGTTAATTTGGTGGGTATAAATATTATTAAATTTTTTATGAGAAATATAAATAATGTTTCTAATTAATTCAAATGTATTGATTACTTAATAGTAAATAATCACTTTATTTTTTGTAATTTTATTTAATTATTTAAAAGACATATTTTCTACAAAAACAATTTTTATTGATTTTGTGATAAAATATTATAATTAATTTAAATAAAATTTATAAATGTTATTTTATAAAATCAAACTATTATTTTGAAATATTTATTTGAAAATAATTACTATGACGTTCTGAGATTCTGATGAATATTTTTATTTTTCAATGAATAATGAAAAAGACATATGTTTTTTGAAAAATTTATTTTCCTTTTATGTAATTATAATAGAATATTAAATTTTTTATTGATTTTAAAATTTCAAGGGTTATTTTTTTGTTCAAAAGAATCTACTTATGGTTTTAAATGAATTTTATACTAAAATTTAGTATAAAACAATTTGTACTAAAGACGCTATTTGTCTGAATACTCATTTTCTCATTATATTCATGTTTAATGTTATATTAAATTATGATAATTATATATTTGAAATAATGAATAATGGATTCCATATTTTGAATTATTAAGGAAAAATGTTTTAAATAGTTCCCTTTATTATTTGTCAATAATGAATAGAAACCATAGTTTCATTAACTATGTCAGAGCAACATCCATACCGACACCCGAAGTGGTTTATAAAATGACCTTAGGGGTATTCTCTATCCCTATTGGATAGAAACTAGCGCATGGGTGTCAAAATATTCCATGAGATTGATTTCACATGATTTTATAATCGTGAAAAACTCACAAATATAAATATCAAAAGGCTGAAAATTTATAAAAAAAAGGGACTACAAAATTCAGATCCAATATTTATGAAAATAAACAAAACCCATGATAAAAAATGGATATTAAAATGAAACAAATATCCCAATGAGATCTATATGATGAGTGGGATGTATCCCTTAAGCCACCACCACCAATCCTACATTAGAGGAACTCTAGAAACCCAGATCAATCTGCAAAACACACCTTTCCTTCACTTGATTCATATAAACAAAGTCCACATACACCTAATGGTGTATGTGGGGTGTGAGTGAAATCCCAATAAGAAAACACCCAAAAATGATGATTTCATGCTATGATATCAATAGATAATTTAACATTCTCATTTATGAAAAATACATTGAAAATTTTGATGAGAACATTTTAATGAAAAACTATTTTTAGAAAAACAATTTTATGGGAAACACATATAACGGTTACATATCAATGGAAAAATTTATTAACATGAATTTTTTTTAAGATAAAATGAACTTAAGGTCCACCATATATGGAAAGATTCTAAAACATCTCATATGTCTACTGATATCACCATAGGTAAATACCTAGGGTTTATCTAGCTCATGTGGGACACTAGAACATCGTACCTCAGTGAAAGGTGGTATAATAACCATGACTGTTAGTTTCTCATGAACAAGATGCTAGTAGGGGACACCCCGATGGCTTAGTGTTCACCAATTTTCATACACGTTTAGTTAGTCTTGTAATATTCTATCTAACTAAGTGAATACAGGACAAGACACTTTTGAATCACTAGCATTCTAGAAATAGTCATCCTCCAAGATTCCTAGGATTCCCTATGTTATGAATACCATTTCACTTATTATAAAAAATAACACATTCATAAATCATTTTCAATCATTCCACACTTTTACCCAACAAAAAACCTTCCATTACCCATAAAAAACCCATTTAAGGACACATTTTATATCACATTCAAAATTCAAAAAACCCATCAAAAATTATCCCAAGAAATTTACATTATCAATTTAACCAGTTTTGTGGGCCAAACCCCTTTCAAAACCACAAACAAACGATGATTACTTTATAATTTACTCAAATATTTTACACGACTCACAATTCATATTTAAAGGTACATAAGAAAAATTAACATGCCAAAAATAATCCATTTTCTATAAAAAACCCATTTTAAACACATTCTCACCCCAAGATCCCCTGAAAATTAATCTTTCACCTTCTACACCTGGAATAAAAACCTTTCCAAGAAACATTACAAAGAAACATATACAAAAAATAACAATTCATTTTATAAAAAATGATTTCTAACACATAATCGTATTAAAACACTTCAAAATACTTGCCACATAATACAATTAAACCATAGAACAAATTTATAAACTCAAGAAATAATATTAAAATCGTCAAATAATTTTAGTGAATGGAAACACCAACCCCAAGTGTAGAAACATCCAGAATTTGGTGTAAAAAAACAAATGAACAACAACAAGACCCTAGAATGGAATGATCTGAAAAAATCCATCTTGAGTGTACCATGAAATTAAGATTAAACCCCAAAATAGGTTATCTAACCAGATAGAGAAAAAACCCCCAATAAGAATGGGATAAACCATAACGAGTAGGATGTAATAAATAAATACAATAGTTGGAGAATCTACAAGAAACCATATCGAATTCACCATATTTTTGGAGATCCAAGGGAGAAGAGAAGGAGAGAGAGGCGCCTAGGGTGGGGAATCCGAAGTGGGGGAGGAATTGGGTCTGTATGGTAAAATTTTGAAAGGGGAAAAAGATTAAAAACCAATTTTTTTATGAACTGGATATCGCCTATGGTAAGATCACACGGTTATACAAACTTTTTGGAAAATGTATATCTAACTCAACCTAATAGGCTCCTACCACATAGTTTGCTTGCATGACCCAACTTATCTTGGGTGACCTATTCAATGGATTATCTCCCAAAACCATATCCTACAACACAGTTAGCTTGGCAGTGACACTTGGTTTCTAGAACCCATTCCCTATCCATGACCCACATTCTATTTGGACCAAAAACCCCATTTTCCTCCAAAAAAATAAATGAAAATCCAAAGGAAAAATCATAGGCAAAAATTTTGCAGATTACCTCAAATATTTTAACATGTCAAACCGAGTCCCTGAGAGAAAAAACTGAGGTCCATAAATGAAGAATATCCATGAACAAAATAAAAAAACCAGGTTTGATAATTATCTCCACCATAACATTATCCACCCATGGAAATCCACAACAAGGGTTGATCTGAAAATAAAAACCGATACTACTCCACAACTCAATGAGTTTCCCACTTAATTTATAATGAGGAGAAATCATGAACTCCCAAAATATAAAAATGTAGTTCATGCGTTTGATGTCGGGAGGCCCGGATGAACTCTCCATCATATGCCTTCTTCATAAAAATACTAAAACACTCATAGATTATTGATCAAAAGAAGATGAATTTTCACTACATAATAATCATACATTTCAATCCATGACCAATTTTTACATTTCCACATAAAACTCACACCATTTACCAAAAATGACAAAAAAATAAAACCACTTATCAAGAAAAACTTCAATAACATTATATCAACAAACCATTGGGTACAATCCATCTCCAATGTTTTCTCAAGAGAAGAACTTGAAATTAGATATTCCGAAACAAGGTAACCCATTTCCAAGACACCGCACAATGAGAAAAAAAAGGAATTTCTTTACTCCAGGTGAAATTCCAGTGGGTCCTGTGGTGGGTCTCCCCACCATAAGAACCAACTAGCTCAACCTAATAGAAAAAACCACTATGGGACCCTAACATAGGATAAATTATAAACTTCCTGCATGAACCCAAAAACATGATAGGACTTGTCCCAATTCTAACATCAAAGACAGAATCCATACCAAGTTCTCTACACCACCGATGTTCCTGATTGTGTGCAAGCTTCACTTTAGGTCCTATGTCTAAATACCTAATATTTTTAAGAATATCCTTACTCACTACCCTATGATCACAATTCCCAATAACAACACTCTCTTTGGTATCATGAGAGAAATCACAACATTCCAGGAATAACAAAAAGAAAACAACACCCTTTGAGTCACACTTTTCTCCAAAATGACACATTCATCAAGAACAGGAATTAGAAAATGCACATGAATCATCCATTTTTTACCTTGAATGAGAAAAAATAGAAACAAGATACACACATATCACTCCTATATCTAGATAGAAATTATAGTGATTCCTCGAAGTTGAACATGTTTCCATTGAAACTAATGTTCTCAAAATATTCACAATCCAACTCTTACATTTGGATCCAAAACGGCCACACCAACAAAAATCACCAAACACAACCACAATAAACTATGAATTATTTTAATAAAAGGGGCACTAAACCGATCCATGAATGGAACACGATTTTAACAAGAAGAAAAGAAGGTTTATTAAGACCATATATTCCACATTGGTGGCACATTATGATCCCTCACTTAGAAAAAATATTGGAATGATCTGAAGACCTTTTTTAAACCATGACCAAAACCAACAAACTTAGGTAATTTCCCACTCTCCTCTCTAGAATACCCTTTAATTTTTCCAAACTGGGCCTTCATGTCTAAAGGAGGAAAACATCACATTTAAGAACTCGTAAAAACTAGTCATGTAAGGAACCATTCAACTTTCCACATCCCACTTCCACATCGGGGTGATTCTCATGATCATAAATGAGAAGAGACTTTGACTTCTGATACTCGAGAAGAAATTCCATAAATTAATCCACTATAAGGTCTTCCAATGGCGATTCACACATGGAATCACTTTGATTATCCATTGATTATTATTGGGGGCATACACTAGCCAATTAGGGAAAATGGGGACTCAATTAAACTAGTTTATCGACCAATGCATACCACAAACAATCATAGAACACATAAATTGAAAAAACTCAAAGGCTTCCTATAACATTTATAAATATAACCATCAAACCATTATTTCCAAACCCACTCATTAACAAGGACTCAAACATAAAACACCATTCATACCAGAAGAGTTTCCAGACTCAAAACACTTCACATGAAACATTCACAGATCCCTTCGAGAACACCACCAAACGAATGGTCACCCAAACATCACACTATCCCTTTAAAACACATATGAAAAGTAACAATCGTGGTTGGTTAAAACTATCTAATAGTGTCTCATTGATCCCCACACATGAATGTTCTCAAACTCCGTTGGTCTACCATCCACTCATACCAATCCGGGCACTCATCAATTCATTCCATCCACCATCGGCACATATCCATGCTTGTGGTCACTCATGGAAATAACAATAGTCAAAAAAATATTTTCCACTTTTCAAAAAGAAACATTCAACCCACTCTTTTATCTTTTCAATTTAATTTCCATTTTAAAAGTTCATAAAACTTTCCAAAAGTTCACTAACCACCAAATAAAGAAAAAGGTCATTTTCAAACTCTACAGATCTTTCCATTTAATTTCATTTAAACATAAAAATCCCATTTTTTCCATTCAAAAGTAAACTAATCCCATTACAAATATTTTCACACTTTAAAAAAATCCCATTACATCTAAATTACATTTGATAAAAACAAATTCCAAACCATATTAAAAGAAATTCATCTTTCTAAACAAACAGTTTCAATAATCAATTTTTTTTATAATAAAAATCCAATCTCAATGAAGTCATCCCTATTTACTCATAAATGATTTTATAAAAATATGACATTCTATTGTTTCCTTTAAAATGATTTTGAGAATTTAAATTCCATCTTCTTATGAAATAACCATTTCCACTTTAAAATCTTGTTTTTTGAAATTCTAAATAAATGGTGTGTGAATCTATATTCATAATTGATGATGAAATGAAATAATTTATAAGAGAAAACTAGTGTCGATGGGTGACATGTCCATATGGTTGGATATCACAACCTGTCCTCCATGTCCTATATCATGACTACCCCAAGCCCTCCATCCATTTCCTAGGGGCTGGGGACTTGAACTAGGTAGGAATATCACAAAAAGGGATGGAATTTTCCTTAAACATGTAAACATGAACAAAGATCATTCTTCACAATGTAAACACATTGTAAAACAAAACTATTAATGTGATAAATAATGAGATTACAGTACAAACTAAATGTTCAATGAAGAAAGAATAAAATACCAAAACAACAACTGAATGTACAATGACCATGATCCATCTTCTCAAGATCCCACCTGAAGGGTGGGGGAATGGTAGTTGCCTTTAGCTATAGATGTATGCCCCTTTGTCCCATATGACTGAGTACCACCTGGTCACAGACCACCAAGGTCTCAATCATAGTGTCGATCACTTGTATGGGACATGGAATGTGTTGGTGAAGCCCATGCTAAGGTGAGTAACACAATACTCAACAGGTAACTCATACCATAAAGGAATGATCATGAAACCAGAACACACAATAATACCAGACAACAAAGACCACAGAACAAAAACATATCACACCATTTATAAATGAAAGTATAGAATTTATAATTACTAGTCGTAAAGATGAACTCTAATACTATTGATGGATTCATCATCTAGGCCAGAACATCCCCTAGGCCAATGGGATAAGTGAGACCCGCTCATCTCTTAGTCCAGCTGGATCACATAGTCTTGATCAACTCTAGGACAACTGGATAACTTATAGACACTCATCTCTTGTCCAACTGCATCACTTATACTCACTTGTATATTGATTAGATGGATCATTAGGACCCTCTTGAATCTTTTCCTGATGTATCTCTTGGACATGCTAATCTCTGGGAAGCTCGTCTCTCCTCCAAATAGATCATTTATAAATTCTCGTCTCTGAGATAGCTATATGACTAAGAACCACTCATCTGTTGGCCATCTAGATCAATAAGACATTATCATCTCTTGGATAGCTGTATCATAATATCATCTCATCATATCCTTCATGTCACAACCAGCCTTAGGATTCCTAGTCATACCATGCTTGATTATGGGAGAATATAATCCTCAATCCATCGATCAAATCTCAAATAACAAAAAATATTACTTAGTGTATTACCAAGGGACATTCTCACCACAAGGGTACTAATTCCATAAGAATTTTGTCAATCAGATGCCTTATCTGAAAAATATTGGTGTTTTAGTAAATATGAGTCGGTTGCCTCTAGGCCCGACCAGACTTGGTTGGACAGACCCGACCAACCCGACCCAAGGGTCCTACGTGACTCAGTCCGATTTAGTCGAAACGACCCGACAAGACCTGATTACGTCTGCCCTGGTCCAGCCTGTCCACTGGGCCATGCCCATTGGGCCTTACTTGAACCAACCCGGTTCAGTCATGGGTTTATCTCGCCAGGATTCCTAGGAACCTAGTTTCATCTGGCCCGATCGGTAGGTGGCGGGCTATTTCTTTTCTTGAATGGGCCTCTGAATTAACTTGTTTATCCCGTTGACCCAACAATTATTGGATGCTAGGCACTTCTCCATTCCGGGCCACCCAATGGCCTTGTTTGCATCATCAGTCTGGCCTACATGTCACGTCAATTCTACACCTACCCATACATCCACTGGGCATCTAGTTCATGCTACCCATAGCCGCCTGAGACTGCCGGCCCCTTTTCCACACACTATCCAATGGGGAATGTGTTCCAACATCCTGTTGCGGCCCACCGAAGCGGGCCACTCATCAAACATGGTGATCCTGCGATGCCACCCTCCTACATCAGTCCACTATCATAGACCGGTTCCCCCATATAGATTATGTATTTTCCACCGGTCCAACTCAACGCTATGGTCCACGGATTGTGTGTCACCTCCGACGAGGCTGGTTGGTTGAATTTTGTTTACTACCAGTCGCCGACCTCCATACCAGTGGCCCCTGTCACTGCTGCTACGTGATGCCCACATTCCACCTCCCACCTGCTGCTATGGACGAGGGTCTGCATCCTGGTGCTACCACAATTGTATGGGTCGTGGCCTCCTGCTATCGTCATATAATCATGCTGCAACTTCTCGCTAGTGCCACAGCCCACCTGGCTATGGATCTCTTGGCCGTGGCCCTTTGGCCAAGTTTCTCCTCAGACAATGCGCCACAACAATTGCATCACAAAAAATGGGAAGGACTAAAGGAGATAGGAGGAGAAGGATTCACCCATAGAAACACCCAATGAATGATACTGGTGTTTTTTCATGTTGACCATGATTCATTCTTGATAGTAGGATCATGAGATCCATAAATAAAGTTGAAAGATCAGTAAGATAAATATCCACCTTTTACCCGCATTATTAACCCTCCCACATGAATGATAAATCTGAGGGTAAACTTGTTCGTGATCTAACTTGTCATCATCATTTAATAGAAGGAATGGGGAAAAGAAATTCACATAGAAAAGTATCAAAACCCAAAATGTGATTGGATTTTTGGTCAAGGTAGAATGGGATCACAAGCCTATGTTCTTAATTATTCATCCTAATCCCACCATTTCTAGTGATTCTTGGAAGGGGTGGAGAAGATTCATTCTTCATTTTTTCCCTAGACACCAAATCCTCAGAGCAATTCAAAGATTATGCCAACAAACATGAATTTCATGTTGGGATGTTAATTAGTGAATGTGATTCAATGTTTTTATTATGTCGTGTTATAATTTCCTTATACTAACTCATTAATGATATTCATCACCACCTCATCGCTACACTGCATTTCTAACTTTCCACTAATCAACATTGACGAAAACAAATAAAATAAATTTTTAAGTTATTTTATTTCTTTTATGAAAATTTTGAAAATTAACTCTAACCCTTGACTTGTACCTGTTGAGGTTAGGCTCTTCCTAAAGGAATCACACCCTCCCGAGCTCAATGAAACTTTTATATTTCTAATCTGATATACAATTTAGAAGTTATAATGATTTGAAAATAAAATAATTGTTACTTAATAACTATATTTATGGCCAAAATGACTTTCCATTGTTAGCCTACATAGGTAATGATAGGCCCTTTCTAGGGGAGTCCTGATACTCTATATTCAACAGTTCCCTTTTATTATTGATCTCTACACCAATTTAAAAGTTATAAAAAATTACTCATGCATTTATTTAGTGAACCTTAAAAAATAGTTCAAAAATACGTTCTAGCCTCTCCTAGCCTCGGAATTACAGGTTGTCTTTGAACCTAATCCCAAAATAAACCCATTTAATTTTCATAAAAAAATTCATTGAATTCCAGGTAATTACATTACACCCCCTATTAGGTATTTACATCCCCATAAGCCAAAGAAATGTATAATAAAACAAAAGGGGGCACAGAGAGAAAATATGAGCCTCCCACTCCAATGTGATCTTTTGGAGATTCCCAGACTCCCATCGAACACTCACCAGATGTATCGACTATCCACAAAGGATCCTATCAAATCGATCCTCTGTATACATTGGGTACTCCTTTAATTTCCTCCCATCTTCATCTCCATTTATTCGGGGTAGATGACATGAGAAGGGTTTTGTACATATTTTCTTAGCTGAGATACATGGATGACATAGTGCTCCCTATCTAATAGTGATGGTGGTGCCAAGCAATACGCCACCTTGCCTGCTATATGCAGTATCTGGAATGTTCTGACGAACCTCATAGAAAACATTATGCCCCAGAAAAATCATTATATCGCTCATCTAGGAGAGAATTATATGAACACATGGTCCCCCTCCTCAAACTCCAAGGATCTACATTTCCTATTATAATAGGACTTCAGTTAGATATGTACAGTCTTTATCCTTTCTAGGATGACATGCATCTTCTCAGTGATAGTCTATTCCTTCTCTGGACACATAAGTGATGAATCTCGTGGGTATGTCCATCACAACAGTGATCTAAATGGTTATCCATAAAATGCCTTGAATGGTTCCATACTGATGCTATAGTGGTAGATGTTTTTGTACGCGAACATCACCAGTGGTAGGTGGTCCTCAAAACTGTGTCCATAATAAAGAATGAAAGCACAAAATATATCCTACAATGTCTTTATGGTTCGCTTCATCTAGCCATCTCTCTTTGGAAAAAATGTTATGATCAAGTGAATATGATCCCCAAATGACTCTTGTAGTCCCTTCCACAATTGTGATGTGAAACGTGCATGATTATTTGAGACTGTAGTAGATGGGACTCCATGGAGTGAAACTATCTCCTACATGAAGAGGCATCCTAATGTCTCTATTGAACCATACTCTCTATTGGGTAGGAAGTTGGCCGACTTGTTGATTCGGTCTATGACCACCCAGATGGTATGGTGACCCATGGACGTAAGTGGTAATAATATCATGAAGTCCAATGATTTAGGATTTCACTTCCACTCCAATACCATGAGGTATTATGTCAAACCTTCTAGATCCTAGTGTCCATCCTTCACTTGCTGACAAGTGAGGCATCTCTAGACAAACCATATTACTAACTTCTTTATATTTGACCACTAGTACTAACATTGGAGGTCCTGGTACATCTTCTCCACACCTAGATGTACCACTAAATGGGATTTTTGGAACTCCCTCAATACTTCCTCATGCAACGACACTAGTACTACAGTTCATCCTCTGAAAGGGAAGACATTTTCTTAATCTTTAGAATATCCAATAAGGGAATGCCCTGTGGACATTTGGGACTGTGTAGTCTAATAGTTTTCATCTCTGAATCCCACCTCCCAAACTCACTGTAATAATGTAGGGTAAAATACCATCAACTGAAGATAATATGCCACGTCTCTATCTAGAATGGATATCTGAAGTGAGGACAACTGATATGAGTCCCCATTCAGTATCTATGAACTCAATCTCTTACTAAGAGAATCTTCCACCACATTCCCCTTCCCATAATTATAGAATATATTGAATTCATAGTACTAGAGGAACACTAGAAGACATAGATGTCTCATATTTCGATCCTTCTAAGAAAATATATACTTTAGACTATTGTGGTCAGTGTTGATGATGAATCATTCTCCCATAAGGTAGTTTCACCACATCTTCATTACGAAGACTTCCGCTGCCAACATTGGTCCATGAGTTGTATATTTCTTATTATGTGGTCTCAAATGTCGTTATCTATAAACAGATCAATGCTTTCCCATGAATTAGTACACAACCAAGCACATTTCTTGAAGTGTCATAGTACACCACATAGTCGACACCCTACAATGTAAACCTCAAGATATGATCACTCGTCAAGATGGACCACAGTTTTTGAATGCTCTTATAGAATGCTTTTTTTTTCCGGAGATTGGTTTTTCTTTTTTCTCTAATGTTGTCATGGGGGATTACACTCTGTAGAAGTGGTGTACAAACATCAAATAGTACCCAACAACCCCATGAAAACTCCACACATTGGTAAAACTCTTGGGATGCTCCCAAGAATGATCCGCCTTGATCAATGATAGATCTACTACAACTCCAGTCAATGAGATGATGTTTCCTAGGAAGTGGACCATTCCTATATAGAAATCACACTTCTAGGGATTTCTGTAATGTTGGAGCTCTCAGAGTATGCCTAGAACCTGTCATAGGTTTATCAGATACTCCCCTAAGATGTTGAATACACTAAGATTCTATCAATGAACACCACAAAAAACGGCCTATGTATGAATGGAAAATATTGTTCACGAGTCCCATGAAAATAAATTAGGATTTATTCATGCCAAACAACATCACTAAGAACTCGTAGTGATCGTAGAGACATCTGAAAGCTATCTTGGATATGTCATCATCTTGCACTCGAAATTGGTGATAGCCTAATCTGAAGTATATATTCCTGAACCATCTTTCTCCCATCAGTTGATGAAAGTGTTCATAAATCCTTGGTAAGGGATACATGTTCTTCATTGTCACCCAATCTAGGTGTTGGAAGTCCATAAATAACCCCATGCATCTCTCTACTATCTTGGAAAACAACACTGGTACTGCGCATGGTGAAACACTTGGCCTTATAAACCCCTTGCTCTAAAATTCATCCAACTGTACCCTCATCTCCCAATTCTCTGTGATATCCATTTGATATTTAGGTGTATATATCAGTTCCATACCGGGGTGTATATCAATATAGATGTCTACCTCTCTATAAATAGGTAGTCCTGGAACTTCCTCTAGAAAAACGTCATCGTACGCATCCACCACTGTTGGAAACTGTGGACTCGTCTCATCCCCTACACTGAGGGTCATGATATCCAACTGATGAATGGTCAGATACACCCTCTTATGTGTGATTTCATCCTATTATACTCCATTTTCATTCTCACAGATAAAGAAAAACATATTCCAATCTCTGCTGATAGACTGCAATATGTGTCTAAAATAGTCAATCATGGCATGAATAGTGGATAGCCATTCTGTACCCCAGATGATGCCAAAAGACCCCAACTCCACTACTAAGAGATCACATGTGAAGATATCACCTCATACAGTAAGATCAAACAACCAACACTAGTATGTAATCACAAAATAGCATCCCATAAGAGTCACTGACCGTAAGGATCAAGCCAACAGATCGATGGGAATCGTCGAGCTTCGAAAAAGACCCATGGAAAGGAAAGAGTGATTTGAACCTATTTCGATATGAACTACAAATATGGTGGAGATGAACCAGATCGTTCATCTAAACATCTCTAGAGAACTTCATTCATAGGCCTTCATTGCATGAAGCTGGAATCACCCCTATCCACCTTCTTCCAGAACCCATGGTGGACCATCTAGGGGTGGGGGCGGTAGCACCTCAAACCTTCTTCCACAACCTTCCACTCTTCCCACTCTGCTGCCACGTCCTCGACACTACGGACCACCTCACTTGAACTTCTACCATTGCCTTGTCATCCCTTCCATTATCTGCTAATCGTCTATGCGGTGGGTCAAGTAGTCATGAGACATGTGTCCCTACCTGTCGCACGAGTAGCACACCCTGATCCTCTACTAACTCCCACTGCCTCTATGGCCTCATACCACCAACTATGAGTCTTTGGGTTGTCCACCAGATGGTTTTACCCTCTGGGAACTCTTCTTTATTCATCAGTTTCCTGACATAGATGATTCGGGGACACATCGTACGGTGGTAGCTCCAACCATCATGGCCTACTCAATGAGGATGCTCTCCACCAGTACAGCTCGCTCTATCACCCTATACTATGTAGGGATTCATGGGGGAATCATTGATTCTTTGTTCTCCTGTTGAAGTCTATAATCAATGGCCTGATCCATGAATAAAGGGTCACATAACATATATATAGAGTAACATGAGATGTTTATGAACCACATAGAGTAAACATCCAATGATAGGATTCCTTACAATAAGTGAAGCATCTCTTATATGCACACAGAGAGAAAATTCATTGAGATGAAATCCTCCCTAAAATGTTTCTCGAAGTAAAACTGGGTGACAGTCACCTATTTAAGAGTCTTGATGGTCAGACTCCACCATCTTCCTATTGAGCTGTGTATAAGGCTCGTTGCTATAACTGCCATATGGTCAAGTGGCGTCCTCCCTAAGTAGATGAATTACATCACCACCTCTAGACAATCCTTAGTGACTTGAGGATCTACCTCTCCCATAAATTTTTGAGGTCTCAGTCTCATGAACACGTTTAAAGAAATGATCCTACAACTTTCCACTACTGTTAGTGTTGATAGTAATAGTTGACCGGCATACAGTGGTATCACTAGCACACATCCCAAAGGTTCCATCACTTGAAATAGTCCCTTTAATGATGCCTTATCACTATGTGGTCCATAATTGTGATCACACAATAGAACCCTAGATGGATGTATGTTTGGAGGCATCCTCCGAGAGATCATGATGAATCAATGTTAATAGATTACACCTGATGAGTTGACTCTGACTTAGAAAGATAATGAGAACACATTCAAAGACCCATGCCACTAGTAATTTCATGTACCGAGTTGGAATGTAGAATTTAGAGTCCTAGTGTATAGATACTTCATCCCCTACAATAAAACTAGCTTCCCTAGCCTAAAAACCATACTCAAAATAGTTAAAATTTTATCCCCGTGAAAATTATAGACTCATAGTTCTTCTGGTAGAACTGTCCTCCTCTGATAACACTTTGTCATGACCCATCCCATAGGGCTTGTGCCATGACTACCCAAAGCCAACCATCCCTAGGCCAAGGTATGATGAGTAGTACTGGGTAGGAATATCCCAAAAAGGAAAGGCATCTTCATTTAAGCATGTACACATTCATAAATGTCAAACGATAGAATTTAGACACAAAGTAAACCACAACTGTCACTAAGAAAACTACTGAGAGTATAGTACAGACTAAAAGTAAAAAAGGGGCCATAATACAAGCCCAAAACCCCAAAGGAATGTACAACGACCAAATTCCATCTGCTAGAGACCCCACGTGAAGGGTAGGTGAAGTGCATCTTCCTGTAGCATTATAATTATGACTATCCATCCTATATCACTAAGCACCACCTAGTCTCGGACCACAATAGAATTTTTTGAAGTGTCAATCACCTACACGAGAAATAACAGGTGCAGGCATAGCCCTTTATAGGGTAAGTAACACAATAATCTATAGAGAACCCAAACAACAAAGGAAATATCCCTAAGAAAATCCACACTTTAAGACCACAAAACAAAGACCACACAACAAAGGTACTCACAGAAGGTATAAATCAAGGTATAGTATAAGACATTGAGATTTTATAAGACAGATTCTTTTTAATTTCATTAATGTCTTGTATATTATGCTATACCATGATTATCTTGTGCTATAGGAAACACCGTATTAGCTTAACGAATATGCAACACTATTCTTGGATTCTTTTACAAACAATTTTATGTTATTTTGGAAGAATTAATTTCACATAACACTAAGTATTGATTTTGTTCATTGTATAAAGGAACTAATTTTTTATTATGTTATATGCAACACCAAAGGATGTGTTCACTACACACAACAATAACATGGATTGTGATACATGCAAAAGAGTCCTTCCATGATAGCTTGAATTGTACGTGATATTGAGTTTCACTAAACAATGATATAATATTAAAATGATATTATTTAATGGGATATAAACTAGTCTTTATGAATAGTGTTAACTACATTTAAAATTTTATATAACATTAGAATTCATCTAGTAGATTTTATGGGCCAAATGGAAGATTATGAATCACTTCTTTCTTGGGCCACTGGATCGCTAAGACCCTCTCATCTCTTCCCTAGCTGGATCACTATGACTCGCTCATCATATCCTTCATGTCAGAACTAGTCGTAGGATTCTTCATCACAACACACTTGATTCGAGGATAATATTATCCTCATTCTTTCAGTCGCATCTCAAATACCATAAAGTCTCACTTACCTTATTCCAAATAGACTGTGTTGTCACAGGTGTCCCAAAAATGCATGTGGAACGTTAATTGGATTCTTAGTCTGAAGGATCTTGGTGTATTAGTAAATAGAGGCCAGTTATATTTGGGCTTGGTCTGACCTGGTCGGACCGCTCAACTAACCCAACCGGGGGTTCTAGCATAGCCCGGCCAGGTTCAGCCAACTTGAACAAACCTGGTGGGGTCATTGATGGCCCAGTCAGGTCCATTGGGCCTTGCTTGACCCGTCCTGATTCAACTGTGGGTCAAGCATGCCAGGTCACCCAATGACCAAGTTTCCTTCATCCTAGCCCACGACTGGGGGGACAGTTCATTCCTAGCATGAGCCGCCTAACTGCGTTGTTTTCCTTGTTGGCTTGACCCACAATGGCGGGCCAGCTATTTTCCAGCCCGACTGCCCAGCGGCCCGGTTAGCACCATCGGCCCGGTCCACAAGGCTGGCCAGTTCTCCCCCTTCTTGAATGCCTGCTAGGAATCATATTCATGCTGCACATTGTTGGATGAAGCCGACCTCCCCTTATCAACATGAAATCCAATGGGGACCACATTCCAGGCACATACCGCAGCCCACCAATGTGGGTAGATCCTCCGATGCGGCGCCGCCATATTGCATCGGTCCGCTTTGGAAGAAATATTTCCCTAGCACGATAGGCAGCTTGGCCAAGGGTCCATCTCACTATCGCAGACTGTGTGGTGCCTCCGACATGGCTGGGTGGCCATGTCTTCCAGTTTCCAGCTGTTGACCTATGTTCCTACAAACCCTTTCTCCACCGTATAACACATCTTTTGTGTTGCCTCCAACATGCCGTCGCAGTTGGGGTGTCAATGCCCTTCCCCCTAACATCTCTTCATCTAATTTTCACCTCCATTGACTCCTGAATAATGGGAAGGACTAAAATATAGAGGAGGGGATGGAGTCACACATAGAAACACCCGAATAATGATCAAAGTCATTGCTCGTGTTGACCAATATGCATTCTTATAGACATGGACACGAAGAAATATAAATAAGGTGGAAATATCAGTAAGATAAATATCCCAATTTTCACTGCATGATTAACCCTTCCTCATGAATGAATGATCTGCAGGTTAAATTGTTCGGGAGTTAACCCACATTCTTCATTTATAATAAATAACGATGAAAATAAATTCCCACAAAAAAACATCAAAACCCTACATGGGATATGAATGTTGGCCAAGGTAGAACGAGATCTTGCATCTCTATTCTTTTTTCATGATCTGCATCCCACTATCCCTAGCAATTCCTCAAT
This sequence comes from Viscum album, assembly GCA_963277665.1. NCBI lineage: Eukaryota > Viridiplantae > Streptophyta > Magnoliopsida > Santalales > Viscaceae > Viscum > Viscum album. The sequence continues at coordinate 377,788,236 of OY728155.1, read as the reverse complement.
GGGTGGGAGAAGGTGCATTTTTCATTCATTGCCCCCACCCACCAAAGCCTCAGAGAAATTCAAGGATTGTTCCATTAATCATTAATTGTTTATTGGATATTAATTGATGAACATGAATCAATGTTTTTGTTAAGATGCGTTGCAGTATCGTTACGCTAACTTATTCATGAGATTTATTATCTCCTCATCGCTGCACCGTTGCACTGATGTGCCACTGCTCAATGATGCTGAAAAAATTAACTATTAATGTCAATTTATTTCTTTTCTAAAAATTATGAAACATAACATTCAAGCTTGATTCACACCGGTCGAGGTTGGGATCCTCCTTAGGGAAACACTCCTTCACGAGCCCAATGGTACATTCATATTTTCAATTCAATTTACTGTTTAGAAGTAATAAGGATTTGAAAATAAAATAATTATTATTTAATTTTTTTATTTACAACCAGAAACTAGTTTCCACTTTTGGACCACACCAGCCAATGATAGGCCCTTTCTAGGCGAGTCCTGATGCTTTGAGTTCAACAGCTCCCTCATATTTTTGATCCGATGATTGATTTAAAATTTATAAAAACCCACTCTCAAATTTATTTATTTAACAATAAAAATAGTTCAAAAATAAATTTCAGCCTCTCTAGGCCTCATTATTACGTGCCATATCTGATTTTAGTCCTCAAATAATCCCACATAATTTAAAAATATCATGGAATTATGGGGTATTACATTGGAATCTATATTATGATCATGCCACCATTACAGAGGGTATTATAGGACCATAACCCCAACTCCACATGGATTTCCAAGCCTTGTGAGCACACTGAGACCATTAGACCAAGTCTCTTTTAATATTACAACCACAAAACAACCAGCAAGAAACAAATAAATTAAATGTAACCTAACTACCCATGGAAACTAATGTCTCTTCATGAGGTGTTCTAGCTAGGAACCCTACTCATAATTATAACATCAGGTCCCAAACATCCTAGCTCTACTTTACCCAAACTCTTACACAAATTACATGACCCTAAAAAAGAGAACCTAGGCTGTTACCCTTATTTTACTAACTTGGTTAGAGCACCTTCCATCCTGAAAATGAACTCGGTTCACGGCATGTCCTGAGGGTCATTCTCAATCCACACACAGTGGAAACTATTTCTCGAGTATCAATAATGTTCCATGGGAATTATTTCACCTGATTTTATAATCATGAACAACACACAAAGATAAACGTCTTAATGATGAATAATCAAAACCAAAATGGCATTAAAAATTAAGATCCAACATTTATAACTTTAACCAATACCCAATAAAAAAATGGAAATAAAAATGACAAAACAACCCGAAGACCTCCATATAATGTGAGGGATTTTACCCTCAAACCACCACCAACAAACTTGCACGAGAGGAACCCTTGCAACCTGGATCCACCCACACAACATGTCGTGCCTTCACCTGAGTCATACAATCAACGTCTACATACATCAAAAGGTTTATGTAAGTTGTGAGTAAAAGCCTAATAAGCATCCACCCAACAAGAGGGATTCCATACAATAACATCAAAAGACAATTTAATGTGCTCATTTATGTGAAATACCTTAAAACATTTCAATGAATTATTTTTAAAAAACCATTTTTATCACAACACTTTTAAAGGGAAAACATTAAATTGTAACATTTAAAATGAAACATTTATTATAATAATATATTTTTAGGAGAAAATACACTCAAGGTCCACCATATGCCTATATATGGTACCACATTTCATATTACTCAAGAGAGAACCATGGGTAAATCCATAAGGGTAAGTTCAAATGAGACACTAGAACCTTGTACCTTAGTGAAGGGTGGTATAATAACTGCGACAATCATCTATCTCATTCATAATCCACTAGCAGGGGACATCCTAATAGAAAATAGGACTCAAAATACCATACATGTTTATTTTGTTTTTAACAACCAATACAACTATGTGAAACTATGAAAAAAAACATTTGAATCATTGTTATACTATAAGTAGTCAGCCAACATATATACTCAAGATTCTCTTTTTGGTCAATACCATTTTATATATTACACAAATCACCACATTCAAAAATCACTTCCAATCATTCCACCTTTTTCCACACAAAAAACCTTCCATTCCAAAAATAACAAAACCATTTAAGGATAAATTTTTTATCACTTACATAATTAAAGAGACCCCATGAAAAATATCCCAAGATAGTCTCATAATAAATTAAAATATTTTCATATCCTAATACCCTTTCAAAACCACCAAAAAACCTTGTTAACATTAAAACATGCTTTACATCATTTAGATAACTCAAAATTTACATGTAATGGTTCAAAACACAAAACAACATGTCAAAAATATTCTATTTTCCATTTAAAAAAAATTTCAACATATTCTCACATCAAGTTCCCTTGAAAAGACATTTATCACTATCCACGTGAGGAATCAAACACTTTTAATGAAACATGACAATGCCATATACCGAAAACACAATTGTTTCCCCCATAAAAAAATTTCTAACACAAAGTCATGTCTAACAACCTAAAAATAATTTCTCACCATAAAATTAAACTATATAATACATTTATAAACTCAAGAATGAATATTAATGTTATATAAAAATTTTATGGAATAGAACCGCTTTCCTCAACTGTAGAACATTTTTGAATTTCTTGTAAAACTGTAAATGCACCCCCAAAGACCCTAGAAAAGAATGATCCTAACAAAACTATCAAAGGTGAACCCTATAAATCAGGATTCAACCAAAAATGGGTCACCCAAACCATTGGAGAAAAAAATGAAAGAAGAAGTAGAGAAAACCTAGATTGGATGATAAAATCATGAAGAAACAACACTTGCTTGGAGAATATTTGAGAAACCAAATGAATTTTGGAAAGGGAATAGAGATCTGAGGGAGTAAAAAGAGGAATGAGTGGTACCTAGAATAGAGAACCCCGACTGGGGAAGGAATTAGGGGTTTAGGTTAATAATATTAAATGGGAAAATAGTAAAAACAAATTTTTTAATGATATGGACATCAAACAGAGTTAGCCCAAAAAACTAGTCAAAACATGTGTGGCGACAGTGCACCCCTCTCTTCCGTAGAAGAACCTACCACATGGTTAGCATGCACCTCCTAACCTACTGGGCCAAAGCTATGCAATAGATTTTTCCCAAAAACCCCAACCAACCACACCGTTACCTGGGCAGGGGTGGATTGTTTCTACTATCCATGTGCAAATAGTGTGCTACAGGCTATTTGGCATAAACATCCCATTTTCATCTGAAAAAAAAAAGAAACCCCAATGAAAATATCATAGACCCGAAATAGATTGATAATTACCAAAATAATTCTAACACATCACACCTAGTTCTTAAGAAAAAATCTGAGGCACTTAAATGAACTGGATAAATGAATGAAATCAAAAACATTGGTGTGACACTTAGTAATTTTGTAATAATGGTAAATGGTAAATAAAAAAAATTAAATATAAAAATAATTATGACTAAATAATGACCATATAACATTAAATAATTTTATTTAATTATTATAACTCATATATAATCATAAATAAATATATAATATCGATTTTTATGCCATTTAAACCTGATTTTGACAATTATAATATTTTTTGTTAATATAATGAAAATAAGGTAACACACTTATTTTTAATAAATATAAAATTTTTATCATATGGATAAATAGAGGAAATTCATGGATATAAAAAATTATTTTAAATAAAAAATTTTATTATAATTTTAATTCACAATTAATTTTTTGTAAGGATATAATTTCCTTAAATTCATATGAAGAAAAAAACTTATTTCCACTGAAAAATGAAGAAAATAAAAAAGTTATTTTATAAACAATAAAAATAATATTATATGAATGTGTTTTTTCCAAGATTTTCATAGATGTATATGATATATTTGAATATTTTGGATCTATTTTATTTGATTTATGTTTTTTATAGTATTTTTAAAAGTCAAATTAAATTAATAGTTCCAAAATTGACATTAATGTTATTTTATAAGAAATTATAATTTATTAAATGATATAAATATACTAAAAATAATACATTCTGAAACAGTATATTATTATTATTATTTGAATCTCTTATGGTCTATTTATGGTCCATTTGAACTTTTATAGTTTCAATATTATCCCCTTAAAATTAAAAAACAGTGATATCACATTAATTTTGAAAAGGTAAATAAAGTGTTAATAAAATATTATTAGGGTTAAAATAGGATCCAAATATGTCACAATATTATTAGAAAAAAATATTTAGGATCATTATCATGATATATTTAAATAGTTACAATTTTGAGACATTTGGACATTAAATATAATTTATATAAATTTAATATTTCATGACAAATCCAAGAGTTCTCTTCTCCTATCTTATAAAAGCATATATCATCCTTTAATTTCTTCACCATTGAAAATCCAGTTCGTTCAGCCCGTACCTACTCAATACCCTTTCTTCCATCCATATCCACATTCAATATGATTTATTTTGGGTCGAAAAAGAATAATAAATACCTAATGGTGTAATGAATAGAAGGTTGTCCGAGGAATATGTATAGTTCATAACCAAAGGATTTATTAATATTTCTCCTTGTAATAGATTGAAATCATATGATACAATGATGAAACAAAAAAACTAATATATTCCATATATTAATGATTTTTTAAATAAATGGAACAACCTATTTCCATCTCCAATTCAATTAAATGGGAAATGAAACCATCACTTGTGTATATGGCACACTACCACCTTGTGGACCAATGTAAATCATTTTACAAAACAAACTATCACAACGGGTCAAAATGATTAAGTTAATATTTATATATGATATTAATGAAATATTTATAGTAATTAAAATATAATATACCATTTAATTTTAACCTTTCCTTTTAATTAATAATGATATCATCGTTCAGGTGTTTGTGTGGCCCACCTCTTCCAAAAAGCGATGTGATTTTTTTTCACCCCTACATCACATCAATTATACTTATATGTCATTTTTATTATAATAATACAATATTAATGATATTATTATTTTTATAACATTGGGGTCAGATCCTTAATTTATTATTTAAAACAAAAACCCCTTTAGATTAGGTAGAGGGTGACCCATTACATAGCCCGAAGGCCGAAGGCCAAGTGGCCTGAATACAAGGCTTGAAAGCCCATTTTGTTGTCCCAAATGACCCCTCAGTGCACAATACTGCTATAGTACCTGCACTGCTACAGTACCTGCTACAGTATCACTACTGCTACAATACCTGCCACAGTCCCTCCACCCCTGTAGTGTCGTTGTTGTTATAGTCCCACTGCTACTATAGTACTACTATAGTAACATGCTACAGTACTGCTATATAATGATATTATGATCATTATATAGAGATAATAAAACACATATCTTTTTTTCATAATGACAGGGGAAAATAAAAACACTACCCATGCATACATATTACCTACCATATATATGACTAGAATATAGTTAATTTCCATAACCATCACTCATATTGTTTTTGAAATTATAATTGATATATAAAAATGATATTTTTTTGACATAATTATTTTTTAATATGATTTTATAGTGATCTATTTGACCTCTATGAACCAACAAATGTCAATATGGACATATGTGATGAACAACTTTGAAACATAAAACATGAATTTAAATGATTAATTTATTATATAAGAAAAATAAATAAGTGAAATAAGTGGAATAAAGATTTTATTTTTTGAAAACCAATTCAATAAATTAACATAATTTTCTTATTGAGGATGATAAAGAACATAAATAATTAGTCAAAACCAAGGTAAGGGACACTTTAACTTTGAAGCTCATTTTAAATGTTATAATGATTTATATTCAATGCATTCATTTTCCATGTCCATGATATAAAAATTATTTTATGAATGTTTCTATAATTTTATAAAAAACATTATATTTTACTTTATTGCTGTTTTCTTTAAAAGGTCTTCAAAAATAAATATTTTTACATACTGCATGATTTTCTTTACCAAAGTCTAATGGAATTTTATATTTTAAAGTATATTACGACATCATCATTTACATACATACAAACCATTATGGGATGATTTTATTTCATTATATTATTTAATTTTTTATTTAATTAAATTAATATTTCATTTTTATATAATATATTTAAATTGAATGTCGATTTCTAATAGAAATTGGTATTTTTTATATCTGAAAGTGTTTTTCATATTGTTTTAAAATAGTTTTTCAAGGTATTTTTTAAATATATACTCATTGTATTTTATAACCAAGTGTTTATCTGAATTATAGTTCACTAATGGGCCTAATATATCTTATTCGAATAGTCCATCTCTGTTATAACTCATGAGTTATTCTAATGTATCATATACGATATGTGTGCCCAGATTTCACTTCAACACATTGGGTAGTGATTATATTCATAAGATATTTATATTATAAGCCAATAATATTGTTATTTCAATTGTATGTGTTATTCTAGTGGTTCAGTAATGGTTTGATGATGAAATCCCATTTAACTGACCTGAATTTTTTATTCATGCTGTTGAGTTTTAATAGAAATCATTTTATTTCAATAGGTATTATAATGAATTTTTAATGGAAAAGTACTTCAATTTTCAGGAAAATGTTTTGTTTTTTAAAAGGTTTTACTTGGGTTTTATATTTTTTTACTAAAATAACATATTTATTATGTTTATGTTAATTAATTAGACTTTTATTTTCATTCCAGATTTTAATAAATTTTCCATAATGTTTAAGGATAATTATGGAAAAGAAATATGTAATGTTGAATGTTTAGAATATTTTGTAAATTATTTTTTAAAAAGATTACAATTTTAGAATAATTGATACCAAATAGATGCCTCCAAATTTTAAAATATTATTTTTATTTGAATGAGTTGTTAGCTAATTCTATGTAAAAATAAAAATATTTCCTCAAGAATGCAAGAAAGTGAACTGTAGTTTAAATTAATTATAATATATAATAATTAAGGTGGTGTCTTTATTGTGGGTATCATAGTATGATTCAGATAATTTTTTTGATTAGGAGTTTTTCATGATAGGTTACCATAAAAGTTATGGATATTATTAGGGTTTATGTTTTTATGTTTGATCATAGATTTATGGTATTAAAAACCCCTTTTATGTTTTGATTGATGAGATGTTAATGTGATTTATTAGATTTTGGTAGATGTTTTGCTCAATTAAATTACATATTACCGCTATCATTTAAATAAATAGCTATTTTATATGAATACAGTTAATTTTTATTGGATATTGGTAGAAAAATTTATGAATAAATAAAGGATAGAACATTTTATAATGATTATTTTTTTATGATCTCAATACAATGTGTAATGGGATTTTTTGGGTTATTTTCTTTACAAGGACGACTTTCATTTCAATATATAATAATTCATTTATTTTTATGAATTATATTATTTTCTGTTGATTGAAGGTAATTTTTCGTTAAATAAGGAAAATGGTATCACATAGCCTTCTTATCCCTCCATTATTATTTAATCGTCCTTATTATGGAACATGATTGATTAAATGGTTTTCAATCCTTTTTGAAAATACCAATCTTCTTCAATATACTATTTGATCTATCATAAAAGAATTTACTTCTTGGAAAATTTATATGGACTGTGGATTCAATTTTATTTGATTTCAAAATCCAAACTCATCCATACCATTCAAAAATGAAAATACCACTAAGTACTTGACTATATCAGTTACAGGGATGGAAAATTCCTACTAAATGATAATGATGATATCAACAGCATAAAGGAAGTCCCTATTTTCAATAATTGTAGTATGTATTATTTTCATATGTTATAAGTATATATCATGAATCAAAATGACATATTTCTGATCATTGATTTAGAAAAAAATTGATTTAATGATAAAAAATGATGAAGGAAAGATATGTTTGATAATTACATTATGATAAGTTGTAAATATTATGAGTATTGTGAAATATTATATCAAAAAGGATGTTATCAATATTTGGAATCATATGTTAGTTGAATTTTTTACCTTTGAAAAGTGGATTGTTAAAAAAATAGATATGTTTTGGAGACATTCATTTAAAGACATATGATAAAGTTGTGAAAAATCATGTAGTTAATATATTCACGATGATGGCCTATTAAGAATAATTTATTTTTAAAAAATGAGTTGTATAGAAATACCATTATGAAAGAAATATCTTATGGTTAATAATATTTTTTAAGATTTTTATCATATTTCTAGGACCTTTATAGGAGGCCAGGAGATAGCACATCACATCCAGTATGACCACGTGTCTTGATCCCACAACTGAAGGGTGATAAACAAAAAATTATTACATAATTACTAGGAATTATTTATTCTATTATGAAATTACAAACATATAATAATATAATTTTGAGAATATTTTTCCCATAATGATAACTATGGGGGCTGAAAAGTGATTTTTTGGTTAATTAAATTTCAAAACAAGATGATTACATTTTTGTGAAAATTATAATATTATGTTTAATAGAAACTTAAAGGATTTTATTAATTAATAAAGGATGATTTATATTTTTCAAACTTATATTATTTAAATGTGTAATTATTCCAAAAATGGTTGTTACATAATTTTATTTCATATTTTTTAGATTATATTATTAGGGTATACATATTTTCCATCGAGATATTAAGTTTGATTGATTCAATTTGGAGATTAATATCAGATGTTTATGTGATAAAATAATTATATTCATTTTATTTCAATATTATTTAGTGATATATTGATTAACTCTACAGATAGTTATTTATAAAGTGATTTAGTTTTAACATCGGTTATTACAGTTGAATTTTAGAGGTTGGTATATTATTTCTTTTTGTAAATGTTTATTCATTTTAGGATTTATAATATATTATAAAAACCATTTTTTTTCAATAACATGTTATAATTTTTTAAATGTATATGATAAGACTAAAATAGATTTTAGTGCCTCATATATGAAAATATCATACTGAATAATCATTGTTTTGAGTAAAAGATGAGATTTTGGAAGAAATTTTTTAAATAATGAAATTATCCATCTCAAATAAGTATATTTTCATATGTTATTAGTAAATATGGTTACTAATAATTGAAACATAGAAAAATTATCATGATATGAAAATTTTATCTAATTACCTTTATTTTTTTGTAATTGACTGTATTTTCCATGCATTATTGGATTACAGTTTTGGGGTTGTTAACATTCTCGTGATCATTCAAATTTTGATGATCAATGATACCTATCACTCTAAATATTTATTAGAACCTTAAATTTTTCTATATGTCAATATTTTCAGATTCCCCATAATATTATTGATTTTTGAAACCTATTTACATGTTATTGAAGATAAAAATCATCTTCCACTTCACTGTTATCAAGAGGATGTTTTATTAATCGTTTTTTAGATTTGGTATTTCAATAAAGGTATTTTAAAATTATAAACTTCTTATTAATAAGATCTATTTCAAATTTTGTTGATATAATTTATTAAAGTGTGGGGGGGGGATTTAAGATGTGATATCCATATATTTTAAAATAAATATTTTGTTCGTTAGCATACAAGATACCAAAACCATCGCTTAAATGCCTCATGAAATATTATTATTTAAATATGAAGGTTACAAAATTTCCATTAGTTCTATGGGTATGAATAATACTAACTACATTATAAAATATATATTTATATTTCCAAATAATTAATTAATAATTGATAAATTCTTAGAAAAAAATCAACAAATTTCATATAAATCCATTTTATACTTAATAAAATATGTTTTATCCAAAAAAATTATAATTACATTTTTTGTGAGAAAGTTTTTTAATAAATTTCTATAAATTTTAAAATTTTTATTTTAAAAAATTATGTTCATTTTTCGGAATCATCATATGAAAAATCGTGTAAGGCGAAATTTTGAGATTTTTTGGAAGATATTGATTTTTTATTGAATAGTGAAATTTAACATTTTTTATTGAGAACAATATATAATAATAATTTATTTATAAATTCAAATTATGTATTGGTTTATTTATAAAATTTAGTTATTTCATTTAAATTAAAAATAATCAAATTATTTTTTGTGAAGGGAATCTAATAAATTAATTTTGTATAATTATATGTTAGACTTAAGAAGGGAATTGTTTATTTGAAAAAGGCCTTTTCTCACATTTTTCAGATTAATTTTAAATTAAAATTTACCACTTAGATAATTTAAATTTTGAAATATGTTTTCTATATTTTTTATTAAATGGTCCAAATAGTCAAAGAAGTACATTTTATTTTTATCAATATTAATTGTATGTTTTATAATGTTTTTACTATGAAGAATGGTAAATAATGTAAATAATGTTAAAAATAAAATGATAAGGGCTACAAAATGACAATATGGCTTGTATTAATTTAATTTTATGAACATAACTCGTCCATAATCATCAATATAACAAATATATCAATATTTTTCAATTTTGATATGATATATAAATTTATAATATTTATGTGCACATGAATAAAAAAATTTCAGACTCGTTCTTTTAATAAATATAATATTTTTAACATATGTTCAATCCAAGGATATTTTTAGTTATAAATATTTATTTGAAATATAAATGAGTTCTTATCACAGTAATTTTTCATTAATTTTTTAAGGAAATAACATCCTAAAATTATTATGAATCTATATAAATTGAGGCATTCCATACCGTGGTATTACATATTTTTAGATGAATATTCAATACATTAAAGAAACACACTCCTAATATCATAAATAGTTTATTGTATTTGGAGAATAGGTAAACAGTCTTATAATTTATTGAAATATCATCAAAATAACCAATAAATATATCAACTATTAGTATTCTTCATGAACATACCATACCTAAAAAGTTTCATCATGACTAGGGGAAATGAAATGAAAGAAAGGGAGAGCTCATATGCTCAGTGATGGGTAAAAAGGGAGATTTGTATGAATAACATGAAAATAAGGGAATGATAATTTGAGTATATCATTTGTAAACCATACCCCATATATATTAGATCACAATATTTTTTTGGGAAAATTTTTTTGTAGTACATAAAACATGGATCATATGGAAATAAAACATCAGGATCCATGAGGGAATAATTCTAGAATGAGACATTTAATTGTGGAATACACATAAGAATATCAAATCATTTACATAGTTGTTAAGGATTACATCTAATTATATTATATATGAATGGGTACAATCCTCGAAAAAATTATAGTTATTAAGGTTTACTCTAATGACCATCATAGCAGACAAATTCCCTTATAAAATTGGGCTATCTCCACTTTATAGTCATGTATATATTATGCGATATAAATATTTTCATAATGAATTGGAGGTATATATAGGAACTACCACTCACATAATGAATATAATACATATGTGTGCCACATGATCGTATAAAATTCACCATATAATAAAAAATGAAGTGAAATATTATTAATAAAAATTTCATCCTACCAAAACACTTGTAAAATATACATGTATCATAATCATTTTATCATTTTATCAAACCATAACATATGAAAAGGGGCAGTTTTCATATTTATTTTATCATGTTATTACCCATAAAAGAGAAACTAGTTTCACAAAAACATTTTCAATATAAACATAACCCATTCAGAGAAAGAATAATAATGATATACTTGGATAATATCCAAAGTAATGCATATGTAACCTCAAAATATTTCCTCTTAGATGGATAATTATTTTGAAACAAAAATCACTTGGAACATTTGTGGGTAAAAATAACCATTCTATGAAAATAAATTTTTAAAACAAAACATTATAAAGTATATTGGAAATAATTGTATCTAAAAATAATAATTTAAAATATAAAATGTGATTAAAAAAATAATTTAAAACATATCTTGAGGAAGATATAATTTTCAATTTGAGAAAATAAATTTAAAACATAATACATTTTTAAATCTTTTTCATTTTGAAATCATATAATTAAAATAAAAAAAATTAAAAATAATAAAGAAAAAATTTGTTTGAAAATAATAATTAAAACATGTATGGGATGATTTAAATCTTTGAGTAGTCATGAAAATTGATCAAAATATTTTATCATTTGAATCATAGTAGAAAATACCGATAATGATGAGAGAGTAACATAAAATATTTTGCATTTTGTGTAACGTCCCGGTACCGGGTTCCACGCAACGGGTGCCCCGAACCCGGTTCACCACGTGACCTCAAGCGCATTTCCCCAAATGCCAGAGGTTGCTGACTTGCAGTGAGGGCCCAGGTCTGATAGTGGGGAAACTATGCCATAATTTGTCAAAGTGTAGCGCAATGGAAAATAATTTAACCATACAACAATATTAGAAGATGTAACAATACATATAACTGAAAAAGAAGAACTGAAAACAAAAAGGGAAACTAGTAGTCATATATATATGAAGATGCAGCATGTCACTATTCTATAAAATTTCCAGAACATGTTACACTGAAACACAATATAATAAAACTGAAGTACAAGTACAAAAAAGAAAAATAGAACAGCCGGCGGCATCGCGAGCCAATGCTCGGTCCCATTCTCTCATACACCCTAGCATCAATCAAGTACATGTATAGGAAGCCTTTCCCTTATCTACACCTGCAGAAACGTAATCTATTTGGCCGAAAATCATGACCCAAACAGGGTGTGAGAAATACATCTCAGTAGGCACCCACCTAAAGCTCGTGCCCAACTGTGTGAAAGCATGCAACATCAGTGTGTAGTAGTAAAATGAAATAAAGTAAGTTGTACTGAAATTAACTAACGTAACTAGTTATATTTCGATTTTAATATCCATTTAATTATTTATTTAAAATATCACCATAGTGAATATTCTAAGTAAACAACCAATGTCCATAGACACGTATAACTCTTACCCTCAGGTAAAGAGAATCCAAACACAAGAATTTTCCCACATACATACAGATATTTCCCACATGTGTACGAGGTGTCGCCCACAGGCATAGAATCAACTGCCCACAGGCACGGAAGAAGTTTCCCACAAGCTAATAGTACAGTGCCCACAGGCAAACCACAACACTTCCCTCAGGCTAAATAGGTAATCGGGCCAATCACTACATGTAAACAAGCAGTAAACAAGCAATTCCTCTCAAGGAAATTCTACAATCATTACATTAAAAGAATACCCTCAGGTATCCTGGCCAAATGGCTAAACAGAAGAATGCACCCCCAGGGTGGTCCTAGATCCAAGAAAAGATCCCAAACATCATTTTAATATCACATTTAATAACCTATACAATTCTAGGTATTTACAATAGACCCGTCCTCATCCACATGACACCCTAAATATGGGTTCGTAGCACAAAAACACACAAAACGCACGACAGTTGGAAAATAAACACCAAGCCACCAACCTTAAACCCCCCTGATCAGTATACTCGAACGAAGTTCCACAAATCGTCCTAGAACGAGGTAGATCTGAGGTAAAATAATTCTCCCTTAAACACAAATAAATTCCATTAGATGAAGAATTGGAAAGAACGATTAAAGAAGAGTGGAGGGTATACCCGTGCGGTTCCAACGAGATTTTATGAGGCGGAAACGGATTCATGACGTGTGCTCGACAGATCACCAAAGCTCCAGACATCCTCTCCCGTTCCCTCTTCCCGTTCTAAGCCTTCCCTGTGAACAATGGAGGCTACTTCCCATTTTAAGTGAAAAAAACAAAATACACGGCATGTACTTATGAGTACACGACGTGTACTTCCCATTTTTTAACTATTCCTCTGGCGGTTTGCCGCCAGCGTGGAACTATTCATATACCGACATGGATACACGACGTGTCTTCTTGAGTACACGGTGTGTTCTGTCGCATAGCTGGCCACCGCTTTACTATTCTCATGCCGACTGACTATACGACATGTAAGGGACCACTACATGATGTGTATTCGGTTCCTACACCCTTCATCGCCGACATGGCCACATGCCCCGTGTACTCATCCCACACGACCAAAATTACACGGCGTGTGGAAAAGTACACGGCATTTATTTTCCAAAATTTAAGATTTTTCCCATTTTTCCTTATTTACTAAAAAACACTTAAGGAAAAGAGAAAATAAGAAACACATACCTCAAAAGTAAGAACCGGGTTCTTAAAAACATCCCCCCTTAAATAAATTCATCCCCTAATTTCCCTTCCAAGGGTGGTGAAGATAAAGTTGAGAATCACTCTGGCCACTGAGGACGTACGTCGGTCTCCCGCTCCCAGGTTTTGTCCTGCACTCGGCCATACTGCGATAACACCCATACGAGAGGAACTGACCGGCCTCAGAAAACCTTAGTCATCCTATCAATGATACGAATCAGATTCTCCTTAAAGGAAGCATCTACCTAAATCTCAACCTCCTCGGGCTAAAAGACGTGAAACAAGTATAAATGATTGCGACACAACTGAGATACATGGAAGACGTCGTGCATGGCCTGGTACCTCTGAGGAAACTGCAACCGATAGGAAACTGGCCCGAATATCTCTAGAATAAAAAATGACCCCACATACCTCGGTGAAAGTTTACCCTATCTCCTGAACCACTGGTGTCCGAGCCTCGGTGAAACACACAAGAAAAACTGATCCCCTACCACGAACTCCAAAGGTCGTCTGCGGCGATCAGAATAATACTTATGACGGGAATGTGTGGTAGCCATCCATTTATGAATCAACCGGACCTTCTCAACAGTCTCCTACATGAGATGTGGTTACAATAAATCTATCTCACCTGCCTCTAACCAGTACAAGGGTGATAGGAACGTCCTAACATATAAATCCTCATATGGTGCCCTCTCAATAGTTTCCTGAAAACTATTGTTATATGAAAACTCAACTAGGGGTATATGCTTCTTCCAAGAGCCCCCATGTCTAGGACACATGCACGCATCATGTCCTCAAGCACCTGTATCGTATGCTCTGACTGGCTATCGGTCTGATGGTGGTATGTTGTGCTCAGAAACACATGTGTACCTAGTGCCCTCTGAAAACACTTCCAGAAACAAGACGTAATGTGGGAGTCCCTATCTGAAATGATAGAACGAGGGACCCCATTAAGACGTACGATCTATCAGATATACAACATTCAGAGCTCATCAACCCTGAAGGTCTCCTTGATCATAAAAAAGTGATCTACCATCGTGAGACTATCCACAACATCCCACATGACATAATTTCCTCTAGGGGACCTCGGAAACCTTGTCACAAATTCCATCGCGACATCATCACATTTCTACTCCAAGATGGGTAACTGCTGTAACAGTCCAGGTGGCCTCTGATGTTCCGAATTCACCTGCTGACAGGTGGAACATTTCATAACAAAACCAGATACATCTCTCTTCATACCCGGCCACCAGTACTGACGTCTCAAGTCACGGTACATCTGGGTAACCATGGGATGAACTTCCCAAGCTGAAGCATGAAACTCCCACATCAGATCCTCGCGTATGTCCCCTGGAACCCACACTCGTTCATGGAAATGCCATACCTCATCATCGCATATCGTCCAACAAGGAGTAGGGTCCTCACTTGCCACTGACTCCCATAGAACAAGGCCTGCCGAATTAGATAGATGTCTCATCGTCACTCTATCAAGGAGGGTAGAAGTCATAGCTAAAGATGAATGATAAGTTTTCCCCTGATTGTCATGAACCTCCATATGCATCTCAGAGAACAAATCCATAAGCTTCCACTCACCACTAACCTTCTGCACTTCCTGTATCTGAGTCTTCCTACTCAGTGCATTAGCTACGGCATTACCCTTACTAGGTGTATAGGCAACCTCGAAGTCGAAGGACTGAAGGTATTAAACCCACCTTCGCTATCTCAAATTCAAGTCACGTTGGGTAATGATGTACTTGAGACTTTTGTGGTTGGTAGAAACCACAAAATGGTATCCCAAGAGATAATGTCTCCAACATCTCAACACATGAACAACTGCAGTCAACTCGAGATCATGCATCAGGTAATTCCTCTCATGTGGCCTCAACTGTTGAGACCCGTACGCAACTACTCAATCATTGTGCATCAACACTACCCCCAGCACAATACCTGATGCATCACAGTAAACTGTATAGCTCTTCCCCTACTCTGGGAGTATCAGGATCAGTGCTGATGTCAACCTTCCCTCTGGTGACGTGAAAATCACCCTGAGCCGATAGCAACCGACAAAGGCTCGAAAGGAAACCAACCAGCCCATCTCGAGAATGACGTCATATGAGGTCATATCTAAGACATAGATGGTAGAGGAAGTGACACCCACCATCCTCAAGGGGGTACTCCTTGAAATGACGCA
Source organism: Viscum album (assembly GCA_963277665.1). Taxonomy (NCBI): domain Eukaryota; kingdom Viridiplantae; phylum Streptophyta; class Magnoliopsida; order Santalales; family Viscaceae; genus Viscum; species Viscum album. Next base: position 377,771,823 of record OY728155.1, on the reverse strand, counting down.
CACCAGCCATTGTAGTCCCCAACGGAGTGTCTAACATCATAATATCAGAAGAAATAGAAACACATAGCACAAGGATCTCCACAACGGGTACAAATATGAAGCTATGTGTAGCACCCGTATCAAAAAGTATTGAAGATAAAATAGAAGCTACTAGAATAGTACCTCTGACTGTAGAAGGTCTGGGATCCTGCTCCTGCTGGGTCTGTTGCACTGCATATGCCTGCCCAGTGCTGCAGCCCTACGACACAGCCTGACTACACTGAGTTATCCCACCCTGCTGCCTCTGAGATCCTGGTGTCTGGATACCATGGCCATGACCACCATCTCTACCTACATGCCCTGATGTATTCCAGTTCCCCAACTGGTAAGAAGCATCTGGTCCTGCTCCCGCACGCAGAGTCTACACAGAACCCCTCTCACTAGCCACAAGTGGAAATTCCCTACAGAAGCGTTGCAGATGACCCATCCTGCCGCAAGCTCGGAACTCCACTAGGTCTCGTGGACACTGAGGTCACTTGTTCCCCTCCTTACCACACTGGTAGCACATGACTTGTCCACCTGAAACGTTCTTCTGGTTTTTAATTCCACCCTGAGAGAAGTCCACCTGTCTCTTCCTCTTTCCAGGAGATATAGTACCAGAAACTGGTGCTAAACTGCCCTGGCCCACACCATTAGTTTCCCTTGGGTTCCTCCCTGTAATCAGTGCCTGGTTCACAATAGCTTGTATAGTATGCAACCTCAAAACATTCACCAGTGCTCGGATGTCATACCGAGGACCATCTTCGAAGCATCTAGCCCTCAACATCTCATCACCCACCAGAATGGGTGAAAAACATTGAATCTTGGTAAAGTGAGTATAACAATCAATCACCGACATAGCACCATAATACAGATTCATGAACTCTCGAGCTCTATCAGCCCACAACATCTCTGGAAAGAATAATTCATTTAATTCTACCTGAAAATATTCTCACACCATGTCTCTCTGATGTTATGACTGGGTGGTAACATCCCACCACCTCTTTGCGGAATCACGCATCATATACATCTCGAGCTTGACCCTCAGCCCTGGAGGCATCTCAAGATGCTAAAAAATTGTCTACATCGATCCTAGCCAAGACTCCTCACCTTGTGGTCCGGCATCCCCTAAAAACGTAGGTGGATGCTACTGCTGGAAGATACGTGTCAGCTCAACCATAGATGTGGCAATCAGCAGTGCTCCCTGAATGGTCTTTATAAACCACATAAAGCCTTCACGGAACTGCGACTCCACGCATGTGTCTGGTATAACGGTTGGCACCGCATCTAGCTCTTCTAGAGGATCCACTGTTATCCCATGGACCACCATCTCCATATTACAATCGTTACCGCTCTCCTGGTGAACAACGGGCGGTCGTCTCAACAGCATGACACTACAAGGTCAAAAAAACGCCTTAGACTCAAGATTAACAATATTGAAAATGAAGGAACCAGAAAGGGAACAAGAGAAGAAGGTATATCAAGATTTTAAAAACAAAACTACACGGCATGTATAATGACTACACAACATGTACTTGACTTCCATTCCCCTACCTGGGTCCTTCGACATGGCAAAGCCACACGACTCCCGTTTGAACAAAACTACATGGTGTTTACATAATCTACACGACATGTATGGTGAAATTTTCTAACTGCCCGTGTCATCTGTGACACGTCGACTACTCGGATTGACACTACACGGCATGTTACACATGCACATGGCATGTACTCCACCCCGTTTCCCAGCCACTTGGATAACTCCACACTATTTGTCTTCAGACAAGACTACACGGCGTGTCCCACAGGTACATGGCGTGTACTAGATGAGCTCCTCCGACTCGTGTTGTTCGTTACACGGTCGGATACACAGCTCAACCTACATGGTGTGTTCTATATACACACGTCGTGTACACGAAGTGATTTACCTGACTCGTGTTGTTAGTTACACGGCTTGGTCCCCAGGTCACAGTACACGGCGTGTTCTTCATTGACACGGCTTATTCAAGAAACGACTACACTGGCCTGTGTTTATTAGTTACACGGCCGGGTCTCTAGGTCAACACTACATGGTGTGTACTTCCGGTACACGGCGTGTTCGCCCCAAGCATTTCCCCCTCCCCGTGTCGCCACCCACACGATTTGTGACATGGGAAGAGACTACACGGCGTATACTTAGGGTACACGACGTGTTCTCAAAAAGTTTATTTTTCTTCCCAAACCGAAGACCATACACGGCGTTTTGAAGGTACTACACGGCGTGTATACTAGGAATTCTGGACAGTATGCATAAGAAAATACTATGGGGCCCAGAAGACACTGCAAAAAACACCTAAATGTCAAATTCTGACCTGTGAGGGCCCATACTTCCCACGAATCATAGTTTGACATCTTTTTTGTGTTTTAACAAAATAAACAGCTAATGATCCACCATATTCTTGTAAATGGGGGCCCATACTCCCCAAAAACCAAAGTTTGGAATCCATTCTATAAACATGCTCACACAAAATACCCTATCACATAGAAGGTATTTACTAAGCAGCTATCACAACAACATGATTTTCTAGCACAACAACTATCACAAAAAATGCAATTTCTAATGCACCTACATGGAATGGAACTATGCATGGCATGTGATTTATAGAATGTGCCTAAATTATGCATGAGATGGCATACCATCATCTCATCGGGTTTCAACTAAATAGATCCCAAGGATAAAATATAACAGCACAATCTCAAGTGCATCACCCAATGGTGAAGACATATCAACTGTAAATTCCAAAATCAGAAAAATTGCAATATGAGGTAAATTGGATTTTTCCTGTACACGGGTTAGATACAACCCGACAAAACTTATTACCAACTACCATTCTCATCTTATACCTGACTAAGGCTCCAAACAATATTTCAAAGAAAAGAACCCCTTTGATACCACATTGTAACGTCCCGGTTCCGGGTGCCATGCAACGGGTGCCCCGAACCTGATTCACCACGTGACCTCAAGCGCATTTTCCCAAACGCTAGAGGTTGTCGACTAGCAGAGAGGGCCTAGTTCTGATAATGGGGAAACTATGCCCTCATTTGTCAAAGTGTAGTGAAGTGGAAAATAATTTAACCCTACAACAATAGCAGAAGAAGTAACAATACATATAACTAAAAATGAAGATATGATAACAAAAAGGGAAACCATCTGTCATATATAAATGAAGATGCAACAAGTCACTATTCTTTAAAATAGCCAGAACATGTTACACTAAAATACAATACAATAGAACCGAAGTACAAGGAGAGAAAATCAAAACAGAATAGCCAGTGGCATCGTGAGCCAATGCTCGGTCCCATGCTCTCATACACCCCAGCAGCAATCAAGTACCTATATAGGTACCCTTTCCCTTATCTACACCTGCAGAAACGTAATCTGTTTGGGCCAAAAAGCATGACCCAAATAGGGTGTGAGAAATACATCTCAGTATGCACCCACCTAAGGCCTATGCCCAACTGTGTGAAAGCATGCAACAACAGTGTGCATTAGTAAAATGCAATAAAGTTATCAGTACTGAAAGTAACTAACTTAACTAGTTATATTTCCATTTTAATATCCACTTAATCATTTATTTAAAATATCACCATAATGAATATTCTAAGTAAACATCCAATGTCCTCAGACACGTACAACTCCTACCCTCAGGTAAAGAGAATAGAAACACAAGAATTTTCCCACAGGCTTACAGATATTACCCATAGGTGTACGAGGTGTCGCCCGCAGGCACAGAATCAACTTCCCATAGCCACAGAAGAAGTTTCCCACATGATAATAGTACAGTGACCATAGGATAATCACAATACTGCCCTCAGGATAAAGGGTTTATTGGTCCATGCCCAACATGTAAACAATCAGTAACCAAGAAATTCCTCTGAAGGCAATTCTACAATCATTACATTAAAGGAATACCCTCCGTTATCCTAGCCAAACGGCTAAACAGATGAACGTACCCCCGGGGTGGTCCTGGATCCAAGCAAAGATTCCAAACAGAATTTTAATATCACATTTAATTATCTATACAATTCTAGATATTTAAAATAGCCCTAGCCTTGGCCACACAACACCCCAAATATAGGTTCGTAGCACAAAAACACACAAAACACACAACATTTGGAAAATAAACACCAAGCCACCTAACTTAAACACCCCTGATCAGTATACACGAACAACGTTCCGCGAATCGTCCTAGAACTATGTAGATATGAGGTAATATAATTCTAGATTAAACGCAAATAACTCCCATTAGAGGAAGAATTGGCAAGAACGATTAAAGAAGAGCGGAGGGCTTACCCGTGCGGTTCCAACGAGATCATCCGAGGCGGAAACAGATTCCTGACATGCACTCGGCGGATCTGCAAAGCTCTGGACTTCTTCTCCCGAGCCCTCTTCTCGTTCTAAGCCTTCCATGAGAACAGGGGAGGCTACTTCCCTTTTATGCGAAAAAAAAAACAAAGTACACGGCGTGTACTTCTGAGTACACTGCGTGTACTTCAAATTTTTTAACTTCTCCTCTAGCGGTTTCCCACCACCATAGCACTATTCATCTACCGACATGGCTACACGACGTTTCTTCTTGAGTACACGGCCTGTTCTGTCACATAGTTGTCCATATCCTTCCTATTCGCCTACCTACTGACTACACGGTGTGCAAGGGACCACTACAAAGAATATAGTCGGTTCCTACACCCTTCATCGCCGATATGGACACTCACCCCGTGAACTCATCCCACACGGCCAAAAGTACATGGTGTGTGGAAAAGTACATGGTGGGTATTATCCAAAATTTAGGATTCTTCCCGATTTTCCTTATTTTCTAAAAAACACTTCAGGAAAAGATAAAATAAGAAACTTGTTTCTCAAACGTAAGAATCTGGTTCTTACAGTTTGGTAAGCTTGAAATGAAAGTCCCAATAAGGAATATCAATAAAAAACTTAAAATATCCGATGTATAATAAAAATCCGGATATTAATTTCAAAATAGCATTTATATATGACATATAAACTAATATAGTTTCATAACATAACCATATATCCCGAAGAAGGAAAATTAAGATAAATATCCCTTACCTCTTTTGTAAATATCGAATCGTAACCCCAAGGAATGATAGATCATAAATTGGATATTTAAATCCCAATAATTTAATAGATTTTAATAATAATTTAAATTCATGGAAAGTATATACATGGAATAAAATAAATTAGTGGGGAGTATGGAATGTTTCTCATATTAGTAAAATGTGAAATATAAATCTCTTACCATAAGTCTCAAATTCTATCATACGCATTCAAAAATCCGTTATAATAAATATTAGTAAACTATAAGTATATTAAATAACCACAAACATACACACACACAAATATATTTATATATTATACTTTATATGATTTACCTATGTCCTTTTAAAACCTATTTATTAACAATTCCATGTTAATGTCATGTTTAGTATAATACTACCTTTTTATATTTTTATTTTTTATATTTTTTCCCTCTTACTATGAACATGGTCCCATAATATCCATAATAATAATAATGAAATTATTATAATATTTATAAGTCAATTATACTTTCAATAAAAATAATTAATTATGGTTTGTAGAAATTAAGTATGTTATGATACTTGAGATAGTATGTTGTACGTACCCATGAGTAACTTTTCAAATTTTCAATAAACATTATAAAAAGTAGGTAAGAGTTTTATAGTTTTCATATAATTATCATATATAATCTATAAAATACCAATTATTAAAATTTACTTATACATATCATCCATGTGGTGGTGTTATGAAAGGAGAAACTCACATCACTTTCTGAAGGTAGTATTCCACACATACATGAATTATGTTATCATATTTTTAGTGAGAGAAAATGTAAAATATAAATTATTATATTTAAAATTTATAAATAAAAATTGCGTTATAAATTTTATAATTATGTAATTTAAATCATATATATTGGTCCTAATTATATTCAATTTGCAACATTAGTGATGATGAATCACATCATTTTGTCAGGTCGTAGTCTAACGTATGCAGGACAAACACTACCGTATCCCATATAGAATGGAATGAAAAAAAATATATGATATAATGAATCAAAAAGTATAATAACATTATAAATATAATATATATTATTAATATAAATAACCATATTCTACTTTGATATGTGGTAAAGGAGAAACAAATAACATCAGTTCGTGAGGTGGTAGTACACCGTACACATTAATGATGATTTTATAACCCATTTGATGGAAGAGGATTTTATAGTAAGCCCAGACTATAAATATAAAATATATCATTATATAGAAGATACTAAAGTAATTATATCATCATGTTTTAGTAAATATTTAAGGTGGTTTATGAAGAAATAAATGTAAAATTCTTGTTGAATAATGTTACATTTTAATTAGATATCCTCCTTATGATTGAACCCAAATCATTCTTATAATAGGTATCTGCCCAAATTATAGACTCTAATATGATATTAGGGAATTTTAAAAGTTATTTTTTTTGGTATTTTCTAACCAAAAAGGGTTTCAATATGTGAATAAGATATGATAGGAGGGTCATTTTATAAATTAGGTGATGGGCACATTTATACATGTTTGTAATGTAAAAATTATACCCAAATTTTTTCCATTAAAAAGGGATATTAAATAGTGAATTATAGAGAAGTATTCATAAAAATGTCAAAATATGTCCATCCAATATATTTCTGAAAAATGCTTCAGTCATGTTAACCCTTATATATTTATATTAACCCTCTTGTAAACCAATTTTCTCCTTAACTACAATAATTAATTTTTTTATTTTCACTATCCATTTTGGTAAAAAATTAGGTTTCACATATTAAATAAATAAATTGTTATGATTTCAAATATAGAATCCATCTTACCTAATTAAATTTACATAATTGGAAAATTTTAATTTAAAATTAACCCCTTAGAGGCAATGAGAAAGTTAGTTTTCAAAGAAAAATGTTCAAATATTTACAAATTTTTTATATCCAATTTCAAAATTAAATTGACTAAAATGAACTAATTTGGATTAATATATATGTTATTTAACTAAATTTTATTTTTTTAAAAAAATTAAATATAATTTAAATTTATAAATTTATTAAAATAAAAGGATCTTTTTAATTAAAATTTAGTATTTTAACTATTCATCAAAAAAATAACCTTCTAAGAAAATTCTCAAACATTCAGCCTAATTTAATTTTGTCATGGTTTTTAAAAAAATATAAGTTTAATTTTTTATGTAAAATTTATGAAATTTCAAAAAATTCATTTTAATCGAAGTGGGAAAAAAAGGCTACAAAACTGTTATTTTTTTGTTGAAAAATTATATTTTTGAAGTGTAGAAAATGGATTTATTATTAACTCTGGTATGAAAGACACATAAAATGAATATAATTAATTTTATTGAATAAATAATATATAAACCATTAATATAATTCATTTTTTGTCTTATTATGGTGAAATATATTTTATTTCAAAATAATAGTTTTTTTGAAAAATAATTCGTTTTTTTCAAACAAAAATTTAATTTCATTTCTAATAAACCATTCACCAAAGAATTAATTTAATATACATGTTTAAAATATATATTAAATCAATTTATTTAATATTATTTATCCCCACCATTAAAATGGCTATATGAAAACTATAATATAATAATATTACAATTATATGAAAAGTCTCATTTAAACTAATTGTTGCTTATAACACAATCAAAACTCGATGTTGTATATAATGCATGCCAAACATCATTTTTTGTGTAATGAAATATAAAATTATCATACCATGTAAAACAAGAACAACATTTTTTTAGTTAATACAAAAAACCCACTATTTCATTAAATTAAATCAATACTCAATGTTGTGTGTAACAAAATCCAAACACATCATTGCATATAACACAAGATAAACTCCGTGTTACAATTAATATTAGGTGAGATAAGTATTTCATGTAACATAATATAAATATAGTTTCATCTGAAAAGAAATATAACAACTATTTTTTAATGAAAAATATCAAATGGATTTAATTTAAGTGAAAAAAATATTTTATAAAAATCTTATTATGTTACAAAAACACTAAAATAGTTCTTATGGAAGCAGTAAAAAATAAATAAATTGAGTTTAAAATAACTAAGAAATATTATACGGGTGAGACATTTTTCTTAATGATATTTTATGATAAACATTAAAAATTATAGAGTATTTTATTAATTGGAATCATATATTATTAATTTAATTTATTATTAAAATTATAATAATATTAATCAGTCCAAAATTATCCTTAATGGTTTTTTTCAATATAGAATATTTTATTAAATGATTTAAAATTCATAAAAATATTATCATCATAATGTTCAATGTTATTTCGTTAATTTAGTCATATGGTCTATTTATGTTACCTGTTTTCTTTTATAGTAACAATTATAACCCTTAATGAGTAAAAACATGGTTACCTTAAAATATTATCATTTTATGTCCATTTTTATTTCAATATTAATTTATGTTAAATTTAATGCTTATAAAATTTATAGGGTACCCCTCCCATTTCTTAAAAAAGGGAAGATATTATTTTCTTTTATTAACACTTAAAACTCATTTTTTCATCACATAATTAAATAAATCAAATAATTCACTATAAAAATCCTAGGGTCTGTAGTTAGTCTATAATTCCATCAATTTAGATTATGAGGTTTAAAGAAAAGGTGGTTTCGTGAGGAAGAGGTATAGTTATTATCTAAGTGTTTTTGTTTTATTTAATCATCTGCCACTCTCAAATAAAATTCAATCCTTTCGAAATAATAACATTGGTATATTAAATAATGTTTTCTTGTTTTGTTAATGGATCAACAAATATCAATCACCTCTTCAATCAAATGAGAAATGAATCTATCAATCATGTCTACGGTGGAATACTACCTCACAAATAGATGAATTTTTTTTTTCAATCACCACCGCTCACAGATAAGTATAACGATATAGTTAGAGTTTATATAAAATATTAATGAAATATTTATATTTATTTTTATATATAATATATCATTTAATTTCATACATTTCCATTCATTGAATAATTGTAAAAGCGTTCACGCGTATGTTTGGAATACCACATGCAAGAAGTGATGGGACTCAGTTTTCACCACCTAAGCACATGTATAATAAATATAACTATATTTAAATAAATAATATTTCATTTATTATATGATTATAATTCCATAAAAATAAATAATAATTACATTATTTCAATTTGGATAATAAAAAATGGAAACGTTACCCATGATTATGTATGATACACCATCTCTTTGACTGTAACATAATACATTCATCATATCCATATATCATGAATGGGTTTTAAAGTATAATTGATATATAAATAATTAATAATTATGAATGATAATTATTTTAGATATTATGGAATAAATATTTCTTGGACCGTTGTCAACCTAATGATATAATTTATAACATATGAGCATAATATTGTCCAAAAATCTGATGTGAACATAAGTGATTAAAAAATTTCATTTTACATGAAAATAAGTGAAATATAAGAAATAATAAACATGATAAAATAATCTTAAGAAGTAAATAAACAGAAATTGTTTTTGTTTTTTTTTTGGAAAATAGAGAACATACATGATGAGTTAGAATTGAAGTGAGGGAATCTTTTACATAAAACCTCATTTTCAATTTTATATTGATTTATTTTCAAAATGATTCATTTCAATTTCAAGGATTTGAAAATTATTTTATGAATGGATTTATATAAACCAAAATGGAATATAGATGGAATTTTTTACTATATTAATCAAAATGATTTCAAAATGGAATTATAATATGGGATATTTGATTCTTTTCAAAATAGAATAATAATTTTCAATATTAACATATGTTGAGGAAACAATATTTCCCATTAACATAAACTTTTATTAAATTTGGATTAGTTTACAATCATTCTTGTTTTCATAGAATGAAAAAACCTATTTTAATTTTTTTAATTGTATTTAAGTAATAAAAATGGGTATTTATTTGAAAATGGTATTTTGATATTAAAAACCCTTTTCCACCATGGTTTAAACGTTTTTAAAGGTTTTTTCTAATGATATGTTCCCTAGACTTGGTTTATGAAGGGATTATACCCATTATAACTCAATTTTGTGACAAATATATATTATAAAAATGGTTAATCCCCATTATAGAAAATGTGTGGTCCATATATATATATATATATATATATTAAAAAATGGGTGCAACTTAATAGCACTCCATTTCATTGACAAATGATTATGTTTTTACAAAAAATGATATTTGACCTTGGCTATATGGTTTTTGAATTTGTAAGGGTTATTATAGTGGTTTGATAAGATATAATTGATGATAATTATGTCACAGGTAACGTAGATAATATTTCTATTCATTATAATGACTTTTTATGAAATCGTTTGATTTTTAAATGTAAGATACTAATATTTCCAAAAGGAATGTAATTCCCATTTCGAGTAAAACATTATTTTTTTTAAGAATTTGGTTGTCGTGTGTTTTCTTGGTTTTCACTAGAATATCATATTTCATCATTTTATGTACCTTACTAGTCATTTTATACACATCTAATGTTTTAAATAAATCATTATTTTTAAGGATGAGTATGGGAATGGTATAAGTCATGTTAAAATAATTGATGTTTTTTCATAAAAAGAAATCATCTTTTATTTAAAATGTTGTATATTATCTGGAAAATAAATACTAAATAGAAGTATAAACTTTTTAAAATAATATATATATATATATATATATATTACAACCTATTCCTATGAATATATAATCCAAAAATATCTTTGGGAATTCAAGAAACATATTTCTAGTTAAAAGTAAGTAGAATATATACTGTTTATAGAAATGTACTTAAATAAATTTACCAAATAATATCCTCTTGGAGTTCCAAAAAAGGTGAGAAACAATGCCTCTTCATTAAGAACAAGGTGATATTTGAGTTAATACACAATGTACCTTCATCGAGGATATTACACATATTTTCAAATATGCTCAATTCAAATAAAATTTTACTATCTTGAGATGAATTTTGTTTATTTAAAACATCTTACAAAATAGTTAGAGAAAATATAGGGATGTTTTTTAAAGTTTAGTTTTATAACTAAGACTTTTAATAATCTTCCATATTCCAAAATTAAAAAATAACAATACTTTCCTCTGATACCAACTTAGAAAACCCATAAATTTAACTCACCTTAATTCTTGATTTATTTCCTAAAGATAGTCCAAATATAATCCCAGTAAATTATTATTCATAATGTTTTTGAAAAATTCGTTACATTTGACATTATATAGATTTGTGGGTAAAAAAATATTTTTTGAACAATTTAATATGTGCCCTCATAGTCAATCAAACATTTATTACTGTACATAATAACTGGGGATGTATGAAGATAAATGGTGTGATATAATGCCATGTAAGGTAATAGTTATGTCATTAAAAAAGTGATAAATGTTTTTATAGGGTCATATCATGGTGAAATAATATATGTGGGAATAATAAAAAATAAAAACCTAATCATGATATCGGATGATAACATCAATAAAACAAAAGAATGTGGTGATAGTATAAAACATGACATCTTAATGAAAATCAAGGCTAACTACCAAGATATAATAAATAATATAAATAAAATAAAATTTAATGTACTATACGTGGAATGTAATGGGAAAAGAACATTTCCAATGAAATTAAGGACTATATAATTCTTGTCCAACCTATCACATACCTATCATGTGCCTCAATTTGTGGACCACATAGATTATACAACATGAGGAAATATTTCATAAAATTTAATTGAAATATTAAGGAGTGTGGTATAGATTAATATTTATCTCAATATAATTTAATCTTAATGTCCATTAAATATATTTTTAAAATTGGAAAAACATTCATATTTGGAGATCAATAGGATTAGTACTATAAATCTTCTTAAAATAAAAAAGAAAACTATATTTATCCCTTATGTCATCATTATTAAAATATATATAATTGATATAACAAGAGGGTATAAATGATTTATAATTCATAGAAACAATTGTAAAGTAAAGGGTTATTTTTAAATACATGAAAAGATAATAAATTTACAGTGAAAAGGCTTAATAAAATGATTTTGATTTAATGGAAATAAATAGAGAGAGATCTCTTACATAAATAGTGTTATTCTAAAAGAATGGTAGGAGTATCATTAATGATTTTGAACACTTTATCCAAGAATTATAGATGCATTGAGACGTGAAATTCATGAATAATGGGGTTTATTGATGATTATTTTGTGGTTGGTGGGTATTTATGAAAAAATAGGGTTGAATTATCCAAAAATTTCTAAACATTGGTTTTGACCACTATATAATAAAATTATCAAAAAAATAATTTCCCTAATATTTTCACATAGATTAAACAAAATAGGAATTACTTGTAATATTGTATATGGAAATTAATTGATACTATTAAAATAATAAAATTAGTGATATGGAAGTGAGTCATGTGCATAAATAATTGTCTACTAAACCTTATAATATTATATTATTTTGAAGGATTCAATTATGGATTATAAAATAAATCAAAAAAACATAAAAACCAATTATTATAAAGAGGAAACACAAATTTAGATTTTGATACTCCTTATATAATTTATTACATCACTTTTGGGATATTAGTTTGTCACAATACTTTCCATATATCTATAATGTATTTAATTTTGTACATAAAAATTCTACTATTTCAAAAAATTATAGAAAACCTCATACTGGATATTTTGAATGCCATAATTCAAAAATTAATATTTATTATATAAAAATAATTATATAAATATGTTTTAGTTTTACATTTGGATAATAATTAATATGAACTTTAAAATATATGATTTTATAGAATTAACCACATTGTAATAATTTTTAAAATTATGTTGGATTAATTAAAAATAAATTATCCTTTATAGTTAATCAATAACATTATAACAATAATAATTTTTTTATAGATAATTTTTTAAAAAAAATATATAATCTATTTATAAAAATACTATCTTAATTGAACATTTATTTCCCAAAAAAATTCATTTCATTGTGTCCAAATATAATTTTCATCAAACTCTATATATAATCACAGAAAATGTAATAATAAAATGAAAAAATACTATTATTATATTATTAAATTAAAATATATGGATTTATATTATAAAAATACAGATATAATACTACTTATTACACAATCATAAACACAATGTTCATTGAGTGTGACGGTGTTTTTTTCATAGGCCAGTTAAATGAAAATGGTTTGGGTCTTGATATCTCTAATGAGGAACATAACCTATAAATGGTTTCAATCAAGCTTCAGTTATTGTTTCTAGAATTAAGATTGTTCAAGGAATGTTCCAATTAAATCAATATCTCTAATAATCTCTATTAAATTGACTCCTATGGTATAATCCTAATTATTGAGGCCATAACTTTTTAGTCGAAAAAAATTTGACATTATCATAAAAATTAATAGATATTAATATTATAATTCACTATAAAATAAATATATTATAAATGGTTTATATTATTAAAAATCATTAAATTTTAATGGTGATGTATTTTATCTGGTCTAATTTAGTTCATTTGTTTCTATACTTAATAAAGAATCTATTCATTCAAAATAAAGTTTTGTAAATCAATGTTAGTGTCATTACACTGGCTATGAAATTGTTGAATACACCACAATGTGGATTCATGATAGAGGATAAATTTTTCATAAAATGAACTACTATGAATAAAATATATTTAAAACTACTCTATGTTATATAAATAATCTTATATCATAGAATTCATTAGTCTTCTTCACAATAAGTTTACATATAATCACCGAACTAATTACATTAAAAAATTGATAAATAAGGGAGATATATATATATTCCATCTATAATATTTAAATTAAAATCCTTAAAAAGTTGTTTCCTTTCTTAAAAAATTAAAAATATTATTTGAATATATTTTTTCTCATCATATAGAAGTGGTCCAAGAGATTATTTCTCAAGTTCTATAAAAATGACTAAACAAAATCATTAATTTATCATTCCAGGTGAGTAATCATCTCATTATTCTTCCTCATTTTCCAAATTTCTATAATTTAATCTAGTTAATTTATATATATAGTAATAATTATGAATTATATTATTTAGGAAGGCTAAAATAAATTCCATGATTAAAATATAATGATTATATGGACATAAAAGATAACATTCAAATTAACTTACATGTAATCAATTTTTTATCCTCAAGAAACATTTTCCAAATCTGAATTTCAATAAAAAACTCCTTAACATGAATAATTTAGTATCCTTCAGTATGCATGAAAAAATTTATTTAACTAAAAACCCATAAAATTTCATATTTATACAATGTTTATGTTCGTCATTATAAATTATCATCTCTGAAAAATTCATGGATATTATTCTCACATTGGGTTCTACCTTAAATGATATATCTACTATTGTTAGTCAATATCATTTGATTATATTTATTCTTAGTATAAATTATATATACACTCTTTATATGTATGAATGATATCTTAATGAATACATTTGAAATTTATTGATTCCAATAAAATTTCTAAAGTGGATTATTTGTTTTCATCAATTATATAATATATTTGGTACCAACTGAGTAGGTTTTTGAGATGTTTTATAATATTTTTCAATTATTTGGGGTATTTGGATATGTCATGATAAGGTATTTAATAATTTATAGATCTAATTATACTTATAGTTTTTTATAGTATTGATATATGCATGTGATACATAATTTATTTATTCATTCGTTGGAAAAAATGAATTTAAAAAAGGATTCAATTAATAGCCAATATACATAATTTATTCTCTAGAGTTTTTGAAATCCTGATTGACTACGACGAATCTCTATTTATTTAATAAATTATATTGAGACAAAACATATAAGTTTTAGTGGATTATTGAATATAAAATATTAATTATTAATACTTTACCTACAAGGTTCTGCATCAGATGAGGATAGAGATTGTGGTCTTCACCGTGCATGACTTTTCGGATTCGGAAGATTGAGAGGGTATGGCGTAGCCATCAGTACTATGCCTATGCATTTTCTCACGGGACTTCTTGTTGATCAACCATGATTTGGTGGAGGTGTTCCATAATGATGTTGATTCTCAGTAGAGGCACTTCTATGTAGTCTTGTTTCGGGTTGCTACCCCTTGGGATTTTGAATTTTGTTTATGTCTTGATGTTTGTGAAGTCTTGGTTCCCCCCCCTTCAACCTTAAAAGGGGGATTCTCTAAAATCAATAAAAATTTCGGCCTTCAGGCCATTCTTTCAGTTAGTTATACATTATGATGTCATACATTTTTTTCATAATAAAGATACACAATACCAAATATTTTAAATACCATGGTATTTTAATGATATAAGTTATTCATTGATCCTGTATAATATAAATTTTACATCGTATATAGAAATTATACATGGAAAACAACTATTTAATAATTAGTTATAAATGAATGTGTGTGTACAAGATATCTGATGAGTTATAAAAATGAGAATAAATGAAAAACATTATGAAATATGTATTTTTTTTAATCGTACATATGATATTTTGATCCCATAAATGTTATATTAATTTATTATGTGTTATATAAAAAATTTAACCATTTTTAAAATTTTAGGACATTGAAAATATCATCAAATATAGGTCTATAAGTTGACATTAATGATGTTCTTATAATCATAAAATATCACATATCGATAAATGATGATTATGTAATCATTAATTATGGTAATTGACACTATGATCATTACACTATGAAGAGGAAAATTACCAATGATGAAGTCCAAGGAAGAGATACCGACCAAATTTAGTTTTTACATCATAATGATAATAATATTTGTTTGAAGTATATCATTCCATGAATTATTCTATGGAATATACTTATTAATTTCATAGTAAAGAGAGAACACATCAATTCATGTGAATAAATAAATTATATTTATTGTTTTAATTTTAGATGTAAATCCTTATTAGATATTTATCTACAACAAATGATTAAATTCATTAATGAAGTGGTTGATGATGGAGTGGATTGAAAATGAAATATCTTATGAAAGTCATTATATAGTATGATATTCCACACTGTGACAATATTCCAATATGTTGAAATGTAAATAAAATGTGTCTAGATTTTATATATGTTTTAACGAATTATAATTTTATATATTATATATAACTAAATGATAATGTATTTTTCACTTAATTAAATGAGAAATACCAAATTACTATCATAATGAAATTATATGAGTTTTTATAGAAAAATAGTGAAATGAAGTAAATGTTATGCTAGAAAATACCACAAGAACTTTTAATAAGTATATTTTTCTGGAGAAAATAATTAGAAAAAATCTATTGTGAGAATATTCTAAAATTACTTTATCTACTAGTTTTTCTATAAAGTCTAGAATTATGAAAAATTGATTAAATATTTTTTCATCCATAAATTAAAAGTATGAAGTAAATGTTGAAGATATATTATAGACATAATAGTATGGATTAATGGAACTAATAAATTTTTATGTTAAACGTCATAATTAAAAAAATATAGAAACTAATGATATTCAATTGAAAAATTAATAGTGGAATGGGACGGGGGTTGACCTGTACAATAAATTTAGAGTTCATAATTTTTTCCAATATGAGTAGAAGACAAATGTGTATTCCATTTATATAATAATAATCATTAAGGAAATGTTTATCTATTACTAGATAAAGAAATCATATGATGATTCTACAAAAACCTAAGTTTATATAAAAATAATATTCACTATGTTGGAGGTTCTCAATTAACAAATAGTGTGAATAATATAAACAGCATTGAAAGAATTTTTTTTAAGAAGCACCATCTAATCAAGGGTGATATCTTCCCCTACCACAAAAAATAATGACTCTTTTATTGAAAAATATATTCTTTAGACAGAAAACAAAACAAATGAGGAGAAATTCCCCATATAATGTGAGGAACTTGTAATAATATAACATACCATGCATTGTTTTAAATTTATAATATATTTAAGAATCTGTGGGATAAATCATTAGAGTTTTCTAGACTATAAAAATGTTCCAAAGGATTATTTATAAAACATAATATAACAATAACAACCAATTTAACTCGTCATTCTCAGTGGAATAATATGTCTTATTCATATTGAAATCACACCACACCCATCAAGAGAATATTTTAAATAGTTGTTCTAACATTGAATGTTGGATGTAATTAATGTACAATGTAAGGTGGATAAAAATTGATGCTTATCACTTTATGTAGAATAAATTAATTTCAAATAAATATACTAAATATGACATACTTATTCCATAAAATCACACGTCTATATACTACATATTTTTCATCATGATAGTATAATTAATCATATTAATACCCTGATGACATATTCTCATTTTTCAGAATATTTCAGAATATTTATCATTTTTATTTTTATAAAAATGATAGAGGAACAATAAAAAATATTATAAAATTTATTTTTAAATAATTCTCTCTTAACCAATAATAAATATCTCTCATTATTACAATTTTGATACATTATATCCAATAATCTAAATTCATTAAATAAAACATAAGCATTAAGTTTTATTGAATTCCTGGAATGATAAAAATGATCTATGTTGGAATGGAAAACAGGAATGTAATGTGTCGTCATAAAAAAGTATTATATTGAGTATAAGGGAATTAAAAAGAATCTAATTCAATGTAGGGTAAAAGTTTAAAGGGTATAAAAAAATTCTATTAAGAATCCAAAATTGTTGAAAATAATAAATTTTAAGAAAATCTGTAATGAATATTTTAGTAGTTATTCATTTTCCATAAATTTGTAACACATGAATACACTATATCCATTAATTCATCGGATTTAAAATACAACCAATTAAAATGATTATTTATACTGTATAATAACTCATGTTAATAATATAATTCATTAATCCAATTGACTATATTTTTAGATATATATATATATATATAATAAAAAAAATTCATTATAGAATTTAATGAAAACCTAAATAAGAAAAAATTATGTTATATTGATTAAATTTATCATCAATAATTAGAATATGGAAAAATTATCTATTCTATTTAAAGGACCCTCAATTAAATATAAATCCAAATCATTTTCACGTTTTTATAAATCAATAATAAAATGATACATTATAAATTTTAAATTACAACATGGATCAAAATTGAAAATATATTTTTCTACTTCCCTTTTTATGCCTATCATATTCCAATGATTTTTTTTTTAAATTTAGGGTTTATTGTGATTATAAACCATTATATTATTTGAAAAATTGTCTATAAAAATTTAATGTATACAAATAATTCAAAAAGATAATAAAATGGAAATAAAATATATTTTATGACTTATTGATCTACACCCTTCTAATTTTTCATTACATCTGTATGAGGATTTCACACATTCCTAAATATATATTGTGAAAAGTGAAAAAAATAAAATATGATCCCAAATATAAAAATAAATCCTATAAATCTATATGAACAACTTGAGAATCAACTTCCACCATCACCTCCTGAATATTCCTCACAATAGATGAGTTAGTGGGGTATCATTATCCATATTTTTTAAATAATAATTTTTCCAAATCTTTATATTTTTATTAAGATAAATAGTAAGATGGAAAAACAATATATAATTTTTTTGATCAATAACGATCACTAAAATATAGTGAAATTATGATACAGGTGATCCCATGTTGTAATGGGTTTTAGGATATTCGTCACTACCTCATGATTGGAAATAATCCACAATATTATATTCCTAATGAATAGGTATGGAAGTAAAGATTTTAAGGCTATCTCTATAGTTGATGTAATTGATAATGTTTCCCCATGTTTTGGGGAAAACGTGATTTGATATAGGGGAAATAGAAATATTGTACGGATCAAGTATAATAATAGTAATAGTTTAATGAATATCCAATTTTATTATATCAAAAATATTGTTTCTACCTTTTATCTATTTCACTAGGTCCATAAACACATATAATATAATTGATATCATATTAGAATCCATCTTTATTATTTCAATTTTTATTTATTATGTGTCATATATCTGAAATATATCCTTTTCATTCATTGAATCTATTTATTCAAAATCATTTTCTATATATCTCAAAGGGAGGGGGTGTTTTAATATTTGTATATTTGGTAGGTTTTGTAGGGTTTATAGTGTATGAAAAGTTTAAGAAACACTAATATATTCATCCATGTATTTTTTCTTTATTTTTCAATATATATAATGAATAGATATAAATCAAGTGGGGATAATTATTCCTTTTATGTTGTATGTAAGAATTGAAAAATGTAGTATTTATTTTAGGGTTATATGGATATGATTTTGGGTCATAAATAGGTGAATTGTGTTTTATAGAATCCTATTATAGTGTGGCATATATATATATATATATGACTAGTTTACAAAATGTAGAATTTATTTTTTTTCATAAGGATATTAATCATTATTTATTTGATATTTAGGAAACATATGCCTAATTTAAATATCCAATATATCCTTTTTGAAAATTAGTCTCACTATTAACATAATATTTTTTTGAATCTAGATTATATAATCTGTTTTTGAAATGAATGTGGTCATAATTACCATATTTGGATCCTATATTCATGGATTCACATGGTATGTAGTCAACCCATAGAATGATATCCCATTTTTATGAATAGTATAATCTATAGTATTCTAATCAAGATCTAACACAGAGTGGATCCACTATGCATAACACATATCTCATACAATAATTCATATTCATTTAAATCCATTTTGGAGTAGGTAACTCAATAATCTAGATCATCCTATTGAAAATAACTGGCCATGATAAATAAAAAAACATTGATTTATAAAATATCATTATGATGTCATATTATATAAAATCTACCTTTATCTTAATCTTCATACCATAAAAATCAATTATCAAATTTCTTATAATGTTTTTCTATTTTCATTCCACTATAGAGTAGACGATGAAAACATCTATTTGAATATCCCAATCGAAAATGCCATTTGGGCATCATGGAGGCAGTTATCACATTATAAATCCCTCTCATGACCACATCATTCAAATAAGAACTCTCTGATTTAATTATATTATGTATAGATCATGGTCTTATATACACTCCATTCATTAGATAAAAGAAAAATTTCTATTTTGTGAAACCAATAATCTATAATATCCCTTATACGTGGCCATTTATTTAATTAAATTCAATCCTTCCATGAAAAAAATAAAGAATCAAAAAAATTTATACTCAAATAAAAAAAAATACAACTGATCATTCATATAGAAATTTATTCATCAACTCATGCAGAATCCCTCTATGAGTATCCACTTGAACATTCAATATGCCTAGTAGGATTATCATCTCACCACTAATTAAATAATAATTTTACTATAAAATAATGGGATTCAAAAGTGGAGATCCTTAATTTTTATTAAATATAATAATATAATATATTTTTAATATTAGTTTTTATTGTAATTTAAGTATTTATACCTTAAAATTTCAATATAATTCATAGCTTTTTATAAATATTCTCTGATAGAAGAAGATGTTGTATGAGTTTATTGCTTTATGTTGTGGTCATTGTGTTATAGAAAATTCCTAGATTTTGGATTTTAAGAAGCTAGAATAATTTGTGTGAGGAATTTGGAAAAAATTTGTAAATGTGGTTGGTTGTAGAAGAATGATATTTCCACCAACACATGGGGTTTTATTTACATTATTTTTTGTAATATTTGTGAATATTAATGTCTCTTTGACGCAGTAAATGAATGGATGATTCTTGGTGATTGAATAAATTGGGATAAAATTTTGGTTTTTCCTCTGTAATAATTGTAATAATTTAATTTAAAGGGAATAAAAATAATTCATTTTATGAAAAATGATACTTAATGAGTGAATATATATAGTAAGATAGGTTAAGGGTCCGAAAATTAGAATGACATAATTCGTTTGGGTGAATGATTTTTTATGAGAGGAAGAGTTGGTGTAATAGTGGGGGTTTAAACGTTCTTGGAAATTTTACATATTATATAATTTTATAGGATGGATTAAAGTGAGAATTAATTTACCAAATACAACAACATGTTTTTTTATTAATGTGTGAAAATTTAGAGGACACCACCACATATTTATGGCTGATTCATAATATTTTAGTGGTGAAGATCTGAATTTTTATTTTTAGTAATGTGTCTAAATTTTGTGGTCTTTAAAATTATAATTCTTATTAGAGAGTATCATTAGAAAACAATATTTTATATTAAATATAAGAATTATAAATAATTTATATTTTAGGTGATATTTCTAAATCCCAATTTTCATGACCTATTTAAAAATGTTTTCTATTGTCTAGGGTAGGGTTAAATAAAGTCAAAATAGATTATATGAATTGAAATAGCTATAGTTTTATGGTATTGGATTAAGGAAAAAATATTGAAAGTATCTTATAAAATGGTCTATCAAAATATATCAAATCATATCTTGTTGGGTGTATAAAACTTGTAAAAGAATATGTCATGTTTAACAATGGTGAGTAGGGTATCATTATTTTTATTAATTGTATTTCTTTTCAAGGCTTGTGAAAAATAGAACATCAATTAAATCTTATTTGGTAAGGTATTCTAATTATATATTACTGTTTTGGAAAAGGGAATAAAGGGGATATTTTTTATTTCAAATTTTTAGTGGTGTTAAAAATGTAAAAGGTATTATGGTGGAAATTCTAATCATATATGATATGAATTACATTGTACCCATAAAATATAGGGCCAAAGATTCCACATGAAATTGGTTATACTAAATTTTTTTGATATAATAGTAAAATGATCGATACAAATAGAAGTTGTAATTAGTATACTCATTATTCCCCTTGAATAAATTGAACATATATATAATGTAGATTTACATACAACACATCATGACATTTCCTTTTATAATTAAATTTATTTTTAACATTCTTATTGGATTTCATATATATTATTGATCATACAAAAAATATTCATATTAACTATTATGTTTAGAGGATAATTTTGAATGATAATAATCTATAAAATAAATTCCTAAATAAATGAAAAACGTATACTTGAAAAGTCAAAAAATATATTATTTTCTGTTTTTTTAAGATAGATGCGTTGAATTTTATTCTATGCTATATTTAACAGATAGATTTTGATGCACATTGTGTTCACCAATAATAG
This sequence comes from Viscum album, assembly GCA_963277665.1. Classification (NCBI taxonomy): domain Eukaryota; kingdom Viridiplantae; phylum Streptophyta; class Magnoliopsida; order Santalales; family Viscaceae; genus Viscum; species Viscum album. The sequence continues at coordinate 377,749,401 of OY728155.1, read as the reverse complement.
TTTAGAGGGTAAATATATCTATATAAGAAATTATAAATGAATAGATTTAACAATTTTACATATTTCAAAAATAATGGTTTTTTCTACTTCTTAAACATTATATATTATTGGGGGTGTAATTTTATAACCGTGTAATATTCCAACTAATGGGATAAGAATTTTTCTAGAAATAGTTTAAAATAATTGATTAAAAAAATATTCTTTCATTGATGAATTCATTATCATTTCTTTAGGTATACGTAAATCTACTTCATGATATTTTCCATTTATTTTATTTATTCTCATACACATTAGTTTTGATTTCATCTAATTTATATACTAATAAGAATATTTTACTCTTATATTTGGAAATTAAAAACTCACTATTTTCATCACCTAATATGATTTGAACTCATTTTTTAATAAAAATGGAATTTATTAAAATAAATTTAAGGAATGTGGATATACTAATTATTGTAGTAATAATTAATTAACATCCACACAAATAATTATTCTATTTCTTATTCCAATCAATCAATTCCAAGATCAATATTTTATCTATGATTTTTTATTTACTATGTTCCCTTTCAACATTCCCACTTTTTTATGTGATAATAGTTTATTTTATTTTTTCTAACTTCATATTTATCTTGTAACCACCTCAACATATGAATGGGGGTGTACATACATCAATCAATAATAAATAACCATGAGATTCCAAACTGAGAGGAGATATTGATAATATAACAATTAACTATATTGATCAGAATATTCCTCAATATTTCATAGGATTCTACCCATCAAGATGGTAAATTAATAAACATAAATTTGAATTCTTTAAAAAAAGATTTTGGGAGGGATCCCATGAAATTAGCATCAGAAAAATATACTCATCGGCCTTAAATATTTACCAAAACATAATTTCATTACAAAATAATATATTTCTTATTTGTTTTCACCAGTTTTTTCATAAAAAGTAAAATTCATATAATATGATATTTAGAAAATGAAATAGAATTTGATGATATTTTTCCTGATTCCATTGGATCCATAATTTATATAGATAAGTGATGGATGAAAAAAAATATATAAAAATGCATCCCAACACAGAATAATTCACACATCACCTAATAGTTTTGTCTCCACATTTCGTGAACCACTATATTTCATAAAAAATAAATATACATCAGTACCCCAAAATATTATTCATTTAGTTTTTTTGGAGTGTTTCTTTACCATACAATTTTAAAAGTTATTATAATTGAAAGGTAAAATGGGTATTCTTTCAAATTAGTTTGAAAAGGTTATTTCATCCGAGAAATCATCAACAATGTCTATATCGACTTATTCCTCCATTATTTTATATTTCAAAATTGTGAAATAAAGATAAATTGATTTTTTCAGATATTCTATATCATTGATTGTCATATAGAACTATTATATTGGAATTATTCACCATAACATCCATGAGATAACATTAGTTTCTTAATTATTTTACCAAATAAAAAAAATTTATTGTATAGTACCTTTGAGTAAACTATTTGGGTTTTAAGTATATATAATCATACTTTTGATACATAAATATATCATATTATTAGATGAATATTAATTATATGACATGAATATACAAGCCAGAATTGTATAATTATAGTGATTTTGAAAACATGGACAAATAAAAGTGGTTTCATAAGTGAACTACAACACCTACCACTTAGTGAATCTTAACTAGAACCCTTTTTAGTGATATCATACATAACAACATTAATCATAGCCAATGAAAATGAAACATAAGAAATAGAGAGAACATGTGATCAATAAGGGTAAAAAAGTAGATATCTATGATAAAATAAAAAATGCTTATAATGATATGAGAACATGATCTTAATAGTTGAAATCCATGTCTGAGATATCATAGTTCATAATCTGGAGTCATGGAATAATTATTGGTAGATTATAAGACACACATAATAACATTTTCAATAAAAATGTTCCATTAAAGCATAAAAATGGCATAAGACATGGATTTTTGGAACACACAAGAATAGAAACCCATATATAAAGGATACCCCTAAATATATTCATAACATGTTAGGCTTGGGAAAATAGTATTTGTGATTACTTCAGGATTGGGAATCCTCTTTTGTTCACTTTTTCTAGATTAAGATATCATATTTTATACCCTTTGAGCTCCTAGAACATTAATCATTAACAAATGCTTTAGAAGATATATATAGGGACCACCCAACATATAATTAAAATCACACATATGTGTGATTCAAGATCATATAATATGCACCATATCATAATACATGAAACTAAATGCGTTTAATAAAAATCTCTTCATAGAATGACAAATAAAAAAGACCGGGTTTTATAAAAATCTAATGATCATAAACATAAACCATTAAAAGGAATAATGATGATGGTATCATTGTATCATAACCCTTGTAAGAAATAACTATAATCAAATGATTCCATTAATGGATGTCATCATAGATGGGAATTGATTTTCAATGTTCAGTTGGAACTTTTCATGTTGAAAATAGACGTTTAATTTTGAAATCACTTATTTTAGATAAAAAAATTTACAATTTATTATGTAAAAATTTTCAGTGTAAAATAAACATTGAAATGGTTAATGGAAGAAAAAATCATTGAGTGGTAATTAGGTGGCTAAATTAACATCATTACATATAATTTTAAATAAATATTCCTCTAATTTTTCTTAGAAAAATTCTTAAGTACCTCATTCAGAAGATGACAAAATGATTAATACTGATTTTTTTTAAAAAAAAATCATAAATTATTAAAAAAATAAACTAAAAAAAATCAAAAGATAAGAGTGACATCCATTTATAACACATTTTTTGAAAACATCAAGATTTAAGAACAAGGTTTTTCAACCAAAGTTGGAAATAAATTTTATATTGTTCAAAAATAAATTTGTCTCTCGAGGATAGAAATAGAGAAAAATGAATAGAAAATATATATTTTAATTAAATATAAAATGCATAAAAAATATATAGTTTTATGGGGAGATAAATCAGAATATTTCATCATCGGAAAAAACATCATATATAATAACAATAAATAATGATATTCTAACATGAAACTATTATCATAATAGAAAAATTTGAATCATAACTTCAATGAATGAAATATATTTTTATGGATATTTATATAGAGATAATTTTCATTATATTAATCTTAAAATACATTCATGGGTTGTATATGCATCACATAAAATAAATATGTTATATATATGGAATGTGTCCTATGGAAATCAAATTACCATGTGTTTCATTTACATGGAATGTAATAGGAAAACCTATTTAATAATTATAAAATATTATATAAAAATACAAAATAACCACATAAATGGTAATTATTTAAATATATTCATTATTAACATATATTTTGTGTCGTCCATAAATAATGAGATATAAAATGAATTACAATGTTCAGAGCGATGATTTGTTATACGTGCACATGGATATAGATTATAGTTTTCAATGTATTGAATGATAGATAAGTAAAAAAATAATTCAATATTCATAAATAATTATTATATTATATAAATATATTATAATAATAACATAAATATTAGATTCAATACAATAAAAAAATAAATGAAAAACATATCATATCACTCCATGGAGGTGGTAGTCCACATGTACCCATGAGTGGCGTTATCATTTTCCATCTATTTAAAAGGTATATATATATATATATGATTGTATAATTCTATAATAATAAATATTTCATTAATATAATAAATTAACCTTGAACATTTCATAATAACATTTCAAGGATTATGGTGATTAAATTAAATTGTAATGCTACTTGAAGATGTTAAGCCATACACACACACCAGGGATACATTCACATCTCATTTGTTGTACAGATCATGCATAATAGAAGTTTAATAATAATAAAAACATAATGATAATTATTTTATTTTAGTAATAATTTTATGATAAATACCATAGATTGTGTGGGTGTAGAAGAAGAAATAAATTAAGAGTGGTTGGGTAAGACCACTACCACTCTTTTGGGAGACCTCCTTTAAATCCTTTCATATAAATCATAGGGTTAGTATGTTGGAGAGAAGCACCACAAAAAAATGTCTAATAATTTTTAGATGAAAATTTTATATGGTGTGGATGAGATAAATGGATCAATGTGGTTTGAGGAATAGAATAAAGGGATGCATTTTATAATAAAGTGAGAGAACACGCTAGGAATTTGGTAAACTATTATATTATAATAAAGTAGTTCTTAATATAAATGTATCCAAATGTCCTATAACTTTATATGGGAAGAAATTTTAAAAATCATTCTATCCCATTAACCCCATTTTAGTAATTTTTATGTAACATAATAAAATATTATTTTGATAAAATATCATTATGGACAATTTTGACACTACAGATTAATTTAAAATAAAATAGATAAAAAGTCAGAATTAGAATATATTTCATTAAAAACACTTATCTATCATATTATTCTAAAAAATTCATGTAACATATTAAATCACTCAAACTAAATATTTTTAAATATTTTTAAAATCATATTTGAAATTATATTTATTAACTAGATAAATTCAGCAACGTTGTTTCATAAGAATTTAAGGTCATCATGTTATTTTTAAAAATAATAAATAAATTTATATAATTAAAATAAGTTCTCAATAGACAAAAATTACTATCAAAATTAATTAATCACTTTTTATACCTATGTAAAAATGAAAATATATTTAAAACTATAGTGTGAGGCCTTCTAACTTTCATCGGTTTATATATCTGAAAAGTCATTTCCATGGAAAAGATTCGATTATTAAAATCCATTCTATATAAAATATGATAAGGGATGAATTACATTCATCCAAGAATAATTAGTCGCATAATGATGGTTATATAACACAGTTTTAACCAATATTAACTCATTTTACCCTTTAATAAGGTTATTACTTTTACTACCTTTACTTTTCATATTGATCGAAAATAAAAGGGTTGTATTTTAAAATTTTTAAATCTTAATTTTCTGTATGGAATTAATATTATCAAATTCAATAACAATAAGTGGATGACATAAATTTAAATGTATTTGTACAAACACTGACCAAACCCACTTGTTAGAAAAATAATTTTTTAATAATAAATGCCAGATTCATTTTTATCTCAAGCTAATTAGAAGAATAATTAAAAAATTTATTGAATATAAAATAAAAAAAATCATTTAAATACATAAATAATTGGAATAAATTTAATTTTTTATTATTAATATAATTTACCTTCATAAAATTTGTCTATTTAAAAAAATAGCTCATATTTTTTTCAAAAGTTTTTAATTTTAATTTTAAATAAATATACAAATAGCGTATTAATTTAATAAATGCATAAGATATAAATTTGTGTAGTTTTTTAAGTCTTATTTATAACAGTAAATCCAATGTCTAAGTGATAACACAAAATAATAATATTCTAATACTATGATATAGTTTTTTAAGACATGTATTTAGGTGTAGTGCATGCTATTGTAGTAATAAATTAATTTGAAAAGAAAATTTAATAAAATATAGATATTTTATATTATACCCCCCATAAAATTAAATTTTCATCAAATATAGTCACGTTTATTAAAAAATTATGGTTTCTCTATTTCACAATAACCTCAGGATCCTATGTAGCTTCTTCAAATGGGTGGTTTAGCCACAAAACATTGACTAGGTGATTGCTCTTGTTTCATAGAACTTTAACTCTACAATCTTGAATATCATCTAGTTGAACATTATAAGGGATGTCATGCTCTTTTAGTATGACCTCAAAGTTTAGTAAATGTGAAATATCGGATATGTAATTTCATAGAATACATACATAGAACACATTATGAACTTGAGATAGATTTAGTATAAGAACCAATAGATAAGATTCTATCCTAAAAAGAAAGAAAATTATAAAGGGACCATTATACAATGGGATCAAAATTCTCTTCCTTCGACATTTCATCACACATTTCTTGGGATACATTCATACAAGCACATTTTAACCAACTTAAGTATCTAAATCATTATGATGCACTCTAAAATAACTATTTAACATGCTAGGATCTTCCCTTATATACTATTGAATGGATATATCCTTCTATAAGCTTATTTTCTACTTTGTAAGGCCCTAATAGAATTAATTTATCAATTTTCATTCTAGAACATTAGATTTATGCACATTCTATCATAGAGGGATTTATATAGAGCAATATGAATGTAGTGTGAATGATATTGATGTACAAGAATTCAATTAAAAGTACGTTATTATCCCAACAACATGAAAATTACATAGATCATGATATCCACATATCTTCTAATGTTTGAATAGTTCTCTTATAGTTGAAATATATTTGAGGAAGATACACCATACTAAAACTCAATTATATATCCAATTTCTACTAAATACTTCCATAAAACATTTTAGTAATCCTAGAATCTCTGTCATATACAATGTAATATTGTATTTTATGAAACCATACCGCATCCTTAATATATATCCTAGAATCCCGATCTAGAGAAAAATATTCCCTAATTGAAATGAAGTTTCCATACTTTCCTATGATCCACTTTAATATGCACAAGGATATATGGTTGAACACTCACTTCAGACAAAGAGGAATTTCCCCCTCACATTATTATTTATGTCCCCATGTATTACAAATATAACAATATTGGATCTTTTTTGGTCCTCATCATAGATAATATAGAATTATTCATTAAACTCAAGTCATAGACCACCTTTTTTATTTTACGTTGGTTGAAATGTATTGAACTATCATAATATTTAATCATATATAACTACCATATATGAAACTTATTCATTTCTTTTGAGTTAACATATAATTTAAAAATTTCTAATCCATATATAAATCATTCAATTTTCTATAAGTAAAACTCCTCAATATAATTTGTGAAAAAATTATCGTACTTAACTCTCAATCATTAGTTGGGTAATTTTTCAGGAACCATAAATTTTGATGAGGCATAATCTATATATATATATATATATATATCATTTTCCAGGGGGAATGTCCCAATACCTTTATTGATTTATTTATATTGACTAAATTCCCATCTTCAAATAGAATATTGTAAGAACATGCTTGTGATCATGACTTATCCCTAGTTCCTCGAAACACCCGTCTTAGTCATCTATCAAAATGTTTTTGGATCCCTTTCAAGTTTATGTGGTTAGTGGATTGAAAATCCATGAAAATAGTCCATAACCACTAATTTTGATTTATTTATGCTAAGTAAACGTTGGATATTTGTAACTATTATTGGTCTGGGTCAACTTTCAAAATGTTCTATCTTTTACAGACCCACAAATATATTCGCATGAGATTATAAATCCAAAAAATGAAATTTTTTTACATATTTAATTAGGGTATATGGTAAAATTATAAAGATACATTTACGCTATTACTATCACTTTTAATATATATGAAAATCATCTAAAATGACAACAAAAATCAGATCATGGAAATATTTAAATAATATAATCATTAAATCCTTGATTTTAATAAGGGAATTAGTAAGACCAAAAGGTATCATTATATATTAAATATGTCCCTAAGTTTTTTGGAATATTTTATAGGGTATATCCTCTTTCATGGACATTAATTGATGATATATAGATAGATCTTCAATCTTGTAATAACATTGATCTCCTTGAATTTAAAAAAAACATATATACGGGTTAGGGGATACTTATTATTGATATTGATCTTGTTATATTTATCCTAATAAAGGTAGTCTTACATTGGTCTATATTTATTTTTATCCAAATTAATAGGTTCTCCCCAAGGCAGAACACTTGGAAAAATTAATCCCTTGTTAAGATTCTCTTAGATTTTTATTTTTTATTCTAGTAATTAAATCGAGGCCACTCTCTTTAGAGTCTTTTAAAAATGTATAGAACTAGGAATGAGTAATATTAAAAAATAATTATAAAAATTTCATGAAAGACAAAAAATCTTTTTCAAAAAGTTATCAAAAAACTCCCACATGATGTGAATATCTTCGATGTGGAGTTTCTCCCAAACCATTTCACATAACCACCCTATTGAAATGGAATCAATACCCATACATTGGACTTTATTTATATCGGATGTTAATTTTTATTATTACACTGATAGATGATCATAGGTTGGATATAAATATCAAAAATGACTATCCTTCAATAGAAATTGATGTGGAATTTATGTAATGAATGTCAATCCATGCCCAAAATATAATCTATCTCAATCAATGGGTGGACAAAAAGATTTCCAAGAACCACATTCCTAAAACACTACTATAAAATGAGCATTTAACATAGTGTTTTTTAACTGTACTAGAAAAACTCACTGATAAATTTCATCATTATCAGTGCTTAAAAGTCACAAATAAATTTTACCCTTTATTAGTGCTTTATTTTCAGCACTGATAATAGCTACTCTTAATCATCCCTTATTTTTTAGACTAATAATGGGTACCATTTATCATCATTTTATTTTTATGGAATGTAAAGGAATAATTTATCAATGCATTTTAGCCCTCCTAATGGTCTAAATAAATAAAACCAAATAATTAAATAAATAAAAAATAAATAATGAGTTTATTAAAAAAATATTATTTTTTCCATTAAATAACTATTCATCAAAATAATAAAACTCATAATATAATGTATAAATTTTAAAAACTAAAAAATTGTATATATAAATTTTATAAAAAAACAAAATATGAAAATTAAACAAATTAAAATTAAAAATAACGAAAATGAGAAAAATATTAAACATTTTATTAATTATATGATTATATATAATATTAATAAATAGTATATTATATATATACTAATTTATATAAATATAATTCATATAAAATACAATATTGTTTATTCTTTACATTAAAGAGTAATATATTTAGTGAATAATGGTTTATAAATTAAAATTAATATGATTTACAAATATTTAATATTTATTTCCATCGAGTAATGGACACAATTGACTATCATTTTATTTTTAATGTTATAACATAGATCAAACATATTACACTGATTTCACAAATATGTAACTAATCCATTTTATATGCTTAATTACACACACAAATGTTTTTTTATTTAATAAATTTTATTTATTAATTTTACATATATTTAATAACTATGATTTAATATTTTCTATGTGTATTAATCATTATTTCAATAAATAACATTTTTTAATGATTTATATTAAAAAAAATTATCCACGTTTTAAAAAATGTACTCATTTTTAATGAATCATCATTACTCATTTTTACCATGCGTGAACTTAAGATTAAATACTCATTAATAATGTTAAAAATACATATGTAATAAAATATTTATAAATAAAAATATTTATAAGTGTATATTTATTGTTTTTGTACATTTAAAATATTAATTAAATAGATTATATTTGTTTGAAAATTATTATTGTGATTATAAATAAATAATTACTTTGTTACAATAAATTTATTTAAATAACGAATATATTTAAAATGTTGATACATATATTTATATTATTATATAAATATATGTAATGATATAAATATTCTTTTCTAGGAAAGTATTTATATATTTATAAATAAATAATTATATATTAAAATAATTATAAATTTTTTATTTTATAAATAGTATTTTTATAGGTATTATATATATATATAATAATTATCCTTTTTTAAAAAATAATTTTTTTAAAAAGTATTATTAGTATTTATGAGTTATTTTTTAGAGACGATAAACATAAAGATTTATTAGTGCTAAAAAATCACTGATAAAATAAATATTTATCTACCATATAAAACATTAGCACTGATAAAGATTGATTTAATCGATGCTTTTTTAGCACTGAAAAATCACTATCTTTATCAGTGCTAGAAAAAGTGATGATAATGATTCATTGTATTAGGGATTATTATTTTATTATTGATAAAATTCATCGTTATAAGGTTTTTTAAGCACTCATAAAAGTGTCATAATCTATTTTAAGAACACCAACAATCGTTAACTAGTTCAAGATATCTGATGCTCTCTACAGAAGTATCCTACAAACAGTTATCCTCATAGTTGAATCCAAGCATAAATCTTGGATGTAATCATTTCTCCAGCAATTTCAATATTCGAATATAAGTCTCAATTAATACAAAGGTGGAATGAAACCACAACTCCAAAAAATCCATGTTTTTCAATATCTCATATTTCCCTCACATATCCACCAATCCTTCACATCCCATATATTTGTGTCCGAACAAGGCATGTTGCACTATCCTATAATAAAAAAACTAAAAATTCATTATTTTTAGATATATTTAAGTACCATGTTCTCCGATATCATGTGGGTCTCCTTGGGACAACATTGGTACTGTGCGCCATGAAATATATCAAACCTAATGTTTGGTCATGTTGTTTGGAGGTACAATACGTTCCAAATACCTATATTTAATGACATATACATCTTTCTAATTGACAAATTTTGAAATATTAATTCACTAAGTCATTAGTTTTGTCATTGGTTTGGAATATTACATTGCAATTCACTTGGATGATGAAATATCTAACATCATTGGGGTCTTATATTACGTCGTGCAACAATTGGCACTGAGAGGGTTGGGTGCGTAGGAACTAACATATAGTGATATACCCTTATATTTGAAATGTAATTCTAGATTTTTTGTCAAAAAATGGATAATAAAATCTCTAATGCATTTGAACAATGACATAATTATTTTTTTCTTGAAATTTATTCCAAAGATAATAAGAACAAAAATATGGTGCAAAAAATTATGGATTTATTTAGGATGAATGTGAACTATTTAATGTTTCATATGATATATTTAGGGGTCCCTTATAAAATTTAAAAATCAAATGATTTTAATAAATTTGTAAAATCAGATGAAAAAAATATATGTTTGATTTTTTGTCCTTTTTATTTCACAACTTCTTGGAAAAATATTATGTTTTCGGTTTTTTTTAAATATTTCAATTTGAATTGAAATAACATGAATAAGATTATATAAAAATAAAAAACAAATAGGTTTATAGTTCTATAATCCTTGGACTATATTATATAAGAAAAATTGATTTTGAGATAAAAGTGATTTATATTTTGATTTTGGTTGATGAAATATAAGGACAAAATAAACAATTTAAATTAGACATTTTCTATAAAAACATAGCACTAGGGTGTTTTAGGAAATGAAATACTTTTTCATTACGTGGTTTAAAAGAAGAGTACATTGTTGATAGAATTTCTTGTTCTCAATCATTTATGATTGATAAATAATTTGCTAAATTTAATATTTTCTTTGAAAAGTTTCTTATTTAATGAAGACAACACTCTATTATTTATAATTTAATTAATATATTAAATCATTCAAGAATAAATATTATACCATTATATTTAACTAATTTTTTTACACGTAAATATTAACAATGATTGAAATAAATTTAATAAATAAGTTTTAATAGAATCAATTTTCTTGAAATAAAAAATATTTTTCATATATTAAATCATTACACATTTAGAATCCCACATTACGTCAACTTTATTACTTTGGAATTAATTATTTAATGAAATGATATGTTAACAGTGTATTCTTAATTATACTAAATGTAATGGTTACTAACATAAACATAAATCCATTTTTTAAGCCTTTATAGCGGTAATATGATTCCCCATAAATGTGTCCATCTCAATTACATGACATAAAAATGATACATTATAATAAATTACCATAACCATTTATGGTAAGAGTTTTAAATAAATAGAAAAAAATATAAAATAAAAAAACTCATGTGATTTTAAATAAATAGACACTCTTTGGAACAAAATATGAAACATCTTGATCCCTAATAAGAATTCATTATTATTTTTCAGATCAATTTAATCACATCATATTTTTCTTATTTAAGTCAAGATTCTCTTGAATATATTTGATCAAACTATCATCTTTGTCAGTCTGTCCATATGTTTTAGCAAAAACATATGAAAATTCTGTTTTTTTTTCAAGTCTTACTTCCTTGACATTTCAACAAAATATTCCTATCACCAATGAAATATTATTCTTTGATTTTTTCCATTCTTGTATTTATTTTAGATGATAAAAATATATCCATATTTGAAATGAAAATACACTGATTAATACTTCATAAAAATAACTTCATTTCATCCATTAGAAATATAATAAGCACTATGTATGTTTTAATTTAATATATCTAAAAATCTATCATTCTTTTATATTCCTTTTTTGTTCCACTCTTAGGGATCTCTGATTACCATCCATGTAATTTTCACAAATGGGAGGCATTCTCTTCGATAATGAGTATATTATGTGAATTTATTTATTGTAGAAAATGAATATATATGTACCTGATAGTATAGATTTACTTTCTATTAGATGATTCAATGCTTCAATACAATGTATCTTTTTTTCTATTCATCCTCCTCACTTGCTGATAAATTATTCAGAGATATCTATATGCATTTCTTTGATAATTCTATATTTACCATTGGCATATCCCTATGGTCAACAATGTTTTCACAGTACAATCATTATCAATAGAATAAATATTTTTTTTATATTTCTATTTAGTTAATTTATCTTTAGTATTACTCATATAATAGTTGTTTCCTTTTACAGGTGGAATCTTTTATTCGAGTTGGGGTGGTTTGTTTGAAGAAGCTCAAGATCATGAAGGATTGTATTGAAAGCCTAAAACTAAGATAATGATAATAAGGAACTACGTCAAGAATGCATACAACCATCAATAAAAGGTAAACTCCTACTACTTATTTAATTCATTTTGTAATCATTTTATATAATATTTTTAAGTTACATTCCTTGCCATTTTTATCAAATATATATATAGTGTTTTTTATAAATAATTTGGGAAGTTATATTTTTCATTAAACTGTCTACAATAAGCCACAAAAGAGATAAAAATATTTTTAATTCCAATGTGACCATCTTTTCCATATTCATTTCTTTTCTTTTTTGACCTTTCAACACTGCATATTGATTAGATGTTATTTGCTAAAAACCTTTTTCGTTTTTGGATTCCTCTTATCCTCTAACATTTAACAATGACAAAGGATTTTTAGTTAACAACTCTAAGTCAATATGTAGTGTGGGTTTTTTGATATAGAAATATAATTTAATAGTTTTCACATTTTTAGTTAGTATTTTTTTGAGAGATAATGATATATTGGAATCATCCAAACCTCAATCTAACACAAGGTATGACTGGTATGACTCCAGGTGGTTAATTTAATTTTAAATTGACTTTAATTTTACTAAAAATGATAACTGAACAACTCCAAATTGAGAAAAAAATATTATAATCATTTTGATACTTTACGTAAAGGATACATAAGTCATTTTAACCCTATACGAATCAACCTTACCTCAATTAAATTCATGGTGTAACCCCTATGACTCAATGTGTCTCTTATTAGTTTAAAATCTATATTTTATTTCAAAAAAATGTTACTCACTAAAAACAAATAGAACATGATCCTATTTTTATGATAATTTAAGAGATAAATTTATAATTAACTTTTGATGTGTAGGAATAAGCCTCATGTGAAACTGATACACTATGTGATTAGTGTAGGTCAAATTGCATGTTTCAAGTTTAAATTGAAATTTTAGTAAAAAAAGTGAAATAATAAAATTTAGAATATGAATTCTTATTGTTTTAATACATTAGGAAAAAAATTAATAAATCATTTCTGATTTGTAGGAATTTTCGTTACATACATATGAGGCTACGTGTGATCGTTATGACTTAAAGTGCATCTTTTTATTTTAAAATGATATTTTAATAAAAAAGACAAGTAACACACTAAAATCCATGAAAACCATTTCTGTGGTTTTAATACATTATGAAAAAAAGTCCATTAGTCATTTTAAATGTGTAGGAATTTGTTGTATATCAATCTGATGCATGGTGTGACTGGATTGACTCATGATGTGTCTTTCTATTTAAAAATGACATCAATATTAATAAAAAGGAAAACTAACATACATAAAATTGAGAATGAACATTCATATTGTTTTTAAAATTGATGGAAATAATACATAAGAAATTTTTGATATGTAGAAATCATTCTCACCTCAATCAAATACACTATGTGCTTGATATGAGTAAATGTTTTTGTAATCAGTTTTAAATAAAAATTTTAGTTTAAAAAACATAATTGACTAAAACCCAAGAAAATTATATTACATTTTCTTGATATTTTTGGAAATTTTTTTATGAGTCATTTAATCTTGTAGAAGTTTGTCTCATGTAAAAATAATACAATATGTGAGTAGTATGAGTCAAAGTGTGTGTTTCATGTTCAAAAGGTCATTTAAGTTAAAAAGAAAAGTGACACACTCAAAACTATGTAAGCACATTCATTATGTATTCATACATTTGTAAAATTATCCATAAATAAATTGAGACATTTATGAATTATCCAAAATTCAATATGACACATGGTGTGACCGATATGACTTCAACTACATCTTTTTATTTTAAATTGACATTAATTTTAGTAAAAAGGAAAAATGACCTACTCAAAATTGAGAAAACGAATTATGATTTTTTTCATACATAGGAAAATCGTCCATAATACGTTTTTTATGATTAGGAATCAAACACACCTAAATCAGATACATGATGTGTTCAGTATGATTCAATTTGCCCATTATCAGTTTAAAATCAACTGTTTATTTTAAAAAGTGTCACTCAAAAAAACAATGCAGACATGCTCATATTGTATTTATAATTTTGGAGAAGGAATCATAAGTAATTTTTGATGTGTAAGAATCAGTATAATATCAAATCAACAGAGGATATGACCATTAATATTCAAATTTTATGTTTCAAGTTTAAGATGTCATTTATTAAAAAAAGATATGTACTTAAAACTGATAAAACACAGTAAAATTGTATTGATACTTTTGGAAAAAGATCCTTATGTCATTTGAGACATGTAATAATCGACCTCAAGTTAATATAATTCATCGTTTTACTATTTTGAATCCATGTGAATGTTTTCTATACATAAGTATCATCTTAGTTTAAAATGTGAATCATAAAGAAAAAACTAACAAAATGAGCCTTGATTGTTTTCTTTTCATTTAAATTATATATTTATACTTTATTTTTATGATTGTGTGTTTTTTTGGTGTTGTGATGTGTTGTTAAAGGACACTAAAATGGTGTTTCCATGTTCTTTTATAGTACACTACCCCATACCCCGTTATTTGTGCTTATATAAGCACTGATAAAAGACTCATGCTTTTAATCTTTCTCCAGTAGTCAGCGCTTCTCTAGCACTAAAATGCAATTTTTTATAAATGTCTATTTTATAGTAGTGGAAACATAAATCAGAGTGAAATCATTGAATGGAGATGTTATTATTGTATCATTAAGAGTTTTCAATACTAATTCAACATCAAATTATTGATTTGGTACAATAATACCTTTAAAAAAATATTCAGAAATAAAATAGAGGTTATATATAGAATAAAATAAGACATGCATTGTTCTAGAGTTGATGAAATTTGGACCTTTCACCACATAATTATCATACGTTTCATTATAAATATTGATCACATGAGATTTCCCTTTACCTCTATGGGATTAAGAGGTTATTGATGATTATTATTATCATTAAACATTATATTTTGGAACTTATTAACATTAATTCCAAATTACGGAAATGTGAAACAATGGATTGTGGGTGGGGAGTTATATAGAGGTTTATCTTAATTCAAATCATTAGATAATTTTATCCCATCACTTCAAAATTTACTCACCTGATGGCCTTTCTTTCACACATATTACATTTATAATCCCCCTTAAGACAATTTCTTCGTTATTTTCTTCTACACCTTGAAAAAAATAGAGTCTTGTATTATTATCTCCTTATTTTTTATAGTTTCCTTTGATTTCGATAATTCTTATCTAATCAAAACATTGCTTCTAATAGAAAACTATAAACACGATTTCCACCTTGGTAGAACGTCATAAAATTTATTCATATCTTCTGATGTCTATTATGGATATCACCATTAAATGACATTATTTTAATCAATTGTAGAATTTATGAACCTTACATTCAAGTAGAATGATAATAATGGAAGCATTCCATGTAAGTCTTGTTAAATATTCTTTATAGGTACCAATAGACTCATCATCCGTTTACTTTAATTCATTTAATTCCCTCCCAAATTTTTCATGAGGAATATTTTAAATGTAAAAATTGATAAATAATCTCTTATAGTAATCACACACTATGTAGTCAATCTCATCTTATAACCCTATTTTCTTGATTAGATTCCACTGATTATATGGTTCTCATTCAAAATGATAATGTACCAAAATATTTTATTCATGATCTGAAAAACTGAGAATGGAAAGTATCATTTTAATGAAACTAATCCATTACTTAAAAGTTAGCATATTAGAGGACTTTATAAATAAAAGAGGAAGTTTTCTCATGAAAAACTCAATATAATTTTGTTCCCTCCTTTTCGTGTTTGTTAACTCAATGTTATTCATAGATTGAGAATGTTTTTTATCATTGAAATAATATTTAACATTCCATCTCCCATAACATTTGGATTCTTCTAAAGAAAATTAATAATATTATCTATTATATTTAAAACTAACATGTTTTATTCATTCTCAATCCATTGTATACAAATAAATATTATAGATTGAGTAATATTAATCATAGAGGGAGACCACATAATCATGAAAAAACATTTATATGATGTAAAAATCATGACCCCTTCTTTTCAATTTATTATTAATTAAGTTTATATTATTTCATTCATAATCATTATCAATATTTTAGGATTTTATCCAATATATAGAAATATCACCAGGGTTCTTAATAAATTGATCACTTCTTAGTTTCCAAAGGTTAAAAATCCTTGCACTGATACAATTTCTATAGACCCATAATTTTCATACATAAATATCACATCTAATTAGATGAAAATTATTTACATAACATTTAGATGAAAACATATAAAAATTAGTCTACTTATTTTAGAAAAGTGGATATATAAAAAAAGTACATATGTGAACTATTTCATCTCTGACATAGTACATAAAAACTAAAACCCTTTTTAGACATATCATGTATTATACCATTATTCATAACCTGGGAAAATTGAACATAACAAAGGTTGATATCTAATTCTATGTAATCTAAGATATGTGAGATATCATTGATCAAGTAATAATTTCATATGAATAAGAGTATGATTATGTGATTTTAAAATTTTAAATCCATTACCAAAATATGATAGATCATAATCTTGAGTCAAATTAAAAATATTTGATATTCATAACTCATTAATCCTGAATGAATCAAAGATCATAAGCCATGACTACATAAAAATGGCATATGACATGGAATTCTGAAATACACATATGAATATAAAACCATATATTAATTCTACCCACTAATATATTTAGAACATGTTAGGGTTGGTCTAACAACATATGTACCTACATTGGGCTTGGAATGACCTCCCATAAACCCTCATTTGGCATTGGCATAATCTCTCATCTACCCTTTAATCTCTGAGAACAGTAATAATTACCCAATTCCATGGAGGAAAATATATTTCCCAGAGTCCATATAAATATAATTATATATTGTTTTGACTCAATATCATAAAATATTAATAATATCATAACAGATGAAATGAGAAGGGTTTTATTAACATTTTCTCATAGAACAACTTGGGGAAAATGAATGGGTTTCTTAAAAATGTTTTCCCCATCAATGAAAACAAAAATGGAGAAATTAAGAGGATTGTATTATTAGATCACAAACACATTAAATATTAAGTAATATAAAAGGATATCATCCTATATTGGAAATTATTTTGATAGTTCACATGTAACATTTCCGGAGGAAAATAACATTTCTTTTTGGGAACCATGTCTTTGAATTTAAAAATACCCAGAACATTAAGGAAAAATATTTCTATAAAAATAATCATGGAAATATTTAAAGAAATATTCAATGAATTGAGTGGACTTACCATAGAGAAATTGTTTTCAATCTATATAATTTAATAGTTAACATTCCTTTACACTTTTGTATATAACATCATAATATACCTCATCTAGAAAACAAAAAGTAGGTTCCTTTTGAAATATAATGTAAAAAGATAAATAAGGGAAAATGACTTTAAAAAATATCAAAATAATGGTAAAATCCAACCATATAATATTTATATAATACATGAAAATATAGTTAAAAATATTTCCACATAAGAGATAAATAATTTTGTAACCATTAAAGGTGTTAAATCACTAGAAATCATAAGATGAAGAAAAAATGAAAGGAAAAAATGAATTATAAATTTATAACCATTTGAAAAGAAAATTAATAAATTTAAAGATAGTTGTATCATAATATTTCAACATTAGTAACTTAATCACAAGAAATCCTAATAATTAATCATATTGTTACATAAAACCCAAACCACATTGTTATCATTTGAATCATACATCCCATTAGATAAATAGACTTATATTGATTGAAAATATGAATAATTTTGAAAATAATCATCTTAAAAGTCATTAAAGGAAAGTATATAGACAAGAAAAAAAGAAAAAACTGATGCGTAAGTGATGTGTCCCATACAAATAAATGTGGGAAACAATGCCTTAACATGATTTCCACTTTCATAAAAAGCTTGCAAACCTCCTATATAATAAATTTAAATTTATTATAATTATTTAAAATATTAACGTAATATAAATATATATAATGTATATTCATTATATATATAGTCATCAATAATATTAAAGATAAAAAATAAATTATTTTGTTATGATCAAAGATATGGTAGGTTGTACGTACGCATGAGTAAGGTTTCCATTTTTCAAATATGAAAATGGAATGAAGGTAAGTGATATAGAATATTTCTAGATTTGTAATAATTTATTAAATATTATATTGTTATTATAAATATACTTATACATATCATCCCTAATTTTAGGTTATGAAAATAGAGATTCACATCGCATCGTGAAGGTGGTTTTATACAAGTAATAAATGATGTTATCATCATTCAATGAGTGAAATGGTTAGAATGAAAATAATATATTGGAATTTTAGAATGATAAATATATCATTAATATAAAAATTATTTCATTGATTTCATATATATTCAATAATTACCTCATTATTATCTTCCCTGTAATGTATTAGTAAAAATGAATCACATCGTTTCACAAGGTGGTAATCCACCATACACATGAGCGATGTTATACTATTTCATAAGGAGTGGAATGTATAAAAGGAATAAACAATATAATTATTAACAATTTATAATTATTTAATATATATATAATATAAATACTTTAGATGAATCGTCATAAACAATAATGAGAGTTTTTAATGGAAAAATGAATGATATCATTTCACGAGGTGGTAGTCTGTCGTGCACGCAAATGAGGATATTGTAATCCCATTGATTAATGTAGATATGGTTTTATGCATATCCATAAATTATTAACATATAATTATATAGAATAAACTATGTATATTATTTAATCATGGTTCAATAGTAATTAATGGTGGTGGAGGAAGAAGTAAAATAAAAATACTTGTTGAAAAATATGTCTTATATTTCAGGTATCATCCTTAGGTTTTCATCGAAAGCCCTTCCATATTCAAATATGTAAAAAATAATTATTTTAGGATTAGATTATTGATTATTAAAATATATTTTGGAAGGAATTGATCTAAAATGGATTATTTTGTGAATATGAGAGGATATAGGGTGGCCTTTTATAAGTAAAGTGAGTGGCATAGTTTTATTATTTGTAAAGAAAAAAGTGTGTCAACATTTTTCAAATTCCAAAAGTTTCCAAGATGGATTCATACCAATCCGTAGACATTATATCATAAAAAAAAATTTAATATACTTTCACATAAATATTTTAGGTCACTTTAAACAATATTGTTTTTTAGCCCCCCCCCCCCCCCTAAAACCCTTTTTAACTTAACCATTGTAATTAATTTTTACTGTTTGGTAAAATTACTTGTGGTAAAAAAAATAAGTCAAACATATAATATAATATAAATTAAATTAATTAAATTAAATTTGAATAAATTTAGCAGAACTCGATTAACATATTCTGAAAATTTTATCTTCAAATTATTCTTAGATCCATAACAAGAATGCATGTTTTTTCAAAGACAAAATGTTCAATAGTGTACAAATGTTTTTTATCAAAATAAATTATGAAAATAACTAAATTTACCTAAATTTAAATAATATATATATAATTTAGAAAACTTTTATATATATATAATTGAAAAAACACTCTCTTTATAAATAATTTTAAAAAACAGTTTTCAATTAAAATTTAGTAATTGTTACTATTCACCCAATTTTTTTGAATATTATAAAAAATTAACCCTAAGATAAAATTGAAACATTTATATAAAAAATTAAAATTATTTATTAAAATAAATTTTATAAGTCTTGAATTTAATTTAAATAATTATGCCAAAGGTGACAACAATACATTTTAGAAAAATTCAGTTCGAATAATAAAATTGGGTTTATTCTAATTTCCTTTATAGAAAAATTAAGATTAATATTAAAAAAATTTATTTAATATATACTTTATAAAATTTTTATAATCACCCCCAGATTTTTTTGTTTAATTTATTGTTGTAAAAAATTTCCATTTCCATAAAAAAAAAATTTTTGATTCATATTTCCTTTTTTTCAAAAAGTTTTTTTTTTAATTTTTTAATTGTGCTCACACAAAAATTAATTTTAGATAAATATATCAAACATATATTTTCACAATTCATTTAATCATATTTCTACGTTTTATTCTAATAGTTTCATGATAACTATCAATTAATAATATTTTAATGATATGGCATGGTTCATTTAAATAGTGTTTCTTTTAACAGAATATAAAATCATTTTTATATGTATGGAAAAATATCACATAGATTATGTCAATATGAAAATAATATTTCACAATATCTTGGGTTGTTTCTGGATATCCATAAGTCTGTTCCAATTCATTACATTCTATGGAACCCATCATGATTATGTTGAAATCTTATGATTTTATTTCTTATGTTTCCATTTTAAATGATGGTACATGTATTGTAGGAGTGACTACCTATATAAAACTTTTATGCTAACAATCAAAAAACACTTTAGAAAAACCTTGGTAATGAAAAATTATTTCCCTAAGATGTGATAGAGTAATTAAGACATTGAAATTATTTTCATCGACATCAGCTAGAATAGATTCAAGATCAGTGATTGTTCACCACATGAGTTTCGAAAATGAGGAATTTTCCCATCCTAAACATATTGATACTTATGGAATAAAAAAGTTTCAATATAGAGTTCTAAAATTTGAACCCCATTAACCCTTTATATGATAACCCCATTATGGAGTGTAATCACATATAATTGGTTGATCGCTGAGTCATTTCTTCCAACAATTGAGGTGTCTAGGGGATTTCTATATTTTATGTATAATAATAGGTAATTATCACCCATATTTAATATAAAATCCTAAAATACATTGTTATGGGGTTTTTATATATAATATATAATAATGTAGGCCTAAAACCATGTTATGTTTTCAAAGGTCATGTTCTTTAGTTCAAAACATACATAATGTGATACTACAGATCATTTCAAGAGTTGGATCTATATGTTAGTTTTATAATGATATTAGTCCTGCTAAACATGACTAAATAAATAATTTATTATCCCAAAACATGGATGTACAATATTCATTTGTTTTCTACATACCATTTGAGTATCCATTTCTAAAGTGGTTTCCCATACATTCATATGTGAGTCTTAATTATGTATCTTTGATCCATTGAAAAAAAATTCTTGTCTTTCTAGTTCAATATATAAGAATAGCACTAACCTAATTTTGAAACACACATATTTATAAAACCTATTATTAACGATATAATAATAAGTATAATGCGCCCATCTGACATGATATAGGAAGAAATATCGTTACCATTTTGATCCATATCTTGATCTATATGGTAGAAATAAATCTTTTAACCATTTACAAAATTGTAAATTAATAGAGGTATAAATTTCCATGTTCTATGATGTTTCAATAAATGCTATGTGTTTCCCATATTACAATGGTATAAATTTTATATTATATAATGTTCTATGATATAGATTTAATTGTTTAGAAGTATCTCGCATGATGTCGGTTCCCCTAATCTCATGGAAAACCAAGATGTTGATGCCCACCTCCCCAGGAGAATTATATAACATTTTAGTGTCGAAACACCACAAAATGATGAGAATGGGGAAGTGATCTAAATGATTTTGGATAGAAGAGTATCTGGTCATGATAGAGTCATAAATATAATTGTATCATTAGTGGTACTCTTGTTTTATATTTATTTTGATCACCAATTAATTTCATACTCTATCCCTAGAAAATTTCAGTCATGATCAAATTTCTCACAAAATTCAAAATCCCCCCATTTTATTTGAAAATAATTTATTGATTAATCATTGAATATCACCTTAATTAATCCTTTTAAAATTCTTTATTATGGTGAAAATATTAAGATATTTATCTGCTAGATTCATGAAAGATCATCTAATTTATAGAAATGATTAATCCGGAGGTACCAAATATTGATAGAATATAAATGTTAGAGTTGTATATATCAGGAGTGGGGTATCGATCGGTAAGAAAAAACCAAAATAGAAGTTTTTTTGAAAATATATAATTGAGAAAATATGGTTTGTGATGGATTATTTGATTCTGATTGTATGGGGTGATTATATTTAGTGAACTCGGCTCATCATTCTCATGAATTTCATCTATGTGGACAAAAGCATCAAAATTTAAAAAAGGAATTGTGTTCCCATCTATAAAAATCCTATAATAAATACATTATGGATCATTAAAAATAATTATCATATTTATGGTGAATGAACTCATACATAAACGGGACCATGAACAAATATTCATTTTAATATTTTCTATGTCCAAAGTTTCCCCCTAGTATTTCTCCCAACACTTGGTGCGAATTCAGCCAATATTAACTTTAGGTATACCAATATATTCTCCTATGAAACCCATGAATTTCACACATGTACATCATCTATGTCCCTTTCCATAGTCTATATCTCATAGAAGGAACTCGTGCATAAGTTGAGGTTGTAGTTTTTCCAATCATAACTGCATTGAATGATGGGTGAAAGAAAAGAGAGAAAATACATTGAGGTAGCAAGGGAATCTATAGAAAATTAAATTCTATGAAAACCATATTCATATATTAAAAATACAATGATATATTATGGGGGTTATCCAACCACTGTTTATAAGAGATGGTCATATGATTGTGCTAGAACAAATCCCTCAACATTCATTCATGTATCTTGCCTAAATTGTATGTGCAACAAACCAGAATAATCCAACCATTGCAGATATTAACACTAATCTTATTATTGGTATTTATTTTTTTCAAAATTATACCTTTTGATTATTTCCTACTTGTTCCAATCATATTTAATCATATGAGGGGAGGGATTTTTGAACACTCCTTTAATTTAAATGAGAAGATCCTAATGACGATAACCCTAGAAAAATGACAGAAAATTTCACAGGGAAGTAAAATTAATCTTCCCGAAAACCCTTTGAGGGAACCAAAATTAACTATATGTATATCACATTATTGACCAAGAACCTCTATCAATAATAACCTATATGAACCGGTAGGTAGAGATAATGACATTACCCGAGGTCCTAAATTTTACTATAAATAATAACATTGTTCATATCATTGTCACAATTTGGAAGATTAAGAGATTACCTGGATAACTACCCACCGTAGTCTCTCCACTATCTCATATAATGCCCTTATTATCATATTTATGAACTAAACCAAAAAAGTGGTTTCCAAAAGATAATTTATTTTAGTCCCTAATATTTTAATATACCATTAACCTTTATGTGGAACCCATTCCTATCTTGTATAATATCACTAGTGTGATATACCATTAAAAAACTATACACATACACACACCACTTTATAAACTATCAATGGATATCCTCTAAAACTAGGTAGAATATTCTCCCATGTCATGTCTCACTTATCATCACATTTTTAGAGTATCAATATAGATAATCCATCATCTTTTTATCATATAACCATTTAGGTGAATCCATATTCACATTTACCTATCACAACATGGAAGAAAACTTCACAACATATGAAGAACTTAATTTGGGGAAAACCATAGTCAATTTATCTAGTATATCCTTGTCAAATCATTCATTATATATCCCTCGAATAATTTAGGGGAGACTTTCATATTTTCATCCTTACATTACATTAGATAAGGTCACATGAATTAAAATACTATTCTTATCTAAAAAATTAATCCCCATGAACACATTCTCCTTGATGGTAGAGTGTTCATTCACCAATGTTTCCCATCATGGCATTCAACTAGAAATGAATCCTTCAAAGACACTAATTATACAAAATTGGGGTATGTGAAAAAATATAAACCATTTCTGTCATGGATTCCCATTATAATATGAGGCTATCTGTCAAATATATATAGGTAAAACCCTTAAGGTAATTTAATTTATAGAAACCATTGAAAATGATGATCCTTATAGTGCAGCCACTATGTTGTTTATCAAAGTTCATTATTGGATTAATTCTACATCCAATGAGTTGGGTAGAGAGGGAATCCTCCCTTGAGTAATCCAAAAGTCACTCTGGATAGATGAAACTATCCTCATGACTCTAAACTACATATCCATTCCTAACCTAGAAACATGAAGGAAAATGGGAAGATATGGTCTAACATTAGTCATGATACCCAGTAGGTTATCATTATTGATTTCAATAATCACAATTCATAAATAAGATAAGGATAGATCAAGATATTTAGTCATATTTTACATGTAAGCACCTCTTAGATCAATTATCACCCCCTATGAAATGCACACTGTGCCCCATTATATAGGGTTTCTCATAGCATCAGTGATTTTCACGGGCTTACGGATCATTGTTTATTACACCAATAATACCCTTTAAATATTTTTCCAATGGAATCCATCTTATTGTACTCCATAATTACAATATAATCTATTTGGGTTTAGTTTCTTATCTGTAATTACATAGGAAGGATGCCTCTTTTAGGTTCAATCCCAACATAATATTCCCCTATTTTATAACTATATGAATTATCAATATTCATATATCCCTATTCAATATGAAATCTCACACATTTTCTTATATCACCAAATTACACCTGATTAATCCTTGAAAATGGTTTTTCTCTTGATAAAGAACCTCATATAAGATTAATCATTGTATTCCTAATTTAATCCTCTAGTTTCACATCTTTGATGAAAAATACATCCATGAAACATGATGCTAAACTATGTGGCCAATTTCATAGGCACATAATGTTATTATTTTGGACAATATATTAATTTAATTATGTTAAAAATCAACTTATTGTCTTGTCACATGACCATAAACTCTTTCATTATAATTACATGGTCTTTGATTCTAATTTTAATGGGATATGTTGGACACATCTGTGACAATGAATTCCTAAAAAAATGATATTTCATTAAACTCCACCAGTTACCTAATACTTATGGATCATCCCTTTATATGTCCATATTTATAATAAAATCATTCCACCCTTCTATGTTAATATTCTATACAAGTTTAAACACATTATTCTCATCAGGCCATACTGTTGACTAAGACAATTTTCAGAGGGACATATTTATTATTAGAGTAAACAATCCATGTTGGTTAATATTAAATTATACGTTATCTAGATTTGTATACTCTTGAATATTTCCATTCATATTCATTAAATGGAATCCTTCTCCAAGTCAACATTATCGCTGATGTAAACATGCTTATATTTTTTATTGTCATGTAATTATTAAAAGTACAACAAGTCCAATTAAGTATAAAAATATTTATAGGTTCTAAATATCATCTTAAGGATTTATCAATGTAACTCTTTATGGGATCAATTTCAATACTACAAATAGTCACCACCTTCATGGATTGTAAAAAATATATATCACCCAACAATGTCGCATTTCTAAATAGTAACATAAAAACATATTAGATAAGTAATAATTATATTTTAATGAATAACACATGGTACATATATATGTGTCATTTATAGATAACCAATTAAATATATGTATATATTAACATTGATATAATAGATATCCTATATCTATAAATTCACCTCGGAATAAGAAAATAACTGAGTGCTAAAATTTGGGCAACTAGTCTCTTATTAGGATTTGAGAAAGGTTTATGAGAAATACATGAATATATAATACATATATAGAGTAGGAAAATATTTCCACCCAATAGGATGCGGTGATCTTAACCTCCCATCCTCTTAAACTATGTGATTTCTTATATGTAATAGGTAAGGAACCAATATAATTACATTGATTCTGAAATAAAGTATGTAGACCATCATAGATGTGAGAACTAATGGGTGTTCCAAGTTCTCCAAACAGAGCTCATTAGTAACCATCAAATATAGGAGTTGTGGAACAACACTTGGATTGTGAATCAATAATCATCACTTCACAAAATCAAGTATTTAGAAAAATCCAATCTAAGTATTAATTAATAATATTCCATGTTTGATATATTTATTAAAGAAACATTACAACTTAATGATGTGAAATTTATTTTTAAAAAACCCTTAAAATATTAGTATCTTTTATGTAAAATGAAAATGAAAATTGAACATGATATTGATTTTTATGATCATTTAATTGGATGAAATATATGATATGAAAATATATAGGTATGTATAATCATAAAAAAAGAGTGAATATGTATTTTTTTAAAGAAATATTATTCGGATAAGAAACCCATGAATTTGAGTAATTATTTTTTAGCAGCACTCTAATCTAACTTAGGACTTGAATCATATATGGAAGATCCTCTTTGAAATATAGGACATGGGACAAAAGAAATGTAACTAAGTTCTTCTAAATGTGGAAGTGGTTTCTAAGGTTGGTAAAATGGATTCAGTTTTAAGGAAATTTTGATAGAGATGTTTTGATTTTGTGGTTCTACATGAGATTGATTAATATACAAAAAAGGTACATTTTTTGGATACTAACTTTATCTATATGGTGAGAATAGAAGAAAAGGGGAGATAGTTGAGTTAGGTTATAAAATTTTGGTGATTTATGTGTGACTGGTATTCCACCAATTAATGGCGTTTTAGTAAGTCTCTATGTAATGAAAACATATTGATCTATGGTGCATTACCTGTTATAAAAACCCATAAATATGTTTAATTAATCACCTTTGAAATTTTTTTAATATCAAAAATAAAATATTTCTCTTTCGATAAAACCTCAATTTGAGTATTCCAACATTATGCTATGTGTAATATAATTTCAATTTTAAATATTATTAATTTTCATTTAAATTTTAAAAAAATATAAACATCTATTTATATATAAAATGACATCTTAAATATTAAATGTTCTTATTCTTATTTTATATCAATTACTAACATAATGATTGTTAATATAATAGTTTATTAATTAAATTTCTTAATTGGATTAATCAATTAAAAGTTATCAATTTAATTTTTAATGGTAAAAATAAACATTAATTACAAAAAAGCAATTTCTCGAAAAATATTCATTATATCATGGTAACTATTATTTATCATTATAGCTTAATTGTAAGATTAAAAATAAAAATTTTATAAATTATGAATATTTTAAAAAATCCCTGTAAAGACCCGTAAAATTCAAGGGAAATTTTTTGTTAATTTTCTTTGGGATTTTACAAGAACGCAGTTTTTGACGGCACCTTATTCCGAGGCCCGGTGTGCCCAGAATCATTTTACGAAGTTTAGCTCGGGTACGTTCAGTGAACGAATGAGCAGGTTTTCCTAACTTTTGAACTGGTGCTCGGAATCGAATTCTGAGGTCACCGATGGAATCGCAGTGCCGGTAATTGCTTAGAAACACCTTTTCTGGAGTTGTGTTTTCTTGGGTGTGGTACTTAAATTTTGGGTTCAGTTAATGAATAAAATAAAATGGGGCAACCAATTTATTTTATTTTAAGTTTTTAACCTATGATATGTGGTTGAAGTGTGACCCACTATATCCTACTCCACTAGGTAGGATATTTGAGTGGTGGGGCCCACACGAGCCCCACCTTTTCAACTTCCACGAAACACCCACCTTTAATTAAGTAACGCACCTTTATTGTCCTTCGGGCACCCAGGCCTTCCGGTCAGTTGGGCCTTCGGGCTATCCATATGGCCTTCGGGTCACCTGCAGATACAAACACAAGACCAAAAACTACAAGGAACAAGCTCTACAAGGAGGATGGGCAAAGGAGCTTTCACCACAGCAGGAGCTAACAGATTGCAAGAATGAGAGGGTATGGCACCTGCCATCGGGACAAGCCTGTGCATGCATGTGAATGCCTAGCCGAACAGCCATGTGGAGGTGAAGAGCTGATTTTCAAAGATGAATATGCTGGGGATGATCAAGTTCCAAGTTGTTTTTCTGGGTTGTATGGTATGTTTGTGCCTACGGGCATTGGTTTCCTAAAAAATGGCCTACGGGCATGTAATAGGGTTCCACCTAATCCCTTGAAAGGTGGATTATCAATCAATAAAAAGTGAAGGCCTTCAGGCCATTGGAGGAGGAAATGCCTCATTAATTGGGCGGTTAAAACTCCTCAATTAATTCAATTAATTGATTGATTCAATTTTTGAATTTCAAAATGTTTGCCTTGTGTGTTAATAAAATAAGACAAGTCTTATTTTATTAAACGGGGTTCATTGTGCGAGAGGGCTTGGGAGAAATTACTCAAAGAATTGAAGCTCTCCTTCCTCAACGAAGAACGCGAAGAACGACGACCTCCGATGAAGGTCAACAAGTACGCCGGATCCTCGGAGATCGACGATGTGACGCCAACGACCCTCTCCTTCTGTGACGCCTTCTTCCGCGATGTTCAAATTCTGCGATGAGCCTTCAGTCAACTACGCTCAAGATAGGGGTTTGAATATATGTTTGTGAATATTCGAGCGTTCTTCGTAATCTTAGTCGCTTGCTATCGATTAACGGGAGGGGGTCGGACTGCACAAACACGGTCGACCCTCCTCCTTTAATTCTATTGTTGACCTTGTTGTGGTTTGGAACGGAGATGGCGCGGTGTTGTCCCACCGCGCGAGATCATGCGGTAAGGATGTGTGGCGCCATCGTGCTGCGTCGTTGAAGTCGAACAAGGTCGAGGCACCGTCGTGCCACGCCGGAGAATCACAAAAACACCGCGGCCAGAGCGGGGCCGTAGCAGAGGGGCGCGACGCCGCTGCGCCACACCGGTCAGACAAAGGCTATGGAGGCCGGCTTCTGGCCACCGACGTCGGAGTAGGGGGATGGGACCGCGCCGGTCCTGTGGTGGAAGCAGCCGGCCGGCCAGAGCGGGCCGGCCGATCAGGGGAGAAACAGGTGGTTCGTAACCCACGGATGGAAGGGAGGAGTGACCCCCCCACATGGGGGCCACGTTTAATTAAACAGGGGGGTAGCGCCCCCCCCCCCCCCACCTGTCCGCCCAGATCGGTCATGCCGAGCTGGACAGCGGACTGCGCCAGTACGCCGGGCCGGGCCATTCCCAAGCGGGCTGGACCTGGACCCGGTTCGGGCCGACCCAGGGGGTCTCGGGCCGGGTCGGTCCGGGTCCGAAACCCCCATTTTCAGACCTCATCCGGTATTTTTCCCATAACATGGGCTACAGACCTCCGATCGACGCACCGTCCACTGCGATGTGATTCTTGGATCGAGAAGGTCGTTTCGGTATATTAAACTCAAGGTTTCGGAGAAATTTGGGTTCAGTCGGGTTGGTTCGTACACGAAACCAACCAGGCCCTCGGAGCGGAAACACTTATAACTTGAGTTCCGGGAATCCTATTAACGTTCCGTCGACATTGTTGGATTCCTCTTACTAAGACGGACCGTTTGGATTACTCCGGTCGAGGTTTGGATGTATTTGGAGTACGGTCGGGTTGGTTTTGACATAAAAACCAACCGGGCCTCTGGGATGAAAAAGACAATAACTCACAGACCGGATGTCTGATTGACGCACCGTCTGTGACATTGAGTTCCTATTGACTATACAAAACTTTTGGATACATCAACTCCGGACTTTGTGTCAGTTGATGTATCAGCCCCTCGGCTCGTGTAGCGGACCCTCCCGAACGTGCTTGCTGTGTGCGGGAACCCTAGAGCTGGCTGCGACTGTGACGACGATGATGATAGTACGGAATCCTCCATGGGTTCGACGACGACGACTACAAAACTCAACGATCCTACGTGGGTCAGTGTTACTGATCCTGTGTGGGTCAGATCCTGTGTGGGTCAGCGCTCAACAGTCCTGTGTGGGCCAGCGCATACGGATCCTATGTGGGTCATTGCGGGGGTTAGTACCTATGGATCCTTTGTGGGTCATTGCAGAGGTTAGTACATATCGATCCTTTGTGGGTCATTGCAGGGGTTAGTACCTATCGATCCTATGTGGGTCCGACGACTTAGAGGAATTAGTGGATACATCTGATCATCTCTATCGTCTTATGAAGAAGTATACCTGTGTGAGCTGAGTCTTGACTTTCAATATTTATCTTTGCTAAAATTGTCTTGATATCATATGCGGATTACGTTATGCTTTCCTGTGTGGATTGGGTTGTGTTTTCCTGTGTGGACTGGGTTTTACTTGGGCTCGGATGTTGGAGCGGAACTGAAATTGATGACTTAGGTATATGTATGGTCATATACCTAATTAGTGTTGGATGTTATTTCATGATTGTATCTTTCGTTTGTGGATTAACCTTTGCGGATTCTGGGAAACCTTTTGGGGTCTCGGGGCCCCTACTGAGTCGCGTATAATCACCCCTGCACGGGCTATGCCTGCACTACGTTGTGTTGGATGCAGACGACGGACAACTATGATCGTGGTGGAGGCTAGTGGAGTAGTTGGTACCTGGAGGTGGACCACTGGGCGGGACGTACACGGAGCAGACGGCTGGACCCGAGGAGCTGAGGTGGCTATCTGTACCCACCCTTCAGGTGGGACTACCAGTGGATGGCTCGACGTTGCTGCTTTTCTTTTAGTTGTTGTACTTTCCTTTCAGTTGTACTTTACTTTCAGTTTGGGTTTTTAATCTGGACCACTTACTTTTCTGCACTTACTCTTGTACCCAGTTTTACTTAGTTTTTACTTCTGTTGCTTACTCTATAGTGGTTGTTTACTTTACAAAGCCAATGCCTTCCCCTTTTGTCTGGATTTACGCCTTGGTTCTAGTTTCCAGCCCTGGGCCTATGGGAGGCGGGCGTGGGGTTAGTCGTCGCACGAGCCCCGAGGACTGGTCGTGACAAATTTGTATCAGAGGGCTTCAGTTCTACCGCAGAACTCAAGACTCTGATATTTTTCTATGCGAAGCAATAGTGTTAAGAGTATTGAGTGTGGTTATCAATCCAGGGAGTCTAGTGTTGGTGCGGCGGCCGAAGTATCCGTACACCAGGACCCAAACTTATGATTTCCGACTTAGTGCACGAAAACATCGATTGCATGTGTGTTTAAGGTTTTCTTTGTGATTACTTTGTGTCAACTCACCAGGTATACTGTTCTGACCGTGGCGCACCTATCACTTTTCAGGATGGCCCAATGATGGCAGCCAGCTAGGGTTCCAAATGTTGTCCATGACGACAGCCCACCGAGTGACGAGGCCTCGGTAAAGGGCCCTTTGACAGCAGAGGCACCGGCGGTACCTCTACCTGTCGAGCCACCAATGCTACTAGCTCTAGGCGCTGAGAGTGCACATCGCCTTGGTGTACTACATGATTTTTAGCATCAGCGACC
The DNA here is from genome assembly GCA_963277665.1 of Viscum album. Lineage (NCBI taxonomy): Eukaryota > Viridiplantae > Streptophyta > Magnoliopsida > Santalales > Viscaceae > Viscum > Viscum album. Next base: position 377,717,409 of record OY728155.1, on the reverse strand, counting down.
ACCCATGTTCTGTGGGGATATGGACCCTCAGGCAGCCGAGGATTGGCTGGAGGCAGTTGCATGATTTTTCAGTTTGGTAGGGACTGCATCAGACCTCATGGTGATCCTTGCAGCGAGTCTCCTGCAAGCGGAAGTAGGCAGATGGTGGAGCATGATGCTCCAGGTGCACGACGATGCATCTCTCCTCTGGACGGACATTGAGTGCCTCTTCTGATCGGAGTTCGTCCCAGCCACCCTCTGTGTGGTGTGCATCGAGGAGCTTCTACAGCTGCGGCAGGGCAGCTTGACGGTCGCCCAGTACTCGACGAGATTTACAGACCTCTCGCGCTATTCGACTAACATAGTACGGGACCCATTCTTCCGGGCCCAGACCTTCGAGCAGAGACTGAGGCATAATATCAGGGCATCGCTGATCTCCCTCAGCATTCTGACACAGGAAGGGGTACTGGAGAGAGCCCTTCTCATCAAGAGATTCCTTGCTGAGCCTACATCAGCAGCGAGACCTACCGTAGGGTGGCACATAGCAGAGTCTTCTGTAGTAGGCAGTCGACGGATGACACATGGGTCCAGGCAGACCAGACCCTCAGGAAGACGACCTCAGGACACTGGCTTAGAGGTACATGGAACACAGCGTAGAGCCAGTCTTACGAGAGGCAGACAGTGCTACGCATGCGGCGGGCAGGGCCACATGGCTCGTGACTGCCCGACCCGCTCTGTCGAGGAGCAGCAGACGGTTGAGGGACCACCTAGGCAGAGGCAGAGGGTTGACCATGGCAGTCCGCAGGGAGCAGGCGGATGAGGCAAAGGTGCTGGCCGAGCAGCAGGTGGTGGGCGACGCTTTCAGGCTCTTCCACCACCACCATCAGGTGGTCCACCCCAATCATAGGGAGCTAGCGGCCAGAGACAGGCACAACTCCAGGCAGCGGAGGCCTATGACCACAACGCGCCCGAGAAGATTTGAGGTACTATCTGTGTCTACTCCACCCTTTCTATAGATCTTATAGACATAGGAGTGAGTCATTATTTTATAGCCACATCCCTTGTTCGGATCTCAGAGATTCCGATGGAGCCGTTGGCTCGATCCTTACGGCTTGAGAATCCTACGGGAGCAGACTCGACGATTAGGCACTGGTTCCGGCGGTGTGAGCTTACTCTAGGAGGCGAGAGCTTTGGCTGGGATATTCTTGTAGCAGTGTCGAGGACATATGACGTCATATTGGTCATGGTTTGGTTATCTAATGTCTATGCTCAGATTTACTGCATTAGGCGCAATGTGCGGTGTGTTCGTACCAATGGGAGCAGGTTCACCTTCACCGGTGAGAAGGGAGCCTTTGCCGCACCGGATGGACTCTCGTAGAGGAGAGTACATCCCATCACTCATCATTTGGATTGCCACATCCTAGGAGCAGTTGAAATGCGGAGTCCTGGTTTTCTTGCAGTGGTGGATCAGTATGCAGACGTTTTCCCCGATGACATCCCAGGGCTACCTCCTCGCAGAGACGTATAGTTTTGTATTGACTTATACCCCGGGACAGCCCCGATATCCACTACAGCATATCGAATGGCCTCCGCTGATCTTCGAGAGATACGGGTACAGATGGAGGACTTGCAGGGCAAGGGATTCATCCGGCCCAGTGTATCACCCTCGGATTCCCTGATATTGTTTGCCAAGAACCCGGATGGGAGCTTGCGACTTTGTGTCGACTATCGTCGTCTGAACTAGGTGACCATGAGAAACAAGTATCCTCTACCAAGGATTGATTACCTCTTCGATCAGCTCAAGGGAGCACAGTGGTTCTCAAAGAAATACCTTAGATCAGGCTATCACCAGCTCAGAGTTCGGGACGAGGACGTGCAGAAGACGACCTTCAGATGTCGGTATGGCCACTATGAGTTCTTGGTTATGCCTTTCGGAATGACCAATGCTCCAGCAGTGTTCATGGGCCTCATGAACTAGATCTTTCAGCCATACCTCGATCGATTTTTCGTGGTCTTCATTGACGACATTTTGATATACTCTACAACTGAGGAGGAGCAAGCCTACCACTTGTGAGTTGTACTAGACACACTATGAGAGCACCAGCTTTACGGCAAGCTCTCGAAGTGTCAGTTATGGTTACGTGAGGTACAATTCATGGGACACGTCATCTCGGTGGCGGGTGTTGTGGTGGATCCTCATAAGATCGAGGCAGTACTATCTTGGGAGCCACCCAGGAGCGTGACAGTGGTGCGGAGTTTCTTTGGGCTAGTTGGATACTACTAGAGATTCGTGCCAGACTTTTCCAGAGTTGCGGTACCAATATCAACTTTGATGAAGAAGGGGACACCCTTTGTGTGGTCAGACAGATGTCAGCAGAGCTTCTAGGATCTGAGACAGAGATTAACCAGTGCACCTATCTTGAGGCTACCGGAGGAGGGATTTGGGTACATAGTTTACGGTAACACCCCGAGATTTTATGAAAAATATTGTTTTTAATTTCATTTATGTATTGTTTTGTACGCTACACCAAAAGGATATTTCACAACATGCATCCTTGACTTTCCTTTCATTACACGCAATCACGACCTTCCTCGATAGCGTGTGTAGTACGCAATACCGAGTTTCACTAAACAATAATATGTTATTAAAATATTATTAAAACTAGCCATTATGAATAGTAATAAACACCTTTTATCACTCAAAATGGACTTAATTTTTGGATTCGGAGTATTGAATTTAGCCTAAGGTGAAATTTTGGTACTTTTCGGATAACTTTCATATTTTGATGAATAGTGAAAATTACTAAATTTTAATTAAAAACAACTTTTTTAATCAAAATAATTAATAGTGATAAATTATGAATTTCAGTGGTTTTAAAGTATATTTAGAATATATTTTTAACATTTAATACAATGTTGGTCATTGGACATAATTTCCCAATTAAACCGAACATAAACAAGTATCAATCTTTTGATAGTTATTATTTCTTAAAAACACGCTTTTTGTTTTGACAGCGGGAATTAATTTTAAATTAATTTCTGCCACTTATGTGTTTTGAATTTGTAAAAATGGATTATATATTTGGAATCACGATGTTAAAAGTGTCTAAATAGGTGACTTTTATTTTTAGACATTTTGAATAATTCAGTAAATATTTTATTTATCATGGTTAAAAGGTAAATCTGGTAAATAAGGGTTAAAAAATAATATTATAATAATAAAAAAAATTACCCTAAAACGTGTGATAATATTATTGGTTGATACATGTTCGACAATGGGCATCTTTGGGTCAATTTGGGGACCCCATGGTGTCACATGTAAGTGATAGGGACACTTTATTTTAATTAAGTTAAAATGATTACAAAAATGACACAAGCATATATCTTTTAGAAAAAAAAATTTACATAGGGTTATATATGTTGGATTTTAGATTGTAAATATTCATTATAAATCTAAAAATATTTCTTACATAATGATTTTTAATTTTTAGACATTAAAAAATTTAATTTATTTATGACACAATGATGATGCAGTAATTACCATAATAGTGAAAAATTAATATAATTGATATTATAAATACCCAAATAAATATAATTTGAGACTATTAATGAATTACACTAATTTTATAGGTTAATAGTAAATGTTAGTAATGATTTAATTAACTTTGTTTGAAGTAATAATTCTATTATGAGTTTCTCAAAAATCAACTATTGAATAGTGTCAAAATTGACATAAAATAGTTTTTAAAACAAATATTATATTATTGATTGTTATTTTATTCCTAAAAATCTATGGTTTGGCCAAGATACTTATATAAAGATAGGTGTATCATTAATGGACCACTTGGGGGTCGCTTGGATGTATATGGTAAGTTTATTAACTATATAATATAAAAAATACAAAGTGACATGGTAAATGTCAATCTAATTAACTAAGAGTTAAAACTAAATGATAAGGCTAGTATAATGACCTAAACTTGTCTAAATTCTATTGAATGAGATGATTTCGACCCATACCCACCTTAGATTTGAAATAAATCAATTTGGAGCTATTTAAAACCGAATTTGGATTTATAATAAAATAATATTTTTAGTTATTCCAAAGGTGCCCCTCTCCTCCCTTATAAAAGGGAACCTCCTCCCACTCTTCCTCACACAACATTGAGCCTTAAATCTCGTCCAACCCCTGACAAATTCTCTTCTACACATCCCTAGAAACATCCTAGAGGTCATGGTCTTCTTCAAAGACCAATTTTAGTTCCCTAAGAAGAGGACTCAAAGAGGCGCTTCAAAGAAGAGGTAATGTCTATTACCGATTCTTTCAACTTTATTTCTTCTTCCACTTCTTATTATTAGGTTTTTTCATTATGAAGTAATAACATCAGTATCAATCATATACTAATATGTTATTATATGTATGAAAAAACCCTATTTCACCATCTATCCATCATACGGAAAACGAAATCACCGCGCGTGCGTACGTACGGAATACCATCTCCATGTCGTGGTGTAATCTATTTTCCCCCACCACCATACTAGGATGGGTATAATGATGTAAATAATAACTATATATGATTATTGTAAAGTGATATTGATTCTAAAATAGTATTCATACACTCCATACGATTCCATGATCATGGGAACGATATCTTCGCTTGTGCGTACGTACGGAATATCGTCTACATGATGTGATGCAACTCGTTCTACATGATCTTCATTGCATAATGATTATATAAATGAATTGAATGAATTAATATGATATATATTACACAAATACCATTCTGTAAATGAGGTATCTATAACCTAAAGAGAAGAATAAGAATTTATTCGACAAAACACGCATAAGAACAAAAAGTAATAAACACCCGAATAACAAATAGTAATGAAATATTACTAATAAGAAGCTCAGAATATGACCATATATGATATCAAAACAATAAGTATGATTCTATAATAAGTTAATAACGTTGTTTAAATCATTATACAGGAGTTTCAGATACTTATGAAGCAAATCGGACCTTAGGTAAGGGAAAATATCACAATCTCATTTTATCTGAGATTGATTATACTTTGGTATTTACTGGGGTGTATTTTATCATCCACATCCATGATTCCTCAATATGTAATATTGTTTCCGTCCACCTAAAATTTTTTAAATCCAATTTTACCCTTCTGTGAGTTTTTAGTAAAAGATATAAAAGGAATCTTTTGTCGTTTTTCGTACGAGGTACTTTTTGACTTTTCCAAAAAAAGTATTGGAAGAATGTTTTTTGAACATATACGACATGAATGGATTTTTAAAAAATTATTTCCAAGAAGAATACTTTACAAGTTTTCAAGTTTATTTTTAATCAAATTCTTTTAGGTTAAAATTGTATGACATGTTAAGAAAGGAAAATGTTTTTGAGGAAGAAATGATATTTTCCTCAAGAATGGAGTTCAAGTGTTTTATCAAAATTATCTTCCATATAAGATAATATAGGGTCCTATTTCTATCCCTATTATTACATTGATATGATTATGTTGTGATGGAATTATTTTTATGAAATCCTTTATCTTATATTAATTGTGTTATGATGTCATGTTGTTTAAGAATCCCATTTTTATTACTTGGGTTATGCAATGATGTATGATTTATGATTTTGTGTCTCACATAAGAATAGTATCATTATGAGATTGGTGGGACCTATATCTCCCTCCAATGCATTGGGTAAAGATTTTATGTCTCATGAGATAGACATGTCTGGAACGGTAGGTTAAACCGGTTCAGTGAAACAGGACTGAAACGAGGAATGAACTCAGTTCAGAAATGGACTTTGTCCACTAAGATAGTCTTGGCAATGAGTCTTGACTAATAAGAAATGATTCTCTATGATTATGTGTGTATGACACAAAGTTTCATGTTTTAAGTTATGATAATTGGGATTACATTTCACTACTATGATTTATCTTGTGTTATGATATTATGATCTCTTTTGTAGGTTAAGATTTCCAAAATGTTATGTTCTTATGAATATGATGTGATTGATATTTCTTTTGTTTACCCTTAATGAGAATTTGAGCTCACCCTTTTATGTTTTCTTTTCCCCAGGATATAAAGAAATGTTTTAGGTAAGAAAAAAATGGAAGATCTTTATGGGAGATGTTGAAGATCTTTCTCCATGATTAGAAGATTACGTTCTGTGTTTACAAAGACACTAAAATATTATGTTCCTTGTGTGTGTTTTTTTGTTATGTACTAAGTATTCTGCAAAAGTAATGTAATGTACATGTACGTCAAGCTTCGTGTCACGACCCGTCCTCGGGGCCTGTGCCGTGACTACCCCAAGCCCGCCTTCCATAGGCCAGGGGCTGGCGACTAGCACCAAGGCGTAAATACCGGTAAAAGGGGAAGGCATTGCCTTTGTAAAGTAAACAAGCACTACAGAGTAAGCAAGCCGAAGAAGTAAACATTAAGTAAAAACTGGTACAACAGTAAGTGCGAAAAAGTAAGTGGGCCAGTATACAAACCCAAACTGAAAGTAAATTACAACTCGAAAGGGAAAACAACAACTGAAAAGTAAAGCCGCAACGTCGAGCCGTCCACTGGATATCCCACCTAAAGGGTGGGTACAGATAGCATCCACTGCTCCTCGGGTCCAGCAGACCGCTCCGAGTACGTCCCACCCAGTGGTCCACCTCCAGGAACCGTCCTACTCCGCAAGCCACCACCACGATCAGCGTTGTCCGGTGTCTGCAACCAACACAACGTAGTGCGGGCATAGCCTGTGCATGGGTGAGTATAAGCTACTCAGTAGGGACCCCGAGACCCCTGAAGGTCTCCCAGAATCCACAAAGGATAATTCACAAAGGAAAGATAAAATCACAAAGTAACATCCAACACTACTTAGGTATATTCACATACATATACCTAAGTCATCAATTCTCATTCAGCTCCAACATCCGAGCCCAAGTACAACCCAATCCACACAGGAAAGAAAAACGTAAATCTACACCGGATAGCACAACACAATCCACAAAGGAAAGAAAAAACAGGATTCGGCTCACACAGGTATACTTCTTCATATGACGATAAAGATGACCAGATATTTCCACTTATTCATCTAAGCTATCGGACCCACAAAGGATCGATAGGTACTAACCCCCGCAATGACCCACAAAGGATCGATAGGTAACTAACCCATGCAATGTCCCACACAGGATCGGACCCACATAGGATCTGTAGGCGCTGGCCCACACAGGACCGCTGAGCGCTGACCAACACAGGATCGGACCCACACAGGATCGGTAGCACTGACCCACAAAGGATTGCTGAGTGTTGTAGTCGTCGCCATCGAATCCACTGAGAATCTCTGCATAGTCATCGTCGTCACAGTAGCAGTCGCAGCCAGTTCTAGAGTTCCCGCACACAGCAAGCTCATTTCGGAGGGTCCGCTCCATGAGCCGAGAGGCTGATACATAAACTGACACATAGTCCAGAGTTGATGTATCCAAAAGTTCCGTATCGTCAACATGAACTCAACGTCGCAGACGACGCGTCAATCGGACGCCCGATCTGAGAGTTATTGGATTTTTCGTCAAGGGGGCCCGGTTGGTTTTTAAGTCAAAACCAACCCGACCGTACTCCACCTGCATCCAAACCTCGGGCGGAGTAAGCCAAAAGATCCGTCTCACTTAGAGGAATTCAACAAAGTCGATGGCATGTCAATCAGACGTCTGAAGCTCAACATATGAGAGTTTCTGCTCCGAGGGCCCGATTGGTTTCGTGTACGAACCGACCCGGCCGAACCCAAAGTATTCCAAAACCTTGATTGTGATATACCAAAACGAACGTCTCGATCCAAGGATAGCATCGCCGCTGATGGAACGTCATTCGGAGGTCCGTAGCTCAAGTTATGAGAAAAAGACCGAAAAGGTCCGGGAACGGGGGGTCTGGGCCCGGACCGACCCGGCCCAACCCCCCTGGGTCGGCCCGAACCGGGTCGGCCCGTCCCGGGTCGGGGTGCGGCCCGGTTGGGCGCGACCCGGCCCGGCCTGGCCCGGCCTGGGTGGCCCTGCCCGGCGGGTCGGCTCGGCTCGACTCGGCCGAGCGGCCGAGCGAGGGAAACCCCAGGCGGGGGCGCGCTGCCCCCGCGTGAAGGATCTGTGGCCCCGGTTGGGGCCGCCTCTCGCCAACGGACGCGGCAGCCGGCCGCGTCCCTGCCTTAGGTTCCGCGCGGTTGCGGAACCGGACCCCGCCATCGTGGCATCAGCCGCGGCGGCTCTGTCCTGCAGCACTCCGGGGCGCCACTGCCTCCGGCATCTGGCGCCGCCGGTGGAGTCTGCGGGCCACCGGAGTTGCTCCGGTGGTCCGATTTCATTTCTGTCAGTGCTGTAGCTCATCCCGGGTCTCTTTCTTCACTGCAGAATCAACAAATCGTCTCTGCGGCCCGTTTTGTTGTTTTCCGCCGTTCCGCACACCAAGAACAAAAGGGTGGTGGGTTCGGACTTGTTCGTTGGTCCGTACCCACCGCGTTAGCAGTTTGAAACAACACCATAATTCCCATCAATCGATAAACCTCGACACGAAATAATAATCCGTGGACCAACTTGTAAATTGATTGGTCCAAGTTCTTTCCTTGGAGGAAAAAAAAATGGGTATTATCATTTTCAAAACGACCCCTACCTCGTAGCTGTCGTCGGACGAGAGTTCTTCACGGAATTGACCGTCGCGGAAGAAGAGGATCGTCGCATTGCAGAAGGGCATCACGTCGTCGCTCTCCGAGGTTTAAAGAATACACACAGATTTAATTTCATGAATTAAATCCATGTTAAGGATAAAATCCAAAAAGGAATTAAAGATTCGAAATCTCCTACCTCAAGCAGTTGATGATCGGAGATTTCTGCGGGGAAGAACGTCGCGGAAGAAGCGTCGCGGAAGGAGAACCGTCGGCATCGCGGAACACGGCGTCGCGTCGTCGATCTCCAGGGGTTCCGCGTTTTTCGCCTTCTTCACGTTCTTCGCGTTCTTCGCATTCTTCGCGTTCTTCACGAAGCAGGATGAAGGTACAAAATCTCCAAATCCTCTCAACAAAACGCACCCAAGAAGAAAGGTGTGTTGGTATTATTTTATTAATATGCCAACAGTTGAAAAACAGGTTAAGAAACAACCAAATTAATTCATAGAATTAATTTCAACGAATTAACCGCCCAATTAATAGGGGCGTTAAGAAATTAGAAAATGCGTCAGTTGACTTCATTTAAGAGGGGGGTTGTGGGTGCGTTACTTAGGGGAAAATAAATGGCGGGGCTCGTGCAGGACCCCCCTCACAAATATCCTACCAAGAGGGTAGGATATATTGAATTGCACCCTATCCACTTCAACTCATCTCAAGCAGCTTTAAGTGGCCTTAATCGGCCTTAGGTGAAATAAAATAAAGTTTGTCATACTACATTATTTTATTTAATAATGTAATGCCCAAAAATTAAAAACCACACCAGAGAAAACGCGTCTCTAGAAGAGGCATTTCTAAGCAAATACCGGTGCTACGATCCAATTGGTTCCCTCAGAATTTGATTCTGAGCACCGACTCAAAAGTTAGAAAACCCCGCTCGTTCGTTCACTGAACGTACCGAGCCAAACTTCCTAAAATGATTCCGGGCACACCGGGCCTTGGAATCAGGTGCCGTCAGAAACTGCGTTCTTTTAAAATTCTAAAGAAAATTAAGAAAAACGTTTCCTTGAAATTTACAGGTCTTTACATCACTCCCACCTCAGGGATTTACGTCCCCGTAATGATACATCATAATCTTGGGAAACAAAAGTGGGTACTGAGCACGCATTTGAGCCTCCCGCTCCCAAGTGCTCTCCTGGAGGTTCCCATGCTGCCATCTGATGCACACTAGAGGGTTCGATCATCCATGTAGGACCCACTCTTGTCGATCCTCGATCTCCACCAGGACCTCCACAAAATTCCCCTCTTCATCAACGTCTAGCTCCCCATGGTCAATGATGTGTGTCGGGTCATGTACGTATCTCCTCAGCTAAGATATGTGGAAGATGTCGTGCACCCGGTGCAACTGAGGTGGTAGAGCCAGGCGATAAGCCACCTCGCCGATCCTACTGAGGGCCTGGAATGGTCTGATGAAGCGTGGAGACAACTTGTCGCCTTGTCCAAATCTCCGTAATCCACGTCGAGGTGAGACATGCAAGAAGACGTGGTCGCCATCCTCGAACTCTAGTGGCCTCCGCCTCTTGTCAGCATAAGACTTCTGCCGGCTCTGAGCTATCCTCATCCGCTCCTGGATGACCTGGACCTTCTCTGTCGTGGCCCGGACCATCTCTGGTCCCACAAGTGCTAACTCCCCAGGGTTTATCCAGCACAAAGGAGATCTGCAAGGTCTGTCATACAACGCCTCGTACGGTGCCATCCCGATGGTGGAGAGGTAGCTGTTGTTGTACGCGAACTCCACCAAGGGTAGGTGGTCCTGCCAGCTGCGACCAAAGTCAAGGACACATCTGCGGAGCATGTCCTCGAGAGTCTGAATGGTCCTCTCCGTCTGACCATCCGTCTGAGGGTGAAAGGCAGTGCTCAGACATAGCTGTGTGCCGAACGCCTCCTACAACCCCTTCCAAAGCCAGGAATTAAAGATATAATCTCGATCGGAGATGATAGATGATGGCACACCGCAAAGATGCACAATCTCTTGAATGTAGAGACATCCCAAGCTCTCTATCGAGCTTTTCTCTCTGATGGGTAAGAAGTGAGCCAAATTGGTGAGTCGGTCGACAATCACCCAGATGGAGTCATGACCTCTGGAAGTGCGTGGAAGTTCAGTCACAAAGTCCATAGATATCACGTCCCACTTCCACTCCGGGACCTCCAAGGTCTATACCAAGCCTGCTGGTACCTGATGCTCTGCCTTCACCTGCTGGCAGGTGAGGCATCGTGAAACTAACTCTTCTACAACCTTCTTCATGCCCGGCCACCACTGTTGTCGTTTGAGATCCTGGTACATCTTCGCCACTCTAGGATGTACCGCCAAAGGAGAAGTGTGAAACTCTCTCAGCACCTCCTCTCATAAAGAAAAAGGTACCAAGGTACGTCCTCTGAAAAGGATGTCGTGCTCTGCTCAAAGGAGATGACATCAGGTGCCTGTCCTGTGGATATCTGTGCACGCCGCGTCTCACAGTCAGCATCCCCATGCTATGCCTCTCTGACCCGCTGTAGTTGTGGAGGGGTGACTGTGAGAGACTGAAAGAAGGCTGCTCCATCCCTATCCACAAAGGATATCCGCAAAGCAGCTAGCTACTCTGTCACCTCCTCGAGTATCTGAATGCCTGTCCTCCTGCAGAGAGCATCGGTTACTACGTTCCCCTTCCCAGGAGTATAGACTATCTCAAAGTCGTCGTCCTAGAGGATCTTGAGCCATCTCCGCTGTATCAGGTTCAGGTCCTTCTGATAGAAGATGTACCTGAGACTCTGATGGTCAGAAAAGACTGTAAAGCGCTCGCCCATCAGATAGTCTCTCCATGTCTTCAGAGCGAAGACCACTACTGCTAACTCCAGGTCATGGGTAGCGTAGTTTTGATCATGCGGACTCAACTGACGTGATCCATAGGCGATCACTGCCTGCTCCTTCATCAGGACACATCCAAGTCCGGTCCCTGATGCATCGCAGTAGACTACGTACCCTACTCCCTCCTCAGGCAACCTCAAGATAGGTGCGCTGGTCAATCTCTGTCTTAGCTCTTGGAAGCTCTGTTGACATCTGTCTGACCACACAAAGGGTTTCCCCTTCTTCGTCAAAGCTGAGAGTAGTGCCGCAACTCTGGAGATGTCTGGCACAAATCTCCGATAGTATCCAACTAGTCCCAAGAAACTCTGCACCTCTGTCACGCTCTTGGGTGGCTCCCAAGCTAGCACTGCCTCAATCTTTGCAGGATCCATAGCAACTCCTGCCTCAGAGATGACGTGTCCCAAGAAGTAGACCTCACGTATCCAGAACAAACACTTTGAGAGTTTACCACTAAGCTGGTGCTCTCGGAGTGTGTCCAGTACAACACGCAAGTGGTAGGCGTGCTTCTCCTCAGTCATCGAGTAAATCAAAATGTCGTCGATGAAGACCATGACAAATCGATCAAGGTATGGCTGAAAGATCCTGTTCATGAGGCCCATGAACACTGCGGGAGAATTGGTTACGCCGAATGGCATAACCAAAAACTCATGTTGGCCATACCAACATCTGATGGACGTCTTCTTCACGTCCTCGTCCCGAACTCTGAGCTGATGATAGCCTGACTTGAGGTCTATCTTCGAGAACCACCGTGGTCCCTTGAGCTGATCGAAGAGGTCATCAATCCTCGGTAGCGGATACTTGTTCCTCACTGTCACCTGGTTCAGGTGACGATAGTCGACACAATGTCACATTCTCCCATCCGCCTTCTTGGCGAACAAAATCGGGGAATCCTAGGGTGAAACACTGGGTCGGATGAACCCCTTTCCCTGCAAGTCCTCCAACTGTACTCGTAGCTCTCGAAGCTCAGCGGGGGACATCCGATACGCTGGAGTCGATTTCGGGGCTGTCCCAGGGTACACGTCAAAAAAAATGTCTACCTATCTGCGAGGAGGTAGTCTTGGAACGTCATCGGGAAAGACGTTCGCATACTGATCCACCACTGCAGGAAAACTAGGTCTCTGCACATCAACTGCTCCTAGGATGAGACTAGCCAACTGATGAGTGATGGGTTGTCCTCTCCTCTGCGGAAGTCCATCATGTGATGCAAAGGCTCCCTTCTCATCGGTGATGGTGAACCTGCTCCCTTCGGTGCGTACACATCGCACCTTGCGCCAAATACAGTCGATCTAAGCATGAACTGTAGATAACCAATCTATGCCCAAGATGACGTCGTAAGGCCTCGACGTTGCTACAAGAAGATACCAGCCGAAGCTCTCACCTCCTAGAGTAAGCTCACACTGCCGGCACCAGTGCGTAATCGTCGAGTCTGCTCCCGTAGGAGTCTCTAGACGTAAGGATCGAGCCAACGGCTCCGTCAGAATCTCCGAGCTCCTAACAAGGGTAGAAGCTATGAAAGAGTGACTCACTCCTGTGTCTATAAGAACTGCAAAAAGGGTGGAATAGACACAGATAGTACCTCGAATCATCTTGGGCGCGCCGTGGTCGTAGGCCTCCACTGCCTGGAGCTGTGCCTGTCTCTGCCTGCCAGCTCCCTGTGGCCGGGGTGGACCTCCTCGTGGTGGTAGTGGTAGAGCCTCAAAGCATCGCCCACCACCTGCTGCTCAACCAGCTCCTCTGCCTCGTCCGCCTGCTCCCTGCGGACCACCACGGTCAACCCTCTGCCTCTGCCTGGGTGGCCCCACAACTTTCTGCTGCTCCTCGGCACGGTGGGTCGGGCAGTCACGAGCCATGTGACCCTGTTCGCCACATGTGTAGCAATGTCTGCCTCTCGAAAGACTGGCTCCACGCTGTGTGCCCCGCACTGCTGAGCTAGTGTCCTGAGGTCGTCTGCGTGAGGGTCTGGTCTGCTTGGACCCCTAAGTCATCTGTCGGCTGCCTTCTGTGGAAGAATATGATACCTGCAGCCCTGCGGTAGGTCTCGCTGCTGATGAAGGCTCAGCAAGGAAGCTCTCGATTAGAAGGGCTCTCTCTAGTACTCTTTCCTGAGTTAGAATGCTAAGGGAGATCAGTGATGCCATGATCTCATGTCTCAATCCCTGATCAAAGGTCCGGGCCCAGAAGAATGGGTATCGTACCATGTCTGTTGAGTAACACGAGAGATCGGTAAATCTCACCGAGTATTGGGCGACCGTCAAGCTGCCCTGCCGCATCTGAAGAAGCTCCTGGATGCGCACTGCACGGAGGGTGGCCAGGACGAACTCTAAGCGGAAGAGGCCCTCAAAGTCTGTCCAGAGAATATATGCCTCATCGTGCACCTGGAGCATCAAGCTCCACCATCGTCCCGCTGCTGCATGCAGTAGGCTCGCTGCGAGGATCACCATGAGGTCTGCTGATGTCCTCACTAACTGGAAAACTCGGACAACTGCCTCCAGCCAGTCCTCGGCTGCCTGGGGGTCCGTCTCCCTGCGTAACCTGGGCGGTCACTGGCGCTGGAACTCATGCAGTGCACTGAGGTGACGTGCATCGTCATCGGCTGGTGCTGGAAGCATCGGTGGCTCGGTGGGTAAAGGTACCACCGGTTCCTCAACTGTCAAAGGGCCCTGCACCGAGGCCTCAACGCTCGGTGGGCTTTCGTCACACTCATCTCTCGGAACCCTAGCTGGCTGCCGTCGTGGGTCCATCCTGAAAATGAAACAGATGCGCCACGGTCAGAATAGTATACCTGGTGAGCTGACACAATGTAATCACAAAGAAAACTTGAAACACACATGCAATCAATGTTTTCGTGTATTAAGTCAGAAATCATAAGTCAGGGTCCTGGTGTACGGATACGTCGGCCACCGCACCAACACTGGACTCCCTGGACTGATAACCACACCCAATACGCTAAACACTATTGCTTCACACAAAAAAGATCAAAGTTCGCGGTAGAACCGAACCTCCCTTGGATACCAATTTGTCACGACCCGTCCTCAGGGCCCGTGCCGTGACTACTCCAAGCGTGTCTTCCATAGGCCAGGGGCTGACGACTAGCACCAAGGCATAAATCTCGGTAAAAAGGGAAGGCATTGCCTTTGTAAAGTAAACAAGAACCACAGAGTAAGAAAACGGAAAAAGAAAACACTATGTAAAAACTGGTACAACAGTAAGTGCGGAAAAGTAAGTGGGCCAGTGTACAAACCCAAACTGAATGTAAAGTACAACTCGAAAGGGAAAACAGAAACAGAAAAGTAAAGCCGCAACATCAAGTCATCCACTGGAAGTCCCTCCTGAAGGGTGGGTACAGATAGCCTCCACTGCTCCTCGGGTCCAGCCGACTGCTCCGAGTACGTCCCACCTAGTGGTCCACCTCTAGGTACCGTCCTGCTCCGCAAGCCTCCACCACGATCATCGCTATCTGTCGTCTGCAACCACCACAACGTAGTGCGGGCATTGCCCGTGTAGGGGTGAGTATAAGCTACTCATTAGGGACCCCGAGACCCCCGAAGGTCTCCTAGAATCCACAAAGGATAATCCACAAAGGAAAGATAAAATCACGAAGTAACATCTGACACTGCTTAGGTATATGCCCATACATATATCTAAGTCATCAATTCTCGTTCGGCTCCAATATCCGAGCCCAAGTACAACCCAGTCCACACAAGAAAGCAAAACGTAAATCCACATAGGATAGAACAACACAATCCACAAAGGAAAGCAAAAATAGGATTCAGCTCACACAGGTATACTTTTTCATATGACGATAAAGATGACTAGATATTGCCACTTATTCATCTAAGTTGTCATACCCACAAAGGATCGATAGGTACTAACCCCCGCAATGACCCACAAAGGATCTGACCCACAAAGGATCGATAGGTAACTAACCCCCGCAATGACCCACATAGGATCAGACCCACACAGGATCTGTAGGCGCTGGCCCACACAAGACCGCTGAGCACTAACCCACACAGGATCAGACCCACATAGGATCGGTAGCTATAACCCACAAAGGATCGCTGAGTGCTGTAGTCGTCGCCGTCGAGACCACTAAGGATCTCTGCACAGTCGTCGTCATCACAGTAGCAGTCGCAGCCAGCTCTAGGGTTCCCGCACACATCAAGCTCGTTTCGGAGGTTCCGCTCCATGAGCCGATAGGCTGATACATCAACTGACACATAGTCCATAGTTGAAGTATCCAAACGTTCCGTATCGTCAACAGGAACTCAACATCGCAGACGGCGCGTCAATTGGACGCCCGGTCTGAGAGTTATTGGCTTTTTCGTCCTAGGGGCCCGGTTGGTTTTTAAGTCAAATCCACCACAACCGTACCCCACCTACGTCCAAACCTCGGGCGGAGTAATCCAAAATATCCGTCTCACTTAGATGAATTAAACAAAGTCGATGACACGTCAATCGGACGTCCGAAGCTCAAGATATGAGCGTTTCTGCTCCGAGGGCCCAGTTGGTTTCGTGTACGAACCAACCCGGACGAACCCAAAGTATTCCAAAACCTTGAGTGTGATATACCGAACTGACCGCCTCGATCCAAGGATCGCATCGCTATTGACGGCGCGTCGTTCAGAGGCCCGTAGCTCACGTTATGAGCAAATGACCTAAAAGGTCCGGAATGGGGGGTCTGGGCCCGGACCGACCCGGCCCAAGCCCCCTAGGTCGGCCCGAACTGGGTCGACCCGACCCGGGTTCAGGTCCGACCCGGTTGGGCGCGACCCGTCCCGGCGGGTCGGCTCGGCTCGGCTCGACCGACCGACCGAGCGAGGGAAACCGCGGGCGGGGGCTTGCTGCCCTCGCATGAAGGCTCCGCAGCCCCGGTTGGGGCCGCCTCTCGCCAACGGACGCAACAGCCGACCACGTCCCTGCCTTCGGTTACGCGTGGCCACGGAACCGCACCCCACCACCGCGGCTTCAGCCGCGGTGGCTCCATCCAGCGGTGCGCCGGGGCGCCGCCGCCTCTGGCAGCCGGCGCCGCCGGTGGAGTCCGCGGGCCATCGGAGTTGCTCCGGTGGTCCGATTTCATTTCTGTCTGCGTCGTAGCTCATCCAGGGTCCTGTTCTTCACTGTGGAATCAAAAAATCATCTCTGCGGCCCGTTTTTTCGTCGTCCTCCATTCCTCACACCAAGAAAAAAATGGCGGTGGGTTCGGACTTGTTCGTTGGTCCGCACCCACCGCGTTAGCAGTTTGAAACAACACCATAATTCCCAGAAATCGATAAACCTCGACCCGCAATAATAATCTGTGGACCAACTTGTTAATTGGTTGGTCCGCGTTCTTGCCTTGGAAGAAAACAAACATGGGTATTATCATTTTCAAAACGACCCATACCTTGTAGCTGTCGTCATACGAGTGTTCTTCGCGGAATTGACCATCGCGGAAGAAGAGGATCGTCGCGTCGCGGAAGAGCGTCACATCGTCGTGGAAGGGTGTCGCGTCATCGCGAAAGGGCGTCGCTTCGTCGATCTCTGAGGATTAAAGAAAACACACGGATTTAATTTCATGAATTAAATCCATGTTAAGGATAAAATCCACAAAGGAATTAATGATTCGAAATCTCCTACCTCAAGCAGTTGATGATCAGAGATTGATGCAGGGAAGAACGTCGCGGAAGAAGCGTCACGGAAGGAGAATCTTCGGCGTCGCGGAACACGGCATCACGTCGTCAATCTCCGAGGGTTTGGCGTTCTTCGCGTTCTTCTTGTTCTTCACGTTCTTCGCATTCTTCGCGTTCTTCGCGAAGGAGGATGAAGGGACAAAATCTCCAAATCCTCTCAATAAAACGCACCCAAGAAGAAAGGTGTGTTGGTCTTATTTTATTAATATGCCAACAGTTGAAAACAGGTTAAGAAACAAACAAATTAATTAATAGAATTAATTTCAACGAATTAACCGCCCAATTAATAGGGGCGTTAAGAAATTAGAAAATGCATCAGTTGACTTCATTTAAGAGGGGGGTTTCGAGTGTGTTACTTAGGGTAAAAGAAATAGTGGGGCTCATGCGGGCCCCACCTAACAAATATCCTACCAAGAGGGTTGGATATTTTGAATTTCACCCTATCCTCTTCAACTCAGCTCAAGCAGCTTTAAGTGGCTTTAGGTGAAATAAAATAAAGTTTGTCGAACCACATTATTTTATTTCTTAACTTAAAGCCCAAAAATTAAAAACCACACCCGAGAAAATGCGACTCCAGAAGAGGCGTTTCTAAGAAAATACCGGCACTGAGATCCCATCGGTGCCCTCAGAATTTGATTCCGACCACCGGTTCAAAAGTTAGAAAACCCCGCTCGTTCGTTCACTGAACGTACCGAGCCAAACTTCTGAAAAAGATTCTGGGCACTCCGGGCCTCGGAATCAAGTTCCGTTAGAAACTGCGTTCTTGTAAAATTCCAAAGAAAATTTAAAAAAAAATTCCTTGAAATTTATGGGTCTTTACACTTCGGGACTCTATTTGTACATGAAATAAAAAAAATAAAAAAATGAAGTCACCTTTAGGTGTAATTTTTTAAAAGAGGGAGGTAAGTAATGAACATGAAAAATGTGTATATCCTAAGAAAATAAAGTGTATGTAATCATAGAATTTATGTGAGGAACATATATATTGGAATTAAAATAATTGAATTTGTAGAATTGAAAAAAATATAATTCAGGATAGTTGAAGAATATCCTAATTGAAAATGTGGATAGTTGGGGGGTTCCCATACCTTAACTCTAGACTCACTTGGTACATATATTTAATCTCATGAGTAATTAAATTTATTAGATTTAGAAATTTTTTCAGAATTTTTTATGTCAACTAACATTTTTTATTATAATTATTATTTCATGTTCATTATTAACAAATATGGTTATTCAAACCATCTTTATCATGTTAGTTCCTTGGTTTAATGGTTTCATTTTTTATTAGATATTTTTTAAATTAATTTTCAAAGAGACAATGGATCTAAATGATTAATTAAGTGGAGTTCATGTCATTATAAATGATTATAGAGTTTCAATAACAAATAGTTTCCAAATGTAGGTCTAGATTATAGGGTATCAATGTTAAATATTAATGGTTAGTGCACATAGTTTTTTTAACAATGAATAAATTAAATGGTTTTATTTCATATTTATTCTAATATATATATTCTATAATATGAAAAAACTGAATATAAATATTTTACAATAAAATCATTATTTAAACATTCCACGAATGTGGTGATGAAAAATTAAATACTTCATCCATAGTGGCGATGGAAAAAAATCATAGTTTTTTTTCTTTTTAGAATAATGAGATGAAGTTATATAATGGTTATTATAATTTTATAATAACATTATATAATACCTATAAACTGTTGATATTTTATTAGTATGGTTTGAATACATTTAAATGATAAAATAGAAGAAAATAACATAAAATAACTCATTGGATAAATTTACCATTTTCAATGGATATCCACATTTTATTCACTATATATTCTTATGGAATGGTTTTTTGATAATATTAGAACCTCTATGTGTGTATATAAACATTGGGATTTCATTTTTGAATCTTTTTGTAATACCTATTCTTTAATTATAGCATGTTAATATTATATTTTAATAAAACAATAATATAATATTTATTTTAATATTTTTGGTCATAAAAATTATAATTTAATCTGTTCAATATGAATTTCAACCTTATTAGGTAAAAAAATCCTAAAATGGATTTTGGAAAATTCAACTCATAAATAATAATTTATGAATAATTGAAAAAATATATTTTTTAAATAATAAAAATATTATTTAATATAATAGTTTATAATACATATAACTTACCATGTATTTGATATGAATTACAAATAAATAGTAATAATATCATTTGGTGGTAAAAGTGATTTTTAGGAAACCTATTTTTAGAAGAATGATGTCTTTCATTTTTATTTAAAAAATGTAATCATTGAGGATGAAGGATTTAAATAAAATCAATCAAAAATGTATCTAATTATATTAATTTATATTTATATATTTATTTTTATTATTCATATTTATAATAAAAGATCCTCTTATTCTTGAAAAATGCATTTTTTGAGAAAATGTTGTTTACATATGCCTTTTTTATTTTTTTCATTGTGAGTAGTAATCATAGAAAATTATGTTTACCATAGTAAATGTAAAATGTGTTATTAAATTTTAAAAATAATATTATAAAGACCAAAATATTACAATAGTATGTGAAATAATTTTTTGATGAATATAAAAAATCCATGAACAAAAATTCATCGAATATATGTACTTCTGTTACCATTTTTCTGGATTTTGACCATTCCATTATTTTTATAACTAATTGTAAAAAATATCACATTATTGTTTTTATTTTTTATATTATTTTTTGATATGGATATAGAAAATCATTTTTGGATTATGAATGCTAATTTAAAGGATAACTGATTTTTTATCATGGTAATATAATTTTATTTATTATGGAATAAATTATTATCTTAAATGCTTATGCTACGCTAACATAATATTTATTCTAGTAATTAAAAAATAAAAAAAAATTATTATATAAATGATAGAAGAATTATAATTAAAATGGATTATTTTTTTCTTTTAAATAAAAATATATATAATTTTTTTTGACTTTTTTATTGAATATTTTTGAATTACCTTCTCATATTGATGTTATTACCGTAAAAATAAATGAATAGTTCCAAAAATTACACAAATGATTTGATATTATTAAATGATTTAAAACACCAATAAAAAGTTATCATCATCCAACTAATTTTATTATGGTTATAAATATGAATCATGTTCAATTTATAGGGAAATTTATATTTTATAGTAACAATAATAAACCCTAAAGAGTAAAATATATTATCTGTGTAATTGTTAAAAATGCTAATGCAGGGATGAAAAAAATTAGAAGGGTAATTTTTTTTCTAAATCTATCTAGTTTTTATGTGATGATATTATATATACCCATTATAATATAATTGTAAATATAAATATTTTTGGAGAAAAATATTTCAATATAAAATATTTATAGTAATTTTACTTTTTAAAAATTTCATAGAGTTCCCTTCCCATCCGTAAAAAAATGAACATCCTACCATCACTTCTATAATCCCCTTAAGACATTTATGAAATCCAAAACCTAGAAAAATATCACCCATATATATGTGTAAAAAATCTTAATGTTTTTTTATTCTCAAAAGACCAAACCTAGGGTCCTTACTAAGAGATCTAATGGAATTTTCGCTAAGATAAGTTAATAGTCCTCACCAGGCTCTTTATTTTTTTATTTCATATTTTACCACCATAAATTATCAAATAAAATTATGATATATTAAATCTATTATCTCCCAAATAATTATATTCTTATATTATTAACATAATATTTATTCATCTCAATCTCCATCAAATACGAAAGAACCATCGCCCATGTGTATGGTGAACTAAAAACTTTTGAATATATATAATTTTTTTCCATCATTGACTCACATTGATATTAATTATGATGGATCCCATGGATATATATGACACATATTAAATAAAATTCATTCTATAAATTGACATGTTATCCAATTTTTTATTAAATAACTTAGGTTAACCCTGAATGTGTCACTTGGGCGAACCTATTACCTAGCATGGGAGGCATTCTGAATCCTCATGGGATGGAAATTAGTGTCAGAAATCAAGAATGCTCAATTAGGAATTTTTCAAACTGTTATCCACATAAATAGAAAAAATAATACTAAACTAGCAGCGACAATAAAATAAACATAGAATTCCCCCATGTGACCTCGTAGGTCACCAACATCCAATGAACCAACATCGCTCCAAAACGACAGACTGTAAGATTAAAGTCGCACCAAAATCTAAAAACAAAGACATATCTATATGTATGACTATTAAGTAACATTAGGTATTGCTAAAGAAACTATTTCACATGTATTAAAATTAAAAATAAGACAATGTTATGATAGTTTGAAAATTGGATATTTAAAAATAATTTTTTTTCATTGTTTTCAAAAACAATGTAACATGTTTCCATTTTCATGAAAAAATATTTTTCATTACATTTTAGAACAGTTTCCAATGAATCATTATAAATTTTAATAAATTATTTTAGAAAATAAGTACTATATTATAAGGTATTTGCATGTGGAATTAAATAAAGTTGTTTCATATTAATAGGATAATAGAATAAAGGGGAATATAGAATACATGTAAAACATGTGTCACTGAATGTTATGTGCTATTTAGTTGGCCTCAGAAAAAGATATCATTCAAAAAGTTAATAAATATCTACCATCACTGGTTAACAACAAGAATTTACATATCACATTTCAAAACCCTCCCTAGCTCGACTTAGGGGCACATCTAAAAGCTATCAGATTATCTACTTAGGGATACTATCCAGTGTGTAATCTCAACTAGTGGAACACGTGTACCTATGATCCCACCGAACTACATTATTCTACTCACTAAAGTTAAAGTGGAGTTTAGTTTTATCTAGGTATCATAAACATATATATCACCTTCATTAAATAATAACACATATGGCATATCATCTTCAAACTCCCACATTAAGCACATCCACTATTTAAATATCATGAAAACAAAAAAGAATCCTCTTCACTAGAAGAAAAACACAATACACACATTTATCACACACACCACATTTTCAAATCAATGGACATGCCTCCAGAGGGGTTTCTCACTTGAATAAAATATTATCAACATGTCAGTCAAGAATCTTTATTTAAAAAGGAATACTTTAACTTTGAAAAACATTATTTCCCAAATATTTTTTATTATAAAACCATTGGGAATACTAATTGAACAATAAAGTCAAAAAAATCAAGAAATATTATTGAAAACATGTTTAAAAAGGAATTTAAATTTTTAAATATTATGGAATTAAAGTAAATCAAATTAAAAATCCATTTACAATATCCACATCACTTTTTCAAAGTATATACATATAAATTAATATTAAATCATAATTTTATAAAATTCATGAAATTATTGAATTCATGATAAAGGCATAGTAATTAGGATATTACCTCACAAAATTCTTCCTTTGTACTACATCCATCTAAATTCACTCTTTATTATTACACTTACATGAATTTATATATATTTATATAACCCTTGTTCCAATGTAGATATTCCCCCCTATATGATGGAATATCTACAAATATGATATATATAAATTAATATTACTTAGCACACATATATATTTTGGACACCCACTTGAATGGCTGACCAAAATGCACTAGATAAAAATACCATAAAATCACAAATCACAAATACCCAATTAAAACAACCAAATGAAAAATGTCGAATAAACCTTAAATAAAACATATGGAGAATCCACTACCGTCAACAATAATGGAATGAAAAAGCCTTATTCAAACACCACAAAACATAGAAATGAAGAACTATCCAATGGAAACAACAAAAACATGTTAGGGTTTGACCAAGGCTCGCACAAAATTCCATGGATAATGAAAACCTAGAAAAGTAGAAAATAGAGGAGAGAGGATGAGGTAATGATCGTACTGCTGAATATAGCACTAGAAATCATGGGTGAAATTTTCCCTTAATTGGAGAGGAGGGGGATCCATAGTGTGATAGACAGTTCATTGTTTGAGGGGTGTCGCACGACACCAAGAGAAATGGTGGGTGATCGAGTAAAAAGGGACAAAGGGGGAAATAGATTTAGGTATTATTATTAATATATATTTTATTTTATTTTTTAGTATGTTATATTTTATTTTATTTATTCATTTTATGTCTAAAAATTTCTTGGATTTTTTTGTACAATTATCTAAAATATGAGCCAACTATGGGCCTCTACTGGAGTATCTAGACACCCACATGGAAAGGTATTATGGCCATAAAAACCATATGTTATCCATATTATAGACTCTATAAAAAATATATACATCCTAGAATGATATGTGCATATTTTCTTCTAAATGTTTGATAATCGTGCACCTATGTTGAAAAATCCAAAATTTAAAATTTAAAATTAGGACTTGCTAAAATTTCCAAATTAAAGCTAAAAATAATTAATTGATTTAAAATAGTTAACACATTAGGGTTGAGGTGTCAAATTATCCCCACCATGACACTTTCTACCCCAAAAATTCCTAAATATTAAATTTATGAAGATATAAATAAATGAAAACAAATCACATGAAATGAAACGTCCACCCCCTGAAGATCCAAGACCCAATACTCACCCTTCAAACAAAACAATGAACCCAAAAGAGACTGAATAAGTCATTCTTAAATAAATGGAACTGTAATGAACAATTGTTTTATAAATCGAAATTAATTTTTTATAAATATGTCATGAAATCACATTATAATGAACAACTATGTGCTATGTTCTCTTTAAACAAATGTTTGCCACTTCTGTGTTTGGAATTTCAAAAATCTTACATACACCGTTGCAATCAGTTAGTTTTTCAAGAGTTCGATTGGGAAAACATTATTTTTGGTGAATAGTAACCTAACCTTATGAATCGTAACACACCCTTATGAATTTTGACATACCCTAATGAATAGTAACCATACCTAATTACAATATGTATATAATATTCATGTTGAAAGTTGGATATACCTATATTTTAGAATAATTAAATGAATGTTTTAAAACAGTTTTTTGATAATAAATTATGATTTTAATTAAAAATTAAATTAATCATATTTGGAAAATTATTTTTGAAAATTGGATTTCATTTTATTAGTATACACATCAAAAAATGGTTAGGGAAAATATTTCAGATTTTTCTAAAATACATGAAATTTTTGGTGAATAGTAAATTTCATTAATTTACCATATAAATACATTACAATTTAAATCCACTATTATTGAAAGCACAAGTAATATAGACATCCAAATCTCAAACTCATATGCTTTTATGGCTATTCATGGTCTTTTAATCATCACTATTTCTAGTCATGAGGGAAACGAAAAAACAAATGATTAAACAATTACAAAAACCCTCTTCTCCCCCCTCACCCCTCTTCTCTTCAGTCATCTCAAGCCTTGTGCCCTACCCATATTCTAACCAAACCTATCCTCATGATCATCCTTTAGGTAAAAAGTCCCATATACTCTTCAAAATACCAAAACCATTCCCTTTAAGAGGTTTTCAAAGGAGGAAGACTCAAGAGGTTATTAATAACAGTGGCGAACACCAACAGACTTATGGTAAGGGATCCCCTCCATTTCACTCATAGATCCTGATTTTCCACTATTATATGCCTTTTTATGTGTAATACATAATGATGGGGTATTATTATTCCCCCTATACTTCCCTCAAGTTGTCTAAGTGATTATAAACCCATTTTGTCTCTCATCAAGCCCTCTTATATACACACAACACCAAGCTAATAAACCATAATGAATTCCACCCGAACATTCATTGTTATTTCGGGTTGCCTTATCTTTCTATATATCAAAATGGTTTAATCTTATATGTTTACTTACATATTCTAAATTCTGTTTAGTTTTTAAAAATCCATTTATAATGACCCCTTTATAACTCTCTTTTGGGGATATACTTGATTACTAAATGATTCCCTCCTTAGAACATTATGATAAGAAAAACAGTATTAAGGGAAATTCTCTAATTTTTTAAAATTTTATGTAAATTCTATCCTTTTTTAAGCCACCATTTCCTTTATAAAATCATCCTTTTTATTATGAAAACCTTATTTGTTCAATTATGGTTTCATATAAAATATTTTCGTCTATTTTATTTAAAAATCCCTATAGTATTTTCTTTAATACTGTAGAAATGTTTTTTAATAGTAATGTTTCTCAAATAAATTTCTTATATGTTGTTACTTATGGTTGACATCACTTACCATTTTTATGCCTATTTTACCCTATAAACGTCCATTTATGTTCTAAACCCTTTCTTCTATAGATGTTTTCATGATACTTCCTTTTTTTCTTTATATCGTGATTGTGGTACCCAATTATTTACATGGGTACCCTTATGTTTATGTATTATGTATCATCATTTATGTGTAAAGAATATTAATGAAAATTTTGAGATGGGTGCATCCAGATATCACTCCAATGAATTGGGTAAATATAAGTCTCTTGAGATGCGATGTAAAACGAGATTGAGGGTTTTCCTTCACCCGTACTAAAATGGGAAATGGGATTGGCAGTTTTCCTTGACCCGGACTAAAGATATGTTTCATGGTTCTTCAACATTCTTGTGATTCCATCTTTATATGAACCCATGTTTATATTATATGATTTCATATGTTCCACAATTTTTATGTCATTATTCCCTGTCTCCAAACTAATCTGCTTAGGATGTATTGTTATATTCATTCAATTACTGGGATTTTTAGCTCATCCCTTTGTTCCAATATTTTCTAGGGTACCCAATGCAGATGTATGGTATCAAAGGATGTTTGGAGCTCTTTATAGGGATTAAATAAAGAATTTTTTTTGGCCCCATGTTTTAAATATCCTATTTTCGAAGACACTAGACTTAATGATCCTTGTCTTGAACTCCGATGTATAATTATGCATAAAATTATGTTATTTTTTATGTAAAAGGCCAGGGTTTCTATAGATGGTATTAGAGGATGGTATAGTTATTTTTACATATTAAAAGTAGATCACTTTAGTGAGAACCTTAAGGATGAGACTAAGTATAAAAAACATTCCTAAATTTTTGTATGTATAGAGTAAGTGGTTTCTCAAGAAAATACATCCCTGTCTAGATACAAAATGGAAGAGGCATCTCTAGCATAGATGTACCGAGAAGTCAAAACTCAAATAATGATTTTTGGGTTTGTCTCGGGGTATCCTGATACATGACAACGAGCATTGCTGCACTCTTGGAATTGACAGTCTTAGTGGATATTCTTTGGTAAATTCAACAGCATTGTACAAATCATTTTTAAGGGTATGAAAAATACTGTTAAAATATATGTTAGCAAATAGATCGAGGATAACTAAGATTTAAACAAAAGTTATAACAAGTTAGGATAGACTTATCTTTTAGCATATTATCCTTTTATGTTCAGAGTTTCCTTTTTATGCTCGATATTTATATATTCAATCCATCTAATTGTATATTTTAGATAATTCTGGGAAATAGAAGAACATGTTCACACAATCAATGTGATAAGCATTGTAAATATTTCCCTAATGATATCCATAATTTTATGGGAGAGGGTGCTCAAAACTTCATGACAGGACATGCTCATTTGTCTCAAATTATGAATAATAACATGAATCATGAAGAACACCCTCCCATTCCAAAAAATTGCACGTTTTGGTAGAATCCTTCATACAGGAAAGGCCTCCCATGTTTAGCAGATCTTCTGATCCCCTCCTCACAGAATAGTGGATTAACTCCATTGAAGAGATATTACCTATCCTCTAGTGCTCAAAAGAAGATAATGTTGTACTAGTGGTATATAATTTTTATGGGGATGCTTATCAGTGGTTGACACTGATCAATAATTTAGTGTCCCAAGAGGAAATTGATTCCATGGACCGTGAGAAATTTAAGAGGAAGAATTTTAGAATTCATTTTCCGTGAACCGTCTGTCTCAAGATAGAATGTGAGTTCCTCAAACTCAAGCAGATGGAAGATATTTCTGTGACTGCCTTCAAACCAGGTATGGACACTATGAGTTCATAATGATGCCCTTCATACTAAATAATTCTCCAGATACATTCATGGATTTAATGAATAGATTATTTAGAGATTACCTCAACAAAATTTTGGGAGTCTTTATTGATGATATTATGATATACTACAAGAGAAAGGAAGAATAAGAGGGGAATTTCAATACTATGTTAATGACTATGAAAACTGAGAAGTTGTGTGAAATGTATAGTAATTGTGAGTTATGGAAATAGGAAGTATCATTCATAGGGCATTTTATCAATAGTAAATGGATATATATGGACCCTTCCCAGACAAAGGCAATTCAATAGTGGCCTATGATATCTTCTATAACAGAGATCCAAAACATTCTATGATAAGCCGGGTATTATCGACAATTTGTGAAGAACTATTCATGATTTTCAAACCCAATTCCAAAACTAACACGAAAGGGATTAAAGTTTGTCTGGACTAAATAATGTTAAGACTGTATCAAGGTGTTGAAAAAGAGGCTTACCGCTACACCCATACTCACACTCCCAATACATGGAGAAGTCTTTGTGGTGTACAATGATGCTTCATTGTAGGTATTAGGTTGTGTGCTATTTAAAAATGATAAAGTGATATCCTACGGCTCAAGGAAGCTAAAAATATAGGAGATAAAGTATCTCACGAATGATCTGGAGTTGGCGTATGTGATCATAGCATTGAAAATTTGGTAGCATTATCTCTATAGGAGATGTGGGAGATATATACTGACAAGAATAGTACCAAATATATATTCACATAGAAAGATATTAATACGCACCAGTGAAGATGGATAGAGCTCACCAAGGATTATGACTGCTCAATCCACTACCATCCCGTTAAGGAAAACATGGTGGCATATGCTCTAAGTTGAAATAATCTTGCATCTTTATCAAGGATGATAACTGAAAAGTTTCTGATCTTCATAGATTTTAAGAGGATAGACATGGGAATCATTAAGGGAGGAACATAATCAATACATTCTAAAATGAATTCGCAAAAATATATAATGGAGAAAATAAAGGATGCGCACAGAAAGTATGTAGAACTTATGAAAAGGTTGAAAGCTATTAGAAATGGGGAATCCTCAGATTTCCTGACTGATGAGGAAGGAGCTTAAATATTTGGATCAGGATTATATATACCATATAATATAGAGTTAAAGAAGGATCTTCTGAATGACGCACATAGATTAGCCTTCTCTATCCACCAAGGTAGCAAAACGATGTATTAATCTATCCGATAAATCTTTTGGTGGGGGGAAATATGAAAAGAGAGATTGCTGAATATACATCAATGTTCCTAGTATGCCAGGTGGTGGAGGTTGAGAGGGAAAATTATAAGGTGATGATGCAAACACTACCCATTCCAACATGGATGTGTACAAAAATTACAATACTCTTTCACTAGACGTCCATGTACATCTAGAGGAAACAATGCTACATGGGTCATTATGGACCATCTAACAAAGACAAATCACTTTATTACAATTCGAGTGGACGTCTCATTGGATCAAATTTCACGGATTTATATCAAATATGTGTTTAGGATACATGGAGTTCCATTATCTATTATATCCGATCATGATCCTAGATTCACCTTGAAGTACTGGAAAAGTATCCAACATTCTCGACGCACTGAACTGAACTTCAGTGTGGTCTATCACCCTCAAACTGATGGAAAATATGACCGGACAATTCATACACTAGAAGATATGTGGAGAGAATGTTCTATGGAATTTAAAGGAGGATGGGACAAATATCATCCACTCAATGAATTATCCTACAATAACAGCTCCCACATGAGAATATGAATGGCACCAAATACATCTCTTTATGGGAGATGGTGTAGAACATCAACGTGTTGGGATGAAGTCAGTGAGTGTGAGCTTCTAGGACCTGAAATGGCTGATGAAATGGCAGGGAAGGTGAAAACCATTCCGATTCATATCACAGAATTCCAATATTCATAGAATAGTTTTGCAGATAATCATTAATGAGACCACGAATAAAAGTTGGATACATTGTATTTGTACGCATATCTTCGTGGAATATGTTCATGATGTTTTGAATGAATGGGAAGTTAAGTCCATTGTACATCGGCCCTTGTAAGATTATTAATAGTGTCAGGGTTGTGGCCTATAGACTAGAAATTCCACCTATCATGAAAAAACTACCTGATGAATTTCATGTATCCCCCTTATGTAAGTAAATACTAGACCATTCACATGTACTCTCTTCAGAGGTGGTACGGTTTGAAGATGATATTTCTTATGAGGGCCAGCCATTGAAGATCTTGGATCATAGAGATAATGTTACATGTAACAAGACTTCTCACATAGAAATTGTACTATATAGAAACTCTAAGTATGAAGAGGAAACACAGGAACTAGAGGAGGCAATGAAGGAAAGGCACCCACAACTGTTTATGGCCTAGAATGTACAACGATATTTTGAGGGTGAAATTTCAAAAGGGGGGACAAATGTAACGACCTGATGTTTTATAAATAGAAGTTAATTTCTTACAAAAATGTCATGAAATCACAACATAAGTAAATAATAAGTTCTATGTGATATTTAAACATAAGGTTGCCACTTTGGTGTTTGGAATATTTAAAATATGACATACACAGTTGCGATTAGTTATTTTTTTGGAGTCTGATAAGAAAAACTAAATTTTTGGTAAATTGTATCAGACCTTTATGAATAATAACATACCCTTATAAATAGTGACATAACCTAATGAATATTAATCTTAACTATGATAATATTAAATTAATATTTAGGTTGATAGTACAATATAACAATATTTTAGAATATGTAAATGAAGGTTTTAAAACTGGTTTTTGATAAAAAATTATGATTTTAATTAAATATTTAATTAATAATATTTATAAAATTATATTCATAAAATGGATTTCAATTTTGGATTCTAAACATGAAAAAATGGATTGAATAAATTTTGGGATTTTTATGAAATACTTGAATTTTTTTTGAATAGTATAATACATTAATTTACAATAAAAATACATTATAATTTAAATCCACTATTCCTAACATCAATGTGGTGTAAGCACCAAAATCTCAAACTCACATGAGTTTATGACTATTCTGGGCCATAGATTCATCATTATTTCTGGTATTGAGGGAAAATAAACAACTAACGATGAAAAAATATAAAAACCCCATCTCCTCCACAATAACCCCCCCACCTCTTCTATTCTTTCCTCTCAAGCCTTGTGACTTTCCAATATTCTCCCCAAATCTCTCAATAAGCTCCCCCTGTTAAAATTCCCTTAGTCTCTTCAAAATACAAAAACCTATCTCTTAAAGAGGTTCTCAAAGGAGGTAGATTCAAGAGGTCATTAATAGCAAGTGGAGAACACCAATGAACTTAATGTTAAGGATCCTCTCCATTTTACTCTAAAATCAAAATAGTCTTCTATGTTATGCATTTTTATGTGTAATACCTAATGATGGGTTATGATTACTCACCTCCCCCATACTACCATCATGATGTCTATGTGATGAGAAACCTCTTTTCTCTCTCATCAATTCCTCTTAGGTACACCTGACACCAAGCCAATAAATCGTAATGAATTAGACCCGAACATTCTTTGTTCTTTCAGGTTTCCTTATCATTATTTATATAAAAATGGAGTTACCTTATCTATTTATGTACATATTCTAAATAATGTTTATTTTTCCAAAATTCTTTTATGAACACCCCTTCATCAATCTTTTTTTGGGATACTCATTTGTTTTAAATGATTCCCCCCTTAGAACATTCTGATAAGAAACCCTATATTAAGGGAACTTCCTAAATATTTACCAAATTTCAAGTTCACTTCATCCTCTATTTTACGACACAATTTCCTTTATAAAATTAGTCTTTGTTATTATGAAAACATTATTGGTTCAATTATGGATTTACATTAATGGTTTTCTTCTTTTCTATTTTAAATGCTCAATTGTATTTTCCATAAAACCGCCCAATAATGTTTTAATGCTAATGTTCTAAAATACATTTCTTATATGTTGTCACTTATGTTCGAGATCACATATTATGTTATATGGAAGATATACTCTATGATCATCCATGTATGTTTTAATACCTTTCTTCCATTGACACATTCATTATAAGCCCATTTTTTATGCTTTGTTCCATGATTGTGGCACCCAATTCGTTCCATCGGTACCCTTATGATTATATATAGTTGACTATGTAGGATTATTTATATGCAAATAATATTCTTGAAATTGTTGATATGGGTGATCCCAGATAATGCTTCATTGCATTGGGTAATGTTATGTCTCACGAGATGCGATGCGAAATGGGATTGGAAGTTAGCCTTGACCCCCACTAAAATAGGAATCACAATTGGTGGTTCACCATGACCCATACTAAAAAAAAAGTAGGATTGCTGGTTATCCTTGACCCATAATAAAATGGGATTTGGAATTGTCAGTTAATCTTGAATTATACTAGAGACATGTTTTAGGATTTTTCCAAATTATATGATTCCGTGTTATTATGATCCCTTTTTTATATGATATGATTTCAACTGTTCCAAAAAATTTATTTCATTATGCCATGATTCCTAACTCAGGTGATTAAGCTGTATGCTTATTTTAATTCCCTTAATAGGATTTTTAGCTCATCCCTTGGTTTATGTGTTCCCTAGGGTTCCCTAAACAGATATAAGGGCTCAAAGGAAGTTAGGATATATTTATAGAGATTAAATAAAGAAGTGCTTTTTAGCACCATGTTTTTTGTTTTATGTACCTAGTCTTCCAAGACACTAGACCAAATGATCATTGTATTGTACTCTGATGTATAATTATGCTTAAATTGTATTTTGTATTGGGTCTCTATAGGAACTACACCAAAAGTGATAATGAATGAGGACCATTTAACTGACATTATCTGACAAAAGAATCAATTAAAGAGGGTTAAATCTCCACACACAACCTCAAGATAGCGAACAACACTAAAATTATCCTAGAAATAATGAAAGGGTCTCATCATGTTATGTTAGGGATCTAAAATAGAATCTATCACATTATAAATTCTCTAGGACACCATGTACCACTACCAGGGTCAGTCGGGAAGAAACAAAGTGACACCTTGGTGGAAAAATGAAAAATTCACCAAGATAAAACATAAGGACCATCATACTTAGTTCATAGCGTGCTTCTCCCTAGAGTAGTATCCCCACAATTTTGGAAATGTGTAATTATGATATCCCTAAACCAAAAATTTGGGGTACCCAACAAAATAACTTCAATCTGAACACTGAATAAAACCAGAACACATTTGATCTATAATACACAAGAATCTGAAAATGAGAAGCACTAAAAAACTAAAATTCATGCAAAGGAATATTCTCCCTTTAACAGTTCATGTCTATAGAGGATAAACATGTATATGTTAGGAAATAGGCTACCAAACTCACAAAGAGAAAAGCGTCCCAAGGAAAAAATCACAGTATGGGAAAACTTATTGGTCTCCAGTCAAATGATGGAGAAAACATGTTGGGCGTACATCCATCACACCTTGAAACTCTTGAACTGAGTCAAGTGATTCACTCTGAGACCTAATATTAGAGCCCTGATTTGTTGACACAATTTATTCACCACATTCAAGAGCTCATTATCTCCTACTAAAACTCCTCCTTTTAGAAACACAACTTATATATCTTCTTCAAGTATCACAAGTTTCCACACCGATTAGAATCCCTCCATATATTACATTAAAATGGATTAGAGTTCCCAAAATGAATACACAAGAAAAAATGGCAGAGTGTTACTTCAGATGAAAAATAAAAAATAAAAAATGAGACTTTTCTATAATAAATTCTATTATATCCTAGTGCTCATCATAGGGGAAACCTCCATGGGAACCAAAATAAACTAGTCTATCAACTAAACCTGACTTTGTGATGATACCTTCCCTGATGAAAGAACATGAACCTTGATCAGTATATTATGGCTGAAAATAAAATATATGATCTTTAAACTGATCACATTACATTTTCACAAGAGAAAAGAAAACTAGATCATTGAAGTGGTCAACATTCCCCTTATCTATCAGTAGAAATTTTGACGAATCTTCTTGATCTTCCACATCCTTACCCATTACTTCCCCAAGAATAAAACATTATATGCATGTGTACTTGAAGCTCACCCAAGTCATCCAAACTCACAATGAGGATGGGATAATCAAATTCCACTAATCATATCCTAGTCATGTTCTTTCAAACATACCCAAGACAACTCCCTATCTCACGACATTTGGAGTTTCTTAAAAATATAAAGACACACTCTAATTCCCCAAGACACTCCATAGAAAATAATAGAACTAAATAAATATAGAAAACATGCAATGATTGAGAATATAATTGCTCCACCGCACAACATGAAGTCTAGGAAAGGATAAATACTAGAATAGGATCCTTAAAATCCTTCAAGTCTTTCTATGAAATTTACTCTAAACAATGTAAATCATAAAACCAAATAAACAAAAAACAAGAACATAAGAAATTAAAATTTAAAACCAAACACCAAGATCATTATTCAATATAGTAAAAATTCCCAAAATATGTTTTAAACCCCTGTTATTTTTGAAAATTAGTCAATTTAAAAAATTGATTTCCAATTTCAAAACTAAAACTATTCCAACACATCCACCTTAATACCAAAATACCAAATCCACCGTCCCTTTTAAAATAATAATTCTATGAAAAAACCCCATGTAATCAATTTTTAAATTCCATAAATCATTTCATCACCCCCTAAACCATTTTTCCAAATAATATTTATTTTTCAAATTACACTTTTTAAATAAAAAATATACAATTTGTTTTTCATTTTGACTTTTTTTCCTAAAATGGATTTCCTTTCAAAATTCACACACACTGACCAAAATAAATCCTTATAATAACTCAATTTAAAAATCATGGGATAGGTAACTAGAGTCGATACATAACCCATACACGTGGTTTAGAAAACCATGCCATACTAAATAACCAACCACTATAAGCATATGTAACCACACACTCGAGTTCCACATGTGTTTCTACTGTGAAATCCCACCGTATGACACTGGATCACATCCAATTTCACTCCCCGTCCATATGAATGAAATTAAAATACTCAAGTTAAGAATTAACCCTAGTAACTTGAGGATCGATATGAGAAAGAGTTCAAGATGGTCTTATTATACATTCAGCTCGAGTCATGATAGTTATATATCAAAAGTACTTTATTCCCTCAAATAATAAAGGGATCGTCCAATACCATGTTATAATGATACATTCAAGGTTAACCCCAAAAAGTAACCTAAGTCAACCAACAATATAGACCGAGAAGCATTCCTGATCCTCCCAAGCTGAATACTACATTCAGGAATCAAGAATACTAAATTGGGAAAGATTTTGTCTATGAAAAATTGATAAATGAAAGAATAAAAATAGATAAAATAAAACAAAACTGAAATTGTATAAGAAATAATATTGGGCATACCTCCATGTGACCCCTTAATTCACCTACAACCATTGGACCAATGCCACACCATATGACCCATGTTAGAGTTGGAAGACGCACTAAATGATTAAAAAGATATATCTATAGGCATGATTTTGAAAACTCAGTTGGGATTCATCAATAAACTATTCCCTATACCTTTACATTAAAAATAGGACCACACCATGATATTTTTAAAATATATTATATAAAAACAATATTTTCCATTCTTCTCAAAATCACGTAATGAGATTATATTTTTATGAAAAATGATATTCTGTTATACATCCAAAACATTTCCCAAATCATAATAATAAATTTCAATAAATTACTTTTAAAGATAATTAGTTATAGAAAGGTTATTTTAACATGGAATTCAATGTGATATTCACATTATAAATATACCTGAATGTGAAGGAATATAGAGTAAATGTAAAATAATTTCCAAGGAATATCATATGCTTGTCAGGAAAACCTTGGAAAAACATATCATACCAACACATAATCAATTTCTACCAGTACTAGTTATTGATAAACACATCCCTAATACCCAAAAACACCCTCACTCAATCGAATAATGGAAAATACCAAATGGAGTTAGGTTATATATGCAGGGCCACTAGCCAGTGTACAATCTCAACTAGTGAAATATATGTACCTAAGATTCAACCTAACTACCCTATCCTACCCATTATATTTAAAAAGACTATGAGTTTTATTAAATTATAATATTTATATATATCAAATTATTAATTTAAAAAAACATTTTCTTTCTAATATATTAACTATAACCATAATTGAATCCCCTTTTTATATCACACATCGATGAAACACACACCTCTTCACTAGGTACATAAAAGAATCCAAAAATTTATCACAGAAAAGACATTTCCAAATCATACGTCTGACCTCATGAAGGGTTTTCCATTTCCATAAAACGATTTAAAAGTTTCAATCATGCATCTTAATTTAAAAAATGAATACATTCACATTAAGAACCCCTATTATATAAATCCATTTAGTTCAAAAGTATTTAAGAAGAAAAATCGAACAACTAAGAAACAATACATTTAGAAAGAGGATTTAAAGCATTCTTTTGAAATAGAATACCGTGTTGAATTCGTAGAGAAATCATGTATATAAACGAAAATTCCATTTCTAAATGACACATATATTTTTCAGAGCATATGAATACTAATAATAAATCATACTCTTAAAATATTCAAGAAATTATGGATTACCGATTAAACTCTCATTCATCTGGAACCATCTTCAAAACATGCTACCTTTTGATGATGGAAATTTAAACCAACTTTTTACACATACAAACACATGATTATATATTTATATATATATCCCTAGCAGTAATATAGATATTACCCTCTTAATTAGGTAATATTTAGAAATATGCTATATATATGACATTCACATGCATATGTGTGTAGGTCACCCTCAAAAATGGTGGTCCAGAAGGAAAAAGAAAAACAAACCAGAAACTCAAAAAAAATGTAATTAAAAATCAACCAAAAGAAAAAAAATAAGAAACCTAAACCAGACCAGATGGTGTACCCACTGCCATCAATGAATGTGGAAGGAACCTGTCATAGAAAATCTCCACTACCATTGTGAACCAAAAACTAACCAATGAAACCAAAAAAATTGATAAGGTTTATCTAAGGTGTTCACAAAAAAAAGAGATAAATAAAACCAATAGAATTGGAAAATATTGTAGGGAAAAATTGGAGAAATGTGTACCAGTGAATATCACAATTGAAATTTAGGGAGAAATTTCCCCCAAGAGGGAGAGGTGTGGGAGACCATGAACAAGGGAAGTTCCTTTGGCCAAGTGGTGTCACACGACACGGAGGTGAGTGGTAGGATGATTGGGTAAATGGAAATGGGGAGGAAATAGATTTAGGATTTTATTATTATTATTATTATTTATTTATTTATTTATTTATTTTATTTTTCTTTTTAATGATGAAAATTTGGAATGATTTTCCAAAGAGTTCACATAAAAAGATTCTTTACTAGAGGCCTTAAACACCCCACATGGGAAGGATACATGGTTAGGGAAGCCATGCAACAATTATGTGTTCATATTTACTAAAAATTAATAACACCGTAGTAAGGTTTGTGCAATATTTTTATTAATTGTACATCGATAGTTCGCCTATCTAGAAAAAACAAAAATTTAAAATTTAAAAAATTAAAAGATCTAAAAATAAAAATAAATGATAAAAATAATTTATTATTAAAAATAGTTAAAATGTTAGGTTAGGGTGTGACAACATTATTTTCCATTTCAAACATTTTGGAAATGATAACGTCTCTCATGGGTATATATGAAATATCATATCTATGAATAAATCTGTTCACTTTCAATGTCAAAAATTAAATAATGAT
The DNA here is from genome assembly GCA_963277665.1 of Viscum album. Classification (NCBI taxonomy): domain Eukaryota; kingdom Viridiplantae; phylum Streptophyta; class Magnoliopsida; order Santalales; family Viscaceae; genus Viscum; species Viscum album. The sequence goes on along the minus strand of OY728155.1, from coordinate 377,680,227 downwards.
TTTATAAAAGTAAATAATGAATAAATATGATATTGAGGAAAAAAATATTACTCTATATGTGACTTTATTATATTCTATGCACGTGAAACTGACATTCCCTAACATAATATGTATGAGAAAATAAAATTTTTCGTAGTCAAAATAATGGTAAAAATAAAGTATTATCATAAAAACTATAACAAGATATTAAAAAATGATAATATATATTAATATATATATATATTAATATTTTTACGGTATAAATTAATAACATTATAATTGAAATAATTTAGGATTTTTAAGAATGTTCACTTGATGGGAATTGTAAGTAACAAATTTCATAAAAATTTGCATTCCATTGAGATAGATTTTAAGTTAATCACTTATTTACATGTATGTTTCTTTTATAATACCAATCATATAAATTTAGAATTTTTATTTTTTATTCATGATGATTAATCTTCCAATTAGTTATAATTATTTTATGTATTTATAATTAAAAAGATAAAAAAATTGTCAAGGATTTAATTTGGAATATCATAAATTTAGTGGTTACATTAAATTTATTTGATTTAATTTTACAATAAATTATTAATAAAGAAAATAATTTTTCTTATCCTCTCTATATTTAAGAGGTTTCCATAATTTGTTCAAAATTTGCTTCTGTTTCACATGATTCAAGAAAAGAAATTTTTTAAGTAAAAAATAAAACCTATTTTTCCTTTTGATCAACTATAATTTAATTCAATTTTCATATTTTTCAATATTATTTTACAAAATACCATTTACATAGTCAAATTATTTATTTTGGAAATTATAATTTATCCTTTTCATTTTAAAACGTTTCAACGAAATCATTAGAATGTTTTCTGGAAAGGAACTTATCAACTTTTTTATAAAATATCAAAATGGATGTTGGATTTTTAACCTTTAAGGTAATATAATATAGTCCCAAATCTATATATATTTAAGGATATTTATATCTTATATAAGTATTTTTATGTTTTAAAATGAAGGAATATAATAATATATATTATTTTAACATTTCAACTCTATTTACATTATAAAGGATAAGATTTTAATACAAAAAGATATTTTTTTATGTGTGAATGGTCATTTCATATCTCCAAATAATTTTTTAAATATTAAAATTCACATGAAGCATTCACATTTTTTTTATTGGAAAATTAAATTTCACTAACATATCCATATATATTTTATCTGGGATATAATTATTTTCATAACCGTATCTTATATATATGCATGTTTTTTTATTCTGAAAGTCATTTTATTAAATTTGGAAATATTGATATTCCATATTCACTACTCATTATTAATATTTACTGATATAAAATATTATTTTTTAATTCAATTTTTCATTTAATATATGATGAATTAATTGGACTTGTAGTTAATAATGATTACTACTTATAGATAACCCCTATAAGCATTGATTGTTCTCATCTGAAAAATAATATAGCCAAAATTTTAAATGGGGGTTTTGGGTATACCTACCCATTGATTAAATTATATTGGAATAAAATCATGATGGTGTAGATATCAAAATTTAGGAGACCAAGATGTTTAATATTCACCATTTTATGCAATGAAAATCCAATTATTATGATCTATGAGATTATTTCAGTTATATAATCCATATATTCATTTCATGACCATGTTATAGAACAAATGGAAGGTTTTTTAGTTATCTACCACTTCATATTTATTATTATTTATTTAATAATTATATTATACACTACATATAACTGATACTAATAATTTTAGATTTCTTTTTTTTTTGATTCCTTTTAAAAAATTATGAATATGAAATAATAGAATGTGTTTTAAGGATACAAAACATTTAATTTTATTTTCTTTTAGGTTTTAGTCCTAATGTAAAATTTCCATCATTAATGTATATAGATCTCAAAAACTACTAAAACAATCAGTAATTTGGTAATAGATCCCTTGTAATTATGCACATTTAAAAAATTATCAATAACTCTGGGTTATTGGGGTTTGATGTTTTATAGTTGGTATTAGAAATATTTTATTAGAAACCTTGAGAAGTAGATTTAATAAAACATTGATCAGGAAACATAAACCTAAAAAATGATATGATGATATGTATAATTTATGAACAATATAATCAGTTTTTTTGAAACTCATAGATTATTAATATTTCCTTACAATACATCCAAATATAGACAATAAAAATGGGAGTGGGTTTTTTAATAGATGTATCTTGCATTAATAACCTCAAAAATAGTTGGTCAAGTATATATCGAACATCACTCTAGTTTACTATGAGTGTACCCCCACTAAACTCCATTTTGAAACTCCCAGGGGACATTCATTAGTAAATTTACATTTTTATTACAATCCATTATGATTTATTTGTTGGTTTATGTAATTTATAAACAACTAAACCATGTTTAGTATTCCAAGATTAAAAATGATCAAATTTTCAATTTTTGATAAATTTTACCCTATATTTAGAAATATATATTGTGATTTTATATATATAATGTTATTATAAAATATAATATATTATATTAATTAGAAATCAAGACTATTTGAATGAATGGTATCAATAATCATATCTAATGTTGAAATTTACTAGGTGAGATTACCAGTAGAAATTTTCAAAGATCTGATTAGATTGTGGGTTAATTAGGGTAGTTGACCAAGGCTTTGACTAATAATCCTGAACATATGGGGAAAATTGTTATTTTATGTCCTAATATACCAATTATTTATCATTAAATGTGACATTACAATGTACCTTAGTGGAATTACTTATCTAGTGGTATCCAAGCAGTGAAATTGTTTCCTTGAAATGATATTTTTGTCTATGGTTTATGATAAATGGGAAATGGTTTATCTAAAAATATATTTAATCTAAAGTGATTCTTATGAATGGGTGTAATTGATCTGGAATATGAGGGAGGAAGATGTAAAATAAATCCTACAATATATATATATTATAATTCAACATTACTTCAAAATATTTACCTCATGTCCAATTAACTAAAATGATGTGAATGTTCATCAATTCAAGGAAAAGTAAATAATAATGTGTTGGGTAGTAGTAGGATACCTTTAACATAACATCTAGGTGTTCTATACATTACATATGTAATAAATAAATAATTGATGATTGATGATTTATTTTAACATATTACAACAAGTCTCGGAAGGGAACTAGTTTCTCAAACTTATTCATCATATGATAAAATAATTTTAGCCACAAATAAAAAAAAATACAAGAATTATAGATACTATATTTTTTAGGGAAAATCTAGAGGATAATATTTATACCTAACACAAAAAAATTGGATGGATTAAAAGTATAATAAAAGAACTAAACATTTTATATCATGTGAAAATTATGGAAGGAAAAATCGTAGAAAATGATTATAGGACATGGGATATTTTTACAAGTTCATATATGAGGTTCATACAGCCAATGAATATATGGAAATTAATGAGTAAACAAATATCTATTTCTTCAACTATAATATAATGGGGAATTTTTAAAACTAATTTCCCATGTTTAAAGAGAACTAACCACATAAGAGTACGGGGGTAGAATGAACAACTTATAAAATTTATACAATTTTAGTTTATATTCATATAAATGTGGAAGTAAGGGATTTAATCATGTCATTAAATTTAAAAAATTATGTATTTCATTCTATATATTCATAAACTAATTTATATTCCCTTTTATTCAAGAAAATTTGATATTTCCCTAGCACCATAACAAAGACGTCGTTAGTCCAAAATAGAAGTTGATGTATCACTATAGTAAGTTTGTGTTAGGACATTTCCCATATGAAACATAAACATTCTATATTTTTAAACATTATTATTATATATATGGTTGACACTAATATAATACATTCCTTGAACTATCGTTCCAAATATATTGAATTAGTTTTCAAAAAGAAATAAATTAATATTAGTGATGGAGATAGGGAATTATATATAATTATAGTGGGAAATATATAATATGGGTATTGAAATGATCTAAAAATGGTAAATTTTTTGAATGATTTTCCTAGGTAAAAAGTGTTGGATAATCTATATATTAAAAAGGTAGTCATAAAGTTGAGTAGATACCTAATATATATGAATATAAAGATTTATTTACTGAGGAATTACCTGGGCATCCCCAAGAGCATAAAGTTGAATTTTACAATTATTTACTCTCATAAGAAAAAAATATATCAAAGACACTCAATAAAATGGACACTATATAATTAGTGGGTTATAGAATAAACTATATGAGTTCTGGGATAAATAATTTTTTTGACATAGTGTTTCACCTTGTAGAGACCCTGTTTTTTTATTAAGAATAAATATAGATCTATAAGGGGATACATTTATTAAAGACAAATAAATTCCATTATGATAAGGAACATGTACCCTACGGAAAAGTGGAGAATTTTAAAATTATTTAATCACATGATAACCCATGAAAATTAATGTGTTTTATAATAATTTTAACACGGTATAGCCATTGGAAGAGGGATGGGTTTTATAAACAACTTTTCATCTTATTGATAAACTATTCAAAGAAATAATTAGAATAGTGTAATTGGATCTTATCCCTAGTAAAGAATAAACTATATCAAAAATTTACATGTTTCATTGAAATATAGTTTTGAGCTGTCTTTTAAAAACATTTCTTAAGGGAAAAATATTTTCTTCTTTGAAAATTTATTTTAATGACATATTATATTTTGAAAACCTATTTCATTTAAAATAACTTTGAGAAATTTTGTATGATTATTTGGAAACAAATCTACACATATTAAAGAATAAATAATATTGAAATTACTTTTACTTTAAAATGAGCTTAAAATTACATTTAGGAACGTTTATGAAAACTTTTTTAGAAAATATGGATTTAAAAAAACAGATTTCCGACCAAACAAATTTCTCAAAAACAGTTTTTTAATTATATTTTTGTATGAAAGTGTGTAAAATTATAACATTAAATGGATATAAAAATGAATAAAAATACGATATGTAAATTCAGTTTTTTATTGAGATATGAATCATAATATTTTATCAATGGTTGCATAATCATAAATAATCAATATAAGTAATGAGATTGTAGTAATAAAGTAATACCACTTGTCTAACCATAAATCCTTATAACCCATAAAATAATGAAATTAATGGAAGAAAAAAGTATCATTAAAACAATAATATTCACAACATAACATTTCAAATAGTATTATAAACAACATTTAAAATAATATGGGAGCATTACATAACTTGTGTATCTATGGAATGCTGAGAAAAAATTACCTTACTAATTAGGTATCTTTTGAATCATAATCCCCATGAAATATAGATCATAAAATTGATATGTAAATAAAAAAATTAATAATAACAATCTTATAATACATTCATGGTTGTTATATACACTACTCATAATAAATGAATGATGAATAAGGCATAAATCACACAGAAATAAAAGTGAGAATTGAAATACCCTTACAACTTGAGTAACTTTTCAATCGTGGGATACATGAATGAATAATCTCAAATGAAACTTTTAATATCATGAAATAAATTAAAGTCCAGAAATTAAATTTCATAGTATATTATATAAATTACACAATAAGAATTAGTAGTGAATATAGAATATATCCCACATAAATAAAAATGAGATGAGAAAATCCTTTCCCTAAGTCTTGACATTATTTGTATTGGTTAAATCCACCTATATAATAAATATTATTTTATAATAAATAAAAAATATTAATTTATTATTATATATAAAACCATTTATTATTTAATTATTTCAATATATTACATATTTATTAAAAAATTGATTTTAATCTTACGTTTTGGGTAATAACCGCCTTTATTTTCAAACATATTTTGAATTGTTATTATTGAGCCTATAGCTTGAATATTGCTTTATTTAAATCCAAAATGTATAACATGATATAAATATCATATATAATGGGAATATATTTATTTTCAATAATCAATTAAATACATAAGTATGAGATAAAATAAACAAATCATGGAGACGATAGACTGTACATATGCATGAACATTATTCCCATTTTCTTGTTATATTTTCAAAGAATGAATTGTAAATGATATATATATACATATATATTATTTATATTTAAATTAATATTTAATATATATCATATTTTTTTTAAATAAACACAACATTAATACATTCTAGGAAACGTGGGAATGAATCACATCACTTTTCAGGAGGTAGTAATCCACATATCCACAAAGGATGTTACTGTATTCTAACAAATTGGAAAGAATGAAGGTATGTGTTATATAATAAATACGAAAAAAATAAAGATATGATCAATATAATATATATCATATTAAAATTTTATGTAAATCATTATTACAAATAATGAAATGTGGTACCGAAAGAATGAAGGACATCAATTGAAGAGGTGGTAGTCCTCTGTACACACAGATGAAGATTGCACGAACCATTTGATTGTATTGTTTGTGATTATAGGGAATAAATTTAACATAAAAAATCTTCGTATATTTATGATATTTAATTTATTATATTATCGAAGAATAATATGATTTTTTTGGGTGAAAAAATAAATAAAACAAAGGTGCTTGTTTAAGGACGTTACCTCTTATTTGGGTAACTCCTTTTAGTTTGCAGAATAGGACTTTCATTGTTGGATTTTGGACCAACAAGAGGCTTTTATATTGAGAGGAGAGAATTTTATAGTTCATTTAAAAGTGTTTAAATGATCTAAAAGTTCTCACTAGGGTGAAGATGTTAGGGAGTGAATTCTCTTTCCTAAGTTGAGTAGATGAAACAGTAAAAATTTCAAAAAATAATTGTGTGATATCAATGTTTTTACATACCAAGAGGCCTCCATGGCATAATAAATTAGATCCATTTATGTTTAAGATATAAATATTTCCATCCAATGTGTTTTTTTGTAAGTTTTGGGTCATTTTAACGTCTTATTCTCTAATTTAAACCACTAAGTAAACATGTTTCTACCTGAACCGCTGTAAATAATATTAATCTCATTCACTAATAAATATTATTAAAAATTAATTTGACCTTGTTATAAATTATATATTATTTTGATTACAAATATTTAATAAAATTTTTTATAATTCAATTAATATAACTAGTAGAAATTAATTTAAACTTAATCCCACAGATGTGATAAGAGAAGTAGTATTTAAAGTTAAAATGTTCGAAATTAGAAATGTTTTTATATATAATTTCAATGTGAAATTGACTCCAATGAGCTAATATTTTAAATAAATTTATAAATTAATTAAATCTAAATTAATCCAAATAAAAATACAATTTATCTATATAAATAAATTAAATGATTAAGCAGTTTTTAATTAAAATATTGGACTTTTAACTATTCAACCAAAAATAATACATATCAAAACATACAAAAATAACATCATAAGATAATTTTGAAATTCAAGTTGAAAAAATAATGTTTATTTTGTAAAATATAATTTATTAAATTGTAAAAAATTCAATACAACATAGGTGTGGTATTAAATGGTGGTAAAACTATTTTTTAGTAAAATATATCATTTTATGCATAAAATTGGAATTATTCATATCTATTTTAAAGATAACACATAATATGTATTTTAAATAGTTTACTGAATATATAATATATATATTTCAATAAAATTATTCAGAAAATTTCTTTTAAAAAAATTATTGAGAAAATATGTGTTTGTATATCGAAAACAAATTTTATATAAGGAATATCGTTATTTTCAAATAGAACTTAATTTCATTTACAAATATTTGATAACCAAAGATACATTTTATATACTTATATAAAAAATTACATTTACAATTTAGTTAATTGTATTCTAAACATCCCTTTGAATGGCTTAGTGATAACTATAATACAATTTTTATAATAATATTAATAGTATATTATAGTTTAGTAAATCTCTGTCTCTTGTGTAACACAATATTTCAAAGGAAATCTACATTGTGTATAATAATAGCCAAATGTTTTGTGTACCTAAAGATAATATATGTTTTGTGCATAGCAAAAATCTCAACATTTTGTTTCATAAAACAGAAGAAAAATTTAGTGGTTTCATGTAATGAAAGATATATACATTGTTGTGGGAATTAAAAATTACCAAAAATCATAAATTGATTCAAAAATCATATTTCAGAAAATATTATCATATTACACATGATATGACACATATGGTTCCATTTGAAAAATATCTTGATAAATTTTTTTATTGGGGAACTCGACGACCACTATTTTCTTCTCCAAATACCCCCAAAAGTCTAGGAGTCATAATCACGACATGTCCATTAAAACCTAAATAGCATGTTCCAACTTTCCATATACCTATTGGGGTAAATATATACTCAGAAAAAAATTTCTAACCAGGGATTTCAAAGAAATAATAATGATGTATAGCATGAATCACGGTATTAAAATACAAACTATGGTACCTCTTGAAAATGGAAAATCTCCTACACATACATCTCACCCAACTAATTCATAGAAATTGTTTCCCGAATAGGTTTGAAATTGGATAACTTTTTTAACCATCCCACAATTTTAGTAATATCATCATTCTTCAAAGGTATCCTTATAAGACCCTCTAGAAAAGTACATAGTAATGTCATTCGACATCCATTCAAGAGTGGGAAATGGTTGTAGTATCCCACAAGGACATTGATGCCTGAACTTCACCTTCTGAAATCTACAACATTGTGCCACAAACCCTAAAGTTTTCCATTTCTTGATCCTACCCCAATACCATCAATGCTGTTAATGGTACATTTTTGTCAAACTAGAATGTTCTTCCAACTTCATGGCATGAAACTCATGCATCAGCTCTTCTCGCATACTCATAGGAATAACAACATGGTTCCTGACATAGATAATCTCATCCTCATCTATATTCCTATTATAAGATGTATTACCACCATCAAATATTTCCATCAAATAAAAATACTCCATATCCTCATAATTCCTCTACCTAATTCAGTTAAAAAGTATATAATCAACTAATAATGATCAAATTTTTATCTTATTCTGGATCTCTTGAACCTCAATTTTAATCTCAACTAACAAGTTTATCATCTTCCTCTCTGAAATGGGCTCATGAACTGTATGGGTCTATTTATTCCAACTCAATGTGTTGACAACATTGTTTCCCTTCCTTGGTGTATAGGCTAACTCGAAATCAAAAGACATAAAATATTCATCCCATCTCTATTACAGGAGATTCATATCACACTGTGAAAATAAGTATCTAAATTTTTGTGGACTATATACACTATAAAAATATCACCTAATATGTTATCCAATAACAAATTAATGCATCTACCAAAATTATAACTCAATGTCATGCGTACTGCAATTGTTTTCATGTGGCCTTATCTTCCATAAACCTTATTCCACTAATCAATCTCAATGAATCAACACTACTCCATCTCTGATCCTAAACGTATCACAAAACATTGTATACTCCTCACCCAACTTTTGTATGATCAAGATTTGTGTTTTAGTAAATAGATTTTTCAATTTATATAAATAATTATCGCAACATCCATACCATTAAAACATTACCCCCTTCTTGGTAAATTATTAAATGTTGTGCTGCCCAATGAGAAAATTCTTAGATAAACCTACAGTGATCACTCACTAACCTCAAAAAGTGTCGAATATAAAAAAATGGTATGATACCAATAATCCACTACTTAACCATTATATAGGTCAAATGTTACACCATAATATGAGATGATTTGAACCATGAAACGTGCCATTTTAATCATGAATTGATAGTTAGATAGCTTGGTGTGTAGCTGATTATATCTCAATATACTCAAAATGCTATCATGATGTTGGGAGTAATTTTCTTGAGTATTGGAGTACATAAAAATTTCAAATAGAAAACAACCCAAAAATATTCTAGGTACAAGTGAAATATTTGGTTCAACATGGATATAAACAAACAGAGAGCATTATTCAGCCCAAAATATATCCAAATGATTTTGAATCATCAAAACCTGCTTCTAAAATCAGTAGGTGGTATATCAGAAGGTCAAGATCTTAACTTCAAAAACCTATATAATAATTAAATCATGTATAACACACAATATCCTCTCAAATAATGAAAGAGATCATTGATATGTGGAGGAGGATTCTGGTTATTCTCTATCGACTAGTTCATCTTATAGTAATCAACACATAAACACGATATCTTCCCAACCGTCTTAGAGAAAAATAGTGGATAACCACAAGGTAACATACTAAGATCAATAAATACCTTATCTATAAAAAATTATAGAAGATTATAATGTTCATATTGATCATTTTTCCATTTTTTATGGTGGAATAGAAACTGGTTCAAATCTAGGCATAAAATCAATTATATTCTCAATATGCCTCTTTGGTGGGAGATTTTTGATGTTATAATGAAATCACCCATAGAACTAGTTCACTAGAGGTGGAAAGAAATCATGTATCACATCCCCTGGGGTCTCCAAAAAGACATCAAACCTAGACACTAATCTCTCCCAGTTACGGATGAATGAGCCCTACATGGTCTTCTGGGATATCTCATTCCCCATGTTTAACATAGCTGTCACCCTCATGAGATAATAAGGTTACTCCAAAATTCAAAAAATCAAAGTGGTATTGGAACGATAACATCTATTCCATACCAAAAATTAATTCAGAACTGAATATTTCAAGTATTTTAATATCCTATAGAAAATGATTCACCCCAATGTGGAAAGAACACCACTCACATAAACATCTTTTCCTCGATCATATTGAAAATGGTGTGTCGATATTCATAACCCCTCAGACTAACTCCACCATTAATATCAAACCATTCACAAGTTAAGTAGATATAATTTAATTATAGCCTTATGTATCAAAAAAAGAACTAGAAATCATAGAATTTACAATAATAATAACTTTGACTCTCAAAGGTCCTGCCTCACTATCTATAAGTGTAGGATGAACTGTATGCAACTGTCTTTTCACTCTCCCCTAGGTTCTATATTCAATATCCATATCCACAATACCCATCTAATACAGGAACTATTTCCTTGATGTACAAGATTGACCTTCATCTTTTTTGATTTTTGATAACCCCCCTTTCAAGGGATATGGGGGAACCCTCAAAAGGTCCATAGGCTCAGAGATTACATGGCCCGTAGGCCTAAAAGATTACATAACCCGAATGTCGTAGGGAATTCAACCAGACTATCTACAAGGAACTGCCTCTCCCCAGCATATGCATCATGATAGAAGCTCTCCACCTTCACATAGCCATCTAGCTAGGCTTCTCGTGCATGCACATACTGGTCCCATTGGCATATCCATACCCTCTCATTCTGAAAAATTCATTTGGTTATGCTCTGATGAGTTCACCTACTTTGAATCATCTTCTAGGGCTGCTTCTTTATTTGTGGTGTGTCTAGGGAAACTACATTTGGCATGAAGGCCTTGGGGTGGCCCGAAGGCCTTAATAGTTGCCTGAAATCCCTACTGACACGATGGCTTGGGTGGACCAAAATCCTTATGGACTCCAAGCCTAAACCAGTGGCCCAAGGTGAATAGTTCCAACTACTACAGTACCAAATAGTACCTGCTACAATAACTATTATAGTTCCTGCTAAAGTAGCCGCACAGTGTACAGTTCTGCTACAGTACATATGTCGTGTACTATCTGCTACAATACCTACTACATGAATGCTACACTACTAGGAAATATGCCTCTTCTTATTTTTGAACCTAATCTACCAGAATGATATGTGGTAGAAGACCCTCTTCTAGTACCTTGACTCAACCAAACTCCTCTTCCATTAAACATCATCCATGGATTTTTTGAATAAATCTTTAAGTTACCCATCCTACCATAGGCACAGATCCGCACTAGTTTTCATGTACACAAAATATCAATGCATCTTGACCTACCACATTGGGGGAATTATACTCGGTTACTACTATGAGTAACTGATCCTTCTCCATGGCTACTCTATTTTAAATTTCTCTAGTTGATATTCTCATATTAATACCTTATACCATTAGAATACATGAGTCCCGGTCATCTAATAGAAAAAAATATATGTAATTTTAAGAATAATTTAGGATTACATTAGAAATGATATCCTGGTTCACCAATTTAAAAAAATCCGCCAAATGATATTCACATGGGACATAATCATACACTTATGTCAATCCAAAAACAATTTCCTTATAGTTTCCTTATCCCCTAAAAAAAGTGGGAAAATGTGCTTTATGTTGGTGAATCAACCATCATAGACCATCGTAGACATCTCTCCTTGGTCAACCTCAGAAACAAAGATTCCCTCTCCTTCAAGATAATGTATTGCTAAATGTGCTCAATGAAATTCTCATGGATGTCATTTGTAACCATGTTATCTGAGTTATCATATTAAGTCTGAACATCCCACTTGAAATTTTTTGATCCACATAATATATAGGTTTCAAATGTCACTATAATACCCATAAGTGACATTAATTTCTCATGGATGGCTTGGATAGAATCAATCCCGAATATAGTGGCTCCAAGTCCACCCTCTTCGATGCAGGTCGAAGGGTGTGTAAACTGGAACTCCCATGAGATGTTAGACATATTCCACCCATCCTTTATTTTATCTACATACTTGAATTACATAATTTGGAAAAAGTTATCATAGAACATCTCACATTCTCCTTCACCTGGAACTATCAAAGCATGTGGTTCCACTATTGGGGGCACATTTACAGCCATGTAATTCTATCATCCTATCAATAAACATCATAATATAGAAATTTATCTTCAATGATAAAAACAAATCATAGAACATGTAACACATAATTATAAAATCTATATAAGATGTATTTAAATAAGGCTCTAACAAGTCATCTCCCATATTTAGCCACACAGTGAAAACTGAAGCATTGTCACTACCCTTAACAACCCCTTATATAGGTCATGGGTAACATAGGGTAAAACATATTCCATAACTCAAAATTTATCACTAGATATAAATTTTTACATTTCAATAATACATTATTTAGAATCATTTATTGTTATAAATTTCATATTATTAACCATATTATTTTAATTTAAATTAATAATGAAATGCATTTTCATTACCAAAATTTAGCTAGAATCTCTGTTTCCATGTGTTCCTAAAATGATGCATGTCTATGTAAATCATGAGTGCCTATAATGATGAATTTATATATAACTATCATACATTACTAGAAAATGAATACTAATTTTTTAATATATAATAAAATCAATCCATAAGTGTGTCACTAAAGGTAAAATAACATCCAACTATAATAGAAAACATCAATAATAAAAATATCACCCTAGGTACTTGGGTTTTCTCCCATACATGGGTTTTATACTAACATGAACAAGATCATGACCAAGGATCAACACATATAGTATCCCTTCAACATTTCCTAATTAGTAAGAAAACAAAAAACAAAAATTAAAAAATCTATTTCAAACACCATTGTAACATCCCTACCCAGGAGCCACACCTCAAGCTGGTTGGTTATGTGCCAGTTATTAAAGGGGAAAAACAACAAAAATAAACAAAAAATTAGAAAATGATAATAACATAATCAAAAAACAATAAACATCAAAAGATGAATCCAAAATAGAAAACAATGACTATAATCCAAATTAGTTGATATGCCATCCAAATAATTTTCAAGTGTAAAATTAAAACAAAACAATACATAGTGAAACCTCCTAGGAGGGTCAGACATCATGTTTAGTTCCCTCATCCATGATCCATACTAAATCCAAATATATATATATATATATATAAGGACTCTTACCATTATCATGTCCAGAAAACATGATGTCTAATCGGGTATCGATCAAGAAGCCTGAATTGGGTGTCAGTACAACATAGTAGGCCGCCACCAACATTGTCTAAAGTAATATCTAATCTATAATAGGGTGTGAAGCTATTCAATGAATAATTATTTAATTAAAAATTAAATACTTTTCCCATTTAATATTCTTTATGTAACCATATAGACCCTTAGGTTCTTGTTGAAAGCTGAACTAATCGTACCTTTTTTGGCATGTTCTATAGTATCAACCAAACACCATGGTAATATCATAATCCATTCATACATGGTATAGAATTATCTATTTAATTACAACTTCACAATCATACAATGGGATCCTAGAGATGTATTCTGGAATCCCATAGGTTTTTGGAGTAGAAATGTAACACCCCAAGATTTTATAGTGTGTTATTTCTTCAAAATAATTCAATAACTTTTACTACACACAACACCAAGTTCAATCGCACCATGACTTACCAAACAAGCTGTTCAAAAGAGGTTATGAATAGTGTCAACTAAATTTTAAACTTTATATAATCCTTATAATTTTAGAATCCATATTATGAGTTTCTTAGACATAATGTAAGAACAAATTCATTTTCAGTATTTCACATTTACCAAATTTTAATAGTGAACCCTTTTTAGATAATATATTTTAAACTTTTTGACTAAATGGGGACATCTAAAATTTAAAAAGAAACATCCCAAGCTTCCACGGTACGCTAGCGTGTGTTGTACGCAACACCGAGTTCTAACACACCGTAACCAATCAAACTAGCCGCTATGAATAGTAATACCTACTTTTTGAAATTATATATATTTTAAAATGGACTTCATTTTTGGATTCGGAATATCGAATTTAGCCTAAGGTGAAATTTTGGTACTTTTCGGATAACTTTCATATTTTGATGAATAGTGAAAATTACTAAATTTTAATTAAAAACAACTTTTTTAATCAAAATAATTAATAGTTATAAATTATGAATTTGAGTGGTTTTATAGTATATTTAGAATATATTTTTACCATTTAATATAATGTTGGTCATTGGACATAATTTTACAATTAAACCGAACATAAACAAGTGTCAATCTTTTGATAGTTATTACCTCTTAAAAACACGCTTTTTGTTTTGACAGCGGGAATTAATTTTAAATTAATTTCTGCCACTTCTGTGTTTTGAATTTAGACAAATGGATTCCATATTTGGAATCAGGATGTTCAAATTGTGTAAATAGGTAACTTTTATTTTTAGACATTTTGAATAATTACTGTGGTAAATATTTTATTTACCATGGTTAAGGGTAAATCCGGTAAATAAGGGTTAAAAAATAATATTATAATAATACAAAATTACCCTAAAACGTGTCCTAACCTTATTGGTGGACACATACCCGACCTTGAGCATCCTTGGGTCAATTTGGGGACCCCTTGGAGCCACTTGTATGTGGTAAGGACACTTTATATTAATAAAGTTAAAATAAAAATAAAAATGGCATAAGCTTACATCTTTTAGAAGAACAATTTTTACATAGGGTTATACATGTTGGATTTTCGATTATAAATATTCATTAGAAAGATAAAAGGATTTTCTACATGATTATATTTTATTTATAATTTTTAGACATCATATAAGTTAAATTATTAATGACACAATATTGATGCAATGTTTACCTCATTAATAAATCATTGAAATAAATAATATTATAATGATTAAAATATTATCTAAAACCTGTCCAATTCTTATTGGTTGATGTTATTTAGAATATGAGTCATCTTATCTTCGACCTCAATGATTTTTGGACCATTATAAACCGAATATAATTATATTATAAAGTAATACTTTCACTCTTTCCTAAAGAGCCCCTCCTCTCCCTTATAAAAGGAGACCACTTCTACTCATTCCTCACACCTCTCAAGACACTTGGCTCGTCCAAACTCTGCCCAACTAAGCTCCCCACATCCGTCTCCTCCTCCTTGAAGCTTCCCCTTAGGTAGATATCATTTCAAGAAGTCCTTTGGTTCCATCCAAAGTGAGTTACCTAAATTAAAGGTAACGATTTCTCTTAAATTATTTTCCTTTATTTTGCTTCTCCAAACCCCCAAACTCTTTTTATTTCCTTTCTTTTGTAACAACACCAGTATCTTCAATATACTAGGATGTTGTTATAAGAAGGATTCAAACTACACATACACACAACTCCATCTAATGGATGATGAACATAATGTTTCTGTGGATGGCAAACTAACGCCTCACGAAACGATGATTGTTCAAATACATCTTACCGCCTCTCATGGTGGCCATTATGATGGCACTATAATTAAATATGATATTAATGATATATATTTTATATATAAGCTTCTGTAATTCCATTTTATTTCATACCATTATTCGTTTCATGTTGTATATACATACGATAATTTCATTTGAGGAAGTGCGGACTACCGCCCCCTTAAAATGATATGACTCGTTCATACCACACATGGAACGTATAAAGGATGGTGTTAATGAAATTAAGTAACATATATAAAATATTATATTATACTGGAATAGTAATATACCTATGTATCATTTGGATTCAATTCTTTTAAAATAAAAATTAAATGGAAGTAGCGTTCGTGCGTACGTACGGACTACCGTCTCCACGAACGCGGTGAGATCCATCCTCCATCATATCCATTCAAGTCTTATTCTCATTTTAGGGTTAAAAATAATGTTAATATCATTCTGATTATGAATAAGATTTAATCTATCCATTACAAACATGTCTTACGTAACCAAACATTTAAGAAGAACGAATCGATTATCACCTGAAACGACGATAATACTAAGATATTATTAATAAAGCAATGTTAAAAGATCATATATGATATCATATTAATGTATATGATTCTTGTATAATTTAATAACAATTATTTCACCATTATACAGGAGGTTAACCGACCCCAACCAAGGAAAAGTACAAGGTAAGGGGTTTTCATCTCACTCCTTATTTCCGTGAGATTCATGCCATATTGCCACCATCACCTTTTGTGTGGTGTATGTACTGCCCATAATTATATTCTTTATGTAATACACTATAATTTATGTGTATTTACAACTCATTGTATGATACCTCTTTCATGGGTTATATGTTTCATAAGTTACCAAATTGGTAAGGGTTATTTCACAATCTCTTCATTATCCGAGGTTGTTTATACGTAATAATCTACTGGGATATCTTTATCATCCACATCCATGTTTCTTAAAAATGTATTTCAAAACATTTTTACTATTTACAAGAATATGGTTTAAAGTCATTTATACCCTTGTTTGACTTTTTATAAGAGGTTTATAAAGGAATCTTTCCGTCGTTTTCAAAACAAGGTCCTTTTTAACCTTTTCGACAGAATTGAGGTAAGAATGTTTTTTTTAACTTATACGGCGGGTGCGGTTATTTTACGCCGTTATAAAATCTTCAGAGCTTTCCTTACAAGATTATAAGAATATTTTCAAAGAAAATGTTTTATATTATATGGATCTTAAATGATTTCAAAATAAAAGGAGATATTTCTTTAAAAATAATTTTGATTTCATCTACGTCAACATCCTTTGATGGATTTTAAGATTATTTGAAGTTGATTTATTATGATACAAAACTTCTATATTGTATTGAAGGTTTTGTGATATGTTTGACTGTGGATGTGCTATTTTTATACCATTCATAGTTTATGGTGAAATTATTGACATTTCGTATGCTAGTTTTAATACGAATGTTTATGTTATGTTTAAACCATTTCATATGGGAATGCATTGGACTTAATAAGTGACGGGTGGAGCCCGCTATAGCTCCTCGATGCATCGGTAGGTCTCATGAGACAAACTAGTGTCTTGGCACAAGGCCTTGACAAAATCTTATTTGTAGTCTTGGCACGAGGCCTTGGCTATGTGGTTATGATAGTCTGGCATTATGCATTCCAACATTATGAAAGTGGTTATTGATATTGCATGTGATTATTCGATTAGTAGAATATCCATGTGAATAAGTAAATGGCATTATTTCATTTTACTTTTGCCATACTATGTTGATGTTCAATTTTAAAAGGCTTTTGTTTTAGTAATTCATTGCCTTAAATGTTTATGATTATTTTGAATGTTCCGCTATATTGTTATCCTTACTGGGCATTTGAGCTCACCCCTTTTCTATGTTTTATTTTTCCCAGGTAGTGAAGAAGTAAATTATGAATGACTTGCAGGGATATTATGAGGGGTTAATAGTGTGGATATGAAGACTTTGTTGTTGTAGTAGTTTGTCACTTTGAAATGTAATGTAAAACTTTATGATTATATCTAGTGTTTCCAAGGCTACTAAACCAATCGGTCTTTCGGGATTTGATCTTTCTTGTGATCATGCCAATGTTATGTAATAATGCACCGACTCTAGGTAGCTGGGGTCGGGGGGTTACAGTTGGTATCAGAGGAAGTTTAGTACAAACCCTGGAAACTAGATTAAGATAAACTCTGATTAGAGCACGTAGACCTAAGATGAACTTTGAGGATTAGTATAGAAGAACTTCCTAGAATTTTGGTATTGTAGAGATTTTGTGAGTTTTCCGAGCAATACATCCCTGTCTGGATACGAGCAGGTAGAGGCGGCTCTGGCACAGATGTACCTAGGGGTAAAACCCAAAAACACCGCTTTGAGCTAGACTCGAACGGGAACTGGTGCACGACAACGGGCCTTGCTGCACTCTTGGTTACGACACTCCCGGGGGATATGCTTAGGATAACTCTCATTTTCTTGACAAATCATTATGAAGGGTTTATGAGTATATACTTCCTCAAAGAAAACATTTTTATTATTATGGATTATATCCATAAATAGTTCAATTTATGTTAAGTGTTTTATAAGTATGGGATTATGTGTTTTGATTCATAAACTGATCTAGTTTATGCCATGGTATAGAAATGGCGCCCAGTAGAAGGAATGAGAACTCCAGAAATACACATGATTCAAAGAGAAGGAAGGATCATATCTTTCATGGTCTTAAGCTAGAATTTATAAGAGAAATAGTCTCCCATGTATTATCATCATATGAAGAAATAATATCATGTGTTGATAAGATATGTAAAGAGTTTACTGAGTCCTATGGCTTTGAAGGGAAGCAAGAGGAGAAAAGTATGGAAGAGAGAAAGATGGATAAAGGGAAGAGGGAAAAGAAGAATTTTCCCATATGTGGTAACTGTGGAAAGAAACACCCTGGAACTTGCCTGAAAGGAATGGGAGTTTGTTATAAGTGTGGAGGAAAAGGGCACAAAGTACGTGACTGCAAGGGTAAGAAAATGGTTACAAATGTACAATGCTTCATTTGCAAGGAGTTTGGACACTACGCGAACCTATGTCCCAGTCATCAGACTATGCTGCAAATGATGTTATTGGATAATAATCAAGTTATGATACTACCACAGATGAAGAGGAATGATTAGAGTTCTTATATTGATTATGTCAATTGAGTGTTGTATCAATAATGTACATGTTATAATAATTATGGAGTATATAAGGATTGTACTGCAGTACTATTTCATTAAGGACTTGAGATTTTGTAGAACAAAGAAAAGTGACTCAATAGCAGGATAAATTTTTGGAAAATATATGGTTGAGAGAATGATAAACCATAATATAGTTCTGATACCGAGGTAGTGATTTTGGAATAATACATGATTGCTTTGGATAAATTATATTGGATATTCTTGACTACCTTGGGACTGATTAATGATTTGTATATTCTATCATTGTTGGGGTTTAAAACATTTTTGGATTAATGAAGTATATCCAGCATTCTATATGGAATAAGGGAGCATGAATGTAATCAATAAGGAATATGGTAATACATGATGAAGGTATTCATATGCTATTACGGGTTAAAAAAGATCTATATTATGTTTACCTTCCGTATAAATGTTAGACTATGAGTTTGGACAGAAGTATTTTGGATAGTTCTAGTTTGGATTATTTTGGATTTCCATAAAAGGACAACCCGGAGGTCGGGCGGCAACCCGTCGCGTCCGGCAAGGCTGCGAGACTTGAACCCGCAACTGAAGGGTGACAAGGGTGTATCACCTACCACTGGCCCACGAGATGTCCTGGATTAAATAATGTAGTTTTTATTAAGAGATCTTGTAGATGAATTATAAATTCGTTTATTTTGGAACCCTATACAAATAGTGTAAATAGAATTTTTTACATTCTATTATCTTTTAGAGTGAAAGATGAGTTTGTGGTAGAAATTTATTAATGGATAAAACTCTAATTATAAAGTAAGTATATCTCCTTATAATCTTAGCCAATCTCATAAATAAATTCTTGAACATTAAGAAAAGCAACTTAGAATAAAAATGTTTTCCTAGATGGTACCTTAAATCATCACTAATTTATGGCTTTGGGATTGTTGGCCTTTTCATAGCCATGTTCTCTACCACTCTCCATCAGATAATTGATGGTTAGATTTCTCCTCCATATCCATATTTTCCTACATGGATCCCTAGTATGTGTTATTTTCGGTAATCTTCATACTTTCCACTCTTTATTTTAAAATAGAGGCATCATTAATTCATTTTTCGATGTGGGATTTCAACTAAGATATTTTGAAATGTAACAAATGTGTTATCCCAATACCCTATATTTTGTTGAACTGATGGTACTTCAAATCATCATAGATTGATGAGTTTAAGGACCTCAATTTTATACTTGTTTGTGATTGATGACCTCAATCACTACCTATAAATATTTACGTTTTTCCTCCAATTATATGTCTATAATTGCCACCAATGTTCTCCTAATAGAGATCATAATTTGGTGGTGATCCTTTCATTTCTCTTTTCCTCATATTAAGACTAAATTTTAGTAACCCAATTTCCGATGTGGGTTTTCCCCCAAAGATATTTTCTATTTTCAACCTTTTATTTTCGAAGAACAATTTCAAATTGCGAGGACGCAATTTATGGAAGGAGGGGAGAATGTAACACCCCAAGATTTTATAGTGTGTTATTTCTTCAAAATAATTCAATAACTTTTACTACACACAACACCAAGTTCAATCGCACCATGACTTACCAAACAAGCTGTTCAAAAGAGGTTATGAATAGTGTCAACTAAATTTTAAACTTTATATAATCCTTATAATTTTAGAATCCATATTATGAGTTTCTTAGACATAATGTAAGAACAAATTCATTTTCAGTATTTCACATTTACCAAATTTTAATAGTGAACCCTTTTTAGATACTATATTTTAAACTTTTTGACTAAATGGGGACATCAAAAATTTAAAAAGAAACATCCCAAGCTTCCACGGTACGCTAGCGTGTGTTGTACGCAACACCGAGTTCTAACACACCGTAACCAATCAAACTAGCCGCTATGAATAGTAATACCTACTTTTTGAAATTATATATATTTTAAAATGGACTTCATTTTTGGATTCGGAATATCGAATTTAGCCTAAGGTGAAATTTTGGTACTTTTCGGATAATTTTCATATTTTGATGAATAGTGAAAATTACTAAATTTTAATTAAAAACAACTTTTTTAATCAAAATAATTAATAGTGATAAATTATGCATTTGAGTGGTTTTAAAGTATATTTAGAATATATTTTTACCATTTAATATAATGTTGGTCATTGGACATAATTTTACAATTAAACCGAACATAAACAAGTGTCAATCTTTTGATAGTTATTACCTCTTAAAAACACGCTTTTTGTTTTGACAGCGGGAATTAATTTTAAATTAATTTCTGGCACTTCTGTGTTTTGAATTTAGACAAATGGATTCCATATTTGGAATCAGGATGTCCAAATTGTGTAAATAGGTAACTTTTATTTTTAGACATTTTGAATAATTACTGTGGTAAATATTTTATTTACCATGGTTAAGGGTAAATCCGGTAAATAAGGGTTAAAAAATAATATTATAATAATACAAAATTACCCTAAAACGTGTCCTAACCTTATTGGTGGACACATACCCGACCATGAGCATCCTTGGGTCAATTTGGGGACCCCTTGGAGCCACTTGTATGTGGTAGGGACACTTTATATTAATAAAGTTAAAATAAAAATAAAAATGGCATAAGCTTACATCTTTTAGAAGAACAATTTTTACATAGGGTTATACATGTTGGATTTTCGATTATAAATATTCATTAGAAAGATAAAAAGATTTCCTACATGATGATAATTTATTTATAATTTTTAGACATCATATAAGTTAAATTATTAATGACACAATAATGATGCAATGTTTACCTCATTAATAAATCATTGAAATAAATAATATTATAATGATTAAAATATTATCTAAAACCTGTCCAATTCTTATTGGTTGATGTTATTTAGAATATGAGTCATCTTATCTTCGACCTCAATGATTTTTGGACCATTATAAACCGAATATAATTATATTATAAAGTAATACTTTCACTCTTTCCTAAAGAGCCCCTCCTCTCCCTTATAAAAGGAGACCACTTCTACTCATTCCTCACACCTCTCAAGCCACTTGGCTCGTCCAAACTCTGCCCAACTAAGCTCCCCACATCCCTCTCCTCCTCCTTGAAGCTTCCCCTTAGGCAGAAATCATTTCAAGAAGTCCATTGGTTCCAACCAAAGTGAGTTACCTAAATTAAAGGTAACGATTTCTCTTAAATTATTTTCCTTTATTTTGCTTCTCCAAACCCCCAAACTCTTTTTATTTCCTTTCTTTTGTAACAACACCAGTATCCTCAATATACTAGGATGTTGTTATAAGAAGGATTCAAACTACACATACACACAACTCCATCTAATGGATGATGAACATAATGTTTCTGTGGATGGCAAACTAACGCCTCACGAAACGATGATTGTTCAAATACATCTTACCGCCTCTCATGGTGGCCATTATGATGGAACTATAATTAAATATTATATTAATGATATATATTTTATATATAAGCTTCTGTAATTCTATTTTATTTCATACCATTATTCGTTTCATGTTGTATATACATACGATAATTTCATTTGAGGAAGTGCGGACTACCGCCCCCTTAAAATGATATGACTCGTTCATACCACACATGGAACGTATAAAGGATGGTGTTAATGAAATTAAGTAACATATATAAAATATTATATTATACTGGAATAGTAATATACCTATGTATCATTTGGATTCAATTCTTTTGAAATAAAAATTAAATGGAAGTAGCGTTCGTGCGTACGTACGGACTACCGTCTCCACGAACGCGGTGAGATCCATCCTCCATCGTATCCATTCAAGTCTTATTCTCATTTTAGGGTTAAAAATAATGTTAATATCATTCTGATTATGAATAAGATTTAATCTATCCATTACAAACATGTCTTACGTAACCAAACATTTAAGAAGAACGAATCGATTATCACCTGAAACGACGATAATACTAAGATATTATTAATAACGCAATGTTAAAAGATCATATATGATATCATATTAATGTATATGATTCTTGTATAATTTAATAACAATTATTTCACCATTATACAGGAGGTTAACCGACCCCAACCAAGGAAAAGTACAAGGTAAGGGGTTTTCATCTCACTCCTTATTTCCGTGAGATTCATGCCATATTGCCACCATCACCTTTTGTGTGGTGTATGTACTACCCATAATTATATTCTTTATGTAATACACTATAATTTATGTGTATTTACATATTCATTGTATGATACCTCTTTCATGGGTTGTATGTTTCATAAGTTACCAAATTGGTAAGGGTTATTTCACAATCTCTTCATTATCCGAGGTTGTTTATACGTAATAATCTACTGGGATATCTTTATCATCCACATCCATGTTTCTTAAAAATGTATTTCAAAACATTTTTACTATTTACAAGAATATGGGTTAAAGTCATTTATACCCTTGTTTGACTTTTTATAAGAGGTTTATAAAGGAATCTTTCCGTCGTTTTCAAAATAAGGTCCTTTTTAACCTTTTCGACAGAATTGAGGTAAGAATGTTTTTTTTTAACTTATATGGCGTGTGCGGTTATTTTACGCCGTTATAAAATCTTCAGAGCTTTCCTTACAAGATTATAAGAATATTTTCAAAGAAAATGTTTTATATTATATGGATCTTAAATGATTTCAAAATAAAAGGAGATATTTCTTTAAAAAGAATTTTGATTTCATCTATGTCAACATCCTTTGATGGATTTTAAGATTATTTGAAGTTGATTTATTATGATACAAAACTTCTATATTGTATTGAAGGTTTTGTGATATGTTTGACTGTGGATGTGCTATTTTTATACCATTCATAGTTTATGGTGAAATTATTAACATTTCGTATGCTAGTTTTAATACGAATGTTTATGTTATGTTTAAACCTTTTCATATGGGAATGCATTGGACTTAATAAGTGACGGGTGGAGCCCGCTATAGCTCCTCGATGCATCGGTAGGTCTCATGAGACAAACTAGTGTCTTGGCACAAGGCCTTGACAAAATCTTATTTGTAGTCTTGGCACGAGGCCTTGGCTATGTGGTTATGATAGTCTGGCATTATGCATTCCAACATTATGAAAGTGGTTATTGATATTGCATGTGATTATTCGATTAGTAGAATATCCATGTGAATAAGTAAATGACATTATTTCATTTTACTTTTTCCATACTATGTTGAAGTTCAATTTTAAAAGGCTTTTGTTTTAGTAATTCATTGCCTTAAATGTTTATGATTATTTTGAATGTTCCGCTATATTGTTATCCTTACTGGGCATTTGAGCTCACCTCTTTTCTATGTTTTATTTTTCCCAGGTAGTGAAGAAGTAAATTATGAATGACTTGCAGGGATATTATGAGGGGTTAATAGTGTGGATATGAAGACTTTTTTGTTGTATTAGTTTTTCACTTTGAAATGTAATGTAAAACTTTATGATTATATCTAGTGTTTCCAAGGCTACTAAACCAATCGGTCTTTCGGGATTTGATCTTTCTTGTGATCATGCCAATGTTATGTAATAATGCACCGACTCTAGGTAGCTGGGGTCGGGGCGTTACAAGAAATCCCTTTCCCATATCATAGTAATACCATGAAAATAAATATATATCATGGGATCCTATAGTAGTAGTTTGCAACACCATGGATATTTATAGAATAAGTACATATTCCACAACTCATTGTTCACATAATACATAGTTATCACATACCATGTAAACACATTCATAACTCTTTTATCAACACTGTTTATAACCAATTATTCGACCAATTTCACAACACCAATTATCAACCATATTCATCATGGATTCACTTCAATTCCATACACCCATTATTCCCCTTTTAACATTTAAATTTTCATAAATCACATTTCATTTATATTAGAACGCCCTATGGGTTTCCTTACAATTTGGTCTAAAAATACATAATCCCCTGGGAAATAAATTAATTAATTCAATTATGGATGCTATTTCACTACATGGAAATAGAAATTTGACAATTATTAACAGTAAAATATAATTTGTTCTATAATAATTAAAAATTATACCACCTAACTCAAGATCATTAATTAATGTTCAATAATCCATAACCCTGAAATTGATGTAGATGAGTAAAAATCACAATGACATAGGAGGTATAGTATCAAAACCTAGGACCATGATCCAAAAAAATACATCCATAAAATCATAAATCTAAAACCACTTCTAATTGTGGAAGACAACCATCCAAATGAAAAGGGAAATATGGGAGAGAGAGAGAGAGAAAGTGGAAACCAAACAATAAAATACCAAATATCATGACCAGGGTATAATCCTTCCAATGGATATTATATTCACACTAAAAGGAATTTGTGGAGCCTTATAATCCTTTTGAGAGCCACCAAGACCAAAGGAAATTGTATTTAGTCGATACAGGAGGATGATGAAAAAAATTGGGGGTTTCAGGTATTATCAAAAATCTTCTAGGTTATAACTCATGTGAAAGGTTTCCTGTGTGGAGATACAAGGTTTTCCTAACTATGTGCCCTATATATTATCCCCTAATAATGAGTTTCACTTTTTCTTTATGTAGAATAGGTTTTTACAAACTGTGTGCCAACCATGAATATTCCCTTTGTTTGAGGGTATGTAGTTTTTGGAGGCATGCCACGTGGTTGGGAAAAATTATGCGCTAAGTCATGTGGCTCTAAACTCAGATAAGAAGATTCCTAGGGAAAACTGTATGTTTTACCTAACCATACTGAAAATATTGTACAACCCCATGGGCTTCTAAATTTATCCAGTTTTTCTGAAACAACTCTGACAAAAAAATCCATCCACGGTATACAAAAAGCAATAAAGAGTACCTTAAAATGAGCAAGAGTAATATCTCTAATGGTTAGGATATTCTATTCTTCTTGGTTCCATTCTGAAAAATGTCATATATTTATTTATTTTAAAAAAAATTATACTTTTAAATAATATAATATAATAAATCCTCTGTAATATTTAATACAAATTGAAGAATTGTTCATTATTAATATCAAAATCGTAAACCAGGTTTCATTGAGGATACCTTTAAACAATAAAATATTTTCAAATCTATCAATATGATTTAGAAATAAAATTTAAATAAACCCATGAATATCACCCAAGAGTGTCATACTATGTGTGTAGAAAGGGCACACTCACTGTGAACTAAAATGATGGTTAAGATATAATATACTATCTTTTTTCGAAGTTATTAATCCTAGATGCATATTTTAAATAATCATATCGACTTTTAGTGTATATAAAAAAATTTATTACAATGATAAATAATAAAAACTCAACATAACTTAAATTTTAATGATATTATCCTATAATTTGACATATCCAAAAATTATGTCATAGTGTTTTGTTCCCTAATCTAATATTTCCTAAATCAACTTCTCATGGTTTCTACCAAACATCCATTGATTCCAAATGTTACAACCCCAACTCATATAACAATAAATCGGTTCCTACTTTATTAAATTATCATAGATACAGTTAATATAATTGTTAAGGCTCAATCAAATTACTAGTATTGGAGAGAGAGAGATATACATATGATAACCATTTTATAGTGGGAATAAATTATATAACTGGTTGAGACAAAATTTATCATATTGGTATAAGAGGCCACTGAATTAGAAGTAGGAATTTAATCTATAGATACATAAGATGACACAAAGTGATGCATAGATTTAATGGGAGTATTGGCTCTGAAGTGTTCATCGCCGGTGTTGATTGAAATCTGGATAGAATAATACTAAATTAACAAAGAGAATATATTTAATTAAAGGAAAAATCATCTAATAATTTGGATGAAAATAATTAATGAATATGAGTTTATCTTAGGCTGTTCTTAGGGATAGATTGAATATATTATTTTTCTTTGAAAATTGGTGATCACTAATTCAAGATGAATCCAAAAAATAAGATATTTTTACAATATCATTCCCCAATTTAATCCCAAAAAAATTATAATTCCCAAAACCAATTCGAATTGAATATAACATTAATGGGCACTCCATGAAACCAGATCGTACAAGAACTCAAAATGTGTTATGTTTAATGTTTGTAAATATTGGAAATAAAATTACTCATCGAATAGAAATAATAAAATAATTATATAATATTTATGAACATAAAATATCATTTAATAAAACCATGTAAAAATACCATTTATCAACCAATAAAATTGTATCCATCAATTTATTTTATTATATCAAGGTAAGTGGGAAGTAGACTCATGAAGGAGGGATTGAAGAAGAACTACATTAGAAATGATCATTCTATAGTTGTGTGAAAAATCTCACAAAATATGATGCGAATGGATTAAATCTGTAAGGAAACAATATCAGAGTGATATGAAGAAGAGACTAAATGAATATTATGAATAATAATAATGATATAATTTACTAAAAAAAAGTAATATGAAAAACATAAATGAGAGAATTTGAACATGTAATTAAAAATGAATGTGTAACATTACAATTGAAATAAAAACATTCATCCATAAATAAATTCACCAAAAACTCATTAAATATGTAATTTTTGTCATAGATTCTATACCCTATTAATAAATTACTTCCCCATTTATAGGAGAGTAAAAATTCGGTGAAAAATTAAAGGAAATTGAACATTATCAATGTTGACAAGAAAACAGGATCAAGATTATTACCCATTGTTGAAGTGAATTAATGACCATGATGATGTATGAATTTTGGAGGGTATTATAAGAGACATAATTTATTTTATATTTTATCAAAAAATGAACAAATTTCATCTAAATTGGGTCATCCATTCAGATGTTGTGATTGAATTGGTGGGCTGACTTTATGGGGCTTGAAATATAGAGTATTTTTTATTCATCATTTTTGACTTTCCAGGTAACCATGAAGAAATAAGAATTTTCTCTATAAATATTTAAATTAAATTATCCCCATAATTTTATATATGAAAATTTTAAATTTTAGAATCATTGGGCTTGAAATATGGTCTCCAATTTTATTTTATGGGCCTAAAACCCATTTTTATTTGTTTATAAATTTTTTTATTTAAGGAAAAAATGTCTATCTCTTCTTATGATCCATCCATTGACCCTAAAATATAAAATAATCCAAACAAATTGGTAAATAACTTCCAAATATATGAAATTATAATAATAAGAACATTTAATATACATGCAAATGTTTTATTGGGAAAATTTATTCACACTAAACATGGATTTCACATGTGATGAGAAATGAGGATCATTTTATAAAATTAACTAAACTTGTGATTTAGATAATACAAATCACAAGAATATTAAAAACATAATAAATGAATATTATCATTTCTTAGTGTCTAATCACACCCCCTAACAAGAGGTTTTCTAGTCTCAAACAATATCTATAAAAAAAATATGAAATTAAAATCCATTTAAAAAAACATTTTAATATATAATGATCAACAACAAATAATTCAATAAATAATGAATTACATCAATATATTTATAATAATATTGTTTCACAAGAATATACATAACCAAATTCCACTCCATAGTTCATTTTTATCGCATCATTTAATCCAAACACAATTAAACTTGAGGATGTTTTGTATATATCAAAAGACTTGTAGACCATTATCTTGATTCTGTGGAAAAAATGGAAGTGCTAGGTGGGAATTGCATTGAAACATAATATTATTATCCAATTTTATCTTTTTTATTCCTCTTTTTGTTTTGGTTTTAACTTTAATATTGATTAAATGACTAGTTGTGTGCAAGAAAACAATGGAGTCACCATCCACAGGGATGAATAATAAATATATTGTCAATTTCATCCTCTAAAATAGGGTTATAAAACATTACTCTGGGCTAGAAAATTATATAGTCATAATCTGAAAGAGCTAAGCACCATTTATTTTGACAAAACATCACACTACGTAGTCATTTTTTTAATTTGTTTTGGATACTCAAATTAAACTATTAGTATCCTCCAACCCATATGCTATGATGAAAGGGACAATGAAATTGAAATTACACCCAAAATACTATTTATATGAATTGTGTAGTTTTCATTAACAGGATGTAATTGAAAACAATGAAAAAACACATTGGACAACCTCACCTTCCAAAAACTATTCTTATGAACATAATCGTGTGTTAAAATCCTATTCAACGCATTAAGAATAATTTGACATTCAGTTTAGATGTTTCAAAATTTATTTTATTGCATGAAAATATGATGAATTAAATATTTTAAATGATTTTAATTTTTATCATAAAAACTCGATTTTAAAAAAAATACCATATTTTGACTTCTCAGAACATCGAATAAAACCACCCTCGGTTTTGAAATTGAAGAGAATTTAGTGATTAAAATTGTGTATAATGATGGAAAATGAGATTTGATATTAAATAATGGAATAATACAATTTGGTTTCAAGTTTATTATCTATCAAAAAAATTGATCACTTTAGCTTCAAGTCACGAGTAGGCTCCTCCTGGATGATTGATAGAGTGGTTAGATTATTATAATTCATGGGTTTATTTTATAAATATTCAAATCATTCATCTTCTAAATCTTTTAAACAAATAAAAATATATCGGATTAAAAATCTCAATGTGGTTTCCTTAACAAAAAAACACAATAACAAAAAAAATTAAAAAATGATGAAGTTGTGTTGCCTCCCAAAAAATCACTCTATTTAAATTTGTTTGCTTCACTTATACCCCCCAACATATCCAATACCAACATTCAAAATTTTGAAGACCCAATTGTTCACCACATATACCATATTAAGACTTAATCATTTTTTATAATTTGATTAATGTACAATCCATTATTCTATATTGAGTGGGAAAAGCCATGTAATATCATAAATGGTTGATTGGTTTGGTTTTGTTTTCTTTCCTAACACATCAAGGATCACTCTTACTTTATTTTTTTATGAGATGATTTGAAGAATACCACAAGGTATTGGATATCACTAATGAAGGAATAATTGAGTGGGGAATAGAGGATAATAATTTTGAGTTTGTCTTGATTTAAATTCTTGAAAGATGATTTGAAATTTTAATAAAAATAATTTTCAAATAAATTTAATATGAATGAATTGGGTCCTTTTAAAAATTTTATTCATCCATAAAATTGACAATTTTGAATGTCTGGAGTTGGTATAGACTCATTTTTTTGATTTATCCTAATTGTTCAGTGATAAGTGGTACTAAAAAATTGATAATGGAGTAATGTTTAGTAAAATCAATCCATGATGTCAAATTATACACTTCTAAATAAATATAATCAATTTCCTCTCGATTTAAATACTCATCAACAGTGGCATCGTCTTTCTCAGGTTGACTTTAAATATTCCATAACCAAGTCACCACATTATCAAAATATAATTTCTTATATTATAAATTTCGTTATTTTTTAAATTTATGATTGGTTTTTGGAAACTAGACACACCATGTATGTTTATCGAAGGGATATCCTGTGTAGGGATGTGATCCTTACAAGTTTAAATGTTTCTCAGTTCTAACAACAAATAAGAAACCTCAAAATTCATTATATCCATTGTATTAATCAATTCTCAATCATCATTTGAGGATTATAATGGTAATGGTGGTCAATATAATGTACTTTTCCAAGTTGTATCTCTTCAATCATTCTTGATAATGCTGGGAATTGTTCCTTAAAACAACCATCATCCAAATGATTGTACATCTCATTATATATGGGGTAATCATTCATGGTTTGAGAAAAGAAATAAACTATGTTATGTTATTACTAATATTGATTTTAATTGGATTATATCATGGGTTTATGGTTTGTTAATGATAAAAATTTCCATTGGAGTATAAAGAAATTGGTTTTCGAGATTCCCAGAAAACAGACTAAGTACATGTAGGGATCAAATCCACGAAGACCTAAAATAAATCTAAGAGACAAAAATATTTGATGGGAAGATCAGATATGAAGTGGCCAACACTGTTGTTGATTGAAATTTTGATAGAAAAATAATAAAATAATAAATAGAATGGATTAAATTAGAAGAAAAATAAACTAATGATTTTTATAGAAATAAATAATGATTATGAGTAAATCTAAGGTTGTTGTTAGTAATAGATTCGATGAATTTATTTTGTTAAAAAAAATTTAATCAATAATTAATGATTAATACATAAACAAAATATTTTCACAACATAATTCAACAATTTAATCCCTAACCTTCTCTATTTCTAAAAACAATTCACTTAGAGGATCACATTAATGATAACTCCATGGAATTAGACTGTATTTTCTCTCAAAATGCATAATTTTTAATATATTTAATGATGGGAAATAAAATAACTGAATGAATTGAAATATTAAATTATTAAATTAATATTAAAACACGTGAAATAAAATTCAATATACCCCCATGAAACTCCCTAGGATAAAATCACAAAATTTTATCCCTCTATTGATTCTATTCAATCAATTGAAGTAGGAAGTAGACTGATGTGGGGGGATTATAGAAGAAAAATAGTTAAAAACGACCACTCCGCCATTATGTGAATAATTTCATAAAATATGATTTTAATAGAATCCATCTCTAATGAAAAGGAATCAATATTAAATTATGTATAAAATAACTGAATAATAATAATAATAACTTTTATAAAGAAAATTATGTGAAACAAAAAATATACATGAGAGAAATTGAACATGTGATTAAAAATTTAAAGTCTAACTTTTCGATTGAAATAAAAGTATAAATCCCTAAATAACATCACTAAAAGATCATTAAATAGGTATGTTTTTGGTCCTAGGGTTTCTACCCAATCAATAAATTCCTCCCCCTTTAATTATGAGGATAAATGGTGGGTGAGAAATAAAAGTAAATTGGTCTTTTTCAACGTTGACTAGAAAATCGAATCAATATTCATTTTTCCTACTAACATGAATTTATGAAATTCGTGAATCTCAAATTATTGGTGTCTTGGAAGTGAAAATTTTACTTTCTATTTGAAATAATTGATGTAGAAATTTATGCCCAATTAGATCATCCATTTGAATTTTATGGTTAAATTAGTGGGATGACCTTATAGGCCTATAAATATGGCCCATATTTTAATATTCATTTTTTGACCTCCTATAACACCAAGATAACGACACAATAATATCCTTACATAGATTGATGAAATGATACCAATAATTTTATTAATCTTCAGTTCAAATATTTTCTTCATTGGGTTGGAACTGTAGGATCCACTTTTATTTAATGGCCCCAAGACCCATTTTTCATTATCCAGATATTTTTTCATTCAAGACCAATAATGTCTAACTTCCCATGTGATTAATGAATTGAACCAAAAATATAAAATTTTACCCAAAAACTACAAAAAAATATACCAAATTATAAAATTAAAATAATTAAAAACATTCAATTCACAAGCATATGATTGTTTGGTCCCAATTAATAAAATTTAAATATGAATTTCAAATGTGATGAGAAATGGTGGTCATTTTATAAAATAATATTTTTTTCAATTCTAAAACACCAAAATAATAAAATAATATCAATTAATAATAGCTTATTTCAGTGTCTCTTCAATAACATAGACAATGTAATTTTTATTAATGCTTGAAACACATTAAATGATTTCTTCTTCATAACATAGGGAATGGGAGAAAAACTAGGGTGAGATACAATTTTCAATAAGGGTTATTTATAGTAGAAGATACCATGATTAAATAACTCATAATAAATATTTTAGAATAGAAGATATGAAATAGATGATATTTAATAAAAAACATGAATCATGAAATGAATCTATGAATAATATCAAGGAAATCAACTCATAGATAATAACAATTTAATTGTCATTGAAAAAAATAAGGAATATTATATTTCATAACCTTATAAATCAGTATATATATATATAGAAAAAATACCCCAATAATTGATAGTTTAATCGATGGGTTAGCATACATTTAGAATTTTTTTAATTATTTAAAAAAGGATTTTCATTGGGAGGACAACCAATGAATCCCGAGAATATCAATAACTAAGCCAAAAACATCACTTTATGTCCAATTCATTCCTAATTTATTGAATTTCCTATAGAACTCCTACAAAATATTTCTTATAAAAATTATCTATTCTCTAGAAAGAATAAATAATATTCATATATTCTTTTTTAGTTCGTTAACATTAAATGTAAAACAATATATGTATAAATAGTATATATTTTAGAGAAAAATAATATACATGTTAAAAATATATTGATATATAAGATATATTACATGATCAAGGATCATAATAATTTTAGTAAAGTTATTTTTAATGATGAAGATCTTATTTTTAGTTACGAGATTTCCATCCATTCAAAAGAAATATGGGTTTTGTAATAAATCATATCCATTTGTGAAATGAAGAAAATGGAATGGAAATTTTAAAACAATATTTCATTTAAGAGTTTTTTTTGAAATAATATTCATAAAATATAGAAGAATCTAAATTTCATAAAACGTTTAGTTTTATATGTATATTTTTTTACTCCCTCTATTTTAAAAACTAAACAATCAATTCAAATTTTATAAAAAATTATTTGAAAAATGAAATTTTATAAAATAGATGAATAATTAAATTTAAAAAATTAAAAATTTAAATTAAACCTTAAAAATTTATTTATAATTAATTTGATTAAATAATAGGAATTTTGAACCAAGATGAAGGAAAATATGGACAAGAAAAAAATACCTCATAAAAAGAGGAAATAAGACGGTATTTTATTTTTAAAATTTATTTTCATGCTTCAAGATCTAAAGAGAGTAAAATATTGAATAGAATATGAATAATAAATAAATATAAAATGAATAAAGAAATTTATGGACTTTATAGAGGGTGAAAAAAGGCTCATCACGAGTAGATTTGTTTCAATATTAAAGCTACATTGGCTAAAATTCTACTTGTAGTTCAACACACTTTCTAATTTAGCACCTCTTATTGAAAATACTGGGTGAATTATTTCCTTGTTTTGAGGAATCTCGTGGTTCATGGTTGATTCTCCCTAATCTGAACATTTTTTCAGTATTCTAGTCACATCCCTTCGACAACTAGATTAAACGCAATTCAGATGGGCCCCCGAAAGGGAACCCAGGTGTTTCGTTGGTTTTGGACTTCGGGCCTCGAAACGCCCAATGGCTCCGTATCCGATTATGGACGAACCTGCATTCCAAAGGCAGGCGTTCGCCGGATGGTCTGGACAATGACACTTAAGAACTCACATTGGTCGAGAGGATGGGAAGTTGGGATCATCACACCCTTTTTGGGGGGAAATTATTGTCTGTTCCAGGACTCTCTTGTAGATTTAAGTCTTATTCATATGTTCAAAAATCGTTGGTTTATACACAATCATAGTATCCATGGATTCAACCCTGGTGGGAAATGGTCAACTGGACGCAGGGGTTCAGAATCATTTCTGCCCGAGGATTACCATCCCTCATTGGATTAATGACCCCGAAGAGTTGGAACTCACTTGAGGCGGTACTAGGAGTGGTGTGGTGACCGATATGAAGAATAGTCGGATCGACCAGTTGTGGGTCTTGAACCTCTTGAAGGATTCCTACGTACCCTGTCTAGGGGACAGGGATCAAAGTCCATGTAGTTCGGATTGGTTTGGGCTTACGCTCTGAGGCAGCCTAGAATGATGGATTGGGGATTACACTATGAGGAGGCCCATAAGGGGATGTCATGGTCGATGCTTACTCTAAGCCCACGTGAGTCATGCTCGTTGTGAGAAACAAGAGGTAGTAAGGACCAGAGGATCACGTCATGAAAGTTGTGCCCATGAGAAGTGGGGTTGGGCTTACGCATGAGGGAGCCCATAAGGTCGGGGCTTACTCGTAGATGGATGACCGTGGAAACAAAGATCAGCGCGAGAGGGAAAGGAGTTGCTCTTGTGCCCATCTCCTCTCTTTTAGTTCATGAGGGATTCCTTATGATGGGTATTTTACTACCTCGGGGAGCCATTAGCAAGTATAGGGGCAGAAAGTGGACTCCCGAGCTCAGACTCCACATTACCGTGAGAATGTAAACCCGGGAATGCTTTAAGAATCTGCTCAAGGGTCAGGGTAACCCCTTTGCATCTACTTACCATGGGCATGTGAACTCAAAATGGAGCGCTGATGTGCCTGAATGTTACACAACGCGAATCCGGTGGCTCTGGTGGAGGCCTCGGCTTGGGGCCGATGAATATGCCAATGAGGGAGTCACGGAGGACTTGGTTGTATCAGAAGTATTTTATCTAGCTCTGGAAATGAGAACACAAAAGTATTTGGTGTGCCGCTGAGAGGTATGGGTGGTGGTTCCCTTCGCATGGGGAAGTTCCACGCGATTGGAGAAGCCGTCAGTGAACCAGGCTGGTCCGAAGACTAATTGGCGTCCTGCGAACCATGGTGGGTCACAGCTTCAGGTTTGATCAGGGAACCAGGGTGGTTCACGGATGGTTCCAAGAAGGCAATGGCGGCCAAGGGAGGTTCCGGTCGGAGGCTCGTCGGTCGGGGCATCGCCCGCGTAGGAGAGTGCTACACGGTGCGACATATGGGAAAAGAGGCATAAACTCCCTGGTCCACGGGGAATTCATCTGCGGAGGGGGTATGGTTTGTGGTTTTCCTTGTTTTTGATATTTTAGGTTCGCGGTTCACCAATTTATTATGCGTTTTCCAATTTCTTGTTAATTTATATACCTGTTATGGTTCGTGGATGGGAATTTCACTGTTTGCAAAATCCGAAGCCTTCCTTCAACCAATCTCCTTCCGAATCTCCAATCCCTCTGAATCCAATTCCAATTCTATGACCTCTTTTTCTTTCCCCCTTAGTCTCCTTATATAGACTGGGGAAAGGGATATATCTGTGGCCATGAGACACCTTTTACGGAGGCCCATAACCAAATACCCGGTTTGAAGCTAACTTGGTCAATCCACGATTCGCGGTGGGTATTGGACACTCCCCCCCCCCCCCCTCTCTGAAAATCGAACTCAGGGAGTGCTCCGCTGCTGCGGAGGGTTCCAGCTCTATTCCGCGAAGGACAGCG
The DNA here is from genome assembly GCA_963277665.1 of Viscum album. Lineage (NCBI taxonomy): Eukaryota > Viridiplantae > Streptophyta > Magnoliopsida > Santalales > Viscaceae > Viscum > Viscum album. The sequence goes on along the minus strand of OY728155.1, from coordinate 377,643,789 downwards.
GGTGCAGCTTGAACCGGTCGACGCGGTCCACAGTTGGGGCAGTTCATTACTGTGAATCGGACTATAACCCATCCTGCCTCGCGACCGCGGAGGATCTCCGCCTCCATTTCACGAATGAAGACAGTTCACGGAGGGGGTGCCTCATGGGGCCTGGCCATGTTACGTTTCCATGGGACTGGTTCATGGACCGGTCATGTTTGTGTCCCTTCATTGATTTGTTTCCCCAATTCATTGGGGGATTTGTGTAGAATCTCCTTTGTGGATTTTTCAGGACCCTAAAAATTCCCCCCATTATAATGGGGTCTAATCGGAACGAAGAGAAGGCCATTCAGATGAAAATTGGTCCTGAAACTGAGATGGTTTGTGGTAGAGAGGTGGAATCGGTAGGGGACTATGCCTATAAATATTGGGAGCCCCTCATATTTCCTTTACCTAATTCTTCGCGAAACCAGAGCTCCTTCGCCTCTGCGTGCTCGCTCCTTCGCGAAGTGCCTCATCCGCGAACAGGCAGTGACCTCCACGAACCATTCCTTCTTTGCGGTTTCCTTCACCCGTGGACTAAATTCACAACCGCGAACCATTACTCTTAATTTATTAAAAATTAAGTGATGATGGGCTACGGAGGAACTTGCCTCTCGGTTTCGATGCTCCGCGGTTTCAATGCTTTTTGGACTAAAATCTCTTGATCTTTAAAAGTGTATGAGTCTCCCGAACTAAATCACTTAAAATCGTGATTGAAATTCCGCGGAGAAACTTGGTTCATGGTTTCCTGGAAAACGCTCCGCGAGCTAGGGTTTTGCGGACTGATTTCACAAAGGGATGGATCACAGGATGATGTCATCGTGAACCATCCTCCGAGGCCTCCTTGGATGCTTTACTTATGAAGGATCCTTAGCAATATATCTGGCTATTTTAATCTAGATTTTTATTTCAAACTAACCAATTGTTGGCTCTCATTGTGCAGGGAGAAAATATGCTTTCCCCTAATTCTGCGCCGAGGCCTACTGCAGAGCCCCTCTCAACTGGCTCATAGAGATGTTCAGCTACGATTCAAAGAGCGGAGGGCATCAAATAATTCCCCAGTCGGTCCATCAATCCTAATGATGGTGTATTGAAGAACCTGATTTCTCCGGAGCTTCTGAGTTATCGATTATCAAATCGGCTCCTAGTCTAAAGCTTTGGTCTTCAGGATGATGTCCCTATCCCCCCTACTTTCTCAAGTCTCCCTTCTCCTTTCATGGAAGCACCGTCAAAATGCATTCAGAAAACCCTTACCCAATCCGAGGAGATAATCTCTAATTCTGGTCCGAAAAAACACATTTATTCTGAGGGGCTCTGTCTGGACCCAAAGCGATCAGTACAGTCAAGACTTTTCTCAGAAAGTTGTCCTTAAGGACTACCCTTCTATTATCAGCCTTGCTCGAAGGGATCCTGATGTGGGGTGGGTTCCCAGGTGGAATCTTTGGTCCGATGGGATCTTCTCAAATGACTGGGATTGGGATATCTGTGTCCATCATCATTATCGGAAGTCTCCCAATTCACTGGAAGTGGTCAATCTATACTCTGTAGTGTGGGCTTCCTAATTTTTTGTTTACCCACCATCTCTGATCATGCCCGACCTGTTTAGCCGCTGGTGTTCAAGTACTAATACTTTCCACCATTCCCAAGGTGAAGTCCGCATTAGTCTGTGGGACGCCTACCAGATAGGAGGACTGCCGATTACTGGTGATATGTATGAAGAATTTTTTCCCACTCCCGAAGAATGGGATGAATTCGAACATGTGCCTTTATTGGCGAAGGAGCTGTTGGTTACAGCAGAGTAGTCATTGGGTCAGGTGTTCCTTGACCGCACTCTTATTCCCTATGGTACCTAGATAGGTTTCTTTCTGAACACAACTGCTCCTATTCTGAAGATCAAGCACCCCAGGACACATCCTTCTCGGCACTCACGAACCTCCCCAGGTTCTTAATGGGCGGTTCTGGAGGCGGGCGACTACCTTTAATGGGGTTACAAGGTGCTCCTTGGTGTGTCGCCTATGCTCTGGTTGGCCGGTATGTTTGCAATGTTCTTGAGAGGATAGATATTTCCATCCCAGGATGTTAACCCAGGTGTTTGGGCCTACACTTTGATGATAGAGGCTGAATTAGCAGAGGGACTCCTGGTGAATTTAGCCATGACCACTTTGGCCCGTATCTATGAGCTACTAAGCCACATGCAGGTGGGCGGGTCACCCTACCATCTAAGCGGGCCATTTCAATTTTTGTACGGCTGGGTGGCAGATCATTGTCGCTGTTATGAGTATCGTCACAACACGGCCATCCTACTTCCTACCTTTCGGCCTACCTTACTGGATATAGCCAGAGTTCACTTGAAGTCCCTCAGTTCTAGTGAAGTCCTCGAGCTTCTGAGAAACTTCTCCCAGTTCATCTTCACTCCCTACCCCACCCCTTATGGAGTCTTAGTTGACAACTGCCAGGGGAGCCTGGAGGAGCGCTCTTACATGATCTCTCTGTGGGACAGATTTCTCTCAGCACGGATCGATGAGTTTTATCTGTGTGAGCAGTATGTCCGGTATCACTTTTCTCGCCAGTTCAAGTGCATGAAAGTCCAAGTTTCCCTTCCCCCTTCTTGGTATCAAGGACTTCACCTGGCCATACTTCGTTAGTGGTGAATGATGCTGACGCGGGAGGGATCTGATGCAAGAATTCCCCTGCCTGATACGGGGGCAGCTCCCGGCCTTTCCATGGAGTGTGCAAAAACATGGGTAAAATACTATCCTGATGGGATCCTAGGGAAGGCTATCCGGAAGTTTCCTAAATCAGGAGGTATGGTGGCTGCTGCATCCACCAAACTCTCCTCATCAGCTCTATGGTAGGATTGACTAATGGCTTGTCGATTGTAGTGACTCAGAGAACTTTCCTCTACCAGCCCTGTGGTGGCCACAGTTCAGACAAATTCATCCTTCTTGTGCATGGATGAGGATAAACCTGTGGTTTTGGGTCCCAGTGAGACCATCAAGGAAGTTCCACCAGTCGATACTGGGCTTAGCAACATGGTCCCCAAGCCTGAACCGGGGTTTGAGGCTCTAGACTTTCCAGCTTCAGAATCAACTTCTAGCGAGCACACGTCTGTGCGTGCTGTCATGCCAGACTTCGTTCTCGCGTCGTCCAGCGAGGATACTAAAGATCCACATAGTATGGCAGACCATTGGGCAGTGCAGAGGTGGTCCTATCCCCAAATCTGTGAAATCATCACTGAAAACCCTTTATCCGAAATGGAAACTAAAACTGAAGCTCTTCGGCAGCTCTTCCTGGGTTTGGTGTCAGGTGGCATTGACTATCGGCAGTTCCATTCCCTTGATTTCCATGTTGTCCTGGCCCGTGACGAAGTTTTCACTAATGAATGATAGCTTTCTCACTTTGATGCCCCTCATTGTAGGGCCCGAACCTTGGAGGAAACCACAACAAAGCTCCATCAACTGATAGCATGTGAGGCGATCTATCAAGATCAGGCGGTCATCCAATCCTCTGAGTTTCATGAATGTGAAGAATGGACCGCGATGCTGAGGGATCAGTTATTGGCTATGACTGGTCATCATGAAGCCACCAGAAGAGGGATCAACGACCACCGAACCCTAGTGGAGTGTATCCGTCCGGTGGCTGAGGTTGAAACCAGGGAGAAGGCAGTGTTGGAACAGTCCTGCAACGACCTTAGGCACACGGTCACTGATCTGGTGGAGAGAGCGAGTCAGGCTCCTTTGAAACTATCAGAGCCACTTTTTTACCCTCTGTTTTACTTACCCCTCTTCCCCCGTTTTTTTTGTGTGATGGAGAGACCCCAGCTTGTGGACGTCCTCCCTTTTTTTGTCCAAACGAAACGCAGTCCTTGTTAATCACCTGTTGCTGTAAAATTTGATTGTTACTTAGAACAATTGTTGTGAAAATAACAATTCACTGAATCAGAATTAATCATAACTCCAGAAAACAAGCTCTAACTTTTTCCTAGACCATGGGCCCCAACAAGCATAGTTTGACTATTTCTAGGGGTTTGTAGAAAATCCCTACAAACTTTTTTTTGCCTCTTCTTTTTAATATCCTGATTTTTCCTAGGCCCATTTATTGTGGACCCAGTGGGTGTAACCTGGCTTTTGATTAGGTTGCCTTTTTCGGGTTTTCAGCATAACAGGCTTTGTGCCTTTTTCTTTTTTGAGCGGTTTAAAGTACCTCCGTCAAGACTATCACTACTGATGTTTTAGGTCGAATAGCTTTGACCAAATATGGTGGGACGAGGGCCCCAATGGGGTTCAACTAATTAAAAGATGTCACAATACACTACTGACACACCTGGGGGGAAACATGTTTAAATTTGAACGACATGCAGGGCATGTCTCAAGATATAGGAGTCGTGTCAGCGTACAGAGGTAGGAAGAGCATTGCCTAAGGAAAACTTACCTTTGGTAGACGGGCCAAGGGTGATCAATATGAAGAGCTTCTGAGGGAGTGGTATGAATAGTCATACAAAGGTGTCCTTAAGTCAAACACTTATCCATTTCTGATGTCCAGGGGACTTCATGGAAGCCCAGCTCATGGAAACCGCGATGGGTGGTTTGGAAAAAAATGAAAACCACCGGGGGTGGCTCGGAAAGGGTATGTGACGTCTGAAAGGTTTTGAGAACTTCTATATCAATCAGGAGTGTGGAAGCAAGGTTCCCATCCTACGAGTTTATCTAGCGTAAAGGAAAGATGGGGCTCGGCGCAGTTTAAAGTCATGTAGCTGGGACATCAACTGAAATGGAATGACTTCTCTTGGTTCTCTGTAATCTCGTCAAAGACGTTCCACCGCATTCAGGTAGGATTGTGGAAGATGTTGGTAAACTGTAGTTCAGAGGGTTTATGAATCCTAGGATAGAAATGGGGGCTCAGAGGCCAAGAGGCGTACGGAGAGAAGCATTGCCTAAGGAAATATTGCCTTTGGTAGATGGGCCAGGGGAGATCAATATGCAGAGCCGCTGAGGGCATGGTATGCAAAGTCATACAAAGGTGTCCTTAAGTCAATGACTATCCACTTCCGATAGCCGAGAAGTATCGGGGATGTTGAGATTTGGGACCACCAGGGGTGGCTTATGAGAGTTCGGCTTTTTCTGAGTACAAGGTATGGATTATGATGTGAGGCTGCCTGAATACGAGGGAAATATCTAGACTAGAATTCCCGAGAATGGGTGATGTAATTCATTCTCACGCTGTTGTGAGGCGGTGGTTAGTATAGGTTTGACCCATGAACTGAAGGATGGAGAAAATCCTATGTTTCTCACTGAACCCATGACGAGTATGACCGTGTAATTTTGCGTCATGTGGTTGGAACATATTCCGGGTAGTTTAGCGTCATGTGGCAAGGAAGAGAGACACTTTTAAAGGTTTTTGTGCAGTTTAACATCATTCAGTGAGGACGGGGGAATTTTTTTGAGCCAGTGAAAACGCTTGCGGTTGGAGGCATTTCCCTGGATGGTTAGTGCTTGGACTTTGCAGTTTCATGACAAGCGGCCAATATATCCCTTGCAATTTAACATCATTCGGTGAGGACATAGTTGCAAAGGCTGCTCTTCATCAGAATGTAATTGGGCTTGAATACCTCAACATGCCCCAGATGTGGGGGGGATTGATTGGTGTAAATCATGGTTGCGGGGCTTCTTGGATCAGGAGAGGTGATATGGGAGCTCTGCGGCCGGTAAGCGTACGGAGCTAGGAAGAGCATTGCCTGTGGAAATATTGCCTTTAGTAGATGGACCAGAGGATATCAATATGTCGAGCTTCTGAGGGCATGGTATGAATAGTCATTCAAAGGTGCCCACGGGTCGATAACTTTCCATTTATGATGTCCATGAATGGTTTTGAGGATCCGCAATTATCCGGGCCACGAAGTATGTCATTTGGCAGGAGAATGACTGGACATGTAGGGGATATCCGTCCCTGGTTGCTTGTTGAGTTTCAAAGAGCCCCATGTGCAGATCTTTTCTTTTATTATTTTTTTTGTTGTGCGCGGGGGTGTGCCTTCATTCCATGAAGTTTAACATCATGCAGTAAGGAAGAAATAATTCTAGTATATCGGTCATAGATCTTGGACCATTGGGTGACTATTTCTATTGTCACACGAAGGATACCTGAGTCTACAGGTTCTGATATACCTGGAACAAGGGGGGATGAAGGTTGTAAATTGCAACTTTGATTTTTCCCAGATCAAGAGGTGTGGTGTGGGGGATCTGAGGGCGGTAGGCGTACGGAGCTAGGAAGAGTACCGCCCAAGGAAATCTTGCCTTTGATAGAAGATCCAAGGGCTATCATTATGCAGAGCCGCTGAGGGCATGGTATGAATAGTCATACAATGGGGTCCCCTGGTCGATAACTTTTCACTTCTGATGGCCATGAATTATTATGAAAATCCATGATTTCACACAGTGTAGAGTTCGGCACGTGGGGATAATGGTGTCCAGGTATACAAGAAACATCTTCACTGCAATTGTCTGTTCAGTCAAAGTAGCCTAGTACTAGCTTGATGTTTGTTGATACAAGTCGCTATGTGAACCACTAATAGACACATAGGCTATCCAGATAGGGATGCCATGGAAACACTTGGATGTGAAAAGGGGAATGAACTTTTAAACCACTTCGCCATAAACATCTGTATCAGGAGGTATGGTATGGGGGCTCTGAGGACGGTAAGCATACAGAGCTAGGAAGAGTGTCGCCTGTGAAAATCGTGCCTTCAGTAGACAAGCCAGGGGCTATCATTATGCAGAGCCACTTGGGGCATGGTATTCATAGTCATGCCAAGGTGTCCACAGTTCGATGACTTTCCACTTTCGATGGCCATGAGTGGTTATGAAGATCAATAATTATCCAGTTCATGGAGTCTGATGTATGGAGAGGATGCATCCAAATGTGTATAGAGTATATCCATCTCGTATCGCCATGTGTCTTGGGTGGGTCGCGACGAAGTCTGTATAGTTTAACATCATGCGGTGAGGTTGATGTCCATGCAAATTAACGTCATGCAGTGAGGATGAAGTCCGAGCAGTTTAACGTCATGTGGTGAGGACGAAGTCCATGCAGTTTAACATCATGCTGTAAGGAAGAATTATACACTTCATGCAGGTATGGACTGTACACGGGGGAAGGGTCATTTTAGACATTATTGTCCGTGCAGTTTAATATCGTATGGCAAGGATGGAGACTTACACCGCGTGCAGGTCTAGCCCATACATGGAGAAAAGGGAGAATTTTTTTAAATCTTGCTATCAGTGTAGTTTTACATCTTATGGTAAGGACGATAAGTACACCTCGTTCCGTTCAGGTTCACACACGAGGGAAAAGGGCATTTTTTTTACTTTTATTCAGGGGGTTGGTCCAGGACTGGGGATCCTAGCATTGCTATATATCCTGTGAGGACATGAATCAAGCTGTATGTAGTCCTCTAGAAGAAGTACACCTCGTGCAGGTCTGGTCCATACACGGGGGAAAGGGACGTTTTTTAATTTTTATTATTCAGGGGGCTGGGCCAGGACTAGGGATCCTGGAATCGCTACGTATTTTGCGAGGGCAGGAATCAAGCCGTACATAGCTCTCTGAAATCTGTGCTGTTTAACATCATGCTGTGAGGACGGAGTCCATACAGTTTAATGTCATGTGGTTATGACGAGGGGTATTATTATATTCAGTGCAGTTGAACGTCATGCGGTGAGGACGTGATACTCTTATTTTAAGGTCATATAGTATGGACTGTTGGGTTCTTAGAAGTTTAATTTCATGGAGTTCGTACAATGAATAAACCCCATGCAGGTCTGGCCCGTACACGGGGGGAAGGGAGCATTCATAAATCGTATTATCCGTGCAGTTTAGTGTCGTGCGGTAAGGATGGACTCCATGCATTTTAACGTAATGCGGTGAGGACGTGAATACACCCCGTGCAAGTCCAGTCCGTACAAAGAGGAATGGGCATTTTTGTTTTTCTTTTTTAAGTGGATGTGCCTGGGTGTGGAATTCTGGCGTCACTACGTATCCTGCAACGGCAGGAATCAAGCCTCGTGTAGTTCTCTGAAACACGATACACCCCGTGCAGGTCTGGTCTATACACAAGGGAAGAGGGCATTTTTAAATCATATTTTCCATGCAGTTTAACGTCATGCGGGGAGGTATAAATACTCTTAGTTTAATGTCATAGAGTTTGGACCATTGGGTGCTTGGCAGTTTAACATAACGTAGCTCAGATGAGGGATACATCTCATTTTTTTTCTTTATCCATGTAGTTTATCGTCGTGCAGTATGGACGAAATACTTCTTGGTCTCTATATGAAATACTTCATCATGAATCTCGCATTGGTAGGAGCCGTGGTAAATTTCCCGTCCATGGAGATCAGGGCATATGCTCCATTGGAGTAGACCTTGTGTACAACATATGGTCCCTCCCACTTGGGCTCCATCTTTGGAGGCTTCCTTATAGGTATCATTGGGGTCCGGATGACCAACACTAATTATCCTTCCATGAAAGACCGGAGGCAAACCATTTTGTTGAAGGCTCGTGTGATCTGGTTCTGGTACACTTCCAGGTGGTGCAGAGTGTGCAGCCGCTTCTCATATAGCTTTTCCAATTCACCTAGACACTTTTATAACAGCTCATCATCGGATAATTGATCACAGATGGCAACACGGAGTGATGGAAGTTGGAGTTCAATGGGCAGTACCATCCCTCTACCGTACACCAATGAATATGTGGTAGACTGAGTAGTGGTGCAGATTGTGGTTTGATAATCCCACAATGCATGGAGGAGTTTATCTGACCATGACTTTTTGTCTTTGTCCACGAATTTCTGGTGGATTTTGGATAGGGTCTTGTTGAAAGATTCTAGCTGTCCGTTGGCCACCGCATGGTAGCAGGATGAGTGGTTAGCCTTGATACCATACTCGTGGTATAAATTTTCCAATTCAGTAGAGCAGAAATTGGTGCCGTTTTCCATCAGTATGGAATGAGGGACACCAAATATAGTTATTATATTGGTCTCCACAAATCTTGGAATATTTCCCACCCAGACATCCTTGAAGGGTATGGCTTCTGCCCATTTTGAAAAGAATCCGGTTTCCGTGAGGATATACTTCTGCTATTTGGTCGTGGCGGGAGGGTATTGTCCCACGACGTCTATCCCCCAGATTGAAAATGACCAGGAGTACTTATCTTGATGAAGTAACTCTGGGGATTGGTGTATGAAGATGGCATGAATCTGGAATGAGTGGAATGTCGCGGTAAAACGCTCGCAGTCTCATTCCACTGTGGGCCAGTAGTACTCAAGCCTTCGAACCTGATGGGAAAGCTTGGTCCCTGGTAGATGTGCTCCACATGCTCCTGCATGTACTTCAGTTATGAAGGAAGTGGTTTCTTCTCCATCAATGCATCCGAGGAGCAGTCCATCAAGGCCTTGTTTAGAGAGGACCTCTTGATGACCTGCACCGCCATATAGGAAAAAAATTGATTGCCCTTATCTGTATTTTCTCTCGTTCAGCCCTGTCTGATGGAATCTCTCCCCGTTGAAGGTAGTTTGTGATGGGGATCATCCGGCCGGTGGCAGGATCATATGGCTCGGGGACAGGACTGACTTCATGGATTTCTTCTGTCATAGCTTGAACAAATGTCAATACTATTCGATGGTGAGCAATTCTGATTACTGTTTCATCCCGGTCTGGTTCGGCTAGGGTTGCGGTCGTGTTGGCTAATGTATTAGCCTGAGTGTTCTGGGACTGGGGAATATAAGTCAATGTTGGTTCTGTGGAGAACTCACCCATTAGCCCTCGTACATGGTCAAAAAGGGGGATCAGCTCCTCCTTTTTAATATCATAGTGACCATTGACTTTCTTGATGACCAGCTCTGATTCTTCTTTTACCTTATGGTGTTCTACTTGTGCCTGGAGTGCGAGTTCCAGGCCTGTAAAGAGGGCTTGATATTCTGATTCATTGTTTGTACAACCCTCTGATAGGAGGATGGAATATGGAAAAACTGCCTTTTTTGGGGACATGAGTATATCCCCAGACCCACTTTTTTGAATCTGGGATCCTCCATCCTCTTCCGGGTGGGGCTTCGGGACGCACCGTCAAAAAACATTTCCCATCCTGGTAACACCTCTTGAACCAAGAAGATATCTTCATCAGGTATTTCAGCGTCCAGTGCAGTGGTCCTTGTTGAAGGTTGCTCTACCATAAAGTCTACTAATTCTTGTCTTTTGATGGCTTTTTGAGGCACGAACCGGATGTCGAATTGTTGCAGGATAACTGCCCATCGGGATAGGCGTCCGGTTAGCATCAGGCGACTGAGGATGTACTTGAGAGGGTTACTCTATGAAATTAAATGGACATCATGATGCTGTAGATAATGTCTTAGCTTTTGAACTGTGAAGACCAAGCCTAGACATCTCTTCCCAATATTTGAGTATCGATTCTCAGCATCAATCATGGTTCGATTGAGGTAATAGAGACTATTTTCACTGCCGGCATCGTTAATTTCAATGAGGAAGGCTCCCAGTGACCATTCTAGGGCGGTCACATATAGAATGAGAGGTCTTCCATCAACCGGGGGCATGAGCACTGGTGGGATTAAGAGGTACTTCTTCAAGTTGTCGAACTCCTCTTGGAAATCGTCTGTCCGTTGGTACGTGACCCCCTTTTTAATTAACCTGGTGAAAGGAAAACATTTGCCTTCCAGGTTGGCTATGAACCGCCTAATATAGGCTAGGTGTCCTTGGAATCCCCTCATCTCAATGAGATTTTGGGGAGGTGGAAAGCTCAGGATAGCCTTCATCTTCTCAGGGTCGACTTCGATGCCACGATGGCGTATGATGAAGCCAAGGAATTTCCCTCATGTAATTCCAAAGGCTCATTTCAAGGGGTTCATCATCAAGCTCTGCTGTCAGAGATTGATGAAGACGGTCTCAAGGTTCGACAGGTGATCCGAGCGCTTTCTGAACATGACCACTAGGTCATCCACGTAACATTCAACAAATTTCCCCTGTAACGGCTTAAAGATCAGATGCATGGCATGCTAATTCGTGGCGCCAACATTCTTGAGACCAAAGGGCATGACCCTGTAACAGAATACCCCTTGAGGGGCCCTGAAGGCAGTGGCTTCTTCATCTTCTCGGGCCATCCTGATTTGATTATATCCAGAATAGCTGTCCATGAAGGATAGTGTCTCATACCCAGTCGTTGCATCAATTAACAACTCGGTGATTGGAACCAGGAATTCAACTTTCGGACAATACCGATTAAGGTCTCTGATTCCAATGCAGATGCGGATTTTTCTATTCGTTTTCTTGATGGGGATGATATTGGAAAACCAAATGGGGTTCATGACCTCTTGAATGAAGCCTGTTTTAATGAGCATATTGACTTTAGCCTCTATCTTGGAAGCATGTGAGGGGTGTGTCCTTCTAGCAGCATGTTTGTAGCCTCTTTTGTCTTCTGAAATACCCTGGTGATGCGTCGCTACCTTGGGATCGAGTCCTAGAATTTCCATGTAATTCCATTAGAAGACATACCGGTGTTTCCTTAGGAAGGATGTATGTACTTCGTGTTCCTCGGGAGTCATGGCCGCACTAATGAGAGTGGGCCTCAGGTCTTCCTCGGTACCCAGGTTTATTTCCCTGAGTTGGTCCACAGTGGTGAAGATACCTTCCTCAAATGCGAGAGGTGAATCCCTGAGATCTTCACCCTCTTCTTCTCCCAAACCCTCATCTTCTTGGTCTGACGAGGATAGAGCTCCTATCACGAGTTCTTGGATGTCCGTAGGAGAGGTGTCATGGGCGACCTTTCTCGAGATTTCACCCCCAATTGAGGGTCAGCGGACGTTCCCACATTGTCACACTCGGCCGTTATGGCTGAAGTCATGAGGACATCCGAGTGAATGTCTGGACTTGAACTCCTACCTTCCATGTGGTTGATGGGCAGGACATAATCTCTGCCAAGCCTCATGAGGGGGTCGTCAGGAACCATTTCCAGGCCATTTGGAGTGGGGATCTAGTCAACACCATCAACCAATGGATTCTTTTTCTTTTTCTCATAGAACCCAGCGTCAATGTAATGTGACTCATAGATCTCTAAAGGGAACTTGTCGGCATGAAATGTCCCACTTTTTTCATTGACACAGTACTTGATACATTGGTGATAGGATGAAGGAACGACCATGTGCTTAATGATCCACGGTCTTCCCAGCAGGGCATTGAATGTTGTGCTCTGTCAGACCACCATGACTTTTGTATTGGCTACCAGGTCACCAAAATGGGTCTTTAGCTTAATCTATCCCATTGGTTTCTGCTCACTCTTTTCATAACCCAAAAGAGTTGTTGCTGAGGAAATTATATCATCCTCACTATATCCCATCTTATGGAGTGTCTGTATTGGAAGGAGGTTAACTCCAGAGCCATTGTCTATAATGACTTTTTGGATCTCAATACCATTCAGTGTGCCAGACACATATAGCATTCTTATGTGTCCTTGTATGATAGAATCTTCGTCCTGATCAGTGATGGAAATCACCGCATTGCATCCAGTTGGGATAGTCTTCGTCCGGTAAACCTCGGTGGCCGCTACCTCGTCTTGAAACTCCTGGGGGCTGATCAAAGCTTCTATAAGCGCCTCCCTGAGGTCTTCTGACAGACTTAGGGAGTCGAGGATTGACATCATGGCTGGTACCAATGCCAGATGCTTAAGGATATTGTATTTCTACTACAGCAGTCGAAGCTTCTCCATTATAGGGAGAGTCTTAGCGGGTGCTTTGGGAGCAATAGCATTTGAGGAGGAGGGACCAGTTGTGGGGATGGATGTCAAAGGTGTTCTTATGTTCAATGGAATTGGCCCGGCTGGTCTGTTTTTGCTCACTAGGAGGCCAGACACTTGTTCCTCCTCTAGTGGGTATCGCAGAACAACAGGGCCAGAGTGGCTACTTGTGGAGGTGGAGGGGAATTATTTCCTCTACAGAGTCCATTAAAGGGATCTCCCACGGGTTTCCACGATATTAACGGTTTGGGACGGGGTCCAACCATAGGGATGGTTTCGGCCATGGTTGTGCCTCCCCTGGTATCCCATACCTCTGCGATTCCTCCTCCCGGCTCCTCATGCAGGGAACTCGAGTTCGTAACCATACTATTCATCAGGTAATGACTCCATAAGATGGATGAAGTTGATAGAAACAACCATTGGCTCTTCATCCTCTGACCGGTCAACCTGGTCGGTAGTCCCTAATGGTTCCGTTTGGTGGGTCGGTGCCCGTGGTACCAAATTCTAGGGCATATAATCTACCAAGGTTGGGACTAACATTGGCCCCTTCGCGGACTGCTCCAATTGTGATTGTTTCCTCCTCCGTTGATTACGCCTGGATTACCGGATCATGGAGGGTTGTGAGGTCGATAATGTCGGCTCTGCGGCTTTAGGGGCTGTTGGGGGCAATATCGGCTATTGTAGTTGAGGTCGGAGTATGCCCTGGGCTCGGTTGATAGTCTTTCAAGTCATCCAGTTGTCAAATTTCCGCCCATGCTTGATGTTGACATTCTTCCACCCCTCATCTTTTCCGGAGTCGGTGGAAGAGATACATGCCACATGTGCTGGGGGTGGTCCCCGCTCTACTTTTCCAAAATCTACCATCCTCTATAGGAGATCTTTGAAGATGAACAATTCTAGGATAATGTGACCCATCATCCGATGGTAGGGGCAGTGATCTGGCCTATCATTGCGGCCGACCTCTTCAGGTTTCCTTGGCTCCAGGAGGTGGAGAAAGTTGCAGTTCATGGCGGCAATGAAGTAGCCACAGACTTGATCGTCTCAGAATGAGTATTCTTTTTGTCTTTTTTCCTCAAAATAGTTCTGCTTCAGTCCTCTCTGATCGTCTCGTTTAGGTGGGGAAAACCGCTGATATGCAGGGGGGCCTTGACGATTTGGTGGAGGCCTGAGTGGTGGAGTGGGAATAGGGGCCGACTTGAGTGGGACAGCGGACGCTTCAGCTCTAGGGGCTCTTTTCACAGAAGCCTGTGAGGCTATTCCGGACTTTGAATTAGTCCGCTGCATGGAGTCCTCAATTCTCTGGGCAATGGACGAGAGATGGTGGAAGCCAGTGGTGTACTCTACTGGTATGAGCGGTGTTCTCAACTCACCTCTAAGAATATCGATGCATATGGCTAGAATCTCGTCTTGAGGCATTGGTCTATTCATAGAATAGGTCAGACCTTTTCATCTGGTGATGAAATCTGAGACCCTCTCGTTCTCCCTCTACTTTTAGTTCATGAGATCACTGACCGCTGTTTTAGGCAGCGTTGAGCTGAAGTGGAACATGAACTGCTGTCGGAGGTCCACCCAGCTCTTTATCGTCTACGCCGGCAGACTCGTGTACCAGACGATGGCGGATCCTTGAAAGGGCCGTACAAAGAATATGAGTTTCACTGCTTCTTGTTATTCCAGAGTCCCCATCATAGGGTCGCAACAGGATGCGTAGTGCATCAAATGCTGCTCCGGATCACCTCATCCATTGAAGATGGTGAATAAAGGGCTCCCAAAATTGGGTGGTGGTGGTGTATTGGTCACCGAATCTGGGTAGGGTTCCGCTATGGCTGTATCAGAGTCTGTCGTCCTTCCATCGCTTCTAATCAAGCTGTTAGTGCCTTGATAGTGTTGCTGAGTCCCTGGTTTACATCCTATTGGGGCCAGTTTTGGGTAGGCGTTGCCTGAGGCTTTGACTTACGATCCGGATTGGCCAGCACCAAGGGTGCTGTTTCCATTTGATGTACCCTAGGATGGTTCGGGCGTACTTTATCTGGTTTCCTCCTAAGTGGAATGAAATCTTGGTATTCCTCATATGCGTTTAGGTAGCTGGGTGAACCAGGTGCCTCATTGGGAAGGAGCCCTGATCGTACTTCATTTTCTGGGGAAAGCCTTAGCCTTTGAGGTGCATTTGCTAGGAGTGAATGATGTGGATCTTCTTGGGATGAACTTTCAATAAGGTGGTTCCTCTAGAGCATCTTGGCGTTAAGATGCCTCAATTCTTTTATCTCTTCTTCCTATCGAGCGAACCTCTCTTCGAGCGTGAGTGGATCGTTTTTATCGGGAGAAGGGGATGAATTAAGGGGAACCATTCCTTTATTCTTATCCTTGATAGAAGCTCACACCGTAAGAAGAGGGAGGTTATTTGAAGGGGAGACCATATTTAAGGTGGCCCTCTGGTTCTGGATGTGCACACCTGGGGGTTTGTTGTGAGTCATAGCCCGACCGGAACTGTCATCTCCCGATCTGTCCGGATTTTCATTTTCCCCGGTGTCACCCGTAGGGTTAGCCTCTATGGCGTTGATGAATGCATATTGCTGGGTGGAGGGGACGTCATCTTTCAAATAAAAAGATGATCTCCAGCATCTTCGGCTGGCCTTCCCGTTCATGACCTAGGATTGCCTTCAGAATTCTTGATGAAGGGTCACGCGTAGAGTTCTTTGATGCGACCTTATGGTGCGCCTTCCTCTCGGAGGGGATGATGATTCAAATGATGGGATATGATGAGAATATCCTCTTCTGACTATCCTCCCCAGACAAGAGAATACTGATTCTCATGGGGGAGATTGTTGTTGAGGGGGTAATAATGCCCCCAGCCCTGAGGGCTGGGGTTGGCCCCGTTCCTTGGACATCGAGCCTCTTCCCGGTTTATAGGTCTTACGGGGGAATTTGTTATTAAAAATGCCCCCATCTCTACTGGATGGGGTTGACCCTGGATGGCAGTAGTGGCTGCTGCTATTGTGACCTCCCTGATCTCACATGCCCCCATCCTGGGGTGAACTAGATTTGGTGCCGAATTCACCCGTGGATCAGTCCCTTTTGGGGAGGCAGAAAAAGATTGCTGATTGGCCTTTCTTAGGCGAGAGGCCGTCTGTATGCTCTCGGTGTCCTGATTCATAAGTTTTTGAATGGCTTGTTCCCATTGGGCCTGACGCTTCTGGGACTTACTCAAGGCCCGACTCTGTTGGGTGTGTTGCCTTTCCTGAACAGGGGGACCACTTGATTGTCGTCTCGATGTGACGACGTTGCAAGATACCATGTCGAACGGGTTATTTTAGGTGGGGAGCAGAGTGAAATGTAGAGCTCCGTGTTCCACCCCCATCCCCTGATATGGACACCCGTTGGAGCGTCACCGAAGAGGTGGCACAACTGGTGCAGTGCGCAGAGGCAGGCTATCTCCATGTTTCCTTTATGCCTCTCGGGTCGTTGTTGTCGTGCTGAAGGAAGATCTTCCAGGTCGATGTGACGCAGGAGGTATCCTATCATATGGACGTGGTCTACATACCTTTCATAGGGTAGGAAGCTCGATTTTCTCTGGCGGAGGGTCATCCATATATTATGGTGGATTCCGTGCATGCATTCTTCCGACAACTCCCTGGGTATGTTGTACTGAGAGGTGGCCCTGGGCCAAAATATAAGCGGTATATCATGCCTGGCCAGTCATTTCCTTAGGTGCAGCATATCGTCATACTCCTCTGCCAGTGATTCCTCTACCTGGTTAGCCTAACTAAGGCGTTCACGGAAGTCAGAGGCAGTGGGACCGGTAGGTATTGAATTCTCTTGTGGGCGATTACGAGGTGGTTCTGAAGATGAACGCGTCCCTGGAACGACTCTTGATCGAAGAAGGTTATCGCTAGCGACAAGCTGGGAATATGACATGCTCGATCTGGTCCTTCTGAGTGCCTCGACATATGAGGGCCTTTCGGTGCTTGCTTCAGCAGGGGGAGGGTCTTCCTGTCGAAATAATATGTTATCGTAGGAGGACCTCTGTAATGGTGGCCGTAATGGCAAGGAATATCATTACTGATTCATGCTTCACTGCATAGAGGAATATTTCAGTGCACACCCAGGGGAGGACCTCCAAGGTGTGTTGCAGCAATGGGAAGACCTTCTGGCTGCGTTGCGTCATTACGTGGAGGACCTTCGCAAAAATGCCATCATGGTGAGGATGACCATCATGGATTGAAGTTCGACGCTCATCCTGGGGAGGACCTTCAGGACACGCCGTGATAAGGGGAGAACTTTCTTGTTTATTGGGGCCATTGCGGGGAGGACCTTCGCAATGGCGGCCGTGGTGGCGAGGACTACCATCACAACTGCGAAAATGGTGAGGACTACCATTACTGATACCATAGGGAGAATATCAGCGGGATACATCCTAGGTAGGGCCGTCATAATGTACTGCAACGAGGGGAGGGACTTCTCATTTCTTGAAAACTCTACAGGGAGGTCCTCCGTTATCAGGGTGGCGAGGACTACCAACGTGACCTGATGCCTAGCTGGGTGGAGTTCCGTTGCAGTGTAACCCCTGGGGAGGACCTTCAGGGTAGGCCACGACAAGGGGAGGGACTTCTTGTTGTGATGAGACGTCACTATGTGGAGGGCCTCCGTAGTTACGACTATAATAGCGAGGACTCCCATCAAAATCTATGGTCCCAATGCATGGAGAGTGATTGCAGTGTATACCCCGGGGAAGACCTTCAGGGTGGACCACAGAAAGTGGAATACCTTCTTGCTGCTCGATCTTCTGGTCATGTGGAGGGTTTCCGTGACTCGCATCAAGAGAGAATATCTCGTGACAGATCGTTATATGCCCGTCGGGAAGGCCCCCACGGAAGCTCTGAGGAGGACCTTCAGTTCTGCAGCCAGTGACATTGCAGGGAGGACCTTCGCAACTACTAATGCCGCTCCCATAATATGGTAATGGGCAGGAAGGGTTACGGGCCTTTGACGTGTGCTTAGCGGCGACAAGAACCCCAGCTTCCAGCAGAGTGAAGTCATGAACTCGCTCTTTATTTTTTGGCTGCCTTCGTCACGTTCTGGGCGCCCTTTTGCGGACAGCGGGGACCATCTGCTGCTGACAATGACCTTCACCTCCTTTCGGTCCTTGTCTAATTGGGCCCCGTGATGCTTCCTGGATACGCCGACGAACATCCTAGCTTTTAGTATGGATATATGCCTGCTCTGGAGCATCCACCATGATGGACGGGTGTCCCCTAGTTGGAACGAGTGAAGCTGCTCGATCCAGTTGCCCTTGCATTGTGAAATATAGCCAGCGACACTCCTGGACAGAAGCAGGGATGCAGATCTGCTCTGAGGCGGCTATCTCGTCTCTTAGATGAGTCACCTCAATTAGGGAGATGGGCTCACGGGGCCGAGTCCTTGCTGTTTCCGCTGATGCAATTACATTCTGGAAAGTCTGCAAGATATGATCTGGGATCGATAACTGCTCCTCCATCATGGCCAGGATGGGTAGAGAGACATCTTTGGATGGAAAGGGTATGAAGGCCCCTTCCGGTATCGGTGTAGGAATATCCTGCTCTGGTCCTCCAGTGGTCAGTGGGTACTGACAATTCTCCTATGTCCGGGCAGGTGAACAAATCTGCCCCTGTACCGGGATACACCGGTTTATCTCTCTGTTTTCTGCCACATCAGGGTGGCAGACCTTACTTCCATCCACAGGGAGCTAGCCTTGCGTATATTGGTTTCCCATCGTATCGAGTCGGTGGCCTTTGATGGCGGGGAGACATGCCCGCCTATGAACTGCCGCTACATCTGGGTAGCAGGCTTTGTGGATGCCGCCATGTCAAGATTTTAGCCGTCAGAAGCAACTGCTAGGAGTCGGTCTGGTAGGCGCTGGCTCGCCACCATGTCAAGATGGTGGGCTTCATGACCCTAGGCAGGGATAGGTGCCTGCCGAGTAAGTGCTGTCCTGCATGAGCGACAGGCTTGATGGAGCTCGGTGGGGATGCGCGCCGGCTTGTGTGATGCGGCCATGTCTGGATGGCGGGCATGGGAGGATCAAACTGGTGTAGGTGCCTGTTCGTGGTATGCCTCCATGGCTGGGCAGCATAGCTCCTCCTCAGGGACTAGGGTGACAACCGGTCCCCGATTGTACATCTGCTGCCCTCATCGGGCGGTCCGAGGGGCCGGAGCTCAGGGAGTGTGGGCCTGAATCCTCGGGGAGACATCCTCCTCGGTGTGAGGATGTTGGGTCGTGGCGTGACTGTGATGACGTCTGCTGGTGGGGGCCTTGGAGCAGAACCCCCTTTCGGTGGGGATGAAGTCCTCAACATCGACCTCATCCACCTCCCTAAGATAAGGGAGGTACGCATTGTCCGATACTAGGGATAGACTCCCGAAACGGTTGGAGATAGTGACCGGGGATGTCTGTATCCGCCTTTGTGGTCGCTGCTAGTCATGCGACCGGTGAAGCTTGACGGATTAGAGGGCGTTTATGGCTGCCTCCACCATTGGGAGAGTACCATTCACGTGGTACTCTCAGATCAGTGCGTCTGAACCCCACCATTGAAGACACTGGGTGGGTGACAGTGTCCTCTTTTTTTGAGGAACTCTTGTCCTTGCGTTGTTGGAAACATGCACTTGTGAGTTCCTTTGCAGTGCCATTGGATCGAAGGGAGTTCTGAAGGTAGTACCTGCAAAACATTTTAGCAGATACAACCAGCAAACCTGTCAAAGCAAAATCTCATAATCCCATGGGTAATTAATGACCTTGCTTGGCCCTCCTTTAGAGCATGAGGGGGCATAGTGTGGGATTAGGTTAAACTCGTTATGTTAGGTTAAATATTCACGTCAGTTTCACCATTTTTTTTTTTTGGTTTTTGACATCGGGCCTCGAAATGCCCAACGGCTCTGTATCCGATGATGGACGAACCTGCTTTCCAAAGGCAGGCGTTCTCCAGATGGTCTGGCCAGTGACACTTAAGAACTCACATTGGTCGAGAGGATGGGAAGTCGGGATCATCGCACCCTTTTGGGGGGGAAATTATTGCCTGTTACGGGAATGTCTTATAGATTTAAGACGTATTCTTATGTTTGTGAATCATTGGTTTATACCCAAACATAGTATCCATGGATTCAACCCTGGTGGGAAATGTTCAACTGGATGCAGGGGTTCGGAATCATTTCTGCCCGAGGTTTACCATCCCTCGTTGGATTAATGACCCCAAAGAGTCAGAACTTTCTTGAGGCAGTACTAGGAGTGGCCCGGTGAACTGACGTGAAGAATAGTCGGATCGACCTGTTGTTGAGCTTGAACATCTTGGAGGCTTCCTACGTACCTTGTCTAGGGGACATGGATCAAAGTCCACGTAGTTCGGATTAGTTGGGACTTACGCTCTGAGGCAGCCCAGAATGATGGATTGGGTCTTACACTCTGAGGAGGCCCATTAGGGGATGTCATGGTCGATGCTTACTCTAATCCCACGTGATTCATGCTAGGTGTGAGAAACAAGAGGCAGTTGGGACTAGAGGATCATGTCACGAAAGGTGCGCCCGTGAGAAGTGGAGTGGGGCTTACGCATGAGGCGGCCCATAAGGTCGGGGCTTACTCCTAGATGGATGCACGTGGCAACAAAGCATAGCGGGAGAGGGAAAAGGGGTGCTCCTGTGCCCATCTCCTCTCTTGAAGTTCATGAGGGCTTCCTTCTGATAGGGATTTTACAACCTCGAGGACCCTTTATCATGTAGAGGGAAAGAAAGAGGACTCCTGAGCTCAGACTCCACATTACCTTGTGAATGTGAACCTAGGAATGCTTCAGAAATCTTCTCAAGGGTTGGGGAAACCATTTTGCCTCTACATACCATGGGTATGTGAACTCAAAATGGCGCACTGATGCGCCTGAATGTTACACCACGTGAATCTGGTGGCTCTAGTGGAGGGCTCGGCTCGGGGCCGATGAATAGGCCAATGAGGGAGTCGCAGAGGACTTGGCTGGATCGGAACGATTTTATCTGGCTTGGGAAATGAGAACATCAAAGTATTTGGCGAACCACCGAGATGTATGGGTGGTGGAACCCTTCCCGTGGGGAAGTGCCACACGGCTGGAAAAGCCGTCCGAAATCCAAGGTGGTCTTTGGAATGATTGGCGTCTTACGAACCAGGTCGGTTCGCGACTTTGGGTTCGATCCGCGAACCAGGGTGGTTCGTGGATTGTTCCAGGCAGACAGCAGTGGCCAAGGGTGGTGCCGGTCGGAGGCTCATCGGTCGGGGCTTCGCCCACGTAGGAGAGTGCAATGTTATGCGATGGATGGGAAAAGAGGCATAAACTCTCTGGTCCGTGGGGAATTCATCCGCGAAGGGGGTATGGTTCACAATTTTCCTTGTTTTTGTTATTTTAGGTTTGCGGTTCACCAAGTAATTAGGCATTTTCCAATTCCTTGATAATTTGTATACCAGCTGTGGTTCGCAAATGGGAATTTTGCTGTTTGCAAAATCTAAAGCCTTCCTTCAACCGATCACCTTCCGAATCTCCAATACCTCCGAATCCAATTCCAATTCTCCGAACCCTTTTTCTTACCCCCTTAGTCTCCTTTTATAGTGTGGGTAAATGGATGTATCTGTGGCCACACAACACCTTTTGCGGAGGCCCATAACCAAATACCCGGTTTATAGCTGACTTGGTCAATCCATGATTTGCAGGGGGTATTGGACACTTCCCCCCCTCCATGAATCAAACTCAGGGAGTGCTCCACGGATGCAGAGGGTTCCGCCTCTATTCCGTGAATGACAGTGGGTGCGTCTTGAACCGGTCGATGCGGTCCACGATTGGGGCGGTTCATGATGGTGAACTGGACTGGCGCCCATTTGCCTCGTGACCATGGAGGATCTCATCCTCCATTTCGAAAATGACAATGGATCGCTGAGGGGGTGCCTCATGGGGCCTGGCCACGTTGCATTTCCATGGGACCGGTTCGTAGAACGGTCTTGTTTGTGTCCCTTCTTTGATTTTTTTACCCAATTCATTGGGGGATTTGGGTAGAAAATCCTTTTTAGATTTTTCTAGACCCTACCCCAGGGCATGCAAAACATTCCATTCTTTATAGAGATTCATGTGGGGAAATAATTGGCATTGAGTATGGTCCTTGTGACATTACATGTTCTTTGTAAACAGAGATGACATGCATTATAAATGTTGTTGACATTTCTCATCAATGTAAATGAACAACATTGGGTTTGTGTGTGATTTCACCACTATTTTCCAAGCCATCAGGTGTGGGAAAGTACATATATTTTTGAAATTGACTATGAAATGGAAAAAATTTCTTAGCAAGCTCTCATCAAGGAATTATAAAAATTTTCATGATTAACTCAAAGGAAACTATCTCGCGAATGAGCTAGACAACAAAGGTGGGCTCGATGTGGTTTGTGTCACTTATATTACCTTTCCTAATGATCTCATGTCTTTTCATTAAAGGGATAAATGTAAGGTTTTAAATTTCAGATTTTTTAGCCATTCTTTTCTTTTATAATTAACGATATATTTCACTTAATTTTATTTTTAAAAAATAGGAAACCCCATAATAATGATATTATAAAATAGATCCTTATAACATTGGTAACATTTAAATTGTAACCCATGAAAGAATATACATGAATTGAAACACTAAAAATGATTGATATATAGGTATAAATTTTTACTATTTAATATTCTCACCATATACACTATATAGAATCACATAGCTATATAATATCAAATATATCTCAATGGAATGTAAATTGAGAGAAAATCCACAACCTTACGATTCCCATTAGTTGAACGTCATTTAAACTCCTATAAAAGTTTTATAAAATGTTATTAATTTATAAAAAACAAATCCATATTAAAAATTAAAATATCTTGTACAACCCTCTTATAAAAATCTATCATAATGTAGTTGATATTATTTTACTATTACAACTATTTCAGGTGTCAGTTTCTTTATTTCCTCATGCATGTATAGTTATAATGGTTCTAGATCTTGTGTTTTTGTTATAGTTAAATCATCCCCAAAATTATATAAATGTTATTAATATCATAATAATTCATTTTATACTTTATAAACTAAATAATGGAAAAGGATTCACATCACTTCATGGAGATGGTCGGTTGTACGTATATTTGAGAAACACTATCCTTTCTTTAATGGGTAAATTAGTAAGTGGATAATATATTATTTTTAAAGAAAATATTTAATGTAATATTCATAATATATATTTATGTGTTCCATCATTTTAAATATACATGAAATAAAATGATGAAAAATATATTACATTGATCTATGAGATGGTAGTCCACTGTAAACTTTTGTGATGGTTTTTTTCATTTCTTTGCATAAGTAGGTAAATAGATATTATGAAATCAACTAAATATCATTATTTTATATGGAAGAAATGGTTATATTTTATTTCAAATTTTGAGATTGAATTTAATATTGAAATATAAGAAGTATAAACAATAATGATATTGGTGAAAATGATTACATTCTCTTAGAAAAAATACTTTAGATATCTATAAAGAACCATTGGGTTGGCCTTTTGGGAAGGCTAGTATATTAGTAATGTGAAAAGTTTATTCTTGATAGATATTAGTATGTTTTGGTTTAGAAAAATTTCTTATTTTTTTGATGAAGTTAGGTGAGGATATTCTTTTTAATAATAGTGATGAGTGGCACTCCTGTAATTTGTCAATGTTTCATAATAATGTCATGTCACATTCTATGAAAAGTGGAACAAATGGATCATATTAAAAGATGATATGGATAAGGTATAAATATGACTAACCAATGGGGTTATAGAATAATTTAATCATTTTAACCCTTATCATTTTAGGTTAACCCTGATATAATCCCATTGTAACCATAACCGTGATGACATGTTTTTATTGTTTTAAGAATTAATTATGAAAATAGATTAAGTGACTAAATTTCCAAATTTAGAAAATATGAATCAAAATATGGAATCCATTTTATCCAATTAAATTCATATAATTTTTAAAAATTTATTTAAAAAAAATTCCAAATATATTGAATTTTTTTTAAATAAATACATTATTCATGGGTAAGATGATCTCAAAGTAAATATATTACTATATATCATTATTATATTGATTATAATTCATATATTAATATAAATAATCAATATATTTATATAAATTCATTAATAATTAAATATTATTTTAATTATGTAAAATAAAAATATATTATTCTTTTTTCTAAAATATTTTAAAAAAATCATGTTTCCATTCACACAATCATATCTTTATTTATATCAAATTAATATTCAATATAAGATTATTTATACATATTAAAACACATTATTATAAATAAAATTAGAGATAATAAAAATACATCATTTTTCATTATTTTTAAAACATTTATAAAAAATATAGATTTTAAGAACTCATTCTAGGATTATTTTGACCATACACAATTTTTTTATTCATCCAATCATATTAAATTTTATAGACATGAAAAATTAAAATGTGCATTGTATTATAGTTTTAATAATGTATAATATCCATTTACTATAACAAAACATTGGGTTTTACATGATCTTACAATTATTTTGTTTATATTCCCCATACTATGTAGAAAAAATCATTGATTTGGTTTCAAGGATGAATGACATTTACATTTATTATATTTAAAATTTTGTTACCTATATAAAATTGGTATAATGTATATATCAGGATATTTGGGTCTAATAAACTTATATAACATTTAGTATTATATCACTATTATCTATACTAATGTAGTAATTAATACATGGCTATTGGTTATTGGAGTTGGGGTTGTTTCGGTTGGGTGAAGGTAATTGTATTTTGAAAGTGATGGGAATGAAGTTGGGTGAGTGGATTTTCAAGTGGACTAGAGGAGTGTTTTTGAATTAAATATTTATTTTTTTTCTTATTTGACATCTGGAATTTAATTTATTAATTTTCACGTGACCCTCAATTATAATTGGGGAATTAGAGGTGGATCTAATGGTTACTTACGTCATAAAATATAATTTTTTTAATGTATATTATAACATGCCATTTATTATTCTGTATTTCACTATTCAAAAAACTCAAATTTTTCAAAAATATAAAAACACTAATTCTAGATATAATCACATAAATCTTATTTTAAATACTTTATCAAGTTTATTATAATATTATCATAAATTTGAGATGTATAATTATTAAAGACCATTATTTGTAGAAAATTTTTCTTTTTTAGGAATGATGATTTTTCTAACAATGTGAAAAAAAAAATTTTATTGAGAATAATTATTATAATATAACTAACTATTTTTCAAAACGTTTTTGGAAAATAATAATGAGATTCATATTAACAAAATTAACATTAAAATTTATTTTAATGTAAATATAAAAAATATGTTCCAAATATTAAATAATGTTGGATTTTTTAGAATATTTATTTTTATTTATTTATCACATTAATTTAATCTATCAATTAAATAAATTGTATCTTTTTTAGTTTTATCAGATATATATATATTGATTTTCTAATGCTCCATTCTCCTTACTATTTTATTAACCAAAATATTATTCGTAACATTTATGTCAATATTCAAAAATTCATATTTCCAATGGTCATATTTGATTTTTAATCTATATAAATACTTCTTAATTATTTGATTAATCATTCCAATAAATTTCATTTATGGTTAAATTTACTTCATTAAAAAAATTTCTTTTAAATTATTAGTGTTTTTTTAATATTTTGTTTTTTGGGTGTGATGATTATAAGAGGCCAATGATATTAATATCTTTATATTGTAGTTATTTTTTTATTTACTAACTGAATACCATTAAATATAATTGACCTAAAAATAATAGTTTATTTCAAAAAATATATCTATTTTATGGTTAAGTGAGAACCCCCACAAAATGAATATAACATAAAATACAGTAACATATAACACCCAAATCATCCCAAAACTGCCACATAAGATTATCACAAATCCTTAAGCCCCATAAGAGATCATGAATCCGTTAAATCTATGTTTATATCTATTAGAATAAATTTTCCTTATATATTTTCTTGTAAGAAGTATTTACCTTTATTTTTGGGTCATCCATGATGAGGACTTTGAAGAAATAATCCATTTTTTCCCATGTCTGAATGAACACCTTAAAATTAATATTCATATTGTTGAATATTCATTTTACATCATTTCTTTCTTATTGATCCACATGCACTAGTCATCAGTGGTGTCCAATTGAAATAATCATTCAACTATGTTATCGACATCCTATTGGGGGACCTTAATCAATATGGCCACCTACACCATTACATACCCATAGTGTGTGATTAGTTCCTATGAATTGTCATTATTTTCAAACTCGTGATCCCTTTCCATGAGTTTTATCTTTTTAGAAGACATTATTAATATTTGTCAAGAAAAGTATGAATAATCACTCATTCCTCTAAACTTCATCACATTGGTCAAATTATAACTCCCAAATCACATTTTCCTTCATGTAATTTACTTCTTCTTGATAGAGAATTCCTCTCTTATTTCTTACCACTACACATTATTGTTAGAATAAACTACCACTATCATTATCTGACTCTACCCCATAAGATTTTTAATCCTCAATGGAGGACACACCATATGATGAACGACTTTGATCTTTGGTCTACCCATCAGTTTTAATCCCTTCATATCAGTTACCTAGTTTAATATTATCCATAGTCCTTATAGGATATGACAAATTAAATAAATTCAATTCATCCCTTTATGTCACTAATGCACCTTGCATTGAAATATCATGGTTATTAAAGTTATTATAATAACCCTTTACTGTCTCATGGATCATTGAATTGTGATTAGGTCCAAAATCATGTATCATAACCTCTGTATATGAGGGATAGTTTAGTATGATAATGTTGGAGACTTAAGTAACTCTTTCATGTGCCCCCTTATTCACCCTTGAGCTGACATATGACTTATTTATAATATTTTTATCTCTAATTTCCTACCTTATACTTTCATAAATGTATGTGATCTTCATCTCCATGTTCTTTGTTCATGGATCTTTCTGGAATCCATTAGAATGCCACATCTCTGCAACACTCAATTGTTCCACCTTGAAGTTGATTCATGTGGCTGACTCTATCACTTTCATATCATGTAACATCCTACTTTAGATTCCATGATGACAACATTGGACCACATGACCCATTTGACTGTTGGAAAAACAATTTACTATACTCTATTAAAAAACAATGTCTTTTTGAAATGGTATTATAATAAAACTACTATCCACACCCAATCCACCAGTGGCTTCGATACATAAATATACACACAAATATGGGAAAAATAAGATGACTAACAAAATCTATTATAGTATCAATATAAAACATGTGACCAGCCAAATTCTTGAGTATTTGAAAAATAGAGGGGTTTTGGGAGGGATGTAGGAGTTCAAGGAAACCTCTCCAAATCTCTGAGATTGGATCATCATGCTTCATATGGTAATAAAAAGACCACCAATGTATATAGAAATTACATCCATTAAGTTTGTGAGATGTTTTGATCCTCATGGTAATATAATAATCCATTTATGTATGTATGGTTATGATATTTCATTTTTCATAATTTTATATAAACAAACACTCATGTAAACCATAGGAACCAAAGATGGATCTATTAAAAAATAAATTGACGGATGGTGATGTGAGAATCGGGCCACCATGGTTAGTATATGATCATTAAATGAATTTTTGAACTTTTACATCAAGATTAAGATCTATGGATATCATTCTAAAGAATTAGAAAACTTCTGGATTACCGAGAGCTGCTAAAAAATAATTATAAGGTTATGATTCAAGAATGGTAAAAAAGAATCATGGTTGAGTCTTATAGTATGATGGAAGCTGAGCACCCCCCCTGATGGGGAGAGAGGGCCACAATCATAGCCATCGATTCCTAGGGATTCGATGAGAGTACATCAAATAAGAGATATCCCCTCAAAAAACCACCCACCCTTCCCCTATTTATGTTGAGTATATTTATTCCCTAAACATTACGATCTATATTAGTGTAATAATGTGCTACTGGTTTTTATTAAAATTTTCCATTTCTTTTGTTATATACACATAAATGGACACTCATGTTTATTGAAATGTAAAATTCCATATAAATAAGTTTGTGTCATCATATTCTTCCCTAATATAGAAATTATGTCCATGAAATTTCATTCCAAAAAGTATGATGAAATTAGATGATCATACTTCTATTTCATAATTTCTATAGGTTTACATATTTTCTCTTCATACTTATGGTTCCACAAAATTACAAGGACATGGTAAATTTTCATTCATCATGAAACATTATCTACATGGTCCCTTATCATTACATAATACACCTTGTAAGGAATGTCATTCTATAAATTATAATACCTTTTTATTTTGAACATTTGAGGTATATTTTGTCTTCATTTATAGAAGGGATACATGGAACACATTCGAAAATTGAGAAAAGATGGTGGGGGAGATAAATTAAATAGTACAAAGCTCGGATGTCATGGATTTATTAAAATGTTATATTATATCTAAGACATATATTGATTTTCCTTTCAATCCACCTAAATATCTACCATGGATATTTTTGAATGAAAAATTTATCTATAACACCAAATTCCAAGCCTTTTTTATGGTTATCAATGTATCTATGTTTTCAAAAAAAATCTACACCTCTCTATTATCTAATATATTTTAACATTTATTTAATTTCATCAATTACTTTGGGTCCCAATTACTCATGCCCTCATGGTACATCCCAACATGCAAGAGTTTTATATTTATTCCAGTGGAGGGACTGATAAGTAGCCATCTAAATTCTTGATGAGAAGCTATTATTTAATGAAAACATAATCATAAGAATAAATTTAAAAAATTATCTTTTAAAGTAGATAAAAAATATCATAATATATCCCAAACACTATTAATTGTTTGTTAATATTTGAATCATTATATGGGTAAAATTCCAAACAAAATATCAAAATTTTGATCAACAACATATTGTTGACATTTCAAGAACATTTATTTTAACATAGGATCTTGATCACATATAATTGATAGTGATGTATCATCCATACTCACCTACCTTTTAATTTATACCATTTCAATTTTACCACATGACTACTCCTCTAGAATTGAAATTAAGTGAGTGGTCATTCTATGATTATCCACTAAATCATAAATAGAATTATTTATTTTGGATTTCATAATGATTACTAAAACCAAAACCATTTTAATTTTTTCAGATTTACATTTTGGAATGGTAAATGGTTGTATCAACCACTTAGGATCATTCAATTCCTCATTCCCATGGACTGCTAGGAAATTTTATATATATTTAACTACCTCGACCATCATATTTTCAAATATGTAAATCTTTTATATATCAATGTATCGTATTCCTCCCTAGGTGGATAAATAATTTTTAGCTATGATTATACTTCAATATCACCTTCATTATGATAGGTTTGATAGTATTCATAACTATCTTCCATATATTATAAAACCATTATCAATGTTGAATAATGATCCTTTCTTTTTTCATATAGAATCCACCATGTTTGGAATCTCCCAATACTCATGTTTAAATTTCCTTATCATATACATAATGGTTGGTTAGGATATCCTTTTTTATTGTAGGATTTCATTACACCCACACCAATTTGAATATAATACGATTCTATATCTAAATGGGTTATATCAATCCAAATCAAATAATGGATAAATTTTTTAGAACATTTAGACATATAGAATGGAATATTTTTTCACTATTTTCATGGATAACAGTTTGTAAAAAACAATCCTTGATAATCTATAAATGTCATTATTGAAACATATAGAACTCATTATTTTGAAATAAATATTTAATTCTCTAATGATCTTGATATATTTCATAATTCTCTCCATTGATGAAATTCTATAAATTCTATATTGGGAATATAAATTAATACAGCTATTGATCACATGTATTGGAATAAAAAAAATAATCCCACACACTTTTCTGTGTGACCCATAATGTTACAATCCCATAGACAACACATTTCGTGTTTGAGTTTAATTTTTTATCCACATCAAAATAATAAGTAGATTGGATTTATATGTTTGATAATACATAACCACATAATGTTATAATGGTTCCATCAAAATTCTATACTATTTGGTGGTATGATGGGATGAACCTCCCCATAAGAGCGCGCAGTGTATTTCTCTAATTGATGGAAAAAGGTGTTTATTCCCCAAAAAACATTATTAATGTTATTATAAAAATTTATGGACATAAAGAACCCAATATTTCACTTCATATTCTTCTGTTGGACAGTTCACAAAGCTGTAAAAGACTTACAGATCAATATTTATAGATTTTATATTTTGGGAATTTTTATAACGAAATTTGTGATATCACAATTCTCATTTATGTAACTCTTTATCAAATATCATTAATTTAATAGGTATGTGGAGAAACTTATTTATCCTCCTATGTAGTGAACATTTGAGGACCAGCCTTAATGATATACCATCATGACTAAGCTGTCACGACACACTTGCACAACCACTAATCACATGTTAAACATGTGAAACCAACTAACATGGGCCACTTGTGTGAGTGACCTATGTGAACATCCAATTTTTACCAGGTTCCAACATTTTCCAAAAAAATTAGACCCTTGTGATCTCCATTTTATATTAATAGAAGATGAATTGTAATATTAATGTTATGATCTTTCATGTCCATCACTCAAATCCTCTAATCCCTAAGGTATATTTTCAATCTTCCAAAATAAGATAGGATTGGAAAGTGTGAAGGGATTAATTTTCTTCAATGTCCAAAAGTATTTTGAACCTATATAAGGAACCATATCCACAGTTCAAAATGGACTATGGAAAAAGGATTTTACATTTCATCAAACATGTACACCAAATTTCCATGAGAACATGTGGAAATCCTTACAAATTAGAGTAATGTATAACCTAGTTGTTGATACCCAAGTTGTTATTTAGACAATACGATAGCCCAATAATAATTAGATAGCACATTGGTGAGGTACCTCCACATTCTCTAATGTATGAAATGGTGGAGGTACCTTCAAACTCACCTAGGTATCACCCGAGCGATTTCGATGACAGTTTACTAAAGAATCACCTAATAAAAGCACTCTCCAAACTCTCACATATACAATCTATGTGTTGTTCATGCTATCCCACCCAGTGATCACTTAGGTGAATAAATCTCTAACATGACAAGTTACCACCTTGGAAAAACACAATTTAAACCATTTTTAATACCAACTACGACATGTCACATCTTCTCCTTAGCCTCCCTTCAGAAGGAGACTTGATTTGAACCCATACTAATGCCTACAAACATGTAAGATCATGTCATTAGACACACCAATGTTTCCTTCCAATCATGAATTATCATTGTTAAGATAGTCCCACATTTATCCTTATCAGAATCCTATAATGTTATAAGGATCTCAATCATGATTTCTCAGGGTTATGAGGACCCAATCCCTAGAGGCAGTTACAAGGACCTTCCAATTTTAGAGTGTGATATGAACCAATTTTTATTCCCATTGATGAGAAAACGTGTTGTATCATTCTTTCATCCTACCTTAAACTAGTAATGTGGAATCCCTAATATAGTAATCCATTAGTATTTCATGCAATAAATCTCTCTCCATTAATAATATCACCATTTCCCACTAGAAAATTGATTAAATTTTGTGATTTGTCATATCATCCAGTTCCTCTTATTTCTCATTCTAAGAATGATACATGTGGGAATAGATGTTATTGGGGATTATTTCACTACAATAATAAAATAACCTCAAATGAGACTCCTACTTGATGTAATTTACAAGATCACATATTTATTCTATGAAAGGGCCATATTACTCAAAAGAACCATTATAAGTCCATATTCCTAATGATGTTTCCATTATGAATCCCTCAAATGTGTAATCCCCAATATTTCAACATTACATGGGTTTTAATTCTTGTAATCATGTGATACATAAGAAGACTCACCTAGTTTCTAAATTAACACCATTAAATTCATCATTATCATTATTAGGTATTATTCCTAGTATGATCAATCTCTCTACATGGGAGGTCATATTCCTTTTAGTTATTTGTCACCTCATCTATGTCAGACCAAATTCCTTGTGAAGTACATCTCCATACAAATATGTATTACCTTATAAAAAACCAAAACCAATGATCTTGTGTGTGTCCCATAATATAATTTTCTTAGAATATTTCACATAGACATCATTTTTGTATGCCACTAAAATCCATGATGTGGTCAATGTTACAATATGCTAAAAGATAAAATGTATAATGTTATGTGTCACCAACTATGTGGGTATTTGTTAATTTCAAAAAGATATATAAGAAACCTCATGTATAGGCTTTATCTTCATATAAAAACTATAGTTGCCTCCCAAGATAGTAATATTCTACATAGTTATTAATCATTAGGCATTAAACAATGATATTTTGAATAGAGTAATAAAAAGTAATAAATTAAAGGAGACAAAGCTCCAATAATAATTACAGGTGGATCTATAATTGGAGATATTGTTATAAATATACAACATTCCATTAATAGGGAACCCTTGATACATAAAGATGGTTCCTCTTATATTTATATGATATTTATTAAATAAAGAGAATGGTGAATAGTTTCATTTTAATATTTATAAAGTATTCTTGAATATGATTTAAATATATAATTGTGTCTTATAATAGGAAAAAATTCTTCCCAATAGGGTGTGACGTTATTGGCCTATCATCATCTCAACCTATGTTATTTCCCATGTGTAATTGTTATAATCCCTTAATAACCATATGGATTTTGAAAGAAATTCTATAAACCACCATGGATATGGAAATTTTAGGGTTTTTTCTAGTTAAAAATCATATTAGAAACCTCCCAAAATGGGACACAAAATAATAGTGGTGATAAGACTTGTAAGATTGTGAAACCAAATTAATCACCCCAAAATCAAGAGGTAATACCATTTTAATCATCATAAACAATGTTTCATATAGAGTTTCTCTTGAACCATTAATTTTAATATGTAATAGGCTATGAAATTTACATATTTTATAAATACACAACCTAATGATAAATTTTATACACTTCTATAAATAAAAAATAATTCCACACATAACGGTAGTGTGAGGTATGTGTTGTGATGAACCTATACATTATATGCATAAAGATCTTAAAAAATTTATTATTCTAGAAAATATTTACTCACTTATGAGTTAGAATATTTAATGGGTATAAAACCATTAGTTGTTCCTCAAAAATCATTGATATTACCCCATAAATATAGGGAAACTATGGATATGAATTTCAGATGTTTCTCTATTATATTCCCCAATCACTGTGATAATTATATAATATTTAAATATCCCCTTTCTTTTGATAACATTCCCCATCTATTTTACCCTATATATCCAAAAGTAACATTTATTATACATTAAAAAAACCCATATGTGCAAAATTCTATAGCGTAATACTCAAATTATCTTCTTATTCTTCATTGATTTCATATTATATGATAATAAAATCTATAATTACAATATGAAGTTCTTTTATTTAATCTCAAGAGACTCTATTTGTAATGTCCAAGATTATTAGTGGAGTATTTTTCATTCCTAGGGGTATGAGGTTGAATTATATTTTCTATACCCTTTTAAAAAGATAATATTAGGAATATCCCCCTTATTTACTTAAAATTACTAATATACAAAGCTAAGATCAACTATAGAGTAATACTGATCCCCTATGATTTGATCATTCAAAACATCAATTTTTTATACTGTTAATTGTTATTTATGGATATCAAATTGATTTTAGAATAATCAATTCAATGATTCATTGACTAATTGATATTAAATATATAGTTGATAGGTTCACCCCATTGTGAAGCCCACTAAAATATAAATTCCTTTTACAGATTTTGTATTATTTTCTCCTCTATTACATCTTGTTCAATAGGGGTAATTCTATAGAGACATTCGATTAACTAAAGAGATGTAGTAATCTTCAATTAAGGACTTCCCATTTATTCATAAGGAAGACCATAAAACTATTAAAGGGATGTATTAGTGTATTCCATCATAATTGGAATGTATTGAGGGATAAACATCACTTTTTTATCAATAATTTTAGAATGATATACATTCACATAATATTATAATATTCATTCTTGAGATGGATTTTACAATGTAAACATTTCTTTCTCATTATACTTTAATATAATTAGAGGATTATTGGGGATTCAGAAATTAATTTCCCTTTATTATATTTTAACATTTTTCCTATATATGGAAAACCAATATATTTATAGTATAACAATAAATTTATCCTAATGAAGTATAAAAAGGACAATAGAGAGATTAAACCCAAATGGTTCAATTATAGAGAATTTATATACACGATATAAAATAGTTTCACAACTTATTTGTTTTCATTAATAACTGAAACTCAATTTCATAAGGTTGTGTTTGAATATTTATAATAGAATTAAATGATTTCAATAAACGAGTTGATCTATAATTATATAATAAATTTAATTTTCTTCAAATGATAATAAACATTTAATTCCTTAATTTATTGGATTTCGATTGATTTTATAATAAATTAATAATGTTAAGTATTAGAATTATCAAATTAGTATTCATATATAAAAATGAAAACTATGAATATATATAAAATAATTCATAAATGACTATCATATTTTTTTATTATTAATTTATACTTTTTAATATAGGTTATTCATGTAGGTTGGGGTTTATAGTGGTCAACCCTGTAATATTGAATCCAAAATACATAGGGTCAAATCGGGATAGGGGAAACAATTTATGGGAAATATATAGTTACTGTAACAATGTTAAAGTATAAGTAATACCCACCTTATTTTGGTCATTGATCTATATACTTTTTCCTTTAATCCATATTGAATTTAGGCTACCACTAGCCTTTTAGGTCATAGGGTGTTTATGCCTAAAATAGGCAGGCCTTTCTACAGGAATTTATAGGTCATGAAGGTTGGTGGGACCTAGCTTATTGGAGAAACCCTATGGTGATAAATAAGTGTAGAAGTTGTATTTATATAGAGAAAAATAGAATCAGTACTAAAGGATTAATATTGTATAACTTCCACTAGTTCATTTACTAGAACATGGGAACTACAATCTTAGAAAAACACCATGTGATGCAGCGAATGTAGAACTATAGTGGAGGTGGAGATGGGTTTTCCAATTATTTTCATTGTTCAATATATGGTAAAAGAATGGTTTCATAGGGACCTCAGGTAATGTATTTTAGGCCTTATTCCTTTTTTCCTCTAGTCTATGTAATGTTTCCATATAAACCTAGTTAAAAAATGTATTTTCTATATATTAAAATGAAAATATATCTTCATCGATGAATTACATAAGTATAGGTTAATCGAGGACTATTTCAAAATAGAATTTCTAATATTATTAATAAAAAATAAACTTTTATTTATTATATTGTATAGAAATTTATGTTTTATACACTTATTTGTAAATTATTTCGAATTAAAAATTCCATACAACATAACCTAAATGTTTATTGGTCAAGTAACTTTGGGAGATTAGACACATAATACATGTACATTTAAATAGATAATATAATTATCACATCAGACTCTACAATGTGACACTATAAGAAATTTCTATATATTACATAAATTAATAACTTGTGGAAAAACATGTTGAGAGGGTTGATCAACACTGTAAAGTAAAGTAACAAACCTGATAATTAATTAGAACACACATGTCAAGAATAATAAAATTATAACAGAATAGAGGAAAGTCATATATAATAATTTTGATTAATGTAACAAAGAAGAAAACATCATGTGATTATGGAATCATAAGAATGTGAAAACAATATAAAACATGGAATCATAATTATATGTCCTGGATTACTACTAATATACCCAAATACATTATTCTAAGAATATTTTCGAAATATTGTACAAGGTATCTCATGTGATAACTAAATTACATAATGAATTGGGGGAATGTAGAGTTCTGAGACCAAACCCTACATTATAATATATACATGCATATATATTCCATATATGGAAAACATACATAATGCACAATCCAAAGAAAAAACTAAAAAATTAGAAATGGGTTATAGAATACTGTATTATAGAATAACTAAATGAAATATCAAAAATATTCCAAATATAAGTAAAAATTCACCATTTTCTGATGTTTATGTTAGAATAATGAATTATTTTAGATAAATAGGGACTTCATGTGAATAAAAATAATAATAAATGTTTTCATAATTATGTTTAGAAATGAACCACTAATGTGATTTTGTATGAAATCAAAAAAAAAACCTTGAAAGATGTTATGAAAATAGTTTTTTTCTTTAAAATTGAAAAACTCTTGATTATTGTTTTACAAAAAAATTATTTATTTCAATAAAAATAGATGATTAAAGACATAAATAGAACAATACAATGAACAGAATAAGAAATTTAGAATAACCCATTAATTCAGATTTCGTGAATGAATGAAATGGGAGCTGACATAAAAAATAATGTATATCCCCATAAAATAATGTTAAATAATCATCGTATATATTAATGGAACTCAAAAAAAAAGAAAAACATATATATATATATATATAATATAAAATATTAAAATGTGGAGAATACAGAGAAAAAAATGTAATGAGAGAGGAATCATAAATTGATTGAAAAAGAGGGATGTTTGGGAGTTCCCTTAACTCATGTCCTAAATCACATGGTACAAGAATATAACCTTGGGAATTTCAAAATTAAATTTATAAAATATAATATTAATATAATTTTCTACTTATATATAATTTAAATTATTTATTTTTTTAATAATCCATTATAATTATTATCCCCGTCTCAAGGATGTTTTTTTCGCATTTCCATAGCTACACCAGAAAATCTACAATTTTGGATATTAATATAAAATGAAACCATAACTACATATGTGTAAAGAATTGGGGTTGATATACTCCTTTAATATCAATATGGTTTCAATATAAAATATTATCAAAAAATAAAAATGTTTCAGAAAGTATAAATTTTATAACTTAATGATTTGTTAATTTTGGTTATTCTTCTTAATATAATAAATTTAATGGGATTAATCGAATTTTAATACTTATTTACCCATTCATGAAAAATGAATTAAAAAACAATAAAATTATAAATTTCATATTGAATTATAAAATTATTATTATAACCATAAATGAAGGTGGTGGTAAAAAATGCAATATTTCATTCATTGACGTAGTGAAATATTCATAATATCAACAATGCATTGATTTTAGAATAAATTATAGAAATTTAGATAATTGTTATTAAATCAATATAATCAAAATTAATTCAACTTATGATGATTACTTTAATATATTTATTTTTATATATTATAATTGTTGAAGGTAGAGGAATAAAAGAATATAAGAGTGCTCAGATGAGATAGTTAACTATTTCATTAGATATCCTCCTTGGATTCAGTATATTGGCTAAGGAAACATTATTTTGATAAGACCATAACCTCTAAAACATGAATAGTGATTTTGTGATATTACTTAGGCCAAATAGTTTTTATTAAATGTGATATAAATGTATAGATAAGAGGATTGAGAAGAGAGGTATTTATATGTGAGGAGTGGGGTATTTTTTAATAAACTTTTTAGTAGTATATTATATTTTATATAAAACACCAATAATGAATTTTTTTATGACTAAAAACAACTCATGATGAATATGAGGATAATATAATGGTTTTCTATATAATCTAATTTGACACTAAGCATTAATTGAACATATAATGGAATATATTTTTTTCAAAAATTTCACTGTTCACCAATAATCATTTTACTAATTTTTTTAGAAAATGTTCATAATTAAATTTTGACAGGATGACTACAAAAATGACATCCATTTTATAAAAAATAAATTTTTAATTATGAGAAATTTAATTTTTTCATAAAAAAATATTTATTGAAAACTGTCATTTTTTTACATGATCATACTCTAGGACCATTTATTATTAAGTTGGACTATATTTTATTATTTATATAAAATTTATTATTATATTTAATCGTCGGTTGAAAATAGATGTTTATTTCAATTTCATACGTTAATCCTCAAAATTTATTTTTATAAAAATGAATATAGATTATTTTTTAAAAATAGATGCATTCTTCCCTTATGATGAATATTTATTTTCACTTATTATACAGATTTATTTTTGTCTCATTTGATTTATAATTATTATGTTTTTATTTCATTAATACCCAAATTGGTTTACTAATCAAATGTTTAGGTTACATTATAAATTGATGGGTTACTCTTGAAACAATCATATTTCAAAAAATTATATTGTTTTTATATTCCTTATATATACTTCATATTTCTCTCACTCATTATTATCTTAAAATAGAAAAATATATATATAATCATTTATAAATTTATATTACTTTATTAATGTTGTATTTTTTAATCTGTGGTTTGTATGTGTGATAATTAATGGAGAACACGATGACCATTATTTTCTTTTCCTACTTATTTTTCATGTCAATATACCCATTTAATTACTTTTGTTATTAGTTATATTAATAATTTTCATGTAATTTTAAAAATTAATAACATATGTCATCTACTTTTTTTTCATTTTTTTGTGAATGTTTTACAACATACTTAAAAAATAAAATTCTAGAAACATTTCCAATACCAGTGGACCTATACTAACTATTTATAAAACCATTGGTATATGGTTGCTTTACAAACAACTGTGACAAACCATTACCATTGGTGACACCTATAAGAATATTTTTTCATGAACATTTGTTACATGTACATAATAGGAATCTATAAAAATGAGTTTAAAAATATGTTTTCAGAGGTTCCATAAATATTCCAGGTATTATATGAACGGTTTAGGAACACTATTGGTATACACAACCTTTGGGTACTTATAACAATTACTTTCCAATATAGTTGGTATATGTCCAAAAAATTAAGTAAAGGCATTCCAAATGTTTTGGAAAATCATCAAAAATGGTTTTTTGGTATATTTATATATAATAAAATGAAATTATCCAAAATTAATAATAATTATTATAAATACGTATAAACATATTTTTATAATTATATACACAATTATGGTCATTACTGTTGATTTTTTCATTATATTATAAGGGATAAATCCCCATATCAAGAATGTCTACTAATTATTTTTTCATTGAACATATAATAATAGTTTATGAAACCATTTTTTAAGTATTTATATTTATATTACTGATACTAATTATTTGAGAACCATTAGAATAGACCAACTATAGCTTCAGAAAATCTAAATAATTTCTGTAAGTCTAACCTGATAGAAAATCACCCAATAGTACATAAAATCATTGGTATTTGATATACCAATTATTTGGGGAAATATAAAAATCTTTCCTAACTATTGGTATTTTATTTTTTAGTAGTTATATGATAGAGATTCTTAATAATAAGAAACAATCTTATAGAAAAATTTTATTCATTGGATTATCAATAGGATATAAATAGGGAATAAATTTTCATATTAATAAATTCCTAATATTGAAAATTTATTTTTGTGAAAATGATGAATACATGAATATATATATTGGAATATGTTACAATTTAATAAGAATTATTTTAATATCCTGATCCAAAAACTACCAAATGAATTTTTCAAATGATAAAAAAACATTAGGTGTGCCTCTGCATATAACATATGTGTTTTAATAGTAATATGGATCAACAAGCATTGATTTGGGTGGTTATAACCTCAATTAGAAATCTATCAATAATAAGAAATAATAAGAAATATATTATATAATGCTGACATTAAAATATAATTATATTTTTTCAAAAATAAAACAAAAAATATCATATTAGAATATATATAAATAATTCTTATATAGTGACATATCAGTCATAAATCTCAATAAGAATCACGAAGTTAGTTGATGTTATACAAGGAATGTGAGAAATAAAAATTGAATTGAGGAAGACTTCTAAAACAATACCAATTCTCATATTGAACCAATTTTAAATCCTTGTAGAGTTATTCATAGTGACATATCCATTACCAAAGCCTCCCCCTTACTTATGTCTTGATCATTTTTTCTTCATTTCCATTGAGGGTCACATATAATGATTGAGTGAACAAACAAATATTGAATCCATTTATAATAAAAGATAATAAAAACCAACACCCATAATATATGATAAGAAATTTGTAACATTTATCATGAATTGAAAAAATATAATCATAAAAAACATGGCAAAACAAACTAATTTTCAACACTACATGGTTTAGAAAATATGATTCATCATGGATAATAATTCTGAAATTGATTAAATAGTGAAAAAATCTTTCACATGAATTTTTCATGATGAATTTTTGTCGACAAGTAGATGATTTAGTATTCTATTATTCTACTCATAGGAAATATTACCATGTACATTATTATATGATATGTTTAACCTCAATAAGAAACCTCAATATTTTTATTTTGAATACAAATATATTACCCAATAAAAAAAATTAAAGAGTGATAAATAAGGAATGAATCTAGAGAGAATGAATATCTTCTAATAGTAGGTTCACATGACACCCAACACTGTGAAATGGTCTTTAGATACCGAGTATAATATAGATGTATCCAATTTTATTGAAATAAATTTAATATTATTTCAATACTATTCTTTTTTTAGTTTGTTTATATTAATAGTAAACATGAATAAATAAGTTTTTTCATGAATATTTTTCAGCTAACAATTCCAACCACAATCATATCACATATCAACTTACCTAAAACATAGTTTGTTCATTGTTAATACATCTAATGATACCCAATGATCATTGATTAAATTATTGATTTATTTTACATTGGTCAACACATAAGTATTTTCTCATGGTGGATCATAAATAATCTACAAAATAAATGTAAGTAGTCATAATGATTCATAACTCACATATTAGAATCCTATGTGGGTTCCATTATCAATTATATAAAATTATAAATATATAATAATAAATTTTATATTTCTCATCATTGAAATTAACACATTTGAAATTATAGAAATCAACATGATATGTGAAACAGAAAACCCCCAAAAAAATATTAGCCTTCATTAATTAGTTTATTAATTTTCAAACCAGTATATCCATACATTCAAATAATGTAATAATTGATATGTTTATAAAATATAAATGAGTAAAATAGATAAATATGTTATTTCAAATAATAGTTATACTATTTTCAATTATTATTTCACTTGTCATATAAGGATAAATAAATGAAACATATCAAACATCTGATTTCTTTGGATTATGAGTGTAATTATTATAAAAGAATAGATAAAATAAAGATTGGACAGTGTAATAGATAATATTTATCTATAGTAACACAATAGAAAAATAAAGCTAAATGAATTTAATGATTGAAAATTATCGGTCTTAGACTATAGAACAATCTATGCGAGGATATTTTTCTTGTTTTCATAAATAATGGATGAGGAGATACACATATTTTTTAGAATGTTTTGATAAAAACTACAAAAACTACCCCTAAAAAATTGTTTTATACGGCTGTAATGAAACCTAATAAGACTCTAACTAAGATCTTGTTTTGAAACCATGAACACAATTCCTTTGAATAGTGTATCATGAGTATATATGGTAAAAAATACCATTTTCCTACCTACTGATATTTTTTATGGTGCCCAAAGTCTCTTCTAATGTTCTTAAAAATGAACTCTTGGGATTCCACTAATTCATGAATAACATTTTTCAATCTAAAACATCATTTTATTATAAATATGGATTCCCGTATATACTAACTAAAATAAAAAACATGAAAAAACACAAGGGAATACCATAAACCAAATACACTTTTAATATAAAATGTCCCAAATTGTTGAATAATCCACATTATTGGGGTTCAAATCCTTGAAATAATCCATTATAAATCCTTAATAAATAAAATTAACTACTTTTATCGCGTTTAAAGTTTTTGATCCAATTTATCCTAATAGATATTAATATATATATATATATATATATTACTATTGAAACATCACGAGAGTATTGTATTCCATCAAATAATCTTTTTCGTTTAGTGAACTATACATACTGGTAATTCATAAAATGATATGTCCACCTCCAACTCATCATTATAAATATGAGTAATCTGTATGGGGTATTTTTCGTATCATAGATGTTGGATAAATGAAATACATCATTCATGAATTTTTTTAATGAATTAAGTTCTAATTACTATAAACTATACAAATGGATTCCATATTCATGATTGAGATCAGAAAGTATAGAAATAACAACCTTTTTCTCTAAATATTAAATTTACATATAATGATGATATATTTATAAATAGATGATTACTAATTGATAAATATAATGTTATATGTTAATGTTAAACTATATTCTACCTTGAGTGGTAACTAATGACATCATGATACCCTTTAACAACTATTAATTATGTTTTATGAGACTTAACCAAATAATAACCGACTTTTAAAACTCTAAATGATAAAATATATAAAGGAAAAACGACTCTAAAAACTAAAAATATACAATCAAGTGATATTTTAAATAGTTATTTATATAGTTAAATTATACTTATGACACCAAATCTCTATAGTTTCTAAAAAATATATGAATATTAGATCGAAAGAGTATCACTTTTATCTTAATCCTATAATAATAATTTCCATCAATTTGAGGGTTTTAAATTATTCATATCATCAATAAATTCATCATTACCTTATATAATTATCAACATAGAAGAGATGTAATATATTGATCACTATCTAGTACTATCATAATATATATTTTCATACGAGAACCATCAAATTAACATGGAACCTACCCATATTTTTTATAATCATTGTTTTAATGATATAGAAAACCATGAAACCCTATATATTCTATCTAAAATAACATACATTATGTCTCTAGATTGTGGTGACTAATAATTCATTGTCACAAAATACATTTTTAACTTATACCAGTTCATTTTCATAATGGTATGTTGTTATAAAATAGTAGAAATTATTTATGTATTGGAATTCCACTATATACAGGTTTTTCACTACAAAAACATATCTCTCTAGATCATTTTTTATCTATAAGCATTGGAATTAGAATGATTTTTTGGGTAATTATACATCAAACTATTTTGTACCTCACATAAAAAGGCATGAAAATAATTTATCATATCTAAAATCATGATCATTGAGACTACCACCCATATATGGACACACAAGATGGAATCATTACACTAAATCAATCTTTTATTTTTATTTCCCCAATATAAATTCACTATTGTAACACCCAAACCCTAGAATCCCCATTTCAGTGCATTGCGTTTTTATATAGTAACTGATAAAAGCTTCAAATCGTAATGGACTAAACCATTTAACAGTTTTGGAAAACAATATTACATACATGATACCCATATTACATTGGAAAACGAAATAAAGAATAAAAATAATAAAAATTCACTATTATTGAAACTAATTCAAAGGATTCCTCTTCATAACTTGGGGAAAGGTACCATAATATGGGTGGTATAAAATGTTCAGTAAGGGTAAGTATAATTGAATCAAATATGAATTAATGAGAAAAAAATCTAAATAGAAATATCAAAAACTAAAAACCCTTGACATTCAAATAATTGGAAAATGTATAATAAATATGGATTAATAAATATCAGAATCCCATGAAATTTAATAAATGATTTGTTGATGAAATGTATCCATAGATAATTTCAAATCAAAAATCTCATTGATTACAATAATAATAATTGTATTAACAATAGATGAATTTTGTAATTAATAGGTTCCATGTTTCTTAGGAACATGTTATGTTTACCATCATAACATTTCACAAGACGGTTTATAATATCATGTAGAAAAAAATATGATTTGGATAACAGATTTGTATTATGATACTACTGATGAATTGAGGGGATTACATTATATTGTCCCCAACCCATGTCATAACAATCCAAATTAATTGTTATATATCGAATGATTGAGTTTTCTAAAAAACCTAGTGACCCATAAAAATATGAAACATTTAAATACCATTAAGAAAATAATATATAAGATATAAAATATCAAAGGGTACTATATTT
This sequence comes from Viscum album, assembly GCA_963277665.1. Lineage (NCBI taxonomy): Eukaryota > Viridiplantae > Streptophyta > Magnoliopsida > Santalales > Viscaceae > Viscum > Viscum album. Next base: position 377,599,678 of record OY728155.1, on the reverse strand, counting down.
ATACCACACATAAGAAATAAGTGGTGAGTAAGGATTATTTCTCAAAGAAGTAAAAATGAGATGTGAAAATCCTTACAGGTTTGTGAACATTTATTTAAAAGGTCAAGCATTTTAAAAAGATAATAGTTTTTTTGAAATTAAACATGTATACTTATAAAGGATGATTAAAAAAATTGGGGAATCACAATAATATTATATTTCATTCATCTCATATAAGTTAGAAACGAACATTCTTTTTTTGTTGGAAAAGTCATAAAGTACCTTGTTTTGGAAACTATCGGGGGATTCCCTTTGAAAGGTTTTGTAAAAATAAAAAATAAAAAATACGGACATTAAAAATTAATTATAAAATTTTAATAATATTTTTTAAATCATTATTATAAATAATAAGATTGAAGATAAATATTTCCCCAGTGGAGACTTAAACAAAACAAATCATGGATAACGATGAGATTGTGAATTGAACATTTACCACATTATGATTAGTCGAATAATATTACCTTTAAAGGAAAAAAATAATATTAATATAGAAATACCATAATATTGAGGATAATAATTATAAAAATCATTCTTGGGAAAAATAAACAGCACATATAAGAAATAGGTGGTGAACATGGCTGGTATCTCACAAAAAATAAAAGCGAGATAGAAATCCCTTACATAACACATCCTTTTTATTTTTATGTGATTTAACCTCATATATAATGGTTTAAAACATTTTACTAATTTATATAATAACCTTATCATATTTATGATATCAAATAATATCTTTTTGTAGATTTGTACCACCAATTTCATTATATTATTTCATTTTTACACTCGTTTCTGATGTTAACTACTTTATTTTCCACTGCATGTTTTATCATTAAATTAAAAGTTGTTTTTCTAAGAATATATATATATATGTAACTTCTAAAAATTATATTAATTTAAAAAATATCATATTTAATAATTAAATATGCATTTATAGTCATTCTTGAATTTTGGATATGGAAAATGAATCACATCATGTTTTGGAGATTGTAGGTCGTACATATGCACATGTGACGGTATCATTCATTTAATAAGTGAATGTATGAGGAATTTTATGATATATTAACTTTTAATGGATAAATAACATGTAATAATTTTAATATATATTCAATATTTTCATCATTATACCCATCCAACTATAATGGTGATGATATCATATTACACCATGGTATAGAAACAATAAGTCATATGTATTTAGGAGTAATGATTTTTATTTTTATTAGAAGCATAAAATAAGGATTGTGGTTTTCACATAACCATAATAAAATATAATAATATATATTATTTTATTTATTACATTATCATGTAAATAACACTTGAAGATGAAGAGTAAGATCCAATTTACTTGAATGTGTCAGAAAAATGATTACCTCAAATTCGGTGGAATTTCTTTAGATATTTTCTAGATGGATATATGGTAGGTATTTTGGTAAAACCAAAACATATAGAAAATGAATAAGTTTGTTGGTATGACAATTGGTTAGTTTAAATCTGAGAAATAAGGCTCAATCTGGAGTGAAGGTTTGAGGGAGAAGGTTCTTTTTTAAAATTGAGGGGAGGGTCACTTTTGGAAACTCTCAAAATAATAACTTAATAAAAAATATTTTCTTACTAAAAATATTTCAAATGAGAGTAATTTAAAATATAATATGATTATATGTCAAAATAATACCAATCAATATTTTTTTCAAAAGGTCTTTTCACATTATTATCCTTATTATATGGCTCTAACACTTATATAACCATTTTACCACTTGTCGTAACATCATGTAATTTACAATTTGAGGGTCAATATAATTACAATAAAAAACCAAAAGATAAATAGATGATTAATTTATGATATTTTAAGAAATATCCCAATTAGTTGTTAGAAATTGAATTTTTTAGAAATTTTGTATCATTTGTTAAAATATTATTTATTTTAAAATATCAATAATGTCAATTTTGACCATATTTGTAACATGGGTTTTTAAAAATATATTTCCAAAAATATAATTTCTATAAAAAAAATTTATACCACCAATAACATATCAAGTACCCATGAATAATACTTTTATGAAATTAATTATCATTAATTTTATTTATTTTACTAGTTTTAATATCATTTTTCTAATAATTCCTTTAATAAAACAAACTCCTTCATCATAGTGAAAACCATTAATTTAATATTTTCTTCTCGAAAAATTTAAAATAAATTATCACAATAATTATAAAAAAAATTCATTCAGAATAATATTTATAGTGTAATGTTTCCCTTATATTACACCTTCTTAAAAATATTTTACTTGTTTAAAACAAAAGTGTAACAAAATTGAGTTTTTATTGAATATAAAATTATGAATATCATAATCTCATACAAGTGGATTAAAAAGGAAATAATTTAGATAAATGGATGGTTTTAATTGAAATAAACTAGTAAAATTAATATATGAAAGTGTTAGGGTACTTTTATTGTCATTATAAGATAATAGTTAACCGTCATTACTTGATTTAACCATAACCATCATAATTAAAATACTGGTAAATATACTATTCATATTCCCAAATATAAAATAAACCAATTTAATTAATTTCTACCCACTGATTAAAAAAAATTTAATATATTTTTTAAAATTAAAAACTAAGAAGTGGTAGGGAATAATTTAAATCAAATCCCATTTATAGAATGGAAAACATGTTTTTGAAGTGAAAAAGAACAAAAGATTGTAATTTTTTTATAATCATATTCTATGTAATATTGATTCCAATGATTTAAATTATATTAAATGATAAAATATTAGTCTAATTATTCATTAAAACTATTTTTACATATAATTTTACTCTATAAATGGTTTCGATGAAAATGATGTTTTTAATTAAAATACTATATTATATCATTATTCATTAAAACATAAAACTTATTAGAAGATTACAAAAAAGTAATCCAAAGAAAATTTTTACATTAATATATAAAATAAAAATTTCATTTTCTCAAATAAAATATATTAAAGTATCAAAAATTGGATTTAAAATATATTTTTGTTTAAACGGTGGTAAAAATACCTTTAGTAAAATATTATTTTTATGTATAAAATTGGGTTTGTTTTTATCTAATAAATATTGTATATATTTTCTGAATGTCAAATATAGTCTTTTGAACATATATTACATTAATATCATTCACTATTCATAATTAATTTAATTTATATATGATAAAATGATGTTTTGAGTATAAAAATAGTTCTTTATAAAAAAATTTATTAAATATCCAACTGGTTCTTATATCAATTTATAAATAATTTGTAACCAATGAATTGTAAAATATATTTTCATATGTTAGTTAATATTATTTATAACAACCAACATAATGGATAGGTTATTTCACATTATAATAAATAAAAAAATTAATAATATATTGTTGTTGAGTAAAACTCAGCTTCGCGTGTAACACAATCCAACTCCTTATTGTGTGTAGCATAATCTTATCATCTTCTTTCGTATAAATAAATCTAGAAACAAAAATAAATTTACTCAATAATGAAAATATTGTAAAATATTGGGGTGTAAAATTCTCCCCCCTTAATTAAATTGAATCTTCGCAATTTAATCATGATATAGAATTATAGTCTTTGATATTTATAAATATATATATATTGAAAAACCCACAACAAAAATAGGGTTATTAACACATATTTTTACGAATAAAAAAAAGGAAATATTATGGAAACCAAAAATTTTTTTCATTAAAATAAGATATCATTAGTGAAATAATGGATATGAAAGATAAATATAACCATCATGTTATGATACAGACTGGTAGAGAAAATGTTATTGAGAAATTTATTACCAGAAGGACATAAAACAAAGGTGTGAAAAAAATTCGTTGATATTATCCTAGATTATGATACTAGGGAGGGATTGTTTAAGATCATTTTTCCTAGAGTTGGTTAATTTATTCATTCTCTAATAATATAAGAAAAGAAACATTTTTATAAAAAACAATAATATAATTTTTTAGTGCCTTGAATAATTTCTACTTCATATCGTAGAAAAATATATATCGTCTCTTATATTAATAAATAATCCTATAAAACCATATCCGAATTTTAATTAAAACAATTCAATAAATGGTTAAAAATTCTAAAAGATCATGATACGACACCTGAGAATCATTTTCATGGTAGTATGTAGTATCCAATTTAATTATCCATAAAAATAATTTCTTAATCAACATTATTATCTCATTATAATGATCATATTAAGATTTATCTTCCCCTTAAAAATTTGTTTTACAAAAATTTAACCTTTGTACCGAATAATTTTTTTAGATACAATTCATTTTATGATCTCAAATCCTTAATGAAAATGTACTATAGGAAAATACTTGTTTATTTCATAATTCATATGATAATACCATCATCAGTTAAATACTTCTACAATTTTCTTCTCAGATACAAATATAAAAGCATATTAATTGTTCCCCTTTAGTTGTGTCAAAAACATACGCTTTACCTTGATGACTTATCTTTTATATGATGTATATTTATTTCATGTTATGGGAATTTTTTTGCATAGTGTCCCATCTCCTTTTTGTTTTTTCAATGAATAACATCACTTTTATTATTACCTTTAAATTATTCTTCCTGGTTCCCTTTCCCTACACACATATAACATAATCCCAATCCTTTTAATTATTTCTTAGAGTCATTATTTCCATAATTATCACATATGGGAAAATCCTTCTTTCTGTTCTTGTGTTTATAGATTATTTCCACTACCTTTCACATCATCTATTTTTTAAATTTTATGGCATAATACTTGAATAATTATTTCTCTATCTTTTCAACACATAAAACTATTTCATCATATTAGGAAAAGATTTTAGACCCCATCACAGATCATATAATTTCTTTAGGTAATTTAAATATATAATCAATATTTAATTTCATGTTGTGTATGAACTCCATAGCTTAACATAGTATCCCAATTGATGTAGCTTCTTACATTGGAAAAAATTCTTCCTCTATATTGATTAAACTAAGTAAATTTACCTTCCTCTCTTTTTTCTGATAATGAGGGGAGTATTTATCAAATAATTTTAAATTAAATTTTAATTATTCTATGAGTTATATTTCTTCTTCCTCCCATGTATTACAGATTAAGGACCACCATTGATCTACACCTCTATTTAAACAATACACTGGGAGTGTATCCTTTTACTTTTTACTACATCCCATTGTCAATGATACCTTCTCCAAACACATAACCCACTACTGAATAATCAATTATTCCATAGTCTCACTATATTATGGGGGAATATATTAGATAAATATATCCAACATTGGGGAATTTTTTTTGTAATATTTTTCTCATTTGGGTAAGGTTATTTTTCATAAACTGATTATGTTTCCCTAGTATGGCCAAATTTTATTCATTCCAAAACCATCTGTATTGGTTTCTATGTAGGGAAAACTCATTATTTTCCATTATTATTGATACCATTCATCCTTCCACGTTCCCTTTCTAAATAAATTAATACACTATATTAGATCATATCAGTATGAAACAAAAGTTATTATCCCATAACTAGTGAAATATATTACATAAATAAAAATATTTTTTGCAGCTAATCTCATAATCATAAGCATGGTTTCATTGGGTATATCTTTAATTTCAAATATGTGATAGTGGTATGAATATAATGTGAGTATTAACCTAAGTGTATCCCTCTATACTGTCAAACCAGGTTCACAATAAGGCTCATTTCCAGATACCAGGTTTCGCTGATTTAGGCCCAACACATCATTTCAATGTTGTTACCCCTAGGAACATCTATGCCAAAACCACATCGACATGTAGTATCCAGACATGGACTTATTATTAGTAACTCCAAAATAATCTTTACCTCCCCAAAATCCTAGGATTTTTTTCTATACTTATCTTCAATGATTATTTTAAGTTTATGTTACCGAAACTATGTTTTCTAAATTCAGTTTCCATGGTTTTTACTAATAATCCTCTTATACTAATTGATATAGTATGACCATAGAAGATTATAACTAGTGAATTATTTTATTACATTGGAATAGATAACATATTCAAATACCAAAGGATTATTTAGCTTATCATTTTTGAATATAATATTGAATACATCATACCCATATTACATTGGGAAAGTAAATAAACCATAATAACAATTAATTTTAGTATCCATTCCACTTCATATCATGGGGGAAGGAAACTTAATAAGGGTGAAATAAAATTATCATTATGGTTAAATAAATTTAATCCAATTATGAATCGATGGGAACAAATCTATATTAAAATGTCAACAACTAAAAGCACATAACATTAAAATAACTGGATAAGGAATAATCAATATGGAATGTTAAATTATGGAAACACATTCAATTTAATAAATAACATTTGAATGAAACTTATATACAGATAATGTTAAAGAAATAATCTAATGGGTAATAGTAAACATAACTAAATTCATAAGAGATAAAATGCATAATTATTGGAAGTCATGTTTTTGACGTGCTTGATACATTTACCATCAAGACCTTTTACAAGATAGTTTAATATATTGGGTAGAAACCTATATAATTTTCAAAATTCATTCATCTAATGAGGATAATTATGCCTCCAGGGGATTACATTAGATAGTCCCCAACTGATGTCGTACTAATCTAAAACATTATTCAAATATGGATTAATTGATTTTTTGTGAAAATATTTTAATTCATGGTTTCCCATATCACATTAAAACATTTTAATTCCCTGAAGATAATTATATTTTTGAAATTATATATAAATAAGTAGAACATATACAACACAAACAATAAATAAGTGGCAAATAAGGCTTATTTCTCACATACATAAAAGTGTGATGAGAAAATCCTTACCACTTTGTATGCATTTATTTAATAGGCCGCACATTTATATAAGAATAAATTTTCATTAAAAAGAACCTTGTAAAAATATAAATGAATCCCGTAACCTGAGGGTATCAAGATGGATGGAAATTTCGTTCATGTTGTATAAGTAAAAAAATAAACATTACATTTATTTTTGTATGAAAAGTCATATAGAACATGATTTTGAAAAAAAACAGAAGTTATCCCATTAATACTTTTTAAATAAATTAAAATACGGGTAAAAATGAATTTAAATAATATTTTTATAATATTACAAACATTTCTGAAATCATTTTTGGAAAACAATACCATCTAAGAGATATATTCTCATCGGTTGACACTTAAACCAAATCAATCCCAAATAACGGTGAGATTGTGAATTAAATCATTACCACTTTATAAACAGTCGAATCGTATGCCCCCTAAACTAAAAAAATGGATATGAAAATATTATACTATGTCAAATTTTACTCATAAAATATATTCATGGTTAATATATACACCATATACAAGAAATAGGTGGTGAAAATGGATTGTATCTCACAGAAAATTAAAGTGTGATTAAAATACCATACCTCACTCTTATTTTTATGTAATACCTGATTTAAAATCATGTATAATGGTTTAATTTTTTTTTCAATTTATATAAAAACCTAATTTATATTCATTAATTGATATAAAATATTCTTATATTATTTTATCACATGTTTTTTGATAATATTTCTTTGTTACCCATGTTTTGTGTATTAACTACTTCATTTTCTTATGCATGTTTTATCATAGTTTATTTTGAATAACAGTTATGTATATCAAAAATCTACAGAATTATATTAATTTTATAAATATCATATTTAATCAATAAATTCATTTTTAGATCTATTTAGGAATGTTGGTTCTGTAAAATGAATCGAATTGCGCCGTAGAGATTGTAGGTCAAACGTATGCATGAGCGATAATATCATTCGGTTAATAAGGGTGTTTATGGTATATTAATTTATACAGGATAAAAATAATTACATAATTATAAAATATATCCAGTATTTCCATCATTAAACCAATCCAAGTAATGTGGTGATGAAAAATAGATTGTACTATGGCGTAGAGATGGTAATCAGTTCGTACAAATGAGTATTGGTTTTTCATTTAATGTGATGGATAAAACATGGAATATGGATTTTTCATAACCATAATAACATATCATAATATGTATGATACTATATTTATTAATTTTATCATGTAAATAATACATGAATAGGATTTAGAAGAAGAAATAAAGATGAATGACTTAGTAAAAATGATCACCTCTTCATCGGTAGACTTCCCTTAGATGTCTTATTATGGAATCATTTGTAGGTGTTTTGGGAGAACCCAATCCACTATAAATTGTATAATTATATTGGTAAGAGAAATGTTTAGGGCATGGTTCAGCTAAAATGTTCAATGTGGTGTGAGGGAGTGAGGGAGGAGGTTTTCTTTTATAATTACAGTGGGCATCTCTTTTGGAAAATGTCCAAGTATTAAATTAATATAAATTAAATTATAATTAATAAGGACTCCAAAATGAGTTATTTTTAGGATAATATAATTATACACATAAATACTCCCAAATAATTATTTTTAGTCATTTTTAGATCACATTCATACCCTTATATTTTGTCTTTAACCCATAGTTAACCCTTTTAACTCTTATTGTAAAAGCATGTAATATAGACTTTAAGGGTTAATGTAACTATTATATAATTAAAAAAGAAAAATAAATTAATCATTTTTAATATTTAAATAATTATCTCAATATTTTGGAAGAAATTTATATTTTTCTAAATTTTATATCATTTAATTAAATATTTTTTATTTTAAAATATCAATCAAATCAATTTTGACACTATTAATTCCTTGAATTTTTAAAAATATGATAAAAGAATATTAATTAAAATTAATAATTATAAAGTATCACTAAAATATCAATGTAGAAAAACATTAGATGAAATTAATCATCTCAAATTATATTTATTTTAGTATTCTATATAACATTTATTTTACATTACCTTAAATTAAAAAATTATTCCATCCTTATTATAAAATCCGTTAATTTAATTATTTAATCTATAAATATTAAAAATAAATTATGGAGAAAGATATAAACATTTAATATTTCCAAATATTGTTTTTAGTCAAACATATTTCCTATATAAACCCATATTAAAAATATTTCACTTGTTAAAAACAAAATTGTGAACAAATGTACTTTTCATTGAATATAATATTATAAATGTCAAACCCTCATTCATGTCTATTAAAAAGATTTTAATTCCACACAAATGATTGTTTTGGTCAAAACACACTCATCCAATTAAATTTGGACATGTTTTTGGATAATATTATTGTTTATAATATTATTTATATCCATAATTACATGATTTATCATAAAACAAGGAAATTAAGATATTAATGAATTTAATATTCATATGACCAAATATAAAATAATGATATTTCAATAATATTAAACCAATTATTCCAAATATTTAATATTTTTTTCAAAATTCAAAACACATTATTTTTAGTAATTAATTCAAAATTAATGCCATTAATGAAATGAGAAATCTTGTTTTAAAAGTGAGTACGTACAAAAGATAATAATGTTTTTATAAAAATAATCAATGTAAAACTGATTCCAATGACCTATATTATTTTAACTGAAAAAATATTAAACTTGTAATATTTTAAAACCAATAAACAATTTAATTTATCTCTCTATATTATTTATATGATAAATTTTTCTTCAAATTAAAAAGCAATATTTTATCACTACTAATCAAAACATGAAATTTATCATAAAAATTCCTAAAATTAACCCAATGTAAATTTCTATATTAAAATTTATAATAAAAAGATCATTTTTTTCAAATAAAATATATTAATGTTTCTAAATTGGATTCAAAATAGGATCACCATTAACATGTGGTAAAACCACTTTTTGAGAAATATTGGTATTTTTGCTTAAAATTGGGTTTTTTATTATACTATTACTATTAAATATATTAGATAAATGTCAAAAAAATGTTTGTTTAAATATATATTAAATTATGATCATTCACTATTTTGAATTAAATTAATTAATTAGGATAAATAGACTTTGGGAGCCTAAAAATTGTACTTTATAAAAACATTTCCTCTATATTCAAATGGTTCCTATATTTATTTCTAATTAATTTTTAATGAATAAATTAAACCATAAATTTTCATAAGTTATTTAATACTATTAATAACCTCTAACATTACAGCTATGTTACATCTAATTGTTTCAAATAATAATATTTTAATAATATATTATGGTTCACAAAAATTGGGCATTGATTATAACGCATGCGAAATCATTATTGTGTGTAGTGTAAACTTATTATGATGTTTTGTATAAACAATTATAGCATGAAAATTACATTTATTCAAAATTTAAAATATTGTAATGTCTTATAGTGTTACAACTCTCATCACAATGAAGCTTGAATTTAAATTCTAACTCTCTATCATACTATCATCCAATTAATATGTAATCATAAATGGTATAGAAATTCTATTCCCTCACGCATCATACATGTCAATTCATAGGTATAAAAATATGCAAATCAACCAACACTCCACCCCGAACAGAAGTATTGTCTGCGTATTTATTTTAAAATTGATTATCATAAATACATTATGAGAATAAAAACATGTGAATAATCTAATTTTTTAATAATTTTAGCTTTAAAAATTTGCTACCACAGCTAAGATTTATACACCACTAAGAGAATTATTATTTCAAGATCTTGTAGTAAATATACATGAAAAATTTCACCTTATTGACTTTGTTGTGAAATTATGTAATCTCATTGACCTCACTTTCTCACTAAAAATATTATTTGGATAGTTCCTATTATCTACATATGATAATAAAGATCCATATATATGAACCTAATTATCTTATATAAAAAATAAAAAATAAAAAATAAAATATTTATGATATAAAAAAATAAATCAATCAAATCTTACCTGCACTCCATGATACTATAATCAATGCATTTCTAAGATTCACATTTGACTCCTTAAAGATAGTATCAGATTAAAAATTCCAATTGGAAATCATTCCCTTATTAGTTAACTATTTATTAATCACATCATTTTGGAATAAATATTGAATTAACAAAAAATAATAAATATAGATTCCATGTAAGAACAAATTTGTAAATGAATTATTGGGCCTCTCTTATAATTTTCTTCATTGTACTTTTTAGTTATAGAAAAAATATAAACTTTTATACTTCACACAATAAGAATTTATTTTTTTAATAACATAGTGACACTTTGATATTATAGGTTAAATTTGATGTTCTCATAGTCTTCCTAGAATAACATATTAATGTTTTCTATGACACTCTTTTGTATGGGATTTTAATATGTTATCATAAATAAATACCACTATGATAGTGTCTAGTCTTGAAATATTTATTATTTTTGTTAGATTCTTGAACAATGAATGTGTATTTTTTTAGATTTGGAATTATCACCGACAACACATAAAACCCATACATTATATTAAAATATATCAATTGTATATTTTAATATCTCATGTATAGGTAGTTTTATTCCAATTATAATTCCATATTATAAAACCAAACACACCCATTATTTTTATTGAATGAATTATAAATTTATGGAAGTGTGTATTTTTTTATTTCGACCTATTTATCCATAGATAACACACTCATATACTTAACAAAAAATTACCCTTCATTTTTTGTAAAACAACTAATTTGGAATGGAATGTTCCGTTATAAATGAGGAAATATTCAATGAGGTCTTCAAGATAGAAATTCAGCTACCTCATCCATTGTAGTTCCAAATATTATGTTTTTTTTCATAATAGTAATTTCCATTGATGATCCCAAAATTAATGACCCTATCAGGTGGAAATCCTTATAAATTCTATTTAATGACATTCTATAAATGATCCACCATGGGTGGGAAAACATGTTTTTTATATCTTCCCTGAATCAATGAATAATACTCACTACTTATTTTATAATCAAACTATGATTCCATTTTTTAATGATATATTAATATATTTTCCTACCTATTCCCAAGAAAATCTATAAGTATATCCCAATAGAGTGTTGAATAACATCCACATATTGTATTTTTTATGCATTCTTGAAAACATGTCATAAAATGCATGGTGATTATCATGATGAACTCACCCATGACCTAAATAATAAAATCAATTATATTCCTATAACTAATCCTATTCATGGAACATCTTGTGGATATCCACTTTCCTTTTTATCTATTATATGACCATGCACCAATTATCATCTCTCAAATCAAACATATGAATACCAAACCATGGTAGTCAACTATAGAGTTCAGAATTAAATATTATCCCTCACCAATGTAAAATTTAATTTCATCAAACCTTATTATTTTTGTTCCCCATGAGTTCGTTGTGATAATATTTGGATGTTTTTGGAAAATAACATCAGTTTTAATCATTAATAATAACCTGATTCAGTCTTTTGAGATATGATCCACTCAAATTTAGACATCACAATTTCTTGATTAATGATTAATGAAAATTAAAAAAAAGGAGAAAACATTTTTGACAAGGTTCATCCCCAATGTGTGTTCCAATATCATATTGTGATAAATTTTTACATTGAGTCACAAATTTTACACCATAATAAATTATATATTTTAATAGCTGCAGAGAGGTATGATAATCCAACAAATATTGTTTCCTAACACACTACTTCCCTTATAAATTTTAATGGGAACAAACTTTTTAAAAATGTAGAATAAAACTGAGAAAGAATAATCAATTTTTATTTTGTTTTTTGTTAGCCACATCCTCTAATCATCCTCTTTAGATATAAATAAACACAATTAGTTTTTGTCACAATATTCATTTAAATTTTCATATATTAATTAATGTTTAACTCAGAATAGTCATCATTTCATACCACATTAATAAAAATATTTTCTTTCTTTTGATTCTAAGAACATTGAATACATGAGATGTATATATTTTTTTCTCCAAAATAAAAAAAACACATATCTCAAGATCACCCTATTTTTATACACATTTTCATTTCAGGATAATATCCTCTCAAATCAATCACTTTTGAATAATTTATAAATTATTTACATTATAAAATGATGATGCAACACATTTTCTATAATATTATATTTATTACTTATACTCAAAGATCATTTTTGAACTTCCTTGTGGAACTATTCTAATGGGCTTAGTCCCCATTATCCACTAATAAAATTACAAAAATAAATATTTTCTCATATAAAATAATAAGTTCAAAAATAACTAATAAATCTATATCAATAAGAAGAATAAATAATTTTCATATATTTGATTTTTTATAATTCATTTATATATGATTTGTTGTCTCATTTTTTAATCTTCCACAAATCAAACATCAATCAAAATATAATCTGAAAATTATGACTTTTGATTTGATTAATAACACAACTTATCCTTAATTGTTTCCAAATGTATCTTTAATTAATTCTTCTTTTAAATTTTTTTTTTCAAATTTCAAGAATCTATGAATATTAATTTTCATCATGTTCATTTATTGAATTTTTTCCTTTTAATATTTTTCAGTTACTTTCGAAAATATATAATATTACAATCTCTATGAAATTTTTATGTTTCATGATATAACTCTATTTCTAGTGATCAATCATAAAATATCTTATATATTCATCAAAATATTTATATATCAGACCTTTATAAATTTCATTCACTTTCCCTATTATTTTTATGGTAAAAAATAATAAAAAAATGCTCAAATATTACATACACATCATTGTATGTTTACTAACACAACATACTTTCTCATCATCCTCAACATATGTATTTCAAAATGTTAAATGATTATTCCATTTATTATTTTATAGGTCATATTCGTCATATATATTTCTCTTGTAATGAATTTTTCATTTTTTTCATTCCTCACCTAATAAAATCATCAAAACATTTATGTATAAGAGTAAAAAATATTTCTCATCACTACATTAGAAAATATTTTAGATTCCCCTGGGAATTTATTAAATAAATTAAAAAATATTACACATATGATATCATTTCAATTTTTTGAATATATTTATTAGACAACCTAAAATTGTAACATATATAAAAAAACATAAATTTATCAAAACTGTTAAAATAGAATCAATATTTGAGGAAAAAATCCCACCATTAAATGATTCTACAACTTTGATAGAAATAATACAACAGTCTTCATCACTAGTATTAGGTTATTTGATGTGAAATTTTTTATTTCTTTTCAAACGTAGAATCCCATAATAATTTATTACATTTCGCATCATAAAATCATCAAATCGCAACATTTAAAAAAGGGATGAGTCATGATACCACACTTATAGATAATTAAATGTTTTTTTATAATGTTATAAATTGTTGATATAAAACTTTCTTCATAGTCCCCAAGATGTTTTCACCATCAATAAATGATATGAAATGTCTTTTCTCACCCCTATTAGAAACAAAAACAACATAAAATCCAAAATAATTGATGAAAGTGTTTTATTAATATCCTGCATTGAAAATAGAATAGAATGGATATTAAGTGTAATTCTATCATATCTTATTCAGAGAGGGGAAGTATGAACATGATGTTTCTACCATAACTCATAAAACCACTCTTTTTCAAGTACATTTGAAACATATATGTAATATGGTACTTTTTGGAAACATATTCTAGATTCAAATTAATATTTTACACCATTTAATATATTAAATTATGTTTAATTTCAAGGCCCATATATCAAGAATGCTTGATTTTTTTTTCAAAATATATATAGGGAATTAATTTTCAAAATCAATAATCATTGGATTCTCAAATTTAGCATTTATATATCCCAATTGATGATTAATACAATTAATGTGAGTAGATGAATCTATTTTAGAAATCCCCATCTAGTTTTCAACAATAATTAATAACATATTCAATCCAAAAAAATTACAAGGACATAGTGATCAATTTGTGTCAATTTAATTCAGTAATTTTCCAGTAAGGGTGTCACAATTATTCCATGTCCTTAACTTGATGGAGATAGATACATTAATAAAAATTATGTAAGAAATAAAATTCACTAAATATGATTGTTTCCAATTACAAATACCCTAAAATATATATATAATGTGATACATGAAGCTCTATTGAGAATGATAAAGCTTCTAAAGAAAAATTGTTTTTCCCAAAAAATCATATTTGATAGAAAAAATATCAAAAACACCATAGAATTGAATTATTTATATTTCCATTCTAGAACATATATCTTTAAAATAAATATGAGTATATACACGATGTGAATTTATTATCATTGAAATAAATATGAAAACAAGTATATATAAATCCCAAATGATTTTGTTCTATACTATATCTATATATAAGACCAAGCCAAAATATACCATTAATATATATGTGAATTCATTATGATGATATTATATGAGTATCCTTATGATCACTCTGATACAATGAATAGTAATTCAGTCCATATCCAATATCTATTCTTTATGATATAAAATAATTCAGGGTTAACATAATCATCAAGATTTTTATCTATTTTCAATAGTTAGTGCTTCGTCAATGTGAATCACAATTCAAAAAATGGGTGTAGAAAAATTCATGGATTTATGAATTCAAAATTTAATCAATAATTATTTGGAATCTATTTCATTGTATAGGATTATGTGTTCTTTACTTTTTTAATATGAATTACCATAAAATAGTTACTTTCTCCCAAAACAGACATCATATATTTATTTATTATTATTTTGAAACTCCTTAAATGCCACATCATTATCCGATTAAAAAATTATTTCATCAAAATAAACAATGTAATCGAAGTACCCATGATTATCCATTTAAAAATAATATTTCTCTCATCCTTTCCATTTTTATATTTCAATCCAATAAATCAACCAAAACATTTTTAATATCGAGGACTGAGGGCCTATATTAGTGCATATTTTACGTTCTTCAACATAAAAACATTGTTTTCACGACTATCATGAAATAACACATTTGTTCAACAAAACATCTGTTATCCAGTCATCCATTTATAATTGGATATTTTAGATCCACGTGATATACAACACAGTTCTTTTCAGAATACACTATACGAAAAATATTTATAGTTTTTATATTTTACGCTATATTAAAGTATCATAAAAAACGACATTCATCTATTAATAGATATTTCATACTACTATATCTTTATTTATTGGGGCCTCAAAATATTAATTTACTTTTATTTTGAAAACCAACTTTGTATATATTTAATCATTCAATTTAGTTCTACATAAATGTTACCAAGTAGAATTTTACTCTTTTTTATTTCTCTTTTTATTCATATATTGTATCAAATCCTCAAGAAGAACTTAGTTTTCAATAATTTATTGATTAATTTGGGAAATAAGAGGTATTTTATTTTAAATTATTATTCTAATTAATTTTTTAATTGATCCTATGTTCTACAAAAAAATAGATTTTGGTTAAATATGTTCCTTTAATATCTAAAATCGCATATTATTGTATTTGGTTTCATCATATTCATCTCAGGTATGATCAAAATCAATATCAATGGAAATTTTTTCTTTTTCTTCATCCTATATATTATTATTATCTAAAACATTAATTTTTTATCATTATTTTGAAAACCTTTTATACTTCTCATAGCCATTTTAATTAAATTAAAAATATATTCAAAAAATATACCAACATGTTAATTATCAAATTCCAACATCCATACCCTATTACATTTAATAGGTAGACCTTGATAATCATTTTATTTACATACTCCAATATTTTTTCCATTTATGTTTTTTAATCATCATTTAACATGGTTTACCATAAATTATGAAGAACATAATCTATTGAAATGTTTTATAACATAATTTATAAGAAGTCATGTGTGACTCAAGATTTATAAATATTTAATTTTTTGATGTGATCAATCGTACACAATACATTAATCCATAAATTGTTTTAGAGCCTTTTCTCAAAATTCATTTCCAGGCCATTTTTAAAAAATATTTATTTTACAAATGTACTATTTAATATTATTTAGAAGTGTATGATGCGCTATTTTGGTGTTTTATTCCATGCATAGAATTATTAATTTTAATACTACTATATGTGTGATCTATATAATTTCAAGATGCCAAAAATTTTTAATTAGATACCCATCTATTTTTGTTCATGTTTATTGAATATCATGAAAACAAATTACGCTTCATACTTGTGTATAATAAACATTTCATCAGTAATCTATGTATAATTTTAGGATAATATGATAAAATAAAGATAATGGTTTTCTCTTTATCTATTAGTCTATATAATTTATTACAAATATGATTAGGTGGCCCAATGGAGTAAATTTTCAAACTTTTTTTGTTCCCTAAACCATTTCCCATTTATAAAAGGTTTCACAATTAACATATATATGTGTGTATCTTCCTCAAATTGATGTAGTAATTTTATAGAACAATTTTTTTAAAAAGCACTTAGATTTATTTTGGATATGAGAAAAATATCTACTGTTACATAATATTTTTATATCCATGGGACCCAAATGATATGATTTGTTAGATGAAGAACTTAAAATGTTGTACCAATAGAAATTTATTTCTAATGAGATGATACTTCCATAATTTGAGCTTTTGATGAAAAAGTATTGTTCAATTAATGTAACCTCATTTTTGTAATCATGCATTAAAATGATAATTCATATATTTTATTTGATCCCATAAACAGAAATCATATCATTAAATATCAGATTTTTAGATTCAAAATTTAGAATCCAAACTCTTATGATATTAAAACCACATATATATCCCAATATAAATTTCACTACTTAGATCTCATTAGTTTTTTTATCATTTTTTTATTAGAAGGGATATGTTTGGAATAACTAATATTAAGAGTCATATACATATTTTATGTAATCATTTCGAGAATCCGCATTAAAAAATTATTTCTCCCCTAAGAATTTTTCGGAGTTCCATTTAATTTTCACTATATAAGAACACATTCTAGGAATATATTTCATGAATAAAATTGTATAATGACACTATTTTTAACATCTACAACATATTTATTTCAATAAATTAAAACTAGATCTATATAGATAAAATTGAGGATTTTTTAACAACATGAATCATATCAAATTATCAACTAATCATTTTATTGTTTCTTGTCACAAACTAATACCATATCAATGAAAGTGATATGTTTTACTAGTATTAATACTTTTCATTCAAGACACTTCATTTCACCCCCAATATCCTCATATTCATTTTCATGCAGATTTACGAAAAATTGATGTAGAAGGTTATCGATTATAATGTACCATATAATATACATCTCTTAATCTAGGGGAAGTAAATATTTATAAAAGATTATCACATCCATGGATGTTTAAAATACATTTTCAGAATATATTTTAATCTATAAATGTTTTTTTTGTTTTTAAACCACTTATATTTAGAAAAAATGGTTTTTTATTTTAGATGGAGTTGAGGAAGCCAATAATTTTGGATTCAATCATTCAACAACATGTGAGGGTTAAACTATGACTTCAAAAACAGTATTGAAGTTTTATCATTTTCATCTTAGAAAATTTTCACATTTAAGGAACATTTATTATCACTTTCATAAATAATCTTCACCAAAAGAATGTTTTTCTTCATTTTCATGCACCGTTATATGTTTACCTACAACATTAGATACACTTTTTTTTAATTAATCAAAGACTAAGATTATGATTTATGAATATATTTATATCATTCATTAGTCATTAAACATCCTTTCATTAATACCCAATATAATTTCTTAAGTGTATTGTTCTTCTCAATATAGGTCTCATATTTTTCCTTCCTCGTTATTTCTAAATATGTTTCATCACCATATTCATTAGCTACAATAATAGAAGACATATTGATATAATTTTCTCATTTAAATTCATCTATTCAATTTTGGATATATGACGATGCTCGGTATATTTTTTAGCTTCATTTGAGTTACAACCCAATAATTGTTTAAGTATTATTCTATTCTCATCACCATCAACATTAGAACATTTCTACTTTAGATAATTTATTAGTGAATAACTAATACCACTATATTGGGAAAATTTAGTATCATTTTTACTTTTTAAATCACAACACCTTTTTATGATGTTTCTTATTATAAGATAAACAATTATATTATATGTACAACATTCTTCCATATTTTTAGATTCATATAAATTAAAATCTACTAAATATGTGATTTTGATCATACATTTTGATTCATGTAGAATATCATCTCAATCATCATCTTGATTGATGGTATATTTCCCAAACCATTAGATATTATTATTTTAGGAAATTAATTGATTGAAAGATCACATTTTTCTTATTATGAATTTTTTTAAACAAACCATTTTTAGAAAATCTCTCTGTATATTTACAAATAATATTTGACTATTCATGATTTTCTATATATACAAACAAATTTATAACTTTTTATTCACTATTCTCAAAAACTCAATAATGGTTTTTTATTTAGACATAATTACATCATCAAATAATCTTATACAAATTTATATCCTTACTCCATGGGAATGAATTTTTTTAAACATACTCTTAATCTTTTAACAAATATCCTTTATTATTTTATATGCATACCTTATATATAAAGAACGTTTTATAAGTATAACAAACGAATTATAATCTTTTATGTCAATATTTAGGTTCTTTATATTAATAAAATATATTGAAAATTTAATTTTAGTTTGGTGAAATCCCAGAGTATCTACATCCTAATGATCTAATCCATATAAAAGATGAAATGGTAACCTGATATTTTTCAATTGATGATATTTTTCCATCAATGTTATGATTACATCATATGGTTATAGAATTTCAAAATCCATTTTTATCCAGAATTAGATCTGACTTAGTAATCACTGGAATGACTTAATACTTGGTGAAGCCCCCTGAAATTATTTTATACCAAAATGATGGGGGTATTGTATCAGTGGTATATATTTCAAAATTTCATCCATATAAGTATCCAATTATGTTTTATAAGTATTATTTCTACTTAAATTTATATTTTATTCTATTCTAATTAAATCAAAATGAAATAAACCTAGAAGACACCTAATTTCTTTAGGTATACTACTACTTATTTCAATCGGTATCATACTAATTCAATGATTTACAAATTGAATCACTTACCAATTACAAATTTCTAGTGGAGGTATCATCATGTACCCAAGGGGATTTTCTAACACACAAAATCTAATTGGATTTAGACAGACTCCAAGAAGAGTAAAATGTAAAATAGAATATGGCGAGAAAGATAAATTTTTATTAATATATTATTTACACAGTTATGATGATCCTTCCTTCAATCCTTGAAATAATAATAATATTATTATTATTTCCACATCATTAACTGTGACCTATTACATGAAATATTTTACTTGTAATACTAGGCATTTCTCACAACGTCTATATCTTAAATATTATTATTCTAAATCTTATGTAACTGAGTACTATTACATTATAAAAATTTTCTCATTACAAAAAATGACCACGTATTATTCTCTCCATTTCACAAACACTCAGTATTTTATTAAATGATTAATAAAATTTTATAATATTTTTATAAATCATGTATTTCTGAATAATCAAGAATTTATAGCGGAAAAAAAATTAGTAAAAACTAATGTTTTAGAAAATTTTATCTTATAATTTCTAATCCTTGGTGTTCTATAAGATTCATTATTCATAAATTCTCATAATTTAATTCCACAAGGTTATTAGATCAAATTCAAGAAATACCTATTTTTCATTTAAACTAATTAAATAAAACGAATCTAGAATTATTATACATTGATGTCCATATATATATTTAAAATATATGAATTTAGGAATTATAGAATATTAATTTTATGATATACTCAATTATCATATCACAATCCTCTCTTAAAAGAAAACATAGTCATCATATCATTCTTATTAAATTGGAAAATCACACAACATCATCCAATATAATTTCTAGAAGTCACATCTATAAAATTTTCTTCTTCTTCAAAAATCTCATTTTTTCAATCTATAAAAAGGTATTAATTTCAGTGTATATTTTTATGAAAAATACCATTGATAATTTTACAAAAATTTAATCATATATTATATTTTATAATACCTTTTCAATCTACAAATAATTTATTATGATTATTCATAAAAATTTTCTCAAAGATGATATATATTATTTTGTAAATAAAACATATATTGTTACAATTTTACTGAAATATGATATTGTTAAATAATTAAATATAAAAACCTCTATAAAAAATACTTAGAAAAATATTTAATCATGAAATTGAAAAAATAATATTTACTAACATAAATGTTAAAAATGAAATTATTATTCAAACATTATATTAGGGAATAATTATTCAGCTATAAATATCAAGATGATATTATATATTAATTTTCTTACAGACCAGAATTAATTCACTATGTATTTCCAATGTTTTTTGACATTAAAATATTTTTATACTTATTCAAAAAAACTTATTTTGTATACACTTCAATCAAATTATAAAAATATTTTATTATTTTAAAAAGTATTTCTTATCCTAATTGAAACTATAATATTTTTATCTATAATGATATTGTGCATCTTTATGTGGTTATTTCATATTATGATTCTCTCCATAGACTAAAATAATTTCATATATATTCTAATAAGATTCTTCCTTTTCCATTTTATGGGACTTTAAAATAAATATCTTAAACTAGGAAGATTTTTCAATGTTTCACCCCTAAACATATATTTTTTTTAATACAATCATATCACAAATTTAAGTAATTTTATTATTAGTTAATGATATAATAAAACATATATTTATAACAATTATGTTTGTACTATTTTTTTAATGTTTTCCAATCATTATTTTATATAATCAAAACCTTTAACTTATAGAGAATCCACTATAACATTTAAAAATGGATCAAATATCCTTATATCATATTAAAAAAAAATAACTATTTAAATTCTTTTCCTCATGTTTTAAAATTATGAAAATAGGTAAACACAATTCCATTGGGTTTGTCAAATGTCAATAAATTCTACCTTTTACAATATATGTTACCCTATTATCATCTAATAAATATTTTTTAAACAGGAGAGTGATATGAACCTATATCAAGACCTTTTACAATATATAAATATATTTAATACTGAGTTATACACTACTATTATAACTATTGTTGTTATTATTAATAAATTCCATGACAAAATTTTCATCTCAATTCCAAACAACCCTTATATAGATATCATATGAACCTGCATCAAGATTCTAGTATCTATTTAAATCGTCACCCACAAATATAATGATATCCTTTCATAATCTATATGTTTTTTGTAATTTCGCTATTCTATTTGCCACCCAGAGGTGCCCCATACCTGTTTGGTCACATGGCCACAAGAGCCTTTCAATGAATTTCAGAGGCTACAAAATAACAGCGAGGGCCTTGGGTGTGTTAGTGGAGAAACAATTCCCTCATTGGAATAATAACACAATGGAAACAAACAAATAATAGTAGCGGAATAATAAATACCATACAATAATTAAACAGAAGAATATTGAAAATAAATAAATAACCACAACATATATTTAAGTAATGACGTGTGTCACAAGTATGTATGAAATCAGCCAAACAAGTCACAATGCTGGAATACAGAAGTAAACCAAATTAAAAAGGAAAACAAGTAATGAAATCCAACAACATCGTAACCCTTAGCTTGGTACCATGCTCTAGAGCTCCACATCATTCATGTACCGGAAGTAGAAGAGCACTTTCCCTTATCTATACATGAATCATTATGATCTATTTAATCGCAAAAGCATGACCCAAATATAGTGTGAGAAAAATCCCAGTATAAAACCACCCAATGATCTATGCCTAACTAATAATTAATATATATATATATATAACGAAATATAAAAAATTATGTAATAAACAAAGAAGTACACAAAATTAAATAATCCTATAGTTCAAGCTATATTAATTTACATTCGTAAATTATTCAACCAAACAAACCCAAGAAACCCTTTGGGAAAGTTCTCACAGACTAACCCCTCATGTTCAAATAAACATTTTTATGTAACTCTATAGGATGGTTCACACAACCTAACTCCTCTGATTTGACTTATAAAAATTAGATATAAAGACCCTCTAGGTAAGCTCAAACAGTCTAACCGCTTTGGTATCAAGGAAAAAAGGACTCTGTGATGATGCACCCACTGTCAATTCCCCCAATAGTCTTTTACGGATAAACTATAAACTCTATAAGTAGAATATCAATATAAATTCCCCTTATAGTCTTGTAATGATAACTATAGACACTCTAAGGGATCAATCAATGTTAATACCCCCTATGGTCTCGTAGAGTGAAATGTATAATAGATACTCTATGGAAGCCTTTGACGTCAATCCCCCCAATGGTCTCACTACACTAGGTTCCCACAACCTTGTGTAAAGAAATAATTCCCAAATGATATTCAGCTGCCAAATTAAATCACAAATACTACATGGTTAAATGGATAAAAACCATAAAACAAGAATGCTAGTTAATATAAATACATCCTAACAGCAATAGGAATGGAAAACAACGTAGCCTAATAGGAAATTTTGAACCTCAACCTTAGAATCGACCTATAAAATGGTAGATCTAAAAAAATTTAAAGAACTCCCAAGCTAGGATATCTCACAAAAGAGGAAAAATCAAGAAAAACAACTTTATAAAAAGGAAGAACACACCGATGTGATTCTATTGAAATCGACGGTGTTTGATTTGGAGAACAGTCGACCGATCAGGGGATCAGAGAAGATTCAGCAATTCCTGTCACTTCGTGATGAGATGGATCGAGAAGAGGATAGTACTATCGATAAGACATGACCCCAGTCTGATATAACAATAAAAAATAAAAATAAATTGCATGTTCCATGATGATAAATGGTGTGTATAGGCCTTTACCAGGTCCCACCTTATGCAGCCCCTCCATGTCGTCACACGGTTGTGTATGCAGTTGTGATGTAGCTAAACATAGCTTGGAATTAGATCCAGAGTACATGACATATACAAGGAAGTACATGACATGTACTCTTATAATTTTCCTTCGTTCCTTTTTCATCATATCCAAAATGAAAAAAAGATCCATACCTGAAAAAATGATTTGTGTTCTTACAATATTCCCCTTATAATGAAACCGCCCGTGAATTTCCTTAGCATAGTGGAGATGAAGAAAAATACTCAAACAGCTTCAGCCACTACGATCGTACATTAGCCCCCCTCTCCCACATCTCATCGTGTACTCGCCTATCCTACCAAAACACATTTACCAGAGGAAGAGACTAGCCACGAAGAACATTTTTTCGGAGATCAATGATTTGAATTGGATCCTATTTGAATGATTCATCTTACTCAAACCCAACCTCCTTTATTTGAAAAACATGATTTATGTCTAAGAAAAAACACCGTAGCTATGAAACATGGAAGACGTCGTACATAACCTGGTACCTCTGAGGTGACTGAAATCGATAGGCAGCATCCATGACTCCCTCCAAAACCTCAAACGGCCCGACATATATCAGTGAAATCATTCCCTGTATTCTAATCATCTTGGGTCCCAACCTCGGTGTAACACGTACAAAAACTGGATCTCCGAAATTGAACTCCAGAGGTCGTATCCGTTGATCATCATAAGTCATATGACGTGACTGTGAAGTAGCCACCCTCTTACAAATCAACTCTGCCTACTTTGTGGTCTCCTTGACAAGATGAGGTCCCAGCATAGTTGCCTCTCCTACATCCATCCAACATAGGGATGATCAGCATATCATACCGTACAAAGCCCCGTAAGGTTCCATCTAAATAGTTTTGTAAAAACAATTATTCTAAGAAAACACCACCATAGGTATGTGCTTATCCCAACAACCTCCAAAATCATGGAAGCATGATTGAAGCATGTCCTCCAGTGCCTAAATCGTAAGGCTAGACTGGACATCTATCTGGGGATGGTAATATGTACTTAGATATACCTGTGTACCAATAGCCCTACGTAGTCCCTTCTAGGCCCGAGAAGTAAAACAGACATCCCTATCTAAAAAGATGGAGTGCGGAACCCCATGTAAATATACAATCTCTTATATATAAAAATTTTATATCTCATCAACACTGAAGATCTCCTTGATCAGTAAAAAGTGCGAAACCTTCATAAGTCTATCAATGAAAACCCAATCTACATTGTTCCCTTGAGGATAACTCAGTATGCTTATCATTAATTCCATAGTGACATCATTCAACATCCACTCGAGAATGGGAAACTGCTACAAAATCCATGTTGGTCGTTGATGCTATTTCTTCAATTACTAACAGGTGGAATAGATCATTACAAAACTAGAAACATCTCTCATTATACCTGGCCACTAGTACTGATGGTGGAGATCTTGATACATCTTGGTGACACCAGGATGAACTACCCAAACTGAAGAATGAAAATCCCACATCATCTCCTTGCGTATGTCTGCTGAAACCCATACACAAATAAGAAAACATAAGAACTGATCCTCTCCTATGGACTGTCGAGGAATAGGGTCCTCCCATAATACACTCCCTCATATAACTAGGCCCTCAAAATCTGATAGCTACCTAATTAGAACTTGATCAAGTAGGGTAGATATAATAGCTACAAAAGAAAGAAACATTTTTCCATGTCTATCATGAATCCCAAAATGCATCTTAGAGAATATATCCATAATCATCCACTCACTGCTAGCCTCGTGAATTTCCTATACTTGAGTCCCCCTTCTCAATGCATCAACCACTTCATTTCCATTCCCTGGCATTTAAAGAAATCTCAATGTCAATGGACTGAAGATACTCAACCCACCTTCGTTATCTCAAATTTTAATCACACTGAGTAAAGACATACTTGAGACTTTTGTGGTCATTGTACACCAAAAAATGATCTCCTAGAAGGTTACTTCTCTAAAAATGTAAATCATGAATATATACAGAAAACACAGGTTCTTGGTTCGGGTAATTCCATTCATGTGGCCCGAACTATTGAGACTAGTACACAATGACTCCTTCCCCCAGCATAAGCACTGCTCCCAGCCCGATAGCTAATGCATCAAAGTAAACTGTATAACTCTTTCCCAACTATAGAAAAACTATTATTGATGCTGAGGTCAACCTACCCATCTGATCTTGAAAGGATGACTCAAAATAATTTTTCCACAGGTACATCTTACCCATCTTAGTCTACCCCATCAGTGGCACAACTAAGCGTGAAAAGTCCTGTATAAAACGTCTCTAGTAAAAAGATAGTACTAAAGAACTTCATACCTTAAAGATTTTATTCAGATTCTCCCATGAATCTACTAATATAAATTTCTATGGGTCTATTGATACTTCTGTCTCTCAGATAACATGACCCAAGAAGTGAATCTGTTCCATTTAAAAGTGAAATTTTGAGAGCTTAACATATAACTGAGGTTCTCTCAATGTTATAAAAATGATATCAGGATGTGTAGAATAGTCATGTTGAGTGTGAGATTACAACTAGATATCTTCCATGAAAACCACCATGAAAGAAACCAATTACTGATTGAACACTTAGTTCTTCAGTTCCATATAAACTGTCGGTGCGTTCTTGAGACCAAACAGCATAACCACATACTCATATAAACCTTACGTTCTCCAAAAGTTTGTAAGTGGTATATCAAATGATCTAACATGGAACTGAAGAAACATGGATCTCAATTTAATCATTGAGAACAATGATGCACCTCGAAGTTGACAAAAGAGATCATCAATCCTCGGAAAGGGAAATCAGTTCTTGACCATCAACCTATTCAGCTTCTGATATTCCACACAATGTCAGAGGGTACCGTCTGCCTTCACCAAAAACTATACAAGTGAACTTAAAGGATAATAATTGGGTTAGATGAAACACTTTTCATGTAACTCATCTAATGGATTCTTGAGATCCTGTTATTATCGTGTAGCTAACTTATATGGAGGAATGGACATGTGTGTCGCTCCTAGAACGAGCTCAAAAAAAAGTATACCATTCACTTCAAAGGAATCCAGGAAATTTTTTGTGTAAGACATACCTAAAATGACCCACCAATGGAGTAAAGTACAGTTGTAAAATCCCATGGTCATCTAGGTATAGACTATAAATCTGGGCTATAACACCTCCCAAACAATGATGGTCGGGTCCCACACAGCTCACATGGAAATCACATTCTCCGTTATGTAGAATAAAACAGCCTTATTGTGATACTAAACTCATAGATGTTGAAAACATCCTATTAAAGAACCAACCATTCCATTTTGAGAATGACATCATAGCATTTCTTCTCAAAGACATAGAGGTCCCATAAGAAGTGACACCCACCATCCTCAAGAGGGTACTTCTTGCACTGACATTAACTAGTTTTTCCAGTCCCCAACGGAGTTTCTAGTATCAAGATATCATAAAAAGTAAATATATAGATCCCAACGCTCTCCACAACAGCAACAAATATGAAACAATGGGAATCCCTTGTATGGAAAAGTGTATAAGCTAAAACTGAGGAAACTAGAATCGTACCTCTAATTGTAGAGGGTCCAGGATCTTACTTCTGTTGGGTCTAGTCCACATCAAACGTATGACCAGTACCAAAACATTGTGACCCCACCAAACCACCCAGAGCTGATCCACCATATTGAATTTGAATTCCTAATGTCTTTCAACCACGTCCATGACCTCCACATCGGCCTGAACGTCTAGAAAAACTGCAGTTCCTAGACTGAAGAGAAGATGGTGGTCACACTCATGAATATTAGACATAAATGAACCACAATCATCAATTTCTGGTGAGAAAAATTGGCATAGACACGGACGATGATCCATCTTTACACAAGATCGGCACTCACTATGGTCTCTCTGGTAGTGTGGCCTCATATGCCGACCCTTCCCTCACTGGTAGCATACCAACTAGATACCAAAATGTGTATATCCTAATCTCAGATATCCATGTGTAGACTCCCTAGGACACATCTGACTATTATTTAAATAAGTTCCAAAATTGGGTGCTGAACCACCCTGGCCCACGGTGCCCGAATCCCTCTGGTTGCAATCTGTGATCAGCGCATAGATTACTATGGAATATATGGTTATCATCCTGAAGATGTTCACCAGAGATTAGATGTCATTCCAAAGACCATCCTCATACTTCCTTACACTGAATAACTCATCACTCCCTAGAATGAGTGTGAAGCACTATAACTCTAGGAAGTGAGAAGAATACTCCACGACAGAGACTAAAACCCACCCAAAAATCATAAACTATCAAGATCAGTCGACTGTCAAAGTATCCAAGTAGATGTAGTCCCAGAAGGCCTATTGGAACTCATCCCAATCCATAACGTGCCATCATATTGCCTATGATATCACGTCCCACTTTCTCTTGGACGAATCCCCAAGTATATACATAGATAGATTCACCCTCCTCTCTAGAGGGGTCCCCATATGCTCTAATATTGATGGCATGGCTTCTAACCATGACTCTGTTGCCTGAGGTTCTCTATCCCCTGAGAAAGTGCGAGGATGAAGCTGGTGAAAAACCCACGTCAACTCTTCCATAGACGGGGTAGGATGCAGTGCTCCCTTGAAAGCCTACATAAACCTTATCAAGCCTTCTTGGAATTGTGCATCAACACCTACATCTAGAATTATTGTAGGTTCCAAGATAGGCACGATGGGAGGATCTTCTAGTATCCTATGATCTACCATGGTCGATGTCTGATCGTTTCCCTATATGTGGTGTATAACAAGAGGACATCTCAGTGGAATGACTCTATAATGTCAGGAACACACCTTTGTTCAATATTATCAATGGCTGAAACATATATGTTCAAGAAGGGAATTGGAGAAAGAAAATATTCATGTTTATTAAAATATCGATATTGGAAATTGATTTCCCCTACATAGTGTGTTTCTTTATGCTTTTACATGGGTGTGTACTTATGCCAATACTGGTTGTGTATCCCCCATACACACAATGTGTTCTTCTGAAGGACAAAACATGTACTTGAATAACTTTCCCTTTCCCGAGTTCCTCCATTCGGTTATACCACATGATTCTCATAGAACAAGACTACATGGAGTGATTGTGCTAGGTATTGAATGTACCGGTTATGTTTCAACCACCAATGTCATTAGTCACATGACTGGATACATGGTCCTTACAACACGGAATGTATTCCAAGTACACAGCGTGTTCCACCAAACATTTCCCAACCCTATGTCTCTACCCACATATCTAGTCACACTTTTATGGACTACATGGCATGTACATACAGTACAAGGCGTGTACATAATAAAATTTGTTCCTTCCCGAATAGAAGGGTACATGGTGTGTATTCAACATTACACACCCTGTATTCTAGGTTTTTCTATATTTTAAACCTATGAAACTACCCTGTAACCACATAAAAACAATATAAAAACATTAAATTTCAAAATTTTTATCCTTGAGGGACTATAATCTCTGCGAATCAAATCTGGGAATGTTATACATGTACATCATAAGTAATAACAATGAGATCAATCACATAATCCTCCAAATTCCGATCAATGAGGGACCATACCACCATAGGTTCCAAAGTTTGGTGGTCATTCAAATGAAAAAATACATAATTCAATACCCTGTCAAATAATAGGTATTCTATCAAATCAACTATCACAACAACATGCATATTTATCACAACAACAAGTAATCAGTAATGCACCCTAAATTTCATGATAACAATGAATAAAATGTGATCTCTAGAAAGTGTCTATATGACGCATGAGATGTAATACCCTCATATCATTAGGTTGAAATAGAAATAGACCCACATCAACATCAACAATATCCTCACAAAACATGTGAATTACCCCATGGTGAAATCCAGTCGATTGTAAAATTGAAAAACCATAAACAAAATTCCCTCATCGAGGTAAATTAGCTTTTCCATGTACACAAGTTAGATACTCCCATGAAAATCTTATTAAAAACTACTTATTCCTTCATATCCCTAGATGTAGGCTCCAAAAAAATGTCAATATGAAAATAATTCATTTGATACCACTTTGTAACATCCCCATTTTTGGTGCCGCATAAGGGTGCCCTGTACATGGTAGGTCACATGGCCTGAAGTGCATTTCCCTGAATGTTAGTTGTAGCTGACTAGTAGTGAGGGCCTTGGGTGTGTTAGTGGGAAAACTATGACCTCATTGGCAGAGTAACGTAGTGAAACAAACCAATAATAGTAGAAGATGTAGTAATACCATTCAATAAGTAAACAGTGGAATATTGAAAATAAATAAACAACTACAACATATATATAAATAATGATGCAAGCAACAAGAATCGTGGATTTCATCCAAAAAAGTCACAATACTGGAATATAGTTCTAAACCAATGTAAAAAAGAAACAAAATGTAAACAACCCGAATAATATCTCAAGCCTCAGAATGGTCCCATGCTCTCTAGATCCACATCAGTCAAGTACCTGAAATAGAAGGGAAGTTTTCCTCATCTATACCTTCAAAAATATAATCGGTTTGGGCCTAATAGTATGTCTCAAACATGGTGTCATTCGATTCCATGTAGGAAACCACCCAATGATTAGTGCCTAACTGTCAGTGAATATATATATATATATATATATATAAATAGCATTAAAAATGAAAAATGAAGTAATAAACAAGTAATTACTCAAAAGTAACCAATCCTATAGTTCAATCTCCATTCATTTACATTTATAAATTATTCAACCAAACAAACACAATAAACCCTCTAATAATGTTCTCAAAGATTAACCCATCGGATTTAACTAAACATTTAGAAGAAAATATCTATGAAATTTCATACAACCTAACCCCATTGGCTGAAATTATACAAATATGATATAAACACCCTCAGGGTAAGCTCACATTGTCTAACCCCATTGGTCTCGTGAAAAAAAAGTATCCTAGGGAATAACTCACTGCCAATTACCCCTATAGTCTTTTAATGATAAAATACACACTCTCTAAGGAATCACTCAACATTAATTCTCTATGTGGTCTCAACATGATAATTATAGACACTCTGAGGAAATACTCAATGTCAATCCCCCGTATGGTCTTGCAGTGTGAAAATTACAACATACACTCTGGATTAGCCCTCAATGTCAATTCCCCCTATGGTCACACTACACCAGGTTCCAACAGCCTTGTGTAAAGCAATCATGCACAAACGATATTCACCATTTAAAGTAAATCACAAATAATACTTTTGTAAATGGATTCAAAACATAACACAAGCATGTCAGCAAATATCACATCGTCCTAATAGTACTAGGCATGAAAAATATACCATCCTAATAAAAAATTCTAGACACAATGACAAATATAAGATCACACATTGGAAAAAATATCCATAGAAACGTAAACAACCCTATTTAAAATAAAAAACCCATACTCATGAAAACAAGGAATAACATTCCTTAATAGGGTTAAATTACATATACATTCAATACCCTAAACTTCGGTGTTGGGAAATTTTTGCACATATAATTCAATGAAAATATACTGAAAGGCACAATCCACCTACCTTGACGTTTTACAATCGATAAAGTTGACCCCCAGAATTTGAATCATCCTATAACATGGTATATCTATAAAAACCTCAAGAAATCACAACAAAGGATATCTCACAAAAGAGGCGAAATCATGATAAGAGACTCTAGATGAAGGAAGGAATTGTCGATGTGATTCCAACACAATGGATGATGTTCGATTCAGAGAACAGATGGTTGATGGGGGCTTGCAGAATATTCCGCAATTCTCGCTGCTCCTAGATGTTAAGGAGCCCTAAGAAGACAGTTCTATTGATTAAATGTGACCTCGGTCCGATATAACAATTAATAATAAAAATATAAACCGTGTTCCCTGATGATCCAATGCATGTATAGGTATTTATTAGGCCCATCCTTAAGTGTCCCTACCATGTCGTCACACAGTTGTGTATGTGGCGATCACATGGCCAATCATGGCATAGACTCAGTTCCAGAGTACACGATGTGTACTTCTAAAATTTTCCTTCTTCCATTTTCCCTCAAACGAAACATGAAAAAAAGATCCATAATTGAAAAGAAGATCCATGTTCTTACATTTTCATCAAGATTTTCCATACTAATTAGATTAATAATTTTATATTTTTGTAAATTTTAATTTTTTTGGATTGATAGAGATGGAGTGTGTATTTGGAAGCATTATGGATGAAGTCCGAGTATTCTTAGAGAAATCATAGTTCAAAAATATTAGTCATGCAATGAGATGTTGGTTCCATATAGTGTTTATAGACTTAGAAGAAACCCACACTACATGATGAACCATAATGAAGTTAATGATAATAAATTTTATTAGTAAATAGGTATGTTCACAGATTAATTCTTTCTTGATCTACATTAAAGAATAAGTATGTTCACCCATTAATTCCATAATCTCAATCCTCTTATACCATGCAATTTTATATCATAATTATAGAAAAATTTGGAATAATGTTTCATTATACCCCTCATATTCATACACACACACCAATGACATGATTAACCACATGATATAATCTATCAACCATAGGGTTGAAACATTACTTAATAATTTTAGCAACATAAATGTTTGATGTATAATTAGTATTAGAGTAGTAGAGGTGTGTTTAGGGCATAAAGAGACCTAATTAAGATAAAAAATAAAGAATATAATTATTATACATATATAAAATCCCCAAAAAATATGTATTAATTTTATGATTCATTAGTTTTTTTAGTCAACTAAATTTTTTTGTAATATTAGGACAACTTTTCTCTTGATACAATGTATTTACATTCTAAAAATCACTCTCTGAAGGTATGGAAAATCACATATTGGTAACTATTTTCATGTTATGATCTAATGAAAGAAGAAAAATAGATAAATAATAAATAATCAAAACATAATATGTCACCTCTTAAAGACTTGATAATCCTACGTAATAAAAGTGAGTATATGATAAAAATAAAAATATGATGTCTAAAACATAGTAATTTTATAGAGATTTATATTTTTATAGATGGATATTTTATTTTAACACCATAGTTAATTCTTCATGACAAATGTACATTTTTGAAATAATATATAGGAATTTATATCAATATTTTTATTTCTTATGGATGATATAAAAAAAATTTCGTTATGATAATGAATAAGTCAATAATTTTGATATTCTAAATCAATATTTAATATAATTTTATCAATTAATAATGATTTATGCACTGTTTTTATTTACTTTTCTATTACAATTAATTTTAGATTAATAAAATATTTATTTATACATTTACTTTTGAAAATTATTTTTCATCTAAATTCCATTTATATCATTTACATCATTTTTAAATAAAAAAGTGTTCTTAAGATGATTAGCTTAATCCTAATTGATTTTCTCGCAACCATAAGTTTTTAGTTTGATAATAGGGGAAATATCAATAGTGGATGAATGGATTATTGAATTATTATATCATTTTCATTCATTAATATACTTTTTGATTTAAAATTTATTTGGTACATAAATTTATTACATTTCTTAATAAGACTTAAAAAAATAACAAGGAAAAAAACCAAATATAATTAAATTGGACAAACTAATCAATGAAGTTTCACATTATTTTTCATATATGACTGAGAATAATTAAATTATTTTCTTCATCTATTATCATGAGTTTTAGATTGACCTACATTATATTATTTCATTTTACTTTATATAAGTTTGTTATTTTAGAATTATCTTGAGTACAATTGATTCAAATAATTTATTAGTAGAATTTTTATTTATCCTCTACTAATTATCCATTTTAATTATTCGACCCAATACAATTATAGATCAATTATTTAAAATAATTTTGTTTATGGTCATAAAATTCACTACAGAATTTCACAATTTTCAACTTGTGTTAGATAGTAGTAAAACATATAGATCTATTGAGCATTACAGCTATTCATCTTGGGGTCATCCTCAAACTAACACACATATATTCATTAGTAGTATTGTGAGTGATTCAAAACCAATGGATTTTGAATTTGACTACATGACATAACTAATGAATCCAATAGATCAGTCAATTTTTTATACTATTTCTTAGTTGTATAATGAACTATAAAATTTATTTATTTAATTAAAAATTTAGACTCTTAACATATTACTAGAATTAAATTATATTCATTTTATAAATACTGACCTGTTCTTATCATGTTGGTAAGAAAATATTGTTACAACAATAATATGATGATAGTTTATTAAGGAGTATTGATTCACAATAATCCTTGAAGTATAACAATAAGATCGAGTGAGTACTACTTTCCTACAGATGATCCACTATAACATAATAGGCACTTCCTATAGGATATAATTTTCAACATTAACAAGCGAAACCAAATAAATGATAACATCCAAAAGCTCATATATAAACCATCAAAGACTATTGTCTTTCATCCATTCATGTAACTATAACGAGAATTGTTAATCATTAAATTTAACTTAACTATTTTTATAAGGCCCCAGCCTTAAACCTTACTTAATCTTGCGTTATTACAAGATTACACATTGAGGATCTTTTCGGGTTTAGAGTTTTAGAGAATTAGATCATAAAACTTGCAGTACATTCCACATATAAACAAAGTGGTTACATAAAGGTAGTATTCTTCATTCCCATCAATGGAAACACATTTAAAATAAAACATGGATTATTTCTTGACACATCCTTGACTCTATCATCTTATCATGTACCTTTCCCTTGACCTGTGAAAAACATTTCAAAAACTTTGGATGAGCATAAAAACTCAGTATGGGTTATAAAAAAAACATGGAAAGGAAACATGAGTTCATATATACATAAGAATGAAATCATACTTTACCCATAAAACATAGGCACTTTAACATACCTCATAAAATCATGAATAAATCATAGAAATCATAAGACATAAAGGTAACTTGAGGCATTCATAACATTCTTACGTAGGGAGTAACCCTCTTGGTTACGTTTGGAATACCCATCACAGTATATTCCCTAAAATCTCTTCGGAGAAACCTTAACGTTTCACTCCTTCGCGTTACCCAATGCATTGGAGAGCTATAACGGGCTCACCCGCCCTTAGTTTATCACGGAACCGCCCGTCTTCATAATAATGCCCAAGAACCATAACATAATCATATCACATAAAACATGCATAAAGGAAACAAAACATTTCCACATTTCAATCACGAGATATCAATACAACACATTGATATAATAAAAACATTATGAAAACCATTTTCAATACCAAAGTAAAACATGGTATTTATTTTTCTTTTAAAAAAAGAAGGTATGGCTTGTAGAGGAAGCCGAAACTCAAATAAAGGTTACGACGGCGGAGAAGTCGTTGTCGCCACATACGTACGACAAAAACATTCCCTTTTGTCGTTTAGTAAACGCTTCGTATAAAAAATATTCCTTTTGAATAAACGTAAAAGTCAAAGGGGTTTATACACCGTATAAAAGAAAGTTGTGTATAAAATAAAATATGCCTCAATGAAAGGAGATTGAGACGAAGTCCCATACCTCGTATCCGACTTGACCCGACCGTTCTTTAATCCCCTGAATAATAAACTTGAGTTAATCTATACTTGCTTATGAATCTTTTTCAAGTTCATTATTCCTTTTATACCGTGTTATGAACATCATGTAATCAATTAAGTTAATAATGTTCATTTTGTCGGTGTTTGGTTCTTAAGTCAAAAATAGACTTCTTACACTTACATGTTGTTAATTTGGTCAAAGGTTCATTATATCCAGAATGGTATTCATGATTTAGATATCATATATGTCATATATATCCAGTACATACATGCATTTATAATATTACATAATCATTTAGAGGTAAGAAATGAAATGCACCGTTCATGGAGACGGTAAGCCGTACGTACGCATGAACGCTACTTTAATTTCTATTTCATATTTTATAGGATGGAATCATAATTATATAAAGGTATATTATAATTCCAGTATAATATCATATATAATATCATAGTTCCATCCTTTATATGTCCCACATATGGTATTTAACGAATCAAATCACTTTGAGGGGGCGGTAGTCCGCACTTCCTAAAATAAAGATATCGTGTTTACCCATAATGGAAACCATAAAGGTATAACCAAAATGAAAAAAACATAAGCTTAAGGAAAACATAAACATATTATATATCATATATAAAAATAGTGACATCATAATGGACACCTTTGAAGGTGTTAAATGAGTATTGAACAATCATCGTTTCGGGAGGCAGAATTTCGCCATCCACGGAAACCGTATGATCTTTAACCAATTGATGTAGTTGTGTGAGAGTTTAGCTCAAATAAATATTATAACAACATCCTAGTATATTGAAGATACTGGTGTTGTTACAAAAGAAGTAAATAAAAAGAGTTTAGGGGGTTGGAGAAGCAAAATAAAACAAATGAACATGAGAGAATGAATTACCTTCAAAAGTTTAACTCCTTTTGATTTGAGCCTAAAGGCTTCCTTTTAAAGGATTCTTCCCATGTGGAGAGAGTAAATGGGCAGGGGTTGGCCGGGCCAAAGGCTTGGGTAGTGTGTGAAATGAGGTAGAGGTGGGGGCCTTTTATAAGAGGAGAGGAGGGGCACTTTTGGAAAGTAAAGAAATATTACATTATTTGAAAATGTGTTTCGGTTTAAAAAGGTCCCACATTGATATAATTCGTGGATAAGGTGATAAGGCTTCGAAATCCACTCATCCAATTGGTTTTGTCCATGTGTAGTTCATAGATTTTACATTGTCTTTCCATTTTATTTTAATCGTTAAATAATGATGTCATCACTGCATCATTATGATGTCATAAATATATTAATTTATTTAATGTCTAAAAATTATAAAAAAATTACTATGATGTAGGAAATCTTTTTAGCTTTCCAATGAATATTTATAATCAAAAATATGACTTATATAACCCTACTTAAAAAGTGTTTTAGTAAAACATATCATGTTTGTGTCAATTTTACTTTTCCATTAAATAAAAATATATTATTGTCATTTTCCAACTAAAGTAGATCCATGGGGTCCCCAAGTTGACCCATGGATTTTCTTGGTCTGCCATGACACAACCAATAAGGTTGGGACATGTTTCTAGGTCATTTCATTTTATTAAAGCAGTATTTATACCTTAAACTACACTAATTACCACTAATCGCGATTAAAAACATAATAAGTTACTATTCACCAAAAAATTATTTTAATCTCATTGAACCACATTTTACTTCTTATTGACAACCATTTATGTCGGATTTTCAAAATTCAATACACATTAGTGGTAAACTTTCATTTAACTGAAAAATCAGTTTGCTTGATTACCACTTAGTGGTTTCACTATTCATCAAAAATTGATGTTTTTCAGAAAATTACCAAAAATTCACCCTAAGCTATATTTGATATTCCGATTTCAAAAATGAAGTCTATTTTAAAAAATTAAAATCATATAAGTCACATTAATTAATTTAATAATTAATTCCCGCTGCCAGAGCAAATAGCGTGTTTTTACAAAACAATAAGTATCAAAAGATTGACACCAGTTTAAGTCTAATTTCAAAGTGAAATTGATTCCAATGACCACCATTGGATAAAATGGTAAAAATATAATATAATTTCACTTCAAAACCAATTCAAAACATTATCTAATCATATAAATAAATTATATTAAAAAACAGTTTTGATGTAAAATGTAGTATTTTTCACTATTCATTAAAAAATGAACATTGTCAGAAAAATACCAAAAATTCACACAAGGTAAATTTTGATGTCCCAATCATAAAGAATAAGTTTATTTTGACAAAAATAGTTTATAAAATTGTCAAAATATAGATTCAAAAATGGTTTTCCATCAAAAGGTAGTAAAACAATCTTTTAAGAATATTAGTGTATTCCTTGCATAAGATTGTATTTATTTTCATTTTAAGCCTCTATAACACTATCTTAAATATTAATATACATAGATAAAAATATCTATTATTCATTACTTACTTGGGATGTTACATCCTTCCCCCCTTTAGAAAATTGCGTCCCCGCAATTTATTTACTTATCAAATAAATGAGGGTACTTATCCCTCATTGCATTTTAAGATTCCCATTTGCCTCTTCAATCATGTGGTTTCTCCAAAAAACCTTTACCTGCTTAATCACCTTATTCCGTAACACTTGCTCCCTGTGGTCAAGAATCTGGACCGGTTGTTCCTCATATGATAGGTTCTCTTCCAACTGAACTACCTCTGGACTCAAAACATGAGATGGATCTGGCATATACTTTCTCAACATCGAAATGTGAAAAACATTGTGTACCTGAGATAAACTCGGAGGTAAAGCCACTCGGTATGCAATTGATCCAACTCTCTCCAGAATTTCGTATGGTCCAATGAACCTTGGACTCAGCTTTCCTTTCTTACCAAATCTCATCACACTTTTCCAAGGAGAAACCTTGAGAAAAACATGATCACCTACCTCGAAAGATAGATCCTTCCTCCGGTTATCTGCATAACTCTTCTGTCTGCTCTGAGTTGTTCTCATGTGTTTCTGAATCAGCTGAACTTTTTCTACCATCTCTTCTACCAATTCTGGTCCCATCAACTTCCTTTCACCCACTTCAACCCAGAAAGCTGGAGTTCGACATCGCTTCCCATATAATGCCTGAAATGGTGCCATCTGTATACTGGAATGGAAACTGTTATTATATGAAAATTCAACCAAAGAAAGATGTTGGTCCCAACTTCCCTTATAATCCATAGAACAATCTCGTAGCATATCCTCCAATGTCTGAATTATTCGTTCTAACAGTCCATCTGATTGAGGATGAAAAGCTGTACTAAAATTTAATTCAGTACCCAACGACTTCTGAAGGCCTTTCCAAAAGTTAGAAGTAAACCTGGGATCACGATCCGATACAATAGAGAGAGGAACTCCATGTAACCTGACTATCTCTTTAAGATAAAAATGGGAAAGTTGATCAAGAGAGAAAGTATCTCGTATATCAAGGAAATGAGCAGATTTGGTCAAGCGATCAACAATAACCCAGATTGCATTATTACCTCGAGATGTCTTCGGTAATCCAACAACAAAGTCCATGGATATATTCTCCCATTTCCACTCTGGCACTGGTAAAGGCTGAAGCATCCCTTTCAGTAACTGCCGCTCTGCTTTAACCTACTGACAATTCAAACACTTCATAGTAAAATCAGCAATATCTCTTTTCATTCCATCCCACCAGTAATACTCCCGCAGATCTCTATACATCTTAGTACTGCCCGAATGAACTGAAAACGGAGAACTATGAGCTTCACATAACAACTCTCTCTTCAACTTTGAATCACAAGGCACACACAATCTCTTCCCAAATCTCAAAACACAATCACTATCAATGTTGAATTCAGGCAACTTACCTTTCTGAACCAGCTCTACCCTTTTCTGCAACTCACTGTCTTGCTTCTGTGCTTGCTTGATTCTATCTGATAGAGATGATCTCACTGATACCTGAAACAAAACAGAAGGACTTCCTGCACCAACAACTTCTATGCCAAAGTTCATCAGATCCTTGACCAAAGGATCACGTTCCAAACGCAACATTGTTAATGAAGCATTAATTTTTCGACTCAAAGCATCAGCCACTTTATTTGCTTTTCCCGGATGGTAATGAATTGTACAATCATAATCTTTGATTAATTCCAGCCATCTCCTTTGTCTCATGTTTAACTCTTTCTGAGTGAATATATACTTTAAACTTTTGTGATCGGTATATATTTTACACTTTACTCCATACAAATGATGCCTCCAAATTTTTAAAGCAAAAACAACAGCAGCTAATTCCAAATCATGTGTAGGGTAATTTACCTCATGAGTTTTCAACTGTCGTGAAGCATAAGCAATTACTTGATCATTCTGCATTAGGACGCAACCAAGTCCTTTCAATGAAGCATCACTGTATATAACAAACTCACCATTCTTGGAAGGTAGTGCCAAAACTGGAGCATTCACCAATCTTCTTTTCAATTCCTGAAAACAATCATCACATTCTTTTGTCCAGATAAACTTAACACCCTTCCGAGTTAGCTTAGTCATTGGACTAGATAACCGTGAAAAATTTCTAACAAACCTTCGGTAATAGCCCGCCAAACCAAGGAAGCTACGAATCTCGGTTACATTTGTGGGTCTTGGCTATTCTTCCACAACTTTTGTTTTTGCAGGATCAACAGTTATTCCATCTTTAGAAACAATGTGACCAAGGAAAGAAATTTGTTGCAACCAAAACTCACACTTGCTGAATTTCCCATACAGTTTCTTTTCTTTTAAGGTTTGCAAGATAACCCTTAAATGTTTTTCATGCTCCTCTTTACTTTTAGAAAACACCAAAATATCATCAATGAAAACCACGACAAACTTATCCAAGAACTCATGGAAAATTCTATTCATTAAGTCCATGAATACAGCAGGTGCATTGGTTAGCCCAAAAGGCATTACTACAAATTCATAATGGCCATATCTCGTACGGAACGCGGTCTTCGGAATATCTGCCTCCTTTACCTTCAGCTGATGGTACCCCGATCTCAAGTCAATCTTTGAAAAAAACTGAGCTCCCTGGAGCTGATCAAACAAATCATCGATATAAGGCAAAGGATATTTGTTCTTAACAGTGATATTATTCAAGGCTCTATAATCAATGCAAAGTCTCTTAGAACCATCTTTCTTTTTAAAAAATAAAACAGTAGCACCCCATGGTGATGTGCTAGGTCTAATGAAACCTTTCTCTAATAAATCTTGCAATTGCTCCTTCAACTCTAAAAGTTCAATTTGTGCCATTCGATAAGGGGGTTTTGAAATTGGCTGAGCATCAGGAACTAAGTCAACAGTAAACTCAACTTCCCGATCTGGTTTTATTCCAGGAAACTCATCAAGAAAAACATCAGGATACTCATTTACCATTAGAACATCATTAATCTGAACAGTTCCTTTATTTTCAACGACATGTGCAAGGTAACATTCATTTCCATCTTTTACAAGTTTCTCGGCCTCTTGATATGTTATAAAAAGTTAGGGTTAATTCTTGTAAACAAACTGAAAGTCTTTCAGAAAAGAAACTTCTTTAGCTCTACAGTCAATCTTAGCATGGTAAATAGAGAGCCAATCCATACCCAGGATAACATCAAACTCAACTAGAGGTAGAACAATAAGGTTTGCAAGTAGGTTCTTTCCACAGATAAGGATAGGAAGATTCTTATAATTTCTTTTTTCCTTGACACTTCCCCCAGGTGTTTTTACCAATAGTTCAGGAGTCATTTCTTGAGATGGTATTCCCATTTTACTAGAAAAGGTTTCAGAGATGAAAGAATGTGTAGACCCCGAATCAAACAACACACTGGCATTATCTGAAAAAACAAACAAAGTACCTGATACACCTCCATTTGATGGCCCGACATCTGCTGAAGTAGTTGCAAAGGATTTCACCACCCCTTTCTGCTTGTAGTCTAACTGCTTCCCATCACTCAAGCTCCTTGTCGGACACTCGTTTGCATAGTGACCCATCTCATTGCACTTATAACATTTCACTAACTGTAAATCAAATTTGTTCTTACCTTCACCTTGATCCTTTTCAGTGCAATCACGAGCCTTATGTCCCATCTTACCACATCGGTAGCACTTCCCAGAATTCAGAAGACATTCCCCAGCATGCCTTTTTCCACATTTATCACAAACTGGAAACTTAGTTCTCTTACCATCAGACTTTTTTGAAGAATTCTTACCTTTCTCCTGCCACCTCGGTCTCTTCTTCTGCTGGTTGTTATAGAAAACTTGGTCATCAGCAAACTCCATTTCCACCTTCTCAGCACATCGAAAAAGCTTTTCATAACTTTTAAACTCTCGAGAAGCTAATGCCCTTCGATATTTTGGCTTTAATCCTGAGTAAAAACGATTGATTTTACTATCAAGGTCCTGGATAAAATTTGGAGCA
The DNA here is from genome assembly GCA_963277665.1 of Viscum album. NCBI lineage: Eukaryota > Viridiplantae > Streptophyta > Magnoliopsida > Santalales > Viscaceae > Viscum > Viscum album. The sequence continues at coordinate 377,557,509 of OY728155.1, read as the reverse complement.
TACCTTGTCAATCGAGTGAACCTTTCTTCATAGGCAGCCACTGAGTCTTCCTCTTGCCTCAATTCCAAGAATTTCTTTTCCATCCTAAGTCGAACAGCCTTAGGAAAATACTTCTCAAGAAACATACCTTTGAATTCATCCCAGTCAAGAGCATAAATCTCATCGGCGTCCCTGATATTTTTAACCATAGACCACCACTGATCTGCTTCACCCTCCAAACAGTAAATAGCAAGACTAACCTTTTGATTGTCTGAACACCCCATGACATCAAAAATCTTCTCCAGTGCTTTAATCCACCCTTCAGCTAGCACAGGGTCAGATGATCCTCTGAATGATGGTGGATGTTGCCTCATGAAATGTTCCACCACTGACATGTTCCTTTGCGGTTGTTCTGGCTGATCTCGTGCATGGATACCACCACCATTTATCCCTTGAGTCAACTGCGCCATTACTGCCACAAACTATTCAGTTACAATTCCGACCATTTCTGGATGCTGATTCGGAAGGTTATTTCCTTCTGTATTCCTTCCTAGCACTGCTTCCCTGTTTCCTCTGTGGAAAACCATTCTGAACAAACATGTCTTAGATGAAGCAACATGGTAATCTTTAAATGCTATATCATTTCGGAAAAAAAAATTGGATAATCATTTAATAGAATTCTAACTCCTAAATTTATCTAAACCGACCTTTGATACCAACTATAAGGCCCCAGCCTTAAACCTTACTTAATCTTGAGTTATTACAAGATTACACATTGAGTATCTTTTCGGGTTTAGAGTTTTAGAGAATTAGATCATAAAACTTGCATTACATTCCACATATAAACAAAGTGATTACATAAAGATAGTATTCTTCATTCCCATCAATGGAAACACATTTAAAATAAAACATGGATTATTTCTTGACACATCCTTGACTCTATCATCTTATCATTTACCTTTCCCTTGACCTGTGAAAAACATTTCAAAAAATTGGGATGAGCATAAAAACTCGGTATGGGATATAAAAAAAACATGGAAAGGAAACATGAGTTCATATATACATAAGAATGAAATCATACTTTACCCATAAAACATAGGCACTTTAACATACCTCATAAAATCATGAATAAATCATAGAAATCATAAGACATAAAGGTAACATGAGGCATTCATAACATTTTTACGTAGGGAGTAACCCTCTTGGTTACGTTTGGAATACCCATCATAGTATATTCCCTAAAATCTCTTCGGAGAAACCTTAACGTTTCACTCCTTCATGTTACCCAATGCATTGGAGAGCTATAACGGGCTCACCCGCCCTTAGTTTATCATGGAACCACCCGTCTTCATAATAATGCCCAAGAACCATAACATAATCATATCACATAAAACATGCATAAAGGAAACATAACATTTCCACATTTCAATCACGAGATATCAATACAACACATTGATATAATAAAAACATTATGAAAACCATTTTCAATACCAAAGTAAAACATGGTATTTATTTTTCTTTTAAAAAAATAAGGTATGGCTTGTAGAGGAAGCCGAAACTCAAATAACGGTTACGATGGCGGAGAAGTCGTTGTCGCTGCATACGTACGACAAAAACATTCCCTTTTGTCGTTTAGTAAACGCTTCGTATAAAAAAGATTCCTTTTGAATAAACTTAAAAGTCAAAGGGGTTTATACACCGTATAATAGAAAGTTGTGTATAAAAAAAATATGCCTCAATGAAAGGAGATTGAGACGAAGTCCCATACCTCGTATCCGACTTGACCCGACCGTTCTTTAATCCCCTGAATAATAAACTTGAGTTAATATATACTTGCTTATGAATCTTTTTCAAGTTCATTATTCCTTTTATACCGTTTTATGAACATCATGTAATCAGTTAAGTTAGTAATGTTCATTTTGTCGGTATTTGGTTCTTAAGTCAAAAATAGACTTCTTACACTTACATGTTGTTAATTTGGTCAAAGGTTCATTATATCCATAATGGTATTCATGATGTAGATATCATATATGTCATATATATCCATTACATACATGCATTTATAATATTACATAATCATTTAGAGGTAAGAAATGAAATGCACCGTTCATGGAGACGGTAAGCCGTACGTACGCATGAACGCTACTTTCATTTCTATTTCATATTTTATAGGATGGAATCATAATGATATAAAGGTATATTATAATTCCAGTATAATATCATATATAATATCATAGTTCTATCCTTTATATGTCCCACATATGGTATTTAACGAATCAAATCACTTTGAGGGGGCGGTAGTCCGCACTTCCTAAAATGAAGATATCGTGTTTACCCATAATGGAAACCATAAAGGTATGCCCAAAATGAAAAAACAGAAGCTTAAGGAAAACATAAACATATTATATATCATATATAAAAATAGTGACATCATAATGGCCACCTTTGAAGGTGTTAAATGAGAATTGAACAATCATCGTTTCGGGAGGCAGAATTTCGCCATCCACGGAAACCGTATGTTCTTTAACCATTTGATGTAGTTTTGTGAGAGTGTACCTTAAATAAATATTATAACAACATTCTAGTATATTTAAGATACTGGTGTTGTTACAAAAGAAGTAAATAAAAAGAGTTTAGGGGGTTGGAGATGCAAAATAAAACAAATGAACATGAGAGAATGAATTACCTTCAAAAGTGTAACTCCTTTTGATTTGAGCCTAAAGGCTTCCTTTGAAAGGATTCTGCCCAGAGGGAATCCTCTAGGATGAGGAGAGGGATGTGGAGAGAGTAAATGGGCAGGGGTTGGCCGAGCCAAAGGCTTGGGTAGTGTGTGAAATGAGGTAGAGGTGGGGGCCTTTTATAAGAGGAGAGGAGGGGCACTTTTGGAAAGTAAAGAAATATTACATTATTTGAAAATGTGTTTCGGTTTCAAAAGGTCCCACATTGATATAATTCGTTGATAAGGTGATATGGCTTCGAAATCCACTCATCCAATTGGTTTTTTCCATGTGTAGTTCATATATTTTACATTGTCTTTCCATTTTATTTTAATCGTTAAATAATGATGTCATCACTGCATCATTATGATGTCATAAATATATTAATTTATTTAATGTCTAAAAATTATAAAAAAATTACTATGATGTAGGAAATCTTTTTAGAGTTCCAATTAATATTTATAATAAAAAATATGACTTGTATAAACCTACTTAAAAATTGTTTTAGTAAAACATATCATGTTTGTGTCAATTTTACTTTTCCATTAAATAAAAATATATTATTGTCATTTTCCAACTAAAGTGGATCCATGGGGTCCCCAAGTTGACCCATGGCTTGTCTTGGTCGGCCATGACACAACCAATAAGGTTGGGACATGTGTCTAGGACATTTCATTTTATTAAAGTATTATTTATACCTTAAACTACACTAATTACCACTAATCGCGATTAAAAACTTAATAAGTTACTATTCACCAAAAAATTATTTTAATCTCATTGAACCACATTTTACTTCTTAATGGCAACCATGTATGTCGGATTTTCAAAATTCAATACACATTAGTGGTAAACTTTCATTTAACTGAAAAATCAGTTTGCTTGATTACCACTTAGTGGTTTCACTATTCATCAAAAATTGAAGTTTTTCAGAAAATTACCAAAAATTCACCCTAAGCTATATTTGATATTCCGAATTCAAAAATGAAGTCTATTTTAAAAAATTCAAATCATATAAGTCACATTAATTAATTTAATAATTAATTCCCGCTGCCAGAGAAAATAGTGTGTTTTTACAAAACAATAAGTATCAAAAGATTGACACCAGTTTAAGTCTAATTCCAAAGTGAAATTGATTCCAATGACCACCATTGGATAAAATGGTAAAAATATATTCTAATTTCACTTCAAAACCAATTCAAAACATAATCTAATCATATAAATAAATTATATTAAAAAACAGTTTTGATGTAAAATATAGTATTTTTCACTATTCATTAAAAAATGAACATTTCAGAAAAATACCAAAAATTCACACAAGGTAAATTTTGATGTCCTAATCATAAAGAATAAGTTTATTTTGACAAAAATAGTTTATAAAATTGTCAAAATATAGATTCAAAAATGGTTTTCCATCAAAAGGCAGTAAAACAATCTTTTAAGAATATTAGTGTATTACATGCATAAGATTGTATTTATTTTCATTTTAAGCCTCTATAACACTATCTTAATCATTAATAGACATAGATTAAAATATCTATTATTCATTACTTACTTGGGATGTTACAATTTTTATATAAATGAACTCATGTTCTAGATGATTTATAATATTTGAATAAATTTTAGAATAAATGATTATAATCAAGATAGAAATTTGTAAAATTTTCTAAAAACCATATATATGTTTGATCATAAATTTGGAACATATAATTTCATATGTTTTAGATTTTTATAATATCAATTATTTATTTTTAAAAGTTTTAAATAAAAAGTTTATTGGATATATACTTAAAACTAATGGATTATTAGGATAAATTACTTCGTGAATAAATTATTTTTAGAAATGAGATGAATTATATACATTAATATCCTTAACATTCATTACATTTATTGAGAATCCATGTTTGGAAAATGGGATAGATTTTATGAATTATTTAGGATGTTTGAAAATTAGTGACACAATATTTGGCTACAAATAAAATTCATTAGTATGTATTATATAATATTGATAAATATTTGATCAATTACCTTTCGGATAAATGACTTATAAAAACAAATGAAGTTATAAAATACATTCTTAATGACATCACTCAAACATCTCCATTATAGAGAAATGGTTAGGGTCCCTTCTAGATAGGAATCAATAAATTAAAATAATTACCTATTTTTATACACAAGAAGATTGATTATCAATCAATCTAGATAAAAATAAAATTTCCCATGGAATCACCATAAGAAAAACATCCCAAACCATGATATCTTGGACATAATTTAGAAACATGGGTGATATTTAAGGAATTATATAAATACAATGAGTATTTGTGACACTTTAAAATTAGTGACATATATTTGAAATGAAAAAAAGACTAATTAGGGGAAGTTTTAAAACAATGAATACAAAGAATAATTTAATAAAGATGAGAAGCATGATATAGAAGTGATAGAAAGTTATGGAAATCACATATATAATTGAAGATACACTTGTACAAGAAACAAGATCCATGTAGGACACCTCCATTATTCATAGAATATATTAGTCAAGAAGAATTGGAGTGTCAATACAATTTGTTTTTGGATACTTTTAAACAACCTCACATAATAATATCTTTTGTAGATGTTTTTTTTAAATTTTATATTAAGAGTAATTATTGGTTTAGGTACTATAAATAAATTTGATTATGAGATATCTAAGAGTAACATATTTCAGTGAAGATTACTTTTTAATAGTATACGGAAGATCCCAATTGTGATTCTAGATACAAAGAGTGATTCTATTCCCTGATCCATTGGGATATGGGATTTGGTAAGTCACTCTGTGACATGAGAGAGATTTATAATATAATTCCACTGACTGTATTTTTAATTTCAAGATTGAATAAGTCTGAAATAAACTATTTCATTCTTTAAAAGACTAAGATACTTGTAAATATTCACTATGGAATATTGGTTTACCTTCTAATAATAGAGGGAGAGATCATATTCCTCACTATGTTATTGATCCAATATGATTAATAATAACTATATATTTTCATTATTGATGGGCGATCTTTCCTAGAAACTATGATTGATTTTTTGAATTTTATTAAATAAGGATTATTATTTAGAGTTGGTGATTTATATGATTCCTAGGGTCATATAAAAGTTCTGAAGCATAAAACGTGACTGGATATTTTTTATTTTATCTAATTCGGAGTAACCATCTATCAATTTCCTAGAAAAAATGAATATGTCAATATAATGTAGCTCACTGAATTAATAATTTTTATTATGAATGGAAATATCATTATAAAAAATGATGAATAAGTTGTTGTGATATAGTGAAAATTAAACTTGTTAACAGATTCCTATATGAATTTGATCCAGTATATTTTCAAACTATCACTTCTTAATAATAATCCATTTTAATGTATATTAATGTTTTAATTGTTTGAGATAATGAATTATTACAAGTGGGGATAATATTACAATTAAAAAATAAGAAAAAAACATCAGCATTGGAATAAAATAAATAAATAAAATATTGATTTATTATTTCTATTAATGGCATTAAACCAAATTACTAATATAAAAATTTAATTCAAGGACTGTGGAATAAACTAAAATGACAAAAAAAAGGGGAATCACCCCAACAATGAATGAGGTTGTTAGGAAGGAAGTCCTAAAAATATTGTTTTTATCATTTCTTCAATTTCATTATGTTACTCAATGATTCTATATCATGTAATTCAATTAATGAGGGTAATGTATGTGATATTGAAGGATGAAAATGAGTTTTTTGTACTAACACCACCATAGGATTGAGACTATATATAAACTCTCAAGACAATAATGTAGTGATAATGACATATCACTTTCCATCAGTTTTTTTGAAAAAATGGTCCAAATATTATCTTGGAATTTGTATTATTATATTCTAGATAGATATTCATGTCAAAAATAAATAAAAATATATATGTATCTACACGATAAAAAATATATTTTACTTTTCAATATATATCATTCTCCAATAAGCATGTCATTTTTTATGACTAATTCCCAATTGAATATTTATTGGTGCATGAAATATATTTATTATGACATGGTGAATGAATTTAATGAAATTTTTATTGATTAATTCCTAGTACATGCGGGATACATTTATGTATGAATAAAAAAATTAAAATTTTCTTATTTTTCATTCTTGTTAGAAAAAAATATTGTTTGTGAAAATTATGATATTAATGTTGTGTGTATTTTATTCATCTTATTATTTATTGTAGGATTCCACAGTTTTCTAGAAAATGGAAAAAATAATGAATGAAGTATGTTGTGTTGTATGACACCTGTATATTGAAGATTTCAAGCTACAAATTCAATGATTGAAAATACGGAACTGAGGATTAAAAGAGAAGAAACAACTAGAAAAGAAAAATTCATGTCATTAATGTACTTAATGAACATTAGTATTTACAAGAGGTGAATTCAAAACATGAATCAATATGAAAAAACATTATCCACACAACATTCATGATTTTAATAGTCCTAACAATGCCAAACCATCTAATATACTATTTTAATGGTTGAGAATTTATATCCCTCCACTCATTTATGATACACGACTCATGTGAAACCCATTTATTAAGTCTAAATTAATTAATTATCATAGTTTTGATATCACGAGTGTAACATATTTTGGTAAATAGATGCCAATGAGGATTGGGAAAGGGATTGATTAATGTTGGAAGCTCTGGAAGAGGGCCTATTAAAGATTTTTTTCTTACATTTTATTTTCTTTAAAATTATTACCATTATTATTATTTCTTCCATAATAAAAATCAACATGAATTATACATTCATAGATGTGTTATTTTTATGAGTGATTTGGAAAGTGGGAGCCCAAAATAATTGTTGTGTTTTAGTGTATTCACATAAATAAAATAAAATTTATTCTTTTTTCTACAAATGAGTTTCTATTATAATATCATTTTTAAAATATGTAATGCATATGTATGTGGACTAGTTTGTTTTAATTTTAATTAATTTTTCAATGATACATATCTCCCTATGTCCAATTCAGATTTGTATTCCACAATGTAGATTAGGGTTTGGTGGTGAGTTCTTGGTGATCAACCGCACATGAAAATTATTATGGGGTGAACCATTTTTTATTAAGGAATAACAATTCCCCATTTGGGATTTCTTTAATTTATCAAATAGACCAACTAAAAAACTACACACATATGAAGGAGGGTATATTCATTATGACATTGATTATGGATACCCTCACTTTAACTATCCACCAAACACATAATATTCATTACAAGAATAATGGGTCGAAATTGGATGCAAGGATATCATAACACATTGTCTTCCCAAACTCACTCTGATCATCATATTTATCAAAAAAATATTGTAAATTGTCCAAAATTAGTTTTACTCTACTTTTATCAAAGTCAATTAAAATGGATTTTCAATAAAAATAGAAAAAAGTGAATAGATCGTTTTTTATAACACCTATTTCTATTAAAACCTAATTGATATATAACTATTCAATAATTATGTAATTAATATTTCATTATACACACTTAAAAATATGCATGCCAAAATATGGTTCATTTTTAATCAAGGGAGTGGCTCAAAACCAGAAAGTAAATTAAAAAATTCATTACATGACACATAGTTCTAAGTAAACATTAATTAATTTTGAAATTGAGATCGAAAAATACTAACCTAATTAAGAAAAATAAATTTTAAAAAACAATTTCAGGAAATATTGCTTTTTGTTTTCATGTGAAACCTTAAATGGTGACTCTAAAACTGAAAATAATTGTTGGAAATTCCATAAAGACATTGTGGACATCAACACATATAATTTTGATAATAAATATAACCAAATCAATATTACTACAATAATAAATGATTTCAAACATAAATTTAATAGGATTTTGATGATCCCAATTTTTCATGGTATTGTAGAAGAACACACAAATTGGCATATTAATGAATTTAACTTTGTCTGTTTGATCTTCATAAAAGGAGGATCACTTGAAGACCAATTAAAATAGAGGGAATTCCCTTTCTCACTTAAAAGGGAAAGCAAGGAAAGGTTGTACAGTCTTGTAGTATGATAGTTCAGTTAATGGGAAGTTGTCAAATGTTACTTAATGTATTGATTCATTCAAGAAACCAATATCATGGAAATTAGAAAAAAATATTTATATTATAAGTCAATAAACTGGAGAAAAGAAGTACATGTAGAAGGATAATTTGAATAAACTAAGTGCATGAGACCCTTATCATGTGATGGAAGAGCACTATTTCCTTGTATTTTTCTGCCATCGACTAATCCCCAATGACTATAATATACTCAAAAACTCATCTAAAAGATCCATTATTGAAAAATAGCTAGAAAATCCATAGGATTGATTAAATATAATTCACATAACTCGGTGAGATTTCGGAATATAGGTATAGTTATTTGGGGAATCTATGAGGTATGAACAATATATTAATTTATGTTAATAAAATCCAAGGATGATGACCAAACCAAAGTAGTGTAACAAATGGATTTGATGTAATAAAGTCTATAAAATAATTCTTTTTATGTATGTGGTTTATATTGTTTTCATACTCATTATATTGACTAGTGTAAATAAATTCATTAGATTTAATGATATAATGTAGTCTTCCATCAAATGAAATTTTAGTAGAATCATCAATGAAAAATCAAATCCCAATAAGGATATGAAAACCAATAAATCAAGTAAATTCCTTCAACAAAAATAAATACCCATTATAGCCCCTATTCCAATAGTATCATCAATACCTAACCCCTTGTGATTCCAACAATCAAATAATCTACACCCTTAACAACAATAAGTCTTTAAACAACTCTAGTTACATTATAATACTAGTAAGTAGACCCCAACCAGCTCACCAAAACCATAATAAATAAATCTATGGATCGTATTTGTCTGATGGGAGGATAAGTGAAAAAATATAGAAGTTATTTCAAAAGATTTATAGACATTAGGAACAAAAATACATTGAAACTACCTGCACTACCAGTTAAAAATTACAAATAGAACATTATCATGATTACAAAACAAAGTGTAAAATTTCTAATTCCACTTGAAAATTTTGAGAAATATTAATATGAGAATCCATATCTAGATCAATTATTGCATCATAAATGTTACAGGAACAATGAATGAATAATAACCATGTTCAAAAATGAAAGGCTAGAAACATCTGTTTTGAAAAAACAAGGTAAAAAAGGTTATCCGAGCACCATTAACTTTATTATTAGATGATTAAAATAATATTAATGATAAGAAACATGAAAATTAAATTTTAGAAACAATAGTGAATGTATATATAAATATCACAACAATATAGAAAATCTAAAATATTTAAATGTATAAAATGTTTCTTGAGGACTTATGTACTAAACGAAAGAGGCTACATGGAATTGAGAGAACGATCTTAGGGAGAATCATATTATTACTGATTAGACAGCCAATAGAAAAAAAAAATCAAGATCTCAGGACATTATATATTCCCTCTATTATTGGATATTTAAATTTAAATGATTCATTATGTGTTCTGGGATATTATATAAATGAAATTCCCTATTCAATATTATGTTCCTTAAATATCGGTGTACATACTCCAACAAGCGTAGTGGTCCAATTAGCAAATAACCCATTTATATTACTTAAAAGTGTTGTAGAATATATACTCGTATGTGGTAGAGGAAATATTTTCTAGTCATATTATATGTCATTACCATTGAATAAGATGGATCACCAGTCCACTATCCCATCATTCTAAAGAGACCATTCCAGAATATAAAAAAGATAATCATTAATTTCCATGAAAAAACACTTACAATTTAACAAGGAGATAACACTATAAATAATCAAATTCTTAATGATATGAAACATACATAAGGAAGATGTTAACATTTGGAAATACCTTATGAATTAGGTACATACCCAATTGAATATTCATGTATGATTCATGAATTCTAATTATTTTGAGATTATTTTTCCTTTACAAATACTAATAAAAAAATACCAAAGAATCCAATTTCATTGTTATAATATTAGGGAAATTTTATTTTTTAAATAATTTAATAAAATAATATTTCATGATACTAGAGATACTAGATTTAAAAGTAGGAATGCTCAACTCAATCTCATCCCTTGAACAACCTAAAAGTACAGAGTAAAATCCCCTACCAAGTGACATAAAATATTCATACGCTATATAATTTAAGAGTTTACGAGTCATTAATTCCAATAATATAACTGATACCCATGAACAAAATCTAACTAGATTTCTCAAAAGAAATATCCTATCCACAAGATTGTGTCCAAAAGATATACCAATGAATAATGAAAAAGTATACACCTGTAGATTTTTTTTGATGATGATTCCTAACCAGTTAGGAAACCCTAGATAATACATAACACCACTATCATCGACAATGTTAAAATATAAATAGAAAAATGGTTATCTAATTAACTCATATACATAATATATAATTCATAGCAGGTCATCCCCAATCATATGGTGATGAAGAAAATTTCTCTAACAATTATCCAGAATAGAAACAATGAATGGATTCCCATGATTGTAATGACTCTAAATTTCCATGTAATTTTTTTTAAAAAATTAAATGGGAACATTATGAGTCCGCGAAAATTGATGGCGCATGATCATGAGGACTGGTGTACTCGGAATGAATTTATGAACTTTTTTTCAGGTACGCTTAGTAAACGTGCGAGAAAGTTTTTGTAACTTTTGAATCGGTGTGCGGAATTGAAATACGAGGGCACCATTGAACTCGCAATGCCAATATTCATGTAAGAAGACCTTCACCTCGACCACAGTGGGTCAAGAGTGAAAGACAATTTTTGTACTTATTCGTGATAGAATAAAATAAAATAAAATTGTGTAACATTTTATTTTCTTCTAAACTCCCATGTGGATGTTTAGAGGTGGGTCCCACCAAAACTAAACCTCCCATGTGAGGTTATGGAGGTGGGGACCACCATAACTTACCTCCCATGTGGGTTAGGGTTCTGGGGACCACCAGAGACTTAATACCTACTGAAATTCCCTATCAATGGGGAGAAAACTCTTGATCTTTCCCCACATTAATTGTTCCACCCCCTTAATTAGTTATACCAACTCATAAATTAATTAATTAATGCAATTTGAAATTATGCAAACATAAAGAATAGATGTCTTTTACTATTATGTGGGATACTTTTCATTTTAGGTGGAATTGAGAGGATTGGGTTGGCAAGAAGAGAACATGGAAGAACACATCGTCCAACAGAAGAACGCTGACGCATGACTTCGACTTATTCCTCAGGACATCCTCCTACGTGGCATGTCTTTAACCAATGACCTTACATCCCTCCTCGTCAATGTCAAAAAACGAATGAAGTAGGGTTGTGTTTTAATTTGATCAATGTTAAATTCCATCTCACATTAGATTATCTTCCTTGAGATGTATGCTACCACCCTAAAGTGGAGGGTATTGGCCAAACAAACATGGCATGTCCCCTCTTCAAATCTTGTGGGTTTTTTTGTGATCTTCACAATGGATTCGGTGACCAGTGTCGGCGGTTGGCATCGGTGGAACTCGAGAACCGCAATGAAGGCAACAAATGAAGGGCGGCTCGTCATGCCAGCCGCTGGCGAATGCATGACGCCCCGCCACCCTGCGGCCTCCGCACCCTGCGACGCTCCACCACCCATGGCCTCAGCTGCCCCATAGCTCTGCATCCTCGTAGCCCTCAGCGACCCTCTTCTCCCTCACGGCCACACCATGCCACAAAAGTCGGGCTGTCCAACGCGGGCCTGGCCACCCAATGTGGGTAGAGCCGTAACCAGCGGGTTGGGCCGCACACCAAGCCAGGTCGGACCTAGCTAGTCAGACCGGGTCGACCCAAATCAGGTCGGCCCAGGCCGGGTCGGACATGGTTGGTCTCGTTTCGACCCATTTATGCTCTATTGGCCATAACATTGGCACCCTAAGTCCATTTGATGAACCGCCAATGGAAATGGAAAACATGGATAGAGATGGTCCCTTTGACTATACCCACTAATGATTTGGATAATGTTGGAGTACGGTCAGGTTTGATCAAGCACAAATCCAACTAGTCCCTCGGGACTAAAAGGCTAATAACTCGCTGACTGTGCTTCTGATTGATACACCGTCTGTGTCGTTGAGACCCCAATGGTGTGTTAGTCCTTTGAGATACTTCTTTGGGAGACTTCGTGGTAGTTGTAGTATTGACCAATAGCTTGATGATCGGACCCTCTCGGAGATAGGGAAGGCTTGTGTAGGAACCCAGTAGCTGGTTTTGATGTGAATAATGAAGAGTGATCCTCTATGGGTCATCCCCTAGTGATCCTATGTGGGTAAGCACTGAGATTTCCTATACAGGTCAGCACCTAGAGATCCTATGGGGGTCAGCACCGAGCGATCATGTGTGGGTCAGCACCGAGCGATCATGTGTGGGTCAGCACCGAGCGATCCTATGTGGGTCAGCAATATAGTATGATGATTCAGTAGTTACATATAATCATATCTACTACTATACTTAAGTTATATCTAGTGTGAGCTGAGTTTGTACATGTGTGGTACTTTCCTTCAGGGTAATACCTTGGTGGTATTCTTATGTGTGGCATACCTGTGTGGTACTTGCCTTCATGGTATTTCTTCCTTTGTTGAACAATTGAGCTTGGGGATTTGGAGTTGGACTCTATGTTTTCTTTATGATTGAGATGGGTTTACTTGATAACTTATGTATATGTATGGGATTTTAACTAAGTAGGTTTTTCATTTGATTTCATGTATTTTTGTTTATCCTCGGTCAATATTTTGAGTACATAAGGTTCTTGGGGTCCCTACAGAGTATCTTTATACTGACCCCATCATGGTCTATGCCCTCACCTCGTTGTGTGTAGTTTAGATGACTTATAACACTGACTGAGGATGAGAGTACTAGGATAATATGTAGCTCGGAGGTGGACCTTAGACGAGGAGTATCATAGAGATGACCGCTCGAGAGCTATACCTACCCATCAGGTTGGATACTTGGTGGGTGATCAAAGGAGTTATTCTAGTTTACATGTACATTTAATTTCTTGTAATTTACTGTGGGGCTTGTATTCCGGACCCTTTTTACATTATTCCCTCAGTTTACTTGTTTTTGTATCATCTTGTGATCTTGGTTGCGTGTGTTTATAGGTTATAAAGGCAATGCCTTATTACATATAGAGAATACACCTTTTGGTACTAGTCGCCAGCTCCTGGCCTATGGAAAGTGGGCTTGGGGTAGTTACGGCATGGGCCCCGGGGGACGAGTTCTTAAAAATTTGTATTAGAGGAGTCGGTTCTACCATAGAACATAAAACTCTGATATTTTTTTAATAGAAATAATGTTTTGTTTAGTGAGTGTGTTAACCAGTTTAGGGAATCCAGTGTTGGTGCGGTGGCTGACGTATCCATACACAAGGACCCTGACTTCTGATTTCTGACTCAATACACAAAAACACTGATTTAATTTGTGTTTTGAAGAGTTTTCTTTTTGATCCCTTTGAATCATCTCACCAGGTACAACTTTTTGACCATGGAGCACCTGTTACTTTTCTGGATGCCTCCATGTAGACAGCCATTTAGAATTATAAGAGTAGTACGCACTGATATCCCACCGAGATATGAGTCCTCAGTGTGGGGCCCTCTTCTAGTAGAGGCAACAGCGATACCATTACTCGTTGGGCCACCGATGCCACCATCCCCTGCAACAGAGGTTTCACACCACTTGAGCATGTTTCACGAGTTCCAGTGCCAGAGGCCACCAAGGATCATGGGACAGACAGACCCACATGTGGATGAGGATTGGATGGAGGTCGTAGAGAGAGTTTTCTGACTTGTAGGGACACCAGATGATCTCATTGTGATCATTGCCGATATACTTCTAAAATAAACAGTAGAAAGATTTTGGATCTTGATGTTCCACGTTGACAACTTGGTGATGCTTATCTGGACAAACTTCGAAATCCTGTTTCAGGAAGAGCTTGTCCCAGCAACTCTTCGCACAGGGAACATACATGAGCTTCTTCATCTGCAGTAGGGCAGCATGACTGTGGCTTAGTACTCAGTGGGGCTCATTGAGATCTCATGTTAATTCATGGATATGGTGTGGGACCCATTCTTCAGGGCTCGGACCTTCGAGTAGGGACTCAGGTGGAGATCAGGGCTTCGATGATCTCACTCAGCATCCCGACGCAGGCGGGGGTGTTAGAGCAAGCCCTTTTAGTGGAGAGTTTCCTTGTTGAGTAGTCACCAGTAGTGAGACCCACTACCAGTCATCACATAGCAGAGTCTTATATAGTTGGCACCAAATAGATGATGCATAGGTCAAAAAGGATTAGACCTACATGTGGATGATGGAAGGATTCAGGGTCGGTTGTGGAGGACTTTCGAGATAGAGCCAGTCATTCCAGGAGCTGGAAGTGTTACACATGTAGCAGGCAGGGTCAAATGGCTCGTGATAGTCCAACCTGCTATACAGATGATCAAAAATGGTCGAAGGACCGCCTAGGAAGAGAGAGAGGTTCAACCGAGAAGGTCCGAAGGAAGCAGAAGAATGTGGAAGAGGATATGGCCATGCAAATGGCGGTGGGAGACGATTCGAGATGTTACCGTCACCACAACTATGATGTCCACACCGACTATAGGGAGCATGAGGACAGTGGCGAGATCAACTCCAGGTAGAAGAGGCCTATGATCACGGTGCTCCGGAGATGATACGATGTATGATCTGTGTCTAATCCACCATAGTTATAGTACTTATAGACACAGGTCTTAGTCATTCTTTTATTTCCACTTCTCTCATTAGTATCTCTGAGATTCCAACAGCGTCATTGGATCGATCCTTATGGACAGAGACTCCTACAGGAGCCGATTTGACGATTACTCACTGGTACAGGTAGTGTGAGCTTAGTCTAGGAGCCAGGATCTTTGGTTGGGATCTCCTAGTAACAGTCTCATGGCCTTATGATGTCATCTTGGGTATGGAATAGTTATCAACAGTCCATGCTCTGATAGATTGTATTAGTCACATAGTGTGGTTTGTCTACACATATGGGACTAGGTTTACCTTCAATGGAAAGAAGGGAGCCTTTGCAGAACAGGATGGACTTATCTAGAGGAGAGTGCGGCCAATCACTCATCAGTTGGCTAGCCTTACCCTCAGAGTAGTTAATGTGGAGAGTCTGAGTTGTCTTATAGTGGTGGACCAGTATATGGATGTCTTTCCTGATGAAGTTCTGATTCTACCTCCTCGAAGAGAGGTAGAATTTTACATTTACTTGTAACCCCAGGACGACACTGATATCTACACCAGTGTATCAGATGGCTCTCATGAAGCTTCATGTGCTACGGGTATATCTAGAGGAGTTTCAGGGAAAGGGATTCATTTGGCCCAGTGTTTCTCCTTGGGTAGCCCCGATTTTGTTCTCCAAGAAGGAGGATGGGATCTTGAGACATTTTGTGGACTATTGGCACCTGAACACGGTGACCTTGAATAAAAACTACCCACTCTCGAGGATTGACAACCTCTTTGATCAGCTGAAGTGAGCACGGTGGTTCTTGAAGATAGACCTTAGATCAGACTATCACCAGCTCAGAGTACAAGACAAGGATGATTATATGATGGATTTTAGATGTCGGTAAATCCACTACGAGTTCTTGGTTATTCCATTCGGCATAACAAATGCTCTAGAAGTTTTCATGGGACTCATGAAGTGGATATTTTAGCCATACCTTGATCACATTGTAGTAGTCTTCATTGAAGACATTTTTATCTACTCGGCTACTGAGGAGGAGCATACCTATAATTTTTAGGTAGAACAGGACACACTCCGAGAGAACCAGCTTTATAGTAAGAACTGGAAGTGCCAGTTTTCGATCTGAGACGTTCACTTTCTGGGATGCATCATCTTGGAGGCTAGAGTTGCAGTGGATCCAACAAAGATTTAGGTGGTACTTTCTTGGGTTCCACATAGGAGTGTGATGGAGATACGAAGTATCCTGGATTATTCCGAATACTACAAGATATTTTTTCCAGATTTCTCTAGAGTTGCAGCACCTTTATCAGTGTTGACAAATCAAGGGAAACCCTTCATGTGGTCGGAGAGATTCAATCTGTGTTTTCAAGAGCTGAGGTAGAGGCTGACTAGTGGCCCCCATCTTGAGGCTTCTAGAGGAGGGCGTAGGGTATATAGGCTACTACGATTCATCAGAGACCAGAATCAGATGTGTCCTGATGCCGGGGTGAGCAGTGATCACATATGGTTCTTGACAGCTGAGATAGCATAAGCAGAACTACGCTACCCTTGACATGGAGTTAGTAGTAGTGGTCGTAGCCTTGAAAATGTGGTGACATTACTTGATGGGGGAGGATTTTTTAGTGCACTCTGATTATAAGAGTCTCAGGAATATATTGTCTCAGAAGGACCTGAACCTGAGACCACAATGATGGATTGAGTTCCTACAGAACTATGACTTTAAAAAATTATATACTCTTGGGAAGGGGAACATTGTAGTATATGCACTCAACAGGAGATCTGGTATACACCTGCTAGGTGAGACGACATAGCAGCTGGCCGCTTTGCGGATATCCTTTATGGATCGGAATGGAGCATATTTTCTTCAGTATTTTATAGTCACACATCCACTTCATCAATGACTCAGGGAGGCACAGTGTGGGGACACAGATTACGAGGCTCAACGTGCTCAGATATCCACAGGGCAGGCACCTAATGGATTTTCTGAAGGTGGGGAGCATGTCATCCTTTTTAGAGGACATACCATAGTAACTGTGTCACTTTGGAATGAAGTTTTGAGGGAGTTCCACACATCCTCTATAGTGTTACATCTAGGAGTGGAAAATATGTACCAGGAAATCCGAAGATAACACGGGTAGCTAGGAATGAAGATAGTAGTTACATATTTTGTCTCTCAGTGCCTCACTTTTCAGCAAGTGAAGGCGGAGCATCAGGTACCAGCTGGCATGGTTTCACCTTCAGAGGTCCCAGAGTGGAAGTGTGATGGGATATCCATGGACTTCATGATAGGACATCCATGTACATCCAGGGGCCATGACTGGATTTGGGTGATCATTGACCGACTCAACAAGTTGTCCAACTTCCTACTGATTAGAGAGCATGGTTCAATAGAGATCTTCGTATGCCTCTACGTGTAGGATACTGTGCGTATATATATAGTAATCTTTAAGATTGTCTCTAATCATGATACGCATTTTACTTCCCAACTATAGAAGTGGTTGAAGGAGGATTTCAGGATGCAACTTCGTTTGTGCACCGCCTTCCATCCTCATACAGATGGTCAGACAGAGCAGACCATTCAGATCCTCGAGGACATGTTGCGTGCTTGCATTCTCGACTTCAGTCGCAGTTTGAGGGATCAATTTCATTTGGTAGAGTTTTCATACAACAGTTTATATCACTCCACCATTGTGATGGCACCTTTTAGGGGATTTTATGGGTGACCTTGCAGATCACCTTTGTGCAGGACTGACCCAGGGGAGTCAGCACTAGTGGGACCATGGATGGTAAAAGATACCATAGAGAAAGTTCAGATCATCCAGGAGCGAATGAAGACTCCACAGAGTCGGCAGAAGTCTTATGCCAATAGGAGACAAAGACCTTGGGAGTTCGCGGATAGAGACCACATATTTATAAGGGTCTCACCCCGACGATGTTTATAGAGATTTGTATGAGGTGGAAAGTTATCTTCGAGGTTCATCTGACCTTCTCATGTCCTCAACATAGTTGGTGAGGTGGATTACTGCTTATCTCTTCCACCTCAGTTTCCCTGGGTTCACGACGTCTTCCATATATCCTAGATGAGGAGATATGTGCATGACCCATCCCATATGAGCGAACCTAGTGAGCTGGACATTGACAATGGGGAGACTATTATGGAGGTTCAAGTAGATATTGTGGATCGATAGAATTGAGTCCATCATCGGTGGTCGATACCTCTGATGCACGTTCGTTGGTAGCACGGGAACCTCTAGGAGAGCACATTGGAGCGGGAGGCTCAGATTCATGCTCAGTACCCCCAATTGTTCCCTTAGTTTGACTTGTAACTTATGAAGACACAAATCCCAGAGGTGGGGAGAATGTAACGACCCGAAATTTCCATGTAATTGTTTTTAAATTAAATGGTAATTTTGCGAGTCTTCAAAAATTGACGACGCATGATTCTGAGGCCTGGTGTACCCAGAATGAATTTCTGAACTTTTTTTCGGGTACGTTCAGTAAACGTGTGAGAGGGTTTTTGTAACTTTTGAACTGGTGCTTAGAATTACAATCTGAGGGCACCGTTGAACTCGCAACACCAGTATTCACTTAAGGAGACCTTCACCACGATCGTAGTGGGGCCATAGGGAAAGATAATTTCTGTGATTATTCGTGAAAGAGTAAAATAAAAAAAATATTGTGTTACATTTTATATTCTTTGGAACTCCAATGTGGATGTTGAGAGGTGGGGACCACTGGAACTAAACCTCCCATGTGAGGTTATGGAGTTGGAGACCACCAGAACTAACATCCCATGTGGGTTTTGGTGGTGGTTACCACCTGATACCTCAACCCCCTAGAACTTCTGTCTTAATGGGGAGAAAACTTCTGATCTTTCCCCACATTAATTGTACCACACCCCTTAATTAATTATACCAACTCATCAATTAATTAATGGGTCTAATTTGAAATCATGACAAAAAATATAATAGATAACTTGTCCTATTATGTGGATACTTTTCATTTTGGGTGGAATTAAGAGGAAATGGTTGACAAGAGGAGAACATGGAATAACACATCGTCTAATGAAGAACACCGACACAAAACTTCGACTTCTTCTACGGGACATCCACCAACATGGGATGCCTTCAATCGAAGACCATCCTTCCATCCTCATCAACTTCATCAAATGAAAAAGGTAGGGGTGTGTTTTAATTTGATCAATGTTAAATTCTCTCTCACATTGAATTGTCTTCCTTGAATCGTATGATACCTCCCTAACACGGAGGGTACTGGGAAAACAAACATGGCATGACCCCTCTGCAAATCTTGTAAATCAATTTTTTGATCTTCACAATGGTGTCGGTGACTGTTGCCGGAGGTTGGCACAGGTGGAACTCATGAACTGAGACGTAGGCGAAAAACGAAGGGCAGCCGGTCAAGCTGGTCACCGGTGACAGCCCGATGCCCCGCCGCCTCGCGGCCTCCGCACCCCATGGCACTCTGCTGCCAATGTCCTCTGCTGCCCTGCGGTTGCGCCGCGCCACCCCGTGTTATCATTGTGTCGCCCCGCGGCCCCCATGGCCTCACCGCCTCGTGGCCTCGCCACTCCGAAGCCTCACTGTGTCGCCCCACGGCCTCGCGACACTCTGCGGCCCTCTACGGCCCTCTTCAGCCCTTCTCAGCCTTGCGGGCACACCGTGCCACCTGGCCTGGGCAGCTAGCCCAGGGTGCCCAGCGTAGGCCGGGTCGCACAGCAGATCAGGCCGGGTCGGACCAGATCTGGACCCATTTCGACCCATTTACATACTTTTGACCATAACTTTGGCATCAGACATCTGTTTGACTAACTGCCTGTGGTGCTGGAAACCTTGGAGTGAGACGGTCACATTGAGTATACCCCACTATAGATTTGGATAATGTTAGAGTATGGTCTTGTTGGATCTAACATGAATCCAACAGGGCCATTGGGACTAAAGGGAAAATAACTCACAGACCGGGTGTCCAATTGACGCACTGTCTGTTGCGTTGAGACCCCTAGGTAATGGCGGTCCTTTGAGATGATTATTCATCAGACATCATTTCATTTGGAGTATCAACTAGTGGATTGAGGAGAGGAACCTCCCAGAGATGAGAAAGCCTAGTGTGGGAACCCAGTAGCTGGCTGTGACATGAAGAATGAAGAGTGATCCTGTGTGGGTCAACACCTATCAATACTATGTGGGTCAGCACCGAGAGATCTTGTGTGGGTTAGAACCTAGATATCTGGTCGGTCTCAGCACCAACCGATCCTATGTGGGTCAACACCGAGCGATCCTATTTGGGTTAGAACCGAACGATCCTGTGTGGGTCAGCAACAGAGAAAGATGATTCAGTAGTTTCATCTAATCATCTCTACTATTGTACATAAGATATACCTGGTGTGGGAAGAGTCTATACCTGTGTCATACATTCCTTCATGGTAATACCTTGGTGTTATTCTTCTGTGTGGCATACCTAGGTGGTACTTTCCTTCGTGGTATTTCTTCCTTTGTGGAACATTTGAGCATGGGGCTTTGGTGTTGGACTCATGTTTTCCTCTTGACTGAGATGGGTTTACGTGCTAACATAGGAATATGTATGGTCATATACCAACGTAGGGTTTTCAGTTGATTTAATACCATATTTTTCATACTTGGAGAATTTTGTGAGCCCTTGAGGGTATCTGGGTCCCTAATGAGTATCATTATACTAACCCTTGCACAGTCTATGCCCGAGAATCAATGTGTTTGGTGCAGATGACGGACAACACATACTGAGGAAGAGATTACCAGGACTGGAGGTAGCTCGGAGGTGGACATTAGACACGGCATATCGTAGAGACGAACATTAGAGAGCTATACCTACCCTTCAGGTAGGATCCTTAGTGGGTGATCATATGAGTTGTTCTAGTTTACTTGTATTTTCAATTTTCTGTACATTACTGTTGGGATTGTATTCATACACCTTTTTACTAGCAGCGCTATTTTTTTCTATACAGTTGACTTGTGTTCAAAACATTCTTTATGCGTTGTTGCGTGTGTTTATAGGTTATAAAGGAAAAGCCTTCCATGTTATAGGGAATATGCCTTTCGATGCTAGTTGACAACCCTTGGCCTATGGAAGGCAGGCTTGGGGTAGTCACGACACGGGCCCTAAGGGATGGGTCATGACAATGATAGTATAAAATAGCTACATATTGTGTATTGATTACATGAAATCGAATCATGTTATCATGAAAGGACATATTCCTATTCTATTCATTGATGAAATTTTACAATGGCTTGAGGTTAAACTAAATATTTGTTTTTAAAAAGGCTTCTTAGGATTCTTCTGGGAACCAATTTCACTAGAAGGCCAAGAAAAAAGGCCATCACTAGTCTTTTTTAATCTTTAACCTACATAAAGAAGGCTTTTGGGATATTTTATGCCTCATGAAAATTTTAATGATGTGTGAGGAGTATTTTACAGGATCATATTGAGTATTTACTTATAGAATTTCTTGATTATTTCCAAAAAATTGTATTTATTTTGATCATATCTTATGGAATTTGGAAAACCCATTGAAGATATACATTAAGAAAAATAATTCTTAAATCGTTGAAAAATATCATTTCGTGGTCATAAATGTAATTTTTTTAGGCTGCATAATCTCAAAGAAAATAATTTTTATAGATAGGTCCAAAGTGGAAGTAATAATCTCACTGTCATATCTGACTTTTCCTAGGAATATTAGATTATATTTGTTACATATAAGATTCTATCAAATATTAATCAAGTATTTCAGTATGATTTCTCTACCACATTCATGATTACTATTAAAATAATATGATTTTAATACTTCTTATGATTATAGGAAAACATTTGATGAGTTCAAACAATGGTTTACTATATGACCAAAAAATAAACCACTTAACTTGGAATATCCATTTGGGCAGATATATGAACCATCAAATCAATGGGTGTGAGATTTTCTCAAAAAAATAATTGAATTAAAGCCTCAAGTTATCACCAAAAAATAAATGATGTTGGATTCCACTCCTATCAATTAGATGACTAAAAAAAGAGTTTTTGTAGTCATCATCACTCTAGATAAATTTATATCATTCCCACTGTGAACTAATGTTGTATTTTTTTCTAATCATGTAGCTTTGAAGTATGTAATGAATATGGTTGATGCTAGTCCATGACTTGATATTTTTATTCTTCTCTTATAGTAGTTCCAGCTAGAGATAAAGGAAAAATGGATTTGAAAAAAATTTGGTTGATCATCTCAGTAGACTGCCTCACACCGCTAATGTAGATTTTTTATTTTAGAACCCAATCAATGAACAACTATCGGGATAAGAAATTTACATCATTGAAGGTGAAGTATGGTGGTTCACTGAAAATGTCAATTTTGTAGTCACAAATCAGCCAATATTTGTTTAAACACTTATCTGAAATTAAAAATTAAATCAAACTCTATATTTTATATTTTGGAAGACCCATTTGACTAGAAGATATGAAATGATTAGGTAATTTGAAGATGATTAACAGATAGTGAAATTTGAAAAAAAAAATTAATGCAATTTATTGTGAGGTCCATTTTGGTTCCCAAAAGATATTAACGAATATCTTAAAATATAAATTTTTTTGTATCACATTAATTAAAATGTGAACAAATATGCCAAAAGATAACTATCATGTGTGAAATTACTGAACCATTTTGTATATGTTTGACAATACCATTCTTAGTTTCATTTAAATATCCATATATTCTATTATATACAGATAATATTTCTGAATTGGTGGAAGAAAAATCCACCCAAACAGATGATGATAATTTATTATAGGATATTTATAAAACTAACCTATATTATAGGTATGGAGTATATGATCCATTATTAAAAAAATGGTACCCCTTACGAAATCAGAATATGGAATATTTAATGAAACTATATGGGGTGAATCATAAAATATCAACCTCATAACATTCCCTATCAAATGGTAGGGACGAAGTTTCCAACATAAAAATCGAAGAAATTATGAAAAAGAAAGTTATTCCCAATAGGAAATACTATATCCAAAAGTTATAAGATTATCTAGGAGATTATACTACCATATATAAGACACCCATAGAAATTGTCCCATATATATTTGTTTATGGGAAGACCTGGAACCACCTAGTTGAACTGGAACACAAAGACTAAAAGGCTATGAGATATATGAATATGGACCGTAACATATATGGAGAAGAGAGGATATTGAAGTTGCATCAGTTTTAGGGAATACGGTTATATGGTTTTGAAAATTCAATGATTTAAAAAGAGATAAAAAGGATAGCCCATTAATATATAATTCAACCTAGAACTTTGAAACATATAGATCAGGTGTTGTTATATAACTCCAAACTCAAACTGATTCTAGGTAAATTTCATTCAAGATGGGAAGGAACATTTTATATTATTCATGTATATATTTCTGGATATGTACTAATTATAAGGGAATGAAGAGGAAACCCATTAAATATAAATGGGTAGAGGCTGAAGAAATACCGTGGGACCAAACGTTAAGAACCCTTCTAAGAGATTACACTACCAAACCTTGATTAGATATGAAGACCAACTGGGTTGTGCCTTATTTTTTATATGATTAAATTATGTAATACCATGTTAAATCAAAATAAATGAAAAATTATTTTTTATTCATTGAGGGAACATCATAAATTATATATGGAACAATTTAATTTTTTGTTTTGATGTAGTTATATGTTTTCATTTTTTCAGTCGATCCAAAGACATTAAATAAAAGCACATCTAGGAGGCAACCCACAATATTTTCCTTAGACCACACTTCCCTTTATCCCCATTTGATAATATTTTAATAGACCTGAAATATATTTTTTGTATTTTTATTTTTTTGGTGCATAATTAAGTTTACATGTGGTTTGAGGAACTGTAATGAAATTATGATGTTCAATAATGAAAAATAGAACCGGGAAATGAAAATTCATGCTGGGAAATGATCACAGAACCTAAAATTATTGAAGAATATAACTAGAGGATTATGACATATTCAACCTGATTCTTTTACCATTTTTCTGTAGAATTTCATGTATAAATTATCTTTTTAATTCCTGATCATTTAATCTAAAAATATATTTTTTATCATTAACTAATGATTCTGTGACCTACGTTTTCTTTCTCATGTTACATGACTAGTCTAAGGGAAATTAATTTATTAGGATCCCAATAATTAATGGATTAAAATTTAAAATAAGATAATATTCTTATATAAAAATCGGTAAATTGTTTACTAGATTGAAGAACATATATTAAATTAATGACATGTTATTTTATGGAAATAGTTGATTTAGGTAGATGAAATATTCCAAACAATTTTTCACATTGAATTATTTATTTTTCGTGGGTTGTTATGTTATTTTTATTTTATTCCATGACTGATTGTACAAAATTACATGTTATATTACTGAGATTATGTCAAAAAATTAATTCATATTTATATATTGTTTGTGATTTAAGTGTTATTTTTTGGGACTCCACCTACTAAACCATGAAATCAAACTTGTCTAAGTTGTAAATGTGAAAACCCACAATTACAATGATTAAAGAAAATTTTTGTCCTTGGACGTACCAGAAAATTAACATTTACTCAACCCATGTTTCGATTAATTACCTCTCTTAGACCGAGGGACATTGTAATCCATTTTTATCGATTTATACCATGCTATATATCGATTGCATAATATTTTAATTTATAATAATGGGTGTTTGGAACACTTAGTAAGAAGGGACACATTATATTTTATAAAGAATTATGGTGGTTTTAATTTGGTTATAATAAAATGAGCATGTTTCATTCATTAAATATTTATATTTTCTCATATTAAAAAAAGAAAAACAAATATTGGTTGTGTTTTTTGGAAATAAAACATCACCATTACCATATATATGATATTTTGATCATATGTGGTTATGTGGTGGATTTGAGATTTACTTCCAAAATGAATTTTTAATAGAAATAAAGATGTTTCAATTAAATCATTATACATACAATGACCATGGTCTAATTTTGAGTTCTAGGTTTTGTAAATTAAATTTGAAAGAGATTTTTTTATTGCACCTATCTTTAGAGATCATGTAATTTTAATTTGAGATAACCCTTCTTCTGAGATTAAATATATTAACATAATATCCTAACAATATCAATCATCATATTTAACATACCCATATTGAAAATACCTCATGATTTTATGTTAATGTTTTATTTACAAGGTGGTGAAATAAGATTAATTGAAAAACTATATAAATAGATAATGTAATCAAAAAAAGAGATTAATTCTACATGAATTTTTTTAATGGTGATGGGTGAAATGATTCCAATGAGGGATAAATCATGGATCAAACTATTTAATAATAATGATTTGTGATATGAAAATTAATGAGAGGAAAATAGCCGATAGTTCTCAATTGGAAAACGTAAAATCAATGGGTTTATTATTTTATTTGAAGTGTGTGATATTGAAGTAATATTTTATGGAAATCGTATAATTTTTACCCCCATTGATAATCATTTAATTTAATTTAATTATAATTTAAATATTCCTAACATGTCGTTCCACTTATGTTGGTGATGATATTACCTTCTTTACGAAAAGAAAGTTCTCAGTATAGTTAATTAATGAAGTAATATTTTGTATAATTATTTAAATATAAATCACTTTTATTGAAGTTTAATTATTATTCATGAAGATTTTTAATTTCATTGGAGACATATTTTAGGAAAACTCAATTATTTTTAAAATAATTATAAATAATTAAATAATTAGGTTGAAGAAGATTTTAGGTGTTGCACAAAGATGCGTAGAACAATACTAGTATATTGGATATGTTAAAGAATGAATTCTATGATTGGAAATAAATAACAAGGATGTAATAGAGAAAACCCATCCAAAAAAAAATAATGTCATGTATTTCATTAAAAATTGAAACAGGATGAATTATTGGATATCAATTTAATCCATGAAACATTTTGTGAAAAATTCAACCCCGCAAAAATAATTTCATGAATATTATTCATGATGTGAAACCATGATAACTAACATGTAAATGGATGATAATTTATGTCACCGACCCTCATTTGCGACATGTGACACTCGTGAAACCATAGGATTAACCTAAAAATATTTAATTGATTCATTTACGACTTCTTGAGAATGATCTTTGTCTATAAATGGTGTTCCATGGGGATTGAGAAAGGTATTGATCAGTGGAGGAATCACTTTAATATGACATATGATGGATTTATTTCCCTCTCATAGTTTTTTTACATTCATTACATTCTTATGATGTCTCCCCTTTCCTAATTCAACATGAATTACCCATCATATGAGGGGTAGTTTTTGAGAGTGGTCATGAAAGGGGGAGGTTGGTCCAATTGCTATGTTTGAGATTCTGTGCTCCAATAAATTAAATTAATTATTTCTTATGATAAATAGATTATATTATTATTTGGTTTTGTATATTTTTAATACATCCATGTTAGGGTTAGATTATTTTAATTTGAATTTCACTATTCAATAATCTATATATCTATGCAACCAATTCCCATTTATTTACAATTTAATAGATTTGGGTCAGGTGGTGAGTGTGTAGTGATTACCGCCATGTGAAAAGGATTATGGATAAAACTATTGATTAATAGGGAATACCAAAACCCAATTGATGATTTCCCTAATTAATCAAAAGAACCAATAAAGATTTTTCACACAAAAGAAGGAGGGTAGACAAATAGATATCTTGACTTGGGATACCCTCACATTAACAATCTCACTAATGGATAAAGATGAATCAATACAATAATTGATATCTTACCAGACGGTAAGTGAAGAATATTTCAAAAATAGAAGCAATTACATTTTATCATTTAGTATAGCCAAACTCTCTCTATTAACCATCTTTCAAAATTCTCTTAAAATCAATTGTTTAAACTACATTCTTCTCAAGATTTATAAAATAAATTAAAAAATAACATTTCATATAATAATCAAATAGAGAAAAACCTGTTTTGTATGAAACCCTCTTTTAGAGAAAACCTAAGGGATAAAGAACTATAAAAAACACATGTAATTAAAAATTGATTTTCACCCCCCATGAAAGTTGTGTGTCAATAATCATGATCTGGAACTCAAATGATTCTATAAAAAGGTAATTGATATCTATTATGAAAAATTGAATTTGATGGTTCAGGAATGTACTTTATTATGGTGTATATGACTCAAATTATAGTATTAATGTTGAACTAACAAAGACTAACTTGATAAAAAATAAAACCAAGAATACAATAGTGAATTGGATTCAATGAATTATTATATATGAGGGATTTTACTATAAAATTGACATGTATTTCTATATATAAAATTTGGGACACAAAACCTTATATTATGAAAATATTTCTCATTAATCATTAATAAATTAGGAAAATGAATCACATAAAATATTTTACATGAATATTAAAGGGTTGAAATATCACAAAAGGAAAACATTGATTGAAGATATATTATTCTAAAAAAATCAAACCATTCATTGAAAATATTATTATTCCTGAAAAATATTATCATTCATAGAAAACCATATAGATTATTGATGAAATATATTTGTTGTTGGGCATCACTTTTCAGAAATGTATTAGTGATTCTCTACAACATCATAACATCTTTATTTTTAGTAGTTGGATGGAGAACCTTTTTAGAATCCTAAAATAATAATAGTTTCATTTTATATATGAATAATAGTTTGATGATCAATAAAAATATCAAAAAGTTGTCATTTCTGGGTGACTTTATAGTGAACCCTTAATTTTATGTAACTCCTTCCAAATCGTTTTGTTAATAATTATAGGGAATATTTTTACATGAAATTCATAAAATTAACTTAAAATCACATAATAAAATTATAGAATAAATAAATGTCCATTATGTGAATCATTTCTTCTAAACTATGATGTTTGCAGGTTGAATCATATTGTTTGAGATTAATTGCCTTTCTAAAATACTTTAATGAAACATATCATGTAACTTTGATGATTAAAACATAAAATCAATTTTGCGGAGGATCGCCATGTAAGTATTGTTTTTATAATTATCCTCCCATAAAATATTTAGATAGATTATCTCATATAAAGTATTTTTATAAAGACAATAATTATATTTCCTTTTAGACATATTTTTTCATAACTCCTTCCCACACCGACAACCTTAATTCTAGAATATAGAAATTCTCATGCATTGGAAAAAATGTTATGTTATATGATATTTGTGGTTCCTAGTATATTAGTTTTCATTTCCCCAACATCTCATTACTATGAAATAATTGATTGATGGTTTGACCCTTCATGGAGGACACCTTTTATATGTAACTGAGTTTATGTTCTATCCCTTGTATCACTCAAGATATCTATATATGTTGCATAAATCTAAATTACCTAATTTTGATCCTTTTGTTATAGTCAAATTCTCAATAATACCATTTTGGAATGAAATCATCGACAAATACATAATATAATTTTTAATAAAAATAAAATTAGTGTCTACATAACAAAAAAAATATACATTGAATAATGCTGATCAAGATGCCAGGAAATGTCATTACTAAAAAATACACCATATCAAATATGAATGACAGTGAATTTATATTCATTTATTCCTGTGATAACTAGGGTCCCTTAAATTATGATATTAATCTTACCTTCCCTTACTCATAGTGATCATTTTTACTTCTCAATAATCCAATTATCCACCCCAATCAACTCAATGAGCCACATACATTTAATTTTTTCCCCAATCAAGTGTAATCCCCATCTCATCCTCACCAGGCCATATAACATGTGATTATTGTCTTCCTTCTTTATCATTTTACCAATATATATGATGTGGAAGTAATTAAATGGTCCTCCTATTATGTGTAAACCATATTCATAAAATCTTTTATTTGATAATTTAAAAATAAGATAAAAAATAATTGTTTTCTCATGACCATATACTAGAACACAAATAAAAAATATTCACCGAATAGTTAAATTACAATTAGTTTGAACAATATAGGGTATATTGTTTTTGGATAATATTTAACTATATGGAATATTGAATAGATGAATAACAATAAAAGGAACCTCTATTGGTCATTATTAGAAGACCCAAAACAAAACCACCGTAGTCATTTTCACAGGACTATAAATTGTGGATCATGTCTGGTTATGTAGAACCAAACAATGTTGGTTCAATTTTACATAGATATAAATATGAATCCTCCCTCATAGTTCTAGAACCAACTACAAAATACATACACCCTCCTTGGATGGTGATAAATTCTAAAGGGCTTGTCTACATGACTATAAACACTATAATAATTGTCTACTAAAAGTGATATACTTGGAACATAGGATACATTCCAACACTATTAATTATACATGTTATATGAATAAAAATCATATAAAGATGAACATTGTTGTATCCTTCTTGAATTATTTCATGAATATTTCATGGAACAGTAATATAGTATCATTATATAGAATAAAACTTTGTTATTTGGGATATAGTTGCCCATATTTTTGAATAATCTACTACAAATAGTATTTTTTACATATCCTAATGACTACTACATATTGGTATGTTAGTCCTAAAATACAAAAAACATCATTGGTGTGGTGGAATATAATAAACAATTTAGTGATATTGATTAGAAATATGTTTCAAATGAATGAATTTGATTATTCGTGAATTTTTTATATGATGATATACTATCTAGTTCTGGTTTTCATCCCCTTTAGAAGCAATTATAATAAAAAAAATGGATCACAAAATAAACCATTGAATTTAATACTACCTATAAATGATGGTAGAAGATTCAACTCATCTAAAACTTCTATAAAAAACAAAATAAAAATATAGATATAATTAATAGTCTCCAATAATTTATTCTTCTTAAATATATAGCCTATAAAATCACTAATCATGTCCATTGTTTGGGATTTGCTGATTTCTCAATTCTGAGAGTACTAACTCAAAAACTCCATATTTAATTTTGAGGTTTCCAATCAAATCCACCATTAGAGGATTTTAGATCATTTTTATTTTCCTTAACATATTGTGGAGATGTATGACACTATTATTTAATCCTACAGCTACATTTGGATCCATTCCATGGAGTATAAACATATTAACCTACATTACCCTCAAGAGGTAGAGGATAATGTCAAATGGAACCTCATTATAGGCATTGGAATTCCTTGGACATCCCTTACATGTCAACCAAGTAACATTACTGCATTAAAGTAAGATTATAAGGATATCACCCAAGTTTCCTTATTCATATTATTCTTGATGAGGATAGCTAGGAGGATATATAACATAGTGAAGTTAGATAAAAATGTTTTATAGAAGCCTCATATCCTAAAAACAATCAATATTCAAATGGTGGACAATGTTTATTTACATATAAACCAAGAGGATTAGGCTCATATCCTCACTCCCATCAAAGAATTTCATTGAAATATTCTTCGAGAATCCACAAATTAGGTTCATTTTTATGCTTCTCTCGATGAAGTTCACTAAAAATATTTCAATGGAATACCTAGAACAATATAATATAACAATTGCAATCTATGAAGGTTATTATTATATTTCAGTGGCTCCATTAGAGATACTTTATATACCATTTCCTATAAATGATGTTTGTTAGTGTATTCTACTGAAACCCAAAGAGCAAGATTATATTCATGATCCCATTTATGTATTTCATAATCATATTCAGAAAATTTAGTAGTGGATAATATCCCTTCCCCCACCCAAGATGGCCATTGACAATCTATAAAATAATTCAAAAGACGATAATATAATTCATCCCATTTGAGTTGTTTTTTATAATGTTTATGTGAAAAATATTTGTGTAACACTATATCCCTGTTATTTTCCAAAATGATAATCATATATTCTAATGTAAACTAAGGAGATTACTCATAGGAATAAACCTAATATGGATATTTTCAACCATATGTATCCCTGATTGTAGTAATTGATCCATCCTTGTATCATAGTTGAGAACTTACATAATTTATTCACTTCACTGAAAATAGGGAATCTAGGTGTAGGTATATGATCTGGTAGACCTTGATATTCATAAGTCACTTTTGTATATTTTTAAAACATCCCTTGAATATTTTATCATTCTATAAATAAGTTATGGATGATATAGTTGTATATGTTTTACACAGGATACTTTGATCAAAAATTATTGAGGCCCTCTACAATGTAAAATTATTTATTTTTTCTCCTCAAATCATGAATATCAACTGATATATAGGTCCTCCCAATTCAAATATATAAACTATAGGAAAACACGGTGACCTACCAATTTGAACCAAGATGATAACCCCTTAGGTCCCCCAAAATTATTTATAGTGTCCCCCCTATAATGAAATAAGAATCTATAATAGACCACTTACCCAAGTTATAGAATCAACAAATAACCATAGAATTCTTATCTATGATGCTCGGTGTGAATATTTTCACTATATTGAAGAAATTATTATTAATCCCTCATAATATATATGATTAATTGATATATTATCGATATATTAGGTGTCTCATCATTAATAAATTGTATCTTATCCTAGAAAAAAGGATGTATGAGGGAATGTGCCTCTCAAATTCATACCATGGCAACATAAGTTTTCTCCAAAGAAAGATATTAAGAATTATAACACTCCCCACAAAATAATTGGTAGATAATGAACCAATATGAACAGATTTGGTTGAAAAAATCCAACAAAGTGTATGGAGAGAAATTTAGGATTACGTGGGAGGAATATCAAGAAGATATAATAAAATTTATGTACTAGCTATTATCCACTCCACATGATGACATTCAAGAGAAATATTAAAAGGTGTACATATCCTAATTTTGTTGGATATATGGGTGAATTTACAAAAACTCATGAGTAGATATACATCATATATAGAGCTTCCTAACCATTTTATTGTGATAAATTAGCTATTCTACCAAGCTGACTTAGCCTCCATTTCATTATCCCAAACCCTATTTCCCTAAACCAATGTTACATTATCCAAAATGAATTCTGTATTAGCATTAATGTGATCCACAATATTTTCATTAATATCACCACATAATGAGTTTATATATTGGTTGGGTGAATATTATGATTTCTATTATCCATTACTGAGTACTCAAAAATGTTGTTCATGGAATGTGGAATGAAATTTCATTACGTTAGGATATGTCATTGGACCTTGGTTAACATATCTCAGTCATTCAATTCAATAAAATCCTTATAAATAAGAATCTTAGAAATAGTGGGATCTACAAGAATGAACTATTGAAATGATTCCCAAATATACTTCTAGGAAGGTCAAACAAGATCCCAATATGATAAAAAACATGTATTTTTTTAGCTATCATTAGTGGAATGAACTGTAATATCCCAACCTATTTAACTTTATAATACTAACTAGGCTAGTTCACCAAAAGATCTCAGTAGCACCATCCCATAAACTAGAAGATGTCGACTAGCCTCCAGATTCTAGGGTAGTACTCTGCCAGCCTATACCCCATGATCAGAGTTCTCAATAAGGAATAAAATAAGAGATTATAATGTATTGATTATAAGAATCTATGTCAAAAAATAATTTATATAAATATACCAAAAATGGAAAATAAAAATGTTAAATATAAATATGATTGAACTAATCATTAAATGTAGTATATTTTGAAAATATATTTCATACATACATGTTTCCTACAATATGGATGGTAACATACAAATACTAACATCATACTAACCAGTCACATGAATCTCCAATAAAACATGGAGAAATACAATATCCAAAATCATAATACCATCCCATTTTTCACACCTAACAAAGAAAATATCATACACATCCACATCCCAATATAGTTTCTAATGTAAAAATATGATATTTTTTTAGGTACCTATTGCAGTGGAATGCTAAGAAAGATGTTGAGTATAAATCTTTAGTCCACTACTAACATAGTATATAGAAACAAATAGTTGAAAAATATTTTATATTGATGAATAAGGGAATAATATAAAATATATAAATGATAAAACATTCTAAAATTAGTATTTACACTATTAACCTGTTGGATATCTGGTGCTAAAGATGAAACTGGGCCAACAAGTCCTGCTTCAGATAATGTATCTCATCTAGGCCACAAAACATAGGGTGATATGTGATTTCAATATAGGATGGGTCTATTTAATTAGTATCTGACTCTATGACCTCTAAATCATCAATTAAATGTACCTATATTTTATATTTAAGAAATCAATGCACATAGATTGAGTCATATATCTTAAATATTTATTAATATGAATATTTTTTAGATAATCATCACATCACATAAACCATATATCAAAACCTCTCATTTCCTGAGCAATAGACTGAATAGGAATATAATCTATGTTATCATTCCCTAGAGAATATGGTTGGTTCCTAAACCATATAGTATACTTCTAGAGTCCAGCATATCAATATGACAAATAACCCATTCCGTTATTTTTGAAAAAGAATATATTAATATCTTTAACAATAAAACAATAAACAACAAAAAAACCTTTAATCCGCAATCAATTACCAAGGACCCAATAGGACATTAACACTATAAAATGGCTCAGAAATTTGAGTTCGTATTAATCATCAAAATAAATCCAAATACACTTTTGAAAATGTTGTATCTCATCCTTACATTAAAAATAATTTTAAGAAACTATTAAAACATTGTCCTTCAACTTTAACATTCCAAATAAGCTTGAATAATTATTTTATAACAAAAAATTTCAAAGTCACCAATATGCACCTGTTTCAAATAAATAATGGAAATTATATAAATTCCCCTTTTAAAATAACCACATGATCAACACCTAAAATTATCATAATACCCATGATTAAGAATATATAATACCCATTGAATCCCAAATATGGTTCAAAACCTAATACACATGACTAAAAAAATTTTGAAATCCTCACAGGCATCTAACAAAATCCTATCACATAAAAACATTCAGATTCATCAACTCATCATATTATAATGAATTTATTCCCAAGACCCACCAATTCTCTATAAACCATTCTATCAATAAAACTAACCATACAAACCAGTTTGACCTCATAAAACACATATTTTACCTTATTAAAATCCCTACATTATACTTTTAATGAAATGAAACACCCCTTACTAACCATAATTTCAGTCTTATGAACACCAATGGATTTTAAAGGAGTTTTGCTATGTCTAAGCTGTCATTATAAATACCAATGATATTATATTAAACCAAGGATTCAGATTCTACATAATTGGGTGTTAATAAATTTTTTTTATATACATGAAAAAAATTATCTTTATAAAGAGTATTTCCCTTAGACCACAAGCCTCATTAATGAATCTCGGCATAACATTTCTAGAGCATGAAGGCCTTATCGAGTCCCATCCAAGCATAATAAAAAACACCCAACATCAAAGTGATCAAACATCAAAAAACCCATCCTTAGTAATCATAATGATAAAAATTAATTTTTTAATTATAAAAATTATAATTAATCAAATAAAACCACTTCATAAATCTAGAAAACATAATGGGTCATTTCGCTACACCCAAACTAAATCCAACCACTCACCAATGACCTGAAACAGAACCAAAACTACATTTTTAGCCAACGACCTAACTTGAAGTCCTAAGAAAAAACACATGTGAATAAAAAAATGAAAATCAAAAGAAAAATTGATTACAAAACATTTTTCACTACAAAAAAAATCAACTAATAGCGGTATATTATTTGTTTCAGTTTAAACTGAAACCATATGGTTCTACGATGGCTTCTAAAAAGAGACACTAAAGTTATATTTGGCATCAAAATCATGTTAGTTCCGCCCATTTAGTGATAGTTTTTTGGAACCACCATAGAAAATGTTTTTAGAGGTACTTTTTTTGGTTTTAGTCGCAGTTTCTCTTCCAAAAAGCCAAGGATATAGAGGTTGTATAACGTTCCGCTATCCCCATGGAATGTTTGGTGAGGGAAAACTTATTCTAAAACCAATAAAACTACTAATAAAAAAATATTCATGATAAATAGTGATATTTTAAGCTAGCATAAAAAAATAAATTGGCATATATAGACCTTTTTTAATATGCCTTTATATATCGCTATTAAAAATACAACTGTTGAATCTAATACCTAAGAATATCCAAATAAAAACATATATGTGTTTATGTGCTTCCTAAATCAAATAATTAAAAACATATAGTATATAATATCATTGAAAAAGTAGTTAGAGTCTTAGAAAATAAAAATTACAAATACCACTATAATATCAAGAAACAATGGAGTGAAAAAGTGACAAAAAAGTATCCCCCTTTCTCTACAAGACTAATACCTCTACACTCCCAGTTCTATACCTAAGCACCAGATAAATAATCCACTCATCTAGATGGGTAATAGGTCCTACCTTACATGCATTATGTGGATTGAATACTTCATACAAATCCAAAAAAAATATATAGTGGAATTTTTTATATAACCAGATGGGAATCCACAAATACTTATGAAAAACAAAGATTAAACAAGAAAATATTAGCTCTTGTCTATTTGAAATAGAATTTAAGTAAAATAATACATAGATTCTGTAAACAACCATGTAAATAAATAAAAAAATATAAATTTACTTCTCAAAAGAATTATTTCTAGTAAATAATACACACAATAACTCAATCACTCAATCTATTAATTAACACCATGTGATGTGTCCCCCATCCAAAGAAGAACCCACAATGAAAAAACTATCTTGATAACAATATTTCTATATTAATTTATCTTGTTATACCATAGTAACCTAATCAATATTTCACAACACTCATTTCATTTTGGAGGACCATGAAATGAACCCCGCCAAGTAAGACATGCACATAACTGGGCATAGTTTTCCACACACTAATGAAAACCAACATCCTTCTCCCCATTATACTACAATGATATCCAATAGCATAGTCATCCAACAAGTTTTTACTAGAGGTACATCCCCTTGAATTTTTTTCCAAAATGGAACCCTTAATTATTTCACCCATCATGGCACACCAATCACTACAACGATAAGATAACACACCCAAAACAAAAACACAAATCAAACAATGATTTACACAATGGTTTCCATCAATGTTTAGTGAAACCTAGTGAGCCAAAATCATTCAAATCTACCCACATACCTTTCCAAAATATCACAAAATAGATCCAAGATATCAAAAAAAAAAATAAAAAATCACAATAAAAATGTGAAAAAACTTAAAATTGGTGCCACATTATTTCTTCCATTATGAATTTCTCTATCACAATGCTAGAGGCTGTCAGTGTGTATTAAAAGTTTGGGGTTACTAATGTAGCATAATGGTGTCCCATTCATAATTTTCATATTGGCCCAAAAAATGATACTATAATAGAATAACTGATGTAACAAGATTACATAGTAATAGTTTATGTTGACCACACCATGATACACTACATATAAATAACATGATGAGATATCTTACTCAGATCAACATGATCCCAATCAATTATGAGATTTTTATTAGTTGAAACTATGGGGTAACTATCCTACCTTAAACTAATGAAACTTCTACAATCATAGTAATGCGAAAAAACTATATAATATTTATTATTAATTAATGTTGATCAAATTGGAAATTAAAATTTGACAAATAGAGGTCAACATGGATAATAATATAGTATTGGAAATATGGACACACGATGCATCATGGGGAAAACCTACAACGAGAAATATAATGTCACTATCAGATATTTTGGAAATAAGTACACTAGGAAACAATAACACATCAAGATAGAAATAATAACTAGATTTTCAACATATATCCTCCTGATCTCAAATTATAAACAAATACACCAACATGATGTGTTTCTTATAGCCAACATTGATAACATCATGTATCGAAATCATTTCATACAGTCAAGTAAAAATGCCCTAATAAATCACTATCATTGATAGAACATTATATAAAATAGTCAAAATTTTCCTTGATTTTTGTTACACAATCACTACTCCATATACCTTCCTAATATGAGAAAAGAAATAATACTTTCCAAATATCATGATCTAAGGTGGAATCAAAATTTGATCGAAAACCCCATGTGATATTAGTGATTTTAATTCAACCATTCAATCAATCCCGACCATCTTGGTTAAACATAATTGTAATACTGTAAGAATTTGACCACTATACCTCCTTGTACATGGAAAAAAAATTCAGGAATGATAGCCACATGAATGAAAACAACAAAATAATCCTGCTCTATATGACCTAAGTTCATATAAGTGATTTAATCCATGAATCATCAATGTTAACAAATTAAAAAATCATATCATCTATAGAAATTTTATTTAATACATTAGAACCAAATTGATCATTAACATTCATATGTAGTCATATAATTTTTATCTGAAACAAGATATGAGATGAAAAGAACAGGGATCTAGAAACAACCAACTAAACCCAGATGTTTTTATTCTTTTAGATTTTCAGAAGGGATACCATTAACACATTCTTTGAAATTTTTTTCATATTTTTAAATAATGAGATATGACTATGTATTAAATAATACCCTATAATCAAAATATGTGGTTAACCACAAAAAAATACTCCTAAGTAACCATGAACATAGATTTTCATTTAATATATGGGAAATACAGATACCCCTACTAGAAACCAAGACATGGTTTTTTAATCATCATATTAGTTTTTGTATGTCATATGTTTACTTAAGCATCATCTCTGAATCCAAAGTGAACCTTAATCACGACCTGATGAACATTGATCGACACTCTCTCTATATCTATCTATATTTCTGGGTACTAGAACCTACATGATAATTATGTTTAAAATTATATCATGTTGTATATTCAAATTTTATCTTAAAACCAATAAATGTTTGTATACTTATTGATTTGTATTTTGTGTGATGTAACTTCTCACTGACATTAATTGATTCAATAATATTAGGGACTGATCTAGTTAACTTATGATATAATTTAATTAACTATTTCTATAGAGCGAATACCATTTCATCTTTCATCATTATATGAGCCCTATATTCTTGAATCGTTCATTTCATTGCAAAAAACTTTTTTAGAGAATATCTTGGTAGAGAGTAGCTAAAATTCTTTAAATATGATTCAATAATCCCCATATGATTTCCCAAGAGATCATATAGTAATGATCCCAAACCCATTATTCACAATTGAACAACATTATCCTTCACAAGGACTTGACCAACAAGATCATCCTGGGAGATCGAGAAGGACTGCGTAGGATTGTAATCCCGTAGTTATTTTATTTATACTTATAAATAAAATATGAGAAAAATTTCCATAAATATACATTAACCTAGTGAAAACTAATAATATGTTGTTAAAAAGAAAAAGGAATTCATACACCAAATTCTTTAGAAGTCTCATTAACATAACTCACATCAGATTTTATATGAACATCCTACCATAGTTCTGTTTAGGAGACTTGGTGCCCTTAATTTATTGATTGCATAAAATGAATATAAAAAACAATTTCATATATGAAATAGATTATTCTATCTTATAAATATTTATAGTATTGAAAATATAACAAGAGTTGATAGGTGTTTGGAAATACTCATTGGCCATATAGTGTGAGGGTGATTTGTTAAGCTCAACATGATACATATTTCTTTGAAACATACAAAAATAAATAACATGGAATTTATTAGTAATTTATAAAATATAATATCTTTTTCATATGCATGAAATTTTTTAAAATGAGATTAATATAATAATATATATATTTCAATACCATGTGCTTCTCATGATGATTGACATCAAAAATAAACTTCTATTTCTCTCTATATATGCATAAATATATCTTATCATATGGATAATAAGTGCTCAATGAAGTATAATTGAATTCATTTTGTAATCTCCATTTAAAATCTATCCATTTCTTACCCAAAATGTTAAATGGCCACTTTTGTGCTATAAGGTCATCAATGGTAAAGTGGAATAACATCTGAACATAGAGATATGTTTTTAAAATATTATAAATTAATAACATAATGTAATTCCATTACATAATAAGGTATTTAAATTACCTTTATTTGTGAAAAAAGACATTAATTTTCCAAAATTGAGGCTGATGCATCAAATAATCATAGCTAATTGAAAGGGTAACCGACTCTATCAACAACTGGCCTATAATATGGTCAAATAATGATCTAGAATCATTTATATAGACCCTATAAATATAAAATTGTGCATCTACCTTCAATATATATATTATAGACATCAAAACTATTCATATTTCACTCTGTAGTATGTTTATTTCATCTTTTAGTAAATAATATTTTGATTTTCAATAATGTGTAATAAATTATTATCCATAAAATTTATACCTATAATTGTTACCAAAAAAATATTCATGAATAAACATGATTGGTGTCCTCCTACCTCACTATAAAACCAGCTGAATGAGGAGGTTTTTTCTATTATTCCGTTGGGATGCGGAAGAAGGTTATTCTAGATGTAGAGGAAATAGAGGGTGTGAGTGACAGTGAAGTGGGGAAGACAAAGGGTGTATTTAATGCTATAGGGAGGGTGACTGATGGATCATCATTTGTTGGGGGTTGTGATGAGATTTTTGATTGGTAGTGGACTCAGATTAGTGAAATTCTTCCTCCTTGTAATTCCTATCATATAATCAAATAAAATTTTCTTCAGAACATATAATTCAAAAAACAATTAATGTAGAAAAAAAATATAAATGATAATAGATGAACAGTATTGAAAAACAAAAATATATATCTATGCTAATGAGTGACTTCACAAATAAAATAAGTGGCTGATAAATTAATGTATGACTACACATAAAACAATTTTTTCCACCAATCATTTCATTGTCCAGCTCCATCATTACTTCGTCTACATTATCCACCCTTTCGAGACTAATATTTTCAATATCATGAAAGAAAAATAAGTTTTTTTATTCCTGTTGATGGGATTCAAGGTTAGAGGTAAAATATTCCACTTTATCTCACATATCATACTTGTCTCTTTGTTTTATGTGATCAAATACACTTCACCCCTCACCCACGACATATTTCAAATAATATATCATTTTCCCTTGTAATGATAAGATTAGTGGATTGGGGAATTAATGGTCATTAACATTTATCAAGTGAGAGACGTTCACAAAAGTAAATTGTAAGAATTGTCCATTTATGAACATAGTAATATTAACCAATATGAAAATTATTAAAACAAATGAAAAATTACCATGGTAGTTTAATTCGATAATATTAGTCCACATTCTATAGTAGTCAAATTTAGAAACCATAAATATACAACTATTCTGTGTTTTTAACCCAATTTCATGATCGAATGTATGAAATTTAAATCCATTCACATTGTAAGCATCAATATTTCTAGCCTATTTTAATGTAACTGGATCTAAAACCTCAAATATTCTAAACACTCAGCCCAAGTATTCAAATTAATGATCTATTAAAATGAATATAAATTTTTTTATTTAAAAAATATATTTTTTTCAACCTAATATTTGTATTGATTATAATATTTATGAACTTAATTTATGTGAAAACCATTATAATAGATATTTATTAACATCTTTTGTAATATCATTCCCATTTCTTGTTTGGACTCTCATTATACTGTTTGTCAAAATCCATAACCCTTAAATAAATGGATTAATAATTTCACTATTTAGTAGCACATTTATATATACCTGTAAAAATTCCACTTCTATCAGTGTAACATTTGTGCTCCACACAACTAATAATCCAATGGTTGGAATGTTTTTGATTGTTCATGTCACCAACACTTCCAACTCAATCGAATCTTGTCTCAATGTTATCCATGTATCTATAATAAAAGGTAAGAAACTCCTCTACCAAATACCTTTCAAAAATAGAGACTTCATGTAGAGTATTATTTATCATAAATGATTTCCAAAACTAAAATCTTTATGAAATAAAATAAAAAATAAATTACTCTGTATTTAATTATGTTCCATGAATTATATTCTTAAGATGAAAAACATATAAATAAAGTACCACTCAATTGGAAACATCCATTGAAAATGCACATGGCCTCTTAATTTATTTTCCATGAACAAATGAACATTTAAATGCATCATTATAGGAATAAAATTATAGAGGAAATATCATATTCATTGTAAAAAGTGACAATAAAAATATCTCCTCATGGTTGTTAAGCATAGAAGTTTGTAGCGTTTTCTATTAATTTTTTTAAAAGCTATACAAAATTGGAATACAATAGCACTAACCGTTTAAGTAATAATTTATTCAATGGAAATTGTAGTAACTTCTCTAAAAAATCATGTAAATCATGAATTTTCAATCCATGTATCAAACATAACTTTAATTTAACACACCTTGATATGTTACTTGAATTCCCATCAGATACCTTCACATGTTTTAAAATTCATATGAATTTATCTTTATTCCAATTTTTAATTGAAAAAATTACTAGATCATACTTTTAATTCTCATATATCCAAAGATATCTCTTTATTTTAATTTTTGTAAGTCATTCCATGCATTGAGATGGTCCTTCAATTTTCCATGATCATTACACAATGTAAAGATAAAATTTATCAAAAACATTCTTCTCACTATTAATAACATCAAGATTATACCACATGAAATTAAATTGAAAATATGGGTGTTTGAAGAATATAATTGGTTTCTTATATTGTTGTGTACCGATTTCACTTGATGACTCACTTAAAACTAGTTTTCCACTATCATTCAAATGATGAACCTTACCAATTTCGGTTTCATCATTTCCATGTTGTTACACTATATTTTAACATGAAAAAAACATTCCAGATGGTCTTCTATAAGGTGAACCATCTAATTTTAACTTGTTCAACAAAAATCAGTGAGATGCATTGAGAAATCATTTATGAAATTAGAAGAAAAGTATTTTATGGTAAGTTGTTCATTCAAGATCAAAATGAAAGTTACAAATAGGAAAATCTAAATCCATATAATTGATCCAACCAAATAAGATACCAAGTCTTGGGAAGTCACTAATTTTCCACATTATATATCAGTACACTTTGAATATTGGTCTTGGAGATACATCATATTTATCAAAATCATTTCACTATAAATCCATGAGATCACTGATTAGAGGCCGAATGTACACATCAATATCATTTCTAGAAAAAAAAATTATAGTAATAATCATTGAAAAGATAAAATATGTTTTTTTCATAAACATACAAGGATGTAGATAATATGGCTACAAAAAAACCGTCAAAATTCAATAACTAGTACTCGATGTCCCAAATGGGTTAAATATATCGATAAAAAATCCCAATCACACATTCCTATGATCAGATGATAAATATGGATTTAATGAATCATCATTCATCCATGATTTTGAATCTCTTGGATGTCCTGTAAACCCATCATTGTTATTATTTATAGAATTCCACTTCATTTACTCTGTAGTTTTTTATGACATTAATAATATATTCAATTGAGGATTTAAATTTAGTTAAAGAAAAACCTTTGTGGATGTTTTATTTTCCATTTTTTACTAGTAGTATGTCAATTTAGAATTACACTATAAGAAATTTAATTCCATCAAAAAGAATAATATTTTTTGAAATCCATTCTGCTAAATCCTATCCCTAATAAATCATTATGTCATTGGGATAAGAATGTATTTTATATAATTCAGACCATGATTGTTAAAAAATTCTCCAAATCCTAAATAGACATAAGGATGTTAGCTTCAGGAAATAGCTCATTTAAAAATAACAATATCATGGAACTGTCCTTATTTGTATGTATATATAGGCATTTGATATGATACAACTTCAATAGAAATAATGTTCTGAACATTTCAATCATCTAGCATACAACTCTTTATTTTCATCATTAACTAAATCATGAAATATATTTTTCTGCTCAGGGAATTTCATTAGTAGATTAGTCTCTACATAATA
The DNA here is from genome assembly GCA_963277665.1 of Viscum album. NCBI lineage: Eukaryota > Viridiplantae > Streptophyta > Magnoliopsida > Santalales > Viscaceae > Viscum > Viscum album. The sequence goes on along the minus strand of OY728155.1, from coordinate 377,513,839 downwards.
AATAGGTGGATCTAATGATATGTTAATACCATGATCTATTTGTCCTATAGTCGCAAAAACATCACTTTTCACATTACCATTTATGTCACCCTCAATTAGTTGTTCAGATATATAATGATCGCTATGTTTTTTGTCTTGTAATTTCTAAAGCATCGTTAATAAGGTTTTTCATTTCATTGTCCATTTTCAATGAAGTTGGGAGATCATTATTTCGATTGACATCAGTTCTCAAACATTCTGTGATAATCGATTTTCCTTTCTAAATCCAACACAAATATTGAGAAAGGAAGTAATTCAATATCAAGTGTTTATAAACATCATCCCTCTTCAACTATCTTCTAAATTTCCATTTAGTACATGGACATCTTATTTTCCCATCAACAAATTGATGAGAAATTAAAAATTCTAAAACTTCCACCAAACCCTAATCATACAAAGGTGTGTTCCATGGTAATGTGATCCATCTTTTATCCATATATATCACAGTTTTTTAATAGTTTAATTAAAAAAAGAAATCACATAATTATTAAAAAGTGGTAAAAGAGATAAATAGAAGTGAAAAAACACAATCCATTTAATTATATGAAGAGTTATATATGTACTAGAAAATCAATGTCAAAAAAAGAAATCTATAATGGATAGAATTATGTAAAATAGAAGCAAGAGAAAAATCATGCAATCATTAACATCCCAAATTTATAAAAATAACATTTTTCACACTATAAATGATGCAATAATTATAAATAGTAAAATAATAATAAAAAATTAATATTAACATACCAAATGCATAAAAATAAATTTCTTCACATCATCTAACCTATATTTAGTATAAGGGAATATAATGATATAGAATATCATGCGGCCTTACTCACAATGTATATTTATTTAATTGTAATCATCTAATACCCTGTCAAACCTCTACCACTTAACTTGTTCAATAAAATACCTGAAACCAAACTAAAATGTCAATATTACCCTTATACGCTGTGACCTAGGTGATGTATATAATTTGAAGACTGCACAATAAATCTAATATGAAAACTCCTAAGTTGATATAACCAAAATCTACATCACTTGAACTTCCCATAACCTTATTCCAAACCAAAACATTGGTTGGAATTAGTAGGAGAAAAAAATTAAGGGAGGTGGAATGTCAAGGAGGGATCATAAGAAAATAAATAAGTGATGGATTGCTACATGTGGTGTTGCGGGAGATGGGGGAGATGGGGTTTTGGCAGAGATTTCTCATGATAGAGGGTTATAGTGATGAATACAGGGGATTCGGGGTGACCACAACTCTAGAAAAGGCTCGAGCGTGGGAGCCGACAAGTTGGATGGTAGGGAATCATGTGAGGGTGACAGATTAGGCGATGGTGAGAGAATGGGTGGTGGATCAGAAGGAGGGGTGACCATAGCACTGGTGAGGGATTGGGGGCTTTTTACCAGAGGGCTCAGGGTATACTAAAGCACCAGTGAGGGTGGAACCGTAGTGATGGTGAGATCTCAAGGTTTGGGGGAGCGGTCCGGGGGAGAAGAGTGGCACTTGTGGGAGAAGGATGGATCTTGGGAGAGAAGTGATTTTTTTTAATAAAAACCTAATATTTAGTAGAGGTTTTTAAAAAAACCTATAATAAATAATTATGAAAATTTGTGATAGTTTAGTAACCCACTGCTAAAAATCAACCGCTAAACAATGAATTTTGTGTACTATATCCTAGAACATGACTTACGACATCATGAAAAACTCATTTCAGTATCTCTTTTATATAATCCAAACAACATCCCAAAAACCCATATTATTCAAATATCCTCAAATAAAATTACCACTAAATTCTAAACCACTGAACTCCGAAATTAATGAGGAGGAACATGAATAGACGATAAAACCAACGATAAATAATTACTAAACAAAATGATAAAAAAATATCATCTAAAATACCCCTATATTAATAGAGCTGGTGAAAGATACATGTGAAGTAATCCCATAATATCTACACATGCATAATAGGATAAGAGGGGTATGGTATGATAAATATCCCCAGGGGTGTTTCAAGTAAAACCCAAATTGAAATAATTTTATCAATAGATAAATAGTTTTGCTACTCATTTTTCTGAACTATGCATGAACTATGTTCATTGAACTGCCTATATAATGGATCCCCACATAGATTGGCCACACAATAAAAAAAACTACACACCAACCATGAGTGGTAGAATTGGTTATCACTATAGTAGTGAGTAAAATTTCTCTACAACTATTCAATTACAAAAACCATGTCTTATGCTTCCACATCCTCACATTGTTTCCCATTTCTATTCAATGGTTTACTCTAAACCAATATCTAAACATCAAACATAAATATTAGATGTTCAAAAATATAGTTAAACACTCAATTAATCAATTTGACACATAGTTTCTTCTAAACCATGCTCATTAAACCATGATTTTGGGTGAAACTGATAGAATTTCTCAAAACATAACCTAAAGCTTCCAAATAAAAAATAAAAAACAAAGATACCTCTTAATCCTCATGCATATTATTAAAACAAATCCTAAGGAATTATATTTTTTATATTTCAACTCAGAACCTCTTATCAAAATACAACCTTCTAAATAACTAATTATTTAATATTATATCTTAAAATATCATCTAGTAGAGATGATGGATTTTACAATATCCATAATACAAAACAAATTTTCTACAAGATGTATTAGGGTTAATATCACAACAACACCTGACCTATATTTTTTTTTCTCCAGAGGAAAAAACTTCATGAAACACTCATATTCTTGAAACACATCCATAGAATAACCTCTAACCCAAGGTATATAGCTGGCCAAAACCAGATCCAATGCATGTTGTCAAAACAAAAACAGCATGGTAGATCATCCCTAATCCCATCTATTTAAAAACTCATATTTTATTATCATCTAATTACCCACTCAATTTATGGTTCCCTAACATCATAATCAATTTATAACCAAAAAAATCTAATTGGTGAAAAACGCTCCTTCAAAAAACACCAATGAATTTCAAACTCACTATCCCATAACATGCAGAAAATTATTTCAAACATACTACTCCCAAACATCCATGGAAATACGAATTAGACATCAATACTTTCCACATCATCTATAACCAACTGGGAGGAACACATACCCATTATCCATGAATAAATAATGAATAATCCTAAATTTAAAAAATTAATTATATCATCTTCAAAAGAAGCTCCTCCATTCCCAAAAAAAATGAATCATTTTTAGGTTAGAACTCATTGCATCAACTTTCTTAGGAAAACATATATTGGATCTTCTTAAGAAGGGTCTTTTCAGAAATGTTTGAATACCACTTTATGTCTTCCAAAACATACCAGATCACAATTAATTTATTCTATGTTTCATCCAACAATAACATAAATTCACCAACAACATTATACATCAGAATATTGGAGAAACTCAATGATTGATACATCGACCTCGTATTTCACCCATCGGACCACATGATGTGCAATGATATACAATCCAATTGATCATTATCACATCCTCAAACCATCCTAGTATAAGAATCATACATGGGACCCTACTGTTACCAAATATGTGTCCATTCAAAAGGAATCCTAATTTATATGACTATAATTATTCACTATTAATATAATCCTTCAATAAACATCTATCAAACTATCACATGTATTTAAAATATCGCTCATGTGAGGGTCACACCAGCTCACCTGACATCCCACTTCCATCTAAACGTGCCTCTATTTCATTTAATCCTATAATAATTCACTAATATTCATGGTAAATAATCTATCTTCTACTAAATATAATTTCCCAAAAGGGGATGATTCATATCTCCCTCTTTACATCCACATCTAGTTTTACCCTGATCATGGTTTCCTTCTTAATTAAAAACCAAAGGAATACACTTCAATAGTTATAATCAATCCTTAAATGGAACAACACATCACCAAGTGTTCATTCCCTTTAGAACCAATTAGAATTCAATAGTTTCATATTATTGCGTAATATAAACATCCTATTTACTTCTCTATTGAGTCATGTCCCTCATAAACTCAGCTTAAAAGAAAAGGTCACAACACATTCCTCTACCACATGCTCACCTAAAACAACATAGAGTACCCCAAGTCCTTTGCATGATTTAATATGCTCACCAATCCAAAACAACCTACACTAATAATCAAAACTTGTGCACTATTTATATGATCCACTAATTTCACCTTAACTATATCTATGTTTGTAATGATGCATATAGGGATAACAAGGATTTTCTCATAATTGGTGGTACAAATTTAAAAACCTATTACAACAAAATAATTAATAGGACAAGTTGTTCTTATCTCATGGAAAGTAGACATATCTCTAGGAAACATGCTGAAAACCCCATTAAAAAATATTTACCCACAAGAAACACCTACTCAGAATATTTTCATTTTTAAAAGGCACCATGTAATCCTAGATCCAAATATCCCCAAGAACCATATATTTCCTAAATCTAGTTAATAATCAATAGTTATATCCTGCCAACACAACTCATACCTGGTGTATAAGGGTGAAAGAACCTTTCTATATTAAAACCAACCATAATGTTGATGAACTACCACACAACTGCTCAATAAACGACCAAAGGCATCCCAAATGCCAAAAAACAAAAATAATAATCACAATATATGAACCTTTTCAATTTAACAAGGTTTAATCCTATGCCACCAATAAAAAAATGAACTCACAACATGACCAACCCCACTCACTGGTCACCCAAAAATACACACTACACCAACTCCCTATACTGGAGTCACGAAATAGTAGGTCACTAGGCATTCCGACATAGCCCAGTGGTATCATATCAAGAAATCCACTAAGTCTAACTACTTTTCCCAATACCAAAATTTATACGGCTATAACTCTTATGGGAAGAAGAACACTTCTATTTGAACATCACATGAGATCAACATGAAAAAAACGTATCTTAAGTATATTATATGAATGGAATCACCTGAAAAAAATTACCCAAACCATGGACTCGTCTTATTTGATAATTAGCACTCATATAGTTCCTAGGATTATTACAAAAAAATCATATAAAACAATATCCACTTACATGGTTGTCCAATGGTTAGGAATTGATTCAATTTTGAACCATAGTTTTAACTTCACCTATTGTGCATGTTGAAAATGCCAACATTCTCACTGACGATAAACTCACCATAGATAGAAATTACCTACACTATATGGATATCCATATATAAGTCATCTCAGTTGGGTATAATTACACAAAGTAAATATATTTCATTACACTGTTTGATTTGTTTTTTACACTATAAACAACTGATAAACTATCTGAAGAAAATCACACATTAATGGTCCAGTAACATATTAATCCTACATTCCTAATATGATTTCTGATATGCCTCATGTCTCTGCAAGGCAAGAGTAAAATCTAAATCATTGGACTGTTTCTAGATGACCAATGTCAATAAACCGATCACAATATTAAAATCAAAATCAAATTTGTCTTAGTCAATAAAAATCATATAAACATTAAATTGTGAATAACATTAATTGAAATCCTATATCCTTTGTAATAAAGGGGACCTACAAGAAAAATTGTTACTAACATGCTATCCCAATATCCATTACTACATCTCACACATTCCTAAATATCCAATCATCCAGATCATATATTCATAAGATAAAAAAACTAAATTCTCTGGTAACCCTTTATAATTTCCCACCCCAATTTCCCAATTATAGTAATCAGACCTATTCTCCAAAAGTCATCATGTTTACATCTTTATATTATATAGCATTCCAACTAGAAGCGGAGTATGGGGTAGTACCATGGGTAGGCCACACTAAATGATTAAACTATGAAACAACAATAAAAATAAGCATGTATCATGTACCAATGTTAAACATCTTGTTCTAAATAAATATTCATATATTCTCCTAAAAATAAATTGAAATTATAAGGTAATAATTATAGTAATGATGAAACAACAAATAAAGTAAAATTACAAAAAAAGGGGAATGTCTTACATACAACTGAGCACCCACTAGTACAGTTATAAATAGATAAACAATTAAATAAACCAGTCATATGATGATCCACTGCATCTACATGATATAACACATAATTCCACCAGACACCATCTAATCTATCATTCATAATCATGAAAAACTCAACACATTCCACAAAAAACCCATTTCGTATACTAAATATGGAATCTCCTATAATAACCATGTAATTTTTAAGCCTAATCAAGCTATGAGTAAAACTCAGTTGGACAATAGTAATTTTTTTAAAAGAAAAAACTAGTCAATTTAATTGTGTATGGATATGAATAGTGTAATAAAAGGAAATAAATAATTGAGATGGTATTTTAAAAAAACCCTTTTAAAAATTAAATTATTTTATCTTGGTTCTCAAAGTGACATCTTGTAAAATAAAGTTTACTTCTGCCAAATCTGCTCATCTGAGCCGTGAAACATATTGTGATCCATGATTTAAGTAATTATAGGGATCATTAATTTATTACCTAACTCTTAGAAACAAAAAACATATATTAAATGTATGAAAATCATATTTATATGGTATAAGTGGATAAAGTGTCTGGATAACATCTGAACCTCGTATCAATATCGACCATTCCTAGAGTATCATCCTTGAACACAAACCATATATCATTATAATTTACTCCTTTAGAATTATTCTATTAGTAGAACATATGGTATTCTACTTTTTTCAAGAGGTTTTTTCTGATGCCTAAAAAATGTAGTACACTACTAGTTCTTGATGTATAGGTCCATCATCTCAACTAATACATTATTTCTCATATACCAATATTCAAATTCTTAAACTTCAAAAAATTCACAATTGAAAAAAAATGATTTAAAATCTTTATCATTTTCAATGGTCCGAAAGGGCCTTTAACACCAAAATATGGATTGGAATGATATGTAATATTATAACATAAAAATAGTTTAAAACACTCTTTAGAAAATTATGGATCTCATTATTAAATTTAAGAAAAATAAAGCACCGTGAAAAATTTGGTCATACTTTTTAACATGTATCACTAGTGAAAATAATTAATTTCCATAAACAAATGTAAAAAGATTCATTAATGGGTTTTATTAAAGGGGTTAAGGACCCCCCTTAATTTTTTTAGTATTAATTCATAAAATACAAATTTTTATGTCACATGGGTGTTGACACAACATTTCAACATAATAACCACATTCAAAAATATGTTTGGCCCATTGAAAACCAAAACCAAGTCAAAATCCAAAGCACATGATTAAAACCACACCAATAGCCTTTTAGGTATAACATAAAATTAAATATTAGAAAACAATCTCATTCATCCTAAATACATATTATAATTCATGTATTCTAAATCCCCACAATGTAGACCTTAAACTATTCTATTAATCCAACCATTGATCTTAATCGGTTTAATCTTATAACCCAACTATTTTAATCATTTAAAAATCTACTATACCAATTTAAATTAATGGAATTCCCCATGGAGGATATAGGTTTATTCTCATAAATAGTATTAGATCTAAGAAGTTCTAGGGAAGGTGTATAATATTTATATAAATCATAATCGTATTATATTAAACAGATTATGTTAAGATTAAAACATTTGTGTTTTAGGTAAAATTACACATAGATTGGAATAAAAATTAATAAGAATGTTGCTAATCCTCTTGGACCACCTATGGTATTAATTAATCTTCCCATAAAATTTAGAATGATAAGGGTATGAGAGGAGGAATTTCTAAGTCTCATTCGAAATATTTTTCATCCAAATGAGATTATCTCATCCATATATAGTCTAAAAAACATCAAGGAAACAATAAATAATTAACTATAAATATTATAATTAATAAATAAATCAAATAAAAATGCACCATAATTCTAGAAAACATATTAGGTCATCACATAATAATTAAAATGATCTCAATGACATAATAATGGCTCACAAAATAACATTAATAACAATCCAGTCCAATGCCCTAGCCAACAATTCTAAGACATAACCAAATTGATACCAATATTAATGAAAAATGTTACTATTAATTATGCAGTAGTATTCCTACAATGATGAAATGTGACATAACATGTATAATTAATCATATAATATCCACAATGATACCAACAAAAATCTCTAAGAGAAACAGATGATTCAATCATGCTCTAGTGGAATCAACAAAAAAACCTAAACCAGAGAACTCTAAATTTAGATAGGATAAAGAATAAGTGTAATGGAAACATATTTTGTATAATTTCTTCCCAATTGTTTTAGTAATGGTACCTCCAACATCACAAAACTGAAATAGTGGACGAAATAGAAAATTGAATAAAACTATCATGAAATAGGTATAAAGGGGGATTGGGAGAACCAAATATAATTAGGTAGAATTTTGGTAATATCACAGTTTTAATGAAATTATTTGAATCCACATGCTTTTCAAAATCATTATAAAACCCTTCCTGGCACCACCAATACAAGGCCACCCCTCATGGTTTGAATAGATGGTCTAAAAAATGACGATCTGTTCATAAGTTAGAGCAAAATACCACACGGAAATAGGGTGCATAGTTTGTCTACAATCATGTGTAGGTAGTGGTTCTTTAATAAGTCTCCCACCAACTGACATGGTTTCACATAGTCTAGAATGGTTTACCCATTACCATGATCATTATAAAAAAATCACTTGATATAAATTTAAAATTACTTTAAAACACTATGAGCATCATGATGTTTCCTTTATTCTATTAAATCATGTATAAAAGAATATGCACCTTTGAAAAATTTAATAAAGAATCCAAAAACATAACATTATTTCTTTAAGGATCATATAATCACCATAAATACCTAATGATACTTATATTTCATCTAAAAAGATAACATTGTGGGATTCCATTGTTAAAAATTATATTCATACCTATGATAAACATAAAACATATACAGGAAATGAAAATTTCAAATTCTATCTGAAAAACAACAAATATATAAAAGGGGATTTTATTAATATCTTATCCTAAAATTAAAATTAATCCATCTTGGTCGAGGAAAAAAGTATTAAATTATTGTAAAGACATGATAGCAAATGCTTTAGTAAAATTAATCAAATATTATGGATTGAATGTTCTATGTGGATTTGTTTACACACCTGCTACCCTTATTATCCCCAAATGAACATTGGAACTAGGATATTAAAATATTATAACATAGTAAACTCATCATATAGTGATAGGGGTATTATTACCTCACCCTCCTATATATAATTTTAGGTTCTCTAGACCTTAAGAGACCTCACAAAAAACAATCCCCACACTACATTGTATTTCATGATCCATATCCCATATTATGAGTACATTAATAAAATATTTTTTGGAACACACTCAGAGACACACCTTATTAAACACATAGATGAGGTCTATAAGGAGAGGGGTATTAATATAATGGGATAGTAAGATGAAATTGTTCACTAAGAATCTAGATATCTAATTTTATTATTATATCTATTCTGAGAGATATTCATAAAATGGGATATACATTTACAACTATGATTTATATGGTGATATGATTCCCTATACCTACAACACATTGGAGAATTTATTTGATTTCATCACAATATGTAAAACAAATAATGAAAATGATATAGAATAATGTTATGTAGTTCAATCTATCCAAAATGTGGTTTAAACCAAATATGAGAAGAAGTCATGCTTATAAAGTATTAAGGGAAGAGTCATGACATGAGATATCCTCTAATCATTAGGAAACATACAACCCATCTTGACTTAGATAATGATAAATGGAATAGTTTTACTATTACTAACCACTACATAATGAAGTTATGTTTTGTAATTTCTAATTGCCTATTTTTGTACAACTGAGAGGAGGGGGTGAATCAGTGGTAAAATATTTTTTTGATTTCTCAAATTAAATACAACCTTTATAACATCATAAATATTGAGATATATTGATCCAATTGACGAAATATATGAAACATTATTTTTGGACATATCATATGGAATCTAATCCAGTTTAAAATTATCCTTTTCTATATACATAGCCATGAGTTTGGGATTGAAGTGTCTTGTTCATTAATATTATACACCGATGTAACATCTTTTGGGGGAATCCCACATAATGTCCATTTTGAAGGACTCTCATGACATTACATTGTTGAATTATGTATGTATACTACCTTTGTGAATTAAAATACATAAAACCAATGGAATTAGAATACCTCCCCTGACTAGGCTAAAAATCATATCTTAGGCGAGATCAATGGTTATTAACGTGCATGTTATAATATTCTCAGTGGACTGTAACAATTACTAAATTGAAAAATGGTTATACAGATGGAAGATCCATATCATGGTTAACACTGTAATATTTTGAATATATTTATTCACCTAAGTCATCTAACTTGGTTGTTATTATCCAAATTATTTCATTAGATTCATTTCCCTAAGATCAATGACCTAAAAATACAATCCCATAAAGGTCTCCCCCTTGAACACTATGATATATTAATGGAATATACAATTCAATTTTCAACCATATAATCATATATTATTTTCATTATGTTGATTGAGAATCCCATAGGAGGATAACCCTTGGAAGTACTAAAAAATCAATATGACCATATGGCTGTTTACAATAATTTATTCCCTTAATTAAATGTTTCCCAATAATTTGGATAGCAATGGAACCATTGATGCATAATCACAATCTTTCATGCTACCAAATAATCATGTTCACATCACTGACCTAGTAAATGAACCACACACATACAAATGATCCTTTAATCTAGGGTAATCCCAACGCATTTCCAGTAATCTATTTTCCCAGTTGATTTAATAATACTTACAGATATAGTAAATAATGGGATGGAATGGGTTATCCAAAAATGTTTGACATATTACATCAAATAAAAAACCATACCTCCGATATTTAGATACCAAAAACTAGGTTGAACAAATATAGTATTTTCATGCATAAGTCCCACAAAGAAAGATTTTAAGCAAATTTTCCCTATTTTTCCTAAAAAAATCGATTTAAACTCTATATAATATAGTATATTATTGAAGATATTGAATTAAATTAATTACTTCATTGATACAAGACCATAAAAATAAAAATAAATGGTCAGCTTTGGATGTTTATAAAATGAACCGATGTGGCCTATGTTATAAAATAATAAAAGATAAGTCATTTTATGTTAAAAGTAATTATACTCTATGTTTTTTTATTTGATTTTTATATTTACAATATATGTTTCTCCCATGGGATCCACCACAACCCATAATGCATACAACATCTCTAAAAGGTGAAAAATCATAATATCCCACCTATGTTTCCTTAAGTAAGATTATAATTAGTAACTAGAAACTCATAGATGGAGAACCAATGAAATATATAGATGGTCACATTTATTAATTTTATTTATCAATAAAAAAATAGACATTACTAGTAATGTGTCTTCGTTGGTCGATTTAATAAATACATGAAAACTCTATAATAGAATCCATGAATTGGAAATAAGACCACATAATGGAATTGCTTACCTATCATCCTCTCAATAAATGAATATACTAATGTTTATCTAGTATGTAACAATCAGTGATTACAATTCAAAAACTATTCTACAATAACTCAAAATATCAAGAGCATGGGGTAATTTTAGAAACATATGTCATGATACATTTGATAATATAAATAAAAATTCAATGGATTCTCTAATCATGGTTTCCCTTGATCATTTTAACACATTTTAGTTTATATGTAATGCATGGGATTTCATGGTAGGTGATGCTAGGGTACAATGGGTTGATAACACAATTCATCTATTATTATAAAAAATTGGAAATATTAATGAAGAAAAACTGAATTACACAATAGTAAATTTTGAACATTTAGTTGTAGTATTTCCTTTTAAAAAATTTATATGATTCTTGTCACTATTTTATGAAATAATCTACATTTTTTCCACTATGACATACATGTGGAATAAGATATTTCTAAAATACACATAACTAAATATATTGTAAAACTATAATATTATTATCCCATGATCAAAAAATATCTCAGCAATTATTCGGAATCATAATTTAGAAATGTTTCTATTTTGGGAATGTTCATGAATGGGAGGAAATTGATCTTGATGAAGAGTTCCAAGATGATAATTATTTCAACACATATATTTAATCCAATTTATGTTTTGTAGAAATAATAATTTACATAGAAAAAATGATATTTATACTCAATTTATATATCTAATATATAAGAAATTCTTATATGATACAATACATTATTTTTGAAATAATATTTTTTTGTCTAGGAAATTTTGTGATAGACACTTATTGTCTTGTTTTATTGATTCTATGTTGAATATCATTTGAAAAATATTCCTAGTATCTCCTACTTATGCACTATATTGAACTAATATAATAATATACATGATATTTAAAAATATATTTTATTATACACATCTATAAAATGACGAATGAGTGTATTTTATAAAATATATGGTCGATGAAAATGTTTTTGTAGCACTAAAATTGTTAGAAATGATAAAATACCCAATTCTAAAATTCAAAATGTATGAAATATACGGAATTTATTCCATGTTCCACTTCAAGAGATCCATTAAAAATACATATATTAAATTGTATGTTTGTTAAATATAAAATTAGGTGGAAGTAGGGGAAGCATTAAATAATATTGCGAATTTGGTGACTATTATTTATAGAAGGAATGTATATTCTCATTTTTGAATTCCACTATTACTCATAAATTATTTGGAAAAACATCAGAAATCACTTATTAAGGGAATCATATAATGATATATTGTTTAATAAAATATTATAACACTTATCAAATACAAAATATTGGGTAAATATGGTTATCCAACTAGATGAATAATAAAATTTTGGATAAAAATGTGATCTCATGCATAATGAATATGGGAAAAAATATTTGTGACTCATTATGTTATTAAATGAGTTCTTTGAAAACACGAATTCTAAAAAATCCCATTTATTATCAATTATTATAATCCATGAAATTTATTGTTTGATCTTGAACATTAATCGGATTAGTCAATATATAATGGTAACCTAGAAATTTATTATGGTTATATGTAATGTCTACTATGATAAGATGAATCTAAAGGGATATATTGACACGATATTAGAAATAACAGATATATAAATAGAAAACTAAAAAATGGAATGAATGATGAATAAGGATATTTAAATTAAAACCTAGAAACAAGGTACCGATTATTAATTAATTTCTAAGAAAAATCATGGAAATATTTTGTAAATTTTCTCATTATCATTCACTATAATCAATGTCATTTGAAATGGATATATTTATATCTAAAGAGATCACCAAACTTCATTCATGTAAAATTAATAATGTTTAATGATCTATGTGAATAATATCCAATTGGGATGTTTTATCACTCTAAAATAAAATTAATGATGAAATAGTATGTCTACCACTCAATATTAAATGAAGAGTTATCTTGAATATAATTATTTAATATTTTATTTTCATGGTTTTTATTTTCTCTTGGATTATTTTGAGATTCTATGTCATGACCCGTCCTCGGGGCCCGTGCCGTGACTACCCCAAGCCCGCCTTCCATAGGCCAGGGGATGGCGACTTACTCCAAGGCATAAATCCCAGTAAAAAGGGAAGGCATTGCCTTTGTAAAGTAAACGAACACCACAGAGCAAGAAAGAAGTAGAAGTAAAAACTAAGTAAAAACTGAGTACAACAGTAAGTGCGGAAAAGTAAGTGGGCCAGTATACAATCCGAAACTGAAAGTAAAGTACAACTGGAAAGGGAAAACAACAACTGAAAGTAAAGCAGCAGCGTCGAGCCGTCCACTGGAAGTCCCACCTGAAGAGTGGGTACAGATATCCTCCACTGCTCCTCGGGTCCAGCCGACCACTCCGAGTACATCCCGCCCAGTGGTCCACCTCCAGGTACTGTTCTGCTCCGCAAGCCTCAACCTCGATCAGTGCTGTCTGTCGTCTGCAACCAACATAATGTAGTGCGGGCATAGCCCGTGCAGGGGTGAGTATAGGCTACTCAGTAGGGAACCTGAGACCCCCGAAGGTCTCCCAGAATCCACAAAGGATAATCCACAAAAGAAAGATACAGTAACTAAGTAACACTCGACACTGATTATGTATATGCCCATACATATACCTAAGTCATCAATCCCAGTACACTCCAACATCCGAGCCCAAGTACAGCCCAGTACACACAGGAAAGAAAAACGTAATCCACACAGGATAGCACAACACAATCCACAAAGGAAAGCAAAACATGATTTAGCTCACACAGGTATACTTCTTTGTATGATGATAGAGATGATAAGATATTGCCACTGAATCATCTAAATCGTCGGAACCACAAAGGATTGATAGGTACTAACCCCCGCAATGACCCACAAAGGATCTGACCCACACTTGATCGATAGGTAACTAACCACTGCAAAGACCCACACAGGATCGGACTCACACAGGATCTGTAGTAACTGGCCCACATAGGACCGTTGAGAACTGGCCCACACAAGATCGGACCCACACCGGATCGGTAGCACTGATCCACGTAGGATCTCTGAGTGTTATAGTCATCGCCGTTGAATCCACTGAGGATCTCTGCACAGTCGTCGTCGTAGTCGTAGTCGCAGCCGGCTCTAGGGTTCCCGCACACAGCAAGCTCGTTCGGGAGGGTCCGCTCCACGAGCCGAGAGGATGATACATCAACTAACACATAGTCCAGAGTTGACATATCCAAAAGTTCTGTATTGTCAACAGCAACTCAACGTCCCAGACGGCACGTCAATCAGATTCTCGGTTTGAGAGTTATTGGATTTTTTGATCTAGGGGCCCGGTTGGTTTTTAAGGAAAAACCAACCCGACCATACTCCACTTGTGTCCAAACCTCGGGCGGAGTAAGCCAAAAGATCCATCTCACTTAGAGGAATGAAACAAAGTCGACGGCACGTCAATCGGACGTTTGAAGCTCAAGTTATGAGCGTTTCTGCTCAGAGGGCCCCGTTGGTTTCGTGTACGAACCAACCCAGCCGAACCCAAATTATTCCGAAACCTGGAGTGTAATATACCGAAACGACCGTCTCGATCCAAGTATCGTATCGCAATTGACGATGTGTCGATCAGAGGCCCGTAGCTCATGTTATGAGAAAAATACCAAAAATGGTTCGAAAATGGGGGGTCTGGGCCCAGATCAACTCGGCCTAACCCCCCTGGGTCGGCCCGAACCGGTCAGACCCGACCCGAGTCCGGATCTGACCCGGCTGGGCGCGAACCGGCCCGGCCCGACCTGGGAGCGACCCGGCTGGCGCTGGCCAGTTGGCCAGCGGGACGGCTCGGCCGGTTACGGCCGAGCGGAGCGGGGGGCGCGTTGCCCCCGCGTCAAGGAGCACCAGCCCCGCGTGGGGCTACCCTAGCCAGCGGACACAGCCGACAGCCATGTCCCATCCCCCTCCAGTCTCGCGCGGTCACGGGACCGCGCCCTGCCGCGGCGGCTTCAGCCGTGGCCGCTCGTTCTAGCGGCGCCCCGGGCGCCGCCGCCACGTGCCGCTAGCACCACCGTGCCGGTGGGCAGCTCCGCGGACCACCGGACGAGTTCTGGTGGTCGGAAAAATGTGTCGTCTTTTCCAATGGCCCTCCTGGGGCCCGTCCTTCACTACAAGGTCCTCACATCGCCCGTGCGGCTTGTTTTGTCATCATCCGTCATTCCGCACAACAAGAATGAAAAGGGCGGTGGGTTCGGACATGTTCGTTGGTCCGCACCCACCGCGTTAGCGGTTTTTAAAAGTCTCACAACAAATATTTAATCATACTCCATAGGTATAAATCACAATGATTTAAAAGATTCAACCCCTACCTCAATGTTGTCGTTGAACGTGGGTTCGTCGAGGAATTGACTGTCGCGGAAGAAGAGGATCGTCGCGTCGCGGAAGGAGTGTCGCTGTCGTCAAGGTACACGGCGTCACATCGACAATCTCCGAGGTTTAAAAACAGACAGATTTAATTGCACCATTTAAACCCATGTTGAGGATAAAATTCACAAGGAATTAAAAGAACCGCAACCCCCTACCTCAATCGGTTGTTGATCGAAGATTGTCGCAGGGAAGGAACGTCGCGGAAGAAACATCGCGGAAGGAGGATCGTCACGTTGCACCGTCGATCTCCGGGGATCTGACGTTCTTCGTCGCCCTTCGTCGAAGGCCGGCATTCTTCACGTTCTTCGCGTTCTTCGCGTGCTTCACGAAGAAGGATGAAGATCTCCAAGACTTAGAGCTTCCTCCAATTCCTCTCAACAAGAAACCCTCAAGTAAACACGAGTTGGTCTTATTTTATTCCCATGCCAACGATTTGAAAATCAAAGTTAGAAACGAACCATTAATTCGATGAATTAATGGTAACAACTTAACTACCTAATAAATGAGGTGTTTCTTAACTCCAATAAATGCATGATGGACTTTATTTAAAATAGGTTTTCCCGTGTGCGTTACTTAGAGGAAATGAAATGGTGGGAGTCATGCAGGACCCACCTCACAAATATCCTACCAAGTGGGTAGGATGTCGTGGGTCCCACTTTATCCGCTTAACCTGGCTTAAGTGCCATTAAGTGGCTTTATGTGAAATAAAATAAAGTTTCACATCACCTTTATTTTATTTCTTAACATAACCCGAAAAATTAAAAGCCACACCCGAGCAAACGCAACTCTGAAAAAGGTATTTCTAAGAAAATATTGGCGCTGCGATTCCATTGGTTCCCTTGGAATTCAATTTCGAGCACCGGTTCAAAAGTTAGAAAAACATGCTCATTCGTTCACTGAATGTACCCGAGCCAAACTTCAGAAAATGATTCCGGGCACACCGGGCATCGGAATCAAGTGCCGTCAGAAACTGCTTTCTTTTAAATTTCCAAATAAAATTAATAAAAAAATTTCCTGGAATTTTACAGGTCTTTACGTCACTCCCACCTCAGGGATTTACGTCCCTGTAAAGATACATCATAAACTAGGGAAACAAATGTGGGTACTGAGCACACATTTGAGCCTCCCGCTCCCAAGTTCTCTCCTGGAGGTTCCTGTACTGCCATCTAATGCGCACTAGAGGAATCGATCGTCCACGTAGGACCCACTCCTGTCGATCCTCGATCTCCACCGGGACCTCCTCAAAAGTCACCCCATCATCAACATTCATCTCCCCATGGTCAATGATATGCGTCGGGTCATGCACGTATCTCTTCAGCTGGGATACGTGGAAGACGTCGTGCACCCAGTGCAACTAAGGTGGTAGAGCCAGGCGATAAGCCACCTCACCAATCCTGCTGAGGACCTGGAAGGGTCCGATGAAGTGTGGAGACAACTTGCCACCTCGGCCAAATCTCTGTAATCCTCGTCGAGGTGAGACCCGCAAGAAGACGTGGTCTCCATCCTTGAACTCTAGTGGCCTCCGCCTCTTGTCAGCATAAGACTTCTGCTGGCTCTGAGCTGTCCTCATCCACTCCTGGATGACCTGGACCTTCACTGTCGTGGCATGGACCTTCTCCGGTCCCACAAGTGCTGACTCCCCAAGGTCTATCCAGCACAAAGGAGATCTGCAAGGTCAGCCGTACAATTCCTCGTATGGTGCCATCCCGATGGTGGAGTGGTAGCTATTGTTGTACGCAAACTCCACCAAGGGTAAATGGTCCTCCCAGCTGCAACCAAGGTCGAGGACACATGCGCGGAGCATGTCCTCGAGAGTCTGAATGGTCCTCTACGTCTGACCATCCGTCTGAGGGTGAAAGGCAGTGCTCAGACGTAGCTGCGTCCCGAACGCCTCCTGCAACCCCTTCCAAAGCTGGGAAGTGAAGCGAGCATCTCGATCGGAGATGATAGATGATGGCACACCGTGAATCCATACAATCTCCTAAACTTAGAGACGTCCCAATATCTTTAATGAGCCCTGCTCTCTGATGGGTAAGAAGTGAACCGACTTGGTGAGTCGGTCGACAATCACCCAAATGGAGTCGTGACCTCTGGAAGTGCGTGGAAGTCCAGTCACGAAGTCCATAGATAATCCGTCCCACATCCACTCCAGGACCTCCAAGGGCTATACCAATCCTGGTGGTACCTGATGCTTTGCCTTCACCTGCTGACAGGTGAGGCATCGAGAAACGAACTCTGCCACAACCTTCTTCATGCCTGGACACCAGTGCTGTCGTCTGAGATCTTGGTACATCTTCGCCACTCCAGGATGTACCACCATGGGAGAAGTGTGAAACTCTCTCATCACCTCCTCCCGTAAAGCAACTGGTACCAAGGTACGTCCTCTAAAAAGGATGTTGTGCTCTACTCCAAAGGAGAAACCATCAGGTGCCTATCCTGAGAATATTTTCGCATGTCGCGTCTCACAGTCGGTGTCCCCACGATGTGTCTCTCTAACCCGATGTAGTAGTGGAGGAGTGAATGTGAGACACTGAAGTAAGGTTGCTCCATCTCTATCCATGAAAGATATATGCAAAGCGGTTAGCTACTCTGTTGCCTCCTCAAGTAGTTGAATGCCCATCCTCCTGCTGAGAGCATCGTCTACTATGTTCCCCTTCCCAGGAGTATAGACTATATCAAGGTCATAGTCCTGGAGGAACTAGAGCCATTGTCGTTGTCTTAGGTTTAGGTCCTTCTGAGAGAAGATTTACTTGAGACTCTGATGGTCAAAAAAGACTGTAAAGCGCTCACCCATCAGGCAGTGTCGCCATGTCTTCAGAGCAAAGACCACTGCTGCTAACTCCAGGTCATGGGTAGCGTAGTTCTGCTCATGCGGCCTCAACTAACGTGATCCATAGGTGATCATCTCCCGCTCCTGCATCAGGAAAAATCCGAGTCCGGTCCCCAATGCATCGCAGTAGACTACGTACCCTACTCCCTCCTCCGGCAACCTCAAGATAGGTGTGCTGGTCAATCTCTGTCTCATCTCCTGGAAGCTCTACTGACATCTGTTTGACCACTCAAAGGGTTTCCCTTTCTTTGTCAAAGCGGAGAGTGGTTCCGTAACTCTAGAGAAGTATGGAACAAATATCTGATAGTATCCAGCTAGTCCCAAGAAACTCTGCACCTCCGTCACACTCCTGGGTGGCTCCCAAGCTAGAACTGCCTCAATCTTTGCAAGATCCACTACAACTCCCGCCTCAGAGATGACATGCCCCAAGAAGTGGACCTCGCGTATCCAGAACTAACACTTCGGGAGCTTTCCATAAAGCTGGTGCTCTCGGAGTGTGGCTAGGACAACCCGTAAGTGCTAGGTGTGCTCCTCCGGAGTCGTCGAGTATATCAAAATGTCTTCAATGAAGACCATGACAAATCAATCGAGGTATGGCTGAAAGATCCTGTTCATGAGTCCCATGAACTCTGTCGGAGCACTCGTCACGCCAAAATGCATAACCAAGAACTCATAGTGTCCATACCGACATCTGAAGGCCGTCTTCTGCACGTCCTCGTCTCGAACTCTGAGCTGATGATAGCCTGACCTGAGGTCTATCTTTGAGAACCACCGTGCTCCCTTGATCTGATCGAAGAGGTCATCAATCCTCGGTAGCGGATACTTGTTCCTCACTGTCACCTAGTTCAGGTGACGATAGTTGACACAAAGTCGCAAGCTCATTTCCGCCTTCTTGGCGAACAATATCGGGGAAGCCTAGGGTGAAACACTGGGTCTGAGGAATCCCTTGCCCTACAAGTCCTCCAACATTACCCGTTGCTCTCGAAGCTCAGCGGGGGCTAACCGATATGCTGGAGTGGATATCGGTGTTGTCCCGGGGTACAGATCAATATAAAATTCTACTTCTCTGTGGGTAGGTAGTCCTGGAACGTCGTCAGGAAAGACGTCTGCATATTGATCCACCACTGCAGGAAAACGAGGACTCCGCACATCCACTGCTCCTAGGATGAGGCTAGCCAACTGATGAGTGATGGTCTATCCTCTCCTCTGCGGAAGTCCATCCTATGCTGTGAAGGCTCCCTTCTCGCCAGTGAAGGTGAACCTGCTCCCGTCGGTGCGTACACATCGCACCTTGCTCCTAATACAATCAATCTGTGCATGGAGTATAGATAACCAATCTATTCCCAAGATGACGTCATAAGGCCTCGACGCTGCTACAAGAAGATCCTAGCCAAAGGTCTCACCTCCTAGAGTAAGCTCTCACTACCGGCTCCAGTGCGTAATCATCGAGTATGCTCCCGTAGGAGTCTCTAGCTGTAAGGATCGAGCCAACGGCTCTGTCGGAATCTCCAAGCTCCGAACAAGGGCAGTGACTATGAAGGAATGACTCGATCTTGTGTCTATAAGAACTACAACAAGTGTGGAATAGACACAGATAGTACCTCGAATCATCTCGGGTGCGCCGTGGTCGTAGGACTCCACTGCCTGGAGTTGTGCCTGTCTCTGCCCTCCAGCTCCCCGTGGTCGGGGTGGACCTCCAGGTGGTGGTGGTGGTAGAGACTCAAAGCGTCTCCCACCACCTGCTGCTCGGCCAGCTCCTCTGCCTCGTCCGCCTGCTCCCTGCGGACCGCCACGGTCGACCCTCTACCTTTGCGTAGGTGGACCCTCAACCGTCTGATGCTCCTCGACACGGTGGGTCGGGAAGTCACGAGCCATGTGGCCCTGCCTGCCGCATGTGTAGCACTGTCTGCCTCTCGAAAGATTGGCTCTACACTATGTGCCCTGCACTGCTGAGCCAGTGTCCTGAGGTCTTCTGCCTGAGGGTCTGATCTGCCGGGACCCATGATTCATCTGTTGACTGCCTGCTGCAAGAGACCCTGCTACGTGCCGCCCTGCGGTAGGTCTCGCTGCTGAAGAAGGCTCAGCAAGAAATCTCTCGATCAAAAGGGCTCTCCCCAGTACTCCTGCTTGAGTCGGAATGCTGAGGGAGATTAGAGATGCCCTGATATCATGCCTCAATCCCTGCTCAAAGGTCCGGTCCTGGAAGGATGGGTCTCGTACCATGTCAGTTGAGTAGCGCGAGAGATCGGTAAATCTCGTCGAGTACTGGGTGACCGTCAAGCTACCCTGCCACAGTTGAAGAAGATCCTGAATGTGCACCAAACAGAGGGTGGTTGGGACGAACTCTGAGCGGAAGAGCCTCTCAAAGTCTGTCCAGAGAATAGATGCCTCATCGTGCACCTGGAGCATCAAGCTCCACTATCTACCTACTGCCGCGTGCAGTAGTCTCGCTGCGAGGATCACCATGAGGTCCGCTGGTGTCCTCACTAACCTGAAAACTCGTACAACTGCCTCCAGCCAGTCCTCGGCTACCTGGGGGTCCATCTCCCCACGGAACCTGGGCGGTCGCTTGCATTGGAACTCGTGCAGTGCACTAAGGCGATGTGCATCGTCAGTGGCTGGGGCTGGAAGCATTAGTGGCTCAAGAGGTAGAGGTACTGACGGTGCCTCAGCTGTCAAAGGGCCCTGTACTGAGGCCTCGTCGCTCGGTGGGCTGTCGTCACGATCAACTCTCGGAACCCTAGCTGGCTGCTGTCGTAGGGCCATCCTGAAAAGGAATCAGGTGCGCCACGATCAGAACAGTATACCTGGTGAGCTGACACAATGTAATAACAAAGAAACCTTGAAACACACATGCAATCAATGTTTCCATGCATTAAGTCAGAAATCAGAAGTCAGGGTCCTGGTGTACAGATATGTCGGCCACCACTCCAACACTGGACTCCCTGAACTGATAACCACACCCAATTCTCTTTACACTATTGCATCACATAGAAAAGATCAGAGTCCAATGTTCTGTGGTAGAACTGAACTCCTCTAATACCAATTTGTCACGACCTATCCTCGGGTCCCGTGCCGTGACTACCCCCAAGCCCGCCTTCTATAGGCCAGGGGCTGGCGACTAGCACCAAGGCGTAAATCCCAGTAAAAAGGGAAGGCATTGTCTTTTTAAAGTAAACAAACACCACAGAGAAAGAAAGCAGTAGAAGTAAACACTAACTAAAAACTGAGTACAACAGTAAGTGCGGAAAAGTAAGTGGGCTAGTATAAAAACCCAAACCGAAAGTAAAGTACAACTGGAAAGGGAAAACAACAACTGAAAGTAAAGCTGTAGCGTCGAGCCGTCCACTGGAGGTCCCACCTAAAGGGTGGGTACAGATAGCCTCCACTGCTCCTCGGGTCCAGCCGACCGCTCCGAGTATGTCCCACCCAGTGGTCCACCTCCAGGTACCGTCCTGCTCCGCAAACCTCAACCACGATCAGCACTGTCGGTCATCTGCAACCAACACAACATAGTGCGGGCATAGCCCATGTAGGGGTGAGTATAAGCTACTCCTTAGGGACCCCGAGACCTTCGAAGGTCTCCCATAATCCACAAAGGAAAAATACAATCATGAAGTAACATTTGACACTGCTTAGGTATATGCCCATACATATACCTAAGTCATCAATCCTAGTACGCTCCAACATCCGAGCCCAATTACAACCCAATCCACACAGGAAAGAAAAACGTAATCCACACAGGATAGCACAACACAATCCACAAAGGAAAGAAAAACAGGATTCAGCTCAAACAGTTATACTTCTTCATATGACGATAGAGATGATCAGATATTTCCACTGATTCATCTAAGCCGTCAGACCCACAAAGGATCGATAGGTACTAACCCCCGCAATGACCCACAAAGGATCTGACCCACACAGGATCGATAGGTAACTAACCCCCGCAATGACCCACAGAGGATCTGGCCCACAAAGGATCGATAGGTAACTAACCCCCGCAAAGACCCACACAGGATCGGACCCACACAGGATCTGTAGGCGCTGACCCACATAAAATCGCTGAGCGCTGACCCACACAGGATCGGATCCACATAGGATCGGTAGCACTGATCCACGTAGGATCGCTGAGTGTTTTAGTCGTCATTGTCGAATCCACTGAGGATCTCTGCACAGTCGTCGTCGTAGTCGCAGTCGCAGCAAGCTCTCTGGTTCCCGCACACAGCAAGCTCGTTCGGGAGGGTCCGCTCCACGAGCCGAGAGACTGATACATCAACTGACACATAGTCCAGAGTTGATGTATCCAAAAGTTCTGTATCGTCAATAAGAACTCAACGTCGCAGATGGCACGTTAATCGGACGCCCGGTCTGAGTGTTATTGGCTTTTTCATTCTAGGGGCCCGATTGGTTTTTAAGGCAAAACCAACCCGACCATACTCCACCTGCATCAAAAACTCGGGCGGAGTAATCCAAAACATACGTCTCATTAATAGGAATCCAACAAAGTAGACGACACGTCAATCGGACATCCGAAGATCAAATTATGAGTGTTTCCGCTCCGAGGGCCCGGTTGGTTTCGTGTACGAACCAACCCGGTCGAACCCAACATATTCCGAAACCTTGAATGTAATATACCGAAATGACCATCTCGATTCAAGGATCGCATCACAACTGACGGTGCGTCGATCGGAGGCCCGTATCTCAAGATATGATCAAAAGACCGAAAAGGGTCCGAAAACGGGGTGTCTGGGCCCGGACCGACCCGGCAGGCGCGGCCCGGCCCGTCCCAGCCTGGGCGCGACCCAGCTGGCGCTGGCCGGTTGGCGAGCGGGACGGTTCGGCCGGTTACGGCCGAGCAGAGCGGGGGGCGCGCTGCCCCCACGTGAAGGAGCTGCGACCCCGCGTGGGGCCGCCCTTGCCAGCGGACGCGGCCGGCTGCCGCGTCCCGTCCCCCTCCGGTCCCATGTGGTCGCGGGACCACGCCCTACCGCAGTGGCTTTAGCCACGGCGGCTCCTTCCGGTGGCGCGCCGGGTGACATCGCCACCTGCCGCCGGCACCGCCGTGCCGGCGAGGCGCGCCGGCGGGCTGCTCTATGTACCACCGGATGAGTTCTGGTGGTCGAGAAAACGCGTCGTCTTCGCCAATGGCCCTCCTGGGGCCCATCCTTCATTTTTAGGACCTCACATTGCCCATACGGCTTGTTTTTTCATCGTCCGCCGTTCTGCACACCAAGAACAAAAAGTGTGGTGGGATCAGACTTGTTCGTTGGTCCGCACTCACCGCATTAGCGGTTTATAAAAGTCTCACAACAAATATTTAATCATACGCTGCGGGTATAAATCACAAAGATTTAAAAGAATCAACCCCTAACTAAACGTTGTCGTTGAATGTGAGTTCGTCGCGGAATTGACCGTCGCGGAAGAAGAGGATCATCGCGTCGCGGAAGGAGCGTCACTGTCGTCGCGGTACACGGCGTCGCGTCGACGATCTCCGAGGGTTAAAAACACACAGATTTAATTGCACCATTTAAACCCATGTTGAGGATAAAATTCACAAGGAATTAAAAGAACCGCAACCCCCTACCTCAATTGGTTGTTGATCGAAGATTGTCATGGGGAAGGAAGGTCGCAGAAGAAACGTCGCGGAAGGAGGATCGTCACGTCGTGTCGTCGATCTCCGAGGATCCGGCGTTCTTCATCGCCCTTCGTCGGAGGCTGGCGTTCTTCGCGTTCTTCGCGTTCTTCGCGAAGAAGGATGAAGATCTCCAAGACTTATAACTTCCTCCAATTCCTCTCAATAAGCAACCCTCAAGTAAACACGTGTTGGTCTTATTTTATTCCCATGACAACGATTTCAAAATCAATGTTAAGAAACAAACCATTAATTCGATGAATTAATGGTAACGACTTAATTTCCCAATAAATGAGGCATTTCTTAACTCTAATAAACACACGGTTGACTTTATTTAAAAGAGGTTTTTGTGGGTGCACTACTTAGAGGAAAAGAAACGGTGGGGCTCATGTGGGCCCCACCTCACAAATATCCTACCAAGTGGGTAGGATATCGTGGGTCCCACTTTATCCGCTTAACCTGCCTTAAGTGGATTTAAGTGGCTTTAAGTGAAATAAAATAAATTGTCGCATCACCTTTATTTTATTTCTTAACTTAACCCCAAAAATTAAAAGCCACACCCGAGAAAACGCAACTCTGAAAAAGGCGTTTCTAAGCAAATACCGGCGTTTCGATTCCATCGGTGCCCTCAGAATTCGATTCCAAGCACCAGTTCAAAAGTTAGAAAAACCCGCTCGTTCTTTCACTGAACGTACCCGAGCCAAACTTCAAAAAATGATTCCGGGAACAGCGGGCCTCGGAATCAGGTGCCATCAGAAACTTCATTCTTGTAAAATTCCAAATAGAATTAAGAAAAAAATTTCCTTCAATTTTAGGGGTCTTTACATTCTATGGAAATTGTAGTTTAGTGGGTCAATGGTATTCTCCCCTCGAAGCTATAAATGAGCTAACATTTAATGTGATTGGAGTAATATCCCCAAGAATAAATTTTTTAGCCTCATGGAATAATCAGATCTATCACACTTTGATAAATAGATTCCTAAAATATAATATACGACTCTTATGAAATAAAAAAAACACTATTCCATTACAATTATTTATTGATGTCCTAGGGAATTTTTGTGTTTTGGATCTTGGAACACACCTTATTAAAATACACATGATTTTCCATATAAATGAACATTACACATTGAGATACATTTAATAGTCAATAATAGGATAACATATTTCTCACCAGTTCATATACATGGTGCTATATAACTCCACAATCCATCATCATCATCCCCACTAATTTCGTTGAACTGTGATATTTTTTTACCATTGTGAAAAAATTAAAGGGATTGGGTTTGAAAAAAAATACACTTCTAAACTAATGATGTCATTCTACAATGATTTTGTTCATGTTAAGGCATATTTAAACACTTTAAATACCTATTGTACAACAAAAAAAATTACATCGTGACACTTCCCCTATCAAACTATATGTATTCCCCTAAATAAAGCTCCCAGACACAAAATCTATTTTTATTCAACATCATGTTCAGTGATAAAAAATCAAGATTTTATCCTATAAAATTTTGACTCCTATCCAGAAACATCTATCTAACTTGTAACAAACATTCTTACAAAATATCCTAAATCATCTCAATCTAATTTTTAACTGATTACACTTATCCAAACCATAAAAATAACCCCTCAAAAACACTTTTCAAATCCATATTTCATTATCCATGGAGTAAACCAATATTGTTAAAATGAAATCAATATATAAACATGAACTGACCAAAATTTCTAGAGAAGATAGTAGTTATACATTCCAAAATAAAAAAGGAAAAAAATACATTTAACACCACCCAAACATACCAATAACTTCACCCATAAATTCTTCATCTCCATCATTCACCCCAAGAAAATTTTTATAATGTGATCATTACTCTTCTATGTGTGGTTATTATTCCATGCACCATCTTCATTGAGAAATAAAGGTCGCATATGTTTTACATTCGTAAAATTTGGGAAAAACTCAAATGAATGTTGCAGGAACCAATAAGAACCAAAACAATTCATTACAAAATAAATTCCTATAGAAAACTTGTTCACGAGTTCATTGAAATTTATAAATTCATTGAACAATATTCATGCTAGGTAGGAGTCATGTTAATAGATGATCTTGGTGTTCTGGTTAACATTGTATCCGTCATTATTGCACATATAATTCCCACTAGGATAAAGGTGTTCGAGATTTTCATTGACAATAATAAAATTATTGGTTTGAATTTACGATGATGGAATTTTTACTATTGTGGACTATAATGATATTATAGTCGATCCCAATTAGAATAATACCACTCTATAGGGGATGGATATCCCTATACGCCTATTCATCTGATGTGACCATAACAAAATCGAGATAAATGAACTAAAAGACACTGATAAAAATTTATCATCAATTTATCAGACATTGATGGTTGTTGATTGGATATTACTTAGTTTTTATGTTACATATTGATATGGTTATTAATTATAATATTTTTAAAATAATGATAGGATTCAATATGGCTTATAATTTGTATTGTATTATGGTGACAATCTAATGAGGCTAAGGAGAATAATTATGGGATATATCTTCCTTGCACTTATGTCAAAACACATTGAATTTTTTTACCCATCATTTCCCTGGTCCACATTTTTAACACATTAGTTAATTAACCTTCTTTAATTTGAATCAATATAACAATAGATTAATGAATGTAATGGTTATAAATGGGATGATATGTTTTTATGTGTCTCAAAGAAGGAGGGGTCCACTGAATGTTATTCATAGGATTTCTCCACATCCCAGTTATGGAATTTAGAATACTGTGAACTATAATCATATTATAGTAGATACCAATTAGAATACTACCACTATATTAGGGATGAATATTACACCTCCCTATTTTACCTTTTCCTTCTTGACATCATTCGGTTATTTGATAAGATTTTTTGTGTTTCCCATTTATTCTTCAATTTTATAATCAGTTTGAATATCCATATTACAATCATACGAGAATATATAAGAAATTTACTTTTTTTTATAATATATTTTACTAAACTATATGTTTATATTGTTTTGATCATATACATCTCAATGTTCAATAAATACATATATATATACAAAATTTTATTTACACCATCAATACTAAATATTTAAATGATTTTTATTCTAAAAAGTAATAAATTTGTAGAATATTTTCCAATAAAATAATGAAACTATTTCCTTTCTTACCTTGGGGTGCATCCTTTAGTAATTTATAAATATTTTTATACATTGTACTCTATTTTTTAATCTTTCACCAGGGTGCCAATACATCATGTGCAATGTATGTTGTCCCACATTCCTTATTTCCAAGGGTACGTGGATTACATCACTTTTATTTGATATGTATTCTCCTTGGTCAAAACACAATGATGGGATATTTGTGTCTCCTTCAATGAATTCCCCCTTATATATTTTTATATACTCTAGGTATCCATTATAGATTTAGTTATGTTTTTTGAACACATTCCTAGAACTGTATTAAGGTGGAAACCACTTAATTATACTTATTTTGTCAAGATAGTTTATAAATATTTGGTTAAGTTGAGTAGTCATGTTAGGGGCTTCTGGGAATGTTTGGAAATTGGGTATATTGGTCCCCTATAATGTGTTCTCCTTGGATGTCATCTCATATATGAGTAATATTTTTCATGGTTCCATAAAAATCTGATTTTCTCCATGATGTAATTGATTCAAGGGGTGTAAGTATTCCAAGTATTTTTACATCAATAAAACCATATTTATTTCATGGGGTAAGGATTGTGGATTAGGGAATGAGATAAACATCTGGTGGATATGGTTAGTAATGATTTATATGTCTTTTGGGGATTTGTGGTGGAGTGTGTCGCTAGTAGGGATGAATTCACATTTGGATAGTGGTGTGTTTCCCCCAAGGGTGGAAATATGAAATTAGATGATACTGCTATTGGTCTTTGGTGAGGCTTCCTACAGATATTGTCTTAAGAGAGATGGACCAATACCCAATTGGTTTGATGTCACAATTTAAGGCCTTGTGATAAGAATAATCCCTATAGTTTAACATCATTATGTAAGGAATCCCACATTATGCATGGATTGTCAATGTCGGATGGTGTGGTCCTTATGTGTAGAAACTTCATGATACATGAGGTTATTTCTTTGGGGAGATGATGTGGGGATTAGATGTAGAATATGCATGACGTTGGTGTTTAATCCAATATAGGTGAACAATAGTGTGGGTTTCTTGTATGGACATTGTCCTCCGTGGGTGTCCTAGTCCCTGGTGGGACAGACTGCATGTGACATACACATGAAAGCTTCCCTGTTGTTGGGGCTTTGTCCCTAGTAGTAGAGAAAGTGGTATTCCATGATGGTCATACATGGGGAATCCAATGTTTATCACATAGAGTGGGAGGTGTGGGGTCATCCCATGTATTTCATACATGGGGAATCCTATGTTAATCGCATGAGGAATGGATACAATTTTACATTATGTTCATAGGATGTTGTTGTGTGGTTTATAGTCTTAGGACTAATACGTAGAGATAAGATCTTTTACGTCGACAAACTCGGATGTTGTTGGGGAATATACCTGGTGGGGGACAACATGAAGGAGAGAAAAATTACCTTTTAAGGACACTATTCCAAGATGGTTCAATGGTTTCCCATGATGATTCCCCCTCAAGGTCTTCTGCGACCACCACTAATGTGCCTCTAGGCGGGACATGGCATTGGAACCGCCATGGAGGAGAGGAAATCGGAAGGTCATACATTAGGGTAACTTTACATAGGATAGATAAATATCAATATACCTATTCTTAGTAGGAATAGGTAGGGAAATGGATATACTAGATGAATAGGGAATGCTATGTTTAGAATCAGTTAGTAATTGTGAATTTATTTAGTGGGTTTTTTCATAAATATAGTTATGAGGGTTTGGGGATCTAGACTAAGTAAAACATATGGGTTTGTAAGGTAGATTTGAATGTTGTATTTGGCATTGTGTTCCAATCTAGGTTGTTTGAAGTTAGGTTCCCTTTTTATAAACTAGATCCACCAAAGGAGGTGTTTCACAAGGATCAATCAACTACATGCCAAGTCATTTTGGGGCCCATAGAAGATATATCACCAAGATCTCTACCTTTGGGGTTCCATTGCTTATATTTTGTAAATATTCATGGAAGAGAGCTAGTATTTTACATAATATTTTCACTTCCCCTTATGGGGATCCACTTCGAGGTTTGGTGTGTTTTTATTTATAGCTTAAATACTTGGCTGGTGGCACACAACATCATTGGCTGCGAAAAAGGGTTTCATGCTTCTCATTCCTCGGTCATGGGTCATGTCCAAAAAACCTATTTAGTTTGAATTCCCATTTTTTATACAACTATATGTTTTCATGGGGGTATTAATGAAAGGCTATACTTTTTTACAATCATTCCATGGTGGTCAGCGTCATGTCCATCAAACCTATTAGATTTGTCATTATTTTTCATGTACAAATTTTTGGTTACACAAATTCTAATCATTGAATACATATCCACATTTTTCTTGTATAAGAGGTATTAATTAATTCAAAAATGGGGTACAAAAATATCTTAGCATTTCCTTAGGTGAAAAAATAATTAAGATAATGGGATGAATTTTTGTACACATTCTTTAAAATGTTCGTGAAATCCACATATGGGCATTGGAATATTTTTTTTTGTGTTTGGTTTCATGTATGATTCATCCTGAATTAGTCAATTAATGTGTGATATATGTTTTTAGATCTAAAAATACCCCCATAGGAATCAAGGATAATAAGAAACCATAATATTTTGTTTTGAGGGAAATTCCAAAGAGACTAGCTAATGTCCACATGTTCAGTCAAATTTAATCTCCTCTCATGAAATGGTGTTTTATACATTGGAAAAGTTTGTACATTATGTCAATGAAGTGAAATATGGGGCGTTCATATAGTAATCTATCATTCAAGTGTGATAATATATCTCTCATATGTGTAAGTGGATCTTTTTTTAAATCCAATGATTCGGTCATGACTTTTAAAAAAATTATTCCTTAATAAATATTTAACAAATATAATGTACTTTTAGGAAAACGTTCCCGATTTGTGAGACATGTCATATATTGTGTGAACCGGTCCATGAAATGAATTTTCCTTCCTCAAAGATCATATATCCACATTAAATGTCTGACCAAGAAGAAATGGTTGAGATTGATGTTATTGTAGTTGCTCGGAGGGCTGGGAGTGTGGGGAACCCTAAAATTCCATAGGACAGAAGGATCATTTATAACAAATAGGAACTCCTAGAAAATATGGATAAAGAACATATAGGTTATCTATTGAGGAAATCACTACCACTAAACAACATCATTTTGATAGATGATGTGCTTATCCCAGCTATTGATGTGAGCACATTGTGATTCTGGTTTATCCATCCTGATGATATATCTCATGGGAACATTAGGTCTTTGGGTTACCCTACCCGGGAGTAAAGGTATGCCATTTTCTATGCACAAAGAGGATGGACAAGGACATACACTAGGTGTATAAAAATAATGAGGAATTATCATCTCATTATGTGAGAATATTTCAAATTAGCATCTAGGACAACAGTAAAATATGGTACAAGGGATGGATATTATGGTATGGTGTTAATTTCACTAATGAGTGGGCTTGGTAAAATGACGAACTATTCCAATACTAGGAAATGAATCTATTCCATACATTGATGATTTCTGGTTGTGTAAATTTACCAGTTTCATGAATATCACCAACAAGTTCTAATTTTTGATCTAATAATCATGTGGTCCCTGGAAAACAACACCTTCCACCACCATTATGGGTAGGTAGGCATTAACCTGTGGGACCTGCACTGCATTAGAGGTATCACACTTTCCTGAATCTAGCATGATGGGTTCCTTTTGGTGCTATATGACTATGGAAATATGGAGTACACCCCCTTCCTCAAATATCACCTTTTGAGGTGTTGAAGAGAGTAACTGAGAATCACCCCCCCAACTAGGACATCACAATGAAGACATGGATGAGGATATTCCTAAAGAAGGATCAAACATTGAAAATATTTGGGTAGCTGAAATAGTGTACAATAGTGAAAGATATTGGTAATTCAGGATCATATTGGATGATATTGGAGAAGGGTCACTATGAGTAGTGGGGCTATATCATGGTGGAGTAATGGTAGTCACCATCTTTTATGCTACATTTTTTCCACCTTTATCAGCGGATGGTTTCTTCCAAAGTTGTATGCATGTATCCAATTACATATAGGGATTTTTATGAAAGAAGATATCATGTAATATGGAAACTAGGTAAACATAGAGGTACCAATGATGGATTATCATCATAGTTAGTTTGGTCACATGGAGAGGGGGATCATGCCAAATAAAATCAGAATTCCATTATAATTATTGAATGGCTTCATCAAACTGCACTTCAAAGTATTTCTATTTTTGAACTCCATTAATCCTCTAAATTATTTTCTTTGTATTTCAAAACTAAAATTTTTTTAGGTTCACCTAATGGTGAAAGTTGAATTTAGGGTAATGATCTTTATTAGAATCATTTAGAACATCAAAATCTAACCATTTTAAACCCCATTCATAAAGATGGTGGAAAATATGAATGGGCTTCTTGTGAAGTACGAGTACCTAAAGATATTATGATATGGAATATTCAAGTACATTATAGATGGAAAACATTATTGTGAATCACACACACCATCTCATTTCACCTAATAGTTTGGAAGTATCCATCATCTAGTGATGAGAGTTTACATGGGGGTCCATTAAGAGAGGGACCGATGTATCCCTCATCATCAGTCATGGCTGTTCATGAGAAAATTCATGGGGGATGTCATCATACAATTAGTTACCAATTTCAATGCAATACTCTCTCAAGGATGTGTCAAGAAAATGGTAGAAACATAACTAGAATTTATCTTTCACCCTCATGTGAAGGTTATTTCACTATTAAGTGAGGTGTAGATGAGATACAATTTGAAGGGTTGTTAAAACATTCGGGGATAAAGCTATAGACATATAAGTGGAAGCATAAGGCTCTATTAATGTTCCACCACTTATAATAGAGGGCCTCCCTCAAAATAAATCATAGAAGTATACAGATTGTTCTCATTCTATGACAAGTAGAGCTAGGGAGGGCCTCCAAATGAAATTATGGTATCTACTACAACCTACCATTTATATTTACATCCCCTAACTATGGGAGGACTAACATATTATGAGGATGAACCTATCAGTTGACCAGTTGTGTCGAATGTTAAATTTAGATTATATTGATCTTTCACAAGAGGGGATCGATAGGATGACATCTATTGTTCAATATTATAAGAGGTATTCATTACTTTCATATATGGATTTCTTCACATTCCAATTTCGGGAACCCTGTCTTCCTTACGACACTATGAATGTGATAATAAGTGATTATTATAATAATGAGGAGGCATCATCCACAAAGGAATCAGTTTAATAGGAGATATCTAGTGATAATACATAGTGCTCTAGTGACAAAGAATCTTGGGGGTTGGCTACTGGCCAAGATACTCCCTGGGAGAGTAGCAATGCTATCCCTTTAGATAATAAATTCAAAGAGTATCTACATGTATATGATTGTTTTCTAACTCTCTCATCTCTTCATGTTATTCCACATATACTGTTATAAATCTCCAACAAGAATTTTATTTATATAGAGGCCAACTGAGGATGGTCAAGGGATCTCTATTATTGGGGAGGAGGATTCTCTAACTAATACTTCTAGGGAAACCTCAAAATCAGTGCATGAGTATTCTATAACATAATGGCCCAATAACGACATTAGAGTGTCATCCTCATATCCTCGGGTCCTCCCAGCCTTCCATTATGGACAACTCCCTAGTATTCCAATGATAGAGTCTACTGTTAGTGAGATAGATTGTCTGATGTGACCAAACATCCAGTTCCCCATGTTGTGAGGTATCATTGAATCTCCACCATCCCAGATCCATTAAAATTTTCATAGAGATTATGAATCTTTAGATTAACATGTTTTTTTTCATTTCTGAATATTATTCCCCACCATCACTAAGGGGGTTGATTCCGTCTTTCAATGTTTGGATCGATGTGGAGGGGTATCTTATAGTGGAACTACTTACTAAGACTCCAAGACCATGTCTCACCCCAAAAAAATACTTAAATAAGTCTATTTTTCCTTACATGAGCTATGCCTTCCCAACATGTCATCAATTTTCAATCTTACAAACATGTGTTTTTTATATCAGTGCTCTATATGGTCACTCCAAAAAAATCATTCATTAAAGGGGAGCATAGATCATCTCTAAGCTATGAAAACTCTTGGGGATTTTGTCATCCAAGATGATCTATCATTGATCCTAGGTGGGAATATTGTTATGGAGTCTACTAAAACCTTTAATGGGGATGAGTTTGATGATAGTGGATATGATGGGGCCATGGAGGTGTTATATAAATGCAATACCCCTCTCTATATGGAGCATGATCTATTCTTGAGGACCCAGAGGAGGACCCTGACACTACTATCCTTACAGTCATACCAGAATATTTACATAAACCTCCTAAAGAACTAGAAGATTTTAGTCAAATAGTTTTTGAATAAATCTCATTTTTTCATTAAGGGAGTGGAGGAGTGCACAAACTTTCTTTATCCAAACTCTAGAGTCAAACCTGGTGATTTATATAGGGTCCCTACACTACTGGAAATCTAATCTAGTCATCATAAAATTGAATTCTTATACTCTCTGTGTTTATTTTTATGATTTTCGTACTAACTAGGTGTATGAAGGGAGTCAAACATTAATAATCGTCTAAAAAACATGAAATAAAATAGCACCAAGGATCTCCTGGAGGATGGTCAAGAAATATAGCCTATGGAGGTGTAGGTGATTGAGAACACGACCAATATCAATGAAAACGAAGATATCATCAGTCAGTTGAAGGCTCTACTGGAGGTGGATGAGGATTATGAGGTAGTGATCGTATCATAGATATTTTTGTACCAAGATGAGTAAGACTAGATAGAGTTCATGGATAATGAGCTTCACCCCATGGATGTTGAGGATGAATAAGTTCTCATTAGCCTATATTAGGTCCTTGGCGCAACACTCTATAGGCTAGAAGGGTAAGATCACTTCATATTTAGGTTAGAGTATTAGGGGAAAATGATTGCTGGGATATAAGAGAAGATCTAGTGTGTGGATGGCCACCACAAACTACTAATATTTATTTTATAAATTCTTTTTATAGATGGACATGTTAGTTTTTTCATATTTTCATCTAAAAACAAGAATAAAATTTATGAGAAAACCAATGATCATTCCCTAATCCCATATAATTCATTCTCTATTTGAGAAATAATGGATGAAAATTTGATTTCCCATTCATATGATTATATCAGGAAAAATATTAACACTCATTGTTTTTATTATTTGACTGACCACCAGGAGTGTCAATGAAAAGAAATTCTATCACTGGAGGATGGTGTTATTTGAACATCCTCCTTTATTTCCCAATGTACACCAGTTATTTATTAGGGTAACATAAGGTTCATTGAATTCTACATGAAAAAAGCGGAATGGAGAGTGTGAATTGATACACCAAATATTTCAAACATAAATGGATTGAGAAGATCATGTAGCTCAATTTATGATAATTCTTGAAATAGAGCATAAATTATTATTTTATAGAGGATGGGGAAAATAAATGAGGGTTGACTGAAAACCATGTTCAAAACCTAGGAACTATCTCAAAATGTTGTTTTCATCCTTTTGGGATGTGTTCCCATAAACATTAGTCATCCAATATTCCATGTGACCATTCTATCAAGGGGTCTTGTTCAGACATAGAGGAGGAATATGATCCAAATCATGGGATATGAAAAACATGGAGATGAAGTGATGAAATTTTTGAATGTAGTAATAAAATATAGGTATTATGATACTTTTTATTTTATAACATTGGTTATACATGTCGTTCTGAATAATGGTCATACATGGAATCTTAGGGGGGATACTTTCAATCTTAGAGAAATGGAAAAAGAATACAAATGATGTGGTAGGTGAT
Organism: Viscum album; assembly: GCA_963277665.1. NCBI lineage: Eukaryota > Viridiplantae > Streptophyta > Magnoliopsida > Santalales > Viscaceae > Viscum > Viscum album. The sequence goes on along the minus strand of OY728155.1, from coordinate 377,478,228 downwards.
TGGAACAAAAAATGGAAAGAGGTTTCTTAGGTGAGGACATAAGATGCCTTGTAGTTAAATTTAATCATTTTAGGATGATAGTCATACAGTTTCACATTATTCAGTGAGAATGATGTATTTTATAGTTGGAAATCATTTTATTGGGAAACTAAGTCATATAGTTTAACATCTTGTGACCAGGACATTAGGGTCATTGTTTATGGTCACAGAGTTTAGGCCATGGGATCTTAGTTTACAGTTATATAGTTTGGACCATGGGATTTATGTGTCTCAAAGAAACATTTTCAATGTTGAAAGAGGATTATAAAATGTTAAATGGGGCATATGAGGCCACCCAATGCCACATAAAACACATTCTAGATAACCTTCACTCGTTTTAAGGTTGTTTTTCTTGGACCTATGTGTGATAATCCATAGAGTGTATGTGTACTATGGCAGAGTCACAACTCGATGTGAATTGAGGGACAGGAAGCCCTGATACTGCACACCACATTCATGGGGAGAATCACACACTAATTGAAATAACCTTTATTTCACTTGTACTCCTATTTTATGGTTGTAGAGTTCAGAAATAGTACAACTGATTAAGGTAGTAATTATTGGGCCATGGGGGATTTTTTTCATGATGGGACATGCATGGTATTAATGAATAATACCTCGATATTAAGGAAGGGTCCTAGAAAGCCGCCCAATACTACACCAAAACTCCAAAAGAAATAATTCATACATTATATGGTTGTGATGTTTGGATCATGGGGATCTCATGCAGCCCAACCTTACTAGAGGGAAAAGAATCCCCCAACACCTAAGCCCATGTGATCCATCATCGCTGTGAAAAAAATGGTGTGGTATGAACTTTGTATCATTTTATGAGGAGATCAAAATGATTGGATAAAGTGAATGAAAGATCCAACAAGGGAGATTGTTACTTAAAGGCATGGATAGTAAAAGGGGGCTAGACAGAGAGCAAGGAACAACTATTGACCCTATTCAAAAAATAGGTTTTGTATCTATGTCTTCTTGGGATGTGACATACAAATAAAGAATCAACTTTTGACCATGTTTGAAATATGGGAGTCATTTTTTATTTAAGAGTATCCTTTATATAGTTTGTCTATCACAGTAGGTAGGTTAATGTGCCGTAGTACCATTTTAATTAGGGATCCAGTTCAAATTAGTTGGATGATGATTTTCAAAATCAAATAAAGAGTGAAACTTGGAAGTGAAAGTGTAGGAACTCTAAGAGTAATTAATTAATTCTGTGGTAGTTATTCTTTCACACAATCATGTTGACTTGGTGAATATGCCAGTAGGTGAGAATTATGACTGGCCCAGATGGGAATGTCTTTGAATTATTCAATGATTCTTCCGGGCATGAGAATAAATATTTATAAATCACTTTCTAGCCCACAAGACTGTAAATAATGGAATGAATAGTTATAGAGTGTGGCATGGTTGGATACCTAAACTAGTGGGGTGTAATCCTCTCTTGTAAGGAATCTAAATCATATAATATTTTCAATCATCCCAATTTTACATTGGGTAACAGTTTTTGTGTATCGTGTAAGACTATAAGGAATGGAAACTAGGTAAAAGTTTAAATTCGTGATTCTTTTACTGTGGGAAAAAAGTATAATTCATGATGCATGGATATGGTGAAATTTTATTCTATTTTATTTTCATGGAATTAAAGAGTTAGAACATGACCTGAAAGGTGGGAATGTAGGCCCATGTTCCACATAAATATTTCGAAACAAATTGCGTGTCATTTAATGTTGTAATTCTTGGAGCAGAGAAAAATTGTAAAAATGTGTACTCTCATTATGCTTGGTCATGGAAATTTTATGTCTCAAAGGTATCTATATTGAACAATATACATAATTCCCAATGTAAAAGGATCACATGAAGGCCTTATAAGTACATACTTATATTGAGGCACATTGCTGATATTTGAGGGCCATAATTATTAGAACATATGTGAGGCCAAGGAAACAAACGGCTGGATCTTTTTCAGCTATACCTAGAGAAAAAATGTCTATGTGTCACTATTTATTCTAAGAGGATGGGAATAAATCCACACATATTTTTGAAATGTAGTGTAGTATATGACTGAATCTGTAATTTTGGTAAATCATCTATACTGAGGGTATTGAGGAATAAAATTCTTAAAACATAGAGTAAATAAATAGTTTAACATCATGTGGTGTGGATGTTTAACTTTTTAATATTCTCATATATATAATATAAGGGATCCTATGTTCATTTCATAGGGTAAGGATACAGTTTAGCATCTTGTGATGAGGATGTTAGTGTATGATTATCCCATACTCATTATTTGAGGAATCTTGGTTATACACAGGATAAGTTTTTTCATACCGTAATTGTAATATCAGGAATCTCGGTTTCATATGATATAAATTCACAGTTTAACATCATTCCTTGGGGACTTCATATTATAATGTAAATTCATACAACATGGACTATCATTACTGCTAGATTAAATTCAGGTAGCTCATAATATAGGGGACAAGATAAAGTTTAACTTCATAATTCCTAGACCAATGAAAATAAGTTAAAGTCATATTTCTTAGAATTTGGGCTCTAATTAGTTTAAGCTAGTATTTCTTAGACCGGTCAAAAATATTTTAATGACATACTACCTAGACCATGGAAAAATATTTAATTTCATGATTCATGGGCTTGTTCTTCTCACATGAAGTAATTCGTGAGAAACTAAGAATTGGTGGAATGTGTGATATGTCCTCCATCCATGGGGATAAAAGTGTATGCTCCATTAGAATATAACTTATGGTTTCTTCAAGGTCCTTCCCATTAGGGATCCAACATTGATGTTTTTTGTAGGGTATCATCGATGTTCTGAGAACTAGTACCATTTCACCCAAGTGGAGGGAGTGCTGGAAAACATTATTGTTGAATTATCTTTCTATTTTGTTCTCTAGAATCTCCAGGTTTTTTAAGGCCTCCAACTGATTATCCTCTTTTGATCCAACTCATAAAAAATGAACTTCTTCAATTACATTTATTTTTTTATAGTCATAAATAGATATTTAAATAAATAAAAAGTGAACTACAATGTGAAATACATCCTCTTTTTCATTAACCAAGGAATATAGGGTCACCTTGGTGGAATTTCAATTCCTCATTTGACATGCTACGAGGGATTACGGAGCTAGTCCAGCCTGCTACTTTTGTTATGCCACACATTTTTTCATTATATGTTAGATATTTTCTTGTAGAATGCCTCAATCTATCAATTTTTCGATGCATGGTAATGAGAAAAGTATGGTTGGACTAGATGGTGTACCTGGAATAAAATTACTTCTAATCTAAAAATAGATAGTTGGTAATATTTTCCATGATAATAGAATGAGGTAATTTAATTTGATGACTAATTTGGGAGATCAAAAACTTGATCAAAGGTTGGGTTTTTTTCTTCCATGGGGAGAGAATCATCTGCCAATTTGGAGAAGATGCATGTTTTGGTCAATATGAACATGAATCTTTGAGCTGTCACCGGTAGGTATATCCCCAAAACATTGATCCCCGATATTGTGAATGGTCATGTATAGTTGGTGGGGTGGTGAATCTTTATTGGTTGATGAAAAATGTTTTCATGTATATGACATGTGTGACACCTCTTGGAAAAATCTATGCAGCCATGGACCATGGTAGGATAGAAAGAGCCCAACATCTGAATTTAGTGGTAATGCTTCAATCCAACATGATGGGAATCGTAGGATCTATCATGGAAATCTTATATTGCCTGGGTTATCTTATCTACTTGGCTGAAATAGAGTATAATTCCATTAACTCCACATCTGTATAGTGTTTTACCATTGTTGGGTGCACTTTTGGAGGGTGAAATCAAATGAAATATAGTGTATCTGCTCATGATTTCTTGGTCTAATGGGAGAGATCCATGATAGAGATATCCAAAAAATGGATTCACCCAATCTAGTGCTTCCTCTAATTCAAGAAGACTTGAGCTATCTGTAATAGAAGTACTAGAAATTTCTCGATTCAACATATGGTTGTCATCGTTTCAATTGGTGAGGGAGAAGACCCACTTATGTTCCCCAAGAATGACATTTTTATCCTAATCAGGTTCTATAGGGTAGGTGTATGTGTTTTATAGGGCCTCAACTTGAACAATATATGTCCAAATAACAGGGGTCACTTCTAATTTATAATGGAACTGGGCCAGTGACTAGTAAATGCACAAAATCTTTCTTTCTAATGACATAGTAACCCTTGATCTATTTTATGATTTCCTCAGAGTATTCCTTTATGTGCAGATAGTTGAAAAATCATGAGAGGTAGCTTGAGAATAGTAATTATGTCTCGATAGTCTAATTCATTATAGGTTCATCCATATAACAACTGGAATGAGTATGACATGATGTCTTCTGTCGGGGTGATGAAGATGATTCTCATGCACACACTATTGAGATTAGTTCCATTTGACATATACTAGATGGTTGTTAAGATGAACCATTGAAATTAATATTCCAACATGGTATCTACTATTCCACTAAGAGAATAGATTGATTTGGGAAACCAACATCCAAGCGTAGTTCTTCAGGATCCAGATGCACGAATTGAAAATCCACCAATTCCAGTATTTTACTGCATTTTTTTGTAAAACCCTAATATATAACTACTAGAGTATCATTTCATATTCCAACCATGCTGTAAACATTAGGATATTGGTAATATACATCAGTGGGTCTTCTCAAGACACCAACTATTTCACATGATGCTATTAGTATTTTCACAACTTCTGAATTACAAAACCCAGCATGCAAAAATCCGTCCCTATAGGGGAATATTAGTTCTCCATGTAGTGTATAAAAAATATGAGATATTATAAGATTTGTTCCCAACCCACATTATTTTTCTGGTCAATAATGTCATTTAGGGATAGTTCCAGTGATGTCATGTAATGTAGAAAAGGATTTCATCAAATGGGTTACATTAGAATTGAAAGTTGTAGAATTTATTGATTGATAACCTCAAATCTGGTCTGACATTCATTATGTAATTAGCGAACAGTTCATTTATTTATGATCCTTATCAAGGGAGAAGACTCTCTGGATATATTTTCTAATAAAGTGGAATTTATATGCTATGTGGCCTTGGAGAACCTGAAACTCCTCAATGTTTCATGGGGGAGGAATTTAATTTACAACATTGATTTTATCTTGGTCAAACTCGATGACAATGTATCTTATGAAGAAGAAAAGGAATTTCCTAGTGGTACCACCAAATTTACACTACATTTGGTTCATCTTCAAGTGTCTATCTCAGAGGAAGAGAAAAAATATCTCAATATTATTAAGATGGACCTGATGATGGAAGAATTTGACAACAAAATCATCCATGTATTATTCCACCAAACCCCAAGAATTTAATAAGGGATTTGGTTTATAGCCCACTAATAAGTGGCCCTGTATTCTTCAATCCAAAGGGAATCATCTGATAACAGAATGTACCTTGCCAAACCCTTAATGTTTTAGAATCGATATCCATGAGATCTATCGTGATCTGATTTTACGTAGAATATACATTTATAATGGAGAGGGCCTAGAACCTTTATATTGGGTTAATCAATAGAAATATCATTGTAAGTGTAAAATCATCCTTCAAACTATAATAGTTGTGGTCTCGTAAGTTGATACACACCCAGATATTACCATTTGTATTCCTAGGTGGGAAAATGTTGAAAATATGATTGGGTTCATAGAATTTCATGAAAATGTTGAATTTGATAATATTTCCAACTTTAACCCTGAAAATAGTAGCATGAGAGGGGCGCATATTTTATATAGGCTATTTGAACTGACAATGGCCTTTTGAGTGGAAAATATGATGAGTGGCGACCAGGGGGTCCTACCCTATCATCTCATCATAACACCCGAAGAACAAATCACGGTGCTATTTATAAAAGGCCAAATACTACTATTGTCATTCTAGAGGCATGGTTTCAGTAATCATTATTGACCATAGATATTCCACATTACCAAGTATCACCTACGTTAACTCATCTAAAGTGGTGGAGACAACAATTTAAAATTTTGTATTAGTGTCTTCCAAATCCTCTTCATTTTTTGACATAGGGGACTGAAATTGAGGAGGATTATTTTATAGGACATTCAACTCAGGGGATACACAAGAGCCTACTCTGGAATCTTCATCAAGGGGTTCCCATTATACTGAGACTATGTTGACATAAACTATGAAGAAAATTCTATCTAATCGTGTATTGGGAGTTCCATTCATAATTTTGAAGAAATGATGGCGAGTAACATTTTGTAGATTCAGATCTACTTTCCAGAAGATTCAAAAATATCATGGTTTGGAAGATAAGTGGTGAACATATTATTACATCATGATAGTATGTTCTTCCAGTACAAGACAGTCATGTTCAGTATATGCATATGAGTTAGTATGTGGGAGATCCTTTTTTGGAGACATCGAAACCCATCTTATTTGAGAAAACAAAGAAAACTCCAAGGTACAGTGTTGTGCACTCAATAAATTGATCTGGTGAACAAATATTTCATTCTTTTCTACCCAATGATTAGATGCAGTGGCTTTTATATGATTGGGGGAATTGATATGATCAATCATGTTGATCTAAAACGGCATCCCTCCATTTTAATAGTACCTAACATCTTGATAGTGGTATTCAAAAGAGTAATATGGGGATACATCACTGTATGGTACATCTAATCAACCTTTGAGGGATTATTTGAGTCACTAGTGATAACAATAGTGGATTGTTGAATGGAAATGAGGTTTGGGTCATCCTAGATGGACATTGTAGGAAGTGTCCAAAGATACTACCATGAATTTGGTTCTTGATAGCAAACCACTAAACAAGGCCTTCAACTGAATGTTTTCATGTTTTGTCTACTTTCTCTTATCATACACCTATATGGTGAGGCTGGAGGAAGTCATATCTACTTATTTCAATCCCAGTTTATGGAAAATATGGATCAGGATGAGGTTGATGTTGGTGCTAGTATCTACTAGGAAGTGAATAATTTATATTCCATTGAACATTTCTATGATATGTAGAGATAATATATTCCCTTATATTAAAACACCCTCTTATTCCACAGAAAATGAGATAATGGATCGACACTCCACGTTATGTAGCTTCTCTATATAGTAACCTTTAGTAGTAGATACTTAAGTTATGAATTAGAGGGGGGGTTTCAAATCATTAGAAAGGACCTCAAAAATTTCCTTTGATCATTAGGGATAATTGATTATCTTAATCTTCATGGGTATGTTGGATATGTTATTTAGAACATCATTATTCTATTCTAGGTAATATTTGTTTTTTAGGATACTCTTTGAAAGGGGCGTAAAAGATGATGTTGGGTGAAACACTAGGGTCTAAATTGTTTGGAAATATTCTACAACTGAGCATATCAAATGCACTGAGACAAAACCAGCTAACTATCAGTCAACTTATATAATTCTCTAAAATACATGGTTGGTCACTCTGTGCTCCCGGCTAAGCTTCACGGTCAACTAACATAGTCAGATGTAGAGGCACATATGACATGGTGGGTTGAGAGAAATGTTTCTTCTAATCCCTAAACAAAACATTATTCTTGGTCTCAATACCATGAATAGATTGGTTTTAATCATTGACCTAATCATTATGGCGTCTCATGTTTCCTCAACCTTTCGTTTGATTCTATATTCTAAAGGAAAAAAAGTGGGTTGCAAGATACTCGTCACTACCAAGTATTATAAATCATTATACCATATTGATGACTTTTAAATATTCCCACTACTACTAATCATTAGTGGATGAATCTGGGGATTCATTGAACTTGGTAACATTTCTTGACATGGGAAGCATGAAGTCACAAATAGCTTGATAAAGATTCAACATTGGAGGATGAATTTGATTTCCCTTATTCCATTAGTGACTATATATAAAATACATTAAAGGATGTGATATTTTTGTGGAGGTGGTGGATGAAGGAGGCACAATATCCATAAGAGGTTCTACCCTACCCATGTGGGCATAGTTTATAACATGATCTCAATGGACCAACTCTTTGAGCCAAACAATGATCATACTTCTATTCCCCATGATAGGGAACCTACTTACATTCACCGAATCTTACAATTTCACTATATGTATCATCAAATATATGTGTTCCCTATACAAGAATGTCACCCAAAATGACTATTTCACAATTCAATTGGTTCTAGATAATGTAAATGAATGTGAATCATTCATTGATTTGGTCTCCATAGATCTTGTGCTACGAGAAATGATCATGATGGAGAGTGAGTTTGTCCTCCAAATATCTCTTTCACTCTAGAAACATCATTATTCACTACTCTATGGAATATATTATGGCTATTGGGACATCTAAATATTAGAAGGATGAGGTCATGTTTCTTCAATCTCAAAATGAAACTCTGAGAACATAGCCTTGATAGGGGGTAGAGCCAAATTATCTCATTAAGGTGATTTTTCTTGGAGAATTTGTGTTGGTTGAGGATACTCTAGGAAATAATTCACTTGAAATGGCTACAATAGATGTGGATATTTCTTCAAGGGGGCTAGTAGGTGCTCCAGCTTAGGAAATTATTCATTCACAAAAATAGTGTTCTCTAATTTCATAATCATTCACAGTGTTCTGGTAGGGGTAATGAGAAAAAATATTATCTAGTCCACTGTAAGTATTCATATGCTAATTTATCCTCTCTAGAAAACCCATAGATTCCAATAGGATAGTTCACAATGATGAGTTTTAGAACTATCTCATTCATGAAATTATCCATACACATCATGAGTATCTATTCCTGGGATAGTGGCATGTCATGCGAGTATGTGAGGCCTTTTCACTAAGTGAAAAAGCTAGTAACTGAATCATTGGGCCTTTTTTACATTTTATAAGATCAAAAATGTTTTTTGTGTATAGTGGAGCTAAATTAGGAAGAATTATCATCAAATATAAACCAAACCATTAATGGACCCAATGGAAAGCTAGATGTACCAAATGAACAAAGACCATTTTAGAGTTTGCATGAATAATTTGATCTTAGAAGCCTCTTACAGTTCTCGAGTCCCAAACATTGGGCCATACTTTTAGGTATTGTGTCTAGATTCTATAGTGGGTCACCCATTTTATTGAACATGGTAAATTAAGTGTTACCAAACTCTGGTGGTGATTGGACACTATCCACACAGGTTGGGTATATCTTTTTGAATAATGTTATTTCCACATGTCATGTTTTCAGAGCATTAAGGTGAGAACTAAGAGTAGTTATCATGTCATCGTGGAGAGTTACTATTTATTCCAATGGAATGAAGGGCTTAGAAACTCAAGGATTATCCTAGACATAATCTTGAGGAGGATAATTATGTTTCATGGGCGTGGTATGTGACTTCAATCATGGGTTCGTACTATATCCCCCAACTTATACCTTGACTGGGTGCATGGGGCCACAAATTTTGAATTAGAGAACATGGATGAGGAGGATTGGGTGACCCACTAGAGGGTTAATGTCGTTTCTAAATTTATTGTTATTTCCTAGGAAATTCTCAACAATGAGATCAATCTTGAGAATTTTTTACTCCTCAGGAAACTAGAGCAAGGTGGCTATCAGGGGTTCGGTATCTATTATCGGCAAAACCTATGATGGGTTATAAGGTTAAATAAATACATTGACCTTATAGATATATTGATATATGAGAAGAATTTTATCATCTAGGGTACTCCTGAGGCCCAATTCATATATATGCTGATAGGTGAGGACACTAGTTTGGGGGTTATCATAGTACTACACTAGCACTTCAACTAGGTCTTCCCAACTATTCCTTTTATTTACAACCCTATTCTCCTAATCCATGGGAAATTTCATGATGAAAATATTTAACATGGTTGAAGTTGGTGGGAAATTTTCTCCACTAATGAATAAAATAGGATGTCACAAGATAGGGATGATATAGAGATAAGCATACTATTCCTGACATATTATTGTTACATGAAGAAATGTTTCTTCCATGACCTGGTGAATCACTGTAAGACAGTTAATGAAAGTCTTATATGGATTCCGGTGGTATCTATAGGATTCATACCGCTGATCCATTACCAGTGTTAAAATATCAATATTTCTACATAGGTAGTCGATGGTAGTCCTGGATCCCTTTAATGGTCTACTTCTTATCACGAAGGCAGTTATACCTCACCCAACTAATTTTTAGGAAACACACTTCCAAGTCCTTTCTAAGGTACTTAGAGATGGTATTTTTTGTATTTACAAGTTTCTATTACAATACTAATAGATTTTCAATGTCCATAACCACCCATATTCCCTATCTTCATAGAAAAGTGGCCTTTATCATGGTTTTCCCATGCCACAATCAATGTGGGCCAAGATATGGGTGGTGGAACTAATGTTGTCATGTTCTGAAACTACTCTACTAAAATAGTGACTTTTCTGAGGTTTAAATATTCAAAACACATTGGGATATCTTGTGGAGGTGGGTCCAACATCTATATCATATCTATGTAAGATGGGGTTTCAACCTCTGCATCATGCAATATAGTGTCATTATCAATCTAAGACACAACAAAGTTCTCAAAATCATTGGAGGGAAACACTCCGGATCCTGAGATCTCTCCCACTTCTTTTGTAGTTGTGGAAATAATGGAAATAGCGATTGATGGTTACAGTTGAAGTGTTATTCCATAAAAGTTGATCTAAATGTCCTCCACTTGAAAGTACTTATAGTGGGATCTACAAACCCTTTGAACCTCATCTTATGAAAAGGTAATCCTCAGCTACTATGTTTCATCCACAAACATTGGCGATTTGGGTGAAGGTTACTTCATTGAGTAATTAATTTCCATATTATATAACAAGTCAATGATTTCATTGTGCTTCCGAGGGTTCCATCTCTGATGGATTGTTTTAAACCTCAAACCTGAGACGATTATTCAGAGTAGGGTATGTCTTTTATTTGGGGAGTACCTTTTGCACTAGTTGGTGGTATTAAAGTGAGGACCTATGATTTGGATGTTTAGGATGTAGGGATGACCTCCACTTTGGTTGTTGATGGACTCGGGATGACCTTATAGTAGGTTTTACATGTAATGGAGAGGACCTCCTTGTTAACTGGTGGTGGTATCATTGGGAGGTCCTCCATTTTTGTTGTCAATGTAGTTGGGTGGACCCCAACATTTTTTGTTGATGGAGTAGGGTGGACATCTACTATGGGTTTTGATGACACAGTGAGGACCTTTGTGTTGATCGGTGGTTGTAGCATGAAGAGGACCTATATACTCGATGTTGATAGAGTATGTATAACCTCCACTATGGTGTGTGCGAACATGGGGAGGACTTCCATGACGATTTATGGGTGTATGGGGAGGAAAACCTTGTAGATTGGTGGGAGAATGAGGAGGACCTCTATAATGGGTAATGGGATCACAAGAAGGAACATCGAGATGATTGTTGATGGAGAATGGAGGACCTCCACATTCATTATTAATGACATGGGGAGGACCGTTGTACGGACTAGTATTTGGGAGGGTAGGAACACTATATTGTCTCTCTTTTTCATTGTTTGGCCTGTGACGGCCATCGACTATGCTGATGACTGAGAGAGTAAACCATTTCATCCCGTGTGGTCGCAGGGGTTTTGATCACGGGTGGGAATAGATGGACCCCTATTCACATATTTTAGTGATCATGTGGGATATGACAATGGTGAAAGGGGAAACATTATCTATATTGGATGTTTGTTTACAGTCAATGTCGAGGGTCTTCCCCTAAGTTTCACACTGAATATTATGGATTAGGACAAGTGGATTGAGGGTGAGATCAATCCATTCATTATTTTTTGTGAACGGTTAGTGTAGAAGGTAAAAAGGTCATGTTTGGTCCATCATAGTCATATTTAGACTATTGGTCATAGAAAGTGTGAATTGAGCATCTGCATCCTTTGTTTTAGAAAGAAGAGAGTAGTCATAGTGCTCTGGGAGGGGCTCATAAAGTAGTTCTAAATCGTAACGGCAAAAGTATCACCCTATGTGTCCCTCAGGGGTGGAGGTATCAGTAAGGAACCAATGTGTTGAGGTCCTATGGGAAATATCCCATGTTTAATTGACCCCCTCCTAATCATCTAAGAAACAAGTCTGTCGATCACTCTCTTTTGTATGATATCTTAGTCAGAGACAGAGTGTGGGTGCTTAGAATCCAAAGGAGGGGTAGTTGTTTTGGTGTGTGTATTCTTGTGGGATAATTGTGTTAACATTTCCCATGCCCCTTCTATTTTTAACATATGTTTGGTAATATCTAATACCTTGATTCCTATAAGTCATTTTAGTTCATCCATCTGTATAGGAATAGTTAACTCATTTTAGAATTTCCCAATTTCATCCATTCTTCAAGATGTATTGAAGGTCCCCACACTATCGCAATCATGGACCGAGGATACCAAATTGTAACTACCCTGGTTCGATTGTGACTTTTATGTTTGGTCCAACACTTGATTAGCAGAACTTGTCTATGAATATATGGATTCCTAGAAATTCTAATATAATGATTCGATGTATGCGACTTAACACATGGTTGAGTAGAATTGTTTCTCATCAGTTCCACCATTTTTTGACACATTCTTAGGGGCTATAGTTCATTTCATGTGCTTTATGTTTCCCCAAATTCCCACTTTCAAAAGGTGGGTGAATTTCATCCCATTTAATATTAAGTTTCTCTCTATGAATGAAACATGATGATGGGATGTGAGTACATCCTTCCAGGGATTCCTCATTAGAGATTTTTTCCCAGTATTAGTCTCCTCTAAATATTAATCATATTCATGGAACTCATCCCATTAGAATATTGAGGTATAAATTTGATAATTAAAATTCTTCTATCTTGACAAGGAAGAAACCATTGTTTAGGGTGAGTAGTAATGTATGGAATATCTTAGAATGTCTAGAAACTATGTAAATTGGTAACCCGTAATGTCTTCCTCTCTAGAAGGTCTCTCTTGTGCGAGGCATCAATGTTATGGAACATTAGGAATCATATATCATCAAAAAGGTAGTTCACTATATAGGTGTAATTCTTTCATGAATTTTTACCTCATCTTTCCAACATTTATTTCTTGTTTTAATTATTCTAGATTAGGGAAAGAGTATAACATCTTTTCAAGATAGTCGGTAGTGAGTTTTCTATCCTTTGGGGACATGTGCTTGAGTGTATCCCTAGGGAGGAAGATTTCACACTTGGATGGAAGAGTGTGTCCCCCTAGGTGGGAATGTACACACTGGATGATGTCAGTATTGATCCATAAGTAGTTTTCCTATATACACTATTTATGAGATAGTGATCGAAACCCATGCCATTCGATGTTTCAGTTTAAAGACTTTTGATAGGACAGATCCATATAGATTAACATCCTAAATGATGAATGATGACATCACATTAAGAGTGTCGACATGGTATGGTTTGGGTTTTCTATGTGGAAGGTTACCAATACAATAGGACCACCCTTTGTGGGATGGTGTGGGGATTCAATGTAAAAACATATCGAGGGTGTAATTTCATCCCACGTAGGGTAAGGATTGTGTTGGCTTACCCATGGAATATTCCCATTGACGGTGTATCATACCTAGATGGGGATGGAATACCTCTATATTAGGCATAAGAGATTCCCTTGAATTAATTTTTCATCCATGATAGGGAGAATGTGGAATCTTGGGATGGTTATACATGGGGCATCATGTGTTTATCACATAGATTAAATGGTGTGGGGCCATACCATGAGATTCATACATAAGGCATCCTATATTCATTGAAAAGGGAAATGTTAAAGCATTATGATATGTTTTGAGGACATTTCCATATATCTTGACAACTTATAACAAGGATTTGGAGTTATGTAGTTTTAACTCATGCAACTTAGATGTGGTTGTGGTTTATACTAGAAGGGGGAGCGCACCAACATGAGAGAAATATCCAATACTATGATTATCTACCAAGATGGTTCAATATTTACCTCAATGATTCCACCTTTAAGGAATACACTACCATTACTCATGAATCATTTGGAGGGACATGGCAATGGCATGACTGTAGAGGAGTAGAAATTAGGAGTCCTAATATTAGGGTACCTATGCTAAGGAGTGATGGGATTTGGGTTACTTATGATTTGGGGAAATTGGTAGGGTAATGGATACACTACAAAATTGGTAAAATTGGATTCAAGACCAGAAATTTGATGTGCACAACATTATTGGGTTGTGTGAAAATAGTGTAACCTGAGAAAGGTGTATAGCACACGTACAAAAAATGGAGTCCATGGGCATAGTGGCATGAAATTTTGGGGTTTCATGTAGATCATGGTTGTACGAAGGCATATTCTAGTTATGTGATCCCAACCATTAATCATAGAAGTTGTGTGAGGATCACTAATCCATATTCCAAGTCATGTTTCAGACCATTAAAGGTCTATACCACAAGTAATATATCTTTGAGGTTCTATTTTTATGTTGTTTTATGCTATTGTGGAATATAATTAGTTTCATTCATGAGAGAGTCACTTCATCTTATGGTGAGCCTCTTCTGAGAGGCGGTGAGTTTTAATTTATATAAAAAATTCTTAGTTGGTAGTTTCCAACATCTTTGGGCACGGAACAGGGTTTCATTATACTTGTTCATTTACATTGGGGTGTGTTTTCACATCCTCTTTAGTTCAATTTTACCATTTCTGCAGAACCTATTTAGATCAATGTCACGTTTTCCGCATATCTTGATGGAAGTATGATGGGTTGTGTGCAACATTCTCCTTTTACGCACCCATTCCATGGGGGCTAGGACTTTTCCATGCAATGTGTTGGTTTTTTCATCTCCTTGCACATACAACTGATCATTATTACAAACATGAATCACACTCACAATCCCCCCATTACATGATCATGGTCCTTAGGAAATATTAATGACTTGTGATATCCTTAAAACTCAATATCCCCTTAGGTTTGAAACTCCAATTCATGCTAGGATGCCTTTTTGTGAGAAATAATAGAAATTTGTGTCTAATCCGTTTTGGGCCTCCGAATGTTCCTTTGGGTCATATTGCATGTTAGGTACATCCTGAAATTGCCTCTCAGGGTATGAGACATGCTTTTGGTGAAAACACACTACTTTATATTAACATCATAGTGTGGGGAAACTATTTCATATATTTTTTGTGGTAGGATTATTTGGATACACATAAATTTATTCATGAAATAATTTTTCTATGATACATTATTCAAGTAATCCCTCTATTGAATTGAGAAAATCATGAAATAACATAATAATAAAAGTGAATATTTTAGGTTTATGTCATTGGAAAAAGATTTTATGTTTAATAATAGGTTAAATCAAATATGATGTATAAATTTTTTCTATTAAAAAATTTATTTATATGTTGAATTTATTATTACATAGTGTTCATCTCATGACTAATTCAACCGTTTTTGAATTTCAATTCCCTAGAATTATTTAAATACAATTAATGCATTCTTCATATTACCCTATTTCATGTCAGATCTTAGGGAATTCACTAGTACTAGAACTTACAGTTTAATAATTTTAAAATCATGTGGATTTTTAAACACACATGGATATAATTTAGTCCATTTAATTTTTAATACATTTTTAGATACAGACCAACCTTACAACTTATGATCTATTAAAAATATAGTAAAAAGAAATATTCTATATTAGAAATCCATTTTAGAAGTTATTTTTTCATTAATATAGAATATTCTATAGTATAATTTAATGTTTTCTTATTTTTATGATTAATGAGAGGGATTAGAGAAACATTTTCTCTCTACTAAAAATTCTATCTTGGTAAATTACATTGAGTATCCAATAGTTACCATTACAATCATTTCAATAGTTTATAGATTAATATAATTTTATTCATCTTTCATATTTGATGAAGAAATGAAATAATATACACTTCCATAGATATTTTGATAAATAATCATACACATAATAGGATCATGAAATTACAAATATAATTAGAGTCATTGTGATATGAAAAATGTAGTATCATGTGTGACAAATCTTTTCCTTAATGAATTTACAATTTAAAAAATATATTATAGATAATTAAAATAGAAAGAAAAATGATATCATTTATTAAATGTTTAGAGAGAAAATCATTAATTAGGTTAGATTGATGGGATTTGATACCCATTGAATAATTTAATGAATTTTATTTATTATATGGAATAAATAGAATTTCATTCATTGTACATAATTAATCAAGAACCATTTTATAAGTGTTAATTTTCAATGATTGAATCACGAAACACCCTCATTAATTCTCAAGGATATCATAACATCATTGATAAAAAACAATTAATTGTTTTGGTTATATTTTTATTAAAATAATAATCGGATACTTTTCATTCATAAGGATATATTTCATTCACATTAGATATAGAAATATTTCATATTTATGTTATTATAGCATATTGACTTGGAAATATTTAGAAGAGGTATATCACACTAAAGGCATGTTTATCTATATTAAAGTTGAAGAAATATAATGTAAGAGAACAATAATTTGAGTGCGAACAAAGTAATGATCCATGATTGGATATGTTGGGAGTATTTATATATGTTAATTTTTTATATTTCTATTATTCTTTATTTTTATTTCATAGTTAGTTCTATTTTTCTCTTATCAAAGGAAGGTAATTTATTGGACTCATTGTTGTAATATTTATCCTATGTATAATAAAATGTTCATATTTGGATATATTAGATTATTTGGAAATGGGAAAGTGTTTTTTAGGATGTTTTTTAATGAAAAACTAACAAAATATTTAAAAATTTTCAGAAATTATATTTTTTACAAATAGACATTATGAATGTATTTTTAAATCTTCTAGATGAATCCTGTGAAGTTAATTTTAAATAAAAGTAAATAATTTTTATGATAGAATGAGTAGTTTGACCTGATAATATTATGATGATTTAGAATGAAATACAACCTTAATATGAGGCATGATGGGGTAAATAAAGGTGTTATAGACTACTTAATTCTTCAAAAATACCCATCATCCCACAATTAGCTACAAGTGGGAGGTATTTGATTTATAATCAATTGAACACACTATAAATATGTCATGAACATATAAGATATATCTCATGTAATGGAAAATATATAAAAAATCTATCCACTATTCCACTATGCGCACATAGAAAAATTCAAACTCTAGGTACATGAGTCAAGCTATTCACCAAAAATGATGAAAAAATCTAATGAAGGAATATGAAATAAATAGACGCATGGTAGTAGAAAAAAAGGTTATTACATGACTCAATGGAATGGTACAAGAACATTGGAATAATAATGGATGAAGGTTTTTATAATTGATTTTATAAAGACGTCCTTTAAAATGGTGAATACAATATGGGATGACTGTTTTTAGATTTACTGAATGAAATTTGATATAATTTAATGGATATTTATACTCCTTAATTGATTTATATACTAAAAAACCATTAGATGATTTGAAAATGATCACACCGTAATAGGAATTTATCCATTTTTATGTGATAGAGAAATAAAAAATATTTAAATCCTTAAGAAAATTCCTATAACAGTAATTTCTTTTTGTTTTTATGATCATGACAGTGATAATGGATAAAAATTTTATAAAATTAATATATTGAGTGATATGTTGGGATCTCAAGGAACCTATATTTTAAAAGAGGTAGATTATTTTGATACACCATATTTCATGTTTCATTCTTTGATTAAGTCGCATGTGGAGAACTAATAATAATTTATATCAATAATTTTATCTCTTAACATCATTATGAATATTTTTTCACCATAATTATGAGTAACTCTATAGATATTATATTCTAATATTCTTTTAAGTTACCTTTAACCTTTATCCTTTTTTATTCACACTCCTTGGATAAATATTTATGCATCTAAATTTAGGATGTTTACGCATTTTAATTCAACCATTAATTTAAGGAATCTATCTTTTTTTTTCAGTACATTTACACCTGATTTCACTCATTAATTCTTTATAAAACTTATATAGATTCATAATTCAATCTTGAATGAGATTCTCTAAGCCATGAGTGGTTATTATATGAAGTAAAATAGTTTCATTTATGAAAGGATATATGGTTGAATACATATATCAATATCATTGATGAAAATATATTTTTATAATTAATTACATTAAGAATTTAATTATTTTTCATTCGTTAATATTTCTTGGTCCAAAAGATTTATTAGGGTAAAACCACAATATAGTTGAGTTAAATAGCCTATAGAAAGTAGTTTGGATTTTTTTTTCATTTCGAACAAATATTTGTGCATGTAATTATTTTTTGTTCCGATGATGTGATTAATATTGAAATAAAGTGTCTCATTATATTTTAAATTAATAAACATAGTAATTACATAACATCCTTAAATCAAATTGATGAAATTTATTCATGAATGAAATAGATAGATATGTTTTAAAAACATGATTAGAAATATCTCCCCTATTAACTTTTCCAATTTTATTTAATTATTTTCTATCATTATCACATTTCATTATATTGAATAAATATTACATTATTACCTGTATGTATTAGCAATAAAACTTGAAAAGGAATTTTGGATCACATGGATTTTTCAATGGGATCTACCTCTAACTCACACTATATTATGTTGTAATAGTATATTCCATGATTAATCATGCCTAAAATATTTACATGTTTCCAACTAATATTAATAATGTCATTAGTAAGTCATTATCTATGATTTACACTAATTATATTATTGAATGTGTATTATATATTCATATGAGTGGTATTCCATTTGTATACATTCTTAATTTGTTCACTTTTTCCCAATCTGGAATCTGTAATAACACTCACAATAGTTTTTTATCTGAAGAGGAAGATATGTACCTCCACTACAGGGAAGCTATAAAGACCCAGAAATTCAATATATATATTTTAATATATTTGGGATTATTATGAGTCTAAAAAAATGACAGAGATTGATTCTGAGGCCATGATTTCCTGGAATGAATTAATGAATTTTTTTAGGTACATTCAGCAAACACGCTGGCAGTGTTTTCTATCTTTTGAACTGATGCTCCGATTAAAATCTGATGACACCATCAAATCAATAGTTCCAAGATTCTCTTAAGGGAAGATTCACTTCAACCACAATAGGCTAGGAGAAAAAGTTAAATTTTGGACTTTTCAAAAAAATTATTATATAACTTGAAAAATTTATTTTATTTCTTTTTCTCCCGCAGATGAGATGCGGTGGTGGGGACCAGTGACTTGTCAAGCCAATCAATGGATTGAATCTCCTTTATTTGTAACCACACCATTGGAGAATTAATAGGTTAATTCATTAAACTAACCTCATAAATTCTTTGGTGCATTACTCACCTTTTTTCCTTAAATTTGAGTGAGTCTTGGGGTGATGTTTTGACACGACTTCCCCAAGAAATGAACATATGGTGATGTGATGCGACGTCTTCCACTGAAGGAGGACGTAAGCTTGGGCGGTGGCGATCCAGGATCAATGAATGCTGATTCCCTCACTCTGAAGGGGACTTTCCTTCTGCCAATAACCATGATACCTCTAACAATTCAAGAGGTATGGATAGTAATTTAATTAAAGAAATTACCATGTTTATTCTCCTCATTCTTGATTTTGTTGGTGGTTGATGAAAGTGATTTGAATGGGGTTTATCATTATATTTAATGTTATTTATAATTCACCCCCACTTGTTATAATGTTAACATGGAGGGAACGGGCCAAATGAATAGGGCCTAGACACTACGACACTTTTTTTTTCATCACGTTTTTCAGAGATGGGTGGTTCCAACTTGAAGGAACGTTAAAACCGAGAGGTGCACAGCAACGGCGGCATCCTGAGAGGACTGTAGGCATGTCTGTAAGGAAGAACAGACCACCATAGCTCAACTAGTGGCCTACGAAAGAAACAATGGAGTGGCACCAGTGATCCCACACCTGAGACTAGCGTCGGCGGACAGAAACTGCCATCCATAGTGGAAGAGCGGTTCCACTCTATGTCATGGTGGTCGGATAGGCATCCGGAAGCGGCCGACTATAGAGGTGGAGGTGGTGTGCTGTCTCATACCGTGTTTAACGGAGTTTCGTCAATGTCGGGGACCCGCTCTTTGTGGTTCCCATGGGTGATGAGGCAGTACCACCAAGCCCCACCAATTAAAGGACCTGAGTGGCCCCATTGAGTCGTTCATGAGCAGCGGACCGCGCGACCCCCACGGGTCGTGCCAGCCAGTGGGCAAGAACGCCCTTCGGGCAGGGCCGAGCCCATCACAGCCCAGCCCAACTAGGCTGGCCCAGGCGAGTTTGGTCCGGGATGGATCATACCCAGACTAGGTCAGGTCGGTCGGACTAGGTCGGGCTGGACCCGAACCCCTCTCGGTCCGAGATACGCTTAAATGACCGTATCATTTGAACCAGACGTCATTTTGATAAACCGTCTACGACGCTAGGATCCTTAGAGTGATATGGGACTTTTGAAATACTAAATTAGAGTTTTTTATAATGTTTTATTACATCTGGGATCAATCAACTCTAAATCGAATCTGGCCCTTGGCACTAAAATACCAATAACTTACAGATCGTGTGTCCAGTTGACACGCTGTCTGCTGC
This sequence comes from Viscum album, assembly GCA_963277665.1. Lineage (NCBI taxonomy): Eukaryota > Viridiplantae > Streptophyta > Magnoliopsida > Santalales > Viscaceae > Viscum > Viscum album. The sequence continues at coordinate 377,457,479 of OY728155.1, read as the reverse complement.
ATTGGGAACCATATTATGTAAAATATCATTGGGTTACTTCTTCATGGGACTTAGGGACAGTTGAAAATGACTGATGTCTTTAGAAACGGTTCTCCTAGAATAAAGTGTACTATGATCGGGAATCCAGTGGTTAGTAATAAGTTAAATGTTTAAGATAAATCATACAGAGGTTAGTGTCGAGCGATCCTATTTGGATCATCACCAAGAGATCCTATGTGAATCAGAACCAATCTTGTATGGGGAAAATCATGAGTGGTTCAGTGCTCAATGATCATGTATGGTTCAGCGCATACTGATCCTTTGTGGGTCAAATCCTATGTGGGTCAACAGACAGTGATCCCGTGTGGGTCAACGCATAACGATCATGTTTGGGTTAGACACTATGTGGGTAATTGGGGTTTAGTACTTATTAGATCCTAATGTTTCAGATCATATGTGGGTTTTGTGGGGGTTATTACCTTCTGATCCTCTTTTTGTTAGACTCCGTATAGTTAACAGTACTGTCTCTCGACAGAATAAGATGATCTGGCTTCATGACTAATCATTTTTACTTCAGTGATTTAATCATACCCGATTTGAACTATGTCTAATTATTTGTGCTTGGAGATTGAGATCATACTATGTGGTTTTCTTTTTTGGAATTCTAAGAGACATTCGGGGGTCTTGGAGTCCCTATTGATTATTGTAATAGTCACCCCTGCATGGGCATCACCCGCACCTTGTTGTGTCTTGTGCAGATGATGAGTATCTTGGATGAGACTTGAGGGATCCAGGACCAGGCGGTACATGGAGGAGATTGGATGATCTAGAGAGTAGTGGAGATGAGTTGTACTTACCCTTCAGATAGGATCCTCAGAGGAAAAATCCATGATTTTTTTTTGTTTTTCAGTTGTAGATGTAACTTTTAGTTGGGCTTGTATTTCAACCCCATTACATACAGAACACTCCTTTACTACTTCAGTTTTACATCCTAGTTGCATCTTTTTGTGTTATTGGTTTAAGTGTTTGTATAGTTTTAAAGGAAACACCTTCCCGTTTTAGGGATATTCCTTTTCGGTGATAGTCGCCAATGGTTGGACTATGGAAGGTGGGAATGGGGTAGTCACGGTATGTACCCCGGGGGATGGGTTGTGAAAAATAGGTATTGGAAGAGTCATCTCTACTGATGAACTAAGACTTTTATCTTTTTAATGGAGAAATATTGTAATGTGTTTTCAGTATGGAATTAAGTTCGAGGAGTCCAGTGTTGGTGCGGCACTCGACATATCCGTACACCGGGACCCTGAATTTTGATTTCAGGCTTAGTGTACAAAAACACTGATTTTTTTTGTTTTTGTATTTTGTTTACTTTTATCTCTTGTGAGTCTTCTCACCAGGTATACGTTATTGAACATGGATCACCCGTTTCTTTTCATGATGCACCACATAGACAACCTCCTAGGATTCCTGAGAGACTACATGATAAAGGCCCATCAAGCTACGAGGCTTCAGTGTAGCTACCTCATACTCTGGTAGCACCTTTAGGTGGTGCACCAGCAACTCCACCACCCATTGGGTAGCAGATGCTACCTGCCCCACCAGTAGACCATGCACACCGACTAAGCACATTCCCCAAGTTCCAGATATAGAGGACTCCAAGGATTTGAGGCGAGACAGATCCCTAGACTATTGAGGACTGGCTGGAGGCTGTGGCTAGATTTTTTTTTCTTGGTTGAGACACCAACAGAGCATATGGATATCTAGGTTCTATCCTTTCAAGGGAATAGAAGGGTATCTTATCAGTAGACCAGTACTTAGAGAGATTCACTAACCTCTCTCACTACTCCACCAACAAGGTTGGGAACCATTTATTAGGGCACAGACCATTGAGCAGGGTCTCTGGTGATAGATCAGAGAGTTTATGATGTTGTTGTATATCTCGACGCAATATGGAGTGCTCGAGTGAGAATTGTTGGTGGATATCTTCATAACTGAGCAGTCACAGATGGTGAGAGCCACCATTTGATGACATGTAGTTGAGTAATCTATTGGATATAGAAGATGGATGATGCAGAGGTCCAAGCTGGCCAAGCCCACTGGTGGATGACCCCAGAATAAAGGGTTGGAGGTTCAGAGCTCATGAGGTAGATAACCTCACTTGGGAGGCAGACTGTGCTTCACGTGCAGCTGGCAGGGCCACATGGCTAGAGAATGCTTGACCTGCCGTACCGATGATCATCGGACAGTTGAGGGACAACTAATGAAGATTTATATATTGGAGAAACGAGGTCCACTGGGTGGATAATGAGGTAGAGAGGCAGGTTGTGTAGTCAGTGGGGGTGTCTATTTTAACTTCTACCACCACCACGATGAGGAGATCCACCATGACCAAAGGGAGGAGGTGGACATGGGCGACCACAACTACAGGCAGTAGAGGCCTACGACCAAGGCACTCTATAGATGATTAGAGTTATGATCCGTGTCTTTTACAACATAGATGTAGCACTTATAGACACAGGTTACAGCCACTCATTCATTTCCATGTCACTCGTTTGGAGCTCGGATATTCCAATGGAGTCGTTGGCTCGATCTTAGCGATTAGAGATTTCTACAACAAAAGATTCGATGATTAAACATTTGTGTGGGTAGTGTGAGCTCAATATAGGAGGTGTGTGCTTCTTTTGGGATCTCCAAGTTGTAGTGTTGAGGATTTATGAAATCATCTTCGGTATGGACATGCTATCCAAATTCCATGATCAAGTCAACTATCTTAGGCGCAATGTGCGGTGTGTCCACCATGATAGGATCAGTTTTACCTTCACGGGTGATAAGGAATCCATTGTAGCATAAGATGAACTATCAGAAAAGAGGGTGAATCCGATTACTCATCAGTTTGATAGCCTCAACCTCAGATCATTTGATGTGAGGAGTCCGAGTCATCCTGTAGTGGTGGAATAATATCTTGATGTCTTTCTCGATGATGTTCTAGGACTACATCCATGTTGAGAGGTAAACATTTAAATAGACCAGTACACCAGGACGACACCAATATCTACACCATAATTTCTTATGGATTAAGTGGAGCTTTGGGAGTTTTAGGTACAACTGGAGAACATTCTGGGAAAGGGGTTCATAAGGCCTAGTGTATCTCCATGGTCATTTCTGATGTTGTTCACCGAAAAGGCGGATAGGAGCTTGAGACTTTTTGTCAAAAATTGGCAGCTAAACTAGGTGATTGTGAAGAACATGTATCCACTACCAATGATCTATGATATCTTCGACAAACTAAAGGGAGATGGTCAGTTTTCGAAGATAGGCCACACATCAAGCTATCATTAACTTAGAGTACGAGGCTAGGATGTACTGAAGACAACCTTCAGATGTCGGTATGGTCACTATGAGTTCTTGGTGAAGCCTTTCGAAATGAACAACACACCGGATGTGTTCATGGGGCTTATGAATAGGATCATTCAGCCATTAATTGAATTATTTGTGGTAGACTTTATTGAAAACATCTTGGTATACTCAGCGTTAGAGGAGGAGCACACCACACACCAATAGGTAGTCCTGGATACACTATGAGGGAACCATCATTATGGAAATATCTCGAATTACCAGGTCTAGATACAGGATGTCCACTTCCTGGGGGAGGTTATCTCGGTGGCTGGAGTCACAGTGGATCTGATACAGATAGAGGCAATGCTTTCTTTGGAACCACCCATGAGTGTGACTGAGGTGTCGAGTTTCTTGGGATGGGAATGGCACTACAAGAGATTTTTACCTAACTTCTCAAGGGTAGCAGTACCCATTTCATCCTTGAAGAAGAAGGGGAAGCCTTTCTCGTGGACAAAGAAGTTTAGGTAGATTCTACAGGAGTTGAGGCATAGACTGGAGAGTGTTCCAATATTGAGGCTACTAGAAGAGGGTGTTAGTACGTAGTAAACTGTGATGCATTAGGGACCATACATGGTTGTTTCCTAATGCAGGAGAAAGTGGTGATCACCTAAGGATCGCAGCAGTTGAGACAGTAGGAGAAAAACTATGGTGCCCATGACTTGGAATTAGCTTCAGTGATTATTACGTTAAAGATGTGGTGACACTGCATGATGGGTAAAAAATTTACTGTTTACTCTGATCAGAAGAGTCTCAGGTATATCATCTCACAGAAGGACCTGATCCTGAGATAGCGACGATGGCTTGAGTCCCTCCAGGACTATGACATTGAGATATTCTATACTCATATGAGGGGAATGTAGTAGTAAATGCATATATCCAGAGGTCTGGCCTATAGTTTCTATGTTTGGTGACAGAGCAGCTAGCTGTGTTTCACATATCCTTTGTGGGTAATGATGGAGGAACATACCTCTGGTCTATGATTGTCACACCCCCACTTCATCATCATGTTTTGGAGGAACTTCTTGGGGACGTTGACTGCGAGGCCCAACGTGCTCTGATATCTGCAGGACAGGCTCCAGAGGGATTTTCTGAAGGTGGGGAGCATGATATCCTTTTAATAGGAAGCACTGTGGTAACAATGAATAAATGACAGGATGTGTTGAGAGAGTTGCATACATCCCCATTATCGGTACATAATGGAGTGGCGATGATGTATAATGTCCTCCAGTGTTAGTACTGGTGGCTAGGGATGAGGAAAGCAGTGGAATATTTTTAATTCTGATTCCTCACTTTTCAGTAGGTGAAGGTCGAGCATTAGGTACCTGTAGGCTTTTTCAGCCATTTGAGGTACCAGAGTGGATGTGGGATGGTATCTCCATGGACTCTATGACAGGGATACCCTCTATATCTAGGGGTCGTGATTCCATATGGGTAATCGTTTATCGAATCACTATGATGGCCATCTTCGTACCCATCCAAGAGTTGGGATCAATATAGAGCTTAGGACACCTCTACGTGAAGGAGATAGAGTGACTTCATGGAGTGTCGTTGATGATTACCTTAGAGATTTATGCACGTTCTACAACTTACTTGTGGAATGGATTGCAAGAGGCGTTCAGAATTCAGGTACACTTTAGTACCACCTTCCACACTCTGATACCGGACACTTGAGGACATGCTTCATTCTTATTTCCACAATTTCAGCCGCAGTTAGAAGGACCACCTTCCCATGGTGGATTTTTCATACAACAATAGTTATCACTCCACAATCGGTGTAGCCCCATTTGAGGATTTTTACGGGGGACCATGAAGAACACCTATTTTCTAGAAAAACCCAAGGGACTCAACAAATATGGGTCCAAAGTTGGTACAGGTTATCAGAAATACAGTGCAGGTCATCCAGGAGTGGATGAAGACTGCACAGAGCTGGTAGATGTCTTATGACGATAGGAGAAGGAAACCTTTGGGGTTTGAGGAGGGATACCATGTCTTCCCAGGGATCTCACCCCGATAAATATTAGGGGGTTTGGTGGGGGAGAAAATCTATCTCCAAATTTCATCAGACCATTCAGATACTCAGTAGAGTAGGCGAGGTGGAATACCATATAGCTCTTCCCCTATAGATGCACCAGGTGGATTATATATCCACTTGTCATAGGTGAGGAGATACGTGAATGATCCATCACACGTTATTGAATGTGGTGAGATAGATAATGATGATATGGATACATTTGTGGAGATCCCAGTATAGATAGAGGATCGATAAGAGAATTTCCTTTGTCAGTGTTCGATTCCTCTACTGAGAGTTCGTTGGCCGCATGGGAATACTCAGGAGAGAACATGGTAGTGGGAGACTCAAATGCATGCTCAGTACCCCCATTTGTTCCACATGTTATGTTGTAGCTTTCAGGAACGGAAAGAACTATGGTGGGGATAATGTAAGAACCCTAAAATTCAATATAATTTAATTTAAATTATTTCGTATTATTGAGAGTCTATTAAAATTGATGATACATGATTCTGAGGCACAATTATTCTTGAATGAATTTATTAAATTTTTTATGGTACGTTCTGTAAACGCATAGGCGGAATTTTATATCTTATGAACCGGTGCTCGGATTAAAAATCCAAGGGCACGATTGAATTCTTAGTGTCGAGATTCACTTAAGGGAAGATTCACTTCGACCATAGTAGGCTGGGAGAAAATATAAATTTTGGAATTTAAAAAAATATTAAAATAACATGACAATGTAATTTTATATCTTTTCCTCCAGTGGATGTGCGACGACGATGGGGGCCAGTGACTTTTCAATCCAATTAATGAATTGACTCTCCGTTACTTGAAATCACAACATTGGGGAATTAAGATGTTCATTAATTAAATGAACTTCATTAATTACTGGTTGTGTTACTAACCATTTTCCATTCGATTTATGTGAGGCTCAGGTTGAAGTTTTGAAATGGCTTCACTAAGCAAGGATCCTCTGGCGAAGTGACATGATTTATTCCACCAACAAAGGATGGATACTTATGTGGCGATGATCTAGGATCGACGAATGATGACGAGCTCACTCCAACAGGGACTCTCCTTCTACCAACAATGGTGATACGTCTAACAATTAATGAGGTAGGGGTTATAATTTAATTCATGAAATCTACTCATTTCTTCTCCTCATTCTTGAATTTGTGTGTGGTAGATGCGGGGAACTTGAATGGGGTTTATTATTATTTTTAATGTGATGTATAATTTACCCCCACTTTTTATAATGTTAACACGGAGTTCGCGGGCCAAACGAAAAATGTCGGGAACCTCCGCCGCTTGTTTATTTTTCATTAATTTATTCTGAGTATGTTTATTCCAACATGATGGATCCTTGAAACTGAGAGGCTCGCAATGACGGTGACATCTCAAGAGGTCTGTAGGCACATCTTGATTGAAGAACGGACCATCGGAACTCACCTGGTGGCCTAAGGAAGAAGGGATGGCACCGATGACCGGCACCAGCAGATGAGGGTGGTGGCCGGAAACCACTAGCCATGGTGGAAGAGCGCCAGCGCTTGGAACCTCGGTTGTCATACATGCAGTCAGAAGTGGCTGTCTACGGAGGTGGAGGCAACACGTTGTTGCACATTACGCTGAATGGAGGCGTGGCTCGAAGCCGCGACGATGTAGGGGACTTGCTCTCTACGGGTTCTGTGGGTGATGAGGCATCGTCACCCAAAACCACCAATTAAGGGAGCCAAATCGCACTTTTAATCCATTCAGGTGTAGTGGACTGTGCATCCCTCGTGGTTCAAATCCTATGTGGGTTAGAACTCAGCAATCCTGTGTGGTTCAATGCGTACTGTTCTTGTGTGGGTTATTTCCTATGTGGGTCAGCGGGGGTCAGTACCTCTCAATTCTTGGTAATTAGGATCCTATGTGTGACTTTTGGGTGTTAGTTTCTACCTATACTTCATGGGTCAAACTTTATATTGTCAAAAGTAGTGTCTCCCAAAAGAACAAGATGATCTAGCTTCTTTACTAATAATCTGTACATCTCTGCTTTACTTATACCATGTTTGAGTTATTTCTAATTACTTGTGCTTTGTGATTGAGATAATGATATTTGGATTTCCCTTGAGAAATTATGATATACCTTTAGGGGTCTCTCAATCCCAACTAGGTATTCATAAACTCACCCCTACACGGGCTTTGCCTGCATATTGTTGAAACCTGTGCCGACAACGAGCATCTTGGCTGAGACATGAGGGAGCTAGGACTGGGTAGTACACAGAGGAGATTGGCTGAAAAGGAGAGATGTGGGGACAAGATATACCTACCCTTCAGTTAGGATCCTCGGTAGACAATTCCAGGATCTGTTTTCTAATTTTCTTTTGTTGTGGTACCTTTCAGTTGGGCTTGTATTCTGACCCCTTTACATTCATTATACATCATTACTATTATAGTTTTACTTCGTGGTTGCATATTGTTGTGTTCATGGTTTGAGTGTTTGTAAAGTTTTAAAGGCATCACCTTCCCGTTTTAGAGATATGCCTTTCCAGTTCTAGTTTCCAACCCCTGGCCTATGGAAGGCGAGCTTAGGGTAGTCACGACATGGGCCCCGGGGGATGGGTTTTTTTTGAAAGGACAGATATCATTAATGATGAAGATCAGCAAATTTACAAATGCAATGCCGCGAAGAGAAATTGTCCTGCCAGAGCTGGCTGGCATCGAAGGGGCCTGATGCCGCTAACTGATGGGCCACATTGTTTCCTTCCCTTTTGGTAAAGGAGAAGGTGCATAATGAAAATCATTGGCAGAGAGAGAGAATTATTATGATGATGAGGCCAAATGACTGGAGTCATCTGTCATTGTGGTTAATGGCATCCATCACGGTGAGACTATCAGACTCAATGTTGATATCACAACCTCCATATTCCAAATCCAGCATCATACCTACCAGGATAGTGTTAGTCTCAGCAATGGTAGGTTCCCAAAAGACATGATGTGATTCATATTTTGCAGTAATTATTTTCCCCAGATGATTTCGGTCCAGGAGACCGAGGGAGAGAATTCCATCCTTGGGGAGAGACGCATCCTCTTTGATCTTAATAGTTCCTTCCATTGGGGGGTTCAATTGAGGGGGGTAGTAGGGGGGAAAATCTGGCATGTGATGTCCATTGTGGTGTTTCCATCCCTCAATCCATGAAGTGTCCCGTTCCAAGCAGAATTCAGGATGTTTATGAACATGTTGGAAAACAACATCGTTACACCGGACCCATATGATCCAGGACAAGGTGCAGAGTGAGCCTGCATTATCTGATGAGAGAGAGGAGGACCAACACATCAGGAGAGTGGGAAGGATAGAAACCATGTACAGAGATGCATCGGAATCCGAGCCCCATTTTTTCCAAATTTCATTTGCTCCAACGTATTGAATGATGGCGTGCAAAGGGGTATCTGGGATATTCGGGGAGAAAGGGCAGAAAATGGCACTGGACATGTGTCAGTAAACGAGAAGGCTCATGGTATGGAGGGTGTCCATGAACACTTGCCACCAAAAGTGATGTATTTTTTGGGGGACTTTGAGATTCCAGAGTGATTTCCATGGTCCCTCACCCCGATCAACTAGGTGGTTTCCAAGAGCAAGTCTGTATCTAGATATCACCGTGTAATCGCCCGATATGTCATTACTCGAGAAGGGATGGTCGACTTCTGCATCTGGGACCAGGGGATTCTTAGGATAAGTCTTTGGTCTATTTCGTTAAACAATTCATGAATCTTATCCAAACACAACCCCATCCCTTAGTCAGAAAGGAGGCATCAGACAGTGGCATTTTCAAAGCCTGGTTGGGCGTGGGAAGTAACCTGCATACCTTCTGTATCAATCAGCCATGGATCGGACCAGATATAGACAGATTATTCATCCCCAATCCTCCATCCCATTACTTTTTCTAGGAGCATTCGGGGGCCCCAAATTCTTATCCAAAGGAAGCTAGGATGAGGGCCAAGAGAGGAAACATGGAAGTCCGTGTGGGGAAGGTACTTAGATCGTAGTAAACACGCACAGAGAGATGATGAACAGTTAATAAGGCACCATATTTTCTTGGAAAATAGTGCATCATTGAAGAGAAGAAGACTTCGGAATCCCATCACTCCCTCCGACTTGGGTATGCAAAGTTTCTCCCAGGCCATCCAGGGGGGTCTATTACATCCATCATCTTCCCCCACCAGAAGTTGGATGTATGTGTGTGGATCTGGTTGACTGTGGTCGCTGAGAGCTTAAAAAGGGACATAAAATAGCTGGGGAGAGACTCGATGATAGCTTTAATGAGGGTCTCTTTTCCTGATTTTGAAATTATTTTTGGGTTCCAGCCTTGAATTTTCTTCTCAATTTTGTCCACCAGAGATGGGAAAATTTCTTTTTTGGACTGGCCAATCTCCATGGGTAGCCTGAGATACTTTTGGTCTTTTTCAACCATATGTATGCCTAATATTGTGTAGAGTTCATCTCTCTTGGAATGAGGTACCCCTGTACTGAAGGAGATTTCAGATTTTCCGTGATTGATTGACTGGCCAGACTCCCTCTCGTACTGGTGGATCGCTTGGCTGATCACCCGACATTCATTAATAGTTGCTCTGGGGAAGAGGAGGGAATCATTGGCGAAAAAGAGATGTGACACTGGTGGACTTACAGAGAAGAAATTTTCCCCATGAATATATTTAGCAGATTCAACCCTATAAATAAGGTTAGAAAAAAAATCATCCACCAATATGAAAAGAAAAGGGGAGAGGGAATCTCCCTGGTGAAGGCCTCGGGGTGGCATGAATCCACAAGTGAGCTCCCCATTGACCCAGATTCTGAAGGAGACGGTCGAGATGCATAGCATGATCATATCTTTCCACATAGTGTAGAAACCCATTTTCAGCATCACGACTTTGAGGAAGTTCCATTCCACCTTATCTTAGGCCTTGGACATATACAGTTTCCATGCCATGGTTCCTCTTTTCATGGTGGAGTGTGTTTTCATAGAGTGGAACACTTCATGGGACACAATTTCATTATCAGTGATTAACCTCTTGGACACAAATTCGCTCTAGTTTTCTGAGATAATATCATAAAATCACAGTCACAGCTGGTTAACAAGGATCTTTGAGAAGATCTCGTAGGAGACATTGCATAGGCTGATGGACCTGAAGTCAGAGACCTCCATGGGTTTCTTGATTTTGGGAATGAGGATTAAGAGATTTTCATTGATGGAAGAAATGCTTATTCTCCCGGAACATATATTCCTTATCATTTTTCATATGTCGGGACAGATGATGTCCCAGTATTTCTTAAAAAATAGGGCGTGGAACCCGTATGGTCCCGAGGCCTTAGTGGGGTGAATCTGCTTCAGATCCAGGCATATCTCTTCATCTGTCACATCTTTGGTGAGCTACCGATTGATCTCATCGATGATCACTGGTCTGATAAATTCTTCCACTTCAACAGAAATGATAGGGGTTCTTGTATTGAAGAGGTTCTGGATGTAGCGTGTCTATGTTTTGTGAATTCCACTAGTGTCAGAGACAATGCTCTGATCTGGATCTGTGATGCAATTGATTGAATTTTTTCGGTGCCTATCTGAAGCTTTCTTGTGAAAGTATCATGTATTGGTGTCCCCTTCTGTAATGTGGGTATCCTACGCCTGCATATCCCAGAAGCTTTCTTTAATGTACAGGGTCGCGTCCAGCTCTCTTTGCATGGCACCAATCAAAGAAAGCTTGAAAATGGATGGGGTCTGCTTCAGAAGGTTGTGTAGTTTATTTTCAAGGAAACCACAGTGCCTCTCCAGAAGATGGAATTTCATGTTGCTCCAAGATCTCAGATCGAAGGAGACCTGTAGAAGATTAAGGCCAACATCTTTGTGAGTACTATTCCATCTTGATCGGACAACCTCTTTGTATTCCCGGTCCTTTGACTAGAAGCTTTCAAATATGATGGGTCTACTGGGTTGTTTGTTGCATTCACCTTGAGTGCAGTAGATGATGATTGGGAAGTGGTCTGAACAATTGAGCATCATGTGGCCGATGTGGAACATGCTAAAGAGGTTTATCCAATCTTTTGAGCCCAAAAATCTGTCAAGTCGTTCAGCAATACGTGTGCCCTATGTATTACCTCAGAACCATGTGAAGGGATTACCCGTGTATCAAAAATCAAACAGGTCCGCCATAGTGACCGCGTCCTTAAAATTTTTCATTGACATAGGATGTCGGACGTTTCCTCCTCTTTTTTCCCTATGGAACATAATCTCATTGAAGTCCCCACTGAAGAGAATAGGGCTTGGGAGCTCGTGATGAAGATTGCAGAGAAGATCCCAAGATTTCCCCTTCTCATTATGGGATGACCAACCCTAGAATCCCACAAAGATCCATGGTGGGGTGTGGTCCTCTTGAATAGTCGTAGCCACATGCTGCGAGGAGAAGGACAATATCTTGACGTCGAAATGATCCTTCCATAGGAGATAGAGTCCCCCAGAGTGGTCGTGTCTGGAGACCAAGAGACAGCCTTGGAAGCCACATTTCAGAGCAATCCTAGTGATCTCCTTGTTTTCCAGTATAGTTTCGGATAGGAAAACCATATCGGGGCGACATTGGACGCAATTGTGCTAGATCATGTGAACCGTTCGTGTGTTGCCAAGCCCATAATAGTTCCAACATAAAACAATCATTGATCTAGGCGGGGTTGGGTCTCACCCTCCTCTGCCTTTGAGTTCTTGAAACATATTTTTCCATCTGTCATTTTCGCTCTCTTTGGGGAGTTCCCTATTGACTGGCATGTTTCAATTCGTCTTTTCATATCCCCAGGTTTAGGTTCCTCTAGTTTACCATTACTAACATCATGTTGCACCCTTTTCTAGGTTCGACATGTGATTGGGCCTGGTGGTGAAGCTTATGTCTTTCCATCTTTATCCTGTGTTAGGGTGTCTACCATGATCATTTATGGGCCAGGTTCGGGATCTGGTGGTTCAGTGTGCATCTTCATTGGTCTATATTTTTGTTCTGCAAGACCTTTTGGTGAATTTTTCGGCTCTGTAAGTGTTGAGGCAGTGTCTTTTAGGGGGGGGGGATAAATGCCATTTTCATCTAAGTAGTTGATCCCTCTTTAGTGAACTCTAGAGGTCCAAGCATGATGATCTTTCACTATTCAGTTCCTGCATATCTTGTGTTGGACACCGTGAGATGTTGTAAATCCTTTTGTTTTTCTGATTCAGGGATGAAGGCATATCTAGTCATTTTGGCCTCGAGCCATGGGCCATATTGTAGAATGATATTTCCGGATCCCGTCTCTTGATTTGAGAAACACGCACTTTCCTGATGGCCGAGAAGTCCACAATAGAAGTAGAAAATTGGGAGTTTCTCGAATTCGAGTGAAATCTAGTTGTTTGTGTCATCGATTTTCAAGAACATGCCCCTCATCAGCAGCTCGGAAACATCAATTCTGGCTCTAATCCAAAACTCGGGTCCCCATTGGATAGGGTCTGAGTAGTCCCTTTCAATGAATTGGCCAATGATGTGTATCCAGAAAGGGGATCATGGTAGTTTAAGGTTCTAGATATCATCCCCCCTATAAATTCTTCCATGAGAAGGAGTTTATTATCAAAGGACCATGACCTGCCTCTGAGTATTTTATCTCTTTCCCTTTCGTTGAAGAACTCGAAGACAATGTGATTGTTCCCCGCTTCTCGAATGGCCACTCCAGCTTCCAATTTCCAAATATTTTGGTGGGTATTTTTATGTGCCCCCTGGTTGACTAAAATATTTTCCACAAACATTCCAACCACCATCAGGGACATGTGTTTTTCGAAGAGAGTATATTCGTTTCTTCGAGCCTCGATAGTCGCTTTCTCATTATCCGTCAGGGAAATCCTCTTCCACTGGTTTACAATATCCACCCACATTGTTTAGTGCACGTGGGATAGGGAAGACCTCCAAAGAATGCTCGGTGATCCGCACACCTTGGGTTAGCAGGTGATATTCTGTTGCCACAAATGGCTGGGCCAAGCACCCCACTCCGCGACCTCTTTCCGCGAAGTGGCGATGCGGGATAAGCCATTGCGGAGAAGCCTCCACAAAGAGACTCCACAGAAAAGGCTCTGTGGTAAAGGGTCTGCGAACTTCTCACACTTCGCACGAGCATTTCGCCAAGAAAAACCACATGCGTCGAATGGTTCACCACAGCGGGGTCTTGTGGTCTCGCTTCACGGGATGATCACAACCTTTGTAGAAGGAAACGCCTTTGTTCCCAGGGCCGCCGTGAATCCAGTTTTCTCCCCCCTCCCCCTCATCCTTAGGGATGACACTATATTTTTATAAATAACTCATCAAAATATCACTATGATATTCCCATCATGAGTAGGACCTTGAAGCACAATATAAGGAGCATTCACATACTTGCAAACATAAATATCTATAGGATGACATAGATAAATAATATAACAACAATACCAGATTTATGACAAAAAAAATTGTAGTACTTCATCATGTCATAGTTCATATTCAACAATAAAGTGTATACATGTTCAACTATTGTATAAAAATAATTTACACAAAATTAATTAATTAGATAAATCATCTCTACTGTTTCCTTGAACCCAAAAATACATCGCATTTACTATATATCAACATGTGTCCTAATGAAATCATTATGCTTAAATTCTTAATATTACGAAAACTACTTCTATATTGTAAATATACTATTTTCATCGATGATAGGAAATACCCATGTCCATACTATAAAAACCTGTATTAATTTCATTTTCACATTAAATATATTTCAATATCAAAATATTGGCATAACCTTTTGGGAAGTCAATCTATTTTGTTCTATAGATTAATTTAACAATAAAAAATTATTAAGAAATAGTTAATATGTTTTTATTGACATCTTAAAAAATATATATCCCTTTTAAAAATTCATTTTTTTTGTATCTTATTCTATCGTGGACATGATTGTAAAATAATGTTCAACATATAAAGAATGTTTACAAAACCACATTCGAAATTGTTAAAAGAGTAAATCAACCAAAAATTTCATTATAATTTATCTTGAAATATTCTAATAAATAGAGAGAAACCAATTAAACTAATCCTATAATCCTAGAAAATATATTTTTCATTAAATTTTCATTACATGTATATGAACACCATCCATCCCATATTTTTACTCATATATCTCCATCCACCATGTTCAAAAATATATGGAATGTAAAAAAAAGAATTGATACATTTATGAAACATGGTTAGATTAGAACTATTTCTTTTCCCATCCCAAAGAGATAACACTTTTTCATGTCTCCCTCTAAGAATAATTGGTTAATAGATGCTTGGGTAAAAATAAATTAGTTTTTTATTTTATAACCTTAATCTAATTATTATTATTAATTTATTTATAATCATAAAGTATAATATATAATAACAAATTTATTTTTTATTTAATTTATAAATGAAATTAATCTTTATAATAACTTATCGCCTGTATATATCATAATGAAACTAATTTTTTTATATTAAATCCAAATTAAAATAAGCATCACCTTGTGAGTCAATTGTATCCATCCAATATCCAGAAAATGAGACTCTTCAAATATATAATAAGTCATTCAATAGGACCATCTTCATACAAATATAGGGTAATATATACACATCCCAAAATCAATGGGCCCTTTCTCATATCTATATCATGATCCATAATGATTTTACATTCATTTTTTGTATGTATTTTCGGTGCGACTAATCATATATATATATATATATATATATATATGAAATAATAGTATAATTTGAAAATCATATATTAAAATATACCCTGTACATCATTCAATTTCATATGCTTAATAAATTCAACGTAATGTGGGATAATATATATTTTTTTCTATACTTGTGGATATCTATAATAAGACCCAAATTAATGTCACAAAGGTTACATTTTATCTACATCATACATGAATAGTTTATACAGTCTAAAATCAAAATGGTTGATGATGGGTTATAGTTAAAATATATGACTCAATTGACATTAACTCACTATAGTAATGATAGAATTTATAAATATTTGGAACATGACAGCTAAATAGTGAATCAATATGTATATATCTGACCCATTAATAATATCCCTTGATGAGTGATCTAGAATAAATATATCGATCTCTAAATGAACACTTGTGATGTGTGGTTATCATTGAACCCAATCACATACTATTTTCCTAATAAAATAGACTCAAAATACATGTACCTATCGATTAAAAGATGATAAATATACCAAATAATTAATGAAAATATAGTAAAATATAAAAAGAGAATAATATATTTGAAATCATAAAATATCACATTAACCATAGCTAACGAGACGTAAAAAAGTTTACATATACAATAATATGAACCATATTCCTCCACAATTTTCATAAACCAAGACACAAAATAGTAATTAATTTGAATTCCCCCACCAAATAGAGTAATTTTTTCAAACATATTTCAATACCTAAGAAACCATTTCAACTGGGTCATTAAAAAATTCACCAGTCTTTGTAGATCATTATATATCAATACAAGGGACCTCCCAATGGCTCTCAAGTCATAAATCCCATATTAAATCACTCTATTAATTGTGGTAAAATTTATAATAAAGATATATATGTCACAGTAGTTTCCAAGTGACATTTAATTCAATGTAAAACAGGTTAACATACTAGATTATTCACCATGTGCCTCACCTAAATCCCCATATAGATCTAAAACCTTTTGGTTCAACATAAATTATATCACAATGATTAATCAATACCAATATATTTCACAAAACAAAATATGTATATAAGGGCATATATAATATCTGTTACTACATAACATAGTCAATCATGAGATATCAAATTAAATATTTTGATCAGACTCATCCTCAAAAGATCAATATTATTGAATCATAAAAAATTTGGGATATGGGTTGGAATATCAAAAAATAGTGAGATAATCTATATGTTGGATTATATGTAAGGTTAAGTATAACTATAGTAAATTAACATAATCATATTGATTAATTAAAATTATGAATGATAATTATTAAGGTTATACATTATGGGAATCCAAGAAAGGAATTCTACTTGCATATACAGATATATGATGTTGAATAGAAGAACATTTGAGGCATTTTTTTAATTAAACTACCCACACTACCATTATTTAAATTTTAGGGACATGGGTTCCATAATAATCTAATCGGACCCCAATCTACCTCTTAGTGGTCTATAATGATTTATGTGTCCTTCATTAATGTTATAGTAGAATATTTTGGGGTCTTATTTGATGAAGTAAGAATAAAACAACATTATCCAAACCATTAGAAATTTGATGGGTGTTCACTCTATGAAACATTATGTAATTATATTGATAATTACAAATCAATTAATTTTAAATTGAGATTATGTTCTAGATTTTGACATGTTTTTAGTTTATCCTTGTACAACAATATAAACTATTTATATCAGAAATTTTGAAACATTATGAACATTGATATCTATGTCGATTCTAATGAAAACCCCATCAATATCTATTGTCTATACTACAATGATTTATAATTTCATTCTTGGTTTCATTTTCTATTTTATAATTATTATTTTTTTATTTACATTAAATGATTATATCCTTAAATATTAATATTTAGGTTTTTATTTCATGAAAAAAATATCATTGGTAATAGTATAGGATTCATTATGGTTTAAATTTGGTGTCGATGAAGAATTTTATCAATGAATGCAAATGACATACAAATATTATATCTATAAATTGACAGAGGGAACATATGAATAACAATGTATATTTTATGGATTTACATAATTCTATTCAAATGAGTTACTAGAGGATTTTTAATTAATGTATAGTGTGTGTGAAATAATATTCTTCATGTAATAGATACAGAATATAGACTTGTTCTAATGATTTACTAATTATATAAATGAGAAACAATTTATTAATCAATATCATACTAAGAACTAATAAAATAATACAATGTTATGTTAAATATATATTTAAATAACAAATATACATATATTTTTATGGTTAACACTATACCCTTACATGATTTGAAAAACATTAAATGTATATCCACTTATTTAATTAAAATTATACTGGAAGTATATCCAATTTTAACAAGAGAGGTACTTGTAAAATAATTTTTTCTGTTTCTAGAGTTAAAAATTTAATTTCATTATAAATTTATAATGAAATAATAGCTATTTATAGAAATTATGGAATTTTTTTAATGGAATAGTAACTTCACCTTCAGATTAGTATCATAACCATTATAAATTGTAATTTTGACTATAAAACATTGACCAAACATATGAGAATATAAATAAATTGTTTTATCTTATATGTGTAATCATGGTATATTTATATCATAGAATAAGTAAATTAATGTTTTGAAATGATAAATTATGTGTTGGTATTTTGATGAGTAATAAATATTTACTTATAATTTTATAAATAATTTAAAAATTTATAAGAAAAATCAGTTTTATAAAATTTATTCATAAATTATTATTTTTATGTTTTATTATAATAAGATAATTTTATGAGACCTCATTTAATTTTTTAATGTGTTGTAAAATTAGTTATACTTTCATAATATATATTTTTCGAGTAAATTATGTTTTTAATTAAACATTAAATTTCTCAAGTTTATGAAATTATTTTTCATAAATTAAAGTTTATTTTAGAAATCTACACGTTAAAAAATATTTTGGGTAAATTTTTTGGATTTTTCTATAATACCATATTTTTTGCGAACAATATAATACAATCTTTTATGGAATATATATATATTATAAATTAAATAATTCATTCCTAAAATGAATTTTTGTAAGAACCATAATCTCAAAAATGAATTGATTATTCTAATATATGTGATTATAATTCTTGAACTATTCATAGTATTGAGACAAATTAATAAAATAATGAATATAATAATGAGAAAACACCCCACCCCTATACTATAAATATCAATCCTCACCACCTATTCTCCTCACACCTCAAAGACAGTAGAATGATTAATTTCTACCCATAACCATTCCCAAGCCTCATTCCCACATCCAAGAACTAATGGTCTATCCAAAAGGCCAAAACCAAGGGCCTTAAGGAGGATTTCACAGAGAAGATATCATGAGGTAAATATCGTCATTCATTTTTCTTTTATTTTATGTTTATTTTATTTTATTTTATTCTTATAACAAAAACTACCCTTATATAAGTGTTATGTAAGCTCAAGTATCACATATATACTGTAATTTTATAATCTTAATTAAAAAATTCATTATTAACCCCTTCTCCTCTAACATTAATTCTAAAAATAAAAACATCTTTCATGTTTTGTTGATTTTCTGACCTCATAGAGGATGAGTTTTAAATTTCCATTACATCTTTAAAGGAAGGAAATAAAATAAATCTAATGGATGAAAATATATTTTAAAGTTTATTATATAAACTTATTTTTGTTCTTTAATAATCATATATTCAAAATATTTAATTATATAATGAAACTAGATTGTGATGATCAAAGAACTAGAAAAATGGTCTAAAACCAATATCGTTATTGTTTTATCTAATGAATCATCTTCATATATAAAAAATGCTATAAGGTACATTTTAAAGTTATAGAAACATGTAAATTCAAATTCATTCCACTTTGGGAGTTTATATTCCGATTGATATGAAAATACATAATGAACCGACTAGGGAAACAATACCAAGAACGCACCCAAAATAATGAAAATAACAAAATATTATTAATTAATAGGTGAGAAGATGTTACAAAATGAACATATTATGTGTTATACAAATTCATTTATTTCATTAAAATATTAATAACAGGCTTTTAACCATTTTATATATGGTATAAACCCTTCTAAAGAAAAACAAACATGAGGTAAGGGAATTCTTAACCCAACATACATTTTGGGTTAACCTTCTACTTCAGTGATTCAATTTTGCTAAGAATATTTGTCAAATTTAATTATATTATATGGTGTTTTATTATGTCTATATACAGTAAATATACATATTCCTATCATTTTATCAATTAACTCTTAAAATGATATGGTATTTTACGGGACATTCTATTCATAATCATTTTAAATTTCTCTTTTACAAAATAAAAAAATAATTATTTTTATATAATGTACTAGTGGTTATCTTATTTTCATGATTCATTACTACTATAATGATTCTTTTATATTTTTTCATTGTAAATTTTTATGTCTATTAGTCCATTATTATGTCTCTATTTTTTTATAATTTTTTAAATTGTGTTTTTTAGAAGAGAAGGATTTTTTGATATACAAATTTGTTTTTATCGTGGGTTAAAATGAGTTATCAAGAGTATTATTCATGATATGTTCCTTGGAAACTGTTTATATTGGTTTCATCAAATTATACATCAATATATTATTGGTTTATCCCCATTATAGCTCAAGATATGTTGGGTTTAGCCCATTATAGCTCAAGATATGATGGGTGATCCACATTATAGCTCTCAAATGCATTGGGTACTTCATAGATGGAAGTTGACTGAATGGTTATTCAATGTGTATGGGTAAGTGTTATATTTACATGGTAAATATGTTCCAAGGAAATTTCATGATGTTTCTATGCATTCTAATGAGTTTGTATGAAAGGGGTTTTATTGGTTTCAATGTTATCACATGACTAAGGATTTCATTCTCTTTATCCCTTACTAATATTTTTCCTGATTATACTAATATTTTATATATTTTTCACATGTTATAATGTTGTATAAGAGAATGAAGGATTTCAAGATATACTTTATTTATATTTTTCAAACAATTCATTTTTTATTTTAATGTTTTCTATTTTAAAATAAATGGATGCAGTTTTAATAGTATCCAATCTATATAAGTATGGGATGTTATGTTTTTATTATGTCCTAATTATATCATCTTATAAACCCAAGAATATCCTCAATGTGAATGAAATTAATTTTTTTACTAAAACATAATATTATTTAATATTTTAGGGTTGGGTTCTTATAGATGGTAAAGAAGGATGGTTTATATAACCTTAGGGGTTAGGATGTTGCTAATAGAATACCATATATGGTTTTTAATTTATGGTTAATTTTAAATGACATATAATTTAAATATTTCCATTTTTCTTCGACCAAGACATATCTTTTCATATTTCTTTCCACAAAAGAAACTATGATGTTGAAGAAGAAAGACACTGAAAAAATGATATCCTTTTGAATCTTTAACCTAGAATGGTGGGAATCAGAATAGGTTTTTTTTACTATAATGGATTGGTTAACTCAATACATGAGTGGTTGTCATATCCATGCAAGAGAGGAAATTGATTAATGGTAATGAAACATTTCTTTTGTTGATTGTTTTATAAGGTAATATCCCATAGATTTTAGTGGAACCATAGATCCAGTGATAACTGAAGGGTTGATCAATTATCTAGAAAAGTCATTTGAGGTTATTAGATTTTTATATTACCAATTGGTAACCCTATACATTTATTGTTTTGAAGGTGAATTCGATCAATGGTGGTCTATGGTTAAGAATACCAGATAAAGAGATGATCTTGTTACCTTAGAATGTAATTATTTTAAGAGTCTATTTCAAGAATTGTTTTTCCAAAAACCATTTGACATAGAATGCTGAAACTATTCATAGAACTGAATCATAAAAATGATGATTCTATGCCAGCATATAAAGATAATTTTATGAATTTTCCCGGTATAAATGGTATTTTACTCATGAAATTGATAGTAAGATTAATTTATTTTACTCTGGTTTGATGATATTTTTATGAATAGATTTGGCTTCATGAGAGTTAAAAAGTTATGAGAAACTTGTTAGTAGTGATGGAAAAATTGAGATGGAGTATACTGACATGTATGTGCCTCATGATTACAATAATAAAAATCAGTTTCGTTTGAAGTATTTGGGGAAGAATATGTCGAAGAAATATGCTGGTAAGAAAATAAATTTCCCTTCTTGTGAAAAATGTGGTAAAAATAATCATAGATAATGTCTTATAAATTTTTGAAAATGAAACTGATGTGGAATTTTTGGGAAAAGGTTCCCAGAGCGCAATGAAAATGATCATAAAAACAATGGGAAGCTGATGGTTAGAAGCATTAACTATTAGGAATAGGGTCATTTTTCTAATATGTGTCCAAAGATGGTCGGTCAGGCTAGAAATCAACAAGGTTGGAAGTAGAATGGTGTGGGAAAATCCATTGAAACTAATTCAACTATTTATGAGCCATCAAAATAGGTTATTAATGTAAACATTTTATTTTTACCGAATATTCCAATGTGTCCTTTGATACATGGTATGTGCATTACTTCGTTTCTGAGAAAGTTTCTACTAAATTTGAATTTCCACTTCAACAAATGAATCCATAATTCTTAGTAAAATCACATTGAGGATTTTTTATGGAAAAAATTATAATAATCTACCTATATTATTTTGTGGAATTATTTTATCTAAAACCATTATTGTATTGAATCAAGTAGAGTTTGACGTTATTTTGGGTATGGACTGTCTTTTTTGTTTACCATGATAAGATTTATTGTGGAGATAAATAATTTCTTTTCTTAGAAAGATTTTTATTTTATATACAAGAATGAACCCATACCATTAAAACAATATTGGGAATCCAAGAAATAGTAAAAATATGGAAATTAATGTTATCTTGCACATATTTTTGAAAGTAATGGAACTGTTCATATTAATAATGTTTTAATAGTAAAAGAGTATAATGATGTTTTTTCTAATGATTTTCCTAGTGTTGTTCCTGATCGAGAGGTTGAGTAAGATATTTACATAGTTCCTGAAGCTAAGCCAATTTCAACACCCCCTTATTGAATGTCTCAAATAGACCGGGTTAAAAAAGTAGTTGTATGAATTACTAGAAAATGGCTTCATCCAACATATAACTTCTCCATCAGGTAAAACTTCCTTGTTTTTTCAAAATGAATGATGGTTCAATGATAATTTTCAAGGATTATAGATCCATGAATAAAATCACTATTAAGAACAATTATACTTTTCCTCATATCGATGATTTTTTCCTCATCTCTCAAGAGTACATTATTTTTTGAAGGTTGAACTGAGGTTGGGGTATCTTCAGTTTAATGTAAAATAAGAAGACATTATGAAAATATTGTCTCGTACTAGATATATGCATGATGGATATATTGTTATACCATTCGGGTAAACTGATTCACTTATTTTATTCATGGATCTTAGGAAAATCGGATTTCATAAGTTCTTCGATAAGTTTGTGGATGTGTTTGTTGATGAAATTATCATATATTCTGAAAGTAAAGTGGAGCATGAAATACATCTAAGGGAAATTATTAATACCATAAAAAAATAAACTGTGTGGAAAATTCAGAAATTGAGAATTTTGGATGACAATTTTTTAATTCCTTGGTCACAATGTTCCTTGATATGGAATAATTTCAAATCCTGCTAAATTTTTTTATTAACAATCACTAATACCCACACATATAACCAAAATTCATAGTTTCTTTTATATGGTAGGATATTATAAGAGGATTTTTGACAAAATCTCATAATTATCTGTTCCAAGGACATTGAAAACTCAAAAAGGGCTTATGATCATCTTGGTAAAATAATGTGATGATTGTTTCCAAGAATTGACAATTATAATGGTTAATGCTCTTGTTTTGACCACGCCTTCATGTAATGGTGAATTTTTCATCCATAGTGATGCTTCGTTGAAAGAACTTGGTTTCATCCTAGTGTAAAATTATCTAGTAATATCTTATGCTTTACGTTAGTTGAAACCTTATGAGTTAAACGAACATACACATGGTTTGGAATTAACTAATGATTATTTTTCATTTAAAATGTGAAGGCCTATTTTTATGTAGTAAAATATTAAATATATGTGGATGATAAAGGTTTTAGGAATATATTTACTCAGAATAAATTGAACGTGATATAGAGAATATGGATGGAAATAATCAAGGATTATTATTGCATGATCCATTATCATCCTAGAAAAGAAAATAGAGTGGATGATGCATTGATTCGGAAAATCAATGCTACATTAACTAGGATACGTTTAGAACTTGGACCTCTGGTAAATAATTTCATGAATTTTGGATTTGAAGATGTTGGTTCAAGAAATTATTCTATTTTGTTTCAATTTTCAATGCAATCATCTCTATTAGACAAAATAAGACATGTTAATAAGGAAGAACATGAGTTGTAAAAATGAAATAATTTGTTCAAAATGGTATGTTGTTAGAGTTTAATAATATAAAGACTGATTCTTGAGGTTTAGAAAGAGAATATTTATTCTCTATAACCCTCAACTAAATAAATAATTATTATGTGATGATCATAGTTCTCCATTTTGAGTTCATCCTGGCAGCACAAAGATATATAGAGACCTTCGAGAGTATTACTGGTGGGATAAATAAAAGGGGAAATTGTTGATTTTTATATGAAATGTTTGGATTATCAAAAGGTTAAAGTAAAGAGGAAGTTAAAAAATAGGATTATTCCTCCTTTTCTAGTGCCATAGTGAAAATTTGAAAATATATTAATGGAAATCGTGGTGGAAATACAAACGAATTATCAAGGTTATCATGCAATTTCGGTTATTATTGATCGGTTGACCTAATCTGCACATTCCCTTTCTATTAGAGACACTCTTTCTCTAGATGAAAATTCTCAGTTGTACCTCAATGATATATTTAGGTTTGATAGGGTTCCTATCTCAATTGTATCTCCCTGCGATATCAGGTTCACTTATAACATTTTAGAAGGAATTAAAAAGTCATTGGGAATAGAATTAAATTTCACCACTGCCTTCCATCCTCTATATGATTTAAAGACATAGAAAAAAATTTAGACATTTGAGGACATGCATCAAAAATTTTAATGAATTACAAGGGATGTTGGGATCAACGTATGTCTTTAGTTGAGTTTTCTTGTAATAATAGTTTTCATTCCAGTATACAGATGACACCTTTTGAAAAACAATTTGGAAAACACAATGAAATTGAAGATTTTTAGGATGAAGTCAGGGAAATGAAGTTGATGGTGTCATAATTAGTAGGGGAAGTGGATGAATATGTGAAGATGATCCAACAACACATGAGGATAGCTCAGAGTAGGCAAAACAAATTATTCATATAACATGAGGAAGTTATTTTCTTTTGAGTTAGATGATCATGTTTTTTTATAATCTCACCATGGAAATTGTTATGCATCTTTGTATGAATGGAATTCCAATTCCATGGTTCATTCGATATTATAAAATATTGGAGAATGTTGGACCAATCTCCAACCTAGTAGCTTTTCCTATGAGTTTATATAATGTTCCCAATGTTTTTCATGATTCGATGTTGAGAAAGTATCTTCCATATTCAAATCATGTTTTCAGCCTAGAAGTAGTTCAGCTAGAATATAACATTTATTATGAAGAGAAACCTGTTTTGGTTCTTGATTATAGAGATAGTGTATTTGAGAACATATTAATCCACCAGGTTATGGTTTTGTGGTGAATCAACATGTTTGAAGAAGCCGAATGGGAATCTGAAAATTATAAAATGGAAAAGTATCCTCACATATTTAATAAGTGAATAAAATATATAAGGGCACAATTTCCAAAATGTGGAGATAATGTAACAACCTAGGAACTTATAGAATATTTTATTTTCACTGTAGAATTAATTATTTAAACTGATTATAAATTTTTAATGAAATACTTTTTATTTATAAAAATTAATGATTTTTTGGAATAGTTATTTCTCTTTAGGAATATTAGCATGGCCATTTGGACTAGTAATCTGAAAAAATAACCTAAACCACACATATGAAAAAATATATAAAATTCATATATCTTATAAGTGTAATCATGGTATGCTTATATCATGAAAAATGTAAATAAATGATTTGGAAACGATAAATTAAGTGTTGGTATTTTTGTAATCCATAAATATTAAATTAAAATTTTAAAACTAATTTAACAATTTAATTGAAATTATATTTTCATAAAATGTATTCATAAATTATTATTTTAATGTATTATGATGAGAAGATAATTTTATAGGACATCAATTAATTTTTCCAAGTGATATCAAATTGGATATAATTTTGAAATCTGTATTTTTTTAGTAAATTTTGATTTTCATTAAAAATAAAATTTCTCATATTAATAAAATTATTTTCAAAAAATGGTTTTCATTTTTTGATTCTAAACATCGAAAAATGGTGTGTGTGAGTTTTTGAGATTTTTCTAAAATACATGAATTTTTACAGATTACTAAAATATGGTAATTTAGGGTATACGTACGTTATGAGTTAAATACACTATTCCTAACCTAGTGAATGATGTAAGAACAAATATCTAGGTCTTCCATTTATGAATTTAAAATATTGTATGATAATTAAAAAATTATTCTTATTATTGAGCTAAATTAATAAACTAATGAATATTATAATGGGAAAACACCTCTCTACTCCATTATAAATACCACCCATCACCATATCTTCCCCTCACACCTCAAAGACTTGTATATTTCTTAATTTCTTAAAAAATACCATACAAATACTATTACCCAAAAAAGGCCTGATGGTCACACTTAAATTCTAAAATCATTTCCCTTAAGTAGGATCTCAAAGAGAACAGATCAATAGATAAAAATCAATTTTCATTTTTATTTTATTTTATTTTTATTTTATTTTATTTTCATATTCTTTCTTCACCTACACTAATCCAAGTGGAATGAAATATCTAATATCATATACATACTTTAATTTTACCATATTTATGGAAGACCTATTTATCTTCCCTTTTCTCCTCTCTCTTTTATTATAAAAATAAAAACATCATCCGGGATCTGTCAATTTACCGACATCATTGATGATGAGTTTTTAGTTTTCATTACTTCTTTTAATGTATGGTACAAAACAATTATAATTGATGAAAAAATATTTTAATGTATATTATATAACCTTTTTAATATTCTGGAATTAATACATATGCATAATATTGAATTACGTAAAGAAACTAGTTTGTGATGATCAAAGAACTGCCAAAATGATCTAAATGAATATGATTAATGATTTATCTAAGGATTCATTATCATATATAAAAACAAAATGATATATGGTATAAATAATATTCTAGAAACATGTAAATACCATTTCATTCTACTTATAGATTTTCTATTCCATTCAACAAGAAAATATGTAATGAACTGGCCATGGAAACTATGTAAAGAATGCTCTTGAAACAATAGAAATAACAAAATATTATTAATAAATAAGTTAAATAATTTTTTAAAATGATCAGATAACGTGTTATAAAAATGAATATTATTCATTAAAATATTAATAATTCAATTTTAACCATTATACAAGAGGTTTAAACACTTATAATTTAAGAAGTACTAGAGGTGAGGTAATTCTTATCCCCATTTCCATTTTTTTGGTTAACCTTCTACATCAATTATTCTGTTGTTAAAATATTATTTTCGACATGAAATTTCATTTTATTATTTTTTATAATGTGTATTTATTCAGAATATATATATTTCATTCATTTTATGAATTCTCTCTTCAATGATATAGTATTTGTAAGGGACGTTCCCTTTTAAATCCTTTTACATGTTTCTTTTATAATTTTGTTTAAAAAAAGATTGTTTTTATGTACTGTATGAGAGGGTTATCCATTTTTAACGATTATTTAGTTTTTTAATTATTCATTTATAAATTGTTTTTGTTATTTTTAAGTATACTAATTCATTATTTTTTGTGCGGTTTTTTAAAGGATATTTTTACAAAAGAAGGATATTTTGATATGTGAATGTGTTTTTATCGTGGGTTTAAATAAGTTATCAAGAGTTTTATTCATTATATGTTCGGTATAAAATTTCTATGTTGTTTTGAGCCCATTATAGATCAATTTATGATGTGTTTGGCCCCGTTAGAGCCCAAAATATGTTGGGTTCATCCCATTATATCTCAAGATATAATAGGTGACCCCCATTATATCTCTCCAATGCATTATGTACTCCGAAGATGGAAGATGGCCGAATAGTTATTCCATTCTTAGAGTGAATGTAAGAGTGATATGGTAAATGTATTCCATGTAAACCACATGATGCTTCTATGAATAATAATTAGTGTTAATTAAAAGTGTTTTATTACTTTTTATATTAGCACTTGACTAATAATTTCTTTCTTTATATAACTTACTGTGCTTTGTGTGCTCATCCCATGTTTTTAAATGTTTTTCACAGTTTATAAGATGTGTAATAGAAAGAATGAAGTCATGTTAAATGTTATAAATATTTTCCAAAAACATGTTTTATTTTAAAAGGGTTTTATTTGGGAAGAAATGGATACTATTTTTTTATCCAATTTGAATAAATATGGGATGTTATGTATGCATTATGTCCTAATTTTCTAAATCTATAATCCTAAAAATATCCTTAATGTGAAGGAAAGTAAATATTTGATTAAGCATAATATTATGCAATGTGTTAAGGATGTGTACGTATACCAATGATCTGTTTTTTAATCTTAAAATAGTTTTTGATGTACTGAACCATTTGTTGGCCATTTATTTGGGATAAAATATAAATATATCATTAGTAATGGTCGATTATTTAATCAGATCCTCGACCACTATATAATTAAATAAATTACAATACTTTTAATTTAAAAAAAGCACATATCTAAATATTATATGTATTAAAATTATATAATGAAGATAAAGAATCCATAAGAACAATTGTTTCATGCATTATATTTCATTTACACTACAAATGACTAATTTTACCACGTTGATTCTTTGACCATGAATAGTAGAAGATAAAAATGATATAGAGAAAATATATTCTTTTTAATATATTATAAGTCTGTCATTGTTAATTATACTCTAAATTTAATAATAAAACCTAGTCCATCCTTTTTTTTAAAAAAAATTAAATGTCCAAAATTTATTATAAATCTATAGACTAGTTAAATGAAATTTCATCAACTACCATAAAAATGAATTAAATCATTGGTGGTCCCTCCATTATAAATAATACATCTTGTAACCACAATTTCATATATACTAAAAACTTAAATAGGTATTATATATCTCATGA
The DNA here is from genome assembly GCA_963277665.1 of Viscum album. Classification (NCBI taxonomy): domain Eukaryota; kingdom Viridiplantae; phylum Streptophyta; class Magnoliopsida; order Santalales; family Viscaceae; genus Viscum; species Viscum album. The sequence continues at coordinate 377,428,922 of OY728155.1, read as the reverse complement.
TTTATAAAATCTAATCATGAAGAATGTTATAAAGGTTTTGGTGCATGAGGTATATCAATTGAAAGTCAATGATGATTTCTTCAACTAAAATTATCCCCACATAAAAAATATCATATATATATGTTTAAAATATTTCATGAAAGATGATGAAATATAATACAACAGTTAATTTAAATGATTTGTAAGGGGTATAATATCACTAATGATATATATATATATATCATAAATTGTTGATCTATATGATCAGGTAACACATAATGTAATTAATTTCATAAATTTCAAAAATCAACAGATGTGAAATTGAGGCATGAGAATATAATAAAAAATCATAGCATAAAAATAAGGATTTATATTATGCGAGTTGATTTTAAAAGGATTCAATCAAACTAATAAACATATAATACAAGATATGTGGTCGTTAAAGCATGGTAATCTGAAAAAACATAGGTATACAACAAAACAATCAATGAATATCATTAAAAATGGCCATGGAAAACAAATAAAGCATCATAATAATATCTACCTGACAAATGGAACCTAGAACACACATAACATTATAGATGATTATTTATATAACTAGAATTTATATAAATTATGGATGTTGAAAACATGACCTGACTAAATATATCGATCAAATGATATATTTATAATTGTATAATAGTTTGGGGGGGATAAAATTTTATCCCTCCCATCATATCATAAATCAACATTTCATTTTGATCTATATATAATCAAGAACACATTTTTTCAGGATACACCATTGTAATAATAATGGGTTATAAAAAATTTTAAATTATATCATGTATGACTATATCTACAAATATATTGATTAATAAAAATAATTAAATCACTCTAAATAATTATTCCATTGGAGAATTTAAATGTTAAACTGTGAAACAAAACCTCCTAGGATATATATCTTTTTATTTTTATTGAAATATAAATCACAAAATAAAAAAGATACAGTTATAAATGCCTCAATAACATTTTAAAAAAAATAATTTATAATCCAATTCCTAATAAATTTCATGGGGTCAAAGTGGAACTGAAAAATTATAATTTCAATATAAGTCTAAATAATGGAAAATTGAAGTTAAATAAAGGAAATGAAAATTTTGTATGGGATGATAAAACAATATATATAAGGGAGTGGAAATACCTTGTTGGTATTTTAAATGATTTTAAGGAAACCCATATTAATAAAATAAATATAAAATTTCCAATTAATAAAACATTATGTTAAATAAGAACTCTCCAACATAGAAATTATTATTTTAATTCAAAATAAGAAAATGAAAGATTTTTTTATAAGATTGAATGTAAAAATATAGGTGATGTATAACCAATTATGAGGTGTGGAATAATTCCTAATAGTGTCATATTTTACTTAATAATAAATTCATTGAATAATAAATATAAAACCATAAAATTTAATTTAAATAATGGATAGAGAATATACTAATTGAGAATTAGAGTGTTGGAATAGGTCAAACACAGAAATTCAGTGTCAAAAAGATTGATTGTAACACATGAAAAAATGATGATCTATGAATACACCATATGGAAAAAATATTTTCTGAATAATAAATCCTTAATAAAGGAAAATTACCCGCAAATTCATTATAAATGCCGGTAAAACAATAATTTTCTCATTTACAAATATATTAAATGAGTTGTATTGGAAAGTAAATAATATTAATGGAAATACATGAAAAGACTATAGACATGGAATGAAACATCTTACCTCTTGTCCAAGATCACATAATATATTCTTTATATTGATTCATAATAAAATTAAATTAATTATTTTATTGATAAATTATCATTATTTTTATTTTTTTATTTCTTATTTAATGTAATCCATTATCTTCACATTTTCATTTATTAAATTGGAAATTTTATGTCAATTATGTTTAATTAATATGTATAATATTCACAAAAATGGATTTGTTAGAATATAGCATCCATGAATAATTTGAAAATAGTTTTATGGCAAACAAATAACTTGTGGAATGCTATTTTTACCAATCCATAATATAAAGAGATAAATTAGTCATGAAATATATAATATTTCAAAAATATTCTTCGATAATCATGTTTTTTCCATTAATGATGATAATGAATATTTAAATTAAAATCAATTGTTATATTGGATATATTACAACTAAAAAAACATAATTGGGATTATAAATAAATATAAAATCTATATTCACTCATGAAAATATTATTAATATCCATGGAATACATATGTATATGAAAACATCATCATTCACTTACATTGAATATATCATATTCTGTGAAATAAATTTACATTATTGTAATTTCATATGAAAAAGTGTTCAATCATTGGTAATGGATAAAATATCTTCATTAATGGAAGAAAATTATTAAAATAATAAGATATTTTTATAATTTTATAAAATAATGTATTTATTTAAATTATTTTTTTGACAAAGAATCCAAAATTATAAATGAGTAAGAGGATTCAAAATTATAAACTAGCTGTTTGAGTCACCTCCTTTAAATTGAGCTTAAATCTATCATCGAAGTGGAATTTGGATAGAAATATGGATTATAAATGTACAAAGGGACGAATATATTATTATTTGGGAAGTATATATACACAAACCCAAACATTATATGTGTTCTAAAAAGGATATAATTAAACCCCATTTACCGAAAAAAATCATTGACATTTTAAAAAATATTCAGTCATTAAGGATCAAGAATGTAATATTTAAATTAATGTGGAGCATAAATTCCAATTAGATAAAAATTCTTGAAATTACCTAAATAATATTGGACAATTTAGTTGTTTTATGATTTGTTATAAAACATAATAATTATATTGTCTTCAAATATAATTTAATCTCATTTATAGGGGTATTAATTTAATTTTACAATAAAGATACATAAATAAATATGGAATTCATATTTGAACGTTTAAATAATTTTTATTCTATCATTATTACCCTAATGAATCATTAAATTGAATAATTAATCTAATCCTTTCACTTTATATATTTTAAAACCAAAATTATATATGTTTCTTTTCCTTTCACAAACATTGCATCATCATTGATTTTTTATTGGGTAATTATACTATTATTTAATATAGAAATAAATTATTAATATCAATTTTTTTTATTAGCTATATTTATTTTCATATATTAACCCTTATAATAAAATTTTATTTTATACGTTATAATTAAAAAATATTCATGACTCTATTTTTTTATTCTCACCTTTTAAAAGCATATGGTAACCATCATGACACTCAAGTGTTATATAATTTTATAAATCATATAAATAAATTAAAATTAAGTATGTTTTATTATATGTATCAATTATGTCTATAATAACCTTATTCCATATTGAAAAGTTTATCAAAGACACAAATTTAGACTTTTATTATACTATTTATGGACTTCTTCAAGACCAATAATATTTTTCATATTTATATTGACAAAAAATTAATTATTATTAACAAGTTTCGGATTTGATATGATATGTCTTCTATATTTAAATTTTATACTCACAACGTTGGTTTTATGAATTTCTTCATATCTATCTCATGATAGTATCTTGAAAGTTTTTGCCTAAGTAAAAAACAATATTTGTAATTATTTACTCAATCCTAAACATGTTAAATATAAATACCAAAAATTTAACTTAAGAAAATTATTTAATTTCAAAACAAAAATTTCATTTCATTTTATCAAATTAAAATATTAAATTTTAAATATTTATCTTTTAAATATAATTATATATTACAAGGACGGATAATTACCATTGAATAAAAATGTGTTATTTCAATATTGGGGGTTAATTTCTTATTTGATATATTTTATAATTTTTATATGATAAATAATTATTTATTTTCAATTTATAAAAATTGAAGTATATAAATATATTCTTATAATTATGTGTAACATAACCTTTAAATACTTCTTTATGAATGCATTTCTCATGAAATAATTATTATACACTATTATTATAATTTTATATCCTTGTTTTTTTAAAATTAGAAAGACTATGTTAAAAATAAATTATAACCATTTAATGATAAAAATATAACATTAATATGAGGTGTTGGATTTAAAAATAAATAAAATAAAAATTTAATAATGTTTTTTATTTTAAAAAATGCTACACAACATGTTACAATGAAAATTTAAATTTAATAAAACATATACATTGAATATGATAAAAAAATTATTAAATAAAAATGATCTATGATCTTATTTAAACAATTCATGATAAATATTATTTTATTTTAAAAAATAATATTTCCTTTTGAAATGTTTCTCATAAAATCCTATAGGATAGTACTATAAAAGGATATATTATAAAATTTTCTTCTAAAAGAATTATGTATTATAAATTTTAATCAGTTTTTCCAAAAATAAATTATTCACAATCAAAATGAATTTACAAAATTAAAATTTTTATAAATAGTAACATAATTATAAAATTAATTTTTTAAAGGAGGAATATAATGAAGGTGAATTCATAAAAAACAAGAATTAAATATCATTCATAAAATAACATTCTACATTAATAAAAATCATAATGAAAAACATATGTCCAAATATGAATATAAAATCTATGATTATATCATCCTGATAATGAAGCAAAATGAAATTTTCATATATATAAAGTTATAAAAAATTTCTAAATGAAAATATATAAAACAATTACTGAAAATCATTTATTTTCAACTCTTCTCCACTTAGAAGTTGAATCCTGGGAATTTTACACCTTGATAAACACATATTAACAATCTATCCAATTTTCATGAACAATAATTCTATTCACTAATTCCATCTGAATAAAAAAATATGCTAATGTAATAATATTTATGAAAAAAAATCTATTGAAAATTATAATAAAAAATGGTCTAATAAATTTAAATAACCTAGTTCACAATCTTTAATGATTTTCCTCAAAATGATTCATTGATAAATTTTAATAAATTAAAATTATAAAAAAACTACTCCTTTATTGGATACCATGTGAGATTCACTGTACTAACACTTCCAAATATATTGTAATGATACATATTTTTTATATAGTACATGAATTACATTAAATTAACATGAATAATTATTATTTTTATTGGGAACTATATACATATATCCCCAAATAAAAACTATAAATCCTATATTTAAATTCTATACGCAAACATATCTAATAAAAATATCCATTCAAAGTGATTCTAAGAAGATTGGTAAACCTATCAATGTAGTTATCTCAGTCACATAATTAGTGTTAAAAATTTAATAAAATAAAATAAATCAGAAATACTTGAGGAACTATTTAATGATATAAGACAAATAATTAATGGAATAAGTTCCAAAAGTAATAATATGTGAAAATATATCTAGGGAGAATTATAACAACTGACTAAATAAAAATGGTGTGAGATGTTTTGAGTGTCAATAATCATAACTTGTAATAAATAATTGAAATAGGTTATATGAGAAAATATTTCATAGTAATATGGAAATCATTAAATATGTTCTAATGGTGAAAATCCATAATGGAATGTAATGATAATCATGGATAGAGGCCCAATAACAAACAATTAATACATTATAAAAATATTGATTACACTAAACTCACACATGAAATTATTGATGAGGTTTACTGTTGTAATCCCATACATAACATTATATTTGAGTCTTACTTCTCATGACCAACACATAGTTATCTAATGAGTTTTTAAGAATTTTCCTATAAATAAAGGAGTTATATAATAATGGGACTACACATTACATCCTAATATATCATTTATATGTATTCAATATAAAATAAATCATAAATGATCTAATGAAAATACAATAGGATTAAGTTGGGTTACATAACATTTTGAAATGGAACTGAATATGAATGATTGAGTAATTGGATCGGTTAATACTAAAAATTCAATAACCTAAAAATAATATAATAAGTGAATTTGATAATTGGGTTAGGAATTTTATCTTCAAATGGGTTATATAGTCTGATGATAAAGTGGAAATGTAAGCAAAGTAAAATAATAATTGCTTAAGGGTTTTTTTATTATTTCTATTAACTGTTGTTATAATATATTTTCAAATTTCAGTTCAATGGATGAAAGAGGAAATTGAAATCATAATTTATGAATATCTCCCATTACTAAATACGTGAAAATAAATAATTTTAATGAGAATAAATTTGGGGTTGAATATAAAATAAATATAAATAATTGACCTGAAATTCCTATTAGTCGTTTTTATTGGTTTCAAGGGAATGTATTATTATTAGAGAAATATATCATTTCTTATTGAAATTTGATAATATGAAATAATAAAAAATTGAATTTAATAAATTCATATCTTTCAAAGTAATAAAGAAAACTTTTTCATTATATAAAAATGAACATGTAGGAGGAAAATAGTCAAAAATAATATGTATTATTCATTAAATTGTCTAATTTTATGTACGAATAAATTGAATATGTATCTAAACAAAAAATTAAAATTAAATTTCCCTAGAGGAAAAGAAATCACCACTTTATAACTAAAGTGTAATAATAAATTAGTCACACAATATCATGGTTAAAGAAGATAGATTATGCATCACAAAAAATAGATTACATTAAGAAAAACCATAATGAACAACATATTATGTGAAATATAAATCCACAAGGGAAAGAATAGTCCCTAAATTAAAAAAAAATCCTAAAATAGTAATTTCCTGATTTCATGCTCTATTATTTGAGTCATATATGAAGATATTTGAAATATAATACCAATATCGGAAACTTTTAGAGACATGGATAGAAAGGCCTTACCTCGAGTCCTTTATTACCTCGTATAACTTTTAAATTCATATATTACCAAATTTTATTAATTATTTTCATACATCAAACCCATTTTTATATTTATTTACTTTTTATTTATCATTTTAACTCATTTATTTTCATGTTTTATTTTTTTAATAAAAAACATTTTTTGTCTCCCATTTAAGGATAATATGAATTATAATCTCTAAAAAATATTATTATAATTTCCTAGATAATAAATCATTTTCCATAGGTTTTGTAAACAGAAAAAGTTTCCTGGATTATATTTTATGTTATCATAGATTTATAATAAATATATAGGACATTAAATATTTACTATTCAATGAATTTTTAGCAATAAGTTTTTTTTGATGTCATAAAAATACATCGATGGATTAACAGTTATTTTTATTATTCTGATGAATAATATATTTGCATGGATTTTGAATAATGTAATTATAGGAATATAAATTTTAAATTAATTCATGAAATAATATTTATTAATATAAATTATCAACATAAATTTAGGAAAATAATCATTATTCTCATATGTAGCCTAAAAAACACAACGAGCATGGTATTAAAAATAATTTTAAAAGAATCAAAAACAAAAAAAAAAGATGTAAAAAAATTGCTAAATATTAAAAATTATATTTAAGGGTTTTAATTACTAATAATTTTTTATATTTATTTTAGTAAAATTTGTATTTTAATGTAACTACCCATTTTTTGAACCTCATATTTTGTTGTATTAAAATATCAAGAAAAAGTTTTCAATGTAGTGTAATGGATGATCATTCGTATTTTTTGAAAAATATTTCTTAATATAAAATGATATTGGAATTTTTATTGAAAAACATGTGTGTAATTAAAATTGTTTTAAAATTTGGAATCAAATATATGAAGGGTGAAGGATGATTCGAATCATATAAATTGATTATTGAGTTTCCTATTTTTGATCTATCATAAAACTCTTAAAATTAAAATTTTTCATTTTAAAACTATTTTAATTTGTAAATTAATATTTATTGATATATTTGGTTAGAATATATAGAGAGAAATTAATATTATCTGGATTTTGATTTGGAATGGTGAGTTATATTTTTCTTGACTAATTTAACCACATTTTTACTAATATTTACTAATTTTGGTTCAGGGATATAATTTCAAAATGAAATGTATGTTATAAATAAAAAATAGATGATGTTATAAACCATTCCTAAAATAAAAATTATTCCATATAAGGTTTCAAATTTTTTTAATATAGTAATCATTTTCAACAATAAATACCATTTAATATTATTTTAATGGTTATGCATATAATTTATCATTGAAAATATCTAGTTAAAAATAAAATTAAGATATATATATTTGAAAATATATTATTAAAATTTAATTTTTTATAAATAATTTGAAAAAAAATAATTATTCAAAATCATACAACATTAAATAATTTAAAAGATTAATTTTTTTTAAATTTTCTTACTTCCACAGTCACTTCTTCAACGCTGTGAAAGAGTTTCATGTAATTATACTTAACCTTATTTATAAAAAAATTTAAATAAATATATTTTTTATTCCTAATTAGTGTCACATATTTCCATTCATAATTTAATGTTCTAAAGGTTTATTTTATCCTTCAACAATATTTTGTCCCGAATTTAATTGTTTCTTATGGGAAAATCAAAACATAAAATTTGAATAACATTATATATGGTATTAAGGTGTTACATATGTGTACGGTGTGATTTCTAGACATCGTGTATGGGATAAAATAACTTTTTCTAAATTTATTAAGGGTGAATAGACTTTTATATAGGATGTGTATGGGTTAAAGCACTATTGCATAAAAGTATGCCTTGAGTATATAGATTACATAAGGGAAACCACATGATGCATAAGGGTAAAACCATTTGTATATGATTCTCACTAGGGTAAACCGATCATGTTTAAGTGTAAATCCTAGTCACAATGTTTTTTGTAAGCATAACAACAAATTGTACAAGGGTAAATCATTATATTTATGTGTTATATAAGGGTAATTATGTCACTTTATAATGATAGTACTACAATGTGTTAGTATAACCAGTGGCATGTTTTATGGTACTGACTCACATATGGATTCTTTTTAAGGGTAAAAGGAACTTGTGTATGGGTACCATGTCAGGTAAAGGTGTCGCATAAGGGTAAATGGGAGTTGCATCATGGTAGTTCATGAACCATGTAAGGGTATCCCAAGCCTTCTTAAGACTATATAAGGGTGAATTAAATTATTCATAACTCTAGGTAGAAGTTTGACCACTATGTAACTCTAACCTAATTACCCTTATGTAATGTCTTAGAGCTGCATTATGGAAAAACCAAGTTACCCTTCCATAGCTTATTTTGTAAATTAAGCATGATGTTTTCTTGTTATTCACTTTTTATTTCATGGATAGACCCTAAAAAATATTTCATTATATTAAAAAGAAAAAATAACAGAATTATAAAGTCAGACATGTTTAAATTAGTTAATGATATTAGTGTACGGAATTAAACACTCCACAATTATGAATCCCTTAAAACTCATATCGAATGATAATATTTTTTTTTTGTATTATTTGTGGATAGCTGGTAGGGGTTATTTAATTTTTAAATAGTATAATCCTTATGAAATTAATTTTTGGTTGATCATTCGAGTTTCAAGATTTCTTGGAATACCATTATAAGATAATTAAAAAGCTTATTCATTCAAAAACGTTTCATTTTTAGTATTCTAGGCACATCAAAACATTCACCACTCTCCACTTCCTTGGTGAGACCCTTGAGATTTATCATTGCATAAAGGAATTTATTCTTTTCTTTCTACATTATTTCATGTTTCTTGAGAAATAATCAATATATAGAAATTGAATATGGTTTTTTGAAAATTTTAATAATCTAAAAACTGTCAACAATGATAAATTTATTATTATCCTTGAATATTAAGTAATAATAATAATTAATTATTAAATGAGTATTATTTTAGAGAGATATATCACTATTACTTGTGATTTTATAATTAATATTTGAGGAAGTGATTATAATAACATGCCTTGGAATACATTGATAATTAGAAAACTATCAATAATAGAAGAACTATTATCATATGTGACATTTTTTTGATATAAAATTGATAGAGATAGTTTTAGGAACCCATTAAAAAATTTGAAAATTGATGCGTCGATGACTATTATTATAGGTATTAATAGGAGGTGTTTTGGCTATAGTGGTTTCCACATTGGTTTTCAAAAAACACATTGTGTCTTACCCATTACATTGATATCAACAGCATTGAGATTGGATGCTTCTTTCATATTGGGTATCTTAGTTACATATGTTACAATGTAATAATATTTAATATTGTAATAACTAATAACCACGCTATATCTTTCTCACATGTGATTGTGTGTATCCCGTGAGACCCATTATGATATTTGTTTCCTTTAGTATTCTAAGAGAATATTTTTCCATGTTTCATTTTGATCACAGGTTTTTTGGTATTGTTACTATATTCTCATGATGATATGTTATTTTGGCCACATATTCTATACCATTTCATGTGTGTTAGCGTGACCTATAGTTTAATATTGGATCTTATGACAGGTATCCACAGTGTGTTATTTATCCCATAAAGGGAGAGTGTTCATATAGTGTGATGATAATGAAAATATACCAAAGCACATGATTGTGTAATAGTACTCATGGGCCTAACCTGAGGTTGGGCATAAGGGTTATGTCGTTCTATAGTCCTAGTGCAAGTCATAGATGTAGTATGACGGTCTAGAGTCTTAACCCTTGATAGAGTTAGCATATGATGATTTGGGAACGTGATTAAAATAAATTTCATGAGACTATATAATGATGTGTTATGATCCTTATATATTATTCTTTACCACCTTGAAATTCCATGATTTTTATTCCATCATTGAGTGGATGTTGGTGCAATTGGGGACTTATGGTGGCTTGGATAGGGCATGACTGCTTGGTTTTGGATTGTATATTGTTATTCTTGTTAGGAATTTAGGGATACTAATGGATTCACTTATTCTATATGAGAACATAGGTTAATGATTCAATGATAGTGTCCTGTTGAGTCTTCTACTAAAACCCTTATTAATTATTTCATTGAACATATAGATTTTATGACTTGGTAAATAGGGAAGGGAAAGGTCATGGTTATTGCTAGCTGAGTGATGTAACACAGAAAATCTAGTGGATTAAGATGGAATAATGCGTACCCCAATAATTTATATGATTATTTATATAAAATATTATAATATCTATTGGATAGTTAAATTGGGATCCCATTTTTCAAATTTATTACATGTATTACCGTTGGTTATTTAGTTTATGAAACAAAATATAACCATTATATAATTAATTATTCTATTTTTATAGGTTATATGACATGATATTGAGGGTATAGTTTACCCACTAGAGGAATTACACCATCATTACTTGTTGGAAGCCTTCCTCATATAGGGTGGAAAACATTAAGTCATTTTCGCTCTTTTTCGGAGCCTGTGGATTGGAAATGGTGGTTATAAAATGTCATTATATGATTTTAGACATTTCTTATTGGACTAAAAAAGGATATAATATAAAGGAGATAGTTGTGTGGGAATACTATACAATAGTTTATATGATTTTCACCATCACATGTTTTGTGATCCTTAGAGTAACAATTGATGGGATTTTTGTTGCTATTTTTATTGGATTTTCGGTGAGTTCATACAATATGAATAGGTATGTTGGATCACATGGAATATATATATATATATATATATTTTTGTTTCATACTGGATCTTTAAAAAGATTCATTAATTTGACCCATATATTCATAATTGATTTCCAATAGTGATAAATATATGTTTTTATATTGTTTTCATATATCTATGTATTCATTAATTAGTTGAACCTGATCATTCCATAAAATTTGTTTATATACTATTGTGACCGATGTTTAAGGAAGATAGATTTAGTTAGTACTTGTAAGGTTATACTTTCGGTTATTTGTAGAATTATAGGGAAACCATTGTGTGACTCTGTAGGTTTCTTACAATATTTTTATTTTCCTAGTGTTTCTTCATGTTATAGAGATTGTTACACCTAAAAATTTGGTTGGACCACTAGATAAGTTTAAAAATACACTAGAACATGTTCATGGCCCTACTATGGTGGTTTGGGTAGTGGGTCTACACCATCTGAGAGTCCTTCCATCGATATCCATGGTTTATTTCACTAGGTATTTTTATCTCTAGCATCCTGCATACATTTAAAGAAACTATAAGACTATAATATGATGAGGATTTGGTAGAAATAATCTTGGTATTCTTCTATATTTTCATTAAATTGGTAAAATTAAAGTTAAATCTATCAACATTCATGTTTTAGGAACCCACCAAGTGTTGTATGGGAGTTATAAGGCTAGATTTTCAATTGAGGGACTCACTTTACAGGACTTTATAGAAATGTTCACCTATGTCCCAATACATTGAATCATAACTGAGAATATGGGTTTGTAGAACTAAAACATGTTTTCGTGGCATTATTTTAATATTATTCTTAATTTGCCATGTTTCATCAATTTGAATGTACATTAGTTGAAATTGATGTTCAAAATTATAGAATGTGAATGATTAAACATTAGCATGGAATCAGAAAACATGCATATATCATATACCTATCATCATACCTATCTCTCCAATGTATGTTATTGATAATCGAGAGGATATTGGAGGAGAAGTGAGTAATAGGTTTTCGTCAAAAAATCAGGGCTAATATAGTCAGACCTGCTACTAATGTAGTGAGTCCAATTTCAAAAGAAGTATTAGAAATCGAAAAGAAAGGTAGGAGAATTGTTGTTTACCTGTGGACCAGATTTTAGAATCTCCAATTACATCACTAGGGTACCATTAATGATTTAATTAGGGGAATATTTTCCATTAACAGATGTCATGCTCGGTAACATAGCATAATTGAATTCAATTTCAAATGACTTGACATATCCATCAATTTTTTCATTGAGATTTGTGTTTTGTATTCCATTAGGGCTAAAGGAAAAAATAGTTATGTATCTATGGATCTGGCCAGGTTCCTAACCAATATAATCAGACAATGACTCATGCAACACCACTAGTTTCTAAAATAATAATTTTAATTCAAAAACATGTGTGACACACCACACTATGCTTAGAATAAAATATAACACCCTGAGACATTATAATATATATATATTAAGATTAATTAAATCTCTTAAAAATCTATCATTTCAAGAAATAAAATGTATCTCTTATGTTTTACACAACATAGAGATTAACATTTATTACATGTAACACTGATTTTAACATATGTTACACATAACCCCATGTTTAAATGAAACGTGACATATTATGAAAGTATAATTATTTAATGAAAACATTTTCATCATACCCTTAGAATGGTGGGTATTTATATTATTAACTATTTTATGAAAATTTAGAGTATAAAAATAATTATTTTTTTATATAATTAATTAGATTATAATCATTTAAATGAAAATGAAATTTTTTACTAAAAACTATAATTTTCTAAAATACAGTTTATTCACAATTTACACATATAACATAAAATAAACTTTTACCACATTTTGAAATTAATTTAAAATAATAACTTCATTTTTGAAATAATAAAATCAAAATTAAATTTGAGTGATTTTTTTGGATATTTTCTGGAATGTTTCAGTTTTTGATGAATAATGAAAAATACATAATTTAATTAAAAACTATCATTTTATTTTACTAATTTGTATCACTAAATTTTATTTCAAATTATTTTTAATGTAATGTTATATCAAAAAAAATTAATTAATTCAATTTAATTAAATGTAATCACTTTCTTGTTGAATTTTGATCTACAAATATTGTAAAATTTGAATATTTTCTCTTTAGAACTTTATTTCTCATCGTGTTTTTAGGATTAACATTATATTAAAATTTCTCACTTATGGGAAAATAATTTTTAAAAATGGATTCAATATTTTGGTTCATCATAATTTATTATTTCTTATATGTACAGCATAGTTGTTGAACAAAATGAATAGTGAAAACAATAAATAGTGAATTTTTATAGTGAAGGTAAAAGTTGATTTTCTGGAGGTTAAACATTGAAGAGAAGTATAGCACCCCGGATTTCAAGTAAGTAACCCTATATTATGTATTTTATGTATAAATATTGTATGGGTGAATTTTGTGTGGATTTAGAAGATGTTTGGAATGTTTTGGGGATTTTCTAAGGGTACACTATTGGTGCATGACTTATTAAAAACCATGCAACCCCTATATGAAACTATGAACATGGAGACAAGGGATGAGGGGAAGGTGCAGGGGATGGCGCACAGTTTACCCAAACCATATAAAAACCTAGGAGAAACCATTAAACATGAGAAAGTGGGATTATTAATGATTGGTTCATGGTTTAGAAACCTTGAAATCCTATCGTGTGAGGTTCCTTCTTCAGATAGAAGTTGGTAAATGGTTTCTGCATGGTTTTCTTAACCATGAAACTAACCATGAACATCGTAAAAAACAAAATCCAAACAGGTGGATCTAGTTCAGGTTTTTGTTTTAACCCCTCTTTATCCGCAAAAAGAGCCTAACTCAAGATTTCATCCTCCTAAAGCCTAAGGAGGCTTCTACCATCAATCTAAAAGAAATATAAATGCTTATCATGGTGATTTGATGCTAGATTAAAATGGTAAGTCATTTTCATTGTATTTTTCCTTGGTTTTTAATATAAATAACTCTCCCTATCTCTATATGTGTTATATATACATCTATTATAGACAATTCTAATATAGTTTATCCCTAATATGGGTAGATTTGTTTTTTTATTAGGGTATAAGATCTAAGATGGGTTATTTTAGTTAAGAATTTATTATGTGGAAATTTTTCATATTGTTCTTCATTTTCTCTATAAAACTTTAAGTATGTGGATTCACTCTCAAATCCTCTATTTATAACATGATGTATTAGTTTTAAATTGGATAAATTTTTTAATTTTGGTTATGAAATTTTTGAGAAAGGCATGGTTAAACCCTATTTTACGATGGTTTTTTGGATTTGGTAGTTTTATGGAAATTGGTTGTGCATGTGTTTTGGTTGAATGATTTTAAATTGTTGATTTAAAAATTTATTTTTTGTAATTAAGGTAAATGGTTTAATAGAAATGTTTTACCAAAAGGATGGTTTCATTAAATTGAATTGGAATAGTTTGTCAAAATTATTTTCAATAAAATAAATGTTTCATTGAAATGATTGAAGTGGTTGTTTTGGAATTACTTTTTAGCAAAATGGTTTTCTGCGTTCATGTGAATTTGATATAGATAAGGGTAAGAATTCTCTACTATCATCAGTGGGATAGATAAGGGTCAGGGATTTCCTCCTTCAAAATGATTCATTAAGTGACATATTGGGGAAATGATGAATCACCACCATCAATTATAGGTACTTCCGTATTTCATGAATAGATGGATGTGTGTATATGTTTAATGTAATGGTTATATCAAAATGGATATTTTTAATTTGTTTTAAATTATTTTTTGGTTACATTCTTCAGAAAACTGGTTTTTTTGGAAACATATTTCGATATGGAAATTATTTTATAGTCTAATATAACCTGTTTTAAAGTGGTTTATATAAATTTTTTTATTTAAATTTTTTAACTAGAGATATCCTAGTATTAGGAGTAGGTAATTTATCTGGGAAAATCCTAATGAGTTTTAGTACTCACCACTGCTTTAGAACATTTGTGCTTGGGCAGATATCTTTTTCCAAGACATGGGAAAAGGTAAGGTATCACACTTATCTATTGGTGTTTAGTGACACTTGAGATGTTCTTATGAGTTGTATTATAGAGCAATTAGTGGCTGAGATTTTTATTTGGAGTCTTTGGGATTCGTTGAATATATCTTCCACTATTCTTTTGGAGGTTTTGTAGTTTTTTTCTCTACTCTTTTGAAGTAGGTTTTGATATAAATGATATTTTGAGTATTCTTACAATATTACCAAGAATAGTTAAGTGGTTGATAATGTTATTAAATGATTGGTTTAGTCATTTATAGTCTAGCGATGTTTTCTCCCATTAGTTATTGAATCCCTAGGAATTTATTTCCAGCCTTTAGCATCTTGGGTATGTCGTTTAAGGAAAAGTAATATCCTATCACATTCTCAAGACAATGAAGAATGTTGGGATGTTACAAGTTGTATCATTATTGATCCTTCCAAATTAAATTTTCAAATAAGTGGTATCTATCATGGTTCTTACAAATTATCATGTTGAACAAGTGGTATCATTCTTGGTTCATCCAAATTACCCTCTAGAACATGAGGTATTAGCTTTTTTGGTCCCTTCCATCCAACTAGTCATTAGTTCTCTAGGTCTTGGAATTTACAATAATTCTGGTCTATTCATTTGGTTCAGTTGGTAGAATATAGTAGAATTTTTTGGGCATGAAATATAGAGCATAAAAATACATATCTATCCTTTTTATACAGAACGTCAAGTTACCAGGGAGTTGGGGTACTAAAGTGTTTTGGATACACTTATAAGAATTAAAATCTCATTATCATGGGTTTATCCAATGAGACGAGCATGACATGCATCAAAGGAATGAATTCACACTGTGAGTGTATACTTAATTTTGAGTAATGATATATTTCTCCATGTAATGTATTTTTTTGAATAATGTCGAAATTGTTTTCAAATGCATGATTTTTAAAGTATAATGATTATGTTATTTGGAAATGGATTTCCTTAAAAATTATTCCAGATTTTTTTTTTCAAAAATGGTTAAATGTGGATAATGATGAATTTTGGAAGGAATTGTTATTATAGATGATGTGATAGAATTTTAGTTGGTAAGACTCTAGTTTATAGAGAGTGAGACTTATGGAATTTTTTATTTGATTAGAAAATAGCACCATGTAAGCATCGTAGGAACTAACAAGACAAATATGCTAAGAATGTAGTTTCACATAACCCATATATGTGAAAATAACTAGTTCATAGTATGATAAAATAGTTTTAGTTTATGCACCCAAGGGAACATGAGGGATTAACCCAAGGAAATTGGATCATTCTGTCTAATTCTAGAAAAAGAATCCACCCATTTTTTGTTGATTCTAAACTAGAGAAGGAATAGGTGTGGTTTAATAGAATAAAATGGATATTTGATTTCATTAGAACACTTTTAGAGATAAAAGTGAAGGTGGATAAATATATTCTACATGATATTGAATGCTAATGGTGGTATTTAGTAGTTCAGGATAAATTGGATCAAGGCCTATTCTGGGAGGATTTTAGGGAAATTTTCCACAAACAATTCTATCCTAATAAGTTAATAATTCATATAACCACACAATTATTCAACATAAAGATGGAAAATTTATCTATCATGGAGGACATGTCTAATTTAATGAATTTAGTGGACTTTTCGCTTGATTTTTCTCCTAATTCTTCTTTGAAGTAATGAATCATTAAATCGGGGCTGAGGGAGGAGATTCGATCAATGATTATTGTACTCTGTATAATAGACTATACTAAGAATTTTATTAGAGTTATAGAGGTATAAATTGTTATATTAAGAACTATTAGATGAGGAATTATGTTGATAACAACTGTAACTAATGGGAGATCTAATTATATGAGCAAGAGGAAGAGGGGCTCATATTTTCAAGGCAGGAGCATTGTTTGAATCAGACGAATGGATCTGTGAATCATCATCCAAAACCAAATAGCTATATTGGATGTTTTCAACTTGCTTCCTCCAAACAGATAATGAAATAGTGTATGGAACCACATATTTCATTCTATAACTACATTCATATGGGGAATATTTAGTGAAATTGTAACAATACTCCAAGGTCGGGTGTTCGGGACACTAGTCAGGTGCCACGAGCATTATATAAATTGATAAGATGATTCCAAAAGAATAAATGTCATCCATTGAATTGAGTAATAAATATTGATTTTAGTAATACCATGAATCTTTATCAAGGGTAGTCTCAACAAGGCAATAAGTAATAATGTGTGGTGAATAAGCCAATATTTGGAGTAGAGTATGTTATTGGGGATTATCAGCCCGGACCATCTATGGTGCAGGGTATGATTCATTTGAATTCTACCCTTTTGAAATCATTGTTTAATACAGTTTCATCCCATTCTTTTATTGATTCATCTTATATTGATTTTTTTGATTGTAAAAGTTTAGATGATGCCTTCTATATTGAAACCTCAAACTCCTCTTGGTCAAAGAGAATGTCAGGGCTCTATAAGTAGATCATGTTTTATAATTGTTGATGGATCTGAGGTAAAATGGAATATATCTATGATTTAGATGGATATATATGATATAATATTGGGTATGGATTGGTTGAAAATGGTCAATTTTCACATCAATTGTCACACTAGAAGAGTCAGTTTCACAACTGAAGATAAAGTTTTCCATCTATTTTGAGGACACTCAAGTGTAACGAATGATTCAATGGGATTATAAGAACCATTATATCAAATTATCCCATACAAATTTGTTTTTTTTGTCTTTGTTATTGATAGTAGGGATTGATAATAATAGTTTTTTGATATTGGTTGATCAGTTTTGAGATGAGTTTCCAAATATTAATCAAGGTTTCCACCTATGAGAGATGTAGAGTTTATGATTAATATACTTCCAGGGACTAGACATATTTTTCTTCTAACATCTTGGATGACACCAATATAATTAATGGAACTAAAAGTCAATATATAAGAGCTTTAAATCAAATGTTTTATTCATTTGGGCACGTCTCTGTGGGCATCATCGGTCTTGTTTGTCAAAAAGGTGTATCAAATTCTTTGGTTATGTTGGGATTATCATCAGCGTAACCATGTACTTATAAAAACATGGTATCCACTTCGCTGAGTCGATGATCTATTGGATCAATTGAGGGAAACATAGTGGTTCTCCAAAATTTATTTGTGATTAGGATATCACCAATTGTGATATCAGAAGAAGTATATTTCAAAGAAATATTTCATGTGTATAAACATACATTTTTAATATGTGGTAATTAATTTTAGTCTTTTTAATGCACCATCAATCTATATGGAATTGAGAAATTCGATATTTCATAGGTATCTAGATGCATTCATGGTGTTTTTTGTGTATGTTATATGGTTTATTCAAGGACAAGGGTTGGGAAATAACAACACATGGTGATAGTGTTGGTAATCTTGTGGGATCCTCATTTTTATTCCAAATTATAAAAGTACGATTTTTAAAACAAGAAAATGGTTTCTTGGACATGAATACTTAGAATGATTGGTTTTATGGATCCAAAAAAGATATAGGATGTTATTTCTTGGAAACTACCAAAGAATCTCTTCGAGGTACAGTGTTTGCTAAGTCTAGATGGTAATTTCCAAAGATCTGTTCTTAATTTTTCATTTCAAAATTCCCGTATGTGAGATTTGAAAAAAAAATTATATTAAAATTGGACACTAATTCCAATAGTTTTCCCAAGACAACGTGGTTTGCCTTACATCGACACCAATCTTGATATTTTCAAAATCAGAACAACAGTTCATGGTGTATTGTGATGCTTAGGGATCTGGGTATGGGTGTGTTCTCAATAAAGAAGATCATGTTGTTTCTTATCACTCAAGACAGTTACAAGTGAATGAGAAGAATTAACCCACACAAAATCTAGAGTTAGTAATCATAGTCCATGCTTGGAAGACATGGTGTCATTATATCTCTGGTGAGAAATTTAATGTGCTCACAGATTATAATATCTTGAAACATATTTTCTCATATTATGAAACTGAATATGGATGGAGTATCTAAAAATCCTTGACATTGACACGAGGTATACACATGGTAATGGAAATTCAGTGGAAGATGCATTAATAAAAAATTTATATTCATAACTGAAAAAAAACATTTAGATAAGACGTAGTTGATTTCGAACCTATCGGACCTGCACATAGAATGTGATGAATGAGCAGAAGTAACATCTTTCATTCCAGTTTTTTTATATCCTTATTTGGAAGAAATAGTTATGGAAAAAAATAAATAAAATACATAAAGTGTGGTTATGAGTTCCTAGCTCAATTGTGGGGAGAAAATTGAGTGATGGAAATTGGAAGAGAATTTAGTGATGTGGTTAAAGATATGGATGGTTATACTATTGGATTTTTGGGAACAACATATTCATTATTTACACAATTAGAGATGGTTTGTTCAGCATAGAATATTGAAGATTTATAATGCGTTGGACTCATAGTTTTGGTGGGGAAGTATGAAGAGGATATTAGAAGAGTTTTTTTGAGATGCATAACTTGTTAACAAGTTTTGTTGGAGTATCACAAACCAGTTGGTATATCACAGTCTCTACCTATACTTGTTCAGAAATGGGAGAAGATAACTATGGATTTTGTATTAGGTCACCCAATAATAGTTTAGAAACACAGTTTCATATGGGACATAGTGGATCTTCTTGCAAAGTATGTTCATTTCCTCACTATTCATAAATCACATATAGTGGAAGACTTTTTAAAAATCTATATCCAAGAATTTTTAAAGAGACATGGGATACTTGTTTCAATTGTTTCTGGAAGATACCTAAGGTTTACATCTTGTTTTTCTAAATCCTTCATTAATTCCCATGGAATTCAGTTTACTTTGAGTATGGAGTGACATCCTCATAATGAAAGACAATATGAACATATGATATAGATATTGGAAGACAAGTTTTGGGATTGTATAATAGATTTTGGTGGATCATCGAAGAATCATGACCTATTATAGGATTTATCATATAATGAAAGTTATTAGGCATCAATACATATGGCTAATTTAGAATTATTGTATTGGAATAATTGTTGTTCCCCACTTTGTTGGTAGGAAACTAGTGAGAAATCACTAGTTAGACCAAGCCTTGTCCATGAAACAGTTGATTGGATTCAGTTGAGTAGGAAATGGATGGATATGGATCAATGTCTTTAGAAATAACATTCAGATCATCATTAATAGAAATTTTTATTTATGGTGAGAAATCATGTGTTTTTTAGGATACCTCTCAGGCTTGTAAATAGTCATTTTTAAAAGCTAGTAATGTTATCTCTATGATACATTGTCTGTTTTGAGATTCTTGAATTGGTTGGTTAGGTGGTACATTAGTTGGAATTTCCTCCATTGATCAATGATTTTCATAATGTGTTCCATTTGTCTTAGCGAAAAATCATTATCCTGATCATGACCATGTGATTTGATGTTATAATGTTGAACTAGAATCAAATGCTTCATTAGTGCACATGTCAATTCTGATTTTGGATAGGCAAGAAAATTCTAATATGGAAAAACCATCAGTCTAGTGTGGTTTTTCAACAAAAATGTAATGATTTTGGAAGATACAAGGGAACATGAGAAGAAAATGAAAGATAAATGGTAAGAACCCTTTTAGAGAAACAATGTTTTCCTACTCTATAAGGACGTAAATGACAATATTTGGGAGAATATTTCACCCTTAGTTCCAAATAAATTTCCACAATTTTATATATTTTATTTATATGAAGTGATTTGGTGATGTTTGGGAAGGTTTATAAGAATATTTTAAAGTAATGGGGGATTTTATAAGGGATCATGGTTGGTGGATGGTCTGTGAAAACCTTGCAACACTTACATGAAATTATGCACAAAGAGAAAAGTGTTAAGGGGAAGGTGCACGAGCAGGTGCATAATTTCTACAAACCAACCTTCCACCTAGAATAAATTGAGATAATTGAGATAATGAAATTTTTCATGATTGGTGGAAGACTTGGAAACCGATCTAGCTAACTGTGTAAGGTTCCTACTTGAGATAGAAGTTGGTGCACATTTAGCACACAATTTTCCTAACTGTGCAAGGTTTAAAAATTAGATCTAAAAAAGTGCATCTGGGTTGGGTTTATGTATTGACCCTTATTTTCCAAAAAACCTACCATATCATGGAATTCCTTATTCTCAGAGGCTAAGAAGGATTATCCCCTCGATCTGGAGGTGATTTGAAGATTTCTCATGATATGTTGAAGCCAAATCCTCATGATAAGTCATCAATCTTTGTAGTTTTTATTGGTTTTCCATAGATATACATCTCCCTATCTCTCGGTTTTAAATATAAAAATCCATTTTGGACAGACCAAATGTAGTTGATGAAAAATAAAATTACATTTTAATTTTTTGTTATTAGTTGAATAGATCTATGAAGGTTTCATAGTGTTTTGACCTACTACCATAGAAAATTTTATATCATTCTTCATTTTGTCTTTAATACCCAAGGTAGGTTTGTTTTGAGAAAAATGAGTGCATCATATATTATTATAAAATAAAAAAATTACATTATATTAAAAGAAGGTATATTAAAATTTCCCTTTTTGCTGAATAAGTAGATGATCAATAGGGAGTGTTGCAGAATGAGTGAAGGAATATTTGTCAACTCTATTATTTTAAAGATAATAATCAAGATTATTATCTTCAGGAAAGTAATGAGTAATTATGTAGTTCATTGAAAATTACATGGAAATACATTTAGACCACCTCACAGTGAGATTCCATGAAAAATGGATGATACCAAGCATCACAGCTTGCACAAACATAGTCGAGTCAAAATCCAACCAAACCTTATTCCAATTTTATTGTTATCCATGTGGACTACAATAATGAAAGTTGTCATTTTAGCTTCAATGGTGGTGAATTGTACACATGGCCTATATAATCATTCAATTATCTCTCTATTTTGATCCTTGGTTATGATCTCAAATCCCGTTGGGCCAGGATTACCTTTGGAAGATCCTTCTGTGTTGTAATTTATCCAAAAAAATATAGGAATCCAAAACACTTCATGTTAGCAATGAGGGGGAGGGTAGTTACCTAGAACATTGAGTCATCTCAGTACCACTATGTCACTAAAATAATTAGTTCAATATCCTTTGTAAAGATGATTTGTATTCTTAATAGAAAATTTAATTTCTGGGACATCATACTGGTCGATGAATGATGCAAGGTCACATGTTCCTTCATTTCTATGATTACAC
Source organism: Viscum album (assembly GCA_963277665.1). Taxonomy (NCBI): domain Eukaryota; kingdom Viridiplantae; phylum Streptophyta; class Magnoliopsida; order Santalales; family Viscaceae; genus Viscum; species Viscum album. The sequence continues at coordinate 377,406,004 of OY728155.1, read as the reverse complement.
ACCCCTTGCATAAGTTCATCATTTAAAACACATATAATAATATATTAAATGCGTGGACATTTGAAGTTTCAACCCCTATTGAAGTAGGTTTTCAATTCTGTATGAATATAAATGATGGATGTAAAAGATCCTAAATAAGGATTCCCATAAGGATGAATCCATTTCATAGTATTAGATGATATGGTCTAAAACATCGCTATGTTGGTGGCATAAATGACACTTAGAGAAATGTGAAATACCTCTGTATCGCAAGCATGCATCAACTGGAACACAAAAGTATGCAATTCTCTAATGTAGTGAGAAGTTGGATAGCTGCATCCATCGGTTGTTAAAATTTCCAATCCAGGAATTATTACATTGAATCTCATGGGTACAAAATGTTATAGAATATATAATACCATTTGGGGCTTATCCACAAACAAATAAAACCACTTTTGGCATGAAAATAGGGTTTGATATATCCCCTTTTAGATCATTCGAGAGCGAGTCCATATTCCTCAACAAATCTTTGATAGTGATCTTAGGGTTAGTTGGTTGGTTCACATATTTTTTCATGTTCATAAAGTAAGTCCTAATACAGTTATAATATATGAATATGAGATAAGGGATGGAATTCACTATCCATAGAAAATTTCCATATAAATTTTCAGAAAATTTTCTCAAACTAGTCCATATTGAAGATCCATATAATAAAAGTTTCTGAATGTAAGATTCTCCATTAATATGTTTCTATGTATATTTGAAGACATTGAATTGTTATTGACTAGCTTCCATATGAATTGATCTTGGATTTCTTGAATGAATATTTTATGATTTTTGGTGCGTCACCCCCACTAATGTAGGGTTTATATCATTACTTCCAATTAATAGTGACAACTTTTCTCTCTAACATACCACAACTCGAGGTGAAGTTCTTCATCAATGCCTTGATTTTTTAATCAACGAGGTTATCCAAATATACACCATGGTGGATTAAATAATAACAGAGATCAGAACATTCTTGAAAAAACATATTCACCCTACCATTGAGAGAGATTTTCCATTCAATTAGGATAAGGTTCTTCTGATTTGGATCAAAATATGAGTGTAGTATAAATCATTAAGTAATCCACAAAAAAGGGTCCCACCCATGTAATTGAATGGAAGATCACCCCACTGATACAAAAAGTATTGAGAATGTTCCCTCATTGGAATGATGAAATATTTTTTGACTTATATGATGTATTTATCCTAGATAATCTATTTTACAAAGAAAGATTCATAGGGAAATAGGGATTTGGTGATGTTATTAATGTTTTTCCTGTCTCCTTTGGTAAACCGAAAAACATCGTCAGCTAGAAACATATGAAAGAATTTGGAGGTACCTTTAGTAGGTCAAGCCTATTTTTTAACCATGTTAATAAATATCATACCAATCTAATATTTAGAAATGGAAAACTTATCATGGGGAGGGGGTCACCTTGCCTAAGACCACTTGAGTAAGTAAAACAAACATCTGGTGATCCATTGATGATAATTGATATTTGATCAAAGATAAGATGTGATTTGATAAAAGGGATGAATTTTATGTTTAATATAATGTAGTGAAACACATTACAATTTAAGTTCCAATCCATTGTGTCAAATAATTTTTTGATGTCCAGTTTGAGAGAAATGTTTCCCCCAGATTTTCATCTTAAGAAAATTCACTCATTCTGAGGTAGTCATCAAACAGTCATTAATATTCATTCCCTTAATGAAGATGAATTGTTTTTATAAAAAAAATTATATTCTTGAAATCATGTTGGATAGAATTTTAGTTACCAAATTATTCATGGTATTGACCAATGCCATTGGACTGAATTGGATAATTTCACTAGCATTTTGAACATTTGATATAAGTGTCAGAAAATGAGCATTATTTCCTTCCACAATAGTCTCACTCTTGAATAATTACAAAAGCAAATTGAAACCATCATGCTTAATGATTTCCCAAAACACAAGAAATAAGCAGTTGGTAAATCTATATACATAAGGGGAACTCCCTCTGTTGAGACAAAACACAACATCATTAATTTAAATTTATATTGGGTAAGTCATAAACATAAGATTATTTTCCTCTTTTATGAGTTTAAGAATGATACCTATAATGAGAGATGTATTTTTGGATGGATAATTGAAAAAGACTCATATAGTAGGAAACAATGTGCTTGGACAAGGATTTTTATTCATCAATAATTTGATCTCCAACCGTCTGAAGAGAAAGATTTGGGTTTCACCTTCTAGTTCCTTATAGGTCGTTGAAAAATTTAGTATTTATATCCCCTTTACTATTCCATTTGTATTTGAGGATACCCCTTTGAATTTTGCCTTTAATTTTCAGATGATTATGGAGGTTGGTAAGCAATTGATTTTCTTGATTTAGGTTCCCATGGAATCTATTTTTACTGATGGACTCTTACAGATAGTGTAGGTAACATTTGAGGGATTAAATGGATTTTTCAAAAGATATAAATACTTTATTTCACTATTCCTTCAAAATCAATTTTAGGAGTTTAATATTTGTGATAGATTCTATAGGGTTATTATTTCTATCAAAATATTACCATGTTTCTGAAGCCATTATAACGAATTCTTATTAGGAATTTCATGCATTGATGAATCTGAATGGATGAGGATTACCTCATTCTTTATCAAGGAAGTTCACAATAATGGTATGATAGTCAGAATTTTGTTTGGAATGGGTGAAAGATGATAACGATATCCAGTAATAATGAGAGATATTGTTGAAAAATAAACTATCAAATCTATTAGCCTTTATGTCATTGAGGTGTTTTTTATACCTAGTGAAATTTTCCCCAACATGATTAATCTTAGAAAGATTTTGTGTCTTAAATACATTCCATAAATTCATTGATAGATATGAAATTCAAATATAATAAATTTTTTTCATACATTTATATGATATATTTGAAGTCACCAATTGAAATATATAAGTCTTCTGTTATTCTGGAAGGATGCTTCAATTGAGAACAAAGACTTATCCTATCATCATATGTGTTCAAAGAACAAATAAAATAGAAAAATATTGTATTTAAATCATATTAGAGGTGATTTTTTATATATTTCTCATCTATAAAAATCATAACAGCATCAACCACATACTTGTGAACAAAAATCCAAAGTCTATTAGTGTTATTACTTATCTGAATTTTTTCATGTAAGAAACAACCTTATCATAAAAAAGGATTATCCTTATTAAGGAGGGTTTTATTATGCTCAAAGATTACAATCATTTTAATCTTTTAATTTCCTACCATATTCCAAAGGGAACTCACTAATTCTGGGTTGTCTATTCCCTAACAGATCCAAAATAAAATCCTCATTTTAAACCATATTTTTGAGAACAACCCCCTATCTTTTCTTCAGAGAAATTTTCCTATCAGATCTCATAGATGGTTCATATTTTTTTGATCAAAAAGTATTCATTATGAGTTTTCTAGTATTAGAAAGTCTATATTTCTAATAGGAATCTTTTTTTACCTACTATTTACTTACAGTGGCCATGGATGAGTCCTGAAAATTTTGCACATGGACAATATAAACTACTGCTCAAGATCTTCTTCATGGTGGATTCCATAAAAATATTCTATATATTTCTACTGATATAAATGTATATCGATATATATTTTCCTATAAATGATGTATATAAATATAATATTAGGTCTTAATGTGTTTTCCTGATAAAAAATTTTAGAGGAATGTTCTAGAAAGTAATCATCATCCCTCTTTAATGGGTGACATTTATAATTTTCAAACTAGCTTCCTATTAATTTTCAGAAAAAATGGGGGTGGAGGATTTTCTTCAAAAATTTATTCCCATTTAGTTCTAGTTCTAATGCTTCCATTGGATTGAAAAGACACCACACATATTCCAAATTCTCGGGCAAAACTTTTCTTCCCTTTTTAATCTTTTTTCCATTCCATTTCATTTGGTCTTGTCTTAGGTTACTTGTGCATAAGTTTGAACTTATTTATTGAATGTCCATCATTTTTAAGTACTCACAATATGGGGGAATTTGTTTGACTTCAATATTGATATCAAACTCATGCTCATTTTAAATGATGGATATTTGGTCTGGTGTTGGATTTTCCATGTTGATATCAATTAGACTCTTGCATAGAGGCCGATAACATGGTTTATTGTATGTTGATCAACTTTCAAGGGCATACCAATACCAACTGCTAATTAATTCATAATATTAGGGTAAAAATTACCCATGGTAGTCCATACATCCTATCCCATACCTATGAATTTGAGTGTATTTTATTAAAGGGGATGATGTTTACATACCATTCCAAAATTTCTTGGTATCCAAGATTAAGTTTAACATTGCTGAATATTTATTTACATTGAAGTCTTCCTTGCATTCCAATATTATGTGTAAATATACCTTCCCAATTGGGATCAATCTTCACATTGAAAAATTGCAGCAATGATAAATTTTAATCTTCATATCCACATATGATTAGGGGGTTTCACCTTTCATTTAAGAAACATGGTGATGTATAGAATATTTAGAGAGAGAGATCCTTTTTTTATAATGATATTGGATCAGAAACCATTAATATCACACCAGTAAAAGATTTTTTGAGGATCTTAGGTCTGTTATATTCCTTTGAAGATGTTATGGAACAACAAATTGCTTCAATGAATGAAATTACATTGTGATGTACATTCACCATATTGTTATCCTTCATGTATCCTAGGATGAGTTTTTTTTCATTGTTAATCCTTGAATATTCTATTGGTAGACCAATACCATTCTAAATCGGGGCATATGAGAATAGATTGAGGCCCCACAGATGTTTTAGTGTTAAAGAATCATTATGATTTGGTAGGGGAGAGATCTCCACATTTTCCATCATCTTCCCTAAGGTAGGTGGCTTCAGTCATAACACCTATATTTATACCATGAAGGATTGGATTCAAATTTGTTAAATTACTTAATTTTTCTTGTGAAAATTGTGTTCAAACAATTGTTAAAACACTATTTTATTATGATGGTGTGAGGATTTGGTGGTTTGTGGAAATTGGTTGTGCAAGTGCTTGGTTTACTTGATTTAAAAATGTAGATTTCTTAGAATTGTGGTAAATGGTTTAATATAACTATTTCCAAAAAAATATTGATTTAATTAAATTGAATTGGAATTGTTTTCTGGATATTTTTTCAATTAAATAATTTTTTTTGAAATTTTTGAACTATGTGTTTTGGCATTTTGGTTTTGTGTGCTCATCTGCATTAGGGGTGGATAAGGGTATGGAATCCCCCATCATTAGTTGGTTGGAAAAGGGTTAGGTCTCACCATCAAAAAAAATGTTCCCTATGTAACGACTTATTGAAATGATGTCTCACCACTAGTGACTATAAGAAGGTCCAGAATTCATGCATTGTTTGATGTGAGGATATGTGTAATGGAATGGTTATTCCAAAAATGAACATGTGAAATGGTTTTAATATATTTTCGTGTTACTTTCCCTAGAAAAATGTATTTTGTTGGAAAATATTTTGAAATTGAAATTGTTTTATAGTATGCTATAAACTATTTTAATGTTTTTTATAGAATTTGTTTCAAATAAATGTTATAAAATTTTATATCCTAACTGTATAAAAAATTGAGACATTTGGGGAAAGCCAATAATGTTTTATTACTCCCCCCTAATTTTTCATTTTAGTGCTTTTGTATATATCATTTATTGGGACAGGGTAAAATGTAAATTATCACACTTCTCTAGTGGTTCTTAGTGAATGTTGAATAGTTTTGTAGATATAGACCATAGAGCTCTTGGTGCTTGGGAGATTCATTTAGAGTCTTTGGGTTTCGTTGGATATCTCTTCTTATATTCAATTGAATGATTTTTGTCTTCCAATGTGTACTCATTTTAGTTGGTTTTGATATAAATAAAATGTAGAGTTGACATTCATTTTTATCTCACATCATGTAGTGGTTTATTTTCTGATGGAATGTTTTGTTTGGTGACTTATATTCAAGGGGAAATTATCCCCCAAATGTTAATTAATCCCTTGGAGTTTATTTCTACACATTGGTATCTTTGTAATGTCTCTTAATTCCAATTAATATCCAACCACATTATAAAGAAAATGAGGAGGGTAATTATGTTACCATAAGGGTTTAAGATAACCTACCAATGTGTAAACTACCCATTTCATATATTTATTTTCTCATTACCTATTCTGGGGTCAAGAATGGTCCATTTTGGAGTCTTGTGTCAAAATAAAAACATGGTTATTCTTGAATCATTTCGAAAAATTACATGCGTGATAGTCACCTCAAAAAAACAATGTAATAACCTACCCTCTCTTCATCACACTATCAAAAAAATTGATAGGCAAATCCCGATTAAAATCAGTTACCACATTCTCTCCCATAATCCTCTAATTTTTATTTTGAGAATAAATAAAATGTTGGACTCCTCATGTGTTAATCATGTTTTAATAATCACAAATGTCATTTATGTTAATTAATCTTGATCTTCAGTGCACATCTTACTAATGCTCTTCAAACTCAACAATAGGTGCATATCATGTTTTTATAATAACAGATCTTATGGATGTTAATTACTCTTTACATGTTTTATGCATAATTACAATTCTATTATATATTATCTCTAATGATTAACCGTAACCCATATTCTTCATATCACTGTCTTAGTCCAAATATAGATATTCATCTAAGTATGGACTCACTGTCACCCAGACACCATGAAGGACTCACCGTGACCAGACACCGTAACCACTCACCGTAACCCAGACACTGTGAAGGACTCACCATGACCAGACACTGTGACCAGACACCGTAACCAGACACCGTGACCAGACACCGTGAAGGACTCACAGTGACCAGACACCGTGACCAGACACCGTGAAGGACTCACCGTGACCAGACACCGTGACCAGAAATCATAACCTGACACCATGACAAGACACCGTGAAGGACTCACCGTGACCAGACACCGTGAAGAATACACTGTTTCCATGATCACTGTGACACCGTTTCTTAAGATTTTGTGAATATTATTTTAAATAATGCTAACGGTCATATTTTTTGTTTTTAATGCAATTAATGTTGTTTAATGCTAGTTGTTGGCTTGACAGGAAACCGTATCCCGTACCTATGAAAAGGGAATCATTCCTACTGCCCGAACCCGTGGAATATAAAGAAGATTGAGCTGCATTAGAGAACGCGCGCGCTTGACACGTCTCGACACATATACTACAATACATGCGAGCTCTGTACTGAACAAAAGAACAATCTGGAGCACAACTTTGAAGAACACATTGCACGATTCTCAAAGAAGTTCCATACATGCAATCCTACATTTCTGAAGAACACATGACGAATCAAGAGACTGTAGAAGACAAGCTGAACTACGAAACTCAATTTTTTCAACAGAAAAACTAGAGAAGGACTCAGAAGAACTCCTGCTGAATCCATCAAGTCCCAAGATATATTGACAATCACTAGATCATTATAAACTCTTATCTATATTCTCTACGTGATTTATTTACTAAATTTCGAGCAGTGTGGTGTACTCTGTATTTTTTATACACACACTGTCTCCTGCACTGAACTGGAGGATATCAAAATCCTCACTCCAAATCTCTTATCACTTGTTTACCCAGGTCAACTGTGGAAGAGGTCCTTGTGTGGCCTGGTATTTTCTTTGTTTCTCACATAGAACAGTGGTAGAGGTCCCTGTGTGGCTTGGAAAGTTTTGTAAACTGTTGTTAACCCCGATCCAGGGTGTGGATCAAATTTATATAAATTTGAGAGGACTAAGTCTCGGCTTGAGACTGAACCTCTTGTTATATCTGTTGTGCCTCTTTTATTTAATTTTAATGTATACTACATATATTATATTTATTCCGCTTCTATTACTTTAAAATAATAAATTATTTTGAAGCTACTTTGATAGTTAAATTAGCAAGTGTTTACACTTATTATAAATCAGTATATTAGTTTCAAAAGTTAGTTTCATCTTGTGGTTAAACTAACTGAGACTTAATCAATCTTTGAGAAGATAAGTGAACATTTTCAATCTGTATAAATTCACTAACTTATTTTATAAATTGGGGGATTTTAACTAGACAATGTTTTAACAGAAATTTTAATTGGAACTCAATTCACCCCCCTGTTGAGTATCCACTCCGACCAACATTTGGTATCAAAGGTTGTTTAAATATTTTCTAAAGTACTCTGTTTTTTAACTGTGATTTTAGTTGCATCTCTAAAGATCTTAAATTATTGTTAGTTCTAAATTTTTTCTCTTTAAATTATCTTTCTAAAATCTAGTTATGGATAATAGACTAGAGGGTGCTGCTACTAACATGCCACCTTTCTTCAATGGTACCAACTATGCCCATTGGAAGCTTAAAATGAAAATTCATTTAGAAAGCATAGGGTTTGATATATGGACTGCCATAGAATCAGAATATAAACTTCCCACTACTACTAGATCCACTTGGGATGAACCTACAAAGACTGGTTACAATAATAATTGTAAAGCCATGAATGCCATGTACTGTGCTTTAGGAGATGAAGAGTTTAACAGAAAATCTGCTTGTAAAACTGCTTTTGAAATTTGGGATACCTTAGCTGTTTCTCATGAAGGAACAACCAATGTTAAGGAAATGAAATTAAATATTTATACTATTAAATATGATAATTTTAAAATGAAAACTGATGAACCTATTTCTGACATGTATCTCAGGTTTAATGAGATAGTCAATACAATGAATTCACTTGGAAAGTTGTTCCAGCAAAGGAAGAAATTATGAGAATCTTGAGATGTTTACCAGACAGATGGAGAGGCACATCTGTTTCAATCAGAGAGTCATGTGACATTGCTTCTATACCTATTAAAGAACTCATTGGTAAGACTATTATGTATGAGGAAGAAATCAAGGTAAACAAAGAAGAAGAAGAAGAACCTAGAAGAAATTCTGTTGCTTTCAAATATTCAACTTCAAAGGACAAGGATAAGGAGAAACTTCACGCTATAAACGAGAGTTCAAGATGTGAAGACAATGAATGTGCTTCTGATAGTGATGCTGAAATGGATCACATTGCTAGAAGGTTTAAGAAGGTCTATATGAAGAAGAATTTTTTCAGAAAATCAAATTACAAAGGAAAGTATGACAATAAGGAATATTGGACGAAGGATTGGAAAAATCCAGATAAAAGTAATGAAGTTGTCTGCTATGAGTGAAAAAGGAAAGGACATATTAAAGAAGACTGCCCAATGCTCAAATTCAAGAAGAAATATGATTAATAGGACAGTAATTACAAAAAGGCTATGAATTCTACTTGGAGCGCTTCTGAGGATAGCTCCACTGAATTTGAAGTCTCTGAAATTGAACACAGAAATAAGGAAAACATGTGTTTTATGAAAAACACTTCTGAGGTAACAGCTGAAACTCCGGCTTTAAATTCTTATTATTCTGGAGATGATATTGACTCCGATAACATGTCAAAATATGAACTATTTGAATATTGTGATATGTTAGAAGAAACCTGTAATGAGCTGAAATACAAATACAGAGGTTTAAAGAAACAGTATGCTTTAACTGTTAAACATATATCTGATCTTGATATTGAAATGGAAAAGAATGCTCAGTTACTTAAAGAAAAAATTGAACTGAAATTATCTAATGAGAAACTCAGAAAGGATTTAGAGAAATTCACAAATTAAAATGATACATTAACTCAAATTCTAGGAAAGCAATTTGAACCAAAATACACTACTAGAATAGGCTACAAACCTGGACAGAGACAGTTTACTAAGAATATATTTATTCCTAAATTTGGACAGAATGCTTCTAATTCTAATTCTGGAAATTTATATGCTTAAACTAGTTATATTCATAGTCATGGATCTAATAAAGTTTATCATTCAAAGTCTATTGATTCTACAACATTCATGAGACCCATAAGGCAAATTTGGGTACTGAAAGCTTTGATTTCTATCCTGTTTGGACCCAAGAAGATCTGGGTACCAAAATCATTTCCTATCTAATTCTGTTTTGTAGGAAACCTGCTTAAAGAGCCCCGGTAGGAAGACCTGGTACTTGGACAGTGGATGTTCAAGACATATGTCTGGAGAATTCTCATGCTTTAAAATCTTAGTCATAGTTGATGGAGGTTTTGTCACCTTTGGTGATAATTCTAAAGGGAAAATCATCGGCTTAGGCCAGATTGGTAACACTGACTCAATATTAATTTCTAAAGTCTTATTTGTTGATGGACTTAAATATAATCTATTAAGTATTTCTCAATTATGTGATGATGGTTTTAATCTTAAATATGAAAATGATTTGTGCAATCTTTTTAATTCTAAACATGCTTTAGTATTTTCTATCCTTTGAAATGAAATTGTTTATGCTGTTGATTTAAATTCTTTAGCTAAGCAGAATATTACTTGTTTAAATTCTTTTCATAAAGAGTCGTGGCTTTGGCACAGAAGATTAGGACACTGAAATATACACTCGCTTAGAAAACTAACTAGGAAGAACTTAGTTATAGACCTACCCAAACTTGATTTTCCAAATGATAAAGTTTGTCATCCCTATCAAAAGGGAAAGAAACATGAAGTTTCTTTCAAATCAAAGAAAGAAGTGTCCACTTGTCAACCTCTCAAGTTGGTTCACATGGATTTATTTGGACCATCTAGAGTTTCTAGCTTAAATTGGAAGCAATATGTCTATTTCATAGTAGATGACTTTTCTAGATATACTTGGGTATATTTTCTAGCTCATAAAAGTGAAGCTTGTTCTTTCTTTGTTAAATACTCCAAATCTGTAGAAAACCTTAGTGGACTTAAGATTAAAACTCTGAGAAATGATCGTGGCCGTGAATTTGAGAATCATGAATTTGAATCTTACTGCTCTCACAATGGGTATAGTTGCAATTTCTCTGCCCCTAGGACACCCCAGAAAAATGGTGTAGTAGAAAGAAGGAATAGAACTCTACAAGAAATTGCTAGAACTATGCTTAATGAGAATGGCCTACCTATTTATTTTTGGCCTGAAGCTATAAATACAGCTTGTTATGTTATCAATAGAGTCTTAATCAGACCTGTTCTTAAAAGGACCCCTTATGAGTTGGAGAACCATAGGAAACCTAAAGTTAACTACTTCAAATTCTTTGGCTGCAAAGTCTTTATTCTTAATACTAAAGAAAATATCGACAAATTTGCGTCCAAGAGTGATGAAGGAATTTTCCTAGGTTACTCTATCTCTAGTAAAGCCTATAGAGTTTTCAATAAGAGAACCAAGTGTGTGGAAGAATCTATTCACATCAAGTTTGATGAAACTGATCCACATGAGCCTAAAAACTCTCTTGAAAATCTCGAAGATGATCTCTCTATTTTGAACCTTAATGATAAAGACAGCGGACTTATAGTTAAAACGTCTAGTTCTGGAAATTTTCCAGAACCTGCTTTTGTTGATTCCCAACCTGTTGATGAACCTGAAATTTCTTGCCCTACCTTTACTAGATCAACTATAATTCTGAAGAATCATCCTTTAGATGTTGTTGTAGGAAATCTTGATAGAGGGACACAGACTAGAGCTTCTCTTAGAAATCAGGTTGAACATCATGCCTTCTTGTCAAAGCTTGAACCTAAAAACATTTACGATGCTATTAATGATGAATTTTGGGTAATTGCTAAGCAAGAAGAACTCAATTAGTTTGAAAGAAATAACGTTTGGAATCTTGTTGAAAGACCTAAGGAAACTTTCACAATAGTCACAAAATGGGTGTTTAGAAACAAAGTAGATGAATCCGGAAACATAGTTAGAAATAAAGCTAGACTAGTTGCACAAGGCTATAGTCAAGAAGAAGGTATTGACTATGAGGAGACTTTTTCTCCAGTAGCCATATTAGAAGCTATTAGGATTTTACATGCTTATGTTGCACATCTAAATTTGAAACTATATAAAATGGATGTCAAGAGTGCATTCTTAAATGGACATATTGCTGAGGATGTTTCTGTTGAACAACCACCTGGTTTTTCAAACCCTCATTTTCCAAATCATATTTTCAAATTATCAAAAGCTTTATATTGTTTAAAGCAAGCTCCAAGAGCTTGGTATGATAGATTAAGTACTTTTATAATTTCTAAAGGTTTTAAAAAAGGAATAGTTGATCCTAATCTTTTTATAAAATGAATTTCTAAAGATGTTTTAGTAGTACAAATTTATGTTGATGATATTATCTTTGGATCTTCTAAAAATTCTTTATGTATTGATTTTTCAAAAAATATGCAAAATGAATTTGAAATGAGTTTAATGGGTGAACTTAAATTCTTTCTTAGTTTTCAAATTTTTCAAAATGATGATGGAATTATTTTAACTCAAATTAAATATACTAGATATCTTTTAAAACGTTTTGGATTGGATAGAAAAAAAAGTAGTGACACTCCCATGAGTACCACCTGTAAGATGGATCTTGATGAAAATGGTAAATATTTTGATCAAACCACTTATAGAGGAATGATTGGAAGTCTACTCTACTTGACTGCTAGTCGTCCTGATATTATGTTTAGTGTGTGTATGTGTGCTCCTTTTCAAGCAAACCCTATAGAGTCACATTTAAATGTTCTAAGGATAATTTTCAAATACCTCAAGAATACTCCCAATTTAGGATTGTTCGGTCCCAAAGGACAATCATTTGAACTAGATAGTAATTCTGATGCTGACTTTGCTGGATGTAAGCTAGATAGAAAAAGCACCTCTGGAACATGTCATCTTTTTGGCAAGTCACTAGTATCATGGTTTAGTAAGAAACAAAATTCTGTTGCATTGTCAACTGCATAAGCTGAATACATAGCTGCTGGAAGTTATTGTGCACAAATTTTGTGGATGAAACACACATTACTAGACTATTGATATCAATTCAGACATGTCTCAATAAATTATGACAACACAAGTGCTATTAATATTTCTAAGAATCCTGTTTCTCATTCTAGGACAAAACATATTGATGTAAGACATCACTTTTTGAGGGATCATTATCAAAAAGGTGATATCACTTTGGAATTCATTGATACTGAATTTCAACTTGCTAATATATTCACTAAACCATTAAATTATGAAATATTATACTACATCATACATTATCTTGGTATGATTAATCATAAATGAATATCTTAGTGTTTCTAAGTTACTGTTTTTATGCTCATGGTCTGACAACTCACTGTCTCACCGTGACTATATAAACTGCTCACTGTTTCACTGTGATGACTATAAACTGTCTCACCATGATGGCTAGTTTTCTGTCTCACCATGAGAAGTATGATAATTTTTATTTTATTTATTTTATTTTTACCCGTATCACGGTAATTTTTATTTCACTGCTATTTGATTTCCCGTGTTTGTGTTTTTATGACGTTTGACATTCCCAAATGATAAAACATAAGGGTTTCATTCGACTCCTTACCTGAATTATCTCCTCAACCATATTTTCCCTCTCGCCTGAACCTTTAGTGAATGCCAAGGATGAAGCATCCATCTTCACCCTCATTTGACAAGTGCCACTCTAAGAAACAAAGGAGGATACCGAGGATAGCGCTCGAAGGACCTCTAAACCCAATCCTGGTAAGTCGTACAGTTGTACCTGAAAAAGAGTTTTGCCCTGAATGGTTTCTGTCTCGCAGATCATTAGTTTTGAGAGTTTTAAAAGAACAAGGATGGCATGAATGGTTCACTGGACAGAATAGACCGATTTACCCGAGGATTGTATCTCAATTCTATCAGTATGTGAAGATCTCTTTTGAGTTTGGAGAAAGATTTTTGGTGACCAGCTGGATCGATGGTCATAAGTTCTCTTTCTCTTCAATGCTGTGGTCTGCATGCCTAATAATTCCACATGAAGGAGTGTGTAAAGATTACCAAAGAGACCCTCCTCCAACAACTGACATCTTTGACCTAGAAACCACTTTGGAAAATCTAACTGGAAATAGAACCAAGCGAAGGGCCATAGATGCTGAACTGGATGGAGAGACAAGACTTTTGTTCAAGTTTGTTCAAAATTTGGTTAGTCCAAGAAAAAGAGATTTTGCTGTGATGAAGTATCAGGATGTGTTCTTGATTCACCTATTGAAGAATGGCCAAAAGATCAATCTGTGTAAGTATGTTATCAACCATATCTATGAGCTGATCACGGTAACTTCCAAATCCACCTCTATGTTTTATTCAAGGATGATTTCAGCCATGTTAGTCTCAAAAGGAATTGTTGGACCGAATGAAGAAAAATTAGAGGCCTTTGATTTCTGTATATCCATGCATATCATCATAAGGATGAAGATTAGCTGGAATCCATGGAAAAAGAAATGGGTTGAGGATAGTGATCGACTGTATAAAAAGTTTAATCTTGTTGACTATCCAAGAAGGCCTAAGAACCTAGATGATCCTGTTTTGGAACCAGATGAAGTGGCTGAGTACTCAGAAGAAGACGTACAAGAAGAAGTAACAGCTAAAGTTCCACCTAGAGAAGAATCTATAATATCTCCAATGGAAACAGTTCCTGTTGAAGAGGATAGGGGTGTTATACCTGCTGTTATCCGTGCTGAAATACCTCAAGGAGAGGAAGTTGTTGTTGAAAAGGAACGGAATGAGGATCCTTCACTTGTTCTTCATAAGGAAGAATATAACCCCAATGTTGTAAGGAAACTAGTTTTTCCTGGTTCATAACAGCAAGAAACCTTTGAGGAAGTTTTTGTTGAAGAGACTCTTTTTGTTGAGAAAGAAGCAAGTCGGGAAGCTTATCCAGTGGAATAATCAGTTCCTGAGTTTATTCGATCTGCTGAAGAACGAATGGAAATTTCCTTTCAGCTGGCAAGGCAAGAATTTTCTGAAGAGATTAGGGATGATCCTGTGGATCTTGTCCATGTTCCTGAACCTCAGGAATCTGAAAAGGAAGAACAAGTTGAGGGGGAGGAAACTCGAAATCTTGATATAGTGGAAGCTGGATCTGGTAAAGCTTCTCAACCTTCTGTCACTTTCTCTATACACTCTTGGTATGAGTTTCCAATCTTCTGTGATGTGAATGAGTCACAGCAAGTAACTGCAACTGGAATGGATCTTTCTTCTCTATTTCAACTGATGTCTTTAGATCATTCAGAACCAGAATCAGAGCCCCAACCTCAATTTGGATCAGAATCTGAATCTGAAGATGACTATGACCCTCAACCAGAATCTGAACCTCTACCGTTACCTACATCCTTACCTAAGATTCATTATTTTGTAACCAAATATGATCTGAAATATTTTGGCGAGACTTTGTTAGATGGTTTTGAGAAAATTGTCTCCACTCAACCTCTCCCAGTGACTCAATTAAGTCAAGAGGATGCATCAATTCTCTTGGAAAATATTATCTTGAATATTCAACCAAGGATGATCCGAGAAATTCAAGAAGTCCGAGTAGAGAATAAGTTGCTGAGTGCTGATGTTGCAAATATGAAAAGTATGGTAGTAAGTCTGCAGAATGAGCTATCTATGAGATCAAAGCCTGCTCCTGTTTCTGCCCCTGCACCTTCTACTGTTTCACCTGAGTCTTCTGATTCCCTCCTTGCTAGGGAGATTGTGTCTCAAGTTCATCCTTACCTTCAATATTTCGATGAAAAGATTGGAAAAAGGCACACAAAGATGCTGGAACACATGAGAGAGCTTGTGGAAACTCTAAATAAGATTACAGATGAATACACTGGATGTCTGCAAAAAGATCTGAAATAGCTCAAAGTTCTAACCGAAGCTGTCAAGGCTTCACCTGCTTCTGGTCAAACCTCCACACCTGCTATGGATGATTCTATGCTGAGATCCTTAATTAAGGAAGAATTACAGAATGCCTTCAGTGGCTTGGATATATCCTCTTTGTCAGAAGTAATTAAGAACAGTGATAGAGCATTGGACGTGGTTAGGATCCATTCAAAGATAGCCAATGATGGTCAACAAGAGATCTCCAAGAAAATAGATTTGTATCTTTCCCGGATTTTCTCTAAAAGTGACATGAAAAATCACTTTAGATGTCTTGTGGAAAATCTGAGAATCCCTCCGGTGACTCAAGCTTTTAAAGCTCAATATCCGAATCTTTCAGAGTTCACCAGATTGTTGGACAGATTTCTGGAGAATAAGGGTGATTTTGAAAAGGCTATGCAGTATGGTGTTGAAATCATTACTGATTTCAACAATCATTTGAAGTCGTATCTTCATGTGAAGAGTACTTCTATAGTTGCTCCAGCTGCTGCACCCCTTAGACCTGGACTTCCTGATTTAGCATCTACTACCATGACAGTTAGCCAAGACCTTTCTCAGATCCGGCCAGTCATTCTTGACCAACCTAAGCCTAGATCTTCAACTGCTCCTACTTTGGCTCCATATGATTTTGAAGGTCTACCCTTACCCTCATTTTCTACCTCTTCTATTCCTTCTTCTACTTCAACATCAACTCCTTCTACTGATAAAGGCAAGACAAAAATTTATCCCTAAAGAGTTTACCACCTGTCTTTCTTTTTGATGGGATGCCATTTCTTATTTCCAGTTTTTACTTATCCTATACTTTGTATTATGAATGCTTTGGTTAATGATAATTTCCGAATTTCATTTCCATTTCTCTACTTTTTGATAATCCCAAAAGGGGGAGAAAAACCTCCAAGTATAAGTTCTATAATAGTATTAATGGGGGAGAAAAACTGCAAGTATCTATTCTATAATGTTCTTGCTATGCTAGTATCTTTAATATTTCATATCTTTTATATTATGCCTATATGTGATTTGTGATCATCAAAAAGGGGGAGATTGTTGGACTCCTCATGTGTTAATCATGTTTTAATAATCAAAAATCTCATTACTGTTAATTAATCTTGATCTTCAGTGCACATCTTTCTAATGCTCTTCAAACTCAACAATAGGTGCATATCATGTTTTTATAATAACAAATATTATGGATGTTAATTACTCTTTACATGTTTTATGCATAATTACAATTCACTCATATATTATCTCTAATGATTAACCTTAACCATATTCTGCATATCATTGTCTTAGTCCAAATATAGATATTCGTCTAAGTATGGACTCACCGTGACCCAGACACCGTGAAGGACTCACTATGACCAGACATCGTGACCAGACACCGTAACCACTCACCGTAACCCAGACACCGTGAAGGACTCAACGTGACCAGACACCGTAAAGGACTCACCGTGACAAGACACCGTGACCAGACACCGTGAAGGACTCACCGTGACCAAACACCGTGAAGTACTCACCGTGACAAGACACTGTGACCAGACACCGTAACAAGACACCGTGACCAGACACCGTGAAGGACTCACCGTGACCAGACATCGTGACCAGAAACTGTGAAGAAGATATTGTTTCCATGATCAATGTGACACCGTTTCTTAAGCTTTTGTCAATATTATTTTAAAAAATTCTAATGGTCATATTTTTTGTTTTTAATGCAATTAATGTTATTTAATTCTAGTTGTTGACTTGATAGGAAATAGTATCCCGTATCTATGAGAAGGTAATCATTCCTACTGCCAGAACCCGTGGAATATAAAGAAGACTGACCTGAATTAGAGAACACGTGCGCTTGACACGTCTCAACACATATATTACAATACATGCGAGCTCTGTACTGAACAGAAGAATAATCCGGAGCACAACTATGAAGAACACATTGCACGATTCTCAATGAAGTTCCATACATGCAATCCTACATTTCTGAAGAACACATGACAAATCAAGAGACTGTAGAAGACAAGCTGAACTACGACACTCTGTTTTTCAACAGAAAAACCATAGAAGGACTCAGAAGAACTCATGTTGAATCCAATGAGTCCCGAGCTGCATTGATAATCACTAGAGCTTTCTAAACTCTTATCTATCTTCTCTACGTGATTTATTTATTAACTTTCGAGCAGTGTGGTGTACTTTGTATTTCTTATACACACACTGTCTCCTGCACTGAACTGGAGGATATCAAAATCCTGACTCCAAATCTCTTATCACTTTTTTACCCATTTCAACTATGGAAGAGGTCCTTGTGTGGCCTGGTCTTTCCTTTGTTTCCCACGTAGAACAGTGGTAGAGATCCCTGTGTGGCCTGGACAGTTTTATAAACTATTGTTAACCCCGATCCAGGGTGTGGATCAAATTTATATAAATTTGAGAGGACTAAGTCTCGGCTTGAGACTGAACCTCTTGTTATATCTGTTGTGCATATTTTATTTAAGTTTAATTTATATGACATATATTATATTTATTCCGCTTCTATTACTTTAAAATACAAAATTATTTTGAAGCTACTTTGATAATTAAATTAGCAAGTGTTTACACTTATTGTAAATCAGTAGATTAGTTTCAAAAGTTAGTTTGATCTTGTGGTTAAACTAACTGAGACTTAATCAATCATTGAGAAGCTAAGTGAACATTTACAATCTGTATAAATTCACTACAGTTTAACTTATTTTATAAATAGGGGGATTTTAACGAGACAATGTTTTAACAGAAATTCTAATTGGAGCTCAATTCACCCCCCTCTTGAGTATCCACTCCGACCAACATATAAGTTAGGAAGGGTTTGGGGAAAACCTAATGAGGATACTAAATGAAGAGGTAATGTTATTCAATGTGCATTTTTAGTTTACTTCATCCTCTTTCTCTGTCAATTATTATTAAACCATGATGATATAATAACTTAAGTATCATCCATAAACTAGGATTTTTTTATAATAAGTTCATGAAAAAAACTACCACAAATTCTATCAAATATGTTATGAAATCATCATTTTCTATACAGTGGATTACCCTCTCGTGAACTGATAACAATCATTTTTCTTTTACCACATTTTACAGTTGGGTATGACGATTGAAATATATTACATATATGATACTTATAAAATATATATACCTCTAGAGTCATTATTTCATAAACATATTTTTTAAATTCCATTTCAAAGGGGATACGATAGTGTCACTCATGTGAATGAAGGGCTACAACCCTATGAAGAAATGTGGTTCATTTTGTATTAATGCTTTACATTGAAGGAGATTAAGATAAATTCCATTAATAGATGTCATATAATGACACAGTATTCACATTAATAATATATTTATCATTATGAAATGTTAATATATATATATATATGTCATTTTATTTCTAAAATTTTCTCTCAATGGAAGATGATAAAACCATTAATGTACATGTGGACCGCCGCCTTCACAAAACGACATGACTCTAATATCATCATCAAACCTCATGAAGGATATATATAATATTATTTAATAAAATAAAATATTATTTATTATATTATTTTCATTATATAAAGATAAAATATTACTTACCTCCTTTCTATAATTATTATTGAAAAATGGAAACGTTAATCATGGTTATATATAACATATTATCTTCATGATCATAACGTACTTATTTTATCAAAACAAAATTTCACAATTTGTATTAAAATACTAATTTCTGTATGAATATATTTAATGTCATTACATTTATTCTATAAATTATGTATCTATATAATATGTGCACAAATCTGATCGTTCAATACAAAACAGGCATGAGAAAACATGTTAATCAAAACCCAAAATAATGAAAATAATGAAATATTTTTAATGAATTGCTTATAAGATGTTACAGAAAGATTATATGCAATATTATAAATTTTAATTTGGTTCTGGTATAAGGTAATAACTTTTTTAAATCCACTATATAAAATTCTAAATCATATACAACTAAAGTAAAGTGTGATGTCATGGATTTCATCTCAATTTCATTTCATTGATGCATATTACAATGTTATGAACCATGTTTCTTTTGTACAGCCTATATACTAAACCTCTAAAATATACTATTATGGACAATTCATTAATCATTTCATTTTATGTCTTAATTTGAATTATTTCATCCAAGGGTATTTGACTTAAGGGTTATCATGTGGTGAAGAATTATGTAACTCAATTTCTTTTCATTTTGTTATGTCACATATTTTTCAGATTTGATTAAGTGTGTAATGAATATTTATTTTCATATATTTTATTTACAATTGTTAAATGAAGACTTACACTTGAAAAAATTAATTTGTTTCATTGATAAATTCTCATTTCAACATTACAATCACAATAATAGTTTATTTCACAATCTCATTGTAATCAATATTTTTTGTTCTGAAATATTAGTTCAAGGAAATTGGTTTATAAATCTCTAATAAACCTATTTAATTTGATTCTATTAAATTTATTCCAGATATTTATATGTTATAGTTCAATTTTCCTAATCATTGTTACTTAAAAATTTATAAAATGTTTTAATTAAATCTATCATTATTTATCTCGTCGAAGAGAATTATATTTCCTATGAAAATTGTATTTTATAAAAAAAATTCAAAAATGTTTTCAAATATTTTCTAAATGATTTATTAAATATGTATCAACCAATTTTTACTGTTAATATTTTATTGGAATTTTCTTTCCTTTTTATAGAGAAACACACTTTTCTACCCTTTACAGAGTGTAGATTACACTCTGTCATGAAAATCATTTATTAGAATCCAAATTTTCATATTTACAATTTTATATTTAAATAAATAAATTATTATAATATTTAAATTCATAGTTTTTAAAAGTTATTTTCAATTAAAATGATTCTCAATATGTTTTATATTTTAAATACTATTTTTTAAAAACAATATAATATTTTAAAAAATCATTTTTTTTAAAAAAAATTATGGTATTTCTATTCATCGAATACAAACCCCTTTTACTCACTCAAATAGTGATATTTTTTTGATGCCATAGATATTATTTTTCAGGGTGGGATATGATTATCTTTACCAAGGATAATGTTGAAATTCACTTCCTTATATTATTTTGTAGTCATTAATTTCTACATAAAATATTAACATTACGAAAAAAATTAAACATTTAATTTCCACTAAATCTCCATATTATTTATCATAGATATGATTATTCCTCCAACAGTATCACAAATCATCATGCGGTGTTTTACTTTGAATGTTATTTAAGTGGTTAGGGAAATATTTTTAAATCCTTATCCCTTAATCAATATAGATACTTTATGTTAAGAAATAATAATTCACGAATTAAACGGATTATTTGATATTCGATGAATTCTTTGGACATTTAGTGATTGTTGGGTCCCAGTGTTATTATTCCCCTTAATGAATTTGATGTAATATTAATAAAAACTAGTAAGTTATCATTTTAAATTTTTTTACAAGTAGTTTAAGTTGTCTTATGAAACATCTTTAGGGTAGAGGTGTCATACTCTTTATACATTAAGTCCAATAATTATGAATTTCCGTAATTTATAATTTTTTTATTATTATCCATGATATATTCATTTCAATATTATAATTTTAGGTGTTTAATTATTAAAATATTAATTAAATTTCATGTGTTTTATGTTATTTAGCTTTCCATATTGATTATGCCTTATCTAGTTAATTTAATCATGTTATTGATTAAATATTATTTTTTTCTAGCTATTTAACTTACCAAAGATATTATTATCCATGATATTTTAACATTTATATTATCTATGGATAAAATTACTTTTCAGTTTATTGATTATATAGAATATGGGTTTTGTTAATCATCTTTCTACGTTTATTATACTTATTGATTCGTGACAGATTTTGTTGTACAAAACCCTTACTGAGAATTTGAGATCACTCTTATTTTTTTTTCCTTCTTAGAAATCATGAGGTGTATTTGAAATGATATAAAAGTATTTTCTAGAGGGAATAATGTTATTCATGAATAAATAATATGTTTTATTTTTTTAATTCACGTTTAATATGGAAAATATGTATGTCTCTAGTTTAAGAAGACTACTAAACTAATTTTTCCTTTGGGATGCGATTGATCACATATTTTTTATGTAATAAATAAGACACCATCACTGGGGAACAAGGGTCACAGTCACTACATTTCGTATCAAATATTGTATAGTAGAAACCATGGGAACTAGATTTATGAAAACATAGATTATAGAACATAACCATATGATATACATTGAGAATACGTATTGTAGAACATCATAATGTTTTTTGTACCGAATATATTATGTGTTTTTTATAGAAACACTTCTCTCTATGGATACTACTAGTGGTCATGGTCTAGGAAAAGATGTACCTAGGGGTAATAAGTCTGAAAATGGTGCATCCGACATGACTCAATAATCTCCTGGTGAGAAAGAAAGATCCTCACTTCTCATTCGATTTGACACTCCCAGTGGAATTTCATTGGATAATTCGCATTTTCATTACAATATATAATGCACAATTTTAATATAAAAAGACAATGAATGACTTACTTTAAACCTAATGTGTCTTAGATTGAAAATAATCTTCCTCAACTGAATTGGAAAAACTTTATGTTTAGATGATAAGGGAATAATGAAATGAATTCCCGAGTTAAAATTAATAGAATAAAAGATGGAAATAAATCACATATCTATGATACATTTTATAGTTTTTTGTCTAATGTTCATAGAACCTAGGAATTATCTATGTCATTTCCCACTAGAAAAGGATAATATCTAAACCAAGGAAGGACTTATATTCAAATAAAATGGATGAATTATTTATATATTGGGGTTTAAAAAATAAATTATATAATATTTTTAGAAATGGTATTTTGGTGTAAAAATCATGAAACATCCAATTATTATGTTAAATTTAGAATAATATATTTATTCATTCATGTAAGAGTTTGGGATACGTGTGTTGGTGCCAAAATTTGGGAAGAATGAGAACAAACAAAAGTATTAGGAGTTGCCTCATTAAGTCCATTCGCGGAGCCCCCGGGGCCCCGCAGCTGGAGCCCAGCTCCTCCTTCACGAACTCACCATGGATACAAGAGGATGTATTCTCCGTGAACCCCTTTAATGTTCATGAACCGACTATATATCAAGTAGGTGGGTTGCTCTACAAACCCCTTTTCCATTCGCAAACCCACTGCAGAATAAGAAGGCGGGATGCTTTGTGATCCCTTTTGACGTTCGTGAACCCGCCATAGAGAAAGGAGGTGGATGCTGCATGAAACCCATTGACTTTCGTGAACCCACCACGAAGCAAGGATGTGGGAAGCTCCCAGAATTCCTTTGACATTCTTGAACCTGTTGTGGAGCAAGGATGTGGGAAGCTCTGCGAACCCCTTTGACGTTTGAGAACCCGCCACAGAGCATGCTTTATCTTTGCACTGAGCATGCCCTTCTTTGCAGCGCCTCTTGCATATAAATACTGGGTACCTCATGCACAATGAATGGATCCTCCTACCTTTCTCCTTCCAACCACCCATATCAAAAATCAATTCCTACTATGCGAACCATGATCTTTTCATGGAAATTTTGTATCAGGAGGTGTCTTCCCAGTATTATGAATTCCACCCCTCTTCTAAGAGGGATTCCCTTCGCAAATCCCACATGCCACCACGAAGGAAGGAGATCCCCAAAGGGACTCAGGTCTTTGTAGATCACTTATGATTCATGAATTAACTTTCATGCACATCTGACCCGCATGCTAAGGTTGGGTCACTATGTATCACGAAGCGCATTGCTTCAAACTGATAGGCTTCACATGGCACCCTTGATTAATGAGTCACTGCTCTGTGAATGCCTTTCCACTTCGTGAATCACCTCTCATATGATCGTTTTTCCTATTCCTTTGATTGGAAACTTTAATTGGTAAATAAAACCCTTTCACGAAGCCCCGCAACAATATGGAGCACTAGATCTTCACATTGATTCTATATATGAACCACTTTTCTCTACAAATCCTTCTCCCGTACAACCCTTCTAGTTTGCACGACGCAATTTCAAGGTCCCTTGGGCAGTGATTCCCGTTGCGTTTCTTCTGCACTTGATTCTTCGCAAAGGAACGCAAATGGATATTGAACCTTCATATAGCCACACTAACATGGACCCCTCGGTGGATCACTCCATAACACCCCCACTACGACATTGTTAATGCCTTCCCTTCCTCAACAGTGGGCGGGTATCAGTTATGTAAGTCCTTGGGGTGCGGAGTGAACCTGCCTCTTCTGAGCTGCAGGACGTTATACTTCCAAGCATTTTCATCCTCAGCACATGATGTTCATCTCTGACCTCTCTCCATGCTCCCTACACTGGGTCCCCCCTCCCTTGAACATTCTGCATGCCCACTATTCTCTATGGGAGTGGAATCATTACTCACATGGAATTATATCCTAGTTATTGGAAGCAAGGATAGAGAAACCACCTTGTTGTAAGCCCCTAGCCTTTCTTGCAGGAGGATGTATCCCTAATCCTCATATCTTCTTGCTGGACAATGACAGGAGGGGGGGAAGGGCACCAGAAACCTCCTCTCTTTCGTTCCAAATCCCTCTCTCATTGAGCTTTTTCACCACGCAGGATTCCACCCTAAAGTAAGTCCCAATCTCCAACTCCCTGGGATGCTAACCAAGCATAATCCCATGTTTCCCCTTTGGGCCACTATCCACGCATATACCCCCCCATTCTACTTCCCATGGATGCACCTTTCACGATGTGATCGTCGGGATTTTGCTGACTATTGTTTCTCACACAGAGCATGACTCATGTGGTCTTAGAGTAAGCATCAACCATGAAATTCCCCCTGGGCAGCGTAGAGTGTTAACCACACACCATTCTGAACTATGTGGACATTGATCTTTGCCATGTAATGGTACATAGGAAGCCTCCCCGAGGTTCATTCCCAAAAACTATCGGTTCTGACCCCCTTCATGTCAGTTACCGCCATTCTAAACTATGTTGACATTGATCTATTCCAAGGAAAGGTATGTAGGAATCCTCCCTTAGGTTCAAGCCCAACACCGATCAGTTCTAAACCCCATCATGTTGGTTCCATCCATTCTGAACTATGTGGACTTTGATCATTGCCAAGTCATGGTATGTAGGAAGCCTCTTCGAGGTTCAATCACAACAACTATCGGTTCTGACCCCCCTCATGTCGGTTCCCTCCATTTTGAACTATGTGGACATTGATCCATTCTAAGGAAAGGTACGTAGAAAGCCTCCCCAAAGTTAAATCCCAACAAATATCGGTTGTGACCCCCTTCACGTCGGTTCCTGCCATCCTGAACCACGTGGACTTTGATCCATTCCAAGGCAAGGTACGTATGAATCCTCCCTGATGTTCAAGCCCAAACCCCATTGGTCCCGACCATCTTCATGTTGGTTCAGCAAAACCCATCCTGAACAATGTGGTCGTTGATCCTTCCCATGGAAAGGTACGAAGGAAGCCATCCTGAGGTTCAACCCAACACCCATTGGTCCCGTCCATCTTCATGGTCGTTCACCAAAACCCCTCCTGAACAATGTGGTCTTTGATCCTTGAAAAAGAAAGGTACATAGGAAGCCTCCCTAAGGTTCAATCCCAACACCCATTAGTTCAGACCCCATTCACTTCAGCTCCCACACCATCTTGAACTACAATGACTTTAATCCTTGTCAAGGAATGGTACATAAGAAGCATCCTTGAGGTTCAATCCCACCATCCATTGTTCCGATCACATTTTATGTCGGACCACCATCGTCCCATATAACGTTAAATTACATGCCCCTTTTCATCTTTCACGATGTTAAACTGCATCCACTATCCCATACTACATCGGATTTGATCCTCGTTTCCTACACAGGGTATGTAGGAAGCCTCTATGAGGTTCAACCGCATCTACCGGTAAGCTGTTGTGACCCCATTCAGCCGTAATTCGTTGAATAAATAGACAGTGATCCATATTTAGATGAACTACTTAGACTTTGATTCCCTACCACGAGGATATTTATGAAGACTCTCTAAGGGTCAATCCCCTCACTCATTTCTCATCCTAAACTCTCCCCTGTGCCTAAGTGTTTTATGAAATTCATTCCCCATCATGTAGGTTCTACTTCATTCGGGTCCCATCCATGTGCCCATTTTCACAGGTTGCCTCCTCGAGTGCCCCAACGTCTCACCAAACTATGTTGACATTGATTCCCTGCCATGTGGATACGTAGAAATTATCTTCAAGGCTCATGATCAACATTACCATCATCCTCACGTAAGTTCCATCCCAATCTCCCTCCACTTAATTCAACTCTCCACCATCCATCCTGATTCATACCCGGGCTGCCACATCCCAGTGAGATCATGAAAATTCATCCCCTAGCATTAGTGATCCCTCTTGAGGTTGAAACCATTTGATCCACTCTAGTCAGAGTTCCAATCAGTCTGATCTGTCTTCAATGGATGTTTAATATGCAGCATACCCTGTGTTAAACATGGGAAGCTAATGAAAACCTCAGATACATGCCTATG
Source organism: Viscum album (assembly GCA_963277665.1). Taxonomy (NCBI): domain Eukaryota; kingdom Viridiplantae; phylum Streptophyta; class Magnoliopsida; order Santalales; family Viscaceae; genus Viscum; species Viscum album. The sequence continues at coordinate 377,379,591 of OY728155.1, read as the reverse complement.
TCATATAATTCTCCGCATTCTACATGGGATCCCTCAAGATTCCACGACCTCTATAAGCCCTATAATAAGGGAAAGATACCCAGAAGTGCTAGTGTTATAGTGTCCAGACATTCCATTGATGTCCAACATGAATACGCCCCTGACCGAAGGTTGCTTCCCTGACCAGACCCATTGGAATGTCCTGATAGAAGCAGTGTAATTAACCATCATCCAGGAAGAAATGGCACTAGGAATAGATTCATAAACCATGACATAATCATTATTGGAGACATGGACTATGTGAAGAGTTCTGGGGAGGAATACATAAATGGAAGAACCGACATCCCATCCTCTCATTTAGATCAAGGAGAAAACATTCCGGAATAAGGAAAGGATTCCACCCACCTTTGGAAAGCAAGAATGTGGGGAAAAAATTATGCGTGATCCACTGAAGGATGGGAACACCCCGAGGAAAGTGTTGGAAACAGAATTGGGGAACCCTACATGATGTTATTCTCTTCAATGTGGAGATTAGTAGTGTTTAAGGCATCAATAGATTAGCGTGTCACTAGATCTAATTATCTGGTGTGAGGTCCTGCCAAGAAAATAGTGGGCCTCGCGTGAAACTCATCAGAAGTTGGGGAAATCAAAATGCTGGACATCTTGGTCTACGTTGTTGTCAGCATGGATCCATATTACCTTCAATGGAAGAAAGAATTGATTTGGGGCACTGTTTATCGATTCCATTCCTTTCATCACAAATGGGTTAATCCCTGTTCCTTTTAAGAACCAAGATACTTTATGAATTCGATCACCGCATGTCCACCAATGCATGGGAAGGCGCAATGCCAATGCAACAGTCTCACGCGGCTCCACCTCTATTGCGACAATCTCCACATATACAATCATTGGACTCCCATGCCCCGTCTCCCCGTCTGAATTCATTCAGTGGAGGGTGATCAATGACCTCGTACATCGGTATGAGGAAGAGGGGATTATCCTGACTCGGGATATGGCCAACGAGGATCTGCAGGCGTATGCACCTAATCACCACTACCACCCCCATGGGCCACTCAGGGAGCCACTACTCCCCACTCCAATGTACAATCGTTTTGGGAGCCTCTCCCTAGAATGCCAAGATGAATCTCTCCCCTATACCGATGAGGTAGGGGTTATTTGGGCTGGCCCCATTAGGATTATATTTCAGGGGGCCCCAAGGAGGTCTCCCACTGCACCACACTGGCACTGCCATCTAGTCCCACAAGTTAAGAATTGGGTATGCCATGTGCCTACACTGTTGTCCCTAGTCTGGTTGACCTAACACCAGCGTCCGACATATGCCAAAGAGGACTCTCTCCAAGGGGAATCAACGCCTGCAACTACTATGGCTCAGTCCACCACTGATGTATATCATCAAACTCATGTGTATGTTGATCAGGTGTACTTGTATACCCATCCTGGATCGATTCCCCAACCACCCCACAGGTAGGCTGGGTCGACTCTCTCAGCCACCGGCGCAGATAGTGGCCGCCGCCAGTATGGAGGTCCTCCTTGTACCACCACCATGAAGAACGTGGTCCCTCCCAGCTTCCAATAACTACATGGCGGTCTACCCCATGCCACCTCTAATCTGAAATAGGGACCTCCTCATGGTAGAAATGCCCTGTACGGGAGTCTCTCTCATGATCACTACATTGGGTATGGAGTTGTTCCTCCTGACGAAGTTCGCGAGTGTGTGGATGTTACAGGTTCGTTCAGTCTTCAGTGTGGGTCCCTCCCCATGTTCATACAGCAGCTGGTGAAGGACCTCCATGCCCTAAAAATAAATGTATTGAAGGCCTGATTCACTTCATCATCGCCTAGCACAGAGGTCCTATCGTGTTTTGCTTGACCAGTAAATGGACCTTCCTCACTCTGATGTCACAAGGGGAAACAAGCATGGAGTTCATACCCCTGATCCTATCTACTTAAGTGGAGGTCCTCCTCATTACATCACTTCCCACAGAGGTTCTCCCTATGTCCCCTTTGATATTTTTCCTGGTGCTCCTCGCACCTCGGCCTACTCAAGAGGGAAACCTCTCCACCCCAGCACTAGTACAGGAGAATGTCCTCCTCCGGACAGGAATATACCCTATCTTGAATAACCATCCCAGGGCAGGATGGAATGTCATCACTGCCATAAAAGTAACACTAGGGAGATTCACACAGATAACAAATCGGTTTGCTTCACAGATTTTGAAGCAGACAATGAATCAGTGATGGAACCCTCACCTAGATCATCCAGGTTAAGGGCCTAGGCAGGAATAAGGTGTGTCAGCCTAATACTTCCAGAATGTAAGGTCCATCAGATTCCAACCTCCCTTAGTAGTTATATCCAAGAGGACTAAAATTTGGAAACTCCATAGTGTACAGTCATGAAATCGCCACCATCCTCACCAAAATCACTATCCACCGTGACTATGGATCGTGGAGAGATGATCTGGGGACTAATGGTGGACGAGCAGTAGCATGGTCCACCGCCTGAAATCATAGTCCCCACATCGAAAAAGGCGGTCATCAGCCCATCATAACAGGATTTCATGGATTAGTCACTACACTCTTCAGAGGATAGCTCGAGATGCAGTGGTTTGTCAGCTCACACTCTGTATTCCCCACCGGCCAGCCTACCGTCCCAGCGGTCTATATCAGTACCACTACTAGTTCCCCAGACGTCTCTAGTAGATGAGTGGGGTAATGAAGGGAATTACCTTGAATCTGAGCCCAATATATTATGGGATTTCCCCGTAGTGGAAAACTTCCCTCAGATTTTTTGGCTGGTTGCATCGCCGAACATTTGTGCACCAGAATCCCTCACCCAAGAAGAAGTTGAGTGTTTCTTCCAGACCCTCTGGGAGAATCATTTCTATCTTCATCATCATCACATGGCGAACCCAAATATCCAATTACATTTTGAGGACATGTTTGAATAATGTCGTCTAGTTGATTTGGTCGCACTACCTATGGCCTAGTGCGCTGAGTCACTAGGTCGCTGTAGGGCCCTCCATCAACGATGCATTCAGAGTTTCAGGGTACTCCACATGATTATCAAAGAGTCTTCTCTCCATGTATTGATCCATGGTTGGGGGAAGTATGATGTCCTACTCTTCAGTCCTATTCGACATCAGCCTGATTTTCCAGGTGACATAGAAAATATGCCTCCCGGCAGGGTCGCGGTTAATGTGGCCGACCTGCTAAAGGGTTAGAAGAGCTAGAGCTTCTCGGATAGGACCTACCATCGAGGGAGTTTCACACTTCTTGGATTCATTAATATGGATTAAACAACATCAAAGTAACCTACCATGTCATCCTATGCCCATCAAGGCACTAGTCCTCTACTGGAATAAAAAAAAGCCAAGAACTCCTCAGAGTTATCAAAACTTTCGACCCTTCTGGCTCCTACAGAAAGTGGAAGACGACCTCAGAAAAGTCATGTAGTGTCATCAACTCTCCAAATAGAAGAAGATGGTTGAAATACTCCTTGCATAACACACATTACAGTGACGACCAGACTACGGTGATCCTCATCCGGGGCAGCACGGGAATGTATAACTTCCCCTCGGCAAACTACCTCCAGGTGACCCGGACCATCCTGCCCACATAGAAAGGGTTGAAACCAGAACATATGGAAAGTGGGTGTGGTATGTCTCTCCAAATCCTCCTGAACTATGTTACAATCGTTGAGTCCCAGCTCAGGTTCCCCCAGCTACTCTATAAGTCATTCCCCTAGCCTCTCCAAGAGCCGTTGGGCCAACTTATCGTGTTGAAGAACCCGCCAATGCACTGGTGATTAGGGGTCCCCATCAAGACAGGAACCCCCAACCGGATGATCCAGTGGGAGAACTAATCGCCCGCCTCAAATATTTAGAGACTCAATAGGTGGAAATCTAAAATGATGGAAAGCCATACCCGGCATGGGTGGATGATATGCCAGCACCCCCGGGTTTCAAGAATCCCACATTTTCACCCATTAACAGGACGGTAGACCAATCACAACATCTAGACCACATTATCTCAAGGCGTGGACACATTCTGGGAACTCCAGTAGATCAAGAAGCTTCCAAGTTCCAGTGTTCGTTTGGTATAACCATCTCCCCATCGGATCAGTAGCTGGCTCAGAATAAATCCACCTGAAATTTATCTAGTAGTTCAGTTTGACTACCCAAATGACGAGTATCACAAACCTCTTCAAGTTAAATCAAATTCTTGATGAGCGTTTTGTAGACTTTTTTGTCCATTGGAAAGGACTCACATACTCTCTTGACATGCTATTGACTCGGGATCAATTGTGGAGGGTGTGCGTAAGGAACGTCAAGATGGAATTGTTCCCATATCTTATCACCTAGAACTACCCTAGGGAATTATAATAATCCTATAATAAGGCTTAGTTCCTAGATGACACCTTGCACCAGGCTAAGCAAGCATGTCCATTTCCTCATGTAATCCCCGCGAGAAGGGCCACTAGGGCCGATTCCGCCGTAGTGGCCCCAATAGAGGCCCCTAGGAAACTAGACATGTTTCCAGTGGAGCCTCCTCAACATCCTCATAGAGTCCCTCCACCTTAGGCATAGCTTCCAGCCCAACTGCACCATCCTTAGAATCTACAAGTTCACTACGCAATGTGCCACCATCGCTTAGGCGAGAAAACCAAGCTCTACCTTTTTGATAGGATCCTCCATCCCCTCATCAAATACATGATCAGAGGGCCCCCTTCTTGAATAGGAGAAACCAGGCCGACTCGTTCAGCAAGGCACAAGTCCCTGGTTATTTCTAAAGTACCCTAGAGAAGGGGATTGTATGTTTTCTTATGTGCAGGAGGCCAGAAGAGGCAAACCTCGATGATCTCTCTAATTACTACCCCTACCACCAAATCCTTGGTAACACCCTCAAATAGTGCTATGTGTTCAAATACTGGCTTCATGACTAGGTAGACAACAACATTTTCTGGTTTTTCCTAGCTCTAGCATAGGTGGCTCACATCTCTATGAGGACAGACAATAACAATGAAAGTGAAGGCGAGTGGCATCAGGTTTCTAATCGTGAGTCCCAGAAGTATGACTACTGGATGGCTCTTAAAATAGTCTCCTACACCCATGGTGTGATCTGTGCATGACTGAATTGTCCAGGAACTTTAGAAGCTGCACACACTATTTTTCATCATTATCTTAGAAGTCATCTTCCCAGAAGAGAAAACACTGGTGGCGTAAGGGAGAGAAAAGTCCCCCACCAATGCCATCATCATCTCATACTCATGGACACTTCATGCCCCCAGAGATGGAGATCCCTCCTATAATCTGTCTAGTAGTGGATGAATCATTGAGTGATGGTCAAGGGTATGCCTCTGTTAATACTGTATGACTATAAAATCCTTGCATGATTCATGATGATGAGGAGTACCAGGGGGATCCTCACAACATCCCTAGCTGTTATCATCATTGATGTAACCATGACTATATGGTTCGTCGGAGTTCATCGGTCAGCCCTTCTAGCCAAGCAGGCATGCGAACGAAACCGGACAGCAGGCCTAGTGCAGAGCTCAATATACATAGCCTTCTCATTTGGTGACACCAGGCCCGCCTTCGTCGTCGTTTGTGATGATGGATTAGGTAGAGCCACCTAGACCACTTCGTGACCAGACACACCATGCTACGGGCCGATATCATTCATTTATCCCTCATCTAGTAGTCACTTTGTAATCATCAACTAGTGAAAGCGGGATATACCCAGTAACAGTCAGCTTCCGGTCCAGCCGGTAGGACCCATCACACCTCCGGTCGTAGACCAATCTCATTTAGGTATAAGGTCATGCATGTATTGGAATTATGATATTCACAAACATCTTTCTAGCAATCTAGAAAATCTCTCCATCATAGAGGCCCTTCTCCAGTCATCAGATATGTGTGGGGCCCTAATTGAGGCTTTAATAAGCCCCCTCCAGTATGGGATAGAGGTAGTAGCCGCAGAAGCCTTTCATGCTGAGGCGGTCGAGAATGCTCAATTTCAGGCCATCATCTCATTATCTAGAGAATAATAAGGCTCTCTCACATAGGGACACATTCGCTCAGTTTATATCACCGGCTGGTTCAATGGCGTGGAGGTACGTTTCTCTCTTGTCAACATGGGCTCTAGAATCCACCTAATCCATACTCAGTCACTACAAAAACAGGGATTTTCCGAGGTCGATCTGAGTCCCTCTGACATAAGAATCCAAGTTTATGTCAAGATGGAACATACCCCAGTCGACAAGATCCTCTTGAAGACCCAATTTGATGGCCTACTTTCCAACACTGAATTTATGGTTGTCTACCAGGACACTTCTTACAATGCATTGATCGGATGGCCATGGCTCCACCTACATGTGGCAGTTCCCTCATCATATCACTAGTTCCTCAAGTACTCCCTTAAAGGTCAAGTGGGCATGCTTCAAGGTGGAGCATCTCCCTTTTCCTCTTGTGAAGCCATCTATATGGATGTCGACTACTACAAGAGAAAAGACAAGAAGATTCAGGCTAACGAGTTTGAGCATGCCACTACTGCGACTACCCTGTTGACCGATCTAGAGGATGCCTACATCTTTCCAATCCACTGATTAGAGTCTACAAATCTGAACAATGGGAAATGAATCGTTGTTTTTGGAATTATGGGGGAGTACGTTCCCAAGTCTAGAAGACACTGGAAGATCACCTCATACTCCTACACAAACCGGGCCTAGGTGATCCTGGAGCCACTAACTCCCACAAGGTATTGGGATGTTAGCCCCCTGGAAATGGAAATACATCATACTTTCTAGTTTCACCAAGCTGGAATTAATCGGTTAAAGACAACATGACAGTATTGCTTCGATATCATCTAGCATGGACCCTTGGGTCAACGACCAGATGTGATTGGATAAAAAACCATCATCTCTATGGTTTCGGTAGCATAGGAGTTCCCACATACAGTGTCTTCCCTCGCTCAGGCTGGTACCAACCTCCAATAGGGAGCTTCCTAGTCAGAAGAATCTCTTCCCTCCAAGGATACAACCTCCATTAGTGAATAAGATGATTTATAGGATGCTCAGCCCCCCCCCCCCCCCCCCCCCCCGCCTTTGATGAGGGTGTCTCAACCACTGTTGACTTATTGGTACAGGTAAACCTAGGTAGTGAGGCAGACCAAAACCCACATTGATTAGTGCCACCATGCCCCTTTAAAAGAAACAACATTACGTAGAATTCTTGAAACAACATCATGATGTATTCTCCTAGAGTTATGACAAGATTCCCTGACTATATCCTGAGGTATCTATCCATCAGATCGGTCTCCCAGCAAATCATCGTGGGTTCAAGAAGCCTCCCAAGAAGATGAACCCTTCTCACAGTTCCATTTTTTATGCAGATGTTGATAAGATCATCAGAGAAAATTTTGTAAGGAGGTCCAGTACTCCATGTGTCTGGCCAACATTGTGCCAGTAAAGAAGAAGAATAGACCTATCAAATTCTACATCGACTTCTAGGATCTCAACCATCACTGTCTGAAGGATGATTTTCCCATTCCTATTATAGAATTATTGATCGAATCTACAGTTGGGTTATAAGACCTCTACTTCATGGATGGCTACATCAGGTATAACCATATCTAAATGGACACTGAGGATTAGGAGTCTACAACCTTTAGGGAACCACCAGGTACTTTCTGTTATCAAGTCATGCCCTTCGGTTTAATGAATGCAGGTTCCACTTATCTATAGCTTATGCATCACATATTTAAGCCGATCCTCAGAATGTTTGTGTAATGTCACAAGGATGACCAGGTGGTTAAATCTCGCTAGCATCAGGACCATGTCTAAGGCCTTGAGAAAGTTTCTAGCTTATTATGTTCCCCTCACCTGAAGATGAACCCATTGAAGTGTGACTTTGGTGTCACCTATGGAAAGTATCTCGACTTCGTTATCAGATACAGGGGAATTGATATTGACCAAGAGATGATTAAGGCCATTATCTCGATGTATCATTTGAGAAACATTTGCATGCTACGAGGATTCCAAGGCCATAGAGCCTACATAACCCGATTCATTACGAATTTGGCTGGCAAGTGTAAGCCCTTTTCTCTACTCATGAAGAAATACATCGTCTATGAGTGTGATGAAGTGTGTCAGGTAGCTTTTGAGGAAATCAAGTAGTGTGTAATATATCCATCAGTCTTAATACCACCCATCTCTATAAATCCACGGGTCCTTTATGTGACTGCCCTAAAATGATCTCTCAGCGCTCTTATCGCCCATAATAACAATGAGGGAACTGATAATAGCCTCTATTACCTCAGCTACAATCTTCTCCTTGTGGAGACTAGATACTCCCCTATCGAGAGAAGCTGCCTTGCACTGGAATTTGCACTATAGAAATTGTAGCATTACCTCCATCATCATGAGGTACAACTAGTGTCTCGAGTAAATCTCCTGATGTACATCCTAAACCAACCTATGTTGATAGGATGACTAGCTCAGTGGGAGGTAATCATACAGCAGTTCGATATCAGTTTCATCACTTAGATTCCTATTAAAGGGAAAGCGTTAGTGGACTTCCTTGATGCCCATCCAGATCATAAGGACCTGTCCCTGGACAACAAATTTCCCGATGAAGTGACTCTCTCTGTTGACCAAGCCATGTCGTTCTAGAAAATTCACATTGATGGCGCTTCCCGAAGCCCCACCGACAGAAGGCTCAATGACCCCATACTCAACAGTGTAGGCCTGGGAATCATCTTCATAACCCCGACACAAGCAATGTTTACATACTAATTCATGTTTCTTGTTGTCAGAAGGCTCCACTAACACTGAGGTAGAGTATTAGGCTCTCATCACTGGCCTTGAGTTGGCCCCTAAGATTGATGTGCCACATTTTCATGTGAAAGGGTATTCTGAACTAGTCATCATGTAGATCAATGGTGACTATGTCACCACAAATCCAGAGCTTGTACCATTGTTAGAGCGCACTCTCCAGCTAATGGACAATTTTCCATCTCAGCATGAAGTTACTCATCTCCCTCAAACTCAGAATGGTCGAGCTGATGCCCTGGCCAGCCTAGCTGCATCACTTGCAGAGCCCAAAATGGATGATCTTATTATTCACAGGGCACACTAGAGACTCATTGCTCCTGTAACTCCAGATGACGATGACCACCTGCAGGTAAGCCTCCTTAATGCTGGCGCCTCCACGTCAGGACTCCAAGGTCCTCTGGATGCAGTGACTGAAGTGAACCCTGACCAAAGAGCCCCATTTGTTGAGTATCTCTAGAATTGTAATATCCCATCAGTTCACTCTGAGCGTGAGTTAATTCGACACCACACGTTAAATATTACCCTCCCGGACAGTCCTTGTCATGAGAAGATCCTCTAAATTCACGTGTTTAATGGGGTTCTCCTTTGTTGCATTCAAGGAGTCGAGATTTCCCAAGTCATGTAAGCGGTTCATGCCGGTTCCTATGGGTCTCATCAGACCGGGCCAAAACTATCACACCAGATTGAGAGATTGGAGTACTTTTATCCCTCTATGATCCATGACTGCATCGAGTTCACCAAGAGATTCCATGCATGCCAACTTCATGAAATATTCCTACATTAACATCCAGTGCCTCTCCACTCCACCATGCATTTTTGGCCATTTGCAGTATGGGGGATCGATGTTATGGGACCATATCGACTGGAGATAGCTCTCCAATGTAGATACATCCTGACAGCTATATATTTATTCTCCAAGGCGGAAGTGTCAGTTCTACTGAAGGAGGTCAAGGCCCATTCCATCAATGACTTTGTGAGCTCTAATATCATATTCCTATTTAGAGTCCCACATGCCATCCTCACCGATTACGGCACGAACAACCGAGCAGTTGAGATGAAGAAATTGTATGCTTAGTACAACATTTTTTCTAACCATACCTCCCACTATCATGTGCTGGAAAATACATAGATTAATGAATTAAACCAGAACCTCTCTAAAATTCTACATAAAACGGTTGGTAATAATAATAAAAATTTTCCATATAAGCTCACCAATGCCCCCTGGGATTATCGGATGATGACTCATAGTTCCACCAAGTGACCCCATATTCCCAGGTGTATGGAATAGAGGCCATAATGCCCATTGAGATTCAATTTCCCTCATTGTACATAGATTTCTATGATCAGAAAGTGATAGATAATTTAGATGAAATCCATCTAGCTGAGTTGGAAGAACTCGATGAGAATAGGCTTCATGCCATGAAAAATATAGAATGACATCAGAACAAGTTAGCTAGAGCTCTCAACAAGAATGTTCGCATCCACTCCTTCTTGCAAGGTGACATGGTATTGGACCTAAGGGAACTAATGATACCTGATTGGAAACCTCCCAAGTTGGATACCAAATGTGAAGAACCTTACATCATTTAAAATGCATACTGCAATGGCGCATACTCACTGGTTACCATTGATGGTGAGCATATAAATCCTCCAACCAATGCCAAGATCCTTAGGAAAAAAAATTCTTCAGTCGTTCGGTCCCACATGACCATAAAATGTATGGTCCAGCATGACCTTAAACTGTATGGTCCTGCATGACATCAAATTGTCTGGTCCTGCACGACCCTATACTGCAGGTTCCTCCATAACCTTAAACTACCTGGTCCTACATGAATTTAAACTGTGCGTTGTACTACCATACGTTAAACTACATCTCATGAACTATGTATGGAATTATTTACATTCTTATGGGTTATGTAGGAACATTCAGGTGCTACCTCGAGCAGGAGCATAATTCAAGATGTCAGACCCTAAGGTGATGGGGGAATCCTTGTCCTGCTACTTGTTTCCCACACCAAGAATTTATCACATGGGCTTAAGAGATGTGATGAGGTAATGCCCGTATGAGAGGTCATGTGGCTACAGTTGGCGAGGATGCCCTTCCTCAGGTCCTTCGACCCCTTCGGCCCCCAGCTCGAGTTCTCATTTGAGATTGTGCAGTATGGTAAAGACTCACATCCATATTCACGTTGGGATATTTCAATACAAAAAAGATATACCCTTGAGATATCCCTCCCTTAATTTATCATTTGTCTCATGAGCACCAGCCCTACCATGATTTGCAAGCCCCATCATCTGGGTTTCCATCACTTCCTATATCCAAAAGGACCCCCAGATGGCATGGATGCTCAGCCCAAGGCCTCACCAAGAATTGCGGTAAAATGTACTCAAGGATTGCGGGTAGAAAATTGATACAAGTCCCATGTTTCAAATATTTTCAATGGCTGATATTCAATTGTTTTCCCCAAACCGCATTCACAAAATGATGGAAACTATGTTGCAAACCAACTCAACAGTTTTCCGTTATTATCGTTGCTTCTTTGTGGTCTTCCATAGGCACGATGATTCGACATCTCTGTCCCATGAATATGACATCAAACTAGGCATCTCTGGTCTGAGCTCTATGACCTTAAACTAATATCACCATCATCATTAATGCAAGACTTTAAACTGCATGTTGGTTGTGACATTTTGTCGGTGGTCATGCCTTCTCGAGACCCTGGACCACGTTCTTACTTAGGATTGTGCAGTGTGGTAAGGTATTATGTATTCATCCACGTCAGGTTACTCGTCATGTTGTAAACGTCCTTCGTTGGGGTATCTTTCCCATATTTGCTTCTTTACTGCATGATGATAAACTATGCATCATCCTCTTCAAGAACAACGTGTGGCTTGATTCTCATCCTCATGGGATACATAGGACCACCTGAACGCCTAGTCTTCAGGTCCAACCCCATCTCTTAGAAACCTACATATCATCTTGGCCCCTTGGATAGCATTATTCCAGGAGCGGAGTATATGATGTTGTTTGGATAGGGTCCTCATTCAATTCAGGATTATAACGACCACTCCACATACCTCTCTCTCCTGAGCGTTCTTCAATCAATTTCCCTACTCTCATATCTTTGAGTCACCTTCCCTTAAGTAGGGTCCCTTAATAGTCTTCGTTGATTCACCAATGTTCCCAGGAGTACTATAGTTTACAACCTCGAGTGTCGGATTCCACCTGGACATGCTTTTCACCCATTTTCAGGCATCGTGTTCCCCTTCATTTGGGCTTCCATTATCTTTCACATCCAAAGGGACCCCCAAATGGAATTAATTCTAGTCTTATGGTCTCTGCAATAATTATGGGCCAATGTCCTAGAGAGTCTCAAACATCGAATTGATACAAGTCCGACATTGCAAATAAGGTCAGCGGTCGACGCTCATTAGTTATTCCCGTTTCAAGTCACATGATATGGATACTGTGTTTCGAACATGGTCAAAATTTATAATCCATTATCATGGAATCCCATTCAAACCGTAAATTTCAGTTACATGATTCACATAATTTTCCACCCCCTTATTCCAGGTATAATTTCAATCCCCCATTTTTATCCCTCAATGAACACTTTCACGCTAGGAGAAAAAATCTATGTTGAGGCGTCATTTGGGGCTCCGCACCAACTTCCTTTAGGCGTGTATTATAGGAATTGAAAAAACATCTTCCAACCTTGTTTCCCACACCATGTTTGCCTCACGTGGGCTAAATGATCAGATTGAGGTCTCCATTTACTTGGAAGGATTCTGCATCTCCACGGTCCTGGCTCTAAGACCTTAACCACATATCTCTTTTAGAACTTTGTATGGCTTGATTCACATCCTCAAGAGATATGTAAAAATTCCCAAAAATCTCATATTTGGGTACAGCTCAACTGAGAGATAGTCTCTCTTACCCCATATTCTATAATCATTTCTAGAACCCTCTCCCCATGGTTTCTTTCTTGGAATTACGTGTGGTGTGATATGGGATTATGACCTCATTCACGTTAGTTATACTTTATCACATCGTGAACATTCCCTCTTGAACCTTGCCTCTCCTGTATACACCTAAGCCATATGGCTTTAAACTATATTGCATAGTCCCACATGAATTTAAATGGTTACGTCTATATCGCATGATGTTAAAATGCATGGCTGGTCCCACCACATGACCCTAAAGCGTGATGTTATCATCCTAGTTGCACGAGGAAAATCGTCATTGCATCATGGTTTCCTCACTCGAGGGGACATCATGCTTGGTATTGGTCACACGCCATACCATTTTTGAATGCCTACACATGGCTTGATTCTTGTGGTGATGCCTAGACATTCTATCCTAGGTCCATCGCTTCACAAAAAAAACAACACTCATTCATCTTAAGGACAAACAAGATCTATCAAATACCACTTATTTTGGTGCAAGGTACAGACCCGCATAACCTTAATATCTCTGGAATTGGTATCTTACCATGCCATTCCTATAACTATGCATGGATTGATTCCTATCCTCATGAGATACGTAGGAACGCCCATGAACTTTGCCTTGGGTCCAGCCAAAATTTTGTTTTCGGTCCCTCAACCTAAAATCTCACCAAGGAACACATGGTGATCTGGAATCCAGGTCTTTATTCATGTCGGGTTTCATAATTACTTCACCATGTGTCTACCACATTCCTTACCATCTCTAGATGGAGTTCGGTGACCGTAAACAATGACCACTCTGCGTCCTTTCCACAAGACATTAAATTACATGATATCGCCTAGAACTATATATGGATTGATTCTCATCCTCATGGGATACGTAAGAACACCCAGACACATTGTCTCTGGGTCCTACACCAAGAATCTAAAATCAAGTCCTATCTTATATCCCCTCAAGACGAACTCCCTTGAGAACATTTTGGGTTGCAGTACCTCATGGTTCTTCATTCACATTGGGTTTTGAAGAAGCTGCACCATGTGCCTCCCATGTCTTTTCTAATCATGTTCCGAGTTCTATGACCCTAAACTATGATATCCATGTGGGAACTGTGCATCATGATTGGCAACTTCGCCACCCATCACACAATACATTAAAGCAATTCCCCCTTAATGGCCCATTGTAGGACCATAAGCTGAAAGCGTGTGTCCCCAGAACCCTATTCCATGGGAAGGGGCTTGACTCCCTCAACCTGAAACAACTAATACTCATATTCATATGCGTTTTGACAAAAAGACCAATGTGTGGAATTTTCATGGGGAAATTCTCCTTGTTCCATGTCCATGCTTTGTGAGCCCGTTATTTGGATCCTCATCCTCTTCCACATCCAAAGGGACCCTCTTTACGGCATGGTTTCTTGCCACATTAGCAAACCTACCATGTTGGGCCTACATACCTGAAGACCCCGGACATCATTTGAGATATGTCCCATGTTTCGAACATCGTCCACTATCAACCCTTATCTATTTGTCCCCATATCAGGCTCAAGAGAAACATATAATATGTTTTTAACATGTTCTGCTATTATCCCCTATCATCATGCCACCATCATCGTGGTCCAGATCTCGAGCATCCTGAATCACATATTTCCACTTCGTTATGTTCATGTGGAATTCCAACATACTCAGATTTACTCCTTCGCGCATCTAGTTACGTTGAATATGTGGTTCAACATCATTAGGATATCATTCCCCTATCGTCTCATCACCCCTCCATAAGTCTCCCTATGCATTGAAAGTCCCATAATTATTCATTATTTCCCACATCAAACATGAATCACATGGGCTTAGTAGTCATGATAGGACATGTACTGGCACAATCATGCCACACATGCCGTTCATCATCCAACATGATGTTAAACTGAACTCCCAGAACGATGTATGGCTTCATTCCCATCCTCATGAGGTACGTAGGAACACTCGAGCACTTTCCTTGGGAACAACCTAAGTTTCACTTTTGGTCTCTTGATCTAAATTACTTCATCATGGAATATGTGGTGTGGTACAAACTCCTTATGTCCTCATTCAGGTCAGGTGTACCACTACCACACCACATGCTTCCTTACTGGGACCTTCCCTTTCACCTTTCATCACATCGAATGACGTTAAACTTAATAAGCCCACATGTCCTTGAAGCATGAAATTAAACTATAGTTCTACCCTAAACAAGTTCAGGATGCCACATGTTAGTCAAGGAATACACTAGATCCCTTTTCGGAGAGTAATTATCCTATTAGTGTCAGTCTATGACCACACCGTGCTTCAAGAACTATGTTCAGCTTGATTCCCATCCTTATGGGACACATAGAAATGCCCAAGCATTCAACCTCAGTCCTAGCCCTAGGGTAATTGACCCTTCTAGACTCTCGAGGCTGATCTCAGTCTAGGCAGTATGACATTTAAACAATGTGCATCATCACCCACATATGATGGTTAAACTAGAAATCCATCATCCTTATTGGTATGATGTAAAACTAAAGAGTGTTCCATGTCCATAATAGAGAGGTCCTTCTCGGAAGTAGGTATGATCCCTAATCAGACCGATGTGCCCAAATTACGTGTTTTCATCACGATGGTGTAATTTCAAGAGTGTTGGAATCCATTCAAACAACCCATCACTCTATACTCAATGCTTTTCGTGCCCATTATTCGGACCATTGTCATCTTTCATGACAAAGGAACCCCCTAAAAACATGGATGCTCGACCTATGTCTTGGCCACTGTCCTGGGCTAAGAATCCAGAAGACTAACAGATGTCATTTTGAGTTAGGCCCCGTGTTTCAAACATGGTCAGTGGTCGGCCCTCATTTGTTATTCCCACTTCATGTTAACACAACAAGAATACGCTATTTCAAAGCTGGCTAATAGTTATCCTTCATTATCATGCCATCCCTACATCATTTTGAATTTTGGGAATCTTGATTCACACATTCCACTCCTCTATGTTCAGATTAATTCCAATGCCCAAGGAGTTACCCCACTCGTGCACTAGAGAACATTGGGAGGATGACTCGTCAATTGATCTGAGGTCCTTGTCCTCCAATTGGGCCACCCCCTTTTCTTCTCAGAAATATATATTGGTTTTTAAAAACCTTAGATTCCTGAATCATGGTTATCACTCTCACATTGGGATGGAATACTACGGAGTTCGTCCTTTGATTCCCACATCTGGCGTAACCCACGTGAGCATAGGGATTGATCTCTGGACGCTCCACGAATATAGTGAGAATGATGTAAACCAATATAAATAAAAGAATTTATGCATGTATATGGCATAAAATGATTGATGAATGAATGTATGTGTGAGGTTTTGAATGTATTACAGCACCCCAGAATCGATCCCTCCAATATATAGGTTGACCGTATCAAATGAAAGTTGCAGCTCCGCCACATTCTGTCTTGTGGAATCAGTGATTTTCTGCTGCCTGCTTAGCTCCTGATCATCCTCGGTAGTGATGGGGCGCAGTATGGTAGCCATAATACATTCCCACTCCACGTTGGTCCAGATGATGGCCATTTCTTCATAGGATTGCTTCATTCTCTCGTTTTCCTATGCTAGATGGGCCTTTAATTTCAATGTTAGATCTGATCACGTGTTAAGGGAGGCTAAGTGCTCCTCCGACCGGACCTGCAGCCATTGAACCTCGTTTTTAGCCTCTAAGAGCCTATTTATGTTCATCTCTTTCCTCTAATACCAGCCCACACCATGTTTGTGGTCATACTCCCAATTCTTTTCCACCATGATATCTCAGACGACCATGTGATGATGATGGGAATCTACTCCCCCAGCGCACATTTCGCACAGTCGTGAAAGTAGTCTCTCCATCTGGTCTATCCATTATGATTGAGGGGTTCCATCGATAAAGCACATGATCTGATTCTATGACTGGCGATAGACTATCTAGTTATCCTCTTCATCAAAGGCCATTTTGTCCCAGTCCGAGGGGCTGTCAGGCTTTTAAACTGGGAATGCCACCAAGAACACATCTGTAGGGTCCGCATTTGGAATCTGATCAGGTATGGTAAAACCCGTGTTATCTAAACAATCTTCATCATCAGATCCCACTTCAATGATCTTGGGAACGACCCTACCAATGGTCCCACTAGTGATCTGGTGCTCCGAGGCTTGGTCATTCTAGATATCCACCTCCACGACCACCAACAATCCCTTGTAAAATGCACTGCTAGGAATACCAACCAACCACTCCAAGGAATCCCACTCCATTTGAAGGATTGTACAAAGAAAAAAGGTATGGTTGTTAGTTATCTTGGTCAGTGGGTGTAAGTCAAGATTTTTGTAAGGGAGACATATAGAGATTGAATATTCAGTCTAGATCCAAGGTTGTTGTAATGGAGACCCCAAGGCGTGGCCCTCCGTATATTTTCAGATGGTCTGAAAACTCTGAAATATCCACCGTGGGTATACTGGGCCCACTAGATGTTGTAATCTCTTTAGTAGCGCACGCAGATCATGATTTCCTATCATCTATATCCACTGATTGATGATAATGGGTTCTATTCACGAGGTCCTCATGTACATTTCCAATGATTATTAAGGAGTCCAAAATGACTTGGAAGCCAACCCTGAGGAAGAGGCATGGGATTTTACCTCAAGGTCCTCTGCAAGGTCAACATGATCTGGGTCATGATCACCAACATCTCCCTCCTCCGATGGGCTACCACAACCCCCCCCCCCCCCCCCAAGAGAACTCATCCAAATCATTCGGCAGAGGGATGCGCCTCTTAGTTCAGCAACCAAAAATTGCTAGGGAGCCATTCAATCCAATAACACCTTCACCGTATATGTAAGTGGACAGAAAACACCCCGGGAGTGCACTAAGTCCTCCAACTCATCTTGGTATTGCTCCACATCCCCATGGGACACCGCAAAGCCGACCTTGATAGGGCCTATCCCTGAAACATCCTTCCCGATACGGTTTAGGTTTTTCCACATCTTGGACGGGCATAGGAATTTATGGTTGACTTCCCAAATGTCCCACGCATCTGTAAATACAACATTATATGGAATTTCTTTGTGGCGTATCCACTTCCCCAAAGCCTAAGTGGATATTCTACCAAATTCATTCAATGGCCTCCCCTCTAGATAACTCTATTCTTCTAGGATCATTGAGTCTGCTGCCACTACTGGATCTACTACCACTTCCTCCCCATCAACTGGTACGGGCCACGCTGCCATGGAAGCCCTACCACTGTGTTATTTTTTTACCGCCTTCTGACCCCAGCCTTGAGGTTGGGGAGGCACACCATCATCGGCCCGAATATTTTTCTGCTTCACTATCTCCCCCGGGAAGGTCGCCTTCCATCTTTTGGTGTACTCCTTTGCCAACCAAAAGATGGTAGTAGGTGGAGGAAAAACGATCCCCATCTTTTCATCTTCCCTTGTGAACATGAGCCAAATCTTCCTCATCAAACAAGTTTGTTCCTCATTGCGCACCCCTAAAAAGATGTACAGGGTCAGTCACTGGATACAACAAAATTTCCTGGCGAATCGGTGCGGGGTGTACAACTCGTAGAGAGGCTCATGGTTCACTCTTGCAACCAGGACCCCACCTAGAAAGGCTAGGTTATAGGTCCGGTTCTCCCCCATTCCTTGTCCATCATCACTAAAATAACCCATTGGCAGTAGGAATAGATGATAGTTGATCTCCTCTACATTCTAGACCCGGTTCAGTACCAACGGTACAGTAAACTTGGCCAGAAATCTCCCTACGACATTCAAGATAGATTGACTGAAGTTATATCCTGGAGGGGACATTGAGTTCATATATTCATAGATCCCACTGATGTGTGCCACTATCCACTCATACAGGAGGTGGAACAGCCTGCATATCCTCTATGGCCTCTTCCCCTCACAGATATGCCACAACATCTTGTACAGCTTGGAAAGCATCGAGATTCTGAGGTTGACCCACCCACATGTTGCCAACATAGAATCCATGATAAATGTGTGGTGTCACACACCCATTTTCATATCCATAAAAACTGGATCCAACTACATATGAGATCCATGATGAATTATACCATCCTGACTACTGGTTGTCGCTCAGTTCCGACACTGAATCCCCATGTTTTCCACTGGCTGTACTCCAAGAGCTACTAGTACGAGTGCTTCTTGCCCCATTGAGACCCCTTTGGGAACATTCAAGGCCTCCCCCCAGAAACTACCTATCTGTTGGGATGTTCAAGAATTGCTTGAACCACCATCTGAAGTGGACATCTCTCACTGCTTCCTTGACCTCTCCCGACACCAACTCCATCAATGCCATCGCCAGTGGGATAATTTTCTCTAGATCCTCCCACAAAACCATAATGGGATTGAATTCATCATACATCACCCACCAGTATCAGAACATACTAAATAAAATTATCATCCCATAAACTAAGGCCAACATCCATGTGGTGTAAGTGGAAGGTATTGGTCCTCAATAACCACCTGCTCAACATCTCCAGCTTCAGCTGCTTAAATTGATAGATATATAATTGGGAGGAACAAGCCGCCTCATCTAGGCCCACTCTACTCATCAATTCCCATAACTCTTTACACGATACACCTACCCAGTAGAACCATTCATAGTCATATGTAATGTTGCCACACTGGCTTAGATTCCACTCATAAGACCATCCCTTTCCCGGGTTTCTTAGGGCTGCCTTCAGGATCGTCTGGTACAGAGTGGGGATGTCTCTGGCTACAATTCCTTCCCTTAAACATTGTACAAATTATTGTATTGAAAGTTATCAATACCATGAGTGAAGTCCTCCCAGGCATGGTTGTCAGCCACCCTGAACAACTGGCGCAAGAATGGAATGCTCGTGAACTAGTAAGCTGGATCATACATAATTATTTCAGGAATTACGAAGTCATCCCTCTGCCTAAATACATACGTGGGATTCCTCATACACATTGGATAATTCCTTTGGATTTCCGACAATAGATTTACCAATGAATCACGATCAGATTGGCTATGTACCAACTCCCCAAGACCCATGCTATTTGTCATCTCCTCCTTTCGGGTAGCATCTATAAGGACTCCCCTAGTAGCCTCTTGGCGAGCCATTCCGTTTTTAATATTTTGATACTAATTGTTTTGTTTTAAAAATTCCTTTCACGTAGTTTGTTTGCGGAGACCGCTCATGGAGCTCGATACCAGCAATGGAATCGCGAAGCCTAGTACCGACATTCAGATTCCAACCACGGAACACACCATCTTGGAGTAAATGAATTGTTGTGTGCCGAAAAGTAGAAGGATCCATTCAAAGAGATAAATTATGGAGCACGAAGAGCTTCGTGAATCTAGAGCACTAAAAGCCAAAATCGTAGAGAAGGGAAAGGAAAAAAAGAGAGGTCAGCTTCCCTATTTATAGGCGAGGCCCCCTAGTCCTTCGTGGTGCATCTAACCACAGCGAGCGTCACGGCGCGCTCATCCTACCCATTGCCTCTCCACTAAAAGAGCCTCCTATTAAAGTCATCTACATGATTGACAATAGATTTTTCAGATTGACTATCAAAATTTAACCTTCTCTTTCTCCTCAGCTCCCAGTCAGAGTGGTGCATTTGTTTGCGCCAAAATTTCGGAAGGACGAAAACAAATAGAATGTATTAAGAGCTTCCACGTAAAGACCACTCACGGATCTCATGGGGCCCCATGTCCAGTTCCCATCCCCTCCTTCATGAACCTACTATGGAACCAGAAGGTGGGATGCTCCCCAAACCCCTTCAAAATTTGCAAACCCACTGTGGAGCTAGGAGGCGGGATGATCCACGAACCCCTTTGACGTTCGTGAACCCACCGCATAGCAAGGAAGTAGGATGCTTTACGACCCCCATTGACATTCACGAACCCACTATGGAGAAAGGAGACGAGATGATCTATGAAATCCTTTGACGTTCACAAACACACAATAGTGCAAGGAGGCGGGATGCTCCACGAACCCCTTTGACGTTCGCGAACCTGCTGCGGAGCATCTTCTGTCTTTTCTCTAAGAACGCTCTACTTCACAGTGCCTATTTCCTATAATTATCAGGCTCCAAAATCCCAAAGGAAACATCCTATGACTTTTCTCCTTCTGATCCCACATAACACGACACAATTCATGTGATGCAAACCATTAACTTTTCAAGGTACTTTTGCTTCACGAGGGGCCTTCGGCTTTGTATAAATTCCACCACTCTTCAAAGAGGAATGCCCTTAGTGGAGCCCATGGGCCTCTATGATGAAAGGGGATCCCTAATGGGACTTGGGTCTTCATGGGGAACTTATGATTCATGAAGTACCCTTCCTGCACATGTGACCTGCATGCTAAGGCAGGGTCTCTATGCTTCCCAAAGCACATTGCTTCACACTGCTATTCTTCGCAAGGCACCCATTCTTCATGTAGTACTACTCCGTGAATGCCTTTCCACTTCACGAAGCACCTACCATATGCAAATATTCCCTATTCATAGGATTGGCCACTTCAATTCAAAAATCAAACCCCTTCATGAAGCTCTTCCACTACATGGAGCACCAGAGCTTCACAAGGCTCCTATCAATGAACCCCTTGGCTCTGAAACTCCTTCTCCTGTATGGCCCCTCAGGTTTTCATGAAGCAATTTTAAGGTACCTTGGGTGGTGCTTTCTGTTTTGTTGATTCTCCTCATGCTTCTTCGCATAGACATGCGAACGACTATTGCTCCTTCACAAATCCATGCTAACGTAAACCCCTCAAGGGATCACTCCATAACGCCCCCACAATGGAATTGATGATGCCTTCCATTCATTAAGGGATGGAATGTATCAGTTATGTAAGTCCTAGTGGTGCGGAGTGAACCCACGTCGTTTGAGAAGCAGGACGTTAAACTACCATGCGCCATCGTCCTTAGCACATGACGTTAAACCGTGACCTCTCCTCATGAACTGTACATGGGGTTCTCCCACCTTGGACATTCTGCAAGCCCAGTAGTCTCTTTGGGATTGGAATCAATCCTCACATGGAATGAGATCCTTTTAATTGGAGAGGTTTTTTTCTGCATGGATAGGGAAACCACCTTTGTGTATGACCCTCGCCTTTCAAACAGGATGATGCATCCATGGTCCTCCTATCTTCTTCCTGGTTGAAGACTAGAGGGGGATGGGCACCAGAACCCTCTTCTCTTCCATTCCAAATCCCTCTCCTATTGGTATTTGTCTCCACCTGAGCCTACACCCTTCGTTAAGTCCCAATATCCATATCCTGAGGCTGCTAACCATGCATAAGCCCTTGTTTCCTCTTTGGTATTCTAACCATGCATAAGAACCCCCCCCCATTTCACTTCCCACATATGAACCTTCCGTGATGTGATCATCGGGCCTTTGGTGCCTCTTGTTTCTCACACTGAGCATGACTCACGTGCAATTACAGTAATAATTAACCACTACATCCTCCCTCGGAATCCTAGAGTGTAATCCCACCACCATTTTCAACAACGTGGAAATTGATCTTTTCCAAGGAATGATACGTAAGAAGCCTCCTCGAGGTTCAATCCAAACAACTATCGGTTCCAACCCCCTTCACGTCGATTCCCACCATTCGAAAATACATGGAATTTGATCCTTACCATGTAAGGTTATGTAGGAAGACTGCTCGGTGTTTAATCCCAACACCTATCTGTTCCGACTGCTGTCACGTCGGTTCCCGCCATTCTGAACTATGTGGACATAGATCCTTGCCGAGGCAAGGCACGTAGGAAGCCTCCCTGAGGTTCCAGCCCAACATCAACTGGTTCTGACCCATACACGTTGGTTCCAACCATTCGTAACTACGTGGACTTTGATCCTTACCATGGAAAGGTACATAGGAAGCCTCCCTATGGTTCATGCCCAACACCTATCGGTTCCAATCCCCTTCATGTGGGTTTCCTCTATCCTAAACTATGTGGACTTTGATCCATTCCAAGGCAAGGTACATAGAAAGCCTCCATAAGGTTCAATCCCAACACCCATTGGTCCCAACCATCTTCATGTCGATTCCCCAAAACCCATCCTGTTCTATGTGGTCCTTGATAAGAAAATGTACGTAGTAAGCCTCCCTTTGGTTCAATCCCAACACCCATTGGTCCCAACCATCTTCATGTCGGTTCACCAAAACCCATCCTGGACAATGTTGTCTTTGATCCTTGTCAAGGAAAGGTACATAGGAATCTTCCATGGGGTTCAATCCCAACCCCATTGGTTCTATGCCCCATCACTTTGGCTCCCACACCATCCTAAACTATGATATATTTGATCCTTGTCAATACAAGGTACGTAGGAAGCCTCCCTGAGGTTCATGCCCACCATCCATTAGTTCTGATCACCTTTCACGTCAGACCACCATCATCATGCATGATGTTATACTGCATACACCTTTTCATCTTACATGACGCTAAAATGCATCCACCATCCCGAACTATGTGGGATTTGAACCCCATATTCAAGACATGGTATGTAGGAAGCCTATATGAGGTTAAAACCCATCCAACGGTTAGCCGTTGTGACCCCATTCAGTGGTAAGTCGTCGAAGTCCCCAATTGCTGGTAAGACGTTTTCAGATGAATTGCATGGACTTTGATTCCCTACAATGAGGATACGTAGAAAGACTCCCTGAGGTTCAAGCCCATCGCTAATGTATCATCCTAACCTCTCCCTCAAGCCTGTGTGTTTTGAGAAGATCAAACCCCATACCGAATGTTCCACTTCCTCCGAGTCCCATCCATGGGTCCATTTTCACGGGTCGCCTCCTTGAGTGTCCCATTGTCTCACCGAACTACGTGGACATTGATTCCCTACCATGGGGATATGTAGGAAGTCCCTTCAGGGCTCAATCCCAATATAACTATCATCCTCACATTAGTACCATCCCATTATCTCTCCACATAGTTCAAATCTCCACCATCCATCTTGATTATTACCTAGGATGGGCCATCCCAGTGAGATCATGCCTATTCATATCCAAGAATCGGTGTTCCCTCCAGGGGTTGAACCCATCTAATCCACTCTAGTCAGTGTTCAGATTATTTTGATCAACCTCTGCTAGATGTTATAATAGCGGCATAACCTGTGTTAGACATGGGAAGATGAGGAAAACCATTGATACATGCCTATGGAATATAATTCCCCGTATTCATTATGTGATGCCTCGGGCTTCCGCGCCTTCATGAATCCCTATAATAAGGCGATGAAACACAGATGTTATAGTGTTCCAGCATCCAGACATGCCTGTGATGTCCAACCAGACTACTCCCTCGATTGAAGGTTGCTGCCCAGACTAGACCCCTTGGAATGTCCCAACATTAACTGCATAATTAACCAGCAGCCATGAAGAAATGTCACAGAGAAGAGATCCACAAACCATGACTTAATCATTAAGGGAGACCCGGACTAGGTGATGAGTTCTGTAGAGGAATCCACATAAGTAAGAACCGACATTCCATCATCCCATTTCAATCAAGGAGAAAACACCCCTAAAAATGGACCAAATGTTGCATGCCTTTGGAAAGCGAGAATATAGGGAAACAATTGTGCGCCCTCCACGGATGGATGCATGTTCCCCGACGAAAGTGTCGGAAACAACCATCATGGGGTTATTATTTTAAGATTGATCATATGTCCAAAGTTTTAAAACCCCATTTTACGATTTATGTTATGGGAGTTTACCATGATTATTGATATTTTGTGAGAAAATTATGGAACAAATAAGTTTTAGTAGTATAATTATATGAGGAATAATTCCTTTACATTTTATAGAATAAAATTTAGCGTTATTGAAAAACATTAAGGTTAATATAATCATTAATGACATTGTAATAATAGTAAATTAAGATTATTAGATTTTGTGGAAAAAATAAATTGTATGAAAAACAATAGTAATAAATTATATTTAATGATTAATTTTATTTCAAGTATAGAAATAATAATTTTGGGAACATTATAGGGATTATATTGATATTGTTTAGAAAAAGGAAAACCCACATGTCAGGTGACAATCCATTACATATATAAATTCTATTTTTCATGAACCCATTACTAAAGGATGATAAAGGTTTATCACATACCACTGGACTGCGTGATTTCTAAGTTAATATTACTTTGTTTTTAAATAATCTATTTGAATAAAAATAATGATGAACCAGGGGGTTACTTTTGATGTTTAGATATTATTTTATTATGTTGGATAACATATAGTAACCATATTGGTTTTTGAAAATTGATAAAGATATATATAAATAATTTTAACTCTGGTATAGATCTTATGATCCATTATAAGTGAAGTTTAGTGCTTCAGGGAAAAAATATCATTTTTGGATTTTCATTTCATAGAGTAAGTGATGAATTCAGAGTTGAATGAAGCACAAAAAGGGTGAAATTGTTCATATAAAATAGAAACATATTAATTAAGTATATTTCCTAATATTATTAAACAATAAAAAAATCATAGATTTAGGAAAAATGATATTTGATCAATTTTTTTTCCACTTATAGTCTTATCAGATGAATTAAATGGACTTTTAAATCATAACCTATTTATGGTTTATAGGACCATAACATCTTGTAGAACATTCATTTGATTTTGGTTAATGACCCAAACCAATCTATATAATTATTTATTATTTTGTTCTACATTAATATTGATGGGTTCCAGCAATGGTATCTTATATAGAAACATAGTTATGTGAAACGATATGTGATATTTTTACTCCACTCCATCTCATATTAATATTATATTTTATTAACTCTTTTTTATGATGTGTGTTTTCAATATAATATTTTTTTAAATATAAACACCTTAATTACAATGATCATGATTATATATTATAAAATATATTTTTGAATGTGGGGAGAATATAACATCCTCAAATTCTAAAATAATAACACTATATTCAATAACATTTGTGACACACTACACGAAGATTATAATAAAATATAACACCCTGAGAATTTATGGTAAATTAATTTTTAAATAAGTATTATCTAATAAATTAATTTAATTACATGAGACACTAATTTTATTATTTTTTCACAAAACACTTTGTTTAGTTCTATTACATGGAACATTGATTTTATCTTTTGTGTTATAGGTAACGTTGTGATTAAATAAAATGTGACAAATTATATATATATATATTTATTTATTTAATGTGATAGTTATCAAATATTAATTATAATGGAGGCAATGAGTAAGAATAACTAAATTATTATTATTATATATTGTTCACCACATTAATTTTTATATTTTTTAATAAGTAATTAAATTTCTATAATTTAAAATAAAATGTATGGTTTTGTTAAAAAACGTATTTTTTTAAATATGATTTATTTTTTCTCTTCACACAAATGATTTAAAAATATTTTTTTCCACTATTAAACAATTTATTTTAAAAAATATACTTTATTTTTTTAATCAGACTATAAAAATTTGACTAGGGTGATGTTTTTTTATTTTTATTGAATAGTTTAATTTTTTATGAACAGTGAAAAAATACAAGATTTTAATTAAAATGTACCTTTTCATTTAAACAGTTTATAATGCTAAATTTTATTT
This sequence comes from Viscum album, assembly GCA_963277665.1. Lineage (NCBI taxonomy): Eukaryota > Viridiplantae > Streptophyta > Magnoliopsida > Santalales > Viscaceae > Viscum > Viscum album. Next base: position 377,353,202 of record OY728155.1, on the reverse strand, counting down.
TTATTTAATTTTATGGTATCCTGAGATCAAAATATTATCTAATGATTCATTTTTTTTTAATTTTAATCATTTTGATCCTAAATTATGATAGAAGAACATTTTAAAATTTTGTACATATTATCTTTAAAAAACTTCTTTTCATCATGTCTATGAAATTAGTTTTAAATTATTTTTTTCAATTTAATGATTTGAATTTGATAAAATGGATTACATATTTTTAGTGAGAATATTTTATAATATAAGATATGGTCCACATATTTTTGGGAAAAAATTACTTGTGAAAACAGTAAAAACCTAATCACCACGATTATGGTTAAAATGGATTTACCATCGGTAAAACTTAGAAGACTAGGGTTAAAAATACCCTAAATAATTTTCCAAAACCAATTTGTTTTCCACATTTTGACCCTAAATTTTCAATTTTATACCATAGATCAATTTGTAGGCTTGTTTCATGATTCAAATGTTTGAATTATTGAGTCAATTTTAAAAATTACAAGTGTAAAACACAGCTATCATACAATAGGACACCGACCATGTTGCCTTATTCACACCTTCAAACAACATTAAATCATTAAATCCATTTTAAAATCGGTTATCATATTCCCTCACATAATCCAATTGTCCATAATTGTTGGATAAAGATAACGTAGGAAGGATTTGGAGCAAACATAAGGATGATAGAAGAGGTAATGTTCTATAATTAGTATTTTATTTTTTTATCTTCCACATCAAGAAGTTTTTATTAAAACCAGAAGATATAATAACGTTAGAATCTTCTATATACTTGGATAATGTTATAATATTTTAATGATTTAAACCTACCTTCAAATCAACCAAATGAGTTATAAAATCATTGTTCATGAGTGCGATGGACTACTACCCTGTGAACTAATGTCATTTATTTTTTCCATTAACAACTTTCATGATTCAGTATGATAACGAATATAAGGTTAATATATGAAATGAAAAACATAATTATTAATATTGATTCATTATATCATATATATATTATTTAACCTCCATTCCACAGGGGATATGATAATGTCACTCAAGTTTTTAGAGGACTACCGACTCACGAAGTGATTTGATTCTTTTTTCATTATGGATTTACATGGAAGGTAATAATGGTAAATTTTATTAATATATGTGATAAAAATGAAATAATTCTGATATTAATGAAATATTTATTTTTAGAATGTATTGTATCAAAAATAATCTATAAATATTATATATTTTGATGGTCATAAATAACATTGTTTGTTTAGACAATAAAATTACTTAATGTGAATTTCAGGAAATTAATATTCATTGAAATATTTATTTCATAATTATTTTCAGACATTGACCCATGGGATATAATTTTTAAAATAACAGAACATGTCTTTAACATATTCTGGAAGCACTACACTCAACACTATGTTGGTAAGAGAACAGTATGGAATAAACTGTATGTTTAGAATAACGCATATGGTTCATCAAAACTATGTTAGTGTGGAACTAGATGTTTGAGAAAGAGAAATGTACGGTTTATCTACCATACATTCAGAAGTAACATAGTGCTTTAGGAATCAAATATATGGTTCATCAACCATACTTCATTAATAACCCCTGTATTGATAACTAATGTTCTATGTTATTTTGTCACCTAAAGGGACCTTGCTTTTGACTATTCAATGATAGAGATTTCAAATCTACAATATTATTTGAAATTAATAAAATGGTCTCAATAGAAATAATATTTGATTATAATATTTTTTATGATGGATTCAAGTACTCTTACTCAAATGGTTAAATAATTCATATGTCTAAGGGATGTTACGACTCTCTTGAATGATTCAAAATTAAAATTATTGTGATCTATAAGGAAAAGTTTTTTAATCTACTCAACCAAATGAAATATGTATGTTCTATATATGTGGATATAATATTTTCTCTTAATATATACATGGTACACATCTGATATATGACTATATATTTGATTAATATCATTTGTATTTTGAACTGTTGTAATGATCAAATTTTTATTCAATTTTCTAAAGGGGATACATTTTAAAGACACATAGTTCAATCTTGTGCTGCTAAAATCATTGCAGATCATTTTTTTCTATTCGTATTGAAGAATATTCATTATAATAATCTATTTAGATCTATTCATTTGGGATGAAATACATCTTTGATGATGATGATCTATATTAGTTTAGTTGTTTATGTGACTATGATGTTAATCATGTACCTTCAATAAGGCAAACTCTTTGGATTTATTGTTGTTTCAATTTCTCAATCTCATTAATGATTATGTTTCATATTATTATGGTATGTTTTGGAGAATATGGTTCACTATATATGATCCAGAAGGCTTCTTTAGGTCTTATTGTAAAATTTTCAGATGCATGAAATCAGTTGTGTATTTTATGGGTCTGGGGATAAGAGGATCTAGTAAAAATCACCTAGCTCATAGAGATAGTGTTATTTGAGTAGACTAGGTTATATTTCTGCCACAAACCACTATAAAAACAATTTTGTTCTTATTTAAAATTTTTTCACCACTCAAATATTTTAAAAAATTGATCAATTAATATATTCATAAAATGAAAGGAAAGATAAAAAAGTGAATCATTCCAGATTTTAGAAAAGACACAATTCACCCCTATTGTGTATCTTTGTTTCATTAAACCTGACAATTGGTATCATTGGTGAGATTTTATGATAGATCTCTAACATTCTCCAAAGTATAAGGTCAATACAATTCTGGTATAAATGGATGGTCCTAGATAAGGTATGTCTATTATTTGTACTCTATATTTCAATGGCGGTAACTGTGGATACTTGAAATCATGTATGATCATCTATATAAAGAATATCGGCTTCAATGTTTATGAAGGAACAAAATAATATCCGACATATAAGGTATGATACTGTAAAACTAACGTTTAAAACCATAAAAATGTATTATTGAGAGAGAATCATGATAATGAATAAAATTTTGATATAAATTGTTAGAAAAATTAATATCGTAGGATATCCAATTACCGAATCAGTTCAAACTCCAAAATTACTGAGAGTATTATTTAGAAAATATAACGGCATATCTGTAGATATTTTACAATCATAACTTATCAAGACATTTACTATGAAGGACTTAATTGGAACATTGATTTCATATGAGGAATAAACATAACATGAAGATGAATGTCACAAAATAGTGAAAAGGGAAAATGAAGCTATTAAAATCACACCTCATAAGAATGAAATAAAATCAAGGGATGATTCCAAAATCTAAAAATATTCTGATTGTTCAAATTATAAAATGGAACTAGAGTTGTTAGACATAAAATTTAGAAAAGTATATAAAAAGGAAATACGCTTTAGAAAATACTTCAATAAAGATAAGAAAGGATACAAAGATGTATGATTCTAAGAATGTAAGAAAATAAGTAATATCCAACCTGATTTCCAATAGATAAAGGAAGAATGATGAATGATGGAGATGAAAAATCAAGGGAATACTGATTATGAGAATAAATATAAAATATTCAAGAAAGCTATATGGAGTGTGTCTGAAGACTCCAGTATCTCTTCTAATTATTATTTATAAACATATTCATAAAATATGAAATTTAATATATTTTTTATGGATAAGTAATTAATAGATGTATAAACATATTACTCTTTTACTTTTGATTCAGATAATTATTCAAATAGTAAATTGGTTTTATAATACCCAATGTGAGAAGAGAAACATGACACCAAAATAATGATTTATATTTCATTAAAAAATATTCATAATGATGTTTTATGTGAAACATATAAAATGATAAAATAGTATCAAGAATTAATAGAAATATTCAATTCATCTACAGTAAACTATATTTTTCATGAAAATAGAATAAAATAATAACAGAATGATGTACAATATTTAAAATCTGATTCTATAATTTAAACTAAAGGAGAAAATTTTTAAATGAATGTATTTGAAAACATTTCATTAAAAGAGAAAACTATGGAATAAGAATCAAGGGTGAGAATTAAAAATTATAAAAAAATTATTTTTTCCCAGTTCTAAAAATGATTCCAACTTATACTATGGAATAAAAAGAAACTCTTCTAGTAAATATTACTTAAAAAATACATAAATAAGTGGAATAAAATAAGATTTTATTTCTAAAAATCATTCTAACATTAGTCATACAAATTTTGATAAAATAAAGAAAATCTAGAATCCTAGATCATTTCTTACTCACGCAATTCAACCCAAAAGAAAATTTGGACATAAAATAATTTGTATTTAAATATTTTTTCTAAAAAAATACCATTTGAAAAAAAATGATATATATTATATGGATAGTGGCTTCTGATGACATATGAGTGGATACTCTTCCGTCTTCCATACTCTAACAAAAATTGATGGAGTTTTAGTCATCTTTACAGATAGTGTAGAAGGAAATATAGTCGGATTAGGATCCAATTGAGTTTGATAATAAATCTTAATTAGTAAATTACTATTTGTACATGGGATAAATCAAAACCTAATATTTATTTCCCAAATTTAGGATGATTCATTTTATGTATATTTCATTAAAAATTCATGCTCATTTTTTGATGATAATCTGATAAATTTAGAGCACCTATAACTGAAAATGTTTATACTTTGATTCTAAATTCCTTATGTGAACAAAAAGTGAATTTTCTAATTGTTGAGAAAAAGGATCCGTGGATATGGAATAAGAGAAATGGAAATTAAAATATATATACATTGTATATATTGTATAGGAAACAATTAGTTTATAATTTTCATAGCCTTGAGTTTTGATAATTATAATTTTTTATGTATATATAATTAGAAAAAAAACACAATTTGTCTTTCAAATGAATTAAAAAAATTGTTACATCTAAACCATTATAATTAATCAATATGATATTCTGTAGAAAATCAAGTGTATAATGTTTTTATGTAAAACTATATGTATATGTTTTAGTTAATGATTTTTTAAGATTTACTTGGATTTATTTTCTAAAACATAAAAGTGAAGTATTCAATATTTTTTTAATTTTTTTGTAAAATCATTAAAAATGATAATGATTATAAAATATCTTCATTAAGAATATATCATGGTGTAGAATTTTCGAACAAAAAATCTAATTATTTTCTCTCAAAATCAGGTATTAGACACACTATCAATAAACTAAGAACACATTAACAAAATGGAATTTTTGAAATAATAAACAAAACTATTCAAGAAATATCAAGGAAAATTATGAATGAATATAGTCTTCCGACTTATTTTTATGAAGAATCTATAATCATAACATGAAATATCAAAAGTATAGTTTTCATTAGACCACTGATTGTAAACACACCCTATGAACATTGGAATAACATAAAACCTAGAGTAAATCACTTAAAAGTATTTTTAGGAATGGTGTATATCTTAAATACTAAGTAAATAATTGAAAATTTTTATTCAAATGTAGATAAAGGAATATTTTGAGGATATTCGGCTATTTCTAAATATTATATAGTGTATAATAAAAAGTAAAATATTGTTGAATAATTGGTTCATGTGATGTTTGATGAATATAACCCTTTTCATAAAAGTAAATTTCAAATATATGGAATTATTAACTCTTTTTACAATATGAGAATTGATTCCTCTAAAATTGATTTTGAAAATAAAGTAAATGAAATTCAGTCCAGTCAAAAAGATGATGAGACAGAAATACTGAAATGTGTCTTACCTCAGAGGATTTCTACTTTAATGAACCATCCTTTATAAACTTTTATAGGAATCCTAGACATGAGAGTTAGAACTGGATGAAATATAGGAAACATGGTATACTTCTCAACCTTTCTGTCTTGATTAGAATGTACATCTATTAAAGAACCTCTAAATGACAAAAAACGGGTTATTATATTTTCATGAAAAGCTCAATCAATTCAATGGAAATAATTTTTGGGAATGAGAAGATAGACCAACTAATTATTCTATAAAAGGAACAAAAACGTTTTTAGGAATAAAGAGGATGGTCAAGAAAACATTAATAGAAATAGATCTAGATTAGTATCCAAAAGATATGATAAGGAATAAGTGTAACACCCCAATATTTCATAGTACATTATTTCTTCAAATTAATTCAATAAATTTCACTACACGCAACACTGAGTTCAATCGCACAACAAGATTACCAAACTAGCCGTTTAAAAGCAGTTATGAATAGTATTAACTAAATTTTGAACATTGTATAATCCTTATAATTTTAGAATCCATATTATGAGTTTCTTAGACATAATTTAAGAAATAATTCATTTTTTTCATATAAAAAAAGTATTTTTTAAAAAATGCACTTTTACCGTCTTTTAATGCTGAACCCTTTTTAAATCCAATATTTGAGACATTCATATATTCAATTTGAGAAAATAAAATTCTTCTTTACAATCAGAACATAATAATTTAGTTTCAATAAATTTTTGGTGTTAAATTATAAATTTTAATGATTTGGAAGTATAAATTTATTATACTTTTACCATTTAATCCATTACTGGTCATTGTAAGTAATTTCACGTTGAAATTAGACATAAACAAGTGTCAATATTTTGATAGTTATTATTTGTTAAAAATACGGATTTTGGTTTTGACAAAGGGAATTAATTTTAAATCAATAAATTCAACTTATATGTTTTGAATTTGGTAAAATAGACTTCATTTTTGAATTCGGAATATCAAAATTAGATTAGGGTGAATTTTCTGTATTTTTCTAAAAACATTCAATTTTGGCTGAATACTGAAAAACACTGAATTATATTTTAAAACCAAATTTTTATTTAAATAATTATTTATTTAATTTAAATTAATTTTTGTGAAAATAGATACATAATACTTATATAAGGTCATTTTAATTCATTGGAGTCAGTTTATAATAATTCTAGATATATAAAAAATTTATCGAACTTTTCACCGTCTTTTACCCACCTCCTAGGAGAATTTGCAAATTCACATAAAACCTAATTTTACCTGTTCTGTGAGTTGAATTTCAAAAATACAAGAGACATGGTTAATATCAAGCAGTAAAATTTGGTTCAATAAGATAAAAATAATTTTTGATGAATAGTAACTTTTTACTTTTATTTATCACGGTTAAAGGTAAATAGGGTAACTCAAGGTAAAAAGAATATTTTAAAAATTCACATTACCTTAACACATGTCCTAACCCTATTGTATGAGTAATGGCTGACCATGGTCATCTTTGGGTCGATTTTGGGACCCCATGGAGCCACTTATGAATGATAATGACACTTTAGATTAATTAATTTAATGTAAAGGAAAAATTAACATAAACAAAAACATTTTAGTAACTAATTATTATATGGTGTTATATAAGTAATATTTTTTACTATAAATAGTAATTTTAAAGATAAAAATATTTTATATGTCATGGTACTTTTTTTATAATGTTTAGACATTGAATAAATTAAATTATTTTGGACAATATAATGATGCAGTATTTAACTCATTAATAAATGATTTAAATATATTAGATTATAAATATTAAAACAATATCTAAAACATGTACAATTATTATTGGATGATTTTATTTCTACCATGAGTCATCTTATATTTGAATCTAATTATTTTTGGACTTTTATAAACCGAATATCATTATAGAATAAAATAATATTTTCACACTTTCCTAAAGAGCCCCTCCTCCCCCTTATAAAATGAGACAACTTCTAAACAATTCCTCACACCTCTCAAGCCTTTAGGCTCGTCCAAAATCTGCCCAATTAATCTCCCTAAATCCCTCTACTCCTCTAAACATCCTTACCTTAGGGAGAAGCCACTTCAAGTAGTCATTTTGGTTCAAACCAAAGGAAGTTACCCAAATTAAAGGTAACAATTTCTCTTAATTTCTTTTCTTTTATTTTACTCCTCCAACCCCTAAACTCTTTTTATTACTTTCTTTTATAACAAAACTAGTATCATCAATATCCTAGGATTATGTTATGATATTTATTTGAATTACACTTACACACACCTCCATCTAATGGGTGAAGAACATAATGTTTCTGTGGATGGAAAACTAACGCCTCACGAAATGATGATTGTTCAATTACCTCCTTCCGCCTCTCATGGTGGCCATTATGATGGAACTATATTTATATATGATATATATTATGTTTTTGTTTTCTTTATTCTTCTTTATTTTTCTTTTATAGCATACTTTAATGGTTTTTATTGTTAGTAAACGCGGTAATTTAATTTGAGGAAGTGTGGACTACCGCCCCCTCAAAGTGATATGACTCGTTAATACCATATGTGGGATGTATAAAGGATGGAGTTAATGATATTATATATGATATTATACTGGAATTATAATATACCTATGTATACTTATGTTTTAAGTCCATTAAAATAATAAATAGAAATTAATTTAGCGTTCATGCGTACGTACGGCTTACCATCTCCATGAACTGTACATTTCATTCTCACCCCAAAATGATATGTACTATTATAAATAAATGTATATATATGATATATATGATATCTAAATCGTGAGTATCATTCTGGATATAATGATCTTTTGACCTTGTGATCAATTTGTAACTATAAGGTGTTCATTTTTGACTCAAGTTCCAAATATCGACAAAACGAACGTTATTAACTTCAATGATTACATGATGTTTATAACACGGTAATAGGTGATATTAAAGGAATAATAAACTTTAAAAATGTTATTAAGAAAGTATAAATTAACTTTAATTTATTATTCAGGATGTTAAAGAACGAACGGGTCAAGTCGGACACGATGTAAGGGGTTTTCATCTCATTCCTTATTCCCATGAGATTCATGCCATATTGCCACTATTACCTTTTGTGTGGTGTATTTACTTCCCATAATTGTATTATTTGTGTAATACACTTTAATTTATGTGTATTTACATATTCATTGTATGATACCTCTTTCATGGGGTGTATGTTTTGTAAGTTACCAAATTGGTAAGGGTTAATTCCTCAATCTCATTATTATCTGAGATTGTTTACGTGTAAGTATTTACTGGGACATTTTTATCATCCATGTCCATTTTTCATAAAAATGATTTCAAAGTGAATATTTAAAGGATTTTTGAAAGGTACTGTTTATCAAGATCAAAATTTTAAATGTTTTAATGATTTATCTTTCTAAATATTTTCAATTAATGTCGATGTTTTCAAAGTGATTTTAACGATTGATTTATATGGACCTGAATGTTTTGAAATGATAATTATTTTCAAAAGTTTCATATTGGTATTGGAACATGGATTAAAAAATATATTTTATATTATTTCCTTTATAAATGTGTGACTTCTACATAATTTTACAAAAGGTTATTTCACTCGTAAATTTTTACTCATCATTTTCAACTATGTCAGCATCCTTTACGGTATATTATTTTTTATTGAGGTTGATTTATCATGATATAAAACTTCTATATAATATTGCAGGTTTTGTGATATTTTTTACTGTGGATGTGTTATTTTTATACCATTCATGGTTTATGGATAATGTATTGACATTTTTTATTCTTGTTTTAATACGAATATTTATGTTATATTTACAAATTTTCATATGAGGAATGCATTTGACTTACTAAGTGACAGGTGGAGCCCGCTATAGCTCATAGATGCATTGGTAGGTCTCATGAGACAAACTAGTGTCTGGGCATGAGGCCTTGACAAAATCATTTTTGTAGTCTTGGAACGAGGCCTTGGCTATGTGGTTATGATAGAATGGCATTATGCATTCCATAATTATGAAAGTGGTTAGTGATATTGCGTGTGATTATTCAACCAGTATAATATCAATGTGAATAAGTAAATGGAATTACTTCATTTTATTTTTTCCATATTATTCTCATGTTCAAGTTTAAAAGGATTTTGTTTAAGTTATACATTACCTTAAATGATTATACTTATTTATGAATGTTTCTGTTGTATTGTTATCTTTACTGAGCATCTGAGCTCACGCCTATCTATGTTTTATTTTTTTCCAGGATTCCAAGAAGTGTATTGTGATTGATATGCAGGGTTAAGACAAGGGAATAATGTCTTTCATAGAGGATTTTTATGTCATTTTGTATGTTATGAAGTTTAAAGTAACATTAATGTATGTAATCTATTTTCCAAGACTGCTAAAATGATCGGTCCTTCAAGATATGATTCCTTGTAATCATTCCAATGTAATAAAATAACACACCGACTCTAGGTAACTAGGGTCGGGGATTTACAAGAAGGGATAGATTATGATGAAACCTTTTCACGTGTTCCTAGATTAGAAGTATTTAGAATACTATTTGATTATACCACTCATATAAATTAAATATTTTATTAAATGTATGTTAATTATACCTTTTCAAATATATATTTAATGGACGATGTTTATATTGAACAACCCATGGGGTTTGAAAACCCTCATAAACTAGATTAATTTTTAATCATACCAATGAAAATTATGGCTTTAAATATGTATATAGAGCTTGGTATGAGAGATTAGGATCATTTTAATTAGAAATGGATTTTCTATGGGATTGGAAGATCCTAAAAGTTTTACGAAATATATTTTATCTAATATTTTATTAGTGAAAATTTATGTTGATGATGTTATAACTGTATAAATAAATGAAAATAATTCTTTTGATTTTTCAAATCATATTAAAAACAATTTAATGAGTATGGTGAAAGAATGGAATTTTTTTTATTATTTAAAAGTTTTCAAAAAGATAATGTAAATGTAATAATTTATGGTAAATACATTATTGATTTATTGAGATTTTTTACTCAAAAACAATAGTACTTACACAAGTCCCATGTGTACTAATGTGATACTTGATATTGATGAAGCTGGAAACCAATTGAAAACAGGTTATATAGTGTTATGATTCATAGTTTAATATATCATACTAATAGAAGACACTATATAATGTTTCTTATATGTCTATGTGCTAGATTTCTGTCAAAAAAACTGAATAACATTTTACTACTGTTAAAAAGATTTTTTAGATATTTAAAAGGTACTATTTTTCTATCTCATCAATATCCAAAAACATATAATTTCAACTAAATTTCATATTCATGTGATAACTTCGAAGAATGTTGACTAGATAGAAAAATCAATTATGGAACCTATCACTTTTTATGAAAATATTTAGTATCATTGTCTATAAAAACACATTATCTTTTTATATCAACATCTGAGGTAGAATATATATTTGGTGGTAGTTTCTAGGAACAATTGTTTTGGATGAAACACACCCTACAGGAATTTAGACATAATTTTGATAATATACCTACATTATATGATAACACTAGTGTAATTAATAATTCTAAAAATAATATACGTAATTCTATATCAAATCATACAGACATAAGGTATCATTTTTTAAGAGATCAATTTCATAAAAATGATATAACTTTATAATTTTTAAATACTAAAAATCATACAACTAATAGTTTTTCTAAAACTCTTAGCACTACATGTTTTTATAATGTTAATGGGGGTTAGAGATATTTAATTTAAAAAAAATGTATATTATTGTATATTAATAATGTATATTTTAATAATTTTATTTTATTTGGTGTTCATTTTATCTCTTTTTAAATGACAACTATATTTTATCATAATTTTATCTCAATTTTAGAAAAAAATATGTCTTTTCAAAAAAAAATTAATGATTACACTGTATAATTGTCTCAAGAAACTAGATCATGTCAATCAAACTATTAGAAAACCCTCCACTTTCTATTCTCTACCTTAACATATGATTTAAAACACTTTCAACTTTTGGAACTCCTATTTCTTGTTCAAATCCTTAGAATATGATACATTTAACTTTCATATTTTCAGAAATATAGATGGTAAAAAAGGAGAGTATCGTGGAATAAAAAAACACATAACGTATGTAAATATTATTCAATAAATTTAATAGATTTTGAATGAATCAACCAAATTAATCTTCCTCTCTAACCTTCTTTAGCTATTCAATATGAATAAATTATTTTTTCTTAATAAAATAAAGAAAAATTTTTTTTGATGAAGAAGAGTTCTTTATAAACTATTTTTATAGCTTTTAAGATAATGAAGATGTCATTGTTTCTGCGATTTATCATACAAAGTTGTTTATTCCCTTCAATTGAGATGGGCAATGTTTGTTACTGTCACCATGAAGGGTTTTTTTTCATTTTGATCATTAGTCAATCTGGGATAAAGAACATAAATAATAGGGTATTATTTCATTTCTCTACGGTTCCACCCAGATAAGAAATTATGTTAAGGCTCTTGATACAGATCAGAAGGTACTTGTCAAGTAAATTCATTCATCTATAATAACATGGATGGATGAACTTTAGAATATTCATTACCCAGATATGTATAAAATGTTTTAGATGATGTGGGGAGTCATGTTTAATTTCCCAAGTTACATGATAAGGTACATGAACCACTACTTCCATGAGGAAGAAAAAATGTATTTTTATCCCTATGGAGGATAAAATCAATATTTTTCATAAGGATGGGTTGATTAGGGATGTATTGATGCATTCCAAGTGACATCACATCAATATTATTAAAGTTGTAACTCTAGGGAAGATATGATTATTCTAGAGAATAATCCAGGGATAATTTCAAACAATTAGTGTGGAAGACCAAGAAATATTTAGTTTTACTACTATCAGGGACCAAATAATTACGAGATTTTCTTATGCGATCGACATTCAAAAAGATGAAGACTCCAAAAAAAGAATACTTGATGATGTTCAACCAAAATGACATTATATCAAATACAATATTTCTGATCTATAAATTATATGAGATGTCCCTTCTTATCCAAAATAAATTTTAGAAGAACCAATAAATGAGTCCCTTATCATTCATCCAAGAAATAGGGATGAGACTACAATTCTAGAAACCACAAATCAAGGATATGATTTAGAGGTTCCTGTAGCTAGTATAGAATTTCCATCATAAATTCATCTAGTAATCAGAGAAGATAAAGTGTTTAGAGACCCAAGCTTATCATAAAGGTACATTACATTACTATTTCATAATACTTAATAGATGACACAAATAAACACCCAGAGACCACACTAGATTAGTGTCTTTGGAAACATGAAACATAATATTATAACTTGGTGAAAGATATTCAACATATCCCATTAATATCTTCCCATTGTTTCTTCCTGCATAAAACATTTCTTTGTATCATGGGGAAAATAAAACATAAAAATGGTGAGTTTAAATTCTCAATAAGGTATAAATTTAGAACATAAAACAAACCATAAACATTAGAATGTAAAAACATGAACATAATGTTTAAATATCAAAATCATGATTCATGAAATAAATCTTGGCAGTTCGAAAGGCATAGATCATGATGGAATATTAAAAATAATGAAATAGAATTCACATAAAACATGGAATTTTTTATAACAAATAATCACTTAATATTATTTGCATAGTTGTCGAGGCATTTCTTCTAAGACCATCCTATTGGAAAAATTCTATCACTGAGCTGGTTTTACATGACGTTCCAGCATGTTATTACTGAACCAGATTAACTAGTCATTCTAGCCCTATATTACTGAACCAGATTTAAATTCAGATCTAGTAATGTCCATCTCATGAGATATAATTCATTACGCAATGTATTGGAGGGATATGTAGGTCCCACCATTCTCAAAATGAAATTATTCTCAAATGTTCCACAAAAACATAAATCATTTATCATAGCATAAACTGTGAAATAAAATGGGTTTCATAAACATCATTTCATCACAATCCATATAAAATAATGGAATTTCATAAATATAATTCAATCATAAATACAATCAAATAAAAGTAATAATTGTGATATAAAAATAACCATATGTTATCTTAGATGGAAAATAATTTTGTTAAAACACATGAATTTAATTCCTGAAGAAAATGCCATTTCTTCTTTAAAAATGTTTTCTTTTCTCAAAATGCCTTGAAATTCTCAATGAAAATAATTTAGTTTAATGTAAACATGAAATCCCATCAAGGATTCATCATTTAAGTAATTCATCATGAAACCATAAAAATCCATTCATTCCTTGTACGTGAAAAAACTTTCTCCTAGTACTTTTTCTGAAAAATTCAAAAAGTACCTCATATGGTAAATAAAAGAAAGATTCATTCCATACCATGTAGTAAATGTCAAAAAAGGGTAAAAATGAATTTAAACATAAATATGAGAATATTAATCATTTTAGGAAACATTTTAATAAAACACTGGCATGGATGATAAATACATCCCCAATAAATACTTACATATAAACAATCGTAGAAAAATATGATATTGATAAATTATCCCTTACCTTAGGTCTGATATGCATTGTATGAATCCAAAATTCTTGTATTGTGGGTTTAAACAAATTATCAACTTGTAATAGAACCATAATAATATTTATTATACCATATATCATTATCTTATGACAGTATATTACCTATTCATTTATCAATTCCTTCTTAGAGCAACATTTTGGGTAATAATTGTTTTATTTATAGTACATGGTTTAACTTGTTATTCATGATCTTATTACATAGATCATTATTTAATTACTTCTAGAATGTAAAAAATGATTTATATATTGTAAATATTAATTATATAAATATATATCATAGACAGAAAAATGAAATCCAATACACCATTCATGGAGACGGTAAGTCGAATGTACGCAGAAATGTTCTTTCTGTTTCCTTATTGAATTGAATCGAAGAAAGTAAATGATATATATATATATATACATAATTCCAGTATCATTATTATGTCATATATTTCATACTTATCTATTATATATACTTTATAAGCATTCATGATTGGTTAATGTGGAAAATGAATATCATCGTGTCGGGGAGACGGTAGGCCGTACGTACGCACAAGCGTTGATATCATTCACATAATGGTTAAATTGTATTGAATTGGATTGTATATTAATAATACCAAATTACTATATTCATATATTTATTATTTATATCTATTATACACATCATTATACCCATCTAAATAATGTTTTGTTGAATAACATAGTACACCACGATGTGGAAACGGTAAGATTTATGTACGCATGCATGTTGATATTGTTATTTGTAGGATGGACCAAAGGAAGTAAAATGATGTCCCATAATTATAATAATATCTTATATTCTTGAAGATACTCGACTTGTTACTTTATTATGGAAACAACCTAAGAATAGGAATTAGAAGATGAAAATAATTTTGAATGAGGTGATAAAATAATTACCACTTTTTCAGTTACGTCATTTTGGTATGCACAAAAGGACTCCATAAGATATATTAATAAAAAAGTTTGGACTATATGATTATTTTAGGGGAGTTGTTATGATATTTTTGTAGGGTTTGTCCAAGACAAATTGATTTTATGGTTAGTTTAATGATAAGGATAGGTCCCCTTTATAAGAGAGGGGAGGGAAACCATTGAAAAAAATGAAATATTAATTTATTATAAATTCATTTTCTGTTTATAATGCCCCAAAACTAATTTATATATAAGATAATATGTGTTTGGGAAAAAATAATCTCATCCAATAAAATTTGGATATGTTTTTATTTTTTTAAAACCTTATCATTTTGACTTATCCTTATTTACTCTATTTAATTTTAATTATGGTACCAATATTCTAAATAATAAATGGTTATATATATTTACTTATGTGTTGTAAATTATCCATAATTGTATACATTGTGACTTTTTGACAAAAAAAGTTTCACTTTTTAATTTTTAAATATTATTTTTATTTTTAAATAATTTAACTACATGTTATTTTTATAAATTATCAATACTGTCAATTTTGACACTATTACTTTATTTAACATTACATAAAATCCAAACAGAAGATATGTTCAAACCAAAATATTTAATAAAATCCTAACATGTCATAGAATCCTTGAAAATTTGTGGAGAACATTAATTAGTTCATTTTATATTTAGTTTAATATTTTTAATACCATTTATTTGATATTTCTATTAATTAAATAAATTCTACATCACTATTATGTCATCATTAATGGTAATTATTTAATTACTAAAAATTAAATTAAAATTAAAATGAGGTATATAATTTCATTATATTTCTATATATAACTTATTATATATGTTTTATCATTTATATAACTATATTAAGCTTACTATTCTTATAAGATATATAAGAGTGAAATGTTGTCACCATCTTTTCTATTAATTATAATAACATTACTATCAAGGGAAAATTCAATTAAATGAATCAATTCAGAGACAATGGTAATAGTTTTTACATTAATTCCTCCAATAGGAATTTTCAAGGGTTAGGGTAATTTTATTTTCATTACCATATTGATAGTTACCCTAATATACCCGATTTATGTTTAATTATGTTAAATAAAAATTTCCCTAGTTACTACTCATAATATCAATAAAATTAAAAGTAACCTGTTAATATAATTTGGACCCACTAATTCCAAATATAGAAACCATTTTTCATAATTCAAAACACCAAACTGGATGAAATTATTTTCAATTAAATCTCGTTCTCAAAAACCAAAAAAGGGTTTTTAAGAAAAAACAATTCCAAATATTTTCAAGGGTTTATGTCCAATTTAAATTTTAAATTACATTAAATGACTATAATTAGATTAAATTATAAAAAAAATATTAAATTATACTATAAAACCAATTAAAAATATAATCTAACTATATAAATAAATTATATGAAAAGACTGTTTTGAATAAATTAAAGTGTTTTTAACTATTCATTTAAATATAAATTTTACTAGAAAAATAAAAAATAATCAAAAAAGTTAGTTCTTATATTATTATTACCAGGAAGAAGTTTATTTCTTTAATTAAAATATATAAAAATGTTAAAACCAAATTTAATATGGACGCACCATTAAAAAGAGGCAATACAATATTTTTTTGAAAAATACTTATTTTATCCGAAAAAATTTAATTTGTTCTTAAATAATGCCTATAAAATACATATTATGAATGTTAACATTATATAAAATGAAAATATTATTTAATACTATTCATAAGATCTAGTTTATATGCCTTTTCAATAATAATATTTTTATAATATATCATTGTTTAGTGAAACTCGTTATTGCATACAGCGCATGAAATCGTGGAAAGTCGCTCTTACATGCAACAAAATCCAATAATAGTGTTGCGTATAATAAAACCTAATATGATGTTTTCTATAGCGCAAGCTAATATTGGTGAAGCATACAACACAAGATATCAAATAATTAAAATATTCTATCTCAAAAAATTTCATAGTGTTATATTTTGTCCCCCTTAAATTGAATTTCACGCTTAAAATTTATCGGGGTTCTAAAAGGTTTACCACATTAAATTTTCTCTCATTTAAACCCAGATTGTAAAAAGTAATACTAACACTTCATTGCACAATTGATTTTCAGAAACATAATGGTTGACTAAATAAACGCATCGCTGAGTTTCCATATAGGATAACATTGGTATGAAGAGAAAACATGGATATGGAAGAAAACCAATCATGTTATAATGGATAGTGATAAAGAATAAGTTTTAGAGAATGATAACTACCATAAAACCATAAATATGCAATTATTTAAGGTTCCATCAGATTCATCAGATAATACAGTACTAGGACAACAATTTTGGTTTTCAATGTACTGTTCATAATGTTGAGTAATTTTTTTATAAGAGAAATACATAACTATTTTCAGTACAATCTCACTGTTGGTCATTACTAGAACAATTTTCACTTCATAAATTATATAGAGAAATTAAGTTGAATATGTCATTCTTATAATGTTAGAATATTGTACGATTGAATTTTGGGTCACTATGTTTGTCTAAAAAACGGTTTTCACATGTAATCAAATATGTATAAGGACACCTATAGTGAGATAATATGTTAATCTAAAAAACATCAACCAGAAAATAACTTATACTATCCATAAATGGATAACATTACAGTCCTTCCGAAAAAAATATAAAACTTTAGAAAGAGGTGAACTAAATAGAATTATCATTTATCTCTCATATATCATAAGATAGTTCTTGGTTGTCACATTCAAAACATGTGAATACCTTAATCAAGTATTTTCTTGAATCATTGAAACAACATGAATTACCAAATAAAGTTAGTGAAAACATGCATTTGGTCACAGTTTACTCTTTCCACACACCAAAATACCAAAAATTCTATACACTCAAACCAGGATATTAATTTTTCCTTATATCAGTCATGAGGTCATTAAAACTATCAAATATACCATTATCTCTTTACCCAATAATTATTCACATATCATGTGTTTTCCAAATATATATGATTAACAATTCATAGTTACAGGTACCATATACATATGGAAAATTACAATGTACCAATACATAGATATTATAGAATTCTATAATACTATAAATGAGATTCTATAAAACAATTTTGGAATCCCCTTCATAAACACTCAATAATTCAACCACTATTTTGACATAATCAACTTCACAAATAGTGATCACATGTGATTTTCCTTTTCCTTTGGCCATAAGTGGTTTTTGGCATCAATATTCATTCATAACCCGTGGATTTGGGTATTGGTTAGACTAATTCCCTATTTTCTTGCACATGTAACAAAAATTTGTGGGAGGATCACTCTTTAAAGATTTTGTTTATTCTCATTAAATAAGTAGTAAATTTCTTGATAACCTTCTTTCCTACACATAAAACTTTTATCTGTCCCTTCGATACCATTTCATCCATGTTTTCTTCTACACGTTGAGCATAAAGAAATTATAATCATCTTTTTCTCGGTAATTTTTATTATTTCCATTGAATTATATCATTATTTTCATATAATAAATATAAGATAGATGAGAAAATGCATATCCCTTTTTTAAAGAAGAATACGAGGAAGGTATATACTAAAAAATGAGTTCATGGACTCATAAAAATCCATGGAGCCAATTTTTTCTTATTGCCTCGTATTCTTGATAAGGTTCCACCATAGATTCACTTTATCTTCCAATGAATAAGTACCCAATATAACCTTTTCACATTTTGAACGACAGAGAATGAAAAATATCATTTCAATGGTAAAAATGCATTTCTCTACAACTATTGGATTAGTCGTTACACTAAAATAATGTGGATGTTTCCTTAAAAAGATTCAAGAGAACATTGTTCCTACATATGGTCATTTGGAAGCTTAGTAGGATTTTTGGTCATAGAAATAAGATTATTTATTCGAGAACCTATAAAATTTAGTCGTTGAGGTGTAAAATCATTGCATTTCCCATCACATCCCGCATTAACATTGTTTTTTGTGTTTTGTCTTGTATCTAAAACACAAATTGAATAGTGTGAGAGGAAAATGTAAAACTAGAGAAACAACAAAATCAAGGGGGAGTACATTTAATATCTAACATCATAGGATTAATCCTTGGATATTAATGATTGTTACCTTTATTATAAGACTATAACATATAGTTATACTTACCCTTAGGGACATACCTAGTCATACCTTATAAATATCTCTAGGGATCTCACTAATGCTTTCACATATTAGTTCCATAGGTTGGCTAAACCTTCTCTCTAATACAAACTATAGATACCCAAGTCCAACGTATATGGACATTAAATTACTTTTGCTGAGTACTATAAATGACAAAAATAGTTTCCCAAAGGCTGTATTAGTTTCATGTAATTGGATACTTGGAAGATAATCTTCGAAATTGGAGAAATATCTTCAACATCTCCAATAATGATCAACCCTTATTGTTTTCCTACCAAAATCCATTCTTTATATAAAATGGAAAAACATAAAAATAGCGAGATCAAATTCTTTGTAAGGGTAGACATTGAGAGCATAAAGAAATCATAAATATAAGAAATTAAAAACTAGAACATAAAGATTAAATTTAAAAATCATCATTCTAGAAATAAGTCATGTCATTTTATAAGGAAGATATCATAAATGAACACTAACCATGATAAAATATCAATGGAATAAAAATGGAATTGGGGAAATAAAATTAGAAAATAATATGAATTTTATAGTATCCAAGGAATTTGATACAAGGCTTTCGTAGTGGGAAATGTCCATTACTGAACCTAGTTTACTTTCCATTCAAGCAATATATTACTAAACTGGATTTACTAGTCATTTCAGCCTAGTATTACTGAACTATATTTTGTATCCTTTCCAGTAATGTCTATATAAATTGATATAAATTATTAAAGAATTCATTGGAGGGATATATTGGTCCCACTTATATACTAATTAAATCATTCTTTCAAGTTCCACAAAAACATAAATCATTTATCGTAGCATAACCAATGAAATAAAATGGGTTTCTTAGACTTCATTGCAACATAATAAAAATAAAAAAAGAGTTTTCATGAAAATATTTCTATCCTAAAAACAATGAAATAAAATTAATAATATGGATAGAAACATAACCCTATGTCATCTTAGCTAGAAAATAATTTTGACAAAACACTAGAACTTAATTCATAAGTAAAATATCCTTTCTTCTTGAAAAATGGATTCTTTTCTGTAAATGATGTGATTTTTTAAGAAAAGAATTCTGTTGAAAATAAACTCAAAACCATGCGAAAGATGGTTCAAGTAAATAATTATTTATTAATTTTATAAATCCATTCCAGCTGTGTAAGTTAAAAAAACATTCTCCTCATACATTTGACAGAAAAGTCAAAAAGTACCTCATATGCTATAAAAAATAAAGCTTCCTTCCATACCATGTAGTAAAAGTCGGAAAATGGTAGAAATTAATTTAAACATCCATATAATAATAGTAAATATTTTATGAAACATTTTTATAAAATATGGGCATGGATGATAAATATGTTCCCCAAAAATACTTGCGTATAAACAATCCAGAACAAAAATTAGATTGCAAAATTATCACTAACCTTAGGTCTGATATGATTAAAATGTTTCCAAGACTCTTTTATAGTGGATTTAAAAATATTATTAACTTTTAATAGAACCATAATAATATTTATGATATCATATATGATCCACTTATGACTTTATATTACTCGGTCATTTATCAATTTCATTTAAAAGCAGCATTTTGGGAAATAATTGTAAAATTTATAGTACGTGTTTTGACTTTTAATTCACAATATTATTATTCATATTTTGATTTACATAATTAAATAAATTAAAAAATTATTTATATGTCATAAATATTCATAAAATAAACATATATAATAGATCGATAAATGAAATGCAATACACCATTCATGGAGACTGTAAGTCGTACGTACAATTGAACATTGTTTCTGTTTTATTATTAAATAGTATGGAAGCAGTTAAATGACATATATATAGAAACAGATAAATATAGTATCATTATTATTTCATATATTTCATACTTATCTATTTTATATACATTGTAATCATTCTTGAATAGTTAATGTGGAGAATGAATCCCATCGCGTTGCAGAGACGGTAGGACGTACGTACGCACGAGCGATGATATCAATTACTTAATGGTTAAATGGTATGTAATTTTATGGTATATCAATTTTAAATAATAAATATCATGTAATATTAATTATTTACATCCATTATACCCACTATTATACCCATCCAAATAATGTATTATTGAATAACTGATTGCACCACAACATGGGGATGGAAAGTTATACATACACATGCATGGGGATATTATTATTCATAGGATGGATACAAATAGGTATACGTTTTTCAATAATTATATAAATATCTCAGAATGTTGAAGATAATAGAGTTACTACTTTATAATTGAATCAATAGAAGAATAGAAAGTCGAAGAATAAAAGAATTTTGAATGAGGCGATAAAACAATTACCTCTTTTAGAGGTAACTCAATTTGGTAGTGAAAAAAGGATACATTAAGATGGATTTATGACAAAATGGGTTCCTCTCGGATTAATTTAGGGAAGTCTAGAATATATTTGGGAATTATTTGGCCGATCCAAATGGCTTTGTAGGTGTGTTTAAAAGATAAGGCGAGGTGTCCTTCCATAAGAGAGGGGAGTGACACCTTTGGAAAATAGTGAAATTTTAATTTATTAAAAATTAATTATCAATTTATAATTCTCTCAAACTAATTTATTTTTAATATATAATGTGTCTAGGTCAAAATAATACAATCCAATAAAAATTGGACATGTTTTGATTTTGTTTTAAAGTTTATAATTTTGTTTTAACCTTATTTAATCTATTTAATTTAGATTGTGGTAAGAATATTCTAAATAATAAATTGTTATCAATATTTACTTGTGTATTGTAAATTATTCATAAATATATACTTTATAAAATTGTAGACCTTATAAATTTTAGTTTTTAATTTTTAAATATTTTTGTGATTTTAAAATAATTTAGTAATATGTTATTTTTATAGAATATCAACAATGTGAATTTTTACACTATTCATTTATATGACATTAAATAAAATCCACACTGAAGATAAATTAGTACCAAAATACTTTATACATTCTTAACATGTCTTATTAAACTACAAAATAAGTGGATAACATTTATTATTTCATACGTTATTTATTTTTATAATTTGAAGACCATTTTTTTGAGATTTATATCAATAAAATAAATTATACCTCACTATTGGGTCATAATTAATATTTATTATTTAATCCTTAAAAATTGTAAATAAATTCAAAATAATTAGATAATTTCATTATAATACTTTATATATTTATATTTTATATTTTATCACATTTATCACAATAATAAAATTAGTCTACTTATCAGTTATATGAGAGTTATATGTTGTCACCATATTTTGTTTTCTTTATAATTACATCCCATTCATGGAAGGAAGTAAACTAATTGAATATATTCTGATCCATAGGTGACATTTGTCTATTTTTATTCATCCATTGTGATTTTTTTAGGTTTCAGTGAAATTTTATTATCTTAATCATATTGTTAGTTACCGTAATTTAACAGATTTACCTTTAACTCTAGTAAATAAAAATTACCACAGTCAATATTCATAATATCAATAAAATTAAAAATAACCTATTAAAATATTTTGGAACCACTAATCCCAAATATGGAATCCATTTTTCATAATTCAAAACATATAATTGGCATAAATTAAATTAAAATTAATTATCATTGTCAAAAACAAAAATAGGGTTTTCATAATGAAAAAACATTTCAAAATATTATCTTGTGTTTATGTCCAATTAAAACATGAAATTACTTCCAATTATAAACATTAGATTAATTGAAAAAAATATCAAATTAAAAATTAAAACTAATTAAAAGTATAATCTAACTATATAAAAAAATTATATAAAAATACAAGTATGAATTAAAATGCAGTATTTTTCACTATTCATTAAAATATGAATTTTAACTGAAAAATACCCAATATCCAAAATAATTATGTTTTTATCTTTATATTCAAAATAAGATGATTATTTTTTCAAATATAATATATAAATATGTTAAAAATGTAACGCACCGACCCTAGTTACCCAGAGTCGGTGCATTATTACATAACATTGGCATGATCACAAGAAAGATCAAATCTCGAAAGATCGATTGGTTTAGTAGCCTTGGAAACACTAGATATATTCATAAGTCTTACATTACATCATAAAATGAAAAACTACTACAAAAACATATTGTCTCCATAATCCACACTCATATCCCCACATAATATCCATGTAGGTCATTCATAATTTACTTCTTCACTTCCTGGGAAAAATAAAACATAGAAAAGGGGTGAGCTCAAATGCCCAGTAAGGATAACAATATAGCGGAAACTTTCATAAATAAGAATAAACTTTTAAGGCAATGTATAAATAAAACAAAAGCCTTTTAAACTTGAACTTTTAACATAGAATGGCATAAATAAAATGAGATAATGCCATTTACTTATTCACATGGTTATTCTACTAACTGAATAATCACATTCAAAATCAATAACCACTTTCATAATGATGGAATGCATAATTCCAGACTATCATAACCACATAGCCAAGGACTCGTGCCAAGACTACAAATAAGATTTTGTCAAGGCCTTGTGCCAAGACACTAGTTTGTCTCATGAGACTTACCGATGCATCGAGGAGCTATAGCGGGCTCCACCTGTCACATATTAAGTCCAATGCATTCCCATATGAAAAGGTTTAAATATAACATAAACATTCGTATTAAAACTAGCATACGAAATGTCAATACTTACACCATAAACTATGAATGGTATAAAAATAGCACATCCACAGTCAAACATATCACAAAACCTTCAATACAATATAGAAGTTTTGTATCATAATAAATCAACTTCAAATAATCTTAAAATCCATCAAAGGATGTTGACATAGATGAAATCAAAATTCTTTTTAGAGAAATATATCCTTTTATTTTGAAATCATTTAAGATCCATATAAAACATTTTCTTTGTAAATAATCTTATAAGCTTGTAAGGGAAGCTTTAAAGATTTTATAATGGCGGAAAATAGCTGCACCCGCCGTATAAGTTAAAAAACATTCTTACCTTAATTCTGTCGAAAAGGTTAAAAGGGACCTTGTTTTGAAAACGACGGAAAGATTCCTTTATAAAACACTTATAAAAGTCAAAAAGGGTATAAATAACTTTAACTCATATTATAGTAAATAGTAAAAATGTTTTGAAATATATTTTTAAGAAACATGAATGTGGATGATAAAGAGATCCCAGTAGATTATTACATATAAACAACCTCGGATAATGAAGAGATTGTGAAATAACCCTTACCTTGTACTTTTCCTTGGTTGGGGTAGGATAACCTCTTGTATAATGGTGAAATAATTGTTATTAAATTATACAAGAATCATATACATTAATATGATATCATATATGATCTTTTAATATTGATTTGATAATAATATCTTAGTATTATCATTGTTTCGGGTGTTAACTTACTTGTTTTCTTTTATATGTTTTGTTACGTAAGACATGTTTGTAAAGGATAGGTTGTATATTATTCATATCCATAATGATATCAAGTCCTTAAACATCATTTTTAAATCATAAAATGATAATTATACTTGGATCGATACGATGGAGAATGAATCTCATAGCGTTCGTGGAGACGGTAGTCCGTACGTACGCACGAGCGACAATATCATTCTTTTGATATTAAAATAATATATAAATGGTTGTTATATAATATATACAGAATCATTATCATGTTTTATTTATTATTTACATGAGTAACATATCATTATTATACCCATCCAAATAATAATATATTGAATAACAATTACACCACGACGTGGAGACGGTAAGCCGTACGTACGCACGTATGGTGACATGTTATTCAAAGGGTGGATAGAATACTGAATATGGTTGTACCATATTTATAATAACATCACAGTATATGTGAGATACTGGAGTTATTATTTTAGAATGGTAACAACAAAGGAAGAAGAAGCGGAAGAAGAAATGAACTTGGAAAAGGGTGGTGAAATCATTACCTCTTCTTCGGGTTCTTCCTTTTGATTTGATCAAAAGGGCTCCTTAGTATGGCTTTCTGATCACACTAAGGCCTATAGGTTGTAGTGAGGGATGTTGGGAGAGTATTGGGGTAGAGTTTGGCCGAACCAAAAGGCTTTGAAGGTGTGAAGAAATGAGAAGGAGGAGTGCCCTTTTATAAGAGGGGTGAGGGGAACCTTTGGAAAAGCTAGAAATATTAATTTATAATAAATTCATATTAGGTTTCTAATGGATCCAAAGATGATTATTCAAAGGTTAAGGTGGGGATAGGTCGCAAACCACTCAACCAATATAATTTAGACAGGTTTGGGTACTTATATTAACCTTATCTTTAAGTATTAACTCTAAGTTAATTAGTTTCACTTTTATAATGTCTCTTTGTATTTTTATATAATATGGTTAATATACTTACTATATACATCCAAGCGACCCCCAAGTGGTCCATTAATGATGAACCTATCATGATATAAGTCTCTTGGCCGATCCTTAGATTTTTAGGAATTTAATATCAATTAATAATATAATATTTGTTTTAAGAACTGTTTTATGTCAATTTTGACACTATTCAATAGTTGATTTTTGTGAAACTCATAACAGATTGATTACTTCGAAAAAAGTCAACTAAATCAATCATAATATATCATATTATCCTATAAAATTAGTTTAATTCATTAAAAGTTTCATATTATATTTATTTGGGTATTTATAATATCAATTATTTTAATTTTTCACTATTATAGTAATTACTGCATCATCATTGTGTCATAAATAAAATAACTTATTTAATGTCTAAAAATTATAAATAAAATATCATTATGTAGGAAATCGTTTTATCTTTCTAATGAATATTTATAATCTAAAATCTATCATATATAACCCTATGTAACAATTGTTTTGCTAAAAGATATATGCTTGTGTCATTTTTGTATTCATTTTAACTTAATTAAAATAAAGTGTCATTATCACTTACAAGTGGATCCATGGGGTCCCAAAATCGACCCAAAGATGCCCATGGTCGACCATGTATCAACCAATAGGGTTAAAACACGTTTTAGGGTAATTTAGTATTATTATAATATTATTTTTTAACCCTTATTTACCGGATTTACCCTTAACCACGGTAAATAAAATATTTACCGCAGTAATTATTCAAAATGTCTAAAATTTATTTTTACCTATTTACACAATTTGAACATCCTGATTCCAAATATGGAATACATTTTCCTAAATTCAAAACATAGAAGTGGCAGAAATTAATTTAAAATTAATTCCCGCTGTCAAAACAAAAAGCGTGTTTTTAAGAGATAATAACTATCAAAAGATTGACACTTGTTTATGTTCGGTTTAATTGTAAAATTATGTCCAATGACAAAAATTATATTAAATAGTAAAAATATATTCTATATATACTTTAAAACTACTAAAATTCATAATTTATCATTATTAATTATTTTGATTAAAAAAGTTGTTTTTAATTAAAATTTAGTAATTTTCACTATTCATCAAAATATGAAAGTTATCCGAAATGTACCAAAATTTCACCTTAGGCTAAATTCGATATTCCGAATCCAAAAATGATGTCCATTTTGAAATATAAAATATATATAATTTCAAAAAGTAGGTATTACTATTCATAACGGCTAGTTTGATTGGTTATGGTGTGTTAGAACTCGGTGTTGCGTACAACACACGCTATCACATTATTCAAAGAGAAGCGTACCGTAGAAGCTTGGGGTGTTACAAAAAACTATTTTTAACATGGATGGGCCATCAAAATGGGTCAAAATGGATTTTTTTTTTTGAAATATACTTCTTTTATTAAAAAAATGGAATTTGTTCTTATTATCATGTCTAGAAAATACGTAATATGAATTATTAATTATAAAAAATTTAAAATTAAGTCAATAATATTCATAAAATCAATTTTATATCCCATTAAAGAATAATATTTTTATATTATATAGTTGTTTAGTTAAATTCCATGTACCTTATAATGCAAGCTATTGACGAAGGTCGCTCTTGTGTGTAAAGCATGCCCAGAATAGTGTAGCGTATACTGCAAGCCAATAAGATATTGTGTATAGTGAAAGATAATATTGGTTCAATGTACGACACAAGACATCAATGAACTTAAAAAGAATCTATTTCATTAATCATGGGGTGTTACAAAGAGGCTACAAATCCAGATGTGAATGAGACTCAACAAAATATTTCTGAAGAACAATTTCCAAAAAATGCTTAAGAAGAAGAGAAACCAAATCCAGTAGTGGATAAAAATTAAAGATATGTCCATAGACAATCAATTATATCTGATTCGATATATATGAAAACCAATGAACAAGAAAAGGTAATAAAGTTTCTTAAAGTCAGCATTTTTTCCTATAGTGAGACCAGTAATGAAAAAATTTTATCCTTGGTTGAAAGAGTCCATCCAACTCTAGTTCATGAAGAATAATATTCAGATTCTATATACAATACAAATTGAAGGATTAGTTTCCCAATTCAACTAGCTAAAGGATGAAAATTCAAGTTTGTAGAGTGAGTTAGAGGCTTCCAAATAATCATGGGACGATTTTAAGAATTCAACTCTTTCCATAATAGAATTTGAATCAATTCTAAATTGAATACATAATCCAAAGATAATCCAGTCCCTTAAATGGATTTTTTTTTTCAAAGAGAAATGATGGACCGATTTGGGAAAATGAAAATAGAATATGTTTCTAATACTAGTTTTTCATATTTAAAATTGAATTTATAGATTCAATTCCAACCAATTAAATGATGTATAATTCAAAACAGAGATTCTACTTTTTCACAACCTACTTATCCTAATTTATTAAGAATATTTAAATGAAGTATTAATTTAATGGTTGATATGAATGATATCCAACAATCTCTTCATTGTAATAGTGAACCATTGACTATTAAACAAGACAATCAGAGATATATTATGGAAAATTTGACCTCCAGTGAACAGGTAATCATAATTCTACGTGATCGAATGTGTGATAAGATTTCATAATTTCTTTAATCTAAGGAAAATCGGAAATAATTTCAGAAATTCAATGTGATTGAATGATTATGATTTTTTTAGTGCTCAATAATTTTTATAAGAAATATATTTTCCATCCTTTCAGAAAGAATATATTTTTAGATAGATGAATTAAAAGTAGTTTTTCCTGAAATTCAAGATTCACCGAAACATAAAACTTCTTCTGAACCATCTGTGTCACAATTATCTAGCACTCATTTTTAATATTTTCTCACCCAACATTTCATGTATATCCATAAACATATTTATATAGACATTAATTTTTCTCTACATGTTTATTATTATTCTTCATTTCTACTTCCAGAAAAAATGTCTCATTTTTATATTCAATAGAATATAAAATCCATTTATAGTTATGTGGAAAATTAATTTTTTTTAAATCATTATCATATGATTTATTTTTTTATCAAAAAAGGGGTAGAAAATTGGGTGAAAACAACATTATTTTAATTAATTAGAATTTGTAGTTATAATTCATCTTCATTGAAATAATACTTTGGAAAATTAATTTTCAAAAAACATTTACTCTTTATATTATTATTTCATAAATATTTACAAATCCTATATTTTCTATAAGACAATTATTGGATTTTTATCATAAAAAGGGTGATATGGTTCGATATGTATTATCTCCAAAAAACATTATAAATCTTATTGATTTTGATTCCCACAAATACACCAGTTTTTACTGATGAAATTACACTAATTTAATTCCATGAAATTAATATTCATTGTAATATTTATCTTAGAATTATTTTCAAGACATTGATCTATGGGAGATATTTAGTAAAATAAAAGAAGAATCTTTAGCATATTCTGGAAACACTATTCTCAACCCTTTTTTTGTAAGTGTAATGTGAGGAATTTAACATATATTTAGAATAGAGAATATGTTTCATCAACCTTACATTAGAATTGAACCCGATATTTGAGAAAGAAGAAATTATTGTTTATCATCCCCACATTGGGAGGAAACCATATGATTGAGGAAACAAAGTAATAGGCAACAAAACTATATTGGTAAAGAACCCTACATTTGAATATTCAATGATGGAGTTTTTAAATCCATTATATTATCGGAAATTTATGCATTGGTCTTGATTGAAATAATGATAGATTCAATGATAATTTATGACTGATTCAAAGGATCATATTAAATAGGGTAAATGAATTATATTTATGAGTGATGTTGTGACTATATTGGATGATTCAGGATTAAAATGTTCATAGTCAGTAAGGAAATGTTTTTGTATCTTCTCAATCGAAGGAAAGTAGTGTGTTCTATATATATGGCCGGAATGTTTTTTCTTCATATATATATATATAGATACATACATGATATAAAATTTATATATTTTGAATATCTTTTTAATTCAGAACTACTACACATATTTAGTAATTCTTATTTTAAACAGATGAAACACTTTGATGATAAATATTTCAACACTTTTCTGCTATAATTATTGACTACCATTTGTTTCTATTATAATAAAAGAATATTCTCAACAATTATATCTTCAAAGATATTATTTCTTATAGACATTCATATTTGAAGAATTATTTCCACATTTTATTATTTTTTAATTCACCTTTGATGTTTAACAACTGCCATCAAAAAATATAACTCATTTGAATTATTGGAGTTTTGACTACTCGTACTCAGTTGTGATTATGTTTCATATTATTTTTCTATGATTTTGAGAAACTTTTTCCTTATAAAATAACTATAATTATTTATTTAGTCTTATCGTAAAGGTGTCAACTTCCTGCACTCAATTTTAGATTTTAAAGGGCTTTGGATAAGGGGACTTAGTGAAAATCACCATGATCTAAAACAGAGTGGTGGTGTAGTGGAGTATGGGATCATTGTGCCCAAAATATCTAAATAAAGATTTGGTTATTGTTTAATTTTTATCCACATATCAAATTATTTACATAATAGAACACTAAACATCTACATAAAAATCATGGGATATTAAAAGCGATAATTTATAATGACTATCTAAAAGAAACAATTCACCCCAAAAACCTCTTCTGTATCTTTGTCTTATTATGACTCAAAATTTATCATTGTTAATATATAATAAATATATCATTTTTTTCTTTTACCATTTTAGTCAATGAAAGATAATAACATTGTTTATGTAAGTGTGGACTATTGCCTTCTCGAAACAATGCGACTCTCTTTTCATCACCACAACACATAGATGATATATATATAATAATTTCTAAATAAATAATATAATATTAATCAAATAATTACATTATATAAAGATAAAATATTACATACCTCCTTTCTATAATGATCTGTGAAAAATGGAAATGTTACACATGTGTAGTATAACACACCATCTCCCCGATCGTAACATACATAATTTCTCAAAATCATCCTTCATGATTAGAAATAAAATTATAATTTATATATTAATATGTTAATTATTTAATTATATTTACTCTATAAATTATAGAACTATCTAATTTTTACAAGAACCTAATCCTTCATGAAAAACACATATGAGAAAAAATGGTAATTAACACTCAAGAAGATTAAAATAATGAAATTTTTTGAATGAATGGGTGATAAGATGATAAATAAAGACAATATATGATATTGAAAAAATAAAAATGGTTCTTTTATAAGTTCATAAATTGTTTGAAGAAACTATAAAAGAGTTTAGATCATGTTAAACTAAATGAAATCATGTGGTAATTGATTTCATCTTAGTTCCCTTTCATAAAGACATATTGTAATGTAATTCACCTAGTTTCACTTCTCTGGAATCTATAATTTACCTTTAACATGTAATATCAACAATAAATAATTATTCATGATATGTTATGTTTAAATTTTAATTATTTCATCAAAATGAATTTTAATTATGGGTTACCAAGTGGTAAAGAATTTCATAACTCAATTTATTTTCATTGGGTTACATTACATCTTCATTTTCTTGGACATTCTACTATTATATGATTGATTTTCATTATTATTTTATGTTATATTTCAACTTTTTTATGTGTATTTATATTTGATTCATTTAATTGATTCAATTATTAATTATCACGGAACCATTAAGATCAAGTTATGGATCTATTTCACAATCTCATTTTATTCAAGATTGTTAATTATTGGTTTTTAGTTAAGGGATTTTATTTGATAATTATATAATAAAATAATTTATCATTATTCTCCTTATGTTACTCTCGAACATTTAATGAAATTGTACTATTTTTCCCTATTTTATGTTAAATAAGTGAGAAAATGTTATTAATAAAATCTGACTTCATTTATCTCATTAGAAGGAAACCCATTTTCCACCCAAACACTATTTGTTAAAACTATGTTTTTGAATTTTTAACCCCTCTCTAGATTATTTATTAATGTAATTTGTTACACTTTTAATTGTTCAAAAAATTTAATGGAATATTCTTTTCATTTTCCAAACAATGCACTTTTATAACATTTTTAATGTGTATAATGAATGTTGTTTAACATATACAACATTTAGAAATTTACCCACTATCATGACCATCATTTCGTTGAATGAAATTTTAAATATTTAAAAGGTTATGTTAAAATATTTTTTTTAATTTTTCTAGAAATTTTTTTTCTCAAATGTTATTTTCATATAAAAGTACTTTAAATTTTTTTTATGTATTTATAATTGAGATTGAAATTGAAATGGATATGTTCCTCTAGAAAGTTTTTAAGAAATATTTATAGTATTTCTATAAATCAATAAAATCAACCATTTATTTTTACTTCAATGGGGATATATTGTATTGATGCCAAACTTATTCATTATTTTAATGGTTTATGATTATTTTGACCTATGATAGTATTGAAATTGACATCCATGATTCATTTTGGTACTCATTAACATACCCCTGAAATATAAACATTTAGGTGATAATTAAAATTATCTTTCTTTAATTACCCATATTATTTATCATGGATAATATTATTTATTAAACGGTACCTCATTTCAACATACTTTTTTTTACTTTGAATTTTATTTGATTAAATAAGGAAATATTGATAATTACATATTCTTTTCTCAATAAGAATATTTAATTTTATGGCATATTAATTCATGAATTAAATTGACTATTAATGGTATGGGGAATGATTTGGACCTACAATGTTGGTTGAGACCCTATATAATAGTATCCTTTGATAAATTAGTAGTTATCATAAGAAAACTCATTAAGCTTACATTTATCAGGTATTAACCTGTAGTTCAAACCAAATTAGGAATTGTCTTGACATTAAATATATCATGTTCCAAATACATAGTGTCTAGAAAATAATTATTTCAATAATTATGAATGTCATTATTATTATCCAATATATTTCCATATTGAAGTTATCTTTTAATGCATGTTATTCTTAGATTATTGATTAATTGGTACGTGATTTATGTTATTTAACTTTTCAAATTGATTATGCCTTATCCAGTTATTATATCATATTATTGATAATATGGAACATGTTTTGAGTTATTTAACTTGTCATATTATTTATAATCCATGAGATTTTCAAATTAATATTATTTTTAGATTCACTTATTTCCAAGTTTATTGATTATAGAAAAAATTTTATTGGGTTTTTAAATTTTTATATTTATTATGATTATTTATTCATGATAGATTCTTTTATACACAACACTTACTATGAATTTGCTCTAACCCGTATTTTATTTCCATTATTAGGAATGAAAGAGGAGTACTATGAATGATATTCAAGGATATTATAGAGTGAATAACTTTATTCTCTGGAAGAAGAGTATGTGGTAATTTTTTCATTCAAATGTAGTTTGGGAATCATGTATTTATAGATTTTATCGTGAATACTAATGTATTCATCTCTTTAGGATGTTATTCTTTCAATATTTTTCAAATGTATTAAAGAAGACAACGACACTAGGTTACTGGTGTCAGGGTCACTACAACTCATACAAGCCATGTTGCTTAGGGATATGGTTGCAGAGTTGAGGAAGCCAGTGACTATGTTGTTGATCGGACTCTAATAGATGGTAGTGGAGGAAAATATATTATATGAGGCTTGGTATTTATCAATTTTACATTATCTAATCTTTTACACCTTGGTTGTTATTTTTTATATTTGAACTGGTTCATCTTTTTGACATGGGGTTATAGATAAATTCCAATGAGTGGCATGTATATATTTCTTGTTTTAGGGTGTTTTTTTAGTTGCGCATTATCAAAACACAGTTTGGACAAACTGTATGGACTTATCCTTGAAATTGGCAAGGTCAAGTGTTGTTATCAATGGTATAGTGCACGTCTTGTGTACATTTTTTCAAACTATGTGGCAAGCGTGTGGGAATGTTCTGTCCTAGGACAGTGGAATTTGGCACAATTAGTGAACATTTTTTAAATCATGTGGTCAAACTATGTAGGTGCCCATGTGTGGTCTATAAGGGGGGAAAATTTAGTGCTTTGTCAGGTAAAAATTTCAGGAAAATCATGTAAGCTTCCCAGATCTAAAAATTTGTGAAATTTAAACTCCACCCCTTTTAGTATTTTAATGAAAAATCATCATTTCTCTCCAACTTCATCGGACCCTAGAGGTTCTTCTGCTCTTGTTCTTTAGGATTCCTCCTCCCTTATATGATGTAGATCTAATATTTCATCACGGTTTTGGGCTAGATCTTCAAGGTATATATCCTCCTATGTTTTCACTCTTCCCTTGTCCCCCATTACATATTTAGATCTTCTTCTTCTTAGGTTATGTAGATATAGTTTTTTTGTTTCCATTTGATTATGATTGTATTTTTTATTTGTTTCGGGTTCCTCTTGATAGATCTTTGCACATTGTACCCTAGTGGGTGTTTTTGTGTATACTTTTTCAAAGAACTTGTGGTTTGAGTTTAATTTCCCATTGTAAATCGATTTAAATTTATGAATCATTGGTTTCATACATTTTTCACCATCCATATAAGTTAAATATCAATCTCTGGTTTTCGGAATATTTGTTTTGTTGTGAAAAGTGGTGATTTTTTCCTTGTTTTGGGATAAATGACATTGTTTTTTTGTAAATGTGCACTCCATGTGTTTGATAAAATGACCGGTTAGCTTATTCATGTGATTTGTGAATTTTTAATCATGGTTTCTCTTTATAAATATTTCATTACATCATGGTGGTGGTGTTGGGTTCCCCAAATAGATTTAAGAAAAATGTACATGAAAATAGTTTGAGTTCAGTACTTTAAAAATGGAATGGCATGTGATAATGATTAATGTATCATTTGGCATTTTTATAAAAATATATTTGGCATGATGCTATGATGTGAATGTTAAAAAGATATTTTTAAAATGATTTTGAAATTTAAAATGGGTTGTTTACACTTTTTTTAAATGTTTTTTTTGGTTCTTTGATAATTAATGGTTTTGTGAAAATAACATGAGGAGAGTTTAGTATTATGATGAATATGGGAAAAGGGTTTATCATAAAAACCCTCCATGTATAATCTTCTTTCCTTTTTAATATTTTAGGGATTATATTTTATCATTTTGTAATCCTCATGATTTAATTAATTTGAGTAAAAAGTGATATCCTCGGTGTGTACACCTTTGATACATATATTATTATGTCAATAGATTGATCCTTGGTGTGACATGGGCGATGCATGTAATTGTATTATAATTATATATATATATATATATATATATGCATGTGATTGGATTCATGGTTGGAATCGGTTGTGTCACCAATTTCCTTACATCTTAAAAAGAAGAATATGGAATAACTATTCAATTTTTTTGAGAGTGATTACTAAAATAGTTAGGTTACACAATAACATATGGGATATATCAAATTAATATATAATTTTATTATTTCTATGGGATTTTGACCATAGGTTTTTACCTTGTGAGGTGTGTTTGAGTATGTTAAGAAATTTTTATGTCATTGAGTGAGGTATTCTTTTCTGTATGAGTCAATAAGTATTAGTATGTTGTGGATTATTCATGAGCTCCTTGGTTCAACCATGAATTTTTTTAATTAGTTATATGTGGAAAATTCTTGTGATATATTATTGTTCAGTTAATCTTGTGTGATATATTTCCACTTCCCTTATTATATGATTTTTGTGATTACTTCTTATGTAGTGTCCTCTCTTTATAAAGGTAATGAAATTTTATTTAAGTATTTTTCTAAAAATGGGTTTTATAAATGATTTACACTCGTTCAATCCATTATAAATAAATTTTTACCTACCATATTTAAAATGAATATGGTTCCCCATTTCGAAAGAGTTTTATATTAAATAATAAAAGATAAATGTTCAATGTTTGGTTTTAAAAACGAAAATGTATGGAAAAATCACAATTTCAAATATTATATTTCATACTTGAAGTTGATGTTTCTTTTATTTTAAAAATATTTCCATGGGAATAAATTATTTGCGCATGCCAACTGAGTATTACAACTCACTCCTGTAATTTTTTTCTTATTTTTAGTATTTAATATAGGTTTCATCTTGGTTTTGAACACTTTGGTTGATGGTTGGTTTTTTTATAGATTATTGAACATAGGGGTCACATGAAGATTTTTGGTCTTCAAGTGATGTTTTATTTTTGTTGTATTGTATTTTTATTTTCATTTTTGTTGTAAACGAGGTTTAGTTTGATTATTAATATATAATTTTTCTACTTTATAATATTTTCATTGTTCATTTTATTTATTTATTTTGGGATAAATTGTTCCCTTAACATTCTCTTGAAGCCCGACACAAGTTTGTAGCCCATGGGGATTGAGAATACCATTAGTTCCTTATCTTAGATCTTCATATATGGCCAGTTTAGGGCTGATCCAGGTTAGGTCATGACAAATTGGTAACAGTGTATGTTCCCTTAGAGGATCTCTCTTTCACAGTTCCCTTTTTTACTTGGGGATGTCATGGTATATGGATTGGGACTATCAGGGCATGGGGTGAAAGTATGGGTGAGCTTCTTGACCACACATTCTAGAATAAACCATGAGTTACCATGGGATGTCTTTTTTGTTGGAACGTTATGTTCTTGATGTTTGTTTCATGTTCTGGATATGAATTGAGGGTTGGTCTAGAGGTCTCAAAGAGGTCTCTGGTCATAGAAATCATTGAGGTTTCAGAGACATGGTCCTTGAAGACTCAATGTGATGGTGGTGTATTTGGTATGTGGCTTCTAACCATGGGGTCACGTCACCAATCAAGACTACTTACCTATTGTGAATTTTTTTAGGAATTTCTTGACTCATTTTTTTGATACTTTTGTTTTAGATATGTGAAATTTGAATTTTTAGTGGTAATGGGTGGATTTTTGGAATGTGGAAAAATAATTTTCATAATCAACATTGAAGAATGATTTAGGAAAATGAATTGTTTTATAGTGATGACTAGGGGAGGAACAAAAATGAATTAACACGATTGAATTTTTATAATCAAGATATCGATTTTGTGATGTTTTTTTATTGGAGAATAGATATTTTTATTGAATGTATTATTGAATTCTTTTTAAACAAGAAATATGTTGTTTTTAATTATGTACATTTATTGGGAATTTTTTTGTCCTGCTGAAAATATTTTTCAATGGAGTAAAATAGATTACTTAGTTAAATTATTAGTGGTATTTTGAAAATATTTGTGAGAGTTTAAATGGGAAGTGGATTGAAAGAGTGAGCTATAGGGGTGGTATGTTTTGTTTTGGAAAGTGGAAATGTTTTTTTGATATTTGGTTCTTAATTAGGTGCTCACATACATGGATATGTGTTGAAATTAGAAGTATGGTGATATATGTAGAGGATTTCCGGGTATAGCATGGTTGATGGGTTCTATGGTTGGCATAGAAATGTACATGTGAGTGATACTCTAAGAAATTCTTTTGTTGATTGTAAAAATCTACATTGTTTTTTTAAAATGAGTTTTCAATGGGAAATTGTTTATGTTGATATCTAATAGTCATGTGTCATTTCCTTTTATTTAGTGTTACTTTTTATTTTGTGTTTTGAGTTCAATAACTATTGTTAACATGCTAGTTTTTATTAAGATAATGTATTTCATGTTTTCAAATGATCTCCCTCATAGTGTTTCATGGGATGTTTTTGGGGAATCTATGGGTGGTTTCCCATTAGAAGGTATTCTAGTAGATCAACCTAATAATTTTACTCTTGAGTTTCAAAAGATTAATCCAACTCTTTTTATAGTCAAGCTGATACTCTCGAAGTGGAAGAGTGGATGCGGAAGATCGAAAGACTCTTTTGACAAATTGAGCTTCGTGAGTCATTAAAGGTGAATTTTTATACCTTTATTCATGAATTATTTCCCTAAAAGTGCTTTAAGTATGAATCTTAGAATAATCCTAGGGAATATCTTACCTGGGAGTTCTTCTAGGCTTCATTAATCCGATAATACGGCTCTAAGATAATGAAGGTAAGGAAGGGAATGAAGATGTTCTTTCTGCAGTAGGGTGATGGGTCAGTATTAGAGTTTTATAATTTGATTGTAGACCTAGTTCCGTAAGACCTAGGGTATGTAGAAAATGATTCCTTGAAGGCTTGAGATTTCAAGTGTGAGATTTTTCTAGGACCGCATTTGATGGTGTGGAGTTCAATCTGAAATATTTTTCCCATGTGTAGAGGAACGATGTTCATGTTGAAGTTGTGTGGAAGGGTTCTCAGGGTAGTAATACAACCCTTTCTTCATATAAATAGTAAAGGGAATTCCAATAATTTAGTAGGGAAATAGCCGGAAGCGGATGGAGCTAGTCGTGGAATAAAAAGGCCTCGGGGTATTTTATCTCCATCCTAGGGGCGTCGAATTGTGTTGTTTCATCATTGTGGTAAGCAGGATCAAAAGAATTATGATTTTTGAGAATACCAATGACCTCTTAATCAGGTGGGTGCCTATTCCACTATAAATGGTTTTTCCAAGGGGTTTCCAAAAATAAATGTGGATCCATTCTACCGGAATAGACTAATGTTTGGTTTAGTTTAAAGTCTCTTTCTATTTTAATGTTTCCTTTTGCTGTGGAAATTGTGAATGATGGTGTTATCTTTTTTATGTAATGTGATGTATTGGATCTTCTTATAACTCCTTATTTAATGTATGTGTGTTCATATTTTGGAAATTCTGAATTTTTCCCCATTTTATATGGAGGTGTCTACCATGTGGGTCTTTTGAATTATTATCCTGGTGAGTGGAGATTTATGGATTTTGGATGTGATGCGAGATAATATTCAAACCTCAGTTCTCAAACCATATGTCCTATAGTAAATCTCAAGTGTATTAATAGATACTATGTGCGTGGGGGGAATTGGTATCTTTTTCTTTAGTGTGGTAATGGAGACAGTTTAAGGTTATGTGTTTTAGTTTACTTAATTGAGGTTTAATTAATACTTAACATGTGTTTCTTTTGTAGGGACCCCCTTACTGTGGAAATGGTTAGATTGTGTTGGAAATTTCATTTGGCCTCTCATGTTGAGTATTTGGTTTCCTATGTTACAAAGCCTTTTTTGGCCTCTCATGATAAGTATTTGGTTTGATTTATGATTTGGTTCTAAGGGAAAATGGTTTACTTATTTATGATTTTTGATTCTGAGTTTTTTTAGTTTGGTTAAATTATGGGATTCATCGGAGGGGGCCCAGCAGTCCTATTCAAAGCATTGTTATAGAGATCAAATATAGAGTTATCATCATTTCATGGTGAATGGTTTTTCTTATTGTTCGGAATTATGAAAGTGGAATATGATTTGAATGGATGTGGGTGAGATGTTATTAGGTTTATAGTTTGGGTAATGTGAATGTGTAAATACTTTGTTTTTGATTGTTTAATTGAAATATTTTGTGGCTTTATGGGGGTGGAAAGAATTAATGGTGGTGATAGTTGCCACACCTATATTTTTATTTTTTATCTTTGAATAGGTTCCTCTTTTGTCCTTGGGGTTATGGATCATCTATTAGGTGGTATGGGTATAAATATTGAGATTCATGGTGTTTTACTCTTGGAGCACGATCAACACATGGTTTGTGAAAACTGTGTGGTATTCACCAACAAACCATATGGATCAAGTGTTAGTGACAGATGTATGGTGCACAGTATGCATATGATTTTTTAAACCATATGGGAAGCATGTGGTAATGTTCTATCTCGAGATAGTGGTGTTTGTAATAGTGAAATTTTTTGAAAATTATGTGGCCAAATCAAGACGGTGCGTGGATGTGTCCAGTAAGGGGTGCATGATTGGTGTATAGTTTGGTATACCGTGTGACCAAACCATGGGAGAAACCCAGATCATTTTTTTTGGAAATTATAAATCTACACATTTAGTATATTAACCCAAAATGCCCCACTTATCCTTCCCTTTATTTGTGCGGCCCTAGTGGTGCTTCCCCACTTATTATTTGAGCTTCATCATTTCTCTTATGGTGTATATATAATATTTAATCAAGGCATCCGGCTATATCATCACTATAAATCTCCTCCTCTCTTCCCCCTCTTTAACTTTCCTACA
Source organism: Viscum album (assembly GCA_963277665.1). NCBI lineage: Eukaryota > Viridiplantae > Streptophyta > Magnoliopsida > Santalales > Viscaceae > Viscum > Viscum album. Next base: position 377,313,079 of record OY728155.1, on the reverse strand, counting down.
TTCTTTAATGAGATATTATTCTTCCTAGGTTATATGAATCTAGTGTGTTTGATTCTCTTGGGGTATGAATGGAGGTTTTATTTTCATATGGTTCCTCTTGAATGATCAGGGCTCTTTGAACCCCTGTGGTGCGTGTCTGGGTGTGCATTTTTGGAAGGGCTTAGAGTTTGAGTTAGGTTTCCCATTACATGTAACTTAAAATTTAAGAATCATATGTTTCACACTATTTTAACATTACATATATGTGAAATATTGATGTTTGTTTTTTGGAATATTTTTATAGTGTGGAAAGTGGTTATTTATCCCTAGTTTTGTGATAGATGACATTTTTTTGTTGTAAATGTAAAAACCAAGGGGTTGAAATAATTTTTGGTTAGATATTACATATAAGTTTATAATTTCAAATTGTGGTGTGTATTTTTAAATGTTATTTTGACAACCAAGTGGTGTTTTTGGGTTCCCCAAATTTATTTACAAAATTTTTGGACTTGAAATGGGTGTGTGTTTGGTTCTTTAAAAATTAAATGGCTTGTGATGATAATTAATGGCCCCATTGGAATTTTTGTAAAAATGGTTTTTCTTGAAAGTGTGATGTGAATTTTTAAAATATATTTGTAAAATTACTATGAAATGGTATATGGTGTTTTCTCACCTCTTTTAAACTATGATTTGGTTCTTCGAAAAATAATAGTTTTGTAAAAAGAGCTTGAGGCCTGTTTTAGATTATGAAGAATGTTCTAAAAACAATAATCTTAAATATCCTCCTTGAATAATCTTCATTCCTTATTTATATTTAATAGTTGTGATTTCCTCACTATGTAATTCTCTTGATCTATTTACTTTGAGTAAATTGGGAGATCCTCGGTGTGGACTCCTTTGATACATATATTTTTATGGAAAGTGATTGATAAATGTAGGGAATTTGGTGATGAAAGTTTGTGAATTATGATTATATATATATATATATTAATGTGATTGGATTCTTAGTTATCATTATTTATTTCACCCTTTTCCTTACATTTCGAAATTGAGATCCTGGAAAATGTATTGAATTTTCTGATAATGATTGTTTCACAAAGTAGGTTACGCACAAGCTACTAGCCCAGAACAGGGGTAATATTTTATTATTATTGATATAGTATTCTTCCACTAGGTATATACCATGTGTGGTGTGGTCATGTGAGTTAGTGAATTTTTATTTCATCAAGTGAGGCCTACTTTGCAGGATGAGTTAATATTTATTACTATGTTTTGGATTATTCACAAGCTCATAGGTTCACCCATGTCTATTGGAACATAGTTATATGAGGTGTAGGATTGTGATATATTTTTTTTCAGGTACTCAAGTGTGATATATTTCCCGTTCCATTATTGTATGATTATTGTGCATAATTCTTGAGTATTTTGGTTTCTTGTTAAATGTTATGATATATTTTCAAGTGTTTTTTAAAAAAAAATTTGAAATGTTTTAAACTATTTCTCTCATTTATAAATAAAATGTCACCTTCCTCCTATAAAATGCATATGGTTCCTCCTCTGAAAAGAGTGTGGTTAAAAATAGTAAAAAGGGTAATAAACCATGATTGGTTTTAAAAAGAAATTTTTTTTGGAAAGATTAATTTTGTATATTTTATTTCAAATATAAAGATGATTTTTATTTTATTTTAAATGAAGTGAATTATTAATAGATTGTTAGAGCACTCTTAACAAGCATTATTACTCCTAACTACAGTTATTTTATATTTTTATCTTGTAGTGGAGGTTTCATATTGGTTTTAATCTCCATGGGTTATGGTAGGTTTTGGAATTAGATAGTAAACCTTTGGGTCACAAGGATATGTGTCGGAGTTAGGTGATTTTTGAGTTTTATTGTATAGTTGTGGTATTGTACGTTTTTTGTAATATAGGGTAAATTTGGTTATTCATGTAATATGTGTATGGTTGTTTTATCTTTCCCCTATTCATTAAATTTATTTATCCTTGAAAAAAACATTCCCTTATATCACTATTATTGTTCGACAGTAGTTTCCAGCCTCTGGGGATCATGAAATCCCTTTAGAAATTATATTAAATCGGTTTGGGTGACTGCTCAGGGTGGATTATGGTTGGTTTTTGACATAAAACCTCATTCAAAATTTCATATTTCCACTTATTTATATCAATATAATTAGTTTCTATAATTTACTTATCAACCAACTTATCCAACAAGTTAGTCTCCCTTGATAGAACTTTGTGAATGAATGTTGATCGTCTATATCAATGCAAAGGGTATCATATATTCATGCATAGTTATGGGAATTTTTGGATCATTATGATTTTGTATTTGAATACCTTTGACGTCATTATCATCATAGAATAATTTTCCTATTTCCATTGTCACATTGCTTGCAATTAGAGATGGGTGTCATTTACTTATCTAGAGAGAGAAAATACAATGATGATCAAATAATGAGAACTGGGAGTATGTAGATTTATACTAGACATGAGTTATCTTAGGAAGATCACGACATGGATTTTGGAATGGGATCTTTCATCATAACTAGAGGTATATCTCTCTACATTTTCTCATTTTGTGGATATTTTTTCGGATGTCAATCCAGAATAATTTGTTGGAATACTTTTAGATATTAGAGTTTTCTTTGAGATATGGCTCATTCTATGTGCTCTAATTAGTACAATACCCTAATATCATATAGTGCCAGACTATATGATATATCTCAATGTATAACATAAGAAAATATAGTATAAGGGATTTATTAGAATGTGTACATCACCATGGGGTGAATTTGTTTTGTTTTCTACGAAGGTATATATTTGTCTTCAAATATTAATTGATTAACAAAATCTAAACCAGGACATCGTCAAGAACTAATATATATATATATATATATATATCACATGATTGAATACCTCTTTCGATGGTTATATAGAGGCATATGGTTTTCTATGATTGATTTGTGTTCAAGCTTTCACCAGCTTTGAGTTAGGGAGGATAACATTCTGAATATGATGTTTCAGAGAAGGCATAGACTGTATGAGTAATTGGTTATGTAATTTGGACTAATTAATTCACCATAAGTGTACATGGATATCTTCAAAAAGATCATCCACCCATACCTATACTCATTCTTCCAGATTATTTTTTAAGATAACCAATCATATTCATATTCATCATAGAAACATTACATACATATTGAGATAGTACTGAGTACACTTCAAGCACATCCATTTGAACTATGTTTTCTAGGTTTTGATTCTTTTTTAAAAAGGGGATGTTATTAGGGAATGTGGTGTCTCAAATTGTCATATATGTTGGCATATCAATATTATAGGTAGTGAACTCATAGACATTTCCCTATAATGTATATGAGATTAGGGGATTTTTGGGTATAGTTTGTTATCGCCAATGTTTTGTCTAGGACCTCTCCCAATTGAGGGTCACTATAAAAATAATGGAAAAGAATAAATTAGTGTTAAATATGATGAAATAATGTATAGAATAATTTTATGTCCTAAATAAGATATTGATGATATCTCTAGTATTTTCACTTCCTAAAAAATCAATTTACATTGAAATATACTACGATGTATCATAGATTGGTCTGTGAATGATGTTAATATAGAGGGATAATATGGTAGAATATGGGTAATGAAAATTATGACCTCATGAGAAGAACTACCCATCCTATAAAATGGATTTAGAGGTTTTGTTCTACAATCTAATGTATTAGCATTGATATCTATTTTTTGAGTGGTATATTGTCTCCATAGATCATAGGATCCTTTTTTACAAGTCCACTTGGAAGGAAATAAACATGATATAGAGGCACTAGGTAGATTATCATTAGACATATTAATTTGAAATGGATTATTTCTTTGTGAAGGGTAATTCCAATAAAAATTCTATTACCTACAATATGTAGGTTTCAAGGAAGTTTGGAGATCAACAAACAGAGGAGATATTGTAATAGACGAAATTTTAAGAAAAATAGTGGAAGAATGATTATACTTATTAACAGTCATTGTTCTACCCTCCTATGATGAAATCATATTCATTACATGACCATTTAAATTCCGAAAAAAAAAATTTGAACCCTGAGTGTGTTATGTTATGGGAAAAGTTAACTTGAGGTATCACAATTCCTGTTTGGTCATTGGGGGAATAATATACGATCCTTGTGAATGAGTGAGTGGTAGTCTGTTCTTTCAAGGAATACAAGATAAAGGACTTCAATATCATTAGATAGGTTTACATTCTAGTGCGATAGTGATGTTCCATGACTTCAGGTGATGTTTCTATTGTCCATGGAAAAATAGGGACATTACATGGTTTGTTTGTCAATGTATTAACATCTATAGTGAAAAGTTTGAGCACCATCACCCAGGTAGTTTTCCCTAACCACATACCATGAAATTAAACAAGTGGTAGTAAATCATGAAGGATTTTTAGAAGATCTTACCTAGGATCTCAAGAAGTAATGATGTTATTTGGGTGAGTGTTGATTGACTTGATAAGGATAATCACTTCTTATTCATCCAATAGTGTCACTCAATGGATGAGATGGGGAATTCAATTGTCAGTGATATTATAGTTTTATATACTGTTTTCATGATTATTGTATTTGATAAATCACATGTCTCACATTTCACTTTTATGAAGGCCTTATATAAATCCCTATGGACTCTGTAGAGATTGATAATAGTGTCCAATCCTTGTAAAGATATATAGTTATAGTGAATGATATTTTTAAAAGAGGAATTTCTCTATGAATGAATGCTAAAAAAATAGTGAATCTTGTGATAGTCACATATAATATTTTGAGTTTTTATACAATAATGGTTATCAGACATCAATTCAAATGGAACCTTACTAGGATTTTTACTAAAGTCAATGATGTTCACTTATATCTAGCATGTGTTAATTGAGGCCCTATTTGTTGGGACCAATAGGCATAGGATACCTCTAATACAATGTAACTCATACAAATGATTTTCATCACCACTCAGAGAAGGTAGTTTTCATTTGTAGTCTACATGATATTATAATTAGGGTTCACTAAAAGTGATTTGGTTTTCATATAACAATAACTTTGGATTGCGTTTTCTCATTTTTCAAATTCAAGGGACTATAAAATGGAAAGTTGTTGCTTTATTGGAGATCATCGGCAGTGTTGGGATAGTGGTGTACCATTTAGATCTCCTTTCTTGTTACCTAGGTATACAAGACTTGTTTTATGTGTAAAATACTTGGAGGAACATATCCAATAGTATGAATATAATAGACTTTAATGACATTGGGTTAGAGCAAAATACATCTGAAGAAGAGAATACAATGAATGTTATGCACTATACTAAGAAGGTATTGTTTGGGGAAACTCTGCCATTTATAAATATTCATTAGTATCATTTATTCATCTATGACATGATATTGTAGTGGGAGTCTAATGTGGGTGCTTAGTAGCCAGAGTTATTAGACCAAGAGACTATTTAAAATTCACATATATGAGAAGACATTAAAGGGTGTATTTAATATTATAAATTTTTATTTAATTATTAAAGAAACATTTTTTGTCATTTATAACTATTTTTAAGTGAAAATAAAATTTTGAAATAAAAATCACTATATTTTTATTTTTAATTGTTAAATAAGGTTAGGGATAGGTTTTAAGTCCTTTAATAGGTGTAAAAACACAATTTTTATACGTTTATAAGTGAAAAAAAGTCCATAGGCTGCAGAACTGAAAAATGGTTTTTTCCAAAGGGTAATCCTTGAGTATATAGACTGTGTAATGGTAAACAAACATTAAATATTTGTAAATATCTATGTATATTCACATTGCAATGGTAAAAAACACTTCATAAGAGTAAATACCCTTGAATGTGTGTTTTATAAGGGTATACACACATTATGTAAGGCATTGTCATTTTGTATAGGACTAACTTAAGAGAAATTAAGACATTGTGTAATGGTAGTTTTTTGCATTGTAATGGTAACTAGTGGATTTGACTTTGGTTTCAAAATGTAAAAGGGTGATGTATATGGTTAAAATGGAGGGTTTTAAGGGCAAATACCCTCATAAGTGTACTAGGTATGGGTAGAAAAGAGTTTTTTAAGGGTTGTCGTTGTGGTGTGTAAGGGTGACCAATGCATTCCAGAACATATAAATGGAAAACCTGGATTACCCAAATGTGAAATAATATGTTCATATATGGGGTAATTCTATCATATTTACCCTAATTTATTGTTTATTATTTATGTATGGGTAAAATAATGTAACACATAAAAAACCTTTATGTGGAGAACATTTTTTTTCATCATTCTTTATACTCCCCCCAGAATGACCCTGTAATAATTTTCAATATTTGTAAATGATAAAAGACATACAATTAAATACAGTGATTATATTTATTTAATAACACATATTTATGGATTAAATTAAAACTTCACAATAATAAACCTACTAAAAATCATATTATATGATTATATTTGATTTTTGGTTTTTATTATAGTTACCCTATATAATGTTTGTTATTTATAATATATTTTGACCATTATAGTCTTTATTTTTATTTGATCATTTTACACCAATCTACCTATAAATATCATTAAGAAATAATTTTTATGCCTCTTTTATTAGACTAGTTTCCATTTTAGATTTTCCAGACATGAGATAACCCTCACCACTAACATCTTTTGTGGTTTTTTCCACTGACATATAATTCCACGAAGTATTTATTCTTTTATTTCCTCCATAATTAACATGTATCATTAAATTGACCTATATATAAATAGAATAATGTTAACCTTAAAATATTATTATTTCTATATTATCAATGATAGTAAATTAATTACTCTAAGAAAATATCATTAAATAATGATATATTAAAATTTCAAATATTATTTTTGAGGGATGGAGTACTAAAATATGTGATTTTATAATTATTAATTGAAAAATATATTTCTTGTATATATGTTATAATACTTTGATAATTTGGAATTTATCCAAGAGAGAGAAACTATTAACATATTGACTACATTATTTTATTTTTGGAAAAAGTGTTAAATGATTTTTCTAGGAACCATTAATGACCTTTTAATGTTGATGTGTCAATAACAATGATAAAAAGTCCAAGGGGAAAGTGTTGTTTATAGGTTCCCACTCCTTTGAAAAAACATAGTGTTTTTAATGTATGATGTTGATGATAATGAATTTGGAGTTATGAATTTCTTTTTTTTTATTCACTTATTTACACTTGTTTCCATGTAAAAGGTTTTTCCCACAACTGATAATATTTCTTGATTGTTATCTCGTGTGTCTGAGTTTTAATATTCAGTGAGACCCATTACAATAATTTTTCGTGATTATTTCTAGAATATCATGTTTTCTTGTTTTATTTTGATAACATGCTGTTATGTATTTATACTATATTATAATGATTATATTTTATTCCCACCTTATATTCTCAACCATATTTTGTGTTTTACCATTCCTGAATTGTTTTTGGTGGCATTTAAAAAACGTGGAACATTTTATGTTGTTTATCCATTTGTGGGTGAGTGTGCATGTCATGAAAAAACAATGATGACAGACCATGTAATTGGGTAGGGGAATGATGGTTTGGGGACTATACATGACATATCACATTAGGGGAGTGGTACTCTATGTTTTTTACCCAATTCATAGATGAGGAATGAAATTCTGGAGGCCTAACCCATAATGAACATGAGATAAGATGATATGGGGCCCTAACGTAAATCCAGTCTTTGGTACTTCTATGAGATGTATTGTGAACCTGGTTGCTTGTTCTTACAAACATTGAAATTCTATGACTGCCTTCTAGAATAGAGTTGAGGAATCTAATACTAGGGGTTTGTGGTGTTGTGGTTACCATGTGACCTATTGGTTTTTGATTTTATGTTTTTATTTTTATTAGACATTTATTATTACCAAAAAAAATCATAGGTTCTACATCATAAATTATTTTAAGGATGAATGGGTGGTTCTAAATTGAGTCTTCTACTCATACCTAAATTATAGAATTATATATCCTTATATATATAATGACTTGGGACACATATATGTGAAAGTTTCCAATGGTGAAATACTGAGTAGAGTAACATGGAGCTAATAGTGGATACAGGAAGACATTAGAGGATCCTTTTATTTATTTATTTATTTATTTTCAATTTTATACTCTAAATTAGATTGTAACTTCTGGAACCAATTTTTCATATGTATTATGTGTATGACTTTTGATTATTTAGTTTCCACATAGAACAATTATTGTTATCTTTTTTATTATTTTTATTATTTATTTATTTTCGAGATAAACTTATATTATGGGTGTATCCTCCCATCTAGTGGGAATAAACCCTAATGTCAAGTCAGTATCCTCTTCCACACAAGGAGGAACACATGATATCATGTGGAACTCCAGTCTAGTCCTAGTTGTTTGGTTCTGTATGTTACAAATAATAAATTTTCTTTCTCATCTTTATCATGAAAACATGTTTAAGAAATTTATTTAGCAGTCCTCACCATTTTAATTATTTGGGTAAACATATAGATATGTAAAATGTTAAATAATTTTAAAATTAAAAATTATAATTCAAATTAATTTATTAGTCCATGTTGATAATTTTGGTTAACAATATACTAATTTCTTTTTAGGTATTGTCTCGAAGACAAAAATGCTGACTATTTCATTACTACTGATACACTACTTCAAGATAAATATATGTTTTCATATTTATCACGACATAAAAAATAACCTATATTAATTGAATAATATATTATATGATATTATTACTATATTATTATGTAAAACATGTTCCATTTGTTTATAAAATATTTATTTCATATTTATATTATTATGATATCATGATAGTTTCCAAAGTAATAAAAACAACACTTTTCTTTGATTCCCCCAAAAATATTCTTTTTCCCAAATATCATATAATATAATCATAATATTATATATATTTTAAGTCATAGAAAATTAATTATATTTTATAAAAATTAAATTCTATGATATCGAAATTTAGATACAAAAAATATTCATTTATTACATTGAATAAAAATTTATATTTAAAATATTTATTTTGTTATAAGTTGTTAAATGTATGTACAATATTATATCGTAGTTATCACATGAATTATAATTTTTTATTTCATAAAAAACATTTTGGGAATTGTCCTAATTATGTGGAATATATCTTTTAAATACATAATCAAGAAAAAATTGTATGATAATTGTTTTAATACAATATGATTACAATGAAATGTCCATCATCATTTTACATTTCTAAGAACATGATCAAAATAATATAACATTTTTTATAATAATATATCTCACATATGAGGGATAAATTTCTAAAATAAAAATAATAAATACATAAAAGTTTTATTTCTTTTAAAAATTATTATAGAAAATGTTGATGTGAATTGTTTTGTAATAAATCCATCACACAACCTATGATAACTTCCACATAGAAATTTAATGATCTAAAATTTAAATTAAAATTTCTATGAAAAAATGTTATTTTAGTGTAAAACATTCATTGACCCATTAAGTACTTATATTGAACATAAACAATAATTTGAAATTATGTTCAATGTTTATGTGTTATAATTTATTCAATATGAAATAATGTATCATAAATTGTTAATAATTACATAAAAATTAATTAAATAACATTTAAATGATTATATGAAAATTATAATGTTTATAAAATTAATTTACTTATGAAAAAAATTATGAATGTAAAGAACCTTGAATTCAGTATTAGTGATTTTATAAAATGAAAAACAAACATAATTGATAATATTACATTATACATTAATTATAATTTTGACAAAAAACATGTATTAAAATGTAAATATATATTCTCAAATTATATCATTTTGAATAAATATGTTTAATTATATTATCATATATATATATATTCATATTTCATAATGAAAACATATATAAATATATTTAGAAAAAATTGATATTATATGAAAAGACGACTCACACAAGGTTGTTTCTTTAATTAAAATAGAAAGAATATATTAATGTGATCCACATATATCAAGTAGTTAGAGATATTAGGGATATAAGAGTATGAATTTTGAGATAAAAAACTAATATATTTTTTATATAATTATTTTTATTGTTTTTTTAAATTAAATAATTTTAATTTCAACACAATATTGAATTATCTCTACATATATCTAGGTAAAAAATTAGATACAAAATATTTCATATTTTTATGATATTTTAATACTAACTATATCATAGATAATATTATATCTAAGGAAATGATTTATTTACATTACAATACAAGGAATAAATTCTGGATAGATAGAATAGAATTTGTCATATATATTTTTTTAAATGCTTTTCTCTTTTTGGGGACCTAAATGGAATCATACTCGATGAACATAGAATATATCATTATATGTGTGGTGAAATATTATAAAATGACAAATATTTTTAGATACAATCACTTTATACTATTATACTATTCACTCTTAAAATTAAAATATTACAACCATATCATATTTTTTATCCCTAACAAACTAGAAATCAATGTTAAACATTTATAATATCATTTGAAATATGGAGGCTATATATTGTAATGTAATTGGAAATGAAAAACTATAGAGAAAAATAATGTATTATTATTTCTATAATATAAATATTCCAGGATGTAGACAAAATAGTTAATAGATTAACTATTTATTATGATTAGAAAGAGAGTGAATGTAATGAGTGGTTTCAAAGCTACTTTGAAAAATTTAATACTGATTGTATTGAGTTTTAAAATTTGATAAAAAAATTATCATAAAAAACAATATTACAAATATAATGTCATATATTACTCATTATATTTTTCATTTCTTAATTAATTCAATAAAATATTAAGTTAATGAACATATAAGCATAATATAAAAATTATAAAATTTTAATTCATTTAAATCTATTAATGATATACCTAATATATATTCTTATATTAATTTTACAAATATTGATGGAGAAAAAAACAAAATTTATAAAATAAGGAAGTTATTTTTTAGAATAATGAAATGCATAAAAAAAATCCAAAAGAAGAAAAGATATTAATTGTAATTTTTCAATGGTAAATCCTTTAATTATATGTTCAGTTTAAAATATTTACATGTTATGATTGAATAATGAATGTCAATATAATTCCTAATTATTGTAATCCAAATTATTAATGAAATATGTAACTATTAAAAATGTAAAATGGAATTTAAATTTTTAGGGATCTTTAATGAATATAGATCCTCATGTAATTATTATGAAGAAGATAAAAGATCCCAAAACTAGTTGTTTATTGATATAAATTTTTAGGTTACTTCCACATATTATATTTTTCAATCAAAAAACCATCTCATGAAAATAAAAAAGAATAATATTAAAAATATTATGATGAATTTTACCATATGTATTATTTTTATAAGAATATAAAAAAAATCCATTGAAAATTGATTATTAGAAAATAAAATTGAATAAATATCTTGAAAATTATAAAAAACCAACCATTACATATAACTTTTTGATGAAATATCTGTTAGAAAACTAAATGATGAACTAAATGGGATAAATGAAATCTTTTATAGTATTATCAATAGAAAGAGGAAAAAATATAATTAGTTTTATTTTTAAAAAACATTTAATAAAAACCTTGAATTTGTTATAGTGTAAATAAACCTTTTAAAAAAATTCATTATTAATCTCACTATGTCAATGTTTAAAAAAATTACGCATTATAATTATTCTATAAAATTAAAATATGAAACTGCATTTTCACTAATGAATTTTCAATCAGTGTTCCTTAATAAAGGTTTAATTATAAATATTTATAATATAAGAATAATTATAATAATATTTTTGGAATCCAAGTACTTATGTAGTGCTCTTAAGAGTTGGGTGACTTAGTGGAACCATCATTTATAAATTTACTTTTAATTCATTCTATAGTACATTGTTCTGGTCCTTAATTGATCCAATATAATCTATCTGTCTCTATTGGAGAGTTTTTATAATTATATATATAAAAGAACATAATATTTAGACTGTTTTGATGAATATCCAGCACATTTACTTGTTTCTTATACATCCCAAAATGGATTCTTTGCTATCAAAATAAGTGACTTAAACAACACATAATCTATTGTTTTCACTCTGCAAAAACAGAGAATGAAAATTTTCCCTCTATTTCTCTAAATTACTATAGATACATCATCTATTAAATTATCCTTAATCTAAATGATATTATTCATCATGTAGTCTTCTTACACAAGATTGTTGGACAAACCATCCATATTTACTTCCTTGAAAACATTAGAAGTGTTAGTCTCGAGGCACCTTTTAGATTTGGAGTAATATATATTATTCATAGTATTTGAATAGATAATAAATATTGTAATTTTCTCAAATTCATTATGTAACACCTCGACCCTAGAAGCTCAGATCTGGTGTATTATTTGATTATGTTTGTATAATATTAAAATACTAACTTTCGAAGGACCGACTGGTTTAGTAGGGATGTAATGATAGACTAAATATAACATACCCATAATACATTGGGAATATAAAATAAAACATGATTCATTATGAAATAGACTAAACTAAATCCTTGAAAATATATTCTAAAAAATATTCTTCATAACATGGGGAAAAGAAACATAATAATGGTAAGATAAAATTATTAATAAGGGTAATTAAATTGGAATCAATAATTAATTGAAGAGAATAATTAATATAGAAAGTTAAATGACTGATAACACATGCAATTAAAATTACTAGATAATTAAATATCAATATAGAATTGCAAGAAACTGAAATCCCAACCCATTTAATCAAGGAAATAAATATGAAACATATCTATAGATATTTTGATGTAAAACCTCAAGGATAAACAATACATGAGATAAATGAATGAAATTACCAATTTGGGGACATCATTTTTTCTAGGTAAAATGACCAGTACCATCAAGACCATTGACATGAAGGTTTTGTATATTTGTGAAAAACCTATCTAATTGTCCAACTAATTTGTCTCATGATAGTACCAATGCATCGTGGGAAAATCTATAACTGGGCCCCATCCATGATGTATTATTCCAAATAATTCATCATATATCCACTAATTGATTTAACTCATGAATAAATTTCTATATCAAATATCTATATTGAATTAAAGATATGGATTTATAAATAATTCCCCAGTTAAGGAAATAACTGTCAAAAAAACACCGTATTTAAAATGGTATACAATTGAGGCAATAAAAATATACATTGCATGAGAATATGGATATTTAAGACAAATTTAATCTACCATAAAAATAATCATATTAATTTTTTTTTCAAAATAAATTTGACAATCACAATAGAAAGCGAGATTGTAGTGGAAATCATCAAAAAATATCTTCAGGAAAATAATCATCAATATTTCCAAACTGTCCCATTCCACATTAAAACATTTTAATCATAATATGTATGAAGGAATAATATTAAATGAATATTACAGATACTATGAATATAAAAGGATTAATGATATAATATATCAAAAGGAGAAGAAGGTACACTACAAAAAAAGAAATAGGTGGTGAATACAACATTTATCGCATAAATGTAAAGAGTGATATGTAGTCTCTTACCTTATCCTCCATTTTTTGTGTGGTATTTAACCTCATTTATAGTGGTATCAAACATGTTACAAAATTATTTTAGAATCAAAATACTCTTTATTATATTATATATGATTTATTATAATATCTTATTAACTATTTCTTACGAATATTTCATTATTTTTTCTAGTTCGGGTGTTAATTTCCTTATTTATCAAGAATGTTTTGACTTGTTAATTTTTATTAATGTTAATTAAATCACGGTTTCATAATATAAAGAATTTTAACAATGATATAATGATCATATATATTCATTATATATTTATTTATAATAATCTATAATATTTGGAGATAACAAATGAAAAACAATGTTCTTGGAGACGGTAGGTCGTATGCACACATGAATGCTAATTTCATTTCATTGTCATAAAATAACTAAAAGTAATTGATATATATGTATATTATAATTCTATTTTTATATTAATTCCATATGTTTCATAAATTTTAAATAAAGTCACCCATTAAATATTCCATTTCTAGTGTGAACGAATCCAATCACTTAGAGGGGGCTCTAGTCCACGCTTCCACAAACGATTTTGTCATATTTACACAAAATTGAATGTAGAAAGTTATGTGTAATATATAATTTAAGGAATCATTAATACATTCTATATATCATGTATAAAATATTTAAAAATAAGGTTCATCATAATTACCACCATGAGATGCGGTAAAGGAAAAAAAACAATCATCATTTCGTGACATGGTATTTCACCGTACACATAAATGATAAGTTTGTTGCCCATTAGACAGAGGTGTGTGTATGTGAAAGAAGAAAACTTCACATAACAACATAAAATTATATTTATGATACTTATTTTATTTTATAATATTATAATTAATATATTTTATTGGGTTTTTAATGAAAATAAAACTAATGATCTTGAGGAAGGATGTTACCTCTTCTTTGGGTAACACCTTTTGGTTTCCAAAAAAGGGCTTCATTGGATAGATTTATTCCCATGTTTCGGATTATTGGCTGTGGGGAGTAATTTTTAGGATATATTTGGGAAGATATTTTTCAAACCAATTTTTCCTTAGAGGCATGAAGATGTGGGAGGTGTGAGTTTCTTTTTACAGTAGAAGAGGTGAGGTAGTCTTGTAAATATTGGAAAAGGGAATTGTACACATGTTGTTTCCTAGGAAAAGTTGATGAAATAATAGTAATAGTTATATAAAAGCTATTATATGTTAGAAATATGGATATTAAATGTATTTTTGAAGCTATTATTTTTAATTTTCTCCCTTAAGATTATGGTTTGGTACCTTTTGAAGATAATTGTCCTCTTCATCACAATAAATAATTTGATTAACTTTAATTAATATTTTTCTTAAAAATATAATCTTACCATATTAGAAATAATAAATTGTTCATATTACAAATATGGAATACATTTATTTCCAAATTCCAATCTCATGAGTGGTAGAAATTAATTTAAAATTAATATCATAGGCGGGACTACAATGGAGTGTTTTAATGTAAAAATATTTAAAATATTTCTTGGTTTTTAAATTAAATTTAAAATCTAAATATAATAAATTGACATATATTGGCCTAATTGATATATAATTGATATAATTTGGCATTAAAAATAATTAAAAACATACTGTAAATTTATAAATAAATTAGATGAGAATGATTTTTTGAATTAATATTCAGTATTTTGTATTATTCACTAAGAAATGTAACCTAATTGGAAAATACCACAAAATCACCGTAAGATAATATGTATGTTTCAATTAAATATGATTTTTTTCTCTTACTAAATTTAAAAAATTTCAAAAAATTGTATTCAAAATATGTTTGACATTAAAAGATGGTAAAATGTCCATTTTAGACTAATAAAATTTTAAAGCATAAAACATGATTTATTATTATGTTATGCATATCAAATCTATTGGATGAATGTCAAAATAGTTTTTCGAATATAAAATATATATATATATATATATATAATATCACTCACTAATTTTAATTAATTTAATTTATTAGGATAATATGACTTCGTAATCATAATTGTTTATAAAAGTATTCTCTTTATATTTAATCAGTTCTAATATTTATTTACAATAAATTTATAACCAATGAACTAAGCTATATATTTTCATAAGTTAGTTAATCTTATTAATATCTTTATCATAATGTATTGTTTTTATCAAATTATATTAAGTAACAATATTTTTAATAATATGTTATTGTGCGGTACAACTCAACCTTCTGTGTTATGCAAGAGATCGAGGAAAGTCATTATTGTGTGTAATGCAAGATAACATCATTTATACTTATAGAGAAAGCTAAATTTTATTTCAAGTGATACATAAGGGTAAATTGGTGTTTTTTATAAAGGAATCTTGAAAGAAAAGTAAATTTATTCTAAAAGGAAAATATTTTAATTTCTTGAAATGTTGAACTCTCCCCTCTAGAAATAAATTGTGTCCTCATAATTTAAAATTGATCTTGTTAATCAAGGGATTTATATTTTAAACTAAACAATTCAGGATGAACTCTCATTGTGAACATGTTTAATAACACATATTATTCACATGATAGAAAGGGAGGTACAATGGTCATGTAACGGGGTCCCCTAGTAGGAGAACATATGTGGGAAATAAAAACATGGATAAAAAATAAAAAGATGACAATCAAGTTCTTAGAGAGAGTTATGGATAACATGGTCATATTAAATTTGATGACCATAAATCCTTAAACCTCTATTATGAAAATGTTCATTGATATCATAAAAAATGATGATAATAGTACTACATTTTTTTTTCAAGAAATATTTTCCTATAGTTGAGTATTTATTTCACTTTATATAAAAATATAAATTTCTATTTCATAAACACGGTATTATCCTTTTGTTATTCCTTGAACTAGTTATATTTAATTTTATAACATAGCCGCATCATATTGTGAAGTAATTCAATAACATATAAAACCTTCTACAATGATCATATTAAACAATTTCATAAATGGTTACCTTTTCAAAATGATTATGATCCAAAACCTAACAAGGAAGGTCAATAAATTTCCAAAATGAACTTATCATTATCATTCAATCAATGTGAGATATATATTTAATCATCACATATCAAACATGAGAATAGATTCATCTTTTATTCTCTTAATATATGGTAATAACGTAAATTAGCATTCATTCTTCCATATTACCAAAGTAAGACAATTTTTATTTGATATATTAATTAAATAAAAATGTTATGTAAACTCCTTTAATTATAGAATAATAAAATTTTTCAATAAATCATTACTCGGTTCCAAGATTGTATATCACTTATCTGATTTACATTGTCTAAACCAATCATTTAATTATCCAAATATCATTTTCATAAGATTAGGAACATATAAAGAGTGATCTTTCCCAAAACCATGTATCTACCAAAAAAATTACTTAATACTAAATATATATTATTGGTACCATTCATAATAAGATCTAAAATTTCTAACATAAAGGTATTGCAGTACAATCCTCATATGTTTCATAATTCTTAGAGCCAACACAACATTGATAAAATACTCAAATGATATAATTCTTGAATCTAAACATAAGAACATTAAATAGTTCTCTTTGTCTATGGTAGTAGAATAATCTAGACCATGATACACTAGCCTTTTAGGGTATATTCCTTTGACAGATGAGATGTTTTTTTGCGTAGTTTCTCATATCTTTGTAGTATAATCATTGGAAATAGGAATTTTCATTATTTCCCTTAAAATAATGTACATGGAGGATTTTTATCCACAGTTATGACTATATCCCATTCCATTCAAGAAAGTATTAGGGTTTTTCTTTCCATAATTATCACATGTGAAAAAATAATTGTTTCGCTTCTTCACATTATACATATTTAGACCTTCGATCATATTCTTTTCATTATCTCCTTCAAAGCCCTAGGTCTTGTCGAATTATTCAACCATCTTGTTATCATATGACACCATGTCCTCGTATGATGTGTAATTCCCCGACCCCAGTTACCCAAAGACGGTGTATTATTACATAACATTGGAATGATCACGAAAGATCATGTCTTGAAAGATCGATTAGTTTAGTAGTCTTGGAATAACTAGATACATTCATAAAGTTTACATTATATCATAAAGTGAAAACTACAACAATATATTTTCTCCACAATCATATCCCCTTATACTATCCATGCAGGTCAATAATAAAATACTTCTTCAAATCCTGGGAAAAATAAAACATTGAAAGGGGTGAGCTCAGATGCTATGTAAGGATAACAATACATAAGAAACGTTCATAAATAAGCTTAAACATTTTAATTAATGTATAACTAAAACAGAAGCCTTTCTTACATTAACTTCATAATAATATGGCAAAGATAAAATGAAATAATATCATTTACTTATTCACATGGATATTCTACTAATCAAATAATCACATTCAATATCAATAACCACTTTCATAATGATGGAATGCATAATGCCAAACTATCATAACCACATAGTCAATGCCTCATTCCAAGACTAAAAATAAAATTTTGTCAAGGCCTTGTGCCAAGACACTAGTTTCTCTCATGATACCTACCGATGCATTAAGGAGCTATAGAAGGCTCCACCCTTCACTTATTAAGTCCAATTCATTCCTTATATGAACATGTTTAAACATAACATAAACATTCGTATTAAAACTAGCATACGAAATGTTAATGCTTTCTATATAAACCATGAATGGTATAAAAATAAAACATCCACAATCAAACATATCACAAAACCTTCAATACAATATGGAAGTTTTGTATCATAATAAATCACATTCAAATAAGGTTAAAATCTATCAAACGATTTTGACATAGATGAAATCAAAACTATTTGAGAGAAATATCTCTTTTTTTAAAATCATTTAAAAGTCACAAAAATATTAAATAAAACATTTACTTTGAAAATATTTTTATAAGCCTGTAAGGGAATATTCAACGATTTTATAATGGTAGAAAATAGCCCCACCCACCGTATAAGTTAAAAAAACATTCTTACCTTAATTTTGTCGAAAAGGTTAAAAAGGTCCTTGTTTGGAAAATGATGTAGATATTCCATTAAAAACCTCTTATAAAAAGTCAAACAATGGTATAAATGAATTTAACCATATTCTTTAAAATAGTAAGAATGTTTTGAAATGCATTTTTAAGAAACATGGATGTGGATGATAAAGAGGTCCCAGTAGATAATCACGTATAAACAACCTCGGATAATGAAGAGATTGTGAAATAAACCCTTACCTTGTACTTTTCCTTGGTTGAGGGTAGGTTAACCTCCTATATAATGGTGAAATAATTGTTATTAAGTTATACATGAATCATATACACTAATATTATATCATATATGATCTTTTTATACTGCTTTGTTAATAATATCTTTGTATTATCGTCGTTTCGGGTGTTGACATACTCGCTTTATTTTATATGTTTTGTTACATAAGCCATGTTTTTTATGGATAGGTTGTATATTATTCATATCCAGAATGATATAAAGTCCTTAAACATTATTTTTAATCATTATGTGAGAATTAGACTTGAATGGATACGATGGGGAATGAATCACATCGCCTTCGTGGAGAGGGTAACCCGTACGTACGCACGAGCGACAATATCATTCTTTTGTTATTAAAATAATATATAATTGAATGTTATATCATATATATGGAATAATTATCATGTTATATTTATTATTTACATGAATTATACATCATTATTATACCCTTCTAAATAATAATATATTGAATAACAATTACACCACGGTGTGGAGATGGTAGACCATACGTAGGCACGTATGGTGACATGTCATTCAAGGGATGGATAGAATAATGAATTTGGTTTTTCCATATTTATAATAACATCACAGTATATATAATATACATGAGTTATTATTTTATAATGTAAATAACAAGGAATGAAGTAGTTGAAAAAGAATGGAACTTGAAAGAGGGTGGTGAAAACATTACCTCTTCTTCGGGTTATTCTTTTTTATTTGATCAAAATAGCTCATTAGGATGGATTTATAATAAAAATAATTCCTCTACGTTGAAGTTAGGGAAGTTTGGAGGATATTTGGGCAGAGGTTGGCTGAGCCAAAAGGCTTTGAAGGTGTGAAATTGAGAGAAGATTGAGTGCCCGTTTATTAGAGGGCTGAGGGGCACCTTTGGAAAAGCTAGAAATATTATTTTATAATAAATTCATATTCGGTTTCTAATGCCTCAAAAGTTGATTATTTAAATTTTAAGGGGGTTATTGGTCGAAACCCACTCAACCAATAGGTTTTAGACAGGTTTGGGTAACTATATTAACCTTATCTTTTAGTTTTAACTCTTAGTTAATTAGTTTGACATTACCATGTCACTTTTTTATTTTTATATTATATAGTTAATAAACTTAATATATACATCAAAGAGACCCCCAAGTGGTCCCTTAATGATAAACCTATAATACTATAAGTATCTTGGACGATACATAGATTTTTAGGAATTGAATATCAATTAATAATATAATATTTGTTTTAAAAACTCTTTTATGTCAATTTTGACACTATTTGGTATTTGATTTTTTTGATAATAATAACAGAAAGATTACTTCATAAAAACATAATTAACTCTATAAAAACATGTCATATTAATATATAAATTTATTTTAATTCATAAAAAGTATCAAATTAAATTTATTTTGGTATTTATAATATCAATTATTTAAAAATTTCATAAATTAGGTAATTACTGCCTCACCATTGTGTCATAAATAACATACATTATTTAATGTTTAAGAATTATTAATAAAATACCCTTATGTAGGAATTTTGTTATCTTTCTAATGAATATTTATAGTTGAATTTATCTTATGTATAACCCTATATTAAAAATGTTTTAGTAAATAAACTTCGATTTTAACCCTTTTAACTCTTCTTTGAATTAAATAATAATAAATGTCCTAATCTAATCCAAGTGGACCTAAATGATAATATTTTATTCTTACGGTTTTTTTGGTCGAGATACACTTGTACAATAGAATTAGGACATGTGTTAGGGTAATATTAATATCATTTTTACCCTTAATTACCCTATTTACTATTAATCATGGTAAATAAAAGTAAAAATTTACTATTCACCAAAAATTATTTTTATCTTGTTGAACCTCATTTTAATCCATGATATTAATCGTGTCTCCCAAATTTTCTAAATTCTTCTCATAGAAGCGGTAAAATTACATTTTATGTGAATTTCCAAATTTTCCTAGGAGGTGGGTAAAAGACGGTGAAAAGTTCAATAAAATTTTTATATATCTTACATTATTATAAACTAACTACAATGAATTATATTGAACATATATAGGTATTACGTATCTATTTTGACCAAAAATAAATTTAAATAAAATAAATAATTATTTAAATAAAAAGTCGGTTTTTACCAATAACTTAGTGTTTTTCACTATTCATCAAGAAATGAAAGTTTTCAGAAAAATACCAAAAATTCTCCCTAGGATAATTTCAATATTCCGAATCCAAAAATGAAGTCCATTTTGAAAGATAGAATTTATAAAATTTCAAAAAGAGGGTATTACTATTCATAACGGCTAGTTTTATTAGTTGAGGTGTGTGTTTGAACATTATGTTGCTTACAACACACGCTACTATATTATTCAAAGAGAAGCGTACCGTGAAAGATTAGGGTGTTACATTCTCCCCTCCTTCAAATTATTTCATCCTAAAAATCTCTAGAATACTACCGCATGAAAAGACTCAGGTGGTTCTTCATCATAAGTTCCTTGTGCTCCCATGTTGCTTCTTCCATCATATGGTTTCTCCACAAAACTTTTACCAGACGAGTCGTCTGGTTTCTCAGTACTTGTTATCTCGTATCAGGAATCCTGACGGGCTCTTCATAATAATACAGACCGGGTTCCAGTTCTAATTCCTCCTTGGTGAGTACATGTGTTGGGTCAGGCATGTATTTCCTCAACAGTGATACGTGGAACACATCGTGAACATTGGAGAGACTTGGCGGCATTTCCAAATGGTAAGCTACAACCCCAATTTGTTCTAGAATTTCAAATGGTTCGATGTACCAGGGACTTAGTTTACCATTCTTACCAAAAACATATAACTCCTTTCCATAGAGATACCTTCAAGAAAACATGATCTCCCACCTGAAATTCCAAATCTTTCCATCAGTTATAGGCATAGATCTTCTACCTAATTTGAGATGATTTGATGTGGTTTTGGATTACCTTATACTTTTCCATCGTTTCCTCCACCAGTTCTGGGCCTACAAGTTTTCTTTCACCAACGTCATCCCAACAGGTTGGTGTGTGACATCTCATTCCATATAACGCTTCATATGGTGCCATCTGAATACTTGAGTGGAAGCTATTGTTATAGGAAAACTCAACCAGAGGTAAATATTGATCCCACATACCCTGAAAGTCAAGCGAGCATGATCGCAACATGTCTTTTAAGGTTTGAATAGTCTGTTCTGATTATCAATCTGTTTAAGGGTGGTAGACAGTGCTCAAAAAAAGATCAGTATCCAAGGTCTTCTGAAGCCTCTTCCAGAATCATGAATTAAAATGGGGATCATGATTAGAAACAATCGATAGGGGTACTCCACGAAGTCTCACAACTTCATTAATATATATTCTTGCTAGACATTCAAGTGGTAGATATTCTCTTATAGCAAGAAAATGTGATGAATTTGTAAGATGATCAATAAAAACCCATATTGCATCGTTCCTTCTACGAGTCATTGGTAGTCCGAAGACAAAGTACATCGTGATATTATCCCATTTCCACTCAGGTATGGGAAGAGGTTGCATGACTCTTCCAGGTTGTTGCCTTCCAGCTTTCACTTGTTGACAAACCATACATCTTGACTCAAAATCAGCAATCTCCCTCTTCATGTTGTCCCACCTAAAATGTTCCATCAAATATCTATAAATTTTGGTGCTCCTAGGGTGTATAGAGAAATTGAAACTATTAGAATCATCCAATAATTCCCTTTTTAGATCAGGTATATTAGGAACACAAAGTCTCTTCCCAAATTTCAAAATTCCATCTTCATATACAAAGTCACTCAATCTCCCATCATTCACTACTTTAATCTTATTTTGAAATTATTCATCATTGGTATGAGAACTCTTAATCCTTTCTAGTAAATATGGTTTGGCAACCATTTTAAAAATCATTGATGTTTCACCTTCCATGGTTATTACCATATCCAACTTTACAAGATCCCATAAAATAGGATCCCTTTCAATTCTCATCATGTTCAAAAATCCATGATCTTTTATGCTCAAAGCATCTTCTACCTTATTTTCCTTCCCCGGGTGGTAGTGTATCGTGAAATAATAATACTTGAGTAGTTCAAGCCATCACCTTTGCCTCATGTTGAGTTCTTTTTGTGAGAAAATATACTTCAAACTCTTGTGATCAGTATAAATCTCACATTTTTTACCATAGAGGTAGTGTCTCCATATCTTCAAATCAAAGATCACAGCTGCTAACTCAAGATCATGAGTAGGATATTTTTGCTCATGAATTTTCAACTGTCGTGATGCATTGGAAATAACTCTATCATTCTTCATTAGGACACAACCAAGTCCTTTCTCTGATGCATCACTATAAATGACGAAACCATCAGTCCCCGATGGAAGAGTCAATATATGAGAATCGACTAATCATTTCTTTAGTTATTCAAAAAAAAATTCACACTCTTTTGTCTAAAAAAATTTAACCCCTTTACATGTGAGCTTCGTCAATGGGTTAGCCAACTGGGAAAAATTCTGGACGAAACGTCGATAATAACCAACTAAACCAATAAAACTGTGTACCTCAATTATACTTTTTGGTTTTGGCCATTCTTGGATTGCCTTAGTCTTAGAAGGATGAACAGAGATTCCATATTTGGAGACAATATGTCCTTGAAAAGAAATCTCCTGATTCCAGAATTCACACTTGCTAAACTTCCCATATAATTCATGTCTTCTCAGAGTCTTCAGGATAATGCGCAAGTGACTTTCTTGATCTTTGTATATTTTGGATTATACCAAGATATCATAAATAAATACCATGAAAAAATCATTGAGATATTCCTTGAAAACTCTATTCATTAGATACATGAATACAGATAGTGCATTAGTCAGCCCAAAAGGCATTACTATAAACTCGTAATGCCCATACCTGGTTCGAATTGCTGTCTTTGAAATGTCTTCCATCTTCACACAGAATTGATGGTATCCAGATCAAAGTTAAATCTTAGAAAAGTATTGATCTCCATGCAGTTGGTCAAATAAATCATCAATGTGAAGTTGGGGATACTTTTTCTTTATTGTTATAGCATTGATTTCCCTGTAGTCGATACATAACCTCATAGATACATCTTTCTTTTTAACAAAAAGAACAGGGTCTCCCCATGGAGAAACCCTAGGGTGAATAAATCCCTTATTACCCAATTCCTCTAGTTTTTTCCTTAGTTCAACTAATTCCATTGTGACCATTCTATAAGGGGTCTTAGATATAGGCCTTGATCCAGGAATTAAATCAATGGAAAACTCAACTTCTCGTTATGGAGGATGTCTAGGTAAATCTTCCGGAAACACATCTACATATTCTTTCACAATACGTACATCCTCTATTTGAAGATTCCTTTCCTCACCCACAGTCATTTCATTCTCTTCCTCTCCAATAATTGAATTTAGTTGAGCTACTGGGGGTGGATCTAGATAATAATTAGTTGCTGACAATTCTTCTCTAAAGATAAGGTGTTCCTTATCATCATCATCAAAAATATTAACCTACTTCTACTTCCAATAAATCTTATCATCATGGTCTGAAAGCCAATCCATACTGAGGATTATATCAAACTAAATCATAGGTATGACGATGAGATCAGTAGATAAAGAACATTTATGTGCTCTAATGGGGACTGATTCACAAAACTATGTTGCAATGATACATCCATTAGGAGTTTTAACTAACAACTCCCTTCTTAAATCAAATTGAAAATATCTAATTTTCTTAGAAAACTGGGAAGATATGAAATAATGCAGTGATCCAGAATCAAATAATGTATTTTCTAAACATGAGGAAACCATTAAATTACCCACCACTTCGTCTTACGGAGCATCTAACTCAGCAGTAGTGATTGCATAAGCTTAGCCTTGATCCCTTGGACTTTTCTGAGGTAAGTTCCCCTGACACATAGGAAATTTATTTTCATAATGTCCCATCTCCATGAAATTGTAGCATTCGACATCGGTAGATTTCTTCCTCCCCTTGAAATCACTAGCATGTTGGCCTTTTTCACCACACTTGTAACAGACTCCCATTCCCTTCAAGCAAGTACCAGGGTATTTCTTCCCACATTTACTACAGGATGGATATTAAAATTTCACCTTCGTCCCCTTATTTATATTACCATATTGATCAGAAGATCTCTTCTTCTCTTTCTTTGCATTAAAGTCATAAGACTTATATAATTCCTTTTCAATCTTGATAGCACATGAGACAATGTCTTCGTACGACGAGAAGGATTGTGAGACTAATGCTCGATGGAGAAATGGTTTTAAACCATCAAAGAAACAATCAATCTACTTCTTGTTTTACATATATAATCTCGAGCATACCTTGCTAACCTTGTAAAGTTAGCCTCATTATTTGCAACATTCTCATCCTCCATTTATCTGAAACTCAGAAATTGCCTTTTCATATCTGCTCGATGTTCACGAGGAAAGTATTTTTCTATGAAAAGATCTTTGAACACTCTCTATTCCATATTTGGTACTTCATTATATTCCTTTGTGATTTGTATCAATGAACACCATTGATCAACATCTCTAGTGAGGTGATAAAATGCCATGATAGCTTTTTCCCTTTCACTACTACCCAAAGCCTAAAATATTTTCTCTAGGGAACTTATCCATTGCTCATCTACCAATGTATTTGTACTCCCATTGAATATTGGTGTTTTTTGCCTCATGAAGTGATCTAACATTGATCCTCCACAATGTGGATCAGGGTTCTCCATACAGGTCAGATTATTATTCATAACCTGAGTGAGTTGTCCCAGTATGGTGATAAGACGATCAGCACCAGTTGCATCACCCGCTCCACTATAATTATCTTGAGCAGGTGGGCAATCCCTACACGGAGTGCATGCATTGATACGATTTCCATTTCTTCTACTAGGATCCATTTCAAAACAATGGCATAAACTATATCAGTTTATGAATCAAAATACATAATTTCGTACTTGTAAAACACTTAACATAAATTGAACAATTTATGGATATAATCCATAATCATAAAAATGTTTTCTTTGATGATGTATATATTAATAAACCCTTCATAATGGGTTATAAAGAAAATTAGATTTATCCAAATCATATCCCCTGGGAGTGTTGTAACCAAGAGTGTATCAAGGCCCATTGTCGTGCACCAGTTCTAATTCGAGTGTAACTCAAAGCGGTGTTTTCGGGTTTTACCCCTAGGTACATCTGTGCTAGAGCCACCTCTACCTTCTTGTATCCGGACAGAGATATATTGTTCAGAAAACTCACAAAATCTATACAATACCAAAATTCTAGGAAGTTGTTTTATACTAATCCTCAAAGTCCATCTTAGGTCTATGTGCTCTAATCATATTTTATCTTAATATAGCTTCCATGGTTTGTACTAAACATCATCTGATACCAACTGTAACGCCCCGACCACAGTTACCCAGAGTCAGTGCACTATTACATAACATTGTCATGATCACAAAATATCAAGTCTCAAAAGACCGATTTGTTTAGTAGTCTTGAAATAACTAGATACATTCATAAAGTTCACATTACATCATAAAGTGAAAACTACAACAACATCTTGTCTCCAGAATCATATCCCCTTATACTATCCTTGTAGGTCAATCATAAAATACTTCTTCACATCCTGGAAAAAATAAAACATTTCAAGGGGTGAGCTCAGATGCTCAGTAAGGATAACAATATAGCAGAAACTTTCATAAATAAGCATAAACATTTAAGGCAATGTATAACTAAAACAAAAGCCTTTTAATCTTGAACATCAGCATAATATGGAAAAGATAAAATTAAATAATACCATTTACTTATTCACATGGATATTCTACTAGTCGAATAATCACAGTCCATATCAATAACCACTTTCATAATGATGGAATGCATAATGCCAGACTATCATAACCACATAGTCAAGGCCTAGTGCAAAGACTACAAATAGAATTTTGTCAAGTCCTTGTGCCAAGACTCTATTTTGTCTCATGAGACCTACCGATGCATCAAGGAGTGATATCGGGCTCCACCCATCACTTATTAAGCCCAATGCATTCCTCATATGAATAGGATTAAACATAACATAAACATTCATATTAAGACTAGCATAAGAAATGTCAATACACTCTCCATAAACCATGAATGGTATAAAAATAACACATCCACAGTCAAACATATCACAAAACCATCAATACAATATGGATGTTTTGTGTCATAATAAATCACATTCAAATATTCTTAAAATCTATCAAAGGATGTTGACATAGATAAAATCAAAACTTTTTGAGAGAAATATCTCTTTTTTTAAATCATTTAAAAGTCAAAAAATTGTAAAATAAAACATTTACTTTAAAAATATTATTATAATCTTGTAAGGGAAGCTTCAATGATTATATAATGGATGAAAATAGCCACACCCTCCGTATAAGTAAAAAAAATTCCTACCTTAATTTTTTCGAAATGGTTAAAAAGGTCCTTGTTTTGAAAATGACGTAAAGAATCCTTTATAAACTTCTTATAAAAAGTCAAACAATGGTATAAATTACTTTAAAACATATTTTGAAAAATAGTAAAAATGTTTTGAAATATATTTTTACGAAACATGGATGTGGATGATAAAGAGGTCCCAGTAGATAATCACGTATAAACAACCTTGGATAATGAATAGATTGTGAAATAAAACCTTACCTTGTACTTTTCCTAGGTTGAGGGTAGGTTAAACTCATGTATAATGGTTAAATAATAGTTATTATGTTATAAAAGAATCATATATATTAATATTATATCATATATGAACTTCTAATACTGCTTTGTTAATAATATCTTTGTTTTATCGTCGTTTCAGGTGTTAACTTACTCATTTTCTTTTATATGTCTTGTTACATAAGCCATGTTTGTTATGGATAGGCTTTATATTATTCATATCCAGAATGATATCAAGTGATTAAACATTTTTTTTAATCATCAAATGATAATTAGATTTGAATGGATATGATGGGGAATGAATCGCATCACGTTCGTGGAGACGGTAACCCGTACGTACGCATGAGTGACAATATCATTATTTTGTTATTAAAATAATATATAATTTAATGTTATATAATATATACAGAATAATTATCATGTTATATTTATTATTTACAAGAATTATAAATCATTATTATACCCATCTAAATAATGATATATTGAATAACAATTACACCACGACGTGGAGACGGTAGGTCGTACGTACGCACGTATGGTGACATGTCAATCAAGGGATGGATATAATAATGAATTTGGTTGTTACATATTTATAATAACATCACAGTATATATAATATACTGGATTTATTATTTTATAATGTAAATAACAAGGAAAGAAGTAGTTGGAGAAGATAAGAACTTGAAAGAGGGTGGTGAAAACATTATCTCTTCTTTGGGTTCTTCCTTTTGATTTGATCAAAAGGGCTCCTTATGATGGATTTATGATCAAACTAAGGCCTATATGTTGATGTGAGGGAAGCATGGAGGATATTTGGGAAGAGTATGGCCGATCCAAAAGGCTTTTAATGTGTGAAATTGATAAAATGGGGAGTGCCCTTATATAAGAGTGGTGAGGGGAACCTTTGGAAAAGCTAGATATATTATTTTATAATAAATTCATATTCGGTTTATAATTTCTAAAAAGTATATTATTTAAATTTTAATGTGGGGATGGGTCGAAAAACTCTCAACCAATAGGTTTTAGACAGGTTTGGGTCACTATATTAACCTTATCTCTAGTTTTAACTCTTAGCTAATTAGTTTGACATTTACCAAGTCACTTTGTATTTTTATATTATATACATAATAACCTTACTATATACATCCAAAAGACCCCCAAGTGTCCCTTTTATGATACACCTACCATAATATAAGTCTCTTGTCCAATCCTTATATTTTTATGAATTGAATATCAATTAATAATATAATATTTGTTTTAAAAACTCTTCTAGGTCAATTTTGACACTATTGGGTATTTTATTTTTTTGAAAATCATAACAGAATGATTACTTCAAAAAAACATAATAACATCCCTACTACCATGTCATATTAACCTATAAAATTAGTATATTTCATAAAAAGTCTCAAATTACATTTATTTTTATATTTATAATATCAATTATGTTAATATTTCATTAATTAGGTAATTACTGCATCACCATTGTTTCATAAATAACATAAATTATTTAATGTCTAAAATTTAAATATAAAATACCATTATCTAGGAAAATGTTTTATCTTTCTAATGAATCTTTATAATAGAATTTATCTTATGAGTAACTCTATATTAAACATGTTTTATTAAATACAAATTGATTTTAACTCTTTTAAATCTTCTTTGAATTAAATAATAATAAATGTCCTAGTCTAATCCAAGTGGACCTAAATGATAATATGTTATTCCTAAAGTTTTTTTTCAATATAAAATTGTCCAATAAAATTAGGACATGTGTTATGGTAATATTAATATCATTTTTACCCTTAATTACCGTATTTACTTTTAACCGTGGTAAATAAAAGTAAAAAGTTAATATTCACCAAAAAAATATTTTTATCTTATTGAACAAAATTTTACTCCTTGTTATTACCCATGTATCTTTGATTTTTTAAATTACACTCACAGAATTGGTAAAATTAGGTTTTATGTGAATTTCCAAATTTTTATAGGAGGTGGGTAAAAGACGGTGAAAAGTTCAAAAAAATCATATATCTAAAATTATTCTAAACTAACTCCAATGAATTACATTGAAATTATATAGGTATTAAATATCTATTTTGACCTAAAATATATTTAAATAAAATAAATAATTATTTAAATAAAAAGTCAGTTTTAACCACTAACTTAGTGTTTTTTACTATTCATCAAAAATTGAACGTTTTCAGAAAAATACAAAAAAATCACCCTAGGATAATTTTGACATTCCGAATCGAAAAATGAAGTCCATTTTAAAAGATAAAATTTATAAAATTTCAAAAAGTGTGTATCACTATTCATAATGGCTAGTTTGATTGGGTGTGGTGTGTGTTAGAACTCGAAGTTGCGTACAACACACGCTACTGTATTTTTCAATGAGAAGTGTACCGTGGAAGATTGGGGTGTTACATGATGTGAATTCCTAAGAGACTATTTCCCTAAGTAAAATTGGCATTAGGATTGGAAAGACATGTTCCTTTATACACTTTTGATCATGTAAACTAGTGAGTTTTACATTCCTTATAATGGATTACATTTATAAATGATGACATATTATAAATTATTTTATATCATTATCCAAGAAAATGGTTAATCCTAAATCTAGTAAACTCTTTTTCATAAATTAAAAAAATTTATTTTAATCTAATCAAAAAATCATAAAAATGGGTGATTTAGGGATATTTCTAATTTTAAATATTTCATAATGGTTTGTAATGAAAATATTAATTATCCTGACCATATGCCATGGGAGTATCAAACCAAGTGTATAGTAAGTCCCATTTTCTTGTACCGGGTTTTAGAGAGTATGTCCCGACACACTTTATCATAGTTGTCACGTGTAGGAACATCTGTGCCAAAATCACGCCCAGTTATAGTATCTAGATATGGATGTATTTATTTTAATATCCATATAATCTATTTCTTACCAAATTATAGGATGTTGTTATATGAAAATCTTCAATTTATATCATAGGGTTATGTTCCCTAATCTATGTTTTCTATATATAGTTTCAATGTTCGATGCTAAAATTCCTTTGATACCAATTGTAACTCACCCACAGTAGAAGCCTTGTGTTGGTGCATTATTTTATTACATTGGTATGATTAAAATGAAAAAAATTTGAAAGGACCGATCTGTTTAGATGTTTTTGAAATCTAGATTTCCTACATGATTTTAATAATACATTGGGAAAAGAAAATAAGACATGATACATAATAAAATGAAACAATATTTTTTCTTTAAATCATATTGAAAATTTTTTTCTTCAAAACCCAGGGAATGGAAACATAATAAAGGTGAGATCAAATTATTATCAATGATAAGTAATCTGGAATCAATAATGAATTTATGATAATATTCTACATGGAAAAGTTAATAATTTATAACACTCTCAATTAAAATGACTAAATAAAGTAATATCAAGTTGGAAATGTGAGATACTAAAAACACATACCATCAAATTAATGAACATAATATGAAATTTCACCATAGATATGTTGACCTAAAATCTCATGGATAAATAATTACTAAAGAAAAATTATCAGAATTATTAATTATTGGACGACATGTTTCCTAGGTATAATGAACCATTACCATCAAGACCATTCACAATATAGTTTATCATATCAGGTAAAACCAAACTAATTTGGCCAATTAATTTGTCTCATGATTCTACTGATGCGTCAAGGGGCTATCTATAACCGGGCCCCACCCATGTCACACCTATCCAAATCATTACTAATATACAGATTAGTTTCTATAACTCATGAATAATTTGAGTTATGAAATATCCATATTGTATACCATATATGGATTTATCAATATTTCCCTAGTTAATCAAATAAATATCACAGTGAGCACCATATGTATAATTGTATACGGTTTATGAAACAATAATATCCATTTCATGAGAATATGGTTATTTAATAAAAATTTAATTTACTATTAAAATGATCATAAAATGTTATTGTTTCAATATAAAGATAAAAAGTACAAAAGAATGTGTGATTGGAATGTGATCATTAAAAATATTCTGGAGGAAAATAATCATAAAACATTCCCAATTGTCTAACACCACTTTGAAACATTTAAATCATAATCCCCATGAATCCATAAAATTAATTAATGTTTTCGATAATTTTATGATAAAATAGTTAATGATATAAATTATAGATAGGGGAAGTGGATACACCACACAATATAAGTATGTACTGAATGTGCCAATTATCTTACAAATGTAGAAAGTGAGATGAGGATCCCTTACCTTATCCTTCCATTTTGTTGTTAAGTTTTTAAACACAATTATAGTGATTTAAAAAAATTTACTAACTCATAATATTACCATATTGATATTTATGATATCTTATATTAACTTTTAATAATGTCTTATTACCTATTTTTTAGTAATATTTCATTATTTTCACTATTTAGGGTGTTAGTTAACTAATTTCTCTATTATGTTTTGACTTGTTACACGTTATTGATAAAACATAGATAATGGTTTCAAAATATAAATTATATAAACCATGATTAAAATATTATATATATTTAGTATATATGTATTCATAATAATCCATAATAATTGGATTAAATAAATGAAATGCATCGTTCATGGAGATGGTAGGCCATATGTACGCATGTATGTTACTTTCATTTTGATGTTGTATTAATATAATGAAAAATAAATGACATATATATATTAAAAATGTAGTATTATATCTATTTCATATATTTTTCATAGGTTTAATAGAACCATCCTTTATACAGTCTATGTATAGAGTGAATGAATCACATCACTTTTAGGGGGCGGTAGTTCCAACATCTACAGACGATGTTATAATATTTACACAAAATAAAAATCATATGGGTGTGTGTTATATAAAAAATAGTAATAAATACATTATAAATATCATATATATTATATATAAATATATTTTACATCATAATTCCCACCATGAGAGGTGGTAAAGGGAAAACGAATAATCATCATTTCATGAGGTGGTAGTTCATCATACACATAAACGTTAGGTCAGTTACCCATTAAAAGGATGTGAGTTTATGTGAAGGTATAAATCATAACATAACAGAATAAAAATACATTTATTATATTATATTATTATATAATCATGTAATATTCATATTTTAGGGGAAAGAGAATGAAAATAAAACTAAAATGTTTGAGGAAGGATATTACCACTTCATTAGGTAACTCTTTCTAGTTTTCACCAAAGGGATTACATGGATTGATTCTATCCCAATGTGAATATTCTATGTTAAGTGGATAAATTTTGAGGATAATTTTTGGTTAGATATTTTTTAATCCATTTTATTGAGAGGTGTGATGAAGTGGGAGGGATGAATCCCATTTTCTAGTGGAGGAGTGGTATTATTGTAAATTATGGAAAAGGGAATTCCTCCTAAATTTTTTCTATGAAATTGGATCCAGTAATATTAAAATATTGGTAAAATTGATGATATATTATAAATATGGACATCCATTGGATATTTTTCTATGTTATTTTTCCCTTAATTTTAAGGATTAGTTCTTTATTATGCAAATTTTCTTCTTAATCGCTATAATTATTTTTAATCACTTTCAATAATGTTTTTGGTGAAAAAATAAGTTTTCCTTATTTAAAAATTTATATTATGAATATTCCTAATTTTTAATACATTTTTATAAACTCAAATAAGCTATTTTTAATAAATGAAATTAAAATTAATCCTACAGATGGGACAACAATACATGTTTTTAAAGAAATATTTTTCAAAACTATTCTTGGTTTTTATATAAAATATCAAAGTAAAATTATTCACAATAAAAAAAATTGATTAATTGATTTATAATTTATATAATTAAACTTAAAAATCAATCATAAACATAATTTATCCTTATAAATAATTTACATGAAAAAGAAGATCTGAATTAAAATTCAGTATTTTTACTATTCATTAAAAAGTAAAACCGAATAGAAAAATAACAAAAAATCACCCAAAGATAATTTTTTCTTCATATTTAAAAAATGATATTTATTTTTTTATAAGATAAATATAATATTTAGAAAAATTAGATTCAAAATATATTCCCCATTAAAATGTTGTAAAATTTCCATTTTATAGTACTACCATTTTTAAGCGTAAAACCGAATTTATTATTATTCTATGCCGATAAAATATATTCAATAAATGTTAAAAATATTTTATTGAATGTATAATATATATATATATTATATTAATATCACTCACTAATTTTAATTAATTTCATATAATAGGATAAAATTACATTCTGAGTATAAAAATAATTTTTTTATAAAACAATTCCATTTATATTGAATTGCTTCTTATATTAATTTATAATTAATTTATAAAAATTAATTAAAACATATATTTTCATAATATAGTTAATCATATTAATACGATTAATTTAACTTTCAGATTTTATCTTATAATATTAAAATATAATATTTTTAATAATATATTATTGTGAGGTAGAACACAGCCTATCGTTTTACACAATCCATCAGGGAAAGTCATTATTGTGTGTAATACAAGCTTCTTTCACTGTTCTGTGTTGAGAATGATAAATTTTCTGTTACATGTAATATATTATTAACTTGTTGTTTTTTATATATCAACCTAGGAACAAAATAAAATTTATTCTAAAAGGAAAATAGTGTAAATTCTTGGGGTGTTATGTATTATCTAAAACTATTTTTTACCATGTTATCAATAATATCATGTAATATTAGTTATAAAACATGTATACCTTTATGAAAACATTTATCCATAAAACAATATTTTTCATGCGATCAAATCCCATTTATAACATGAATTAAAATAAATAACTATTTTAACAATTTAGATAATTAATTTAAACATGTTTAAATATTTATCATTTAACATTCATACATTAAAATAAAAAAAACCCTGAAGATTTTTAGGATTCACATTAATTAATTTAAATACCCATAAAGGTTCATGTATATTTATTCATTCACATTATTAAACTAATGAATTTACATCAATCATTAAATCTTCATTTCTTCATTAAATTATCAAAGGATTCATGTTCACTTTATTCATCGGTCAATGCCAACCTTTGTTGCTCAGAATTTACAGATATCATTTATTCACATGGAAGAAAAAATACCTGACATGTTTTCAATAGCCCAAAATCCAATCCTCTTCAGTTAACTCAAATATTATTCATTTGGAAGGCAAGTATAATAACTCATCATGTTGTCCAAAAGCATAATGATCCATATTGCGATAGAGGGGAGAATAATTGTCGAGCATGTGTATGCGGGCATGTGGGATATCATAGGAGAGTTGTTTACTATGAATCTTGTGAGTATAGTGTTATTGGTGTCTGAACATACTTCCAGCCTAATAAAATAAATGAACATGTTGACATATATATATGACCTCTTCCATCTAAATTCATGATATGGTCTATGGAGTAGTGATAACCAATTATCCATGTCATAAATATATGAAAATGATAGTATCCATAAGATATAACTGATTTGTCCCATTCAAATTCATTCCTTATACTTCCACCATGAATACTTGATTGCATATTTCCCATGTAGGATTGATCCTTTCTCCAACAAGGCCATAGTGGAGTTATCCTTATTGGTTTTCATGGTTTACTATGTTTTTGTTAAATACCCATATGAAAAATGATTACACTAATTATCCTTCAATTCCATGAGAAAACTATATATTATTAATTATGTCTTTCTGAATAATATAAATACAATAATCTTAGATGAAATTTTTTTTACTTTTTTATAGAATTCATTTATTTTTACAAGGAAATAATTAAACAATATGAAAATGAATATTTTTATGGTCTTCATAAACTCGCAGAAAAAAATTTTAACCCATAAAATTAAATTTTAATAAGCCATTACATTTTATAATCATTTCAAACTATCATCAATCATAATTATATTGAATTAATAAAGCATGAAATCCAATTTCATAAAATAAATCCATAAAACTAATCCAAGCTTCATCACTTCATCAGCAACAAATCAAACACATATAGTTTTTTAATTAAAAAAATGCAATAATTAGTCAAAAAAAATTAGCACGAATGACTTTTTTTAAATATCTCTTCACATTATACCTGTAAATATGTATGTGTGCTCCAACATTTAACCCTATAATTAGGAAGAAAATTAAATGGGTATGGGGGGTCAACTCATCTCAATTTTATACTTGAAAACAAGTTGTCCTTAAATATATGATTATTTATTGAAAAATTATAAGAGAGGTATGATGTCACATGATTTTTAAAATAAAAATTACTTTTCAATAAAATATATATCTATGTGGTATAACATGGTTTAGTAAATAAGTGATATTTAACAAAGGTTCTCTAAGGTATAAATAAAACACTAATATGTGAAACATTGACCCTAAATTTTCAACTCTTATGATATGGGATTTGAATAATAATATTTTTCAATAAAAATCATAATAATCTACACACATTAACAAACCAATAAGAATGTTCAGGTGTACCAGAATAACTCCGATTTTTCTAAACATTTTATTAACGATGAAAAAACCTTAATAATTATAATTAATAATAAGGAATGATAGTTTTATTGTCATGAATTAATAATCATTTAAGCTTCCTACCAAGGTATTCAAACATCCCACTTCATGAAAATTGATGAAATCCATAATTAACAACGTTTATACTTTAATTTCATATATTCTAGCCCACAGAACAAGATATGATAGTGAATAGAGAGGAGCCAATTTTTTCATTAGTGTAAACAATGAAATTTATCTTTTTGTCTTCCCATGAATTTATTCATCATGTGGAGTTGTTTTCTGTAACGTATTCAAATTTGAAAAAAAAAATTATTCCTTATTTTAATTTATTTCCTCCATGATATTAATTTAGTTTGATCATATTTTGGTTCATGATACACAATTTATTGAGTATCAATTTTATTCTCCAAATCAATTAACCTATATTCCATCAAAATGAGATTATTCTAGGATTTTGAATTTCCATATATTTCATAGGTATTATGTTTCTCCAAATGGATTCATTACCCATTAATGAATTTTTCAATGAACAATACCATTCAACATGACTAATATTAGAATGAATAAACCATTTAATATAAGAATATAAATCATTTACTCTTTCCTTGATTGAGATATTGGAACTGTTAGGGTTCTTCGGATATACATGGTCGTGATGAATTAAAATCATATATTTATAGTCTAACAAAATATTCTTTAATAAAATAATATTTCTACTTTATTATTTTTTGAAACCACAATTCTATATTTTTCATGGGACAACATATTAATTTCATATTTCATATATGTGTTTCTCCTTCATGCTCCATAACTTGAAATTTATTTCATAAGATTATTCATATTTACTTTAGACGTGTCCATCATCACTCTATGGTCTCTAATTTTCTCATATTTTTCTATAATTATAACATAAATTATATTTAAATATGAATAGAAATCTACAACTATTTATCCCCTTTATTGTTATTGCATTTCGAGAGATATGATGATAACCTTATTCTCCTTCTAGAGGGACATTTTATTTATAATTAATTTCTAAATATTTTATAACATATTACCTTTTTTATATAGGTTTCCCATTTTCTTATTGATGATATTAAATGACACTTCATCACTTCTCAATCAATTTTTTTCCATGAAAAAATCATTGACCACTAAATAATAAACATCATACTCGATTTTATATTAATATTCTTTGTCATCACATGTTCATTTTTTGAATATATATTTGATGATGTTTCCTCATTATCACCAAAGACACATTTAATTTTGATATCCAACAGAGTGTTTAAAATTTATTACTCTTTCACCCTTGAATGGTTTGAATAAGAGATAATAGTAGGATATAATTTTACCTTGACTAGATAACACAACATCTTGAATGGATTTATCGTTTTAAATTCTTATTATGTAAATATAAATAGATTTCACATTTTTATTATAATTATAATGAGGAATCCAGAATATTATTTATATTTGATTACTTTTTCCCATTTCCCTAATTGATATGTCTATAATTAAGGGATTTGATCTCATTGAAAACCATATTAGATTTGGTATACAAAAAATTCATGCTTATTTAGAGGTATCCTAATTTGATATAAATTTTATAATCCATGAATCAATATGGTGCCACTAACATCGGGTGAATGAGTGATACCCTCATTTTAAAAATTCATATTTTATTATACCTCTTTACCTTTTTCCTTTTTTTCTATCCAGGCAAAATAATTTTTCAATATCTATTTGATTGATGTTTAAATGAAAGATGAATAAAACCAGAATATTTTCATTGGTCATCTAAATTACCTACTCATTTTTAGGATTGTGAAACCCCCAAAATAGATTATTCACTCTCATGTTTTGTGAATAAAACAAAACTCAATCCTTTATTCCCTCTATATAACATCACAGAACCCACTGTGTCCTATCAATTTAAATTTTTGATAAGGGTCTTATTCTCTTTAATTACCAATTATAAAAAATAACTTCTTATTAATGTAGTCTTAAACCTAATGAAAGCATCATACCCATTCCAGTTTTTACTTCCTCAAGAATATCAATTGTGAGGGTCTAAGGCTCAATCTAGACCCGGTGGAATCTGTATTCTTCTAAATCTTCAAATACTAAAGAACTTATGACTTTTAATCATAGTTTTAATTCGTTGAATTTAGATATAGGTTTAATAAAAATATCATTAAATATTATTGAAAATGCTTTAACTAACACAAGAAAAAATTTATCCACAAACTAGTATTATTGAGGGGACCATATCTAATTTATTCTACGATTTAAAATATATCATTATTTTCTAATTTTGAATCATTGACTTAAATGTGTTTATTATTAACAAATTTAAAATTCCTAAATTTAAAATATAAATACCTGCAACGTGGTAGGTTAATATATTATATATTTTAAATAAAACTAACGATTCAAGTAATTTTATTCTTCCTCAATATTCATCACATGAAGTACCCTTATACAAATATTATTCACATCTTTAAAATACATATCAATTCAAGTGGTCTTAATTCATCACTCGGTGTCAGCCTTCGTGGCTTATCACACATACATCTCATTTGTTCATGTAGAAGAAAAAATACATGACTCATCATTCACAATTGGATACTCAGGAACTTCAGTATCCATGATACATATTCATTTTCAATAAACATGGAATAACTTCTCATGACAACCCATTATCATAATCATTATTTACGATTTCACATGCATGAATATCGTATCCCTTGGATGTTCTTCAAATTTTGTAACACCTAATGATTTTTAAATATGAACATCATATATAATAGACTATAAGATATGAAAAACAAAACATATAATGAATATAATATACTGGGATTTTATAGTATATTAAATTTTTAATAAATTCAATCTCTTCAATAGCTTCTAATTCATTCAACACCAACATTGAACGAAGTGTGACACTCAATTAAAATATTATTATTTAAACATTACCAGTATATTTTAGAAGTTAAATTAGAATGTATGAATACTAATAGCCAAATAATTAAAATTATAAGTTAGAAATTTTTTAAATTTTTTTAAATGGATATATATTTATTAAATATAAAATTATAACCATTTGAAAGAAAAAAATATTTTTTGAAAAATATTATTCATTCTAAAAGACGGTTGTCGCATTTTTCCAAAATTATTTAAAATTAACACTTATATATTTTGTTAACCTTATTTGATTAAATAATTTTTTTTGTAAATATTAATATAAATAATATATTATTGTTATTTTTTTGGATTTTTCTTAAAAGTATCAATTTTTTAAAAAAAGTGGTAAATTATGAATTTTAACTAGAACTGTATTTTCATTTATATTATTTTTAATCGGAAATTATTTATTTAATTTTATTTAATGAATAATTAGAAAAATAATATATAAATTAATGTAATTTAGGTTATTGGAATCATTTTTATATTAATTTTTATATAAAATAGTGTATACTTTTGAACATTTTCTCTATAAAAACCAACATTCTTGTCACATCTATGTGATTAATTTTAAATTATATTTTCCCAATTATGTGAATTTAATTTAATAAAATTTAAATAAAATTTTTAATATAAATTATTATAATTTATTATAGATCTTACTTAATTTTTTACCAAAATTAATAGTTAAATAGTAAAATATAATTACTGTGTTTAAGGTAAAAATGTTTTTATGGGGGTTAAAAAATATGATAATGGTAAAAATGTCATTAAAATTATCTAACACGCATATAATGTCCCTATTTAGACCTTATAACTTCTATGTTTGATAATGGAACATTTTGGAGGCTTTTTGTAATTATAAAAACCTGGATAAGATTAAATTGTTTCAAAAGAAATAAAATTGTGTCACTCACCTCACTTATAAAAGGACTGTTAGTCTTTAATCTTTTTAACACCATAGAACCCTTTTTTTACATCCAAGACCTTCCAAAATTACTTTAAATGATATCTTAACTCTTTTTATAATCATTATTTTGGGAATAAATCCAACCTATGAAGGTACAAGTGAAAACATACGGAGGATACCTAAAGAAGTGGTAATGTTCTTCCAAGAGAATCATTATTTTATTTCTTTCTACAAATAATTCAGTTCTTATTAAAACATGATGATATAAGGACATAATTATATTATATAAAATAGTATTTTTTTTTATAATAATTTAATTACATAAAAAATCTCCAATTCCATCAAATTTATTATGAAATCATCATTCATGTGTACGACAGACAACCACCCCGCGAACTGATGTCATTTGGTGTTCAATTAACACCTTTCACAGTATGGTGGATGACAGATATAATTTATATATATCATATTTATATCATATTTATAACAATGGATTCATTATTTCATATATATATTTTTTACATTATATTCCACTGGGGATACATTAACGTCACACCTATATAAAGTGAGCAACAACCCTGTAGAATAATGTGAATCATATTTCCCTAACACATTACATGTAAGGTGATAAACATACATTAATGATTATATATTACATAAATGAAATAATTATGATATAAATTACATATTTATACTTGTTTATAGAAAATATATTCAATTTATTTCAAACTTTTTTACTCACTTAATGATGACAACATCATTCCGATACGTGTGGACTACTGCCTTTACGAAGAGATTTGATTCTCCGTTCATGACCACACCACATGGATGATATATATAGTTATATAATATGTTATATATGATATTATTATAATTATTTTAATATAATATATTACCTACATTATTCTTATAATAGTCATTGTAAAATGGAAATGTTACTCATGCGTACATACAACCCACTTTCTCCATGATCGTAACATACTTAATTTTCCATACCCATCTTTCATTTTTTTTTCTAAAAGAAACAATTATGTAAAATTATTTTAATTATGAAATTATTATTATTATTTATATGATTAACCAATATAATGAGTTCAAAAACCAATTCTTTAATGACAAAACATGCCTAATAAAACAAGGCAATTAACACATGAAATAATAAAGGCGCTGAAATATAATTCATGAATGACTTATAATATGTTTTAAAATGATCATATATTATATTATAAATATTAATATGGTTATTTTTTTAATTTAAAAATGTTTAGAACAAATATAAATGTGGTTAATGAGCATTCAATCAAAATAAAGCACAAAGTAGTGGATTCTGTCGCAACTTCCTTTCATTGAAGAACATTTTAAAGTTATGCACATATTTCATTTATATTGTGTATACATTACCCATTTTACATATAATATCATTAAAAATTAATACCTTAGGGCTATTTATGTTTCAATTTTAATTATTTTATCCAAGTATATTTTTCATTATTATTACATAGTGGTAAGGGATTTCTAAATTCAATTTATGTTAATTGGGATAAAATTCTACTTAATTGATTATATTATTCTATGATTATGTGTATAATGACTTTTTTTTCTTGTGTTTTATCTCCCTCTGTTTTTTGTGGTTTTTTAGATAAAACACTAAATAGATTCATTGAATAATTCTCACTTCAACATCATCATGATTGTAATGGTTTATTTCACAATCTAATTATAATATAGAATGTATATTCTAGAATTTTAGTTGTGGGAAATTATTTGACCATTTAACAATAAACCCATTAAATTTTACTATTTCCTAATTATAAATGAAATTTTCTATTAATGTTAACATATTTAACTACTTCATACGTAAAATGTTTTAGAAAGCGTTTTTTTGAATGTCATATTTCATTTCTCTCTTCATTTAGAAATATGTTTTCAAGAAAAACCCCGTTATTAAAAAAATTATTTCAAAAGTGTTTTTATCATTTGAAAAATGATATATTAAAGAAATTTTCTTGCATTTTATACTTTCATAAAACTTTTTGATAGGAGTATTCAATTTAAATTCAAAATTATGATTTTTTTGTAATGAACCGAACTTTTGAATAATATTTTGTTTCCAAAAAATATTTGTTTTACTCTGTCATAATCAATTAAAATATATAAGTATAATTGAAATATAACAATAAATATTTTGACCATTATATGACAGTTTCTTACTATGAACATTGGAAAAAATAATTATCATTAATGTAATAATTATTGTTTATAAATAGAAATGATAATGGATAATTAATGAAAAAAAATGTTAATGGCCTCATCATGTAGTTTCAGACCATACAAAGCCCAATTTTTGATTCATGGGATGGAGGTATCAACACCTGTCCTTTCTCTATGACAAGCCCAATTTGAGCTCCAATATGTTAAGCCTGAACAAAATCATCTATAAGAGAAGTTCAAGTTGATAGAAATAACAACTCGGGCAATTTAATCTGAGCCGCCCCAAGATTTTATCACCATTTCACCCCATACTATAAATTCATATGTATGTGTTATACAAGGTTATGTAATGAGGCCTTAGATACACTAGGTAATCCATTTCAATAAATAGTTATTTTTTCTTATTATGGTAAAATAACCATCATTTTTTAATTTAAATTGTCAAAATTTATCTTGGATGAATTTTCAGTGATTTCTAAGAAGTTTCATATAATTGATGAATATTGAATTAAATTAATATTTTAAAATATTTATTTATAATTTAAATAATTGATACTGTGAAATGATTTTAAAAAAATACACATATATGGTTGTGATTAGTATATAATTTAGAGTCTTGTAAAATCAATATAATTGTCG
Source organism: Viscum album (assembly GCA_963277665.1). NCBI lineage: Eukaryota > Viridiplantae > Streptophyta > Magnoliopsida > Santalales > Viscaceae > Viscum > Viscum album. The sequence continues at coordinate 377,270,052 of OY728155.1, read as the reverse complement.
ATGAATAATAACTTATGAATAGTAATATTTCCTTTTTGGATAGTAATATAACCAATGGAATAGTAACCTCACCTAATGATGTATAAATGTAATATATGAATCTTGAATGGTAATGTGATATATTTTTATAAGTAAATAATTATTTTATAAATGATTTGTTAATTGTTATTAGTTTTTCAAGTAAATAGTAATTTTAAATAAAAATTAAATGTCTCATTTTTAGAAAATTATTTTCATAAAATAAATTATATTTTTGAAATTATAAAATTGAAATTAAGTTAGGGTGAATTTATGAGATTTTTATAAAATGTTTTTTTGGTGAAGAGTAAAAATACCGTTTTTCAGTTTTCTATGTGTTTTATGACATCATAATTATATGTAATTTAAAATAAGATTGACTAATGTGGATTACAATATTATATGATATTTCCCAATTGGAAAAAAACCATGGGCAAATAACATGGTCAATCCCAGGTTGTTTCAAATAACACTGATGAGGTGTCCTCAGATATTAATAAAACATTCCCTCCCTTTTACTATAAATACAAATCTATTCCTTCATTTAATAACATTCCGAAAATCATTACCCTAAAATATATACTATTATTACCTCAAAATGAGTACTCCCAGTGTTTCTTCAAGTCCTCAAAGTCATGATCTATGAGTTTTATAAGTTACTCTTCAAGGTGAGGGAAATCTCAACTTCATCTTACCTTTCATGTTTTCTTTATGATATGTTTATTTTAAATTAAATATCATGTTTTTCTATGGACATTGTTCAATCCCTAAAATATTTAATGAACTTTTATTAATTTTAAACACTTTTCCCCTCTCTTTATTAATGTTTTCTAAATCTATGTTTCAAACCCGTGATGTTGTGGGATTTTTTCATCTATTTTTATCACTTTTTATCAATATTTTTTTTGAATACCATAACCACTATATTCTCCCAGGGCACTCAAATATATTTAAAATTGATATAATTTAATTCAGGGATTACCATACATGAAACTCACCTTCAATTTTCTTGGGATTAAGATGAAAAATGAAATTATTTTGAGCTCTTCTTTAAACAATGTGATTTTGATATGAAACTCATTTAGCTTACTATCTATGGGTTATTTAGAAAATGATTGTTTATGATCTATGTTGATCACATGAAAAAAATGAAACATAATTGGTGGAACCTAGAAGTTCTCCAATGAATTGGGTTAAGAAATTCTTCTCTGGAGATGTCACATTTTACGATACGTTGGTGAATAACCTTGGTAATTTTTATAACACCTTAGGGAGGGACCTTGGTGATATGCATATGAATGTCTAAGTTAAATGTTGTAGACAAATTATAATGTTATTATTCAAGTTATTATTTTGATGTTTTATTTATTTATCTTTATTTTATGATATTCCTTATGTTCTTATAGATATCGCTCTGGTTCACATGTAAATTGTTTCTCTTGTTTTTCCTTACTAGGCTTCATGGTCCCCCGTTCCAATGATGTATGTCCCCTGGATTTGAGTTGGAGTAATTTTATTTAGGATTAATAAACTAATAATACTTATAATTCTATTATAATAATACTATATGTTTCTGTTTATATTTACCTTTCTACAAGACACAAATCATTAAATATCCTATACTTGTAAATTTTAATTCAATGTTATGTAATAAAAATGTGGGATGCCATATTTTTTCATCCTCAAACAACTAAAAGGTATTATATTTTTCACATGAATGATATGAAAGAAATTTACAAATGTAATTAGCAATAATATTTTTTAAATATTCATTTATAATATTCAAATATTATTTTCTAAAAATAATATTCATACAAAATTCACATTTAGGGTTAAAAAGTGATTTTCATAATTAAAATAATATTTTACTCAAGAATTTTTTCAATGATATATATATGACATTTCTATTTATAAAAGAAAAAACAATTTTTTATTACATCAATCGGTATATATTGTATTTATTCAATAATTATTCTTAATTTTGATGGTTTATGAACATTTTGACTAAAGAAATTTTGACAATCACTTCACTGATTCATTTTTGAAGTAATTAACTTTTAATTGAAATATTTAATTTCTTGTAATCAATAGAAAATAAATATCTCCTAAACATAAATTTAATTTATAATGAATATGTTTATTACCTAAAATGTATCTCATTCTTATATAAGTTGTTTCATTTTGATATTTTTCTAACTGATTGGGGAAATAATGTAAATATGTATTAATTATTTAATATAATTATTTAATTGTACGGAGTATTGATTCCCGAATTAAATTGATTATTCAATATATGAGGAATTCCGCCTACGTATAATGAGGGGTGGGGCTCTTATTTTTTATAGACACTCGATGCATATATATGTCTTATAATACAATATTATTTTTTCATGCTATATTAGTTTTTACCTATTAGTTTTAGAAAGAATTGTGAAATGTCTTGACAGTATATGTATGTTTGGGAAAACCAAATTGGTATGTACCCAGTAGTTTTAAACCATCACATGATAGGTATTAATAGTAGATATAAAATGTGTTTGATAATTGACATTGAATAATTAAGAATTTTCTTCATTGAGAAATTAGATATTATTATTATCCATGATATTTTCACAACGATATTAGATATAGATTGATATAATTATATGTTTATTGATTCAATGACATGTGTTTTAATTTATTTTCCTTACCATATTTATTATTCCTTATATTACCATAATAGTAAATTTATATAAATGGACTATCTGTTTAGTTTTTTAACATCATGTGTTGATTATGATTATTGATTCATGATATCTTCTATTGTCTATAACCCTTAGTGATCATTTATATCAACCTTATTTTGTTTACTTTTTCAATAATTAATGATACGTACTATGTTTGATAAGTAAGGATCTGATATTGGAAATAATGATATTCTTAAAAAATGTATCATAATTTAAATTTTCAAATGTAATAAATGACAAAGGTATGTATCTAGTTTTCCAAGACTTGAAAACTATTTGGACATTTGGGATGGGAATCCTTATATCATATGCCAATAAAATACCTAATTCACCATCCCTAGGCTAATAGGGTTGGGGTTGCTATAGTTAGTTAAAAATGATATTTAGTAGAATCCTTGGGGATTATATTAAATATATATATATTAGAGAACGTAGCCCAATGATAGGAATTGAGGATTTGTATCTAATTATATCCTAAAGATTCAGTAAGGTAAATATTATGTGGGTTTTTATTTTCAGTTCATCCCTATATAGATACTACACATGTATATATTTCTAGAAAAGATGTTCCTAGGTGTAATAACTCACAAAATGGTGCATTGGGATTGAACTGATAGTCACATAATGCATGAAAACATGCCTTAATGATTTAAAACGTGTAAGGTATATTCTTAAGATAATTAATATTTTCATTATAAAAATTTAGGATGTATTTGAATATATGATTAATGAAAATTTCCTAGGATAATCCCGTAGATAATGAAATGACCTGTGTTGAAATAAAATGGATAATGTATTTGGGTTTTTTGACTAAAAAATTAATTTGTATATATATTTTACCCATGGTATTTTGGTTATAAGAATCATGAAGCATCCAAGGACTGTGTAAAAGTTTATAATCTTATGTATACAGATACCATCATATGCTTATTATTTTAAGACTAATCATAAGATTAAAGTCTTTCAAACCCCTTTTATGTTTTTAATCATGTAATTCTACCATTATTAAATAATTTTTATTGAAATTAATTAAAGATTTCTGTTTTAGTGGAAAGTTTTATATAGTAACAATTCCTTTACTAATTATAAATATATTTTTATAGGATATAAATTACAATTAGGTTTAATATGATCATTAATGAAATTTTAATAATTTTCAAATAATATTATTAGACTTTTTTTAAAATGTTTTGTGTTTTAAACATTCTACAAAGGAATATTTAATGATAAATTTTATTTGGATAATGTTCATAATATGTTTTTGTAACATTATAGGAATTATATAAATGTAGTCTAGAAAAATCACTACATGCTTATTTGGTTCCAATACATCTCATCTAGAAAGGCAATAAAGCATTAACCCAAGTCTTAGGGATGATAAGGGTTTAGTTCCTACAACATATCCTATGTGATGTTCTCGTTAATATGTTTTTTTTAGTTAAATGATTTGAAAAATAAATATTAATGATGATAAATTGCTGTTAATTTTGAGGTATAGTGAATAATTTATTATATGGGATAAATTAATCAAAGCATATTGGTTTTTGGGAATCGTTAAAGACATATGGATAGACTCTCCACACATTTATAGATTTTATGATCTATTAAAAGTCAATTTTAGTGATTCAAGAATAAAAAAGTAATTTTGGATATTCATTTCCAAGAGTAAGGGATTAATGGAAATTTTATTAAATCATATAAAAAGTATTATATTGTATTTAAGAAATTGAAACATATCATGTAAGTACATTACCTTGTATCCTTCGACAGTAAAAAAAATCTCTACTATATGAGAAATGATATTGAAATAAAATTTCATCCAGTTAACATAGTTTTTGATGATATCAATAACCATTTTCATACCCAAGGTTTATGGATTTATCTTCATTGACATCTTCTTAACCATGTTCTCAATAACTCTGAATCAGTACTTGTGTGTTAGTTTCTTTTTATGCCCATTTTTCACTTCCCACTTATATTATCATATTTGAAAACCTAGTAATGTGATTATTCCAGATGACCGTTGTACATCAATCTCTCTATTTATCAGTAGGGTGTTTTATTAACTGTTCTCATGATGTGGGATTTCAAGAAGGATATTTTATAATGACCAACCATTGATTAATGTGGCAATGATTAAATTGTGAAGACAAAACTTATTTAAGGGTGTAAAAAATAATACCTCAAGATTTTAAATTATGACAATAATATATAATAGCATGTAAGACCAAAATAATAAAATGTACAAGGAATTATTGAATTTATGGAATTTATGATATATTTATTTTTAAATAAATTTAATAACATTGATATCTTTTAATGCACACAACATCGAGTTTGAATGAAATGTGATACACAATTAAAATGCTATTATTTAAAATTACCATTATAATAGAGCTATTAAAGTTGAGGGTATGAATAGAAATCACATAATTAAGAATATTATATGGTTTAATCATTTCTGAAATAAATTAAATTTATATCTATTCATAAGAGATATAATTAGAACCATTTGAAGGAAAAAGAAACATTAATTTAAAAAATAATATTTTTTTTTTCAAAAAATGGTTTAGTCACACTTTTCAAAAAAAATTTAAAATTATTTTTTTACAAAACATAGAAAATATATTTTATTAAATTAAATTTATTTTCCAATATGTATAAAAAATAATCTTACGGTAAAATTGTTGTACATTTCTAACAAGATTTTTTTATTGATGAATAATGATAATACTCAATTTTAATTATAAAATTCAATTTGTATTAAATTATTTAAAATGTTAAATTATATTTTGATATTTAACTATAATTAGTTCAATAATATTCAAAATAATCAAATTGATTCCATTTTAAATTTTTTAATTTTTAATATTTATATAAAAACATTATAAACCTTTAAACATTTTATCTTTGAAAATATTCTTTATCGTCTCGTCTATAGGATTAATTTTAAATTAATCATTTCAAAAACTCTGAATTTAATATTTAATAATATATTCCATATTTTTAACCAGAATAAATTGTAATCTGTATTTATTTCAACATAATTTTTGACCAAAATAAATAGTGAAAACTATAAAAAATTATTACTGTGGTTAATGTAAATATTGATTTGCAAGGGGTTAAACTAAAAAGGTAAGGGTTAAATGACCTAAAAATATTTATAAATTGAATTTTATATTCATATATATAAATAACATATTATAGTTACAATAATGGATAATTTAAGATTCTATCCTCATGATAAAAAATGGTATGACTGAATAATTTTAAAAAAAATTACTTGTGTGCCACTCACCTCACTTATAAAAGGCCACCACTTATCCTCTCTTATTCACACCATCACAACATTTTGGATCAGAAAATACCATCCCAAATCACATCTAAATATCTTTCCCCTCTTCCAAGATTCCTTATTTCAGGCATAAATCCATCCTAATAAGACTTTAAAAGAATCCTAAGGGGGATACCTGAATATGTGGATACATTATTCCATGAGCGTCTTCATTTTATTTCTTTCTCCACCTCTTTAATTTATTATTAATCAACGACGATATAATATAATTATTATATTCCATATTATATTATATTTTTATAATAAGGTAATTAGCTACAAAAATCTCTTCTTCCATCAAATGGGTTAGGAAATCATTGTTCATGTGTTAGGAGGACTACCAAATCGCAAAATTTTGTCATCCATTTTCCATTACCACCGTTCACAGTTGGGTATGATGATATATAGAAACTATAAAAATAATATTTATAAAATATTTATACCTATAGATTAATTATATCATATATATATTTTTTTAGTTCTTATTTTTTAGGGGATATAAGAACATCGCTTGGGTGTATGATGTATTACCGCCTTGTAGAGTGATGCTGTTTGTCTTTATCTAACACTTTACATGGTTGGGGATAATGATATAGTTAGTGAATTTATGTGATATAAATTAAATAAATACGATATTAATCAAATATTTTTCATTTATTAATAGTAAAATATCATTTTAATTCTTACCTTTTCATCAATTATTGATGATAACATCATTTGTGTATGTGTGGACTACCATATTCAGAAAGCAATGTGACTCTCTTTTTACCACCAAACTGCTTGGATGATATTTGTAAGTAAATAATGAGGTAAATATGATGTTATTATAATTATTTGAAGATAATATATTTGTTATATTCATTCCAAAATGATCATTGGAAAACGTAAATGTTACATATGGGTTAGTACAACCTACAATATTCAAAATCGCAACGTACATCATTTTACATAACCATATTTTATTATTTGTTATAAAATTAAAATTAATAAAAAAATGTGAAAATAATTCCAGGATTATTATTCTTTATATGATGAAAATAAGTAATTTGTTCAAGAATCAGACCATTAATGACAAGAAATGCATAATAAAATAAGTCAATTATTACCCCAAACAATGTAAATAATGAACAATTATTATTGAATGGGTGATAAGAAGTTATAAATGGATAAAATATGATATAATAATTATTAATATGGTTCTAGTGTAAGTTAATAACATGTTAAAAACCACAATATGGAAGTTTAATGAACTTTCCATAAAAATGTAGAGTGATATAAGAGATTATTTTTCAATTTCCATTCTTTGGGGCACATTTGTATGTTTTGAAGCAATTTATTTTATATAGTCTTCAAACTACCCATTTCAGATTTAATATTTTTAATAATTCACAATTGATTGCATTTTGTGTTTCGTATTGAGTTATTTCATCAATGTAGATTTTAATTGAATATTACCATGTGGAAAGGTATTTCTTAACTCAATATATATTGATTGAGTTAAACATATAATTCATTGATTATATAATTAATGATTTTGTGTAAAATGAATTTTTGTTTATTTATTTTGTATTTATAGTTAAGGCACATAATCAACTAATTCAGTAATTCTCACATCAACTATATGATCATTTTAATGATTTATTTCCCAATATCTTTTTAAAAGAGATTGTTTACTCTTGAATTTCATTTGAAGAAGATGTTTTTTTCACTTATAAATAAACACCATTCGTTTTATTCTTAATTTTTTAATTAATTTTATTTTCTACTAATCATAACATTTTACACTCTTTGGTAAATAAAATTTTTTAGAATTTTTTTTAAAAAATATACAGTATTTCCCTCTTCGGTCGGATATCCTTTTTCTACCAATTCTCTGTTATCTAAAGTTATTTTAAAAAATTATTTTAACCATTTAAAAATTATTTATTAAATTTATTTTTAAAAATTTTATTCTATTTAAAAATTATTTTAAATGGAATCATCGTGTAGTTTTCTAAATATTTTCCATTTGTCTTTTATCAAAAATTTTATGGAATCTTTTTTCATATGTGTATTGTATGAATGGAATTTCAATCCATCATTACCAAAAAAATGTTTTAGATATTACATTAAAGTATTTGAAGAATATTTTTAATGAAATGGTTTTTGACAATTATTTTTGAACTTTTAAAAAAATGATTTAAAATTGGAAAAGTATGATTTCCTCAAACCCATTTTAATTATATTTTTATGATATTTATATTCATAAATTAAAATAACCGTTCATTATTATTACATTCGGTGTATGATTTATTGATACCATCTTTATTATTCTTATGGATATTTTATGATCATTTTTACAATGAAATGTATTGACATTCACATTCTTGATTTATTTTGGAAAAAATAACATTTCTGTTGAAATATTCACATTCTCATGATCATTTGACATAAAATTTACCCTAAATATAAATACTATTTATCAATAATATTTTTTTTATTTAAACCATATCACATTCTTATATACATTGATTCAATTTATATGTTATTTTCCTTTCTAGGGAAAAATAAATAATTTTTATTCTTTCTTCAATTTGAGTATTTAATAGTTTGGTGTATTGATTCATGAATAAGTTCAATTATTTGATATATGAGAAATTATTTTTACATGAATTAATTGGTGGTTTTATATTTCAGATATCCCATTGATTCTTCGACAAGTATCATGTTACATAATTAATGGTCAAAACCCTATGAGTTTGTACTCAATATTTTTAAACTATCTTTTAAATGGTCTTTATTGTAGAAGTATAGTCTGCCAATAATGATCGGTTTTTACCTTTTAGTACTAAAATGTATTTTGGAAGGTACTTATTGTATAAATACCATTTTCTTGATAGATTAATTCTAATAATTATGCATTTACCTTGATGAGATTTTTTTATTATTTTCCATGACATTTTAACTTTGACATTATCTATGAATGCATTTCATTAATTATTTATTGATTAAAATATAAGTGTGTATAGTTATTGCGATATACCAACCTAGGTTCCACACACCAGTGCCCCATTACATTTGGTCACATGGCATCTAGTGTGCCTCCTCATATGTCAGAGTCTGCCTACAAGTAGTAAGGGTCTAATATAGATCATAGGGAGACTATACAATCATTATCAAAGCAGTACATTAATACAAAAAATAAGAATAACCAGATGACATAACCAATAATGATAACCAAACCAAAATAATGACATAATCAAAACAGACTAGAAATACTTCATGAAACATAATAGGAAAACAAAATCCTAATCTAAAATATTAGATATTCCTTTCCTAAATAAGTGTCAAGTTTCAAATGAAAAAAAAAAAAAAATACACACTAAAAACTCCAAGAGGGTCCTGAAACCATGTCTAATTCTTATATTCATTCACCATACCATATCAATAAAGTAACATCAGGATATTTCAATTATATTGTATTGAAAACATGAATTCTTTTAGAGTATCGATCAGGCAGCCCAAATAGCGTTTGAGTACAACAAATTAGACCACCACCAATAGAATCTAAAATAATATCTAGTGAATAATTGTGTATGAATTTGTATAAAGAAATTTGTACAACCCATAAATATATAGTGATCACGTTTTTAATTATTTTGTAACTAACCACATAATCCCTTAGGTTCCTGGGGACTCCCAAACCATCAATACCCCCTCTAGCCCATGCTAATATATGAAATTTCCCTCAAGGATATCATATATCACAATACCATGGTTATCAATTATCATTTCAATTCAATTAATATTATAAAAAATATGAACCATAGTCCAATGCCATCATTTTGGGCCTAGAACATCATATTTTGCACCTCATGGGTTTTTGATGCATTGGTATGTGTCAAAAAACTCATTATCACAATGGGATTTTGACTCCATATTTTATGTCCCACACATGTATATTAGTCATTCATATATGGGATTTTTAATAATCATCCTATGTCCCACATGCTTTTATCAATTAATCACACAACTAGGATTTTGAATCAGCGGTCAGATTCCCACACATATATATCATTCAATCATAAAATTAGTCATTTAATGTATAAGTTCATGTCCCAGGCACAAATATAAATAAACAAATATCACATTTATCACATTTATACCAATTATCATCATTAACCCATTCAACAATATATCACATCATGGTATACCAAATCAATTTATCACATCAATTCAAGGTTCAATACTTTAATCACATGAAATAATATGGGAAATTCACCATTAAACCAGGTTTCAATATTTTATTCATATAACCCATTCACCAATTAATTTCATGGCAACCATCTCAAACTCCCCATTTTATATTAAGTCATATCACATTAATTTACTAACTACACAATCCCAATTCTGCATCAATTTCAAAATCAAAAAATTCCATTGATTAATTAACCATGTTATTAATCTAATTCCACATATTTCATAATCAAAATTTCCCAATTCAATTTTTCAATGTTCAACTCATATCATATATCTATTGAACTCAATTAATCAATTCCACGATTCAATAAATTAATTATTAAATTAATTTATTCATTTCAAGATTCAATTATCATACATGAAAATTGAAATTTCACAACACATACACACAATTGAAATTAAAAACTATGAGAATTGAATTTAGGCCACAAAATCATGATAGTTGACAGATTATCACCAATGAAAAATCCCTATTTGGAGTAGAACAACATATATCATGGCAAATAATGTGATCTATATCTGAATCATAGATCCATGATCAAATAGATTAAATCTATTAAAACCTAGATCTTGATCCATCAACAATGGTGTAAAAATCATAAAAACATGACAGAATGAATGGAGAAGGGGGAAAATTAATTGACATGAGAATATATTAATAGTAGAGGTTGATATATTCAATTTAGGATTTGATACATCAAGAATAGATGTTATAATGGCATAGAATATGTCCAGTAATATCCTAAAATGAGAGAAATTGTTTAAGGTCAAGTTGGATCAAATAAAAAGAATGGTCAGGGGTCTGGGAATATTAATACCTTTTTTAGGAATAATTAAACATACACTCATGGTTTCACTGGAAGGGGTGCATGGTTTCTCAATCTATGTGCCAAAATAACTCTTTGAGGGGGGTTTACAGTTACTCCTAAGAGGGAAAATTATTTGATAAACCATGCGCTAGTAGTTAAATCCCTTACTATCTAGAGGATCACAATATTCAAGGGAAAAATGCCCAGATTGAGAAAATAGGGAACAAGGTAGGAACTACCAGGAAACCCACCCAAAAACATTTAGATGTTTTTTAAATCTATCCAAGGTAAGACCCAAACAAGATATAATCAAAGAATAATAGTATATATTGAAAACCACATGGAACCTCCAGAGAAAGTTAGTATCTTACAATCTCCCCACCTTACAACAACTCATCCTTGAGCTGTACTCTCATGAAAAACAAATATTCTGAGGTAAATATATTAGGACACTAAACTGATATATCAGTTTCTCTCTACCATGTTTCCTCAATTAACGACAATGTTTCCACAATGCACAAATTATTGTAATAGTCTTTACCCATGACACTTTATAATTTTGATTCAACACACTTATTGGAAGTTCCTCAAAATATTTTTTGGCATCATGCTCATCATCATCAACAATGATCACATGAAAATGGTCAGGGTGATACCACTAATATTGTGACACACAAAAAATGTCATACATAGCAAAATATATCTATGGATGTTCCAATTGATACAACACTGGAATGATTCTCTCCACAACCTCAAACTGTCCATCACACCTAAGTGAAAACATGAAATATCTATAGATATTATGGTGACCCAATATAGGAAAAACCTAAAAGAATACACGATCAGCCAATGTAAGCTCTGGGGTTCATAGATATTGATCGACATACGACTTCTACCTACTTTGACTCATATTAATATGCTTTCGAATTAGCTAAAACTAGTTTGACAAATCCTGTATGAGACTCGATCCCATAAAATCTAACTCACCAACCTCCATCCAACATAGGGGTGATCTGTATATCCTACAATAAAGATATTCGTATGGTCCCATATGATTTTTTGGTTAATAACTATTGTTATAGGAAAACCCCACCAATTCAAGGTTTTTCTCCCATGAACCAACAAAAATCATGAGCACATGATCAATGAATATCCTCCAAAACCACTATAGTAAACTCTAACTATCCATATAACTGTGGGTGTAAAATTTGACTCAGTAAAACAAATATATCTTGTACCTTATATAACCACTTCTTAAAGTCTCACATAAAGCATGAGACATGGTCTGAAACAATACTCCCTAGAACCCCTTTTCCAACAATCTATATCTCAAACATATAAATCTCTCAATTTGTCCATTGAGAACGTTTCCTATATTGAAAATAAATGTGTTACTTTCATAAGGTGGTCCACAACCACGAAAATAGTGTCATTATTCGTAGGCATCCTTGGGAGACCCCCCATAATTTCCATAGTTCCACCATCCCACATCAATTATAATATTTTAAATGATAGTATTAAACCTATATTTTTTTCATTCTCAACATTAACCTTTTGAAAGTTTTAGAATCATGTAAAACACTATACTATCTCCATTTTCATGTCTGTCCACCAATACCATCAACATAGGACAAGATATATTTCTATCAAACTAATATGCACTTCCCTCATTGAGGAAACAAATTCAAGCATTATATCCTCATGTATACTTTTAAGAAGAACAACATGATTCCGGAAATAGATGATCTCATCCTCATCTATAGTCTAATAGGATGTTGAGTCCACCCCTTAAAAGATTTACCTCAATGAAAAAAATTATGGATCCTTGTACTGCCTCTCCATGATCTGGTTCGAAAGTGTATACTCCACTGAAACTGATACATGAGTCATCTACTCCTAAACCACTTATTCCACAAAATCCATCTCATCTAGTAAAGACATAATTTTCTAATCAACACTTCTCTTATGAGATACCTCATTCATAGTTTTCTTGCTTAAAGTGTCAGAAACACTATTTACCTTTCTATAATATATGCTAGTTCGAAATCAAAAGGTTGTATATAAAAAACCCACCTCTGTTTGAATAGATTCATATCTTGTTATAAATTTGTGTACTTTAGGATATTTCAATTGGTATAAATAGTAAATTTTTCACATAATAGATAATTCCACTAACACATGAAATCATAAACCACTACATCTAACATGTGTTCATGAATAGGGAAGTTTAGTATATGTGGCCTCAAATATTGAAACTCACATTCCACAACTCAATCTACCTATATCAACAGTACTCATATCGTGATCCAGGAAGCATTACAAAGCACCTTATACTCCTCACCCAGCATGGGTAGGATCAGGACCAGTGTCATAGTAAAACATTTCTGTAGCTCATATAAAGCATTCTCACATACTCATGACTATTAAAACATGGTTCCCTTCTTGTTAAATCTTGAAATATTTGCAAAAAAAATATGATAAAATTCCTAGATGAACATATTATAATAACACTCTAAAATAATAACACTTCAAATATAAAATACATTCTTGGGTTGTTCCCATGAAACAACATCCTATACCTTTTCTGGGTCCGCTAAACACCTTCCGTTGTGATTATGTGACCCAAGAAGTATTATAGATCAATAACGAATTGAATCTTATATAGCTTGTCCTATAGATGACGCTCTCTCAATGTAATCATTATGATGTGATGATATTGGTCTTGATCATTATGAGTAACTAATATGTCATCTAAAAATACTACCATAAATTAATCTTGGTACAGGTGGTATATTCTATTCACTAAGGCCTTAAAAACAACTCGTGAATTTATCAACACCAATGGAATCATGATGAAATCAAAATGGTCATACCTAAGGTTGAAACTAGTACTTGATATATTAGAAGGTATGACTCTCAATAGATGATACCTTGATTTCAAGTCAATATTGGATAAAATATAAGATCTTATAAACAAGTAAAATAGTTCATCGATACGTGGAAGATGATTCTAGTTCGTTACAGTCATACTGTTCAACTTTCATTAATCAACACATAATCATAGATACCCATCAGCCTTATTAGAAAATAAAACTAGAGAACCCTAAGGTTAAGTACTCAGTTAGATAAACCCCTTATACATCAACTCTTCTAATTGAGTCTTTAGCTCTTGAATATATTTCAAATCCATTCATTAAGGTGGAATCTAAATTAGATTATCCTATAGCATGAGATCCATCATAAACTCAACATATATATTAGGTGGAATCCCTAATAAGTACATAGAAAACACTTCCTAGACCCAATCAACTATGGTTGTAAATACATATCTCTTTACAACTCCATCATCCTGCAATAGTCTAGAAACATGGGCAGTAAGGTCACCTTGTTTTTGATAAATTATCACTATAAAACACATTTTATTCATTACACATTAATTCATGATTTATTACATAAGATAAACCATAATAAAAACCTAAATATCGATAAGTATACTGTATTTTAGAATTTGATACTTTTCATAACAATTTAAATGAGTAAAAACAATATCTTTATTTAAAACATCCTTAATTTTCTCACTTAAAACTACATTGTATAACCTAGGTAAATTCATATGAAATGGGTGATCTATAAATCCCCGTAAGGGAACATACATGGAATAACATGAAGATAAAAAAATTTATAAAATAGGCATACAAATTGGATATAAAAAGTAGTAATCGTAAACATGATCAATTTTGCATGATATAACATGATAACATAATGAAAACATGATCAATTTCTTCCCAACATAAACCACTCCATCGTAATCATTTTTTAAGAATAGATTCCAAGATATCATGATGTAAAAAGACAGATAATTGAATTAGGATCACTCCCTATCACAACATGATGTCTCATGATACTAAATATTACCAAATTCATTAGATCATTATATAATTATGGGTTCACCAATCACATTTGTTTTATTCTCATACATATGTGTGCCACGTAGCTCATACAACATCGATACATTAATCATCTTATTTTACTCCATAATCATGGAGTGTGGAATACAATAATTTATGTTTGAATTCAAATAATTATATGTGTATAAAGTTTAATACCCTTGACAGGAAGTGGGTATGATATTAAATAAATGATTGTTTTGGCATGTAAAATCACAGAGAAATGTTGGAAACATAACGATGTCACTAAAAATTCATAAAAATAGTTGATGGGAGATAGAGGGATATCTAATAATTTGGATTTAAATTTAGGATTAATAGGGTTATGGAAAGACATATCACAACATTAGGAGTTGGAATTTTAAGGAATAAGAAAAAAAGAAACATAAAAAGATGAATGGATACCTTACATGAGTGTGTGAATCAAGATACATGGGAGGATATTATTGAGAGATTGGGGTATCCTTTAGAGGACTCTAGAGAAGGGATGGAAGAGTAAGGATGTGATCCAAGGAATTTGAGGGTAGATAAATGGGGCGTTGGGTTGGTTTTTATAATAAAAGAGTGGGGATTCCTTTATTATTTGTCAAACCTATGTTTGGGACTCTATATAACAAAATAACCAAAAATATAGTCCTCTCCACTGTTTTTTCACATTGTTTCATTCAAATTGCAGTGGGTTTAAATTATTTTATATAGAAAATTTTATTACCTTAATAAAATAATACCATTTATTATGTATAAGTGATTCATACTCTTAATGAAATGATTCTAAAATGATAAAATATATTAATGGTTTTGGGGGATTCACAAATGCTTTATAAAATTAATTAAATGGACAGATTACATAATTATTTTAATGGGAATACATGTATTTGGTCTTTTTATCTAATTATTTTATTTATTACATAACTTTTGGTTTATTATTAGGTTATAATACACAAAGTATATTTAAATAGTATTTAATTTTTACCAAAATATTCGACAATCATAGAAAATTATAATAAAATAACTTTTGGATAATTTCAAAATTATAATTCCAAATATAATATTTATTTTATATAAATAGTTTCCTAAATATGTGTATTTTCAATTTTAAATTTAGAATTTACATTTATTGAAAAATAATGGGGTTTTTTTAAAAATAATAGTTTCTAAACTCTTTTAAAAATTAAATTTGACATCATTAAAATTATAAGATATTTTATATTTAATAAAAATATTTATGTAATAATTTTTTCTTTAAATTCATTAATTCAACAAAACAAATTCTTTAATTGAATTTGAATGATACCCAATAATAATATTTGTTATTTATCATATCAAAAAATCATCAATAAAGTAAAAATAATTAGATGAAAATATAATTATTATTCAAAAAAATATACATTCACAAATTTCTAGGGTCTTGAAATATATACCATTAATACAACAGAGAACACCCTACGAGTAAGGTATACTATGATGATACTTTCCTGGTGTGGTTTAGTGTAAATAGTTTCTCCCGTGATCTCGATCAGCTTGAAACTCTCTTATAAATGGATTATTTCATTCTTAAAAAACTAGATCTCAACTTGGGTTTGGTTGTGGGAAATTCTAGTGAAGTTAACTCCCTCAAAATCTCTGATAAATGGGCTTCATAGGGTCCGACCTTACTAGTTTATCCCACCATTTCTTGTGTCTACATCATTTGGATTTATCAAAAGCCTATATTTATTATATTCATGTGACCACTATTTAACAACCATTTTATCAATGGTAATTTTGATTAGCAATAATTTAAATTTTATAAGATATAATAAAAACAAATAAGTGAATGTGTATTCAATAAACATAATACACAATAAGACAATCAATTAAAACCCAAGATAAATTTTTTTATAACGGTTAATTTCAATACAATATTCCACTTTAAAAAATTTCTCCCATGAAATTTTCATTCCACACTCTAACAGATTAGGGTAATTATATTTCATCACTTCTTCTAGTTCCTAGATCTCATCTTAAAACATTAGTATTCTCCACATCACTTTGACTAGGTGCACTATCATATTCCATATAATGTTGTCTCTGTGATCTAAGATCATCACCAGATGCTCCTCATAGGAAATTTAAACAGTGATATAAGGAATACATCATGTACTTGAGATAGGTTAGGTGAGATTTCTAGTTGATATGCCTCTACTTAGATTCTATCAAGGATCTCAAAGTGGTTGATATATCATGGGCTAAGATTTCCCTTATTCAAAAATATTATGAATTGATTCTATAGAGATAAGTATTGGAAAACCATGTCTACAACATCAAACTCTAGGTATCATCAATTATTATCCATCACATCTCTTTATTAGACTATGAGTAGCATTGATGTGCTACTAAATGGTCTAAACATTTTCCAACAATTCCTTGACCATTTTAGGACCTAGTAGTTTTTGTTACCAAAATTCATCCCAACATACATGTTTTTTTAACCAATTCCCAAAAAGGGCTCCATAGGGAGCCATTTGGATGCTCATGTGGAAGTTTATTAGTAAGATAACTCATACACATTAAGATATTAGTCTCATTATCAATTAAAGTCAATTTATTATGCTCTCAACATTTACACAAGTGTCCAGATGGTCTACTTATATTGGTCCTCAATTTTAGGGTGATAGTTCGTACTAAAATTCAACACCATATTTAGATCATGGTGGAGACTTTTCTAGAACATGGAGGTGAATATTTTATCTCAATATGATAAAATTGATAGTCGAACTCCATGCATTCAAACGACTTATATGATGTATATTCGTAAAAGTTGATCTCGTGAGAAATCCTCTTGAATTGCAATGAAATGTGCAGTCTTCGAAAGATGATCCACCAAAACCCAGAAAGAATTATTCACTCTTGATGACTTTGGGAGACTAGTGAAAATGTAAATGGTGAGGTTTTCTCATTTCCATGTAGGTATGAATAATGGTTGTATTATCCCCATAGAGTTTTTTTCTTTCTGATTACACTTACTGACGTATAAGGAATCTTGATGAATAATCTACAACCTATTTCCTCATATTATACCACCAATAGTTCTCTCAAATATTTGGATACAACATTATACTTCCAATATAGAAAGAGAATATTGAACTATGTGCATTATCAAATTACTCCTTGAAATCAAGATTCGAGGGTACATATAATCTCAACCGAAAGATCAAAACCCCATCTTCATATCATTGAACTCTAAATATCTACATTTTCTAATAATTTCCACTTAAATTTGAATTCCCATATAATTTCTTCGAGCATCCTTTATGATCTATAGAAGGGACAATTGAGAAATAATTTGTAAAAGGATTGATGATGTTCCTTAATTTATGATTCCCATATCCATCCATTCTAAATATAAGAAGATTAGATCCATATATATTCTCATCAATGATATAATTTTTGGATCCCTTCTCCATAGGGAATCTACCACTTTATCTACCATACCATGATGGTTGTTGATTGAGCATTCATAGTCCTTGATCAGGTCTAACCATCATCGCTGGCACATATTCATCTCTTCTGTATGAATATATATTTAGGGATTTTTTGTCCCATATATATATATATATCACACTTCTTCCCAAAGTGATAATGCCACCATATTTTCAACACAATTATCATTATAGAAAACTATAAATAATGAGTTGGGTAGTTGTTTTCTTGGAATTTCAACTTCCTTGAATCATAGTCCCTGATAATGCATTCAACATTAACAAATAGCCCAAACCCTTCTTTAAAGCTACACAGAATACCAAAAAAGGTTCTCCTCTAGTGGGTAGGGTGAGTATATGCATTGTGGTAAGACTCATTTTCTGCTCTTTGAAGCACTATTCACATTCATCTTTCTATGACAACATCACCCCCTTCTGAGTAATCATGTTCATAGGGTTTGACAATCACAATAAATTTCTCATAAATCGATCATAATACAAACTTATTCTAGGGAAACAATGTATATCTACAACAGATTTTGTCTTAATCCATCCTTCAATTATTACAGTTTTTGATGAGTCCATTGATATCCAATTTCTTGTGATGATATGTCCCAAGAATGGAATTTCCTTTAAAAAATCACATTTTCAATACTTAGAAAAAATAATATCTTTTGGAAAAGTGTTTATCATAGTGCTCAAATTGTCAGCATGATCCATCTTGGTTTTGGACTATATTTGTATAACATCTTTAACTACTGCCACAGATGTTTTGAGGTAATATCTAAAGACTCAAACAATAAAGTCATTACTAGAGCAATTTTCCCCCAAATTCCATCACTATGAACTTATTGTGCACGTACGTCGTATGAAAATCAATCTTGGGAATATTCTCCTTTATCACCCTAACATTGAAATATCATGAAAATAGATATACCTTAGTGAAGTATTGTTCTCCACATAGCTGATCAAATAATTCATAAATATGAGTTATTGGATACTTTTTATTTTTCATGATCTTTTTGAGATCACATAAAACAATGAAAAGGTTCATCGAACCATCCTTCTTCTTGATGAAGAGGATGGGTGCATCCCATGGTGAAGCACATTAGTGTATGAACCCTTTATCCAAATTCTCCTAGTGTTGTTTCATAAGATTCTCATGATCAATATAATCCATTATATGCAGTGTCTTGTATATTTATAACATCGTAGTTATAACTTATATCAAAAATTTAACCCCTCGTATAAGTGTAAGACCAAATAATTATTCGGGAAACACATCAATGTATTCCATCATTATAATAATTTCTTTGATCATAATTCTATCTTTAGACTGAATCATTTATAATATATTTTCAATCTTGTTAGTAAATAATATCCATGCTTTTTATGATGGTTCTAAATAAGATTCCCCCTGCTCCATAGACTTGTAAAAAATCAGGGGTCAATTCGTATTACGGAGATGGATTTCCTTCTAATGGGAATTTATGTTGGCTCTATATAGAGAAATATAATCCATGACAAGAATTGCATCATATTATACCAAAGGTATTTGGAAATTCTTGTTTGGGAAATACAATCCATAAATAATGATAGGGGAATAGTTATATACTCATGATGAGATAATTCCCCCATTTTTTTATTTCACAGTTAACTACAAATACATGTTTTTATGATTTTTGAATAGTTTTACTAGACATTCGTGATATAAAGAAATGTGTAGGACAAGAATCAAAAGATATGATTCTATATCCTTGAATAAATAAATCACATACCTATCACCACTAAATTGTTAGGAACCACCTCTGCAGATCTGATGGGAAAAGCATTCTGTTGCTTCCTTGGAGGATGTTGGTTTTCTCAAAAAACACATATCTTTGTGAATTTATTTTCAATGATCTTTGGATCCTTATAGTTGAAGAAATGAATAACGCACCGACGTTTGACAGGACAATTCCATTCCACCTCTACATTAGTGGGTTTTCCCCTTTAGAAATTTCTAGATTGGTTCCTTTCCTTCCAAATCCTATAACATTTCCTCATCCCCTTTCAGAAATTTCCAACGTACTTCTTTCCATCCCTTTGACAAGTAGGAAGTTAAAATTTATTAGTACCATTAGATTTATCCATAGAACCACCATAATTAAATTCCACTGTTTTATTATTATCCCCTTAATACCCTTAAGATTAACCAAAGTCACCTTTGAAAAATATGAAGTTGAAATTTATTAGAGAACATCATAAAATTTCCTCATAGCTATCAAAGACACAAATTTCCATGGATTTTTTTCAAACTAGGTTTTGTCCCACCAACAAAGTGTCCCAACATTCATTAGAGGGTAATAAAAAATAAGAGTATCATGCAAGTCTTGTTATTTTTTCCTCATATGTCCAAATTTATTTTTCATATTATTTTTTGGAGGCGTAGAATTTACTTTCAATTTCAAGATGGAGAGTGTGAAGAAAATATTTATCAAAAAAAATTCTAAAATTCCTTCCACTCAATCTCATTGATCTATGAATCAGAATTTATATTCGTGACCAATGTCCTAAACTAATCAGATTCTCCCTACATAAGATAAGAAACATATAGAATATTCTATTGTTCAAAACATTTATGTATAGAGAAGATCTTCTAAATGGGGTTGATCCATTATTCTCGGATTAATAGATTAGATGATCTATTGAAATTCAGAATCATTTTTTTTCATAGAGGACCCAATTTTATCCTGTTATTTATTAAGGGGATTTGGGAGCTCCTCATAATCAATGTTACAATTAAAATCATGTGTTAACTAAGAAGGTATCATTTTAATATTTTTGATTCCCACTCCCATTGGGTTGGGAATCTCATTAGGTGTGTCATAAAATTTCCCATGACATCGATTGTTTACATAATTCCTCTTATTTTTGCACATTGTCCAGATTAAAAGGGAATATTATGGATGTGTATTTTCAAACTATTAAACACATAAAATATAATCAAATGACATTAAAGGGATAACATAAAAAATTAATTTTATTTCAATGACACATGAATTTCTAAGCTTCATTATGTGTTATCCATGGACTATTTCCTAACAAGTATTATTATGGGTATTTCTCCCCTTAATAAAGGTTTGTATTAAGATTATGAATTTTAAAATGCATATCCCTTGAGAGTTTAATATTATTTGTGTAGTATGGATAATTTTTGGGTACTGGGTTACACCCATTCTAGACCAATGCACCTTTTCAATGTTGTTACCCCTAGGTACAGCTGTTTTAGAACCACGTACACTTATAGTATCCACAAAGGGGTGTATGTTCTTGATAAACAACTTACTATATATTTAACAATGTTTAGGGATTTTTTTATTAAGCTTTGTATTATTCTTGAGGATTTATATATAGATTTCAACACATAATCACAAAAATAAAAAAAATACCTTCGATGCCAACTATAAAAACCATGACCTTTATTACACATTAATACACTATTTATAACATTAGATCACACATAATACAACCCATTAGATCGATTAGTTTAGTTTTTTTGGAAATTATGTAAATAATATAATTATTAAAAATAATAAAAAAATATATCTACTGAAAACATCCTTAACATGCTTGCACCTAAGAAATTATGAGATAACCTTGGGACATACATATGAAATGAGTGAGGTATAAAACCCAATAAGGGAATAAACATAGAATAACATGAGAAGAATAATATATGTTAATAAATAGGAATATAATTTGGAGATAAAAATATTATAAACCATAAATATGAACAATGAGGTTTCATATAACATGATAACATATTAGAAACATGGGAAATGTGGAAACAACATAAAACACTGCATCATTAATATAGGTCGTGGATAACTGCCAAGGAATCATGAAAAAAATTACTATTAAGTAATTAGGTTCAATTTCTATCCCAAAACGTCGTCTCATGAGACAAAACATACCCAATTCATCAGAGAACTATATAATTCTAGGTTCACCTATCACATTCATTTCATTCTCATGTTTATGTGTGCCACATAGATCATACAACCTAGATTTATTCACATTCATATTTTATTACATAACCAAAAAGAGTGGAATACAAAAATGTAAGTTACATTTGAAATAATTTTATGTTCAAAAAGGTTAATACCCTTGATATGAAATGGGTATGGTATTCACTACAATATTTTTTTGGCTTTGAAAATCACGGTGATATTTTAGCTGCATAATGACATAACAAAAAAAATGGAAAAAAGGTCAATTTTGGATAAAGGATTATCTCATCATTTATGAATAAAATGCTTAGTAATATGAACATTAAAATACATATTCCAATTTTAATAATTTCAAAATAATACATAATATAAAAATAAACTTGAATAAACTAGCGGAGGAATGGATCCCTTACTTGAGCGTGTGACTCCAAATTCTTGGTAGGATCTTCTTGAGAGCTTGGGGGTCCTTGGGAGGACACTAAATGTTGGAGGGAATAGTATGGACATGATCCAAGGAGTTTGAGTAATGTTAAATTGGACATTTTTTGGGTTTATACAGGAAAGTAGTGGGGGATTTGATTATTATTTCTCAAACAATGGTTTTGGACTCTATATAATAACATAACCCAAACTAGAAACCATTCCATGGTTTTTTATATGGTCTCTTCAAAATGGGAGTGTTTTACATTATTTAATAATTAAAAGGTCCAATATTAATAAAATAATTCCCTTTCTTTTGTATAAGTGATTAATTCACTTAAATAATTAATTTTAAAACCATTAAATATATTAATGGTTTTAGAGGATTTAAAAATACTAAATAAAATTAATAAAGTGGACATAAAATCATATTTTATAAATTAAAAAAATATATATTGTCTTGTATTCCATTTATAGTATTTATTACCTCACATTGGGGTCATTGTGATTTCATAATAACCGATTTTATTTATACAGAATTTTATTTTTACATGAAAATTTGACTGTCTCATAAAATTATGAAAAACTCACTGTTGGATAAATTATATGTTATGATTAAAAAATATATTATTAATTGTTTGAAAAATAATTTTCTAAATATTTCTATTTTCATATTTATAATAATAATCGATGTTTTTTTAGAAATTTTTTGTTTTTTGACAATAACTATTTTTGAACACTTATTAAAATTACATTTGAATTGATAAAAATTAAATGATAATTTATTGTTAATAAAAAATATTTAACAATAATATTTTATTAAAATATAATTTATTTTAAAAATCCATTTATTCTTCAAAATAACATCCTTGATTAAATTTGAATATTAAAAAAATATTATTTTTGTTTTATTGTATGTAAAAATAATTAGATGAAAATATATTCATTATTCTAAATAAATATTGTACATACTCATATTTATTTTTCTTCCTACATATCCCTCAATCACCCTAGTGAAATACTTAAGATTAAGGTTTGTGATTGTGAGACTTTCATGGGGTGGTCTGATACACATTGTTTTGGTAGTGATCTTGATGAGATTGAACATATCTTATAAAAAATTTCACTTTTGCTTATGTTTTTGGATCTCATACTGGGCCAAGTAGAAGTAAAATACCAATGATTATATATTCCTCAGAAGCATTGATAAATGGAATTCAAATGGTAAGGTCATTCTAGTTGAGGGCATCACTTCCGTTATCTATGACTATTGGACCTATCAAAACTTGATATTTATACTAATCATGTGATCACTATTCAACATCTATTTTATCAATGAAAAAGATTCTTAGCAGTCATAAAATTGTTATAAGATATAATAAAACCAAATATTTTCATGTTTTTTGGTATCCATATTACATAAAAAGACATTACAGTATAACACAAGGGGAAATTTTATTTATAGTAGTTCAGGTCTGTACAAGCCTTTCCCGACCCTCCTATATATCCCATTATCCACAGTGAATATATTATTCACCCTTAAGAGACATAAAATTAAATCTCATATGTTAAAAATAATTATTGGCTCGGTACACCACTAACCTATCCATTCCCCGAATTTGGTCAAAGTATGATAAATCCAGAATATAGATATCCCAATAAAAATGATACTCCCTACATCGAGAGAACACCCCTTTCATAGATAGATGTCTCTCGAATATACGTCGAGCATTGTATTGATC
Organism: Viscum album; assembly: GCA_963277665.1. Lineage (NCBI taxonomy): Eukaryota > Viridiplantae > Streptophyta > Magnoliopsida > Santalales > Viscaceae > Viscum > Viscum album. The sequence goes on along the minus strand of OY728155.1, from coordinate 377,245,364 downwards.
ATCAATACCTCACTCACTAACTCCACTTCCAAACTCAACCCATTCACATGTTGTGTGGATATAAAATAATGAGATACTTCAATACCAAATAAGGAACTAGAGTGAATAGATGATACAAGAATATATCCTCTAACTGTGGATGGTCCAACCTCGCTATCCACCAATGTAGACCGAACTAAATGAAATAGTATTATCCATCTACCCTGTGATAATGTTAGATTCCCTTGAGCTACACTCCTATTCTAATATTGGTTTAATTTCCCAAAATCCCAATGTATATTTTCTATACTCCCATATCTAGTAGAAATCTAGTTATGATAATTATATAGTGTAGATGACCACCTTCCCACATTCTAATTATATATATCTACTCCATCATTACTTACATATAGTGGTTTCTTGAATAGCATCTTTACATGTAATTTCCTATTATTGTATCATCACTCTACATGTGGTTAGGGGAACTGCATAATAATTGGACCTCACCTACCACACCGGTGACAGGTCATCTGAGTAAGGTCATGTGTAAATGATTGTTCCCCCAAGCCTCACTTCATTGCATTGCTATGGATAACATTATTATAATGTGACTTCCCTTTCTCATAATTCATAACTCCTAACTATCTAGATGAAACCACATGTCCTCTATCGGAGGCTTCCTTCAGGTTCCCCTCAGAATCATGAGCCTGATTCAACACTTCTAAAATCATCTTTAGTCTAGTGATATTCATAGGAGACTAAATTTCACATTTTAACCCATCATAAAACCATTTTTCCATAGTAGACTTATCTAACACCAACATTGGAATAATGTTATACAAATATGGAAAGCTACCATCATTTTCCATAATTGACTGAATCGCTTGATTCAACCTCATAATCGCAACTGGTTTATCCAGCTTGGGTGTCTCAGGTTAAAAGAGATCCAGTAACTTCTCTTAAAAGTCCTTCCACTCCATATTTTCCAACTTTACATCTCGAGAATGGATGTCCCACCATTTCTTAACATGACCACATGACATATAGGATTCCATCTCAACTATTTTCTCAGTAGGAGTCTCATTGTGGTCAAGTATCATATGGATAAACTCATTCCAGAAAACAGTTGTCTCAGGTCCACTCTCTCCAGTGAAAGTCAATGGGTGCAAAAATTGGAACTCTCATTTCAAATAAGACATTATTTTCACAACCCACCCAGGTTGTTTTTTGTAAACTAGATTAATTTATAAAATTTCACATGGAACTACTCTCTTACTTCCTCACTTGGCACTACAAGTTCCTCAGGTTCCACTACTGGTGGATCATCTCTATCAACAACCTTTATTCATCCTCCCAACAAGAATCGTCGTGGAGACAGATCTATAAAATTAAAAAAACACTTCTTATGAAACCAAACACAACTATAACATAGATAAAAAGAGTGATTCACATATATACATAACGATTAATCCACCCTTTTCAAACCACAAAATCAAAATGGATGCACTATCACAATCACTAATCGTCCTATAACTTGGTGATCAAAAACAAAGGTTAAAATCATTCTAATTATTCATGGTTTTTAATTAGATGACCATTTTTTAAATCATTATTAATTTACCAAATTAAATTCTATAATAAATATCATTTTCAATTTAATTATGCAAGAAAGTAAAAACATTTTAATTTCAACAACTTAACCAAACCCCATTTTCCAATGCATGCCTAAAAATGATGCATTCTACAATAATTCCTAAGTTCCAAGAATGATGAATTAATACTCAACACTCATTCTATATAGACCTAAAAAGAAAATAACACACAAAATCAGAATCAATAATCACATCACATAAAAAGCTTATCACTCAGGGAGAAATAACATCAAACTATGACAACACACATAAATAATAGCAATCTCACCCACTATACTTCACTTTTACACTTGTACATGGGTTAGCTACTCCCATCAAAATCCATTGACCATGGAACTACTCATCATATTCTCCTCTCTACCTTTCTAAAATAGTATGAAAAAATAAAATAAAATAAAACTCCTATGATACAACTTTGTAGAGCCCCGATGCTATTTCCACAAACTAGTCCCAAGAGTCAGCCAATCATGTGAACTCTGGAAGATCTCTTCAAATGACATAGGCTACTGAATAGTAGTGAGGGGATAATATAAATCATGGGAAGACTATAACCTCTTTATAAAAGAGTCACATTAGTGGAAATAATTCATATTAAATAGATGATATAACCAATATCCATAACCAAATAAGAATAATTCCATAATCAAAATCTACTAGTAATAAATGATTAACCAAAATAGGAAACAAATATCCAAAAATAAATGAATTTATATTTAATTACAAAATATATGGAACCTGTCTAAGGAATAAACATAATAAAGAAACACTAAAAACTCCAATACGAACCTGACTCCAAGATCAGTTGCCTCAACCATGCCTCGTCTCATATTATTCATCTAGTAAGGGGTCTTTCCCATATCATGTCTTACAAACATGAAGCCTTTTTTCATACTGATCAGAAATCCTGAGTAGGGTTTGAGTACAACTGAGTAAGACACCACTAATGATGTCTAAACCATTATCTAGTCAAATACAATGCATGTATTATTGTAATGAATAAAGTACAAGGAATAAGTAAATAGTTATCAAATTTTCAATTATTCTTAAATTGACAACATAAACCCATGGGTTCCTGAAGACACCCAATACATGAATATCTACATTGGACCATGATAAAGTATTAACTATCCCTAAGGTATATAACATATAAAACTATAATGGTTATAAATTATCATTTCAATTCAATTCAAATTAAAAACAATTGGAAGCATAGTTCAATGCGAAAATTTTGGTTCTATAATGCCATGTCTAGCACTGCATGGGTATTTCTAGAATTATACCATGTCCTATATCTTTTTTATCACTCAAGGATTTTGAATCATTAGATCATAACCCATAAATGTATATTAATCAATAACTAATGATATTTTGAAGAAGTTGCCCATGCCCAACACAAATTTTTCAATTAATCGCACAAGTGGGATTTTGAAGTAGCAGTCTGTATCCCACACTCATATATCAATAAATCCTACATGTATTATTTTGAATAAGTATTTTATGTCCCACCTTTTTATATAAATTAAAATCTTATATAACATATATCATATTTTACCTAGTTAATTATCATTAACTCATTCATCAACATTTCGCATCATGGTAGGAAAATACAATTATTCACAGCAATACATGGTTTGATACATTAATCACATGAAATGATTTAACCAATTAAATATTAATAAATGTTCTAATATTCAATTCATATAATCTATTAACCCATTAAGATAAATTCAACCATCTCATACTCCCCATTGTTGATTAATTAATACTGCATTAATTGGATAATTATAAAATCCCATTTCATTATCAATTCCAAAATCACAAAATTCCATTAATTAATTAAATAATTAATTATTATAATTCCACCAACTACATAATCATAATTTCCCAATTTAATTTTCCCAAGTTCAACTCATCTAATATTTACTTGGAAACTAAATTAATCCATTCCATTATTCCATAAATTAATTAATCAATTAATTTATTCAATTCATGATTCAATTGTCAAATATGCCAATTGAAATTTCACAACACATACAAGAAATTAGAATTAAACACATAGTGAATAAAATTTATACCACCTACCTCAAGATCATTGATGGATGCTTTCCAATGGAGAATCTCCAATTGAATTAGAACAACCATGATCTTAATAATGTACCAGATCTAGATCACAACCCTATATCCAATATAATGTTGATTAGATATATCAAAACCCAGATCTATATACATCCCCAATGAAGGAAAAAAATATTCTAAACTACCAGAGAAAGATGGTAGGGTGATGGGAAACTAATTGGGATGATAATCTCTTACTTGGAGTGATGCTGAACTTAAATCTGATGTTCAATTTTTCATGAAGTGTGGTTAGAATGACTTAAAATCCATATGATGACCTAAAAATGAGAGAAATCATTTAGGATCATGTTGGATTGAACTATCATGAAGGTCGAGGTGTTTGAAAAATTTAAAAACAATTTTATTTATAAATAACCCATCACAAACGATTTCCTAGGTAGGGGCATGCAGTTATCCAAACCATGTGCATCTTTTAGGGGGTTCATGGTTACTATTTATAGGTTGAAATATATGAAAAACCATATGCTATCTGTAAAATTACCCGCTTTATAGGTTTGTAATATTTTATGGGGAAAGGAGCATAATTTCCAAACACCATGTGCTAACCGTGCACTCCCATAATCCCCTTCAAAACATCCAAATTTAAAATAAATGTACCCAAGATAAAAATCAAATAGGATATTCTCAAAATGAGGAAAAATATTTCATTTAGAAATGCTCAAGAAAAATGAAAAAAAAACATGGGATCTTAAAATAATTTACCTATGAATAATTATTCCTCATTATTTTACCTTGATATCCTTGTTATTTTAATAGAACTTTTGTTCAGTTATTTACATTTACATTTTGATTATTCTTATGGTATAAAAAATCGATTCCTCATTACGTAACCCTTTACTGATAATTTAAGATCACCCTTATTTTTTTCCTTCCCTAGGAATCCATGATATTTATTATGTTTGATATTTAAGTATATTCTACAAGGAATAATGATATTATTAGAAAAAATAATTAATTTCTGTTATCAAATAAAATGCAATAATAAGGTATAAATATAGTTTACCAAGGCTCAAAAGATATTTGGTATTTTCGGATGATATTAATTGTATCATATGATAATGTAATAAAGCATACAAAGGATCTGGATGATCTGGGTTGGGGTGGAAACAAATATTTCTATAAAATATTATATATACCTTTTTTATTCCTTCTTATGCATATTATAGGACACAAGAAAAAAGAATTTTTTAATTCATCCGATTTTCACACAATCTAGATTCATGAATGTGTAAATTATATCACCTATATTCATCTTGGATATTACGCATGTGTTTACTAGTAACTAACATGGTTGGATCTTTTTTATCATTTGACATCACACTAATGGATTATATATTCATGCATGGAAGAATAATGGAAACCTTTCATAACATGTTATTGAATATCTCCTGAATATTAGGAGGTTGAGGTATCCATCATTAATTTAAAATATGCCTTTGGTTTTATTATCATATTTTTGAATGATTCACATGACTCAAAAATTTATGATAAATCACATTCAACTGAACCCTTGAAAGATGTTAGATGAAGAAGAAACACTCCACTTAGATCATATAGCATACATCAGCTATATAGGATGACATTTGTTATTTGTTATATTTTTAACATAGATGAATAGATTCTTATATGTTAGAATCACACATTGGACATTTAAATTTTTGAGTAATTCCATATATGATAATTTATTCCATTATCTTCTTGACACTAGATTGGGGTTAAACACCAACAACACTACACCCATGAGTTTCATCATCTATGCCTCAAATATGATAGCAAAACTCCCCACAAGTGCAAATTTACTAGTTCATGTCCCACTTAGCCAAAATTTTAGCATTATTAATTTAATTAAACATTTATACACCCTATGGGTGTTATGCCACATACTTATTCCATGACGGAGGACAAAATTGGAACTCATGCATGTTAAAGCCTTGATGCCAAAAGGGAGTGTTCAGTTTCACCTTTCTAGTTGGCATGGATAGAGAAATTTTTAATAAAAACCTATATAAAAAATTGTTATAGAAATTATCCTTTAATTCTAATTAAAGATACAATATTATTCAATAATTATTTAAGTAAAATAGGAAAAAATATATTTCCTTCTTTATTTATATCATTTTATTAAATTTTCATCACATTAAAATAATAAAATCATTATGTAACCGAATTTTTGGGTTGTCTTATTCAACTTTTTATAAAAAAAATAACACTCTATTGAATTACTTTTGTAAAAATTATTTTTCATTACAATCTTTCCAAAAAAAATTACAATCAATACAGAAATTTTTTTCATTCACGACATCCAATGCCATAAAATGAATCCATAAAAATTATACAATCAACATAACATCATCACTAATACATCAAAAACATATTTGATATATCATTAAAAAAATGAAAAATTTGTCATTAACAATATTTTAAATTAGATAAATGTTCATAATTCATCTGTTACAGATAGAATTTCACCAAATGTTTTATGGTTACCAAATAAAATTATTATTATTTTAAGAAAAATTATTTTATTTTTATGGTAATAAAATATAGTACATTGACAATTTTTACTCGAGATTTATGAAATTGTATAATCATAATTTATATGATTAAAAAAATTAGATGGATGCCATGATATAATTTGAGATAACTACAAATAGATTATCAAATTATATAGTGAAGTTAATTTCATTAACCTTACGAACCATATTGAATGTTGATTTTTTTTATATAATCCTATAATTTTTATTTTGTTATATGATGATTATTAATTTTTTAAATTTAAAAATTATAAATTTTTTAAATATAACCAAACTATACATTATTAACATTCTCATAAATTCAATTAATTTTTTAATTATTAATTCATAATAGCTACCTTGATAATTATTATGTTTTTGAATGGGTTACAATTTGAAAATTTGTTTTTGTATGATTGTTTTGTACTTATAAATTATTATTATTATTCTTGATGTCTATGAAAAAATAATGTTTTAGAATTTAATATGAAAACATGGAATTATTCCTTTTATGGTTTTTCATGAATGGAATTTGGTGTAAGGAATCATTAATTATAGTTAATTAAGTGAACACCAGAATACCCATATATATAATTTTTTATTGAATATTTTTAGTACTTCTTAATTGTCACGTTTCTGATTTAGAAGCTAGAGTTTTGTTAAGGTGGATGGTTACAACATGTTAACATTGTATATTAATAAATAATATAATTGATAATTTATATATGATTTCAAAATAATGTAATTAATTTCAAAATAAAGGGGGTTTCATAATTATTTCATAAAGAAGTTATCATGGTGGATACATTTAAAATAAAAAATTTGGGAATCATCATAATGAAAAGGGATTGTCTCTACATTTCATTCACCATGGAATCCATTGAAAATTTTAGTAATTTAAATAAAAAACATGAACATTTAAGAGAATTAAATCAATATTCTAAATGATTAAAATATTCTAGTATAAATTTGGATGATGTGATCAACACTTATTTATATGTTATTAATATAACCCCACTAAGTATTATCCTCTGGAAGTCAGTACATGAAATATGAAAGGGATAAATTTGAAGGAACATTACATTAGAGTGTTATGTTGTAATGTGTATATCATAAATACTAGATACTACATGGTAAGGTATTATGTAATATCAGATAATGATGTATTTGGGATAAATTCAACAATATTCATGGATTATGAATTCTATAATAAATGGAATATGATTTTTAATATATCTATACATTTCACATTTGAAGAATATAATATTTTATTCAGGTATTAAATTTATGAATATACTAATAAAGATAATATAAAAATAACTATAAAAAATATAACCCAATTTTAATGATTATTAGGATAGATGAGTCTCTAGTTATGAGGGAGAGAAGGTTTTCTCATACTTAGGTATAGAAGGTTCATAATAATCAGCCAATTTAGTATGTTATCCGAGATGTAGATTGATTTATTTATAATGGAAATATTGTTATTAAATTATTTTACATCTCTATATATTGAAATAGTGACTGTTGGGGTGATGAAAAGTCCTTTTACAATTATTTGATTGAATATTACTATCAAAGTGATAAATAGTATCAACTGTACAACATACAATAAAAAAATAATAAGTGATTATTTTAATCTTTTTTTAATCACCAATATCATTGTCTACACTTCAATTGTATCTACTAAGTGAGAAGACCAATATTAAATAATAACTCACATTTTATTTGGAGTCATAAATTGATTGTAAACATACGTAGATTTTTCTAAGTTAGTTATATAACCTAAAACTGAATTTTGAATGGGTCACAACCCAGTATAATTTTATTTAGGAATCACAACCCTAATATCCTTTTATCAAGGAGGAATAAACTATTAGTCATCTATTGGGTGGGAAAATAATAAGTCTATTATAGAAAAAAAACAAAGGAAAAGAATAATTATTATAATGAAATACAGATAGAATTAAGATCATTAGAGATGATAATGATGTAAATCAATTCAACTCATTATCATAGATCCATTCGGTAATATACGATGAAGATAATGAATTCCTTCATGATATAATTAATGGAAAAATTTCAAATTGTAAAATAAATATTTTTAAAAATTAATAAATTTATTAATTTCTCATTTTGTTATTATATCAATTCCCACCATTCAAATATTGATTGAATAAAAATTTCATGATCTTTTATAACAGTCATTTAGTCTCATTTAAGTACCTAATTTCAAGTCACTAACTCCAAGGATCTTGGTGCATCTCATTTTCTACACACATAAAGACATGTTAGAAAAATAATAAAAAATTGAAATATATATTACGCATTTTATTTTAATTGTTGTGCCCATACGTATAATCTTCTCACAATTCTATTTCTATATTAAATAACATAACAATACTTCTAATAATATCATTAATATAAATCATAAATAATCAAATAAATTAAACATTAATAAATAATTAAACAAGAGTATAATGATTTGATAGGGAAATTTTGATAACATTAGTATACAAAATAAATGATATGAAATAAAATATTTCCATTAAAAATTGTAATATGTTGTATATAACATGTTAATTAAAAAAGATAAGTCTTTTAAAATTAAAAATAATATTTAAAAATGAAATAATAAACATATAGTGAAATTTTTTATTAAAGTAATTTTAAAATATATTTTTCTGGAAAAAAATATAATTTTTCACAACATAATGAAACTTAAAAACAAGTCATATGAATGAATATTTTTTGCTGTTGGTATGGTTTCCATGTGTGAATTGTTGGAGTACTGACCATCAAATTCTAGGAAATCACTTAAAGTTTACATGTTATTAGAAATAATAATAAAAATAATATTATAATTATTATTAATAATAATAATAGTACCTCAGGTTGTAGGATTACTAGATACCTCATGGTAAGTAATCGCTTCATGTGAAAATGTAACATACGTTTCATATGGTATGTTTTAGAGACCCTAACCTAGTATTACCAAAGCTAGTATATAATACCATCACAATTGAATTACTTCAAGGAATAAAATCCTGAAGGACTGAACAATTTAGTAGTATCTGAAAACTATATATATACATGTGCCTTGTATTATAAATCAATACACTAATTATAAAATAATTGTTTTTTTCTAAGATAAATTTATTCCCTCTATAGAATCATTTAATATATTTCTTAGCATGATTCATGGAATATTGTACAACAGAATCAAATCAAGGATGATCTGAAATAATTTTTAATGGAAACTTATAGTGGAACTAATAATGAATCAATGATAATATTCAATATAGAAACATAACTAACTGATAATAAATGCCATATAATAAATAATTGCGACACTAGAAAATTTTCCTCATTTCATCTCATGAAATTTGTTTGCTACTTTTGTTTTGAATAAATTGCAGGGTTCTTGTCTTTTGACCAGAACTCATCTTCTTAAAAATATATAATAAATAATAGAGAAGGAAATGTATTCATATATATGTTGAAACAAAATATCATGTATAAATAAATACTCAATAAAAATTAAGTTATTACATAAATATTGGACGTCATATATCTGGCACATTAACCACCACCATCAAGACCTTTCACCCGATGGTTTATGTCTATGGGTATAAACACATCTAGTCTACATGGAAATAATCATGAAGGGTTTGTCTACAAATAATTTCATCTTATGAGAATACTAATGAATCATGGGGATTTAATTAACTAATCCACAACCCATAGGTCTTGTCTTAAGTAGTCCCCAACACGTGTCTTTCATGTCCCAGTAATTCCCCATATCAAATAAATAACATGCCTTATCAAATATCTATATTAAATAGAGGATTCATATCTATCAGTATTATCTCAAATAATCAAATAAAATTAAAACTAAACACCATATGAAAATGTTATATGTTATATGAAATACATAAATCAATTATAAATGATATGTAAAATAATGGGAATTCAATGTTCAATGATCCTAAGAAATTGAATATTTTAAGGGGACTAACAAAGGACTCAAGGAAGTGAATTTAATAATATCCTTCTCCAAATCAATAAAAAGCTATACAAATAATTAAAATTAATTTTATCAATAAAAAATATCCCTCGTGGATTAAATATAATGTGTTTTTTTTATGAATAAAATTACTATTCAAATATATTTTTAAAACATTTTTGAGGTAAATATTCTTTTTATTTAACAAAAACTGAAAATCATTTCCTTAGAAAATAAATTTTCAAATATTTGTTTTGTAAACTAAAATTTTAAATTTGAAAAGGAATATTCATTGAAATTATAGAATGTAAATATCTACATGCAGTATATGGTAAAAATAACATTCCTTTTGCATTTTCTATGGTGGGAAAAATTTGTTGATATTAAATCCAAATAAATATTCCATTGAATGATTTTGTAAAATAAAAATAAAATAAAATGTCATAAATAAATCATTTTTGATTTGTTAATATCAATTGTGATAAAATTTTTGGAAACTGGGTTTTTAGTAGAAAATAGGTTCTCTAGTTATAGTTTTTAATGATTCTAGTTTTCTTAAATCTTTTTTCTAAAACATTTTTTCTACCAAAGAGTGAAAAAATAGAACTATTATTTCGAAAAAAATTACAAGTAACCAAAGGAGAAAAAAATGAATGGGTTTTTATACAATGGTAAAATAATTTTCATTGAATGTAATTCATGTGTATTTAATTCCAAACAAACTATAATAGAAATGTAAATCCTTGATAAAAATATAACATTGAAGTGTGAATAAACCAGTGAGTATATTATGTGTATCAAATGTGTATCCAAATAAAAAAGTGAAAATAAATCAATATATAGTCAACAAATTAACACAAAAAATCATAAAATATTAATGAAAAATGGTATTAGTATAACCCAGAGAAAATAAAATGGTTTATGAAATTCTTTTTGATTTAGAAACATTTAACTCAAATACCCCATAGTTTAAATATTTTAAATTCAAACTCAAAATTTCTTGAAGATTGAATGGATTATTATATTATATGATATATTTTAATTATGTTCAACATATATAAGAAATTATTTTCACAAAAATAGTTTAATTATTTCATGATGAATTTAATAATCACAAAAATTTGTGAGATTTAAAATATAGTCATTAAAAATGTTCTTGAGGAGAATAATTTTAAAACATTTCAAAGTGTCCCATGCCACTTTAAAATGTTTTAATCATAATATACATGAAGTAATAAAATTAAATAAAACATATAATATAACAATAATAATAATAAAATTCATGATATAACATGTTAAAGGGTGGTATATAAACCATAAAAAATAAACTAGGAGAATAACAACCAATAAGTCAGAATATAATGTAAATTGGGATAAAGTGTCATACCCTTAAATTAATTACAAGCGAACTATATTTAAATTCATGTATAAGAGCCTTAAGAGTATAAATAACATATTATGGAACCATATTAATGTTTATAGTATCATATATTATCTTCTTATAAAATCTTATTACCTATTTACCATCAATCATTCATTATTTTCACTTTATTGGGTATTAATTGCCTATTTTGTTGAGTTAGTTTTTTATTTTCAATTATTATTAATATCATTGATTTATAATATCAATAATTTAAACCATTATTTAATTATAATATATATTCAGTATATATATCTTTATAACAATCTATAATGATTGGAGATATGAAAAGAAATTCACTATTCCTAGAGACAGAAAGTCGTACGTACGCATTACCAGTACATTCATTTATTTATTGTAAGAATAGAATGAAAATAAAAATATATATATGTATATTATAATTATTTTATAATATATAAGTCATATATATGACACATTTTTTTAAATCATCCTTAATATGATTGATGTATAGCGGGCACGAACCCCATCTCTTTGAGGAGACGGTGGTCCACAATTTCAAAAATAATGTTATCATATTTATTCATAATGGAAAGAATAAAAGTATGTCATATATAAAATTTACATAAGAATAAAAATATTATAAATATCATATATTTAATTTATAAATATCATTTCCATCAAAATTCTCATCTTTGGAAGATTGTAATGGAAAGACAGATAACTTCATTTTGTGAGACGGTAGTTCGTCGTACACAAGAACGATATGTTCATTACCCATTAGATGGATGTGTGTGTATATTTAGGTAGATCAATTATAAAAATAATATCAGTATATTAATCATGATAGTTATTATATTATCATGTAATAATTATTTTTTAGGGGTGGATATTGGAAATAAAACTAAAGAGCTTGAGGAAAGGTTTTACATTTTAATTGGGTAACTTCTTTTGGATTGAACCGAAGGGTTTTTATAGATGGATTTTTGACCAAGGTGAGTATTCTAGGTTTAATAAATTTAATTTTAAGAGATATTTGGATAGATATTGGTCAATTCAATGTTTCTATAGAGGTGTGAGGAAGTGGGAGGCATTAGTGCCTTTTTATAACGGAGGAGTGGAAGTCTTGTAAATTTGGTAAAGAGTTATTCTAACCATGTTTTTTTATTTTATTTGTATCCAATAATGTAAAAAAAATAAATAAAATGTGACATGGGTTCCATATATGACTATAATATGACTTTTGGACAATTTTTTTGTTCATTTTTTCCCTTAGGATTAAGGTTTATTCATTTGTTCAACTTAATTTCACCTTAATTGATTAAATTAATTTTAATTACTTTTACTGATAATTTTAATAAAAAATACATTGAAATTATTACACATTATAAATTAGGTTATTCAAAAATATGGAATCCATTTTTCTAAATTCTATTCAAATATGTCGTACAAATTAATTTATATTTAATCCAATAGATGGGTGGATAATACTGATTTTTAATGCAAAGCGTTAAAATGTTTGCTTTGTTATTATATACTATTTCATAGTGAAATTGATTAAAATAACCCAAACATGATTTTATGATTAAAACATGATCTAATTAAACAATAAACAAAATATAAAATATGACTTATCCATCTATATAAATTATATGAAAAATAAGCTTTGAATTAAAATTCAGTAATTTCACTATTCATTAAAATATGAAACATCATAGAAAAATACCAAACAAAACCATTACCTAATTTTTATATTTACCAATAAAATATTGGGTTTATTATTACATATAATTATTATAAATGTTAAGAAAATGTATTTTTAATAGGTTATCAAATAAAAGGTGGTAAAATATCCTTAATAAAAACATAGGTGTTTATGTGTAGTATTAGGTTTGGTCATATCTTAGATATATCGAATGCATTGGATAAATGTAATAAAAAATTGTTGAATATATATATATATATATTACATTAATATCACTCATGAATTGGAATAAATTTAATTTATTAGGCCCCAACATCTTTGTGGGCTGAAAATAGATTTCAATAAAAATATTCACTTTATATTAAATTGGTTCTAATATTCATTTATAATTAATTAGAAAGACATTAATTTATCTTATATTATTGTAAAAAATATATTTTTAAAATATATATATTCCTATTCACAACAGCTAATTTAAATGTCTAGGTTATATACTATTATATGAAATAAAAATATTTTAATAATATATTATTGATTGGTAAAACTCGGTCTAGCGTGTGACACAAGCCATTGAAGAAAATCATGGTGTGATTTTTGATACCTCATTGTCACATGAATTTAAAGCTAAAAATATATAGAAGATATTATAAATATTAAATATATTATAAATTCTAGGTATATTATTTTCCCTTGTGTTCTTGGTGTTGTGTGTCATACATGATATCATATATAATGTTCCAAATATAGATTTTTGGGGTGTTACAATATACCCACCATAATTAAATTACATACTCACAATTTAAACTCGGTCATTGTTATAAAATGAATTATATTTTGTATGTGGGAATCCCACATAGTGATAAGGGTTTTTAAAGAATCCTCTTGAAATTATAGAATGTGAAGTACAAAGGTCACATGGAATAACATATAAATGGGTCTCTATGTAGAAGAAAAACAGTGGAGTATATATATGTACTTAGATTAGAAGTGTAAATATTTATGAGTTATGATTTAGGCCTTCAATTACAAACAATGGAATTCCCAATGGACTATTGAGGGCTTCAAATCTATAAAATTTTGTTGATTTAGAAGACCATCAGTATAAAAAATTAAGCTATTATGATAGTTTTTGTACGATCATTTTCCTCATGTTGAGAAATTATTTTACCGCTTAAGAATATAATTAAATTTTCTTATGTGATATCATTTAATTTAACATTAAAAACTACAACTTTTTGTTTTTCTAGGATAAAATTATAATTAATCCCTTACATAATGAAATGGGTATCCAAAAATTAATTTTGATCCCAGAATTAGTAAAATAAATATTTAATTGATAGCATAGACCATGAAAGAATGAAAAGTATTTAAACTTTTATCTAACTACTTTTTGAAGCCAATATGCCTAATAAATTAATATTTGAACCTAAAAAAGAAATCTATCAATTCATTATTAATACTTATTCATCAAATGTTATAACAAAAATAATGGTATATCGATTAGGATGTTATGTAGGACAATTGTAGGAGTAAAACCCTTATCATCCTTCAGTCATTGGATCAAGCCCCACGTAGCCTTTCTAGAAATTATGGGTTTTCACCCAGCATGCAAGTTAGTATTTTCTAAAACCATATTAATAGAATATTAAAAATAAATATTATATAAGTACCTGAAATTGGGTAAATCACTAAATGCAATTTTATCTAAGGTTTTCAACACAACCTCATTACATAAATAATTCATCTATTTTATTTCAACGTATGTTTGTCCTTGGCCTACGGATTAAACTAGGTCATTCGTTTTCACTGTCTATTACAATCATTCATTATTTTTTGTAATAAAAATGTGAATTATCCTAAGTGCATACCTTGAGAGGGTCGAACTAGTTTCAGGGTTAGGATTGTTGTCATGTAGCAGGTTATGACAAGTCAGGCCCAGCACTCCTTGTCAGAATTATTACCCCTATGAAAACATTATTCCAAAATCACACCCAATTTTAGTATCTAAATAGGGATGTATTTATATGTATACCCACATAACCTTTATCTTGAAAAATTTATAGGATGTACTTCTATACTTATCCTAAAATTATACATTATTATTATGTTCTCTAATCTATGTTTTCTATAATCTCATTCAAAAAGCTGAAATTAAACTTCTGTAGATTCTAAATGTTGCGACCTAACCCCAGTAATCTTGGAGCCAATTTCTACAAATATTAAATTGTAATTATTACAAGTAATCAAATTTTAAAGGACTGAAGAATTTAGTAGTCTTGGTAAACCTAATACATATATGATTTTTTTATTCCAAATGAATACAGTAATTACAACATAATGATTTTCATTCATGTATATCTTTAATCCACATATAATATCCTTGCATGATATTTATAGAATTGGTTAATGAATCCCAGGGAAATGAAAAATAATAATGGAGAAGTCAAATGATCAGTAAGGTAAAAGAATAGTGGAACCAATAATGAATCTTTGAGAATAATCAATATCGAAAGGTAAATAACTGAGAACACATGCCTTGTAATAAATAACTGATAAGGAAATATATCCATAGATATGTTTATGAAAAATAACATAGATAAATAAATACTAAATAAAAATGAAGGAAATGCATAATTTTTAATCATTATGTACATGTCACATGAACCACTACCATCAAAATCTTTCATAATATGGTTTAAGTATATGTGTTGAAACCCATTTATTATTATTCAGAAAAACTCAATGTTTTTTTACTGACTAATTTAATCTCTTGAGACTAATGATGTGTGATGGGTCTTACATTTATCAGTCTCCTACCTAGAGGGGTTTCTTTATACGGTCCTCAACCCATGTCATTTATGTCCCAATAATTCCTCATATTGAATAAATAGTATGCCTTATCAAATATTAATATTAAATAAAGGATACAAATTTATCAATAATTCCCCATATAATAAAATAACATTCCAAGTAAACATCATATGAAAAATGTCACATAGTTTATTCAATATACATATCCATGATATAATGATATGGATAGTTGGGGGAAATTAAATATTCAATGATCAAAGGAAATTGAATATTATAAGGGGATTAACAAAGGATTAAAAGATGCTAATTCCAATAATATATTTGGAAAAATCAATAAAAAACCAACTGGAAAAAAATAAGGATATTATCAATACAACATTTACCTAGTGGATTAATGATAATGGTTTATTGTCATTGATGAATGAAAATTCAAAAAAAAAATCAACAGATTATTCAGGTCAATGGACTTTTTATTTTATAAATTTAAAATAAGTTTACTTAAAAATCACCTTTTAAAACATTTTATTTAATTAAATAACCATTTAAATTTTCAAAGGAAGCTTCGATGAAATGATTTTGGGTAAATCCTTACATGAATTTTAAAGTACATAGATCATTTTTTGTTATGGTAATAGGTTATGCGTTGTTCGGAATGATACAATAATATTATTTTTAATATTTTTTAATATATAGAGAAGGGTTAAAATTCATTTAATAAATCATTTTGGAATGGTTAAAAACATTTTTGAAAACATTTTAAAAAATAAGTATTTTTGAAAATAATTGGTTCCCTAACTAATGGTATAAATGAATTTTGGTTTTTATAAAACCATTTTCAAAAACATTTTGTGTACCAAAGAGTATAAAAATAGTACTATTACTTGAAAATTGTCATGAATAACTATAGGAGAATTAAATGAAAGAGTTTATTAGATAAGGATCAAATAATTTCCCCTAATTTAAATTTATGTGCAAACAATCCTGAACAAAATGAGACTATAATGTAAACCCTATAATATATTATGACATGGAAGTGACTTTCAATAAATGTGTAAGGTAAGTGTATCTACTAGAAATCCAAATAAAAAAGGGGTAAAACATTAATAGAGAGTGAAATTTATTATACAAAGATTCATAGAATATCATTGATAACTAAGTATTAGTATAACCTAATTAATATAAATTGAGTTATGAAATTATTTTCCATTTGGTACTTTTTAACTCAAACCACCCTAAAATGAAATAATTCAAATTGAAAATCAAAATATCATGATGAATTAATGAATCATGATATTATTTGAAAATATGGTAGTATCTACTCCATAAATAAGAAAGAAGATGCACAAAAATAATGGTATTTTTTTCTACATAATGTTAACAGTCACAAAAGTAAGTGATATTAAAAAAGATAATAATTAAAAATGTTCTTGAGTAGAATAGTCTTCGAACATTCCCAAGGGAATCATACCCGTTTGAAAAATTTGTATCACAATATACATGATATAAAGAAATTAAATGAAACATATAATATCCTATGAATAAAGATATTCATTATATAAAATGTAAAAGGGTAGTATATACATCATATAAAATAAACTAGGTACATAATAATATATATGTCTTTATAAAATGTAAATTAAGACCAAATCTGTTACATTGTGTTCCCTTTCAGGTGAACATAATTAAATTCATTTATAATGGTTTTAAGAGTGTTATTAACATATTAAATAACCATAATAATTCTTATTATATCGTATATTATCTTCTTATAATATCTTATTGCCTTTTTGATAATAATCCTTTATTAATTTCACTATTTCGGGTGTTAATTTCCCAGTTTGTCGAGTATGTTTGAACATGACAATTATTGTGGTTATCATGTTTTAATAATATCCATAATGAAAAAAATATTTTATTTATCATATAATTTATAATATTTGGTTATAATATATGAAATTCCTTATTTAGGAAGATGGTAGTCCATACGTATAGATGGATGATATTTTCATTTCTTTTTCGTATTAGAAGATTGAAAAGTAAATCATATATATGTATATGAAAATTATAGTATAATATATATTCCATATATGTAAAATTGGTTTATTAAAATCATCCTCATAATGTTTCATGTATAGTGTGAATGAATAACATCTTTTTGAGGAGGTGGTAGTCCATACTTCCACAAACAATCTTATCATATTTAAACATAATTGTAAGGGTAAAGGTATGTGTTGTATAAAAATTAGTGAATCATAAATTTATTATATATATCATATATATATATAGAAATATCATTTCCATCATTATTCCCAACCATTAATGGTGGTAAATTAAAAAACAGACAACTTTGTTTTGTGAGGTGATTGTTCATTATACACAAGAACGATAATTTATTTACCATTAGATTTATGTGTGTGTAATTATAGGTAAAAATATCATATTAGTATATCTAGGATACATGTTATGTTATATAGTCAATTAATAAAGAGATTTTATGGGGTGGATAATTAAAATATTATTAATGCGCTTGAAGAAAGATGTTACCTCTTAATTGGGTAACTTCTTTTTGTATGAACCAAAGGGATTCCTTGGATTTATTTATGAAAAATGTGACACTTCTAAGTTCAATGGTGAGATTTTGAGTATATATTCAGTCATATATTGGTTGATAAAAATCGTCCTAAGATATGTGAGAAAGTGGTAGGATTGTGTTTCTTTTTATAGTGGAGTAGAAGTGGCACTCATGAAAATTTTGGAAATGGGAATTCTAACATGGATTTTGAATTAAAATTCAGTATTTTCCACTATTCATTAAAAATTAAAATGTCATAGAAAAAAATACCTTATCCAAATTTTTATGTTTCTCTTTCAAATATTATGTTTATTTTTACATATAATATTTAAAAAACATCCAAAAATTGGATTTAAAATAGGAACTCCATTAAAAGATGGTAAATGTGCCTTCATAAAAATATAGGTTTTATGTGTAATATTGGGTTTGTTGTCCTCATATGTCTATCAAAAATATTGTTTAAATATAAAAAATATTTTATTGAGTATAATATATATATATATATATATCATTAATATCACTCACTAATTGTAATTAATGTCATTTGTTACTGTGAAACAACATTATGAGCATAAAAAAATTCTATAAAAACATTCCCATTATATTCTGTTGGTTCTTATAAAAATTTATAATTAATTTTTAACATCTGAATTAATATTATATTTGTGTAAACCATATGTTTCCATATTTATGTTAATCTGATTCACATCCACTAATTTATCGTCTAGGTTATATTTTATTATATTAAATATTGATATTTTAATAATATATTATTGTTCGGTAAAACTAGGCTTGAAATGTTATACAAGCCGTTGAAGAATCTCATTATGTGATAGATTCAAAATCATTGTCCTATTTATTTCAAGAAATAAAATATATTGAATTTATGTAATATATAAAATATATTATAAATTCATGAGATATTATATTCCATCATGGGCTTAGTGTTGCGTGTCATACAAGCTATCGAATAAAATGTTCATACTTTATATTTTAGGGGTGTTACATATTCAGAAAGATAGATCATTGTCACATTTTTGGTTATTAAACATATCATGTAATGGTTGGATAAGTGTTTCCCAATAGAACCTACACTTACTGTGTCCCAGTATGTAAAACAACATTGTACGATAAGTAAATATTCATCTTCACGGTAAGTAAGAATAGCCTACCAATAACATCACTCAATCCTACCACTATATATTGACCACAATAGTGTGTTCTAAAAATTGGGGGTGCACCAAAGATGAACTACCCAAGTTGAAATCATCAAAACCTGAGAAGATACATTGTAGTGCTACTGTTGTGCAGCCATGATAAAGATATGAGGTAGGTTAACTTTGTTTTGGTGAAATGTGTGAATTTTAATCCATATGTGGTATCATTCATGGATATTTTTATCTATAGTGGATGAATGATTCCTACATCATGGTGTTTTCAATCTAATATAGGTGATGAGAAGGGTGCAACAAACAGAGAGGGATTCTTGCTACAAGTAGGGAGTCACCAAACTACCATAAATATGTGTTAGAGTTGTTGACATAGAACTAACATAGGTGTACTTAATTAGAAATTTTATTTTTTATTTTGAATATTAATAAACTCTTTATCACATCATGATTTTTATTCTCTCTAAAATATTATGTGATAATATTGTAAGAGTAATTGTCACACTAAAACATAATAATAATTCCCCACTATGGTGAGAACCATGAGGTGCCTCAATTTTTTCCAAAGTATGTATTATATAGATGGATGAAATTATTTGAGTGACCCAAATGAATTAGTATATCAGTGGTAGAGACTCATTTGACATCGATGTATCTTTTTTGGGTGTACTCCCTTTGTAATATCCAATGTAGGATATAATGATAATGAGACCTGCAAATAAGAAATCTAAATTTATTTTTTTCATTGGATGTTACTATATTCGATTCTATGTATTGATTATTAAATATTATGATTATTATAAATCACGTACGTTGATGTGTTAATAAAAACGGTGATGACATATGTTTGCGGTGAGGTAGGATACATTGGGTGCATCATGGGTAATATTACCGTAATGAATATTGTGATAAAGTATTTGTACTTTCTATTAATTAGTGAATGTTGATAACTTAGTCCCATTTATAGTAATTATATAACATAGATAAATCAATGTCCATGGTATTCTGTAGTCATGTTCTATTTCCTAAAATCTAATGGATGATAGACCGATCACATAGGCCAATGACACCAACATGAAAACTATTTTATTAAAGATATAAATATAAAGGGATTATAATACACATTGAGAATCTATATTAGGTATTATGTCAATGTATCATAAACTTATTTCACTATGGGTGTCGTGGTGTGTTTCCAGATGCTAACCTTGGAGGTTAGGCTTCTCTATATAATGCCACTTAGAATGAGGCCAAGAGGGACACACACTAAGTGTATAGAAAATATAAGTTAAAAAATATAATATTTATTTATTGTATAATGAGTTGAATAAAAATTATTCACACACATTTTTTAAAAAATTATTAATGTTTTCTTGATCGCATATATTCAATCACTAGTTCTTTATAAAAATATTATGGGAGCAGAATATTTAATAAATATTTATTTAATATTTAGTGAATATAATATTTTTCTATTTATTTTGGAATAATGCAGTGGTAGTTATTTATTACATATATAGTCATTAATCAAGGTCTGATAAATATTGTGGAGGTATGTTGGATCAATTTTAATAGTCCATTTAGAAATAATATATATTTAATATTATTTAATAAAATGATATTTAATTTTATTTCATGAGTTTTTTAAATGTCAAATAATAATAATATTATTATTATTATTATAGATATAGGGTTCTATGAGGATTATATACATATTATAGGAAAATTGTACAATTATTTATTTCTAGCCATATATGTATATAAGCACAACTATATTATTTTTCTATGGATAAAATTCATTTGTTTTGTTGTGAAAAATCAATCTGTGGAATCCTCTCGACACCTTAGTGAGATCCCTTATCTTTGAATTATCCTGAGTAGAGATATTCCTCCACCATCCACTCTCTACTCTAGAGTGATCAAGAAGAATTTGTTGTAAGAGATTTATAAGGGGATTGAAGGAGAACACTACAAGCATTAAGATCTTATGTACTAAAACCCATTGATTCCTAGGGTGATTTTCAAGGATTTGTGGAACAAGTGTGGATCACTGCTAGATTGATTATTGACTTGATTCGTAAAATGAAATAATGACAATACATAGTTCTATTGTCAAACCCATGAAGAAAGAATAAATTATTTCATGGTAATTCCTTCATTTCATTAATTATTTATAACTATTTTTTGATGGTCCTACACTGTGGTTATAGTATTTTAAATATTATATTTATTCTTTGATTCAATTACATTGACCAGGACAATTATTATCATGTAAATATAAAAGTGATCATTAATCATCAAAAAATAATAGCCGGGAATAACCTGTCACATGCTTTTGTTATGCTCATAATGTTCTAGCCGTATCAGAGTGTGTCACATAATTACATATTATTATTTTAAAATAATTGATGGATTTAAACTTATGTAATTGGTTTTCAATTCCATATGAACTTTTCATTAATCTGAATTCCAAGATATTTTCATCCGTGTTGTTTCTCATAAATAAAATATAATCGATTAATTTCATAAAAAAATTTTAATGATATCTTCAGTATGTGACAAGGAATATATCCTATTAACATAAGAGTACATGATGTGTATCCTATAGGTACATTCCTTGTACTAGTGTTTAATGCACCAAGAATTAATTCAAAATTAATTCATGTCTTGTGAATTTATTACATGTAGTGCATTTAATTATACATTGTGTGTTGATCGGTCCTAACTAGAGTATATTCAAAAGGATTACACATCATGTAACTTTCTATGAACTTTCAGATAGAATTAAAATGAATTTGAGCATTTCTTAAATGAAAACAAAAAGTAGCGAAAGCAAGGAAATATATGAGGGTGAACAGCTTTCCCACATCCTAATGTCAGTCCCAACAAGAGAAAGAGAACTACATGTCCTAAAATTCACACCCCTAACCACATCCATAATATGGTTCTTTGTTTGCATTAGCTGAATTCAACTTTGATTGCATTTCAAACAGCTTAAATTGTTTTATGTATTTAATTCTATGTTTTAGATACTCTAAAAGGGTTTCTACTTATAGAGTATCTTATCAACATGACCCTTTTTATGACTAGGGAAATCCCCATTTCCCTCTAAGAGGAGAATCATGTAGACACTGGATTTTGTAGGTTGGAATAAATTTTTCACAGCCTTCTATTTAGTGGAGCACTAAAAACTTCTTCACATTCAAACATCATTCTCTTACCACCCTGCACAACATCACTATTTGAAGGCTTGGCAATGCCACTAACATTTTCTTTATCATTATCAGAAACGTCCCCTCATTTTCTAGGGATTCACATAGGGAAATTATTTTTTCATACATCACATGCTCCAAACATATCACCCTTTAATACTGGAAAAGACCCCCTCTTATCATCTGGGAGTGTCTATTAGTATCAATCAATGCTAAACATTGGGAGTACACTACGTTTTAATGGACATTATGGGGCTCCTTCCTCATTTCATCCTTTGTAATCACAGCATACTGAGTTGTGGAGTCAGGTGGAATGCTCATATCACCAATAAATTGAGGGCCTTCATGCACATGGGATATCACCACATGCTGTAGTCCTCAAATCGATTTCAGGTGGATACATTGACAAGAAAATGCATCCAATTGTACTGTAACTTCGTCTCGGCAAACCCTTTCAACTTGCTAACACAATCAGCCAGATCAACCCAGAGGGACGGTCCAACATCTCCACTTGAGTCTTGTGAACCCCTGATTCTTACACCATCCTCATAGACCACAAAGTCAGATGACTCTTCATTAACAGGCTCTAGCCATGGTGGACATTTTCCCATATTATTTTCCATTGTTGGTGCCTTCTCAATAACAAGATTACACTTTAGATGATCAAAAACCTGACACACCGTTAGATCTGGTGGCCTCTTGTACACCTCCTTCAGAACATTACCATGAAAAATGACCCCTTCATGATCAAATTTTTTCATCACCCAATCCTCATAATCTGAATTATTCTCCACAACTAATACAGGTACAAAATAATTAGGCTCTACTTGCACTCCTTATTCATGTGAGACTTCCACGAAATCTTGCATTGGATAAATACCATCTGGCTGGTCCCTCAACATAAAAAGGACGAATAAAAAGCTAAATATCCACCATTACCCATCTTCGTCACCACCTATGAGGTACCATTCAATAATTTTCTAGGAAATACAAATTCTGTGTGACCAAAGTGACCACAAGAATCATAGTAGAACATCCACAACTCAAATATAACCTCATGCTTCCAAAAAATATTTATCCCATAGAGGATCCCAACATAGTTAATAGGTGACCTTTTGTTACATACAAGATATATTTTAAAGGTATTTTTCATTTAATTTACATCCTTTCTTTGTTTTGGGGGTTTCTATAGGTTTTAGGGAAGAATAGATGAGTATTCATGAATTGGGCCAAACTGTGAGCCCAATTCCAGATTAAAAAATAAATTTTGTATCTTTTATAACATTTTCATTTTTCATCATTTTTCATCCATTCATGTTCTTACATTACCTCCTATAACCTATTAACACCACCTAGGTAATTCGGATCTTTTTAAAAACCATAACCAGGGTTTAGTTGAGTTTTTATCTAAGGGGTTGGGCCTTCCCGAAAGCCCAATTCCAGTTTGAAAAATAAAATTTGAGTTTGTTATAACATATTCAATACTTGGGAGTTTTCAGTGATTCCAAGTCTCACCCAAGACCAATTAACCCATCATCACGTCTTAACTCTCTCCCCCCTCTTTGGAGCTCTGGTAAATTGTGATTTGGTTCCGAACTTCAGAGGGTTCCTCAAATCGCCCATATTTGAAGAGGTAAAGTCCTTCTTTCATAACTCTCTCAATTATCAATATTTTTCCTCCATTCTAGTTTCTAAATTACCTAATACATCTTTTGCGACTAAACCCTAAATCTTGGCTCTTTCAAATTTCAGATACTGGTGTTTTGGAGTGAATACTTCAAGATACTTCAAGTAAATGAGCCATTTTCTTTCCTCTTTCAAATTACTTTGAGTTTAACTCATTGTTCTTAGGGTTTCATCGGTTATAATTGAGTTAAATAATGTCCAGAAACTAGGTTTTAGAACCTAGGGTTTAAATTTGGGATTTCATGGCCAATTTATGTGGTTTTAGGTTTGATCTAGTTCTCTCTTGGTGCGGCGGGGGTGCGATTTGATTTTTGCATGGAGATTCATGGGTTTTTGTTACTTTGGTAGGTGATTCCATTGTGTGGGAAATTTTGGGGAATTAGCTTGCTGCTTTAATGGTACCTTAATGTTTATTTCACTTTAATGTTTCTGTAAAAATTGGTTTTAGTTGCATTTATAATGCAAATGAATTTTAAGTTCCAATTTTTGGTGAAATTGGGGGGTTTTCATTCGAATCTTTTATTGGTTCATTTTGGGCTGCCCCATAACTGAATTGTTGGTTTCATTAAAGGTTATTGAACTGAAATTTTTTTTAATGACATAAAATTGTTAACATAGTGTGGAAAGTGGATATCATAACGAGTATTGGGTGAAAAACAATGTGATGTTTTGAGAGGTTGTTTTATTGAAAATAAAATTATTTTATTGTGTGTTTTAAATGGTATAAAATGTGTGTAGCTACTGTAGAATTTGTTTTTGACTGGTAGAGATATTTTATATGAAAAATGATGTGTGTTGTTTTCTGAAATTGTTTGAGAACAAAAACGGGAAGCCCGGGTACCTAGGTGGGGTGGATTTGTACTAGTACGGCTAGTGGATCGGATGGGTTTTGTCCCTGTTCCACTTAGAATTTGGATAATGACAACTCTAACTAAACTATTTGGATTATGATTTGGGACCACTAAGTTATGTGTATGTTCCATACTAGTGGCTCGTGCACAAAAATGTATTTTTCTATGGTTACTCTACACCGAGGTACGAGGTACATTGGGCCCGAGATGACCTGGTGCTTAGGGGTGTTCCCGATTTTGATGCTCATTTGATTTGTGGTATTTACCCTTATTGTGGGGTGTTTTTGGCAGTACTTCACAGTAGCTAACATGTATATTTAATGTTCTAATATTCTGAAATTCTTGGATTGAAAACTGTTTTTATTTGAAAGTTGCATTTCTTTTGAATTTTAACACTGTTTCACCTTGTGTATTTAAATTGTTTGTTTTCTTCACATTGTATTGCATGCTCTTTGGAATCATCGGGTGGTATACTATTGGGCTTAGGCTCACACCCCACTTACACCACTTGGGTGTATGTAGACCTGCTTATGCTTGACTCAGGTAAAGGGAAGGCTAAGGGTGATGGCGGTTCAGGATGTTAGTCCCGATCATTGGGGCGGAGTTGCGGAGACGGCTTGCGGGTGATGATCCCCTTGTTGTGTAGAGTCCATGGGGATGTCTTTATGTTTTCATTATTTTTTTTTATACCCCTTATTATGTCTTTAAACATATGTATTCAGATCTGGTATTGTTAAGAATTGTTTAGCATGAAAATTTCATATTCTAATAATTGATTGTTTTTTTATGATTTATGCTTTCATACTCGGGTAAATCATTCCCGAACCAGATTTGTTTGATACCCGGGCACTTGCGCCAGCCCGTGGGGATAGGGAACGCCCTTCGGTCCTTGCCATGGGCCGGGTTTGGTTCCATTAATGGTGGCGACCAGATCTGGTTCGTGACAAAATGGTATCAGAGCAGGTAAAAGTTTTTGGGTTATATTGTTATTTTGGGATGAGTCGGGATAGAAAGGAGTTAGGACTGTCGGGGATCGAGGTATTGGTTGTGATTAGGGTTCCTGGCTCGCACCTCCCATGGTAGACCTTGAGTCACTAGGGGATGTTGGAATTTACGGATTGACTTCACTTCCAGGTGAGACGTGTGGGTTGCAGACCACATGTGGACATCAGGAAGATGTGGAGTAGTTGTTTCTTTTATTACAGGAATGTGTTTAGATTATTTATATTTGATGTATTTGATTAAAATTTTAAGAATTGTGGTATTTACTATTGTTTTGTGACTGTTTCATTTTGTAGCAACATGCCTCCCCGGAAATCCCCCACGCACCCACAAGAGGAAGCTGGAGAGAGTTCTCCCACACCGATTGATCAGAGGCTTGTGGAGGCTGTAGTTTGGTCTATCCAAGCTTTGGGAAAGGGACCAGCTCTTACTCCTATTCCTATTAGGGAATAAGAGATAGGTCCTAGAAAAGATAAAGCACAAGATTTTCTGAAAAACAAGCCTCCTACCTTCCGAGGTAGCACAGAACCCCAGGAAGCAGAAGAATGGATCGAGAAGATCGAGCGTATGTTTGAGTTCCTGGAAACACCCAAGGAGCTCAGGGGGATGTGTTCCCCCTTTCTGTTGGAGGTTCCCAGCCATAAATGGTGGGAGTCAGTGCTTCAGGATGGGAAGAATGAGCAGATGCGCTGGGGAGATTTCAAGGCTATCTTCAATGAACAGTATTGCCCTGAGGTGTTGGCTTATTCCAGGTCTACAGAGTTCATGGAACATGTTCAGAGGAATCTATCTATGATGGATTATGCCAACCGTTTTGCTGAGTTGGTTCGGTATGCTCCAGAAATTGTCTCTAATGAGCAAGCGAAGTCCCAGAGGTTTGGGAAAGGCCTGCGACCAGAGATATACTCCCAGGTGTTCTTGTTTAAGCTAAGGACCTATGCTGAGGTTGTTGATCGGGAGTGCATGGTTCAGATTGATAGGAATGTCAGGTCTGGTTTCTATGGTTCAGTATTAGTAGTGGGCAGTGGAAGCTCCTCAGAGAAGAAATGGAAGCGGGAGGATCAAATAAAGAAAGGAGGGGGCAGTTCAGGCCACTCTTCCAGGCAGTTTTCTTCTGCGGCTTCTGATGCGAGATCGGTCGTGTGCCACCAATGTGGGAGGCCTGGTCATATCCGACTAGAATTTCCACTTCCTCCGAAGCCTTGTTACCATTGTGGAGTTATAGGGAATTTTCAGCGCTTCTGTGGTGTGGAACGTCCACTTCCAAGTGGGGTAAGGTCAGTGTCTTCAAGAGGAGTGCCAACACAGTCCGAGACGTCGAGGACTGGGGGATCTCGATTTGGTGGTCATGGTGGTAGGGTTGGATCATCCTATGGGCAGAGCCAGTTCAGGGCACAGCCACAGACTTGCGGTCGTCCTCAGGAAGATAATGGACATCTCCATGCAGTGGATCAGTCACCAGCAGGATCAGAGGCAGGACCGTTGACAGTTCGAATTACCGTTCTGATCGAATCTTCTATAGCTACTGCTCTTTTTGATACGGGTGCCTCTTTTTCATTCATTTCTGGACATTTTGTGGACATGCTGAATTTACCAACTGATTTTATGTCTTTTGCAATGGAGTTGGTGACACCGTTGTGAAGGAAGAAGGATCAGGGCCTCAGGAGCCCCTCATGTGCACTTTATGTGTCAAGGGTCGAGATGGAGTGGGACCTCTTGGTCTTAGATATGGAACTTTATGATGTCATAATCAGGGTAGATTGGCTAGTATACTTCCATCCACACATAGATTGCTACAGACGGCTTGTGAGTTTCATGGCACATGATGGGAGTCGTCAGGTTTTTCATGGAGAATGGGATCCATGATTAGGTCGCGCAGGGCCTCCACTACCTGAGTTGGGAAGTGTTATCTTCTAGTTATATTTGCTTGTTCTAGAGGATGGTATTTCCCCTGATGGTTCACTACCTCATGTAGTGAATGAATTTCCCAAGGTATTCCCAGATGATTTTTCAGGTTTTCCCCCAGAGCGGGATGTGGAGTTTTCGATTGATCTGGCATCGAAAACACATCTGATATATCTTCCCTCTTATCGTATGGCCCCCACCAAGTTGAGGGAATTAAAAATATAGCTGGATGACTTAGAATCCAAAGGATTCATTCGCCCGAGAATCTCTCCTTGGGCCGCTCCTGTGTTGTTTGCAAAAAAGGCTGATGGATCCCTCCCGTTGTGGATTGACTACCAAAAGAAGAATAAGGTAATAATTAAAAACAAATACTCGTTTCCCAGAATAGATGATTTGTTTGATCAGTTGAAGGGGTAAAAGTGGTTCTCAATGATAGACATGCGTTCAGGGTATCATCAACTTAGGGTGAAGGAGTCAGATATCCCAAAGACAGTCATCTGAAGTAGGTACGGCCACTTTGAGTATTTGGTCATGCCCTTCGGATTGACCAATGCTCCAGTGGTATTTATGGAACTTATGAATAGGGTGTTCCATCAATATCTTGATTCCTTTGTTGTAGTGTTCGTGGATGACATTCTGGTATACTATTTCTCTGAATAGGAACACGAACATCACTTGAGGATCATTTTGGGTACATTACGAGATCACCGCCTCTATGAAAAGTTGTCAAAGTGCACTTTCTGGATCAGAGAGTTGAGATTTATGGGGCATGTGATCTCAAAGCATGGAGTTTGAGTGGACCCTGAGAAAATTAGTACAGTCATGTCATGGGAGAAACCGAAGAATGTGTTCGAGGTCAAGAGTTTTCTTGTCTTCGCTGGTTATTACAGGTGATTCGTTCGGGATTTCTCTCGGTTTGCTTCACCGATGAATTCCCTCACCTGAAAATGGGTGAAGTTTGTATGGGGTCTAGAATTTCAGGCTTCATTCGAGGAGCTAAAGAGGCGGCTGACTACCGCCCCCATGCTGATTTTTCCAGAGGCTGGAAAGGGATATGTGGTCTATTATGATGCTTCAGGTATGGGTATTGGGTGCGTGATTATGCAGGATGATCATGTGGTCACGTATGACTCTCGCCAACTTCGACCACATGAAAAGAACTTCCCGAACCATGACTTGGAGTTGGCAGTGGTGATTCATGCTTTGAAGACTTGGCGTCACTACCTCTTTGGGGAGAAGTTTGTGGTATACTATGATCACAAAATCTTGGCTTATATCTTCTCGCAGAAGGACCTCAACTTGAGGCAACGTCACTGGATCGAGTACTTGCAGGGGTTTGACTTTGACATTGTCTATAACCCAGGCAAGGGTAATGTAGTGGCCGACACTTTGAGCAGAAGAGTTCTAGTGCAGGCTTTTAGGAATTCTAGTGATGAGTGGACATTAATGGGTCTCTTTTCTCAGATGCATGTGGAGACCAGGGAACACAGTGGAGGGGCATTCTTGGCAAGCGTCCAATTGACTCCTCTATTGGAGTTGATTCAGAAGAAACAACCCATTGATGATCTTTGTCAGTGGTTGAAGCAGTTCCCTCATGGTGGGGAGACATCCTCTGATTGGTCGTCTTCTCCTGAGGGCATCTTGTGCTTTAAGGGCCGTTCAGTAGTGCCATTATCTCTGCGGAAGGTGGTGATGCAAGATGGCCACCAGTCTTAGTGGGCTGTCCATAGAGGTGCCACTAAGATGTTTTATGATGTTCGTCCACAGTTTTGGTGTCCTGGTATGAGACGGGACATAACATACTTTGTTTTGAGATGTCACACATGTCAGCAGGTGAAAGCAGAGCACCAAAGGCCATCCGGTTTGCTCCAACCACTACCCATTCCTACCTGGAAGTGGGAAGAGGTCTCTATGGACATTATTGTAGGCTTACCTCGTAACCTTGGGGTAAGAATGCTATTTTGGTGGTGATTGATCGTCTGACCAAGTCATCCCACTTCATTTCGATAAAAGATACAACTAAAGTAGATGAGTTGGGCCATTTTTATCTTCAAGAAGTGGTGAGACTCCATAGTGTACCATCAGCTTTTGTCTTAGATAGTGACCCCCGCATCACTTCTCGATTTTTGGAAGGCCTTCAGAAGTCCTTGGGGTCTCAGATTAAGATGAGAACGACATACCACCATCAGACGGATGGTCAGACAGAGCAGGCGAATCAGATTTTGGAGGACATGCTTCGTGAATGGTTCCTGGACTTTGGAGGTTCTTAGGATATCCATTTGGGATTGGTTGAGTTTTATTATAATAATAGTTACCAATCCACGATTCGAATGGCCCCTTTTGAGGTGCTCTATGGTCGGCCTTATCGGTCCCCCCTATGTTGGGCTGAGGTAGGAGAGACTTCACTGTTGGGGTCGAGCCATGTGCAAGTGACTTCAGAGAAGGCCAAGTTGATCAGGAAGTGCTTATTGACAGCTCAAAGTCATCATAAATCTTATGATAACCGGAGGCGTCGAGACCTAGAGTTTTCTGTGGGTCACAGGGTATTCTTAAAAGTGTCCCCTCGTTTGGGCCATTGTCGATTGGGGAAGCAAGGTAAGCTGATGCCACGGTATGTCGGGCCCTTTGAGATCACCAAGCATATTGGAAAGGTGGAATACAGGTTGGCCTTACCTTCTCAGTTGACGTCTATCCATGATTTCTTCCACGTCTCTCAGTTGAAGAAATACAATCTGGATCCATCCCATGTGTTGAGTTGGGAAGAAATAGAGATAGATCCTAACTTGTCTATTGTTGAGAGGCCGGTGAAAATAGTGGACTCCCAAGAGAAGATACTTCTAGGTAAGTCTATTCCTTTAGTCCGGGTTTTATGCCAGTATAGGAATGATACACATGAGACATGGGATCGAAAGTCATGGGTCGAGGAAGAGTACCCATTCTTGTTTTCCAACCGAGATTCATGTTGAATTTACTGGGTGGAAATTCCTTCATGGTGGGGAGAATTGTCACATACAAGACATATTTCAAAGGTATTTTCATTTAATTTACATCCTTTCTTTGTTTTGGGGGTTTCCCTAGGTTTTAGGGAGGAATAGATGAGTATTCATGAATTTTGCCAAACCGTGAGCCCAATTCCAGATTAAAAAATAAATTTTGTATCAATTATAAATTTTTCATTTTTCAACATTTTTCATCCATTAAAATTCATACATGACCTCCTCTAACCTATTAACACCACCAAGGTAATTTGGAGTTTTAGAAATCCATAACCAGGGTTTAGTTGGGTTTTCATCTAAGGGGTTGGGCCTTCCCGAAAGCCCAATTCCTGTTTTAAAAATAACACTTGAGTTTGTTATAACTTATTCAATAATTGGTATTCTTCGATGATTCCAAGTCTCACCCAATCCCAATTAATCCAGACACACGTCTGAACTCTCTCCCCCTCTTTGGAGCTCTGGTAAATCGTGATTTGTTGCCGAACTTCAGAGGGTTCCTCAAATTGACCAGATTTGAAGAGGTAAAGTCATTCATTCATAACTCTCTCAATTCTCAATAGTTTTCCTCCATTCCAGTTTCTAAATGACCTAATACATCTTCTGCGAACGAAAACTAAATTTTGGATCTTTTAAATTTCATCTACATGGGTTTTGGAGTGAATTATTCAAGATACTTCAAGTAAATGAGCCATTTTCTTTCCTCTTTCAAATTACTTTGGGTTTAACTCAATGTTCTTAGGGTTTCTTCAGTTATAATTGAGTTTACTAATGTCCAGAAACTAGGTAATCTAACATAGGGTTTAAAGTTGGGATTTCATGGCCAATTTATGTGGTTTTAGGTTTGATCTAGTTCTCTCTTGGTGCGGCGGGGGTGCGATTTGATTTTCGCGCAGAGATACAAGGGTTTTTGTTATTTTTGGTAGGTGATTCCATTGTGTGTGAATTTTTTGGGAATTATCTTTCTGTTTTAATGGTACCACAATGTTTATTTCACTTGAATTTTTCAGTAAAAATTGGTTTTAGTTGCATTTATAATGAAAATGAATTTTAAGTTCCAATTTTTTGTGAAATTGGGGGTTTTTCATTCAAATCTTTTATTGGTTCATTTTGGGCTGCCCCATAACTGAATTGTTGGTTTCATTAAAGGGTATTTAACTGAAATTTTTTTTTAATGACATAAAATTGTTAACATAGTGTGCAAAGTGGATATCTTAAAGAGCATTGGGTGCAAAACAATGTGATGTTTTAAGAGGTTGTTTTATTGAAAATAAAATTATTTTATAGTGTATTTTAAATGGTATAAAATGTGTGTAGATACTGTAAAACAAATTTTGTGAAAAGTAGTGATATTTTATATGCAAAATGATTTGTGTTGTTTTCTAAAATTGTTTGACCATAAAAAGGGGAATCCTGGGTACCTAGGTGGGGCGGATTTTTACTAGTACGGCTAGTGGATCGGATGGGTTTTGTCCCTATTCCACTTAGCATCTGGATAATGAAAACTTTAACTAAACTATTTGGATGATGATTGGGGACCACTAGGTTATGGGTATGTTCCCTACTAGTGGTTTTTCCACGAGAATTGATTTTTCTATGGTTACTCTACACCGAGGTACGAGGTACATAGGGCCCGAGACGACCTAGTGCTTAGGGGTGTTCCCGATTATGATGATCATTGGATTTGTGGTATTTACCCTTGTTTTGGGGTGTTTTTGGAAGTACTTTACAGTATATCACATGTATATTTAATTTTCTAGAATTCTGAAATTCTCCGATTGAAAACTGTTTTTATTTGAAAGTTGCATTTCTTTTTAATTTTAACATTGTTTCACCTTGTGTATTAAAATTGCTTGTTTTGTTCACATTGTATTGCATACTCTTTGGAATCATCGGGTGGTATACTATTGGGAATAGGATCACACCCTAATTACACCCCTTGAGTGTAAGTAGACCTGCTTATGCTTGACTGAGGTAAAGGGAAGGCTAAGGGTGATGGCGGTTCAGGATGTTAGTCCCCATCGTTGGGGCGGAGTTGCGGAGACGGCTTGCGGGTGATGATCCCCTTGTCATGTGGAGTCCATGGGGATGTCTTTATGTTATCATTATTTGTTTTTAGACCCCTTTTTGTGTCTTTAAACAAATTTATTCAGATCTGATTTTGTTAAGAATTGTTTAGCATGAAAATTTCAGATTCTAATAATTGATTGTTTTTTTATGATTTATGCTTTCATACTCGGGTAAATCATTCCCAAACCAGATTTGTTTGATACACGGGCACTTGTGCCAGACCGTGGGGATAGGGAACGCCCTACGAGCCTTGCCACGGGCCGTGTTTGGTGCCGTTAATGGTGGCGACCAGATCCGGTTCGTGACACCTCGCAACATCAACCTCAATTCAAATTATTGGACAGATGAGATGACATACCACCTTTGTTCGATGATAAGAGTAGAGGTACTGGCCTACCATATTCACAATAGCACATAGAATATAGGGATTTTTAATGGATAGTGGAATACCATGAAGACAAACCCATGTCACCATCATCGATGGATCATGCTACATGTGGAACTTGAGACTCCTTTAAAACAGATAAAAAAAGCTCTATTTCATCTTTTAGGAGCCCTATAACAATCAGTAATCGAATATTCTTTCAACTCTGCCCGGATCATAAAGTTCATATGATAAAGTAATTCAACAAGTGAACATTCTTGATGATCTCATGAATTGAAGACAAACTGATCAAACTCATCAACTAAGGGGTGTTGAAGACAAAATCAAGACACCAGAGTGAGTTCTCATAGGCAAGTGGAACTATTGATCTCCACTAGGGAAAGAGAGAGATGATGTGGTTCCCGAAAGAGGTTAGGGGATTTTAGAGAATTATGGATCCTCAGGAAGGTTGGAGGATAATCAGGATTTGGGAATGACAAGAATGTGATTCCCTTTCCATTTGAGTGGGATAGTGAAACTCTCCCCTCCGTTAGAGAGGGGGGAGAAAAAACACATAATGTAACATCTAAAAACAGCCCTTAGTTTTTCTTCATAGATGGGTCATGTATCTTCTTACATAGCCTACATGGTTGATGATTGTGTAACTCTGAGACCACAAGATGTGTATCATTTGTACATGGCATGTACTCACACATTTTCCATATTATGGTTACACATGGAGTCTCTAGGGATTTGTCGTGGATAAATAGTGAGAAAGCATACATGCAGCATAGCACTAATGTACACACAGTGTAATTTTACTAAATTATGAAGAATTAAATTAATTTATTATACTGTGGAACCATTACCAAAATGTACTTGTGTGTCAAAATTATGTTGATATGACATTCGATGTGACGAGATTTAATATATATATATATATATATTATTTGCAATATAATGTTCTCATCTACATATCATGTTTGAGTCATATTATAGTTATTACTCTATGTGCATTGAAGTATAAAAAATGACAACAAAATAATTTAATATGTGTAATCAATAAGATTATGGTACACATCATGAATGTATGTGACAAGTTATATACACCACATGTTTCAAGAGTAAACATGATATTATAATAATGCATATTGGTTAGTATGTATGGGTAACTATCGTGTTCCCACCAATTTAATTTTTTATTCTACACTATTAACATTAAATAAATATATTTCATCTTTTTTAAATTATGATGGATGAGAATCCCAAGGAAACGCATATGAAAATTTAGAGAACTAAAATATAATTATTTCATATTTAATGAATAGATCTCTAAAGTTAGTGGTGGAGGATCAGGTTTGGAGATGATGTGAAACCAATCCAAGAGACATTCATAGGTGGATAGGTGTAAAGCTACAACAAGAACCTTAAATAGTTCATGATATTTTTTCTCTATTCCAATGTTTAGTTTAAAAAAAACTAGATAAACTAATGATTAGTAAAATATCATCATATTTCCACATTGATATTTAATTTTGGTCATGTTTAATGGTTAATTTATTATGGATTTTTTTTCATGATCACATGAATTAATGGATTCATAAGAATACAAGAAATAATTAAAATAAATTGGATTATAGGTAAAATTTATCGAAGACATGGTTAATCCATCAAGTAAATCTAGTTTTTATAAAAAAAAATTGGCTACATGAATTGGTCACCCAATTCATGAACAATGAAAAATATTTCAAATATAAGTAGAAGTACAAACATGAGGTGTAAAGAGATAACACCTACATGAATGATGGGAAAACAAGCTGAGAAAAAAAAGAAGCTCAGGATGAAATAATGATCGAGTTGACCTTTCATTATCCAATTCATGAACAACATAAGTTGTTGCATGGAGGGTATTGTCCAATAATCCCATAGGTTTCTTTATATCTGGAGGGAAGATTGATAGTTAAACTTTGTGTTCCAGGTCAATGCAGCAATATATTCAGATATAAATTTGATAAGTAAAGATGAAAAAAAACTATTCCTGTACTGTTTTTAGAGCAACGAGCATATGCCACTAGGGGATACACCCAATTAGGCCGAACTGATGGTAACTCCAGCATATGAATTCCAGAAGAAGCAGCTGGCTGCTGGAAAATTGAATAGCAAGCAACGTCAACATAGAAGACACCAAATTAGCATGGAGTTCTCCTCTATGATTACAAATAGATTAATAAACAAAATTATTATAAATATTGACATAGAAGATATAATACATCAATTATATATTATTTTTTTCTAACCCTCCACTACTTCATTTAAAATTGAAATTTAATTTAAAGTGACTAACCAAAAAAATTTGGGTGAATTCACTTATTAGAGAATTCTAACATGAATTTTTGGGTTGACTTAAATTATTTCATATCAAGGGATGACTACCAAAGTGGGACATGGTGTAACAAAAAGGAAAGAGTTGAGGAAATAAAATTTAATGAATTCATGATTGGGGATTACAATCTACAGATTATATAACTATGAGTAAATGTGGTTCTAATTTGGAATGTCTACCAAAAACCCTTCATGTTTCTTGGAAAACAAATTTTTGTGTAATGGGAAGGCAAAGAGGAATCCTTTCCACTATAATTACAAAGAAACAAGATATTCCAAATCGAATTATGAGGACTATTGGGTTTCGATTAAATAGTGGGTGATTAATCTATATAATATTTATTTGTATATATTTTATTAATAAATTATTTAAACTCGTATGGTCTTATTTGTAGAAGCTATAATAAAATGAATTCAATAATATTATTTTGATCAATGCATGAGAATGATAGCCACCCCACCCACACAAATTTGGTAGGAAGAAAAATGTGCTTATGTGTAATCATACATCATGAATGGAAATTACATGAAATGGAAAAACATATTTGTGATGTGCATTGTAACGAGGGAAGGGAGACAAAGTTATCTACATATGAGAAGCATTCAAATGATTCTATAACTATTTAGTATTTCCTGATATCATACATGACCAATGATCTTTTGAAGCCACATGAGGACATGGATGCGTGTAGCATGATGTCTACCCTTTAGGATATATATCAATAGAAGGTTAGAAAATGGATATATGAGATCACTATGGATTTATTTCCACTAATCATAGAGATTTAGTGCTAGTTGGGCCTTATAATTTAGACTATTGACTAAATTAAAGGATTACACATTTAAGGGACAAAGTCCCCAGATATGTTTCACATGGATCTCATTCGTTCCACACTACCCGAGACCATAACCAGTTTTATTGTTTATAATAATATGAGAAATAATGAGGACTGTATTTCAGAAATTCTTACATTGATTCTACAAGTGGATAAGGACATGGGGAGTAACAAACCCACTATCTTTATGGTGAATAAGAGATGGATGAATAAGGAGAAGGGTCCCAAGACTCAAAACAAGTATAATTCTCTTGAACACCGTCCTTCCTAGAATAGTTAGATACAAAGGTGGGAAAAGAAAAATATTGTGGCATATTTTTCATGTGGAATGCAAGGATACTAGAAGAACTGCCCCTAGAAGCATTGGGAATCTATAGTTGAATGAATTTACAATTGTAATCTTTCAATATCTTCACATTGGGTATTATATATAAATTATGATCCTCATATATGTATCTAAATACAAAAACCAAGTATATTCTGAAGGATTGCTATAAGAGAGGTGGAATTGTGAGATTCCAATGGTGGAAGGTCGTCTGCTCTAGACCATAGTGACTACCACATCTTATTTCTAACAGGATTTATTTTTTAAGGGATTTTTAATATGTATGTAATTTTATCAAGAACATAATTTCTTTATTATGTGTATATTAAGAGGGATTTATTTTCATGTATAGAAATAATTGTTCTTTCTTTTATAATGAAAATATATGTTATGGTATGGATCATTTAAATTATTTCATATGTAATAAATTAAAAAAACCAAGTATTGGTAATAGATCATGAATCATGTTCACATGACTCATATAACACACAATTATGGTATCATAGTCTAAGTCATATAAAGGAGAAGTGTTTGACAAAGATATGTCAATATGGTTATTTAGACACTTATGAATTAAAACAACTTTAATTATGTTATGTTTATTTATAATGAAAAATGACCAAAGCTCTATTTTATGGATAGTGTGAAAGGGATATATAGATTCTAGGATTAGTACACACTTATGTGTGTGGACCATTTATAGTAGAAGGGAGAGGTGGGTATTATTAATTGATAAGAATTATAACTTACAATAATATATATTGATATGTCTACTTGATGATGAATAAGTCTGAGTCCTTTGATATATTCAAAAAATCCAAGAATGAATTATAGAATCAAATTGGAAAGAAGATAACGGAGATTCAATCTTGTCATTGTTTTGAATATAATAACTAAGTGTTTATTGAATTTTAATGTTAGTTTGTTACTCTATCTAAAGTCACTCCACCTTACACACCACAGTGGAGTGGTGTTTGTTAAAGGAGGAATTGTACCTTTTTGGACCTAGTAATGTTGAAGATGAGTAATATATAATTTCCATTATCCTTTTCTAGATATAAATTAAAAACCAAGGTATATAAATTAATCATATTGCAAAATAATATGGAAAAAGGAATTCACATTGACTTATGGAGTATAATGAACCCTGTTTATCTGTATACATGTGTCTGGGGTAGTTTTGGATTTGTTAAGACCTTCTTATAAAAAAACTTGATCCTTGAGTCACAAAGAGTTACTTTATAGGGTATCAAAAGGAAAAAGGGATAATACCTACAAAACCCCTCAGAGAAGAATGTGACTGTCACTAGACATACTATATATCATGAGTTGAAGAACATCCTCAAAAATGATATTCGGAGAAAGATTGACTTTGATTAAGTTGATGATAAAGATACACACAATTTGGTACATGAACTGGTTAAATATTTCATAATGGAAGATGTTATTCCATAAACACAAGTATTATATAGGATCACTAGTGATGTTAGAGAACCATAATGATATTTTTTTATTGTCACCAAAGCTGGTGAGTCATTATTGGTTGACAATTATGATCCTCTCACTTATAAATTGGTTGTAGAGATCCTTGAAGTTGAAATATGGGAAGAATCGTGGATTTTTTAAATGAATCACAAGTATTAAAACCATATTTGGGTTCTAATAAATAGCTCAGTTCGTGTAAATCCCATAGGGTAAAAATGGTTATTTTAGAGAAACCTCTATAATCAAGGTAAAGTAAATACCTATTAATATAGGATCATTGATAAAGGATTTATAGAATGTCACGTAATTTACTAAAAGGAATCCTTTTCACCAGTTTCAATGTTTAAATCTATCCTAATTCTACTGGATATAGTAGCTTACTGTGACTATGAAATTAAAAATATGTTAGTCAAAACAACATTCCTTAATGGAAAACTTATGAAATATATCTATATAAAAAAACTAGAAGGATTTGTGTCTCCAGGGGAATCCAAAAATATTTTCAAGTTATAGTGATCCATTTTGGAATTCAAGACAACATCTTGGATATGTGAAATTCTATTTTGGGATGAGAAAATGGAATTTGGATTCATTAAGAATAGATGTTAGATATATTTTTAAAAGGGGTTTTGTGGGAATGCAGTTGTTATTCTAATATTGTATATTGAGGACGTAATAGGTAATGGAAATCACATTCCAGTATTACAGTCTATTCAGGACTTGTCAAAAAAGAGTTGATCCATGAAGTAGTTAGGTGAAGCCTCCTCTATTCTATGGATCCAAATATAACACAATAGATCCAAGATGCTCCATGGACTATGTAAAAGTACATTCATTGATCAGATACTAATTATATTTGGTATAGAAAAATACAAGAAGGGTTTAGTTCCAGGGTCACATGGTATAAATATTTCTAATAAAATGTGTCCTTATACACAATAGGAGAACAAGAGAATCAGTAAGATATCATATTCTTTAGTGGTATGATCAGTCATGTATTCAATGTTATATACTAGTATTATTGATAACTATGAATTGAGAGTGATAGAATGATATCAAGATGAACATAGGGAAAAGAATTCGTATATTGTTAAGGATATCCTCATGTATCTGGTATGAAATAATGATATGTTCCAAGTGTATAGAGTAGTTGAGTATCAAGTCATCAGGGATTATACTTATGCTAGTTTTCAAATAGACAAGAATGATCTGAAATCACCATCATGATATTTTTTCCATCTCAACAGATGAGTTATGAAAATGATGTGTTCAAATCATCTAGTTTTCACTGATTCTATATTAATTTCAATTTATATTGAAGATTTTAATTCATAAAGGGTATTTTTTATAATACAAAACTATTTCCTTGAGCATAATTTGGTACCTAGAAGTAAAGACCCTATAATGTAGTATTTTTATAAAATTGTTGTTCTGGATCTTGCAAAAAAGAAAATATCAAACCAACCAAAAAAGAACATACTCAGTAAGTATAAAATATTCATAGATTTTTATCATATGGTTTTTTTAAGTAGTGTTCCCACGTAAGAAAACATAGTGGAACCCTTGAATAATTCCCTCTGTCAGCAGAAGTATGATTATCATGTGAGAGCTAACAGATTGAGGGTTATTAGCAGTTGGTATTAGTGAAAGTGAGAGTCAGTTTGAGTTGGTTCCCATGAACCAACATCTGTTTACAATATGATAACTTATATTCATATTTTCAATTATTAATAAACACTTTAAAATATGATGATTATCCTTTTTCATAAAATATTATGTGATAATTTCCTAAGAGTAGGTTCCACACTAAATGGTCAAAATTGTTTATTACTATGGTGGGAAACTATATTTTATATGATAATATTCTTATGTGTATGTTATATAGCCATATGAAATCAATTTAAGGAAATATATGATTCATTCTATAAGGGGTGGCGACTCATTGGACATTATGGAATCTTCTCATAGGTTATGCCTTGGGTAATTTTCAATGTAGGATATTATAAGAATGAGACCCGCAAGTAAGAAATCCACATTTATATGTGTCATTGGATGTTCCTATCCGAGGAAAATTGTATTGATCCATCCACTTTGGTATTATTAATAATGGTTATTATAAGTTGTATACTTTGATTTATTGATGAAAATCGAGACGATATATGATTTTATTAAGGTACGATACGTTGGGTAAGTCCATAGTAATATTGCATTAATGAATAATATGAGAAAATATATGTCTTTTATATTCATTAAAGAAATTTAATATCTCATGACCATTGATAGAAATGATATAGAATAAAATAATCCAAGGACATGGTGTTCTATATGGATGTTTGATTTTGGAAAATTCAATAAAAATATCTATCGAGAAAATAGGTTGATGACACAAGAATGAAAACTACCTGAATCGATATATCATGATAAAGGGATTATAATACATAATGTGTGTGTGTGTGTGTGTGTGTGTATAAGGTTTACTGATATTGAGGAATTAAATTCATTCTCTATGGGTCTCTTTCCATGTTTCTCAAAGCTAGCCTATGATTTTAGGCTTCTCCTTCTAATGCCACAAAGAAAGAGGCCTAAAAAGTCACACACTAAGTTTATCTAGAATTCTAGTTAAATAATATATTATTTATTTATTATTTAACAAATTGAATTAATATTATTCTCATAAATTATTTAATAATTATTCATTTTTTCGTGATAACATATATTCTATCACTAGTTATTCATGAAAATATGATGTGAAAAAGATTAATAAATTTTTCTTCTTTATTGGGTATACTATTAATTTATTTATTGTAAAATAATGGAGTGATATTTATTTATTAAATAAATAGTAATTTTTCAAGTTCCAATAAATTTTTGGGATGTATGGTGGATAGAGTTGATTGGTCTAGTGAGAAATAATATATATTGAATATTATTTGATTAAATAGTATTTAATTTAAATTTTCAAGTTAAACCATTTTTGAGAAATAATAGAAAAAAAATTATTAGAGATATGGATTATATGGTGATTAAATATATATTAAAGGGAACTTTGGTAATAATTTATTTCTAAACTAATTAGTATTTAAACCCAATTTTTTTATTTTTTTCAATAGATACAATTCATTAAATTTGTTATGAACAATGAATCTCTATAATACTCTTCATGCCCAAGAGAGGACCCTAGTACAAGAGTGATCCCATAAATGGATATCGAACTTCATACACATTCCACTATCAATCCAAGGGAGATCATGAAGCATCCTTTGGATGTTATTCACAAGGTGATCAAAGGAGAAAATTTCAAGTGTTATGATCTGTCGCGGTAGCACCTGGAGATTCCTATGATGAAGTTCTATGATTTATGGAAAATATGTAGATCACCGTAAGAGGAAATATTCAATCAATTCCTACAAAAAAATTATGATAGGACATAAATTTATTGTCATATCTATCAACTAATAATAAATCATTTCATAGTAATTATACAGTTTCTTAAATTAATTATAAATAATATGTGATGAAATGGAACTCGGGTTATGAGGTTTTATAAATTATATATACTCTTTTCATTCAATTTTATTGATCACGGTTTTTAATTTCAAATCTGAGATTGATTACTGACCATGGAAAAAATGTGGGCCTGACCCATCAAACAGTTCTACAGAACCCAGAACCTTCAAGATGTCTTGGAAGTTGAGCTGTCATGAATTATGTTGAATCATTGTGATACTGGAGAAATTCATTGGAGGATTCAATATAGTCGAAGGATATGTTACTTTTTTCGGCATTGGATGATGTTTACCAAGTGTTTTCATCCAGCATATGTGGAGTGGAGGATGGTAAACACACATTATAGTGTGTGAGGATGTAGATCATCCTTGTGAGACGAAGTGTGTTGATTTCCGCTTAGATAGTTTCTAGGAGGAGCATGACCATTGACTTTCCATATAGTAGAAGAAATAGATATATATATATATATATACATTCATGTAAATAATCAATATAATTATATATATATAAGAGGATAAAAATATAAGCACATGTATATAAAATATTACTCAAACAAAAAAACTAACAATAAATTAAAATTTCATTTTATATTATTTTTTAAATGAAAATAAAAGTGTATTGACATATACGTAATTCAAATAAAATATAAGACAATTTATTTTCAAAACTAAAATAAAAAAATAAATAAGAATTTTAGGGAATGATTTTGGAAAAATTTGCATACAACAGTTTAAAATGGTGAAATAATAAATGATTAATTTAATAAATACTGAAAATTAACGGATTTTAGGAGGAGATTATTTAAATTTATAAATGTAATAAAATAAATAAAAACATGAAATCTTAGTGAAAACAAATTTCCCATTTTAAAAAATTTAAAAACCATAACTAATCTTTTAATTTTATTAATTCCATAATTTTATCCTCAATTATCTCACCCTTTTTGAAATTTATCAAAAAAACATAATGAA
Source organism: Viscum album (assembly GCA_963277665.1). Lineage (NCBI taxonomy): Eukaryota > Viridiplantae > Streptophyta > Magnoliopsida > Santalales > Viscaceae > Viscum > Viscum album. Next base: position 377,201,854 of record OY728155.1, on the reverse strand, counting down.
AGAAATAAATATATTAAGAATAATAATATAGAAAAATATAAAAGAGGATGTAAATCCCCCTAAGATAATGTAATTATAACTATATTTAAGTAGAATACTATAAAAACTAATCTAATATGATCTCATAAATTAAATTTCTATCATTCCTAATTCAAAATTTAATTTTTCATTTCCCATATAATCAAGAGAATTAATAAAAATGTATTTTAATTCATTTTCTAATTGAATTTAATCCAAAAAATATCACCTTTTTAAAATTATCACTTAATAAATGAAATATTAAATCAATATTTTTGTTCTTAGAATTCTATAATGGATTTTTACATATAGAAATTATATATCTCGTATCAAAAAGTATAAGAATTTAAGATTTGTAAACATTGATTCTTCATAGAGTTTATTTTTCTAGAGGATTAGAGAATATAAATTAGAATGAATAATTAGATAATACTTAGCTATGGATAGTGAAAATGATAAATACTTTTCGTAAATACAAGATATCAAACATTTACCAAATAAGTGACACATACATGGTGTGTTCTTTCAAAAAATTATGTAGCCTCCAAATATAAAATTGTAAAATTGTAAAACATTAAAATAGTTATGATTATATTAATATAAACCAGTGTTGATCGTTCCTTTAATTTTGAAAATTTTTCTTTTAACCACATTTAAATGTACTTCTTTTGGATAAACTGATATCTGTTGCACATACAAATAGAGAACATAATATATGTTCTAGATGTTATTAAAAACAATTGGTTTACTATCATTCCTCTTTAATGTTTAGAATTTATATAATTTATATATTCCTCGACATCCAATCTATAATTAGTGATCATTGAGTTTATTATAGTTTTAGATGAATTATGATTGATATTTTTTAAAAATTATTTACCATATTTTCTTTGATTCATAAAAATACAATTTGTTCTTTGTAAAATTTGAGGGAAAAGAAACAAATTTAATACCCCATTAGACTCATATCAAAATAATTTTTAATTAATTTTACAAAATCATTACTATTCATATCATTGATATATAAAAATACAATATCATCAATAAATGTTTTGGAAATTGAAATATCATTTGAAAATTTTAAATATAAACATGGTTACCTAAACCTTTCCATTATAAAAACCATTTTTTTGTAAAAAAAATTATTCTATCAAACAAATCTATTGGTTCTTTATCATGACCATATAATTCATTGTAACTATTGAAAACATGATTTGTGAATTCATCATATTCAAAATAAGGTGGTGGATTAGCATATACCTATTCTATAATTACACAATTTAAAAAAGATCCATTTAAATCCATATTTTATAGATTTAAATTATGATAAAATCAAACAGATAATAAATGAAAAATAGATTCTAATATAGAAAATAGTTCAAATGAAACTTTAAAATAAATTATTTCTTGTCATAAATGACCATGAGAATATAATATATACTATTTCAAAATATATTACCTAAATCATCGAATTTATTTTAAGAAAACCATTTGGATCCAATGCATTGTTTATCATTAGGTAACTCAACTAGATTTCAGAAATTATTTATATCAAATCGGTCATATACATTATGAATTTAATTTATCTATTTGGAATACTTCAAAGGACCCTTGAATATTAACTAGCATAAAATCAGCCACAACACTATAATTAGCACAAAAATTAAGAAAACAATTATTTCCCTTATTCTAAGTTCGACATTTATAATTACATAAACTAATGAATGATATCTACTTGTTTTTAAATTCATAGTATCATATTGAGAAGTTATTTTCTCCCGGTAAACTAATACATTTTATTAACCATTGATTTCCTCTTCAAAATGGAATTCTATGAACTCTTAAATAGAGTTAACATAATTTGTTATTTGTTTTCATTATTTTTATTGAACTTTACAAGAAAGTATTACTCAATTCACATAGTTCTCTTATTATAAACTCTGTAATATTAACTATTATTTGAATATCCATGAACAATTCCCTCATCAATTTTATCATTAAAATTATCAATATTATCCTTTGTATTTGAAATATATAATTTATTTAAAAAAACATTAAATTCGAAAATCAAAGGTTTCTTTTTCTTAAACTATTCATTATGGGATTTATTTAGAATTATTATATTTTATACTCTATTTTTGATATAGAAAGTTGTGTTAAATAATTAAATTGTAAATCATTTTGGCATTTTAAATTTATTATGAACATTCTGTTTCATTTTTTAAACACGTATTCCTCTATAGAAAACCATTTTTTGTGTTCTAAGTGTAGAAAATTGTTGAAATATTAGTTATCATCAAATAAATTCCCAATGTATATGTTTATAATGTCTCTAACAATATCACTTCCTTGAGATGATATTAAATGACCTTTTTATTTTTTATTTTTTAACTGAATATTATAAAAGTTTTTAAGGTTTAAATTTTATTTGATAAGTAAATAATATAAAGACCTGATGTTAAAAATTAAATAATATTTAATTTTTAATTCATGTATTTATTCTATAACATTTTCGGATCTTTTCAATGTAATAGTTTTTTTATTTAGAAGAAAAATCATACACAATAAACTAATACAATAAAAAGTTGGATCTTCTAACGAGTATCCATTTTTTCACTATATAGAGTATTTAAAACAAAACATTATTTCTTTTAAATGAAAATCCTCATGACAATAAACTTGTCCTCTTATTTTTCATTATCCACCCATAAATCCTATGTACATTTTTTGAAAAGCATGGGATGTGAAATAAAATTTATTTAAGAGACCTAAAAAGAGAAAACCCATTAGTCTATTGAAAAATTGAAAACCCTAGAAAAAAAATTTTATTAAAAACAAGTAATTTTTCCCTATTAGGTTAATTATAATTATTTTAAAAAGATCATTTATTTTACCATTTTAAAACAAATTATTTCCCTGAAAACTCAGTATAATACATAAAACAATCATGTAGGTACCTTGGGAAATCATATCATAGAAATATTATATATTCCATACATATTGGTGTGACCATATGGGCAACTTACATTATAATTCTCTAGAGAACATAATCATTACCCAATACATAGGAGTGCTTTCTGGGTTCACCTACCTCATATAATATAATGGGCACACCAAATTTTATCTGGGAGTATCTATAATATATAATATCCAAGAACCATAACACAAAGAAAACATTTTTTCATCTGAAAATCACTTTTAAACTCGTATGAAAAAACATTCACATATTAAAATAAAATTATCTTATGAAATCCCATTTTCAATAAAAATATATGTTTACATTGAGAAACTATATTAAATACCAAAATAACAAAAATATGGAATTTTTTTAATTAATAATACATTTAATCCTGGAATGGATTCTAAAAATCAAATGAAATTCATAGTGATATAAAAAGTCATTATCTTCATATACATTAAAAATAGAACATAAATTCATCATTTTTCAAAATAATTTTTTTACCACATGTAAAATGATTCATTTTGAAAACCATTGAAATAAATTTATAGATTCATTAAAAGAAAAATATAAATATTTTATATCCAAATAAAATATTCCAAAAATCATCTTAAAAACATTGATATCAGTGAAAAATATTTTTTTAAGGAAAACATTAATGTTGATTTGTTAATTAGAAGATCCATTTATTACTTTATAAATACATAAATCCTAAGACCCATGAATGAATAAGAATAAAAAAATTATTTATAATGTTAATAGATAAATTAATAATATTACATTTTGATGGGGCAATATATAAACATCATAATGGAATATATGTGCATTGTATCAAATATTCCTCATGGAATGGAAATTGAGATGATGTACCTTACATTGACACTAACTTATCAGGTGTGTCTTTATGTTACATAATAAAAAACATATTTGATTTATTTATATCCTTGAGAAATTTTTTCATGTTTATTATATGCTTTTTCACTTATTATCTTTGTATATATAATTACATAATCCCTTAGGTTTATATTGGGTGTCTGAAAGATATTTGGCTTATGAGTCCAAAACAACTTTGGTAGGTTGACTATGTTCCAAGATTTAAATATTTAAACATATACAGAATAATAATAATTAAATAATTATAATATTTATATATCAATTATACTTTTAAAATCATGTTTTATTGATGGTCATGAAAAATTAACTTCAATTACGATCATCAAGATGGTAGGTCATACGTGTGCATGAGTAGCATTTTAATTTTTCAATTATCATTATAGAAGTAAAGTTTGTAAAATTTATCATTAAAAATGAGAATAATATCATAAATAATAAATTATTTAATTATATTTATATTTATACATCATTATTGTGATATAATGATGAGAAAAGTAATTACATCACATTGATGATGCTATAGTCCACACGTCCACAAATGATGTTATCGTTTTTTATTAAGTAAAGAATATAGAATGAAAATGATATATTATATTTAAATAATCATAAATATGTGATTCATATCATTAATATTCCATTACTTTTACATATATTTATTATATTTAACTTTATTACATTCCATATAACACGTTAGTGAAAAACGAGTCACATCACTTTGTGAGAAGGTACTTCGTTGTACACACGGGCGGCATTATCATATCCCATATGAAATGAATATCAACATATATATATATATGATATAATGACTTCATAGGTATAATTATGTTATAAATATCATATATAAACTTTATATCCATCATCATAAACAACTGTTATATGTGGTAATGGAAAAATGAATAAAATCATTTCGGTACGAGATAGTCTGATGTACTCATGAATGATGATTTCGTAACCCGTTTTATTGATAAAGGAAATGATTCAGGTTTTGAAATTTGCATTAAAACATTTCATTATATTTATATCAATGAGGTTATTATATAATCTTTCTTCAATAATAATTGAATGTAGTGGAAAAATAAATAAAATAAAGATGTTTGTTGATGAACATTACTAATTATTTGTGTAAATTATTGTGGTTTGAACCAAAGATTTTGTTGTTTTGATTCTATCCAAAAATTATTCTTATATTATTAGAGGATTAAATTTTGGATGTTGTTTTTTTGGTACTCACTAATCCCAAGAGGTTTTATGGTGTAAAGAGACGAGGTGATGGGGTGGATTTTTATAAATATAGAGAGGACACAATTTTGATTTTTGAATAGAAATGTGTGATCCCATGTTTTTTATATCTCAAAATAGTCCAAAAATGAACCATTATCAAATGAAATAGGATGTATGGTCTAAATAAATCCATTCAATTGTCTCTAAACAAGTTTATATGTTATTGTTTACCTTATCTTATAAGTATAACCCCAATGTAAACTCAATTGTTTCTTAACTAGGGTTATTAATTTTTACTGTTTTCACTATTAATTTTGATTAAAAAATATATTGAAAATAGTAGAAATAATAAATGATTTTGATTCCAAATATTGTATTGGTTTTTACAAAGTCAATTCCTTAAAGTGGAAAATTTTATTTTTATATTAATCCCGCAGATACATTGAGAAAGGGAGTATTTCAAAAGTGTATTTTTCATGAAAATGATGATTGAATATTTACACCACAAATAATATTATTATCATATTATTTTAAAATAAAATTTAATGTTATATAATATATATAATGTCATTTATAAAATTCCTTATTAGTTATTATTTTCATTAATTAAAATTGATAAAAATTAAGCATTTTAAAACAGTTTTTAGAAAACGTTATTTTCAAACCCAAAAACAAACTTATGCTAAATAAAAATATATATTTTATGAAAATGTAATTATGTCAATAAAATATTATGAAACATATATATAATATAATTTTAAAAATATTAATTTTTTTGAATTTTATAATATGTAATTTAATTAAAATAAAAATAGTTTTATTATAATAATCTATATGTTTCACTATTCACTAAAAATCAATATTTTTCACAAAATGCCCAAATTTCAACCAATGTAAAATTTGATAATATTATTTCAAAAAATATTTTAATTTTATCAAAATAAAATTATAATATAATAAAATTTATAAATATTTATTTTAAATAAAACCTTTCAAGATAAAATTTTAGTTATAACTATTTTCTTTTCTATTAATAAATTACTTAATATATTTATAAAAAATATATCTATGCCACTCATATTAATAAATATTAAAATTATTTATTCTATTATAAGTTGTTTCATTCATCCCCCATTTTAGAAATTTGTTCCTAATAATTTTAATTAGTTATTAAACAATTGGGGATATAATTCCCCCATAACATTTTTGGATTCCGATATTGCCTCTTAAAAAATTTTGGTTCTCCATAAAACCATAATATAGTGAATCACCATATTCATAAACACATGAAATATCTAGTCAATATTATGAATTCGGTTTTCATTATATGAAATATTTTTCCCACTAAAATACTTCTGGGCTCAAAACATGAGAGGAATCTCAAATATATCTTCATAACTTTCAGAAATGAAATATATTCTATATGTAGGATAAAAATAGAGTTAAGTACACATGGTAGGAATGTGATCCAATTTTAACAAGGATTTTATAATTTCCGATGTACTAAGGTATTAGTTTTCAATTTTTTCCAAAATTCCCAACAAGTTTCCCTGAAGGAACATTGAGAAAGATACAATCACCAACCTTGAGAGAAAGATCATTCCTCTTGTTATCCACATATTCATTATTTAGACTCTAAGCTTCCATCAAATGATATTGAATTAACTGAACCATCTCAACCATTTAATCTAATATCATTGCACCCATAAAATACCTTCCTCCTATATCATCAAAAAAATATGGTGTCCAACACTGCTTTCCATATAATGCCATAAATTCTTCCATATGTGTACTAGAATGAAAACTATTGTTCTAGTAAAACTCAATGAAAGAATATTTTTTATCCAAACATCCATTTTAATCCTAAAATCATGAATCAATAAGAAATTCTACTTTCTGAATATTATTCTAAGAGACCTTCAAATTGAGGATGAAAATGTGTACTGAAATTTAATTTTGTAACCAAATACATCTAAAGTCCTTTCAAAAAAATAAATGTAAACCTATGATAATGTTAAGATAATTTAGAGAAATTAAATCCATAGAACTATATATATTTATTATTTAAAGTCGAGAAATATATCCAAAACTTATTATATCTTGAATGGTAACAAATTGTGTAAATTTAGAAAATTAATCAACAATAACCCTAATCACATTATTACCTTGATTTTTTTGGCAATACTATAATGAAATTCGATGATATATTTTCCCATTTAAACTACATCATTAGAAAAGGTAGAATAATTCCCTCTGGTAATTGATGTTCTCCTTTAACTTATGTAAAATTAAAACACTTCCTGGTAATGTTATTAGTATCCCTTTTATTTATTCCCACTAGTAATAATCCTGAAGGCCTCTATACATATTTGTGCTACCCGGGTGGATGGAAAATAGAGAACACTAAGCTTCAATTAATAACCAATTATTCAATTGGGAATCAAAAGGGACACATAATATTATTTAAATTCATAAAAAACCTTTTTCATCAACATTAAAACTAGGAAATTTACCCTTGTTATTGGATTCTAACTTTCCCTTAAAATATTGATCCTCATTCTAATATTTCATAATTATTTATAAAAAGTTCAATTGCACTAAAACCTCAAAGAAAATACATAATTTCCCTACAACGACAAATTCTGTGCTAAATTTTATCAAATCATTAACCGAAGGTTCATTTTCCAAATGAATCGTGGTTAATATAGAGATTTTTTTTAAATCAAATCATTGTCTACTTTGTCTGATTTTATATGATTATAATGAATTATGAAATCAAAATCATTGATTAGTTATAGATAATATCTATATATCATGTCCAATTCTTTCTGAGTGATTACATAATTCAATATTTTCTGATGAATATACATTTTACACTTTACTTCATACAAATTATTCCTCCAAATATTTAAATCATAAATCATAGTATCCAATTCCAAATCATTTAAGGGAATTTTAAGTCATGATGTTTCAACTAATTTGAATTATAATAAATTACCTGATAATTGTACATATAGAAAAAACCTTGTCCCTTAAAATACGAGTCACTATAGATAACGAATTCACAATTTTTTGAAGGTAGGAGAAAAACAGGATCATTCACTAATCATCTATTTAGTTCCTAAAAAATTATAAAATTATTTTATACAGACGAACTTGACTCATTTTTATGTTAACATAGTTAGTGGCCTAGGAAACTGTGAATTTTGTTCAACAAACAACTTGTATTAACTCAATAATCCATGAAAAATAGGAATATCTATGATATTTTTTGGTCTTTTCCATTCATAAGTAGACTGTATCAGTAGTTTCAACTATTATTCAATCTATGGAAACATTATGTACAAGGAATTAAATGTGTTGCAACCAAAATTCACACATACTAAATATTCCATATAGTCTCCTTTATTTTATCGTATGAAAATAAATCCTTTGTTTAGTTTCATGTTACTATAGACTTTTATAACATGCCAATATTTATTCAATAATAACAACCTAATATTTTCCATGAACTAATGAAAAATTATATTTATAAGGTCAATAAATACTCCTTTGACATTAGACAACCCAAATAACATAATTAATAACTCAAAGTGCCCTTATATTGTCAAAAATATAGACTTGTGAATGTCCAATTCCTTCAAATTCAACTGATGGTACCTAAACCTCATATCAACTATAGAAAATTACTATTACCCATGGAGATGATCAAACAAATAATAAATATAAGGGAACAAATACTTGTACTTAATGGTGATGTTATTCCAAGCTCTATAGTCAATGAAAATTCTAATTAAACCATATTTTTTTATCAAACAGGATTGGATCACCCCTTTGTGAAGTGTTTGGTTCGATAAAACCATAATCTATTCACTCTGGTAATTGATTTTTTGATTCTGGAATTTCTAAATAATCCATTATATAGGGTTATTTAGAAATAATATTATCTGAAGGTATTAATACAACATTAAAATAAATCTCTCGATCAGAAATAGGACAAGGAAAATCATCTGAAAAAACATCCATGTATTATTTCACTATGAGAACATCAAATAATATGAACAATTTCATTCTTTAAAAAAATAAGATGTGTATATTTTTCTATCATATCTAATAAATTTCATTGTTTTTTTGGTATGTTATCAAAGTTATGAAATCATTTAGTAAGACTTTATTAACATCACAATATATCTTATCATGATAAACATGAATCCAATCCAAACCCAAAAGGATATCAAACATTATAATTGTTAGTTTATAGAGATTTGTCCAAAATAACATCCCACTGATAATAATTTTAAGATTCATATAAATCTTGGTTGTTTTAATACTTTCACCTAGAGTGTTCACCATAAATATTATCTTACTTTCATTAGGTGATATTCCAAATTTAGTAAAAAATTTCTCAGTAATGAAATAAGTCGATGATCCAGATCCAAACATGGTATTCACATAATTTGAATAAATTTATAACTTGTGTGTCACTACTTCATTCGACACCCCCACATCAACCATAGTTGTAGAAAACGATATTTCCGCACCTTTTTTTCTTCTAATCATGATAATTTATTTCCTAAGATAATAAGTTAGATAAAATTTTAATAGATTTAACAAACTCATTAAAACTAAAACCTATTAACATTAGATGAATTTTAGTTACCTCACTACTTGATTCTTCATGATTCTTTTCATTGCAATCACAGTCTATTTGGAGAAACTTTTTACATTGTTAACACTTCACTGACATTATAAGTCTTTCCCTGAGGTTATTTTTACCACATATACCACAATATGGGATCGTCATTTTCTTAACTGTATATTTCTTAATTGTATGTTCCCTAATCAACTTCCATCATGAATGCTTCTTACTTTCATAATCATGGGGAACATTATATTCAGAAACCTCCTTCTCAACTTTTTCTGCAAATATAACATTCTCATAGCTTTTAAATTATCATGTGTCCAAATCTCTTCATATACATGGGTTCAATCCTATGTAAAATATATTAATATTATTATCAGTTTCTTGAATAATTTCAAGAAAATTCTCATCCAAACTTTTGTTATTTTCTTTATATTTATCCATAGAATATTTATCTTTTTATCTCAATTCTAGGATTTTAGTTTCCATTTAGGGTCAAACAATATTTGGTAAATATTTCTCTAGGAAATGATCTTTAAATTCATTCCATTCCATGGAATCAAGATCCTATTTCTATCTAATATTCTTAACAAATTACTACCACCCATCATCCTAAACTTAAAAATGATAAATATAAAAATTTACCTTTTTTACATTCAGAATCTCCCAAAACATAAAATATCCTCTTCAAAGTATTTATCCATCATTCAGTTACAAATAAGTAAGATGATCCACTAAATGATAGGGGATGTGGCCTCATGAAATTATACACAATAAAAATGTTCCATCATGGAATACCATGTAACTATATAGAATTTAAAAAAATATCATTTATAGCTTCATTAAACTAATAAACCACTAGAATTAGTTTCTATGTTCCAATTCCAACTATCTTTGGTTGCTAATTTGGAAGGATATTTTCTTCTCAGTGCCTTTACTATACATATTATGAATCAAACCATAATTTTATTAATATAAATTCCCATATTATGATTATGTTATATTGTATAAATCATATACATAACTTATAGAACCTAATAAAAACCTTATTCTCAAAAATTAATAATTAAATTTATGGTATTTATAGAAATTAAAGAGCATATTATGAAGGAATAATAATTTACAATTAAAATAGAAATATGAAAATTAGAAATTGTAATCCAACCAATATAATAGAAACCTCACCTATCAATGTTTAATTAAAATTTAGATATCGTAAAAATTAAAATATTATATATTTATATCTTTTAATAAGTAAATATTTTTTTTAAAATTATAAATTAAGGGTCAATATACTTTATAAACATAAATATTTATTTATAATTTTATAATTAATATAATGATAAAAAGTAAAATTTATTTTCATAAAAAAGATTCATATGTAAATATTTTTTGTAATATTATTATTAAAATATAATTTAATGAGACCTTCATTAATTTTTGAATGTATCATAAAACCATTTTTAATTTTATAATATGTATCATTTGAGTAAATGATGATTTTTTTTAAAAATTAAATTTATCATATTTATAAAATCATTTTCACCAAATGGAGACCATTTTTTAATTATTGACATATCAAAATTGTTGGGGTTAATATTTGGGATTTTTCTAAAATAGTGGAATTTTTTATGAATAGTGGAATACATTATTATACAGTATAAGATAAATACATGACTCTTTGAGTAAGGGATGATGTATAGATAGGGTAAGAACCAATATGATCATACTGACATAAAATAGTTACTATAATTAGCCATAGTAATCCATATTATTTCTTATCATGATCCAAAATAATAAATAGATGAATAAAATAATAATAAAAACACCCTTCTCATCGGTAATAAATTTCATCCATCACCACCTCATCTCCTCACAACTTCTAAGCCACAGAGCATATTTATATTATTCCCAATTCCTCTCCAAAACCTATTCCACATATTATAGTCTTACTGGTCTCACCAAAAGACCATTTCAACGTCCCATGAGGATCTTAAAGAGACGACACTCAAGAGGTAAGACTTTCCCTCTCTCATTTTTAATTTATTCTAATTGCTTCTACATACTCTCCTACCATATCAATGTAACATTATAATTCTAGAATCTCATATATATATATATATATATATATATATATGTTGTAATGTTATTATTTTAATGGAATATCCATCATCAACTCTATTGTCCTCTCATTTTTTATAAAAATGAAAACATCATATGTGAGGTCTCGATTCACCGCCTACATAAACAACGAGTTTTCATTTTTTTACCATATTAAAGTATTTTAATAAAACCATTTTTATGGTTAAAATATATTATAATATTTGTATTAAAACTTATTTAATGTTATTTAATTATTATATAAGCATATTATTAAATAAAATGATACTAATTTATGACGGTTGTAAAAATCTCTAAAATAAACTAATCATTTAACATCAATGTTTTATCTAATGAATAATCATCATGTCAAGAAAATAAAATGATATATTGAACCATTTATATTTATAGAAAATGATTAATACCACTTATTTCTAGTTTATTTTTTTCCATTTTACAATAACTTTCAAAATTATACATAATTAAACCAACAAAGAATTTCCTGAAACGAACGCTCCTAGAATGACCAAATTTAATCTTATAACTCATAAAAAAGTCATATATGATCTTAATAAAATTATAATAAAGAAAATAAATGTATAATATGTTTTGAATTAATTAATTAATGGATCATGTTTGATTATCCATTACATTAAGTTAAAATACCTAATAGTCTTTGACATAAGGTAAGGGATTCTCTCTAAACGCACATTTTTTAGGTAATGATTTATCTCTATTTTAAACATTTTAATTTTTAATTATTATTATTTTCCCCCATTAAATTTTAATTTTATGTACCAATAATATATTCCTATTCCAATTCATCTTTCATTGATGGTCGTATACATGTTTTTACAAGGTTCCCTTTTCAATTCATCTCGATAAGTAAGAACGATAAAGGGGTATATCCAATTTACTACCCATTTTCAAGAACCATACATAATATTTATTAATCCCACATTGTTCTAATAGAATAAATAATTTTATCATGAATAATATATATTGGTTCATTTCTGGTTTTATATATTATATTATGGATTTTCCCCTTTAAATTCACTTTAATATTTTCATTAAAGCTTACTAAAATATCTCATTTCTAATATTTCTTAAACACTATTTTTATATGTTTTTACTTCAGTTAAACATCATTTATCATGATCTATGATTAATTTACCTTATTAATGTCCTTGTATGTTTTAAATCCATTCTTTCTTGTAAACATTTATGATAAACCCCTGGTTATGCTTTATGATGTAATTAAGATACCCATTTCATTAAATGGGTAACCCATATGTTTATTATTTTTGATTGATTCTTAATTTGGAACACATATTCATGAAAATTATTTTGTTGGTGCACCCGGATAGCACATCAATTCATTGTGTAATGTATTGTCTCATTAGGAATCATGTTTGGATAGGGATTGAACCAAATTCTTTTCTGGGAGATTGTCCACCAAGTGTAATTGTCTTGGATGTAAACCTTTACTCGTACTTATATCATCTTATATCTTGTTTCCACATTTTTATGATTTCAAGATTATGTGATCTCATGTACAAAAAAGTAATTATTATTTATGTTTATTCATGTTCCATGCCTTTTTATGTCATCATGTTGAGCCTTATAATCCATTGGATATGATATATTCATATGTTTATTACCTTAATGGGATTTTTAGCTCATCACTTTTATTTTGTATTCCACAAGTTATCCTATGATGATGTAATAGCTACAAGAATGCTAGGATCTATTTATGTTTATAATATAAAATATGTTTTTATTTTGGTTTCATCATTTCTAATTATGATCCTAATCTTCCAATGACTATAAACATTACAATCTTCTTTTTTCATGGTTAATTATGCTTATAATAATTTAAAAATAAGTGTTAAAAGGTAAGGCCATTATAGTTGGTGTCATAGCACAGTCTAGTTATTTTTTTAGTTTTAGACAAGGAAACATTGGTATATACCTTATAGATAATTATACCACAATTTATAACCTTGATTGAAACTAATAGAATCAAGTGTTATGATATTCTATTAATTTACATGTTTATCATTATTTATTTAATGTTTCCTTTATATATTCTTATTTGATTTTTAATAAAAAAAATAATTGTGTTTTATTTTTCTTAGTTAATATATGGGGGGTGGAATATCACAAACGACACTTCGCTCTATTCCTTATGAAATACTTATAAGTATTATCCTGATTTGATTCATAGAAGACTACAAAACATTTTCCAATATCCATGTTTCCTAAAAAAACATTATATAAAGAATACAATACTTCTACCATGACCAATTCATTTAATGATCATGTATCGGCTATTGGAGAATATTTAACTCTCAAAATTCTTATCATGTTATATATTAGATGTACCATCATGGTTTTTTCAAATTCTTCTCTTTATTTCGAACACAAAAATAACTAAATGATTTTATACACACTACACAAGAGGAGACCTCCGAGAAGCCATTATGTATCTAATTATATATTCCTATTTTTGGGGAAATATCAAAACTGATATACCAAAACCCTATTTTTAAACATAAGATGATGTATTAGTAGGATTTTTTTATAAAAAATGTTTCAGGAATATTTTTGAAAATAATATATTTGAAAAACATTTTCAATTATTTATTAATATATACCTAAATATAATCCAACATGCCTATTTTTTTGGATAATGGAAGTATATAATTTTTAAAATATCCTACGGTACCATTGTGACACATGAACCCTTTATCCTTGAGGTTAATTTCAATAGGAATGACTAAAGACCTCATTGATGTAAATAAGATCCTAAATAATTAATATTGGGAAGTGATCTTTATGGTTTTCTAATGTATGTATGAAATGAAATTTTGAGGGGGAAATTTCATAATGGGGAAGAATATAATGACCCATAATTTTATCAATCGAATTTCCCAACTTCTATATAGTTTATATATTATAACACACATAAACCACATATAGAAACCAATAAAACCTTTTTTCATAAATGGATAATGAAATATGTGGTATTTATAAGAATTAAGGAGCATGTACTAAAGGACTAGTATCTTTACCATTGGAATAGTGATATTACCATTATGAGTAGTAATCTGACCAATAGAATATTAACCTCACCTATGAAAGTATTAAAAAAATTAGGTATATTATAAATGAAAATATGATATATCTGTATATTGGGAAAAGTAAATAACTTTATTAAAAATGATAAATTAAGTGTTGGTATCTTTTATTAAACATAAATGTTTATTTAATTTATTATAAATAAAATAATGATTTAAAAAAATTATTTTAATAAAATATATTCATAAATTAATATTTTGTTGTCTTATGATTATATGAAAATTTTATTAGACAATAATTAATTTTTGAATGTATCAAAAAATAGTTTTTAATATTAAAATCCATATTATTTGGGAAAATAATGATTATATTTAAAAATTAAATTTATCTTATATATATAATATTTTCATAAAATTAATCCCATTTTTGAATTCTATACATTAAAATATGGTTTGGTTGAATTTTTGGTATTTTCATAAAAAGAGAAATTTTTGGTGAATAGTGAAATATGAAAATTTATAGTAAAAGATAAATACATGAATTTTTGAGTCATGGATTATGAATGGATATGGTAAGCACCGATTAGTTATAAATAAAAAATCTTATTTAATATAATTACTCACATGAAACAACACAAATTCTTTCCTTGATCCAAAATAATTAACAAAGGAATAAAATGATCAAAAAAACACCCCTCTCCTCCACTATAAATATCATCTCTCACAACATCTTCTCCTCACACCTTACAATAGATTTAGTTTTCTTATATTATAAAAAATTACTCTACAAAGACACATCCCCACATTTTGGTCTTTCTGGTCTCAAAAAAATACCATTTCCATGTCCCTTAAAGAGGTTCTTAAGGAGACAACACTCAAGAGTTAAATCCATCACTCTCTCTCTTTTAATTTATTTTCTTTCTGTACCCTTACCTCACCTCCCTTATACCAAGTAACATAATGACTCTAGTATTATATATATATACTATAATTTTATTAAGTTAATGTAATATCCATTAGGAACTATCTTTTTCTCTTCATTTGTTCTAAAACTGAAAACATCATTCGTGAGGTATCGATTCACATACTTTATGGATGAAGTGTTTCAAATTTTATATATCATATTCAGGGATAGTCATGAAATGAAAATTATTGTTAAAAAATAATTTAATTTGTTTATTAAAAATTATTTAATTTTTTATAATCATTTTGTAGACATATTGTGGAATAAAATGATATAAATTCACGATGGTTGTAAAAATGTCCAAATTAAACTGATCAATATACATCAACGTTTTGTCTAATGAGTCACCCTCATATGAAAAAATGAAATTATATATGGTACAATTTAAATTTTTTAAATTAATTGATACCACTTTATTCCAATTCTGTAGTTTTTCTTCCATTTAAAAAGTATATTCAAAATTATACACAATTAAACCGGTCTTGAAATTCATGAAATGAACAGTCCTTAAACAACAAAATGTTTTATTATAACTCATCCAAAGGGCCGTAAATGATGTTAATATAGTTCTAATAATTAAAATAAATGTCTAATATTTTATTAATTAATTAATTAATGTATTCAGTTTCATTATATAGGGAATTAAGTTCAAATGCAGAATAGTCTTGATCTTAAGGTAAGGGATTCTCTCTAAACACCCTTTTTCCTTTAGGTTATGCTTTCTCTCTCTTTAAACAAATGTAATTCTTAATTATTATAATTTAATCTTCCTATATTATGTTTTTATGTACTAATAATATTATCCTAGATTAATTATTATTTTTTATGTTTCAATACATGTTTTTATAAGGTTCCCTTCAGAATTTCTCCTAGTAAGAAATCCCAATTAAAGGGAACATCCAAATTTCATACCAATTTCCATGTACCATCCTCAATTGGTTTCAATGACCCAATATTGTTATAAAATAAATACATTTATCATTAAAATATATCTCGTTACATTTCTGGTTTTATATAATGGATTATGAATTTTCCCTTTACATTCTCTTTAATATTTTCCCTAAAACGATGTAAAATGTCTAATTTCTAATGATTCTTAAATAATTGTTTTACATTTTTCCTATTAAGTTTGATAAAATTTGTCTTTATTTAAGAGAAATATTTATTGTTAATGTCCAGGTATGTTTTAAATATATTCATTCTCTTACACCGTTATTATATTCCTCTTGGTATTCTTTATGAAATTGTTTCATAGATCATTGAAACATATGGTCTAGTTTTAAGAATCATTGCTTCCAGGTGGGTTCCATTGGATTTATTCATGTAATCGGAATCACCAAACAATTATTTATCCAAAATGAAACTGCATTCCATAGGTAGGAATTCATTATGATTAAACATTATGATACTTAAAAACATGCATTGGTCAAAAGGATAGAAGGTCAGACTCATCACACCCTTTTGGGGGAATTATTTTCCACTCTGGGACAGTCTTTATAAATTAAAGATATTTTGACTAATCTTTATTAATTTACCAAGTATAACATAAGTTTCCCTTGAAATTGTCAATAACTTATTAACATATGTAACCTTTAGAATCATCTGTATATATTTGAGGTTCTCTATCAATGGCATCATCTCATATACTTATTAGAGATTATATTAATCATCAATATGATGATACTAGTTTTTATGCCACATAGTGGAGAACTTTTGGAATTTATTTACATCAAGGGAGATAAAGGTTTCTTTTGATATTGGGATTGTAGCCATAAAATTATCTACCTATGAATCCCTATTATAGGAATCAAAACCCTCGTAGATTGGTGCCACTTAACAGGACACATAATACCTTTTTAGTCTTGTGATAAGGACCTAGACGTACAGTTTAATGTCATGGAGTAAGGACATCTAAGAGAGAAGTGCTTATTTAATGTTTGGTTTGGACATATATTGAAACTGCCCATGAAACATGTAAATAATATGGGTTTCCAAGTAAGATTAGACCATGTTTGGAATATGGACCAAGGAGAACAAGGTTGATTTGATGTGTTGGGTTTGAACATCATGGAGTCTTCATATGTATCCCATATGGATGGGAATAAAATCCAATGAAGTTCGATATGTCTCATAAGAGAGAATGGTTCTTTAAGAGAAATGATTTTGGGCATAATTCCTTAAAAGGATTCATTGATGATTTGGGGGGTTTAATTTGGGGCTTACTCTTAAGGAAGATGAATAGATAAATGGAGTTAGTGTGGGATTCCTGAAGAAGATATACAATGAGGTCGGCCCTAGAGAATGCTTCCTATGTGTCCTAATTATGGTGGGAATTAGAGTTCTTGTAGTTTAGTATGTGTAAAAATGTTGTGACCATGACAAATATATAAGCCCATGTGATTTATGCTCAGTGTGAGAAACAAGATTATGTAAAAGACTCAACAAAGGCACCCACACCTTTTCTCCTCCACTGGTGGAAGAGGGAGCACCTATGGTGGATATGGTGGACAAGGTTAAGGTGACCTAGGAAGAGGGCGAGGCGATGTGCCCTCCCTCAGTTATCTTTACGGTAGACAAGGGTCCAATGAAATGAAGGAGGGATGAAGGTTAGGGGCTTACACCAAGATAGATTTTCTAAAATTTATCCTGGTAAGGGAGGGAGACTATTCATTCACATTAATGGAAAAACAATTATGAACTATACCTTCCCTACTAGAGACCTGAGGTTTCTATTCTTTAAGATGGAAGAGGTTGGAATGAAAACCCTAATCTTGTAAATTTGGAACGTCCCAAAACTATATCATGGAGAATATTCCATGTGACAGCGGATATACAAACCAACAAATGCTTCATGAATCCTAACCACATTATGAAAAAGATGTGGGAAACCTCTGACTGCGGATATAAAAAACCAAATAGAAGACACACTAATTTTCATTTCCCAATGGTTTGATAAATCATGAATTTTTAGTGGAGGTTCAATAGAATACCAATAAAACAAGTGATCCAATGATGAAGAAGCCTTACCATGAATCCATTTGTGTAAAGCATGATAGATTATAAAATAAAGATAGTCAGTGAATCGAATAGGGTCACCCAACTAGATAAGGGAACGCAAGTATGGGTGCACAAGTTGATTTAGGTGACCTGATGTTCAGTTAAGCGATTAACTACTAGGATATTAATTCTTACGCGAGATCTGAATCAATCCTTCATGAGTATTCATCGGTATTTCTAGAAGTGGGAGCTCAAGTTCATATGAGAGGAATATGTGGTGTGCAAGTGTTTCTTATTCATAGAGTTTGGGCACTTTAGGTGTGCATGTGTTATGGATTTCAAACACTAAAAGGACTTAAATCCAATGACCATCCCTTAAATCCTCTGCTCTAGGTGTTAAAGAACTAACATGAATTTTTCGGAAGACATGGGAGAAGCACTAGGGAAACTAGAGCAGTAATTGGGCTTCATGGAAATTCATTCGTACAAATGATGTCCCCAAGGGTCTATTTATAGTTAAAAAATAGGATCTTGGGCGAAAAATAGTTTGGTCATGCAAGTGGGCAGTGCACCAACATTGTGGCATGAAAGTTATTGTACACTGGATGGGTGGAACCCTTATAGGCTTGTGTGACACTGGTGATTTGGGCTAACTGTGTCCCCGCATTGAGGACTCAGTAAATATAATACTATCTTCTAGCTCCAGTATAGTTGTGCACAAGTGCTTGCATGTAGGTAACTTGGCTGACACATTGAGTACTTAGACAAATTTATTGTTCCATATCGCGGGGGGGTTTCACCCCCGCACCCCAACTTCAGTTCACAGCCAGGCTATGGTTCTAGCCCTTTGGGCTGGTGCCTTCGCTACCGTCACTGACCCCCTATGAAAAACTCAGAGTCGCACATCGAACTTTTCAAGCCCGTTTTAGGGAATTATGTGGAAAAGATAACGGAACCCATATCATGGTGTCTAAAACCCCCACCATAGATTTTTATTCATTCAAAATGAAAAGAATCTTGTTCTAATGTAAATTTAGGGCACATTGATGCATCCTAATGTCATATGGTTAGATTTGGAGCTCTGTCATGTTCTGAATGATTCTATAATTTTTACATAATCTAACTGGCCTAGTGAGCATAGTATTATTTTTATTAGGGTTATACAAAGCACCCCACAAACATTGAATCATTTGACTATTTATTGCTCAATATTACCTAAATCATACAAAATTTACATTTACTGAGTTGGGACTCAACGTTTACTTATATTTCTCTCTGTGGGTTCCCAATCTGGTGAGTACCACGTCTTTTGTGGTTGGCAGTGTTGATTCATACATGATGGGCTATAAAGGGATAATGTTTATGGTCAAATAGCATTAAACATAAATTTTATAATTAGATCTGGAACAAGACTAAGTGGATGAGAATTTCTATAATATTCTTTTAAATATTTCCAAGGGTAATCTTGATCCATTATTCTTATGGTCTCCAAATCTAAACATTGTATAAACATAAGGAATGTCTCCTCTATGAATGATGTTTCCATTATTTGAAAAATCCGTTATGAAAATTGTGTCATGTAGAGCCAACTAGGGAATATAGTGCATATTAAAATAGTGACATATTTTGACAAACATACCAAATATATAGAAATCTTATGCAAGGCCACTTAAGGGAACTTACTTCATATTAAAACAATGGAGTTGTTAAGAATTTATCATTTTACTTTTGATGCGAAATGGAAAATATTATTTGTGTGAATCAAGGCCACAATGGATGGGTTTTCCCAGGAAAAGAATTTTGAGAGTAGAGGGTTATCTATGCCGACATAGGTTGTGAATTGGGAACCCATTTCAATTCAATTTGGTGAATAAAAAATGGTGAAAATTTATCAATAATGGGAATTTTTGATATCAAACGAGAAATTTTAAGCCATTTAGTGAGGACATTGTATAGTGTAGTTTTATGTCATGTTGTAAGAACATTATGTGGCTTTAATTTAGGGACATTATCTCTGATTAAAGGAATGAGACTATCCCAATTTCATGATAATTTGTTTAGATACATATTACTATATTCAGGTATGGAAGGGAAAATTGTAAACTGTGATTTGGGAATTTTTGGAACCGAGTAATAAGATGGGAAAGGAGATAAAAGCATTAGAGGAAGTATTTTCAAAGGATGAAGTTACCAATATTTGACAAACCCGTTATGGGGGCTGTATTAAGCAGGTCTAACTAGGTCATATTCTCTATATCCATATATTGGATTCTTTTGACTATAAGACATGTTATGTAGGCATCTTATGCAAGACCACCTAAGGGCATGTACTACATAGTCAAGCAAAAGATCTATTAGAGTATTGACATTCTATTTCTAATATATAAATAATGTTTATGGATATTTATATTTTCTGAAGCATAGAGTTTGGTTTATGAAAGAAGGTTCTTGAATATAGAGAGGTTATTTCCTATCATAATCTCTAAATAATTGGAGGAATAGGATTTCTACGACGGTCTGACCCAAACATAGGAAGTAAGGTGTTTCTATTTTTAATTCATACAACTAGGAATAAAAATGGAAATGGTATATGATATGTGGTCAAGTGATCCATGGTTATTTCATATTTCATATAACAAATGGAGGGAGATATGTGTCAACCATGGTCTTAAATAATTTTAGATTAATAGAAAGATAATGGAACAAATATACATGAATGACTATTTTAAAATAATTTTTATTGTATATTGTCATCAATTTTTTAAGCTGGAAATGACACTATAACCAAGAAAAAAATTACCATCATTTTACTAACCTGTTATAGCATCTCTATTATGAAGGACCAATTAGGGAATAAGAAACATACCCAAATAGTGGAATCTTTTGACTGAGAGGCCCGTTATGTAGGAAATATATGCAAGGCCACCTAAAGACAAGTTCTACATGGTCCAGAAAAATATTTCTCATATTTCAGAGACTTTGTCACCAGAAACTGTAAAAAATATTATAAAGATCTAAAAATATTCCATATTAGGATTTTGAAATATCGAAGGGGGTTATGCTCAATGAACATGAGAAATATTTGAATCAATTTTGTCCATGATTTTGCGGATCTTTAAATTGATATGATTCATATGTAAAAAAGGGTGACTTTCTTTGTTTTTATTGAATTAATAATATGTTTTGCAGTTTAATGTCAATCAGCGAGGACATTGTACTATGTAGATTTATGTCATTCTGTAAGGACATTGTATTATGCAGTATTAAGTCATACAGTTAGGGCATTGATAACCCTATAACAAAATGAAAAGGCCTTATTTATACAAAGAAACCTTTTACCCAATTCATAAGCCCACATGATCTATGCTAAGTGTGAGAAACAATGAGTAGTAAGGGTTTCATCTGAAAAAAAATTACAAGTGTGATGAGTAAGGGTATTATGATTAAGAGAGTCATGAGACAAGGTATAGGACCTGGGTTCACTTCATATCTTGCTCGAGGCTAGAATCATGAAAACTTTAGTTCTTCAATTTCCATGTAGTTTAACATCATGTGGTAAGGATGAAGATGAACCGATGTGAAATGAAAGAGATACTATAACTGGACTATGCGATAAAACTCATGTTTCACTATGTGTCTTTATAGGATAAAGAATCAAGCCATACATAGTTCTTTACACACTCCCATTGTAGGTTTGATTATTATATAAGGAATAAAGGAGCGGTTTTATCATGACTCGGCCTATGATTGGAGATATGGGTGTCTCTACGTATCTCATATAGATTATAATCAATCCATTAATAGTTCTTGAAACAATCAATTCCCACAGTAATCGAGTTTGATTTGGGGAATGGGGGATTTTGACATGTTTTGAGAGATCTGTTAAACTAATGACACAAAATTGTATTAGGTTCAAACCATGAATCTTAATGGATAACTCTGTATTGATATGATTCATATATAGGAGGGGATAAGGGAAATAAAAATATTTTTTGGTTATGGTTGGGCCCATGATTGGAGATATAGGTGCTTCTACGTATCTCATTGAAAATGAGAATCAAGCCACACATAATTATTGAAACAAGGTCCCTACGGAATTCTGACTCAGACATAGGGAAGAGAGGGACTCGTGTTCCACTAAGGAGTAGCAATTATTTCAATGATGATTTCTTATGGATGATCCTAATGTCATGTAGGGAAGACGTTAGCTGTATAGTTTAATGTCAAGTGATGAGGACAAATGATGTCATGTAGTTTATCATCGTGCGACAAGAACAAATTTTCTATGAATTTTATCATCATGAAGCATGGAAATTTATGATTTGTATACAATTTAATGACTTGAGACTTGGAATTTGTTCTTTTATGTTTAGTGTCTTATAGTAAGGACACATCTTTGTAATTACACAATGTTTTTCTTCAAGAATATTTCATTGGTTGGAGCTGAAATAAGCTCTCCATCCTTTGCTATTAATCCCTAAGATCCATTCTAATATAACTAATGTCTAGAATTAGGTCCTTCTAACATTATGTTAACAATTGGATATTTCATTCCTAGTATCACTAGATTCCTAAGGACCAATACCAAATATCCTTGACGAAATGATCGAAAGAGAACGTTCTTGTCAAAGGCTCATTCTATTCTGTTCTGATAGGCTTCTAAATTATGCAATGTATGCAATCTTTTTTTGTCTAATCAATCCAACTCATAAAACCATTTTTGAGACCTCACATTTGTATAAAAATGATTATAGATTTCAAATTTATGTGAAGGAAATTAAATTTCAATTGTAAAAATTGCTTCTACCTTGTACACCAATGAATAAGGAGTTTCCTGTGTGGCAGTACGGGTAGTAGTCTGATAATCCCATAAAGCAAGAAAATGTTTATCAGGAAAAGATTTCTTTTCTTTATCCATAATATTCTAGAGTATATTTGATAGGGTCTTATTGTAAGACTCTATCGGTCCATTGGACACCCCATGATAGTGAGATGAATGGTTGGATCATATATTGTGCTCCTGATATAACTTTTTTACCTCTACAGAAGAGAAATTGGTTCTATTGTCCTTCAATATAGTATGAGAGACAAAATATCATGTGATGATGTTTTTTTTTAAAAAGAATACTATGTTATCTAATTTCATTGAGAGGTATTTCCTCATACCATTTGGAGAAGAAGTTAGTAACAGTAATAATATACATGAACTACATAGTCGTGGCTAGAGTATAAGGCCCTAATACAACCATTACCCATGTGGAAAATGGCAAGGAGTATTTAGCTGTATGTAAGAACTCCAGGAGTTGATGAATGATGTTGGTATGAACTTTATAGGGATGAAATTTTCTAGTGAAATCTGCACAATATTGCATCATTGAATGCCAGAAGTATCCAAGCCTTTAGATTAGATCTGAAAGACTACGCCCAGAATGGTGAGCACCAAAAGCTCTAGAATTCACTTCACTCATAATGGCTATAGTTTCTTCTCCATCAATACAAATGAATAGGATTCCATAAAATCCTCATTCATATAGGATCTTCTCGTGATGTGGACTATCATAAAGACTAATATTGGCTGTTTTTCATCAGATCTATTCTTTTACAGCCCTATCTAGTAGAAGTACTCGATTTCTAAGGTATTCCATGATGGGTGCTCTCTATATTGAGGTATGAAATCAAAGATTTGAAATAGGGAAAATTTCATTAATTTCTGCAATTCTAGTTTGAAAAAAGATGATACTACATGACGATGTGTTATAATGATGACTGTCTCACCCCGGTATGGATCTTCCAAGGTTGTAGCTGCATTATCCAGTGCATAATCTAGGGAATTCTGTGATCACGAGACATAAGAAAATGTCGGATCTGAGGGAAATTGATCCATTAATCCTCTAGCATAATCACACCAAGGGATTAACTCTTCCTTTCTGATATAATATTCCCCATTGATTTGTTTGACTACCAATTCTGAATCACCCTACACTTTCAAGTGATTCACTTGAACTAGAAGTTCCAATTTCGGGCCTGCGATGAGAGTTTGAAATTCTGCCTCATTATATATTTCGCCTTCCGATAAGAGGAAGGAATAAGGAAGAACTATATTTTCTAGGGAGATGAGGAAAATTCATAACCCATATTTGTTGAGTTTAGGGTTTTCAAACCTCTTTCCATTTGGACTTATGGAGGCACCATCAAAGTATGTTTCCCATGATTGGGAATTATCATGAAAAGAGAAGAACTATTCCTAGAAATGTTTAGTATTAAATGATAGAACTTCCGAAGAGGGGTGTTCAACAAGGAATTCTTCCCGATCTTGGCCATTTATTTCCTTCTAAGTTACAAACTGGATATCAAATTTTTTCAAAATAACCTCCCTCCATGCCAAACATCCTATAAGAATACGATGACTGAGGATAAATTTGAGTGGATTATTGCGAGACACCAATTGAACTTCATGATGTTGTAGGTAGTCCCGTGATTTCTAAACATTACTTATTATTGTTTGGAACCACTTTTCAATACTTGAATACTGATTTTATGAACCCAATATAGTTCAAATGAGATAGTAAAGGCTATTTTAATTCATATCTTCATTATTTTGGGAAAGGAATAAACCCAGTGATCCCTATAATGTTTTCATATAGAGAATAATAGGTCTTCCATCAACATGTTCCATTAATACCAGTGGATTCAAGAGACATTTATTGAGGGTATCAAATGCCTCTTGGCAGTCTTCAGTCCATTAATAAGTGACTCCTTTGTTCATTAATCTGATGAAAGAAAAACACTTGCCTACCAAATTAGAGATAAAGAAACATATATAGGCCAATTTTTCATGGTGTTCTATTTATTATTTAAATTTATAGTAGGTTACATACCAAGGATTGTTTTTTTCTCATGATAATATTCGATACCATAATGGCGTACAACGAAGCTGAGGAATATCCCTTAGGTTACCTTGAAATAACATTTATAGGGGTTCATCTTTAAATTATGTTGCCGCAGTTTATTAAATATGGTATCTAAATCATATAATTGATCAGAAATTAGTCTATATTTAACCCCCAAATTATCCTCGTAACATTCGACAAATTTTACTAAGAATGTTTTGACGTTATGGTGCACAGAATGCTGATACGTTGTACCTACATTCTTTAAGAAAAAGGGAATTACCCAACAGAAAACCACACATTGAGGGGATCTGAAAGATGTATATTATTCATCTTATAGGTCCATATGGATTTGATTACACCTATATTATCCATCCAAAATGGAAATAGATTCATAACTAGTTGTTGCATCAATTAAAAGCTCTATGATTGGAATGGGAAAGTCATATTTTAGACAATACTGCTTAATATCTCTAAAATCAGTGAAAACATGGATTGTCCCATTCTTTTTTTTCACTGGGACAATTCTAGGTAGCCATTTGAGATATTGAACCTCCTAGACAAAGTTATCCTTTATAAGTTTATCAACTTCAGCTTCAATTTTAGAGGCATGAGTTGGGTGTGTTCTTCTTGATGCCTTCTTGTATCCTCAATGATCATCAGGGAAACCCAAATTATGATTGGATACATCAGGATTATTTCCAGGAATTTTTGTATAGATCCAAAAAAATATCTCAATTTTTATTTATAAATGATATATACAACTCTTCCTATTTAGAATTCATGGCCACACTAATTTGAATGGGGCATGGATCTACTTTTGTATCCAGATTTATTTATCTGAAATCTTCCACAGATGTAGATACACCTTCCTCAAATGCTATAGGATCATCCCTAATATCTTCTAATTCTTATTATTTACATTTTACTTCTTTTTTTCTACTCATACAACAAATGAAGATGAAAAACATTCAGATTTATGGAAGGAATCATTATTTGAACATCCTGAAGAAGAGGCCATCATTTCTGACCCTACTGATGATGAAGGGACTTCCTATGGTAATTAAGAGGAGATGATGGATTGGGAACCAACATCCTTGTCTTCTCTATAATTACTACACCTTCTTATATTATAATTTAATAATCAAAGGCTTGATGTAGTTTTGTAGATAAAATGGAGACATATCCATTTAAGCTTCCATCACTACTTGGTGAATCAACAATTTCTCACATGCTCTCAGGACATATTGTCGTAATTTACATTATGGAAGTTACTGGATGAATTCCTGTATTTGGTTTTACTATTTAGATTTGATTGATTGGTAACAGATAATATGTACTCAAATGTATGAATGGGTTTTCTAGGATATTTTCCAAGCCATCCGAAGCATTAATTTTGGTTACCTCTTTTGTCATTGACTTCATTCCCTTCACGTGATGAAACTCTACCTCAATATTTTGAGATTATCATGTTTTGAATGGGGCCTTGTCACCATAAAATTTCCAGATTTGTCCATTGAAATTGTACTTGATACATTTTTGGTATGAATAATGTATGGCCGCATGTTGATGTATTCAAGGCCTTTCAAGACGAATGTTCAAGGTTGTGTCCTAAATAACAAAAATGAAATCTAAATTAGATACAAGATTTACAAATTATGTTCAAAGTGTAATATCGCCCAGAGGTTTTAGGACATTATTTTCGTATCCATACAACATTAAAATAGAAGGAGATAAGTGAAATTCAATGAGGCCCAATTGATGAAGTGTACGAATGGGAACGAGGTTGACTCCTGAGCCATTATCAATGAATGCTTGTGGGATGTATATTCCATTGACCCTGTCAGATATATATAAAGGACTGATATATCCTTTTATAACAACATCATCATCTTCTCTATTAAAATATTTAATGGTATGACACTTAGTAGGATCATTCTCTATATGGTAAACCACAGTAGGAGAAGCATAGGTTTCAAACTCTTAAGGGAATGACAATGCCTCAATTAGCGCATCTCGAAGATCTTTTGATATTTTTAAGAAATCCAAAATTCAAAATATGGAGGGTATATGGGACAACTATTTCATAACATCATACTTATTGTCCATAGGTTTGTGTTACCTAGCATGGAGATGCTGGTTTTCAGTTACCTTGGTTGTTGACACTGCTGATGTAGATGTACCATGTGTCAGTGTAGAAGATAGAAATACTCCTAGATTTGGTTGATTAGACTGAATAAGACTATCTACTCCCTAAAAGGAATATTATGTGACCTCTAGTCAGTCCTTTAAAATAATCATGTCAGGTATGAATATTTCATGAGTGGAAGTATCTACTTTTCCGTGTTGAGCCTGATGTAGGTCACTCCCACAAGTTTCTACCGCATATATGGTTAGAGAAGGGTAGAGTTAAAATAGTTGATTCTATAATTCCAATGTATTCCCCTGTATCCTAGGTCATGGTGATTTCCTCTATTTCCCAAGATAGTTATAGGTAACTCTAGATCATTATAATCAGAATCACCATTGGCATATGGATCATTTAATTGGATAATGTTGAAAAAACCAAAGATTGATTCTATTTATGATGAAGATTTTTTTTGACAATTCAGTTTTGGTTGTTCCATTTGGAAGGGCGGGCCCATGCTTTTTAAAAAGATGAATTTAAATCTTATAGTGTCAAAGACAACTTTGGTCTTGACATGAGCTCATCTTCTTCAGACTACTCTTTGTCCTTCTGATCAAATCACTTTTTTATGATTGACATTTAGAGGACTGATCATTTGATTAAATTTATTTTGTTTTGGATGATGTGGAATAAGACACGATCGGTTGATTAAACTATGTTTGCATATTTTAGTGAGTTCAGTTGATCATTTTCCTACTCATCCAATCGTCATACTTCTACACATTTTTTACTTTCGATTTCCTCTCATTCTCATTCTTTCATTGGATCAGTAGCAGTAACTCATTCTCCATGGGAAGAATAACTTTTCAGTTTTACTTTTCTAGATTATACAATTTTTTTCCATAGGTCCTTGAAAATAAAAACAAAATCTTGAATCGGATCACCAAACATATGTAGAATGGGACAATAATTTGGAAGATTTTCATCTCATTCTTTTTTTGGTTTCTTCATCCTTTTCATGTGAACCAAATTAATTTTCAGAGATAATATGAATTAACTGAGATCCTATTCCTTCCGAAAAGAAACAACGTTGTTCATTAACTCCTAAAACTATTCCTGACTTTGATCTATTTGATCATGTTGATGAGGAAACTGTTTCGGCTCATGCTCGGGGGGCGGAGCCCTTAGATATGATGAATGTTTTGAAGTGGAATCTGATATAGGTTCTTTTTTAAGTGTAACTGTAGTATCCAATTCTTTCCCTTTTCTCATTCCCAGATTTGATGGAATTACAAGAGTTTTAGCATTAGATTCGGTAATAGAATCATCTATCTATTGAGAAAATGAATCAAGGTCTCAAAACCCACATATGAATTTCATTGGGGTTAGAGGTGTGCATCACTCATCATGAATATTTTACACACAAATTGGAAGTAACTCATCTTGACAGAGTATCATATTTAAGGAATACATTAATCCCTTCCATTGAGCAATAGAATATGAAACGCTTTCATTTTCCCTTTGTTTTCAATTTTCACGATAAATTTTTTTTGTCTTTGCTGGCATTGAGTTGAATTGAAGAAGGAATTTCTGACGAATATATTCCCATAGAGTAATTGATTGAGATTCCAAACTTGTATACCATACAAAAGCAGGTCCCTGTAATGACTACAGAAAATACCTGATCTTTGATACTTCTTATTATTGATGAGTCCCCATCATGGGATCAGAATGAGAAACAAAATCTTTTAAGTGTTTTTCCAGCTCTCCAAAACTATTAGTGATTGGGAATGTGATATTCACACAAATTGGTGGGGGAGGAATCAGATCCGCCCAATTCGGGTCAGCTTTCTTTTCCAGCTGAACTAGAACACACCATTCTTCCTTTGCTTTTAGTCGAGCTATTAAGGACTCGATTGTGTTCATAAGTACATGGGGAATATCCAAATGAGATGGGACCTATAAAGTTACAACAGCTGGAGCATAAACTGGTGAAACGACTGGGAAAACCACTAGGGGTGGTCCAGGTATTTGCCCTGGATAACACTAGGGAACATTCTTATAGGATATGTTTGATCATGCCTTAGATGTGTACCCAATGGAGGGAATTCATTATATATATCTATAGTTACCACAAGTCCTCTTTGGTGAGTACCTCCTATAGAATGTGAAATTTGAGGATCTTCCTGGGAAGTATGTCTAACAGAAATGATGCTTTGAAGTAACTTTGTATTGAATCATTTCAACTCTTTCATATGCTCCTCTTCTTTTTCAAATATATCTTCATGTGAAAGAGATTTCCCTTATCCGGTGTAAAAGTGATATTCAATCTAACATTTACTTTACCCCTTTTTAGATTTACTTCAATGGGTGGGAGTTTTTTATTCGAAGGAATACCTAGGTTCTGGGTATGTTTTTGATTTCAGGTACATACACCTTCCTCATATTATTCAGTGTGTACTGTACTATAGATATGATCATCATCTTCATATTCCCCGGAACTAGAATCATTTTTCTAGAGGTTCTTCTCCAATGGTGTTAATGACATTTACTAAAACCTAATGCATTGAAGTCATTATTCAATAATCTTTGTAAGATAATATCTTTTTATATCATCCATGAGACTCTATTATCATACATACTGAACTCCTAGGATTTTTTTTGGTAGACAGTTACCTGAAGGAAATCCTTGGATAATTTAGTTATGTGCTCTATTTTTTTCTTCTTAAATAATCATGAGAAAACATACTTTTGTTGAGGAGGGGATTGTGGATGGTAAAATCCCCCAGCCTTATAGGTTGGGGTTGTTCAAGTTCATTTTCATAAAATATTTTGATATTTTATTATTGAATTCAATGGTTGAATTAAACAATCCTCTAGACCTGTAGGTTGGGGTGGCTATTGAACTGCTATAACTGAGATATCTACAGTTGCTCATTTGATTTTACAAATTTTGGTTCAGATATTAGGTGCGTGTTTTATCTGAAAACAACTCAAATAACCTATTTTAGAATATCATTGTTCTATTTTAGACATTTTTTTCATCTAACGGATGATTTTCTCTAAGCGAGAGGCTAACTTAATATTCTCATATTCATGATGAAAAAGTCACTCAACATATTTTCATCATTTGTCCAGACTCTAATGAGATCTAGTTGAGGCTTTTTCGTGAGAATACATTTGATTATATACAACATCTTTTGATTGTAGTTGGACATGGGAAATAACATTGCATTAGACCACTTTTGGTAGTCTTTCCTAATTCTGGAGTGCAGTAACATGAAATTCTCCATGTGCACCCCATCATCTGATACAAACCCCAGATAGGGTGCCAGAAATTAACAGGTGTAGCATCCTTAGAGTATTGAGTCATGCACCATGAAGGGTTCTCTAATACATTTCAACCATCATATGTTGGGAAACTTGGAGACATTCCTGATCAATTGCGTCTTTCAACCCTTATATTAACATTATATGATATTGACATTCATTATATGGTATTACATTATTTTACAAATTAAGAAGAGTCTTCCATATGTAGAGGTGGATATTAGGAATAAAATCTTCTTCCATCAATTCTATAATGTTATATTGAGAATTCTTCAAAGTCCAAAACATGACTGGTATTTCTTTTTTAGCTAATTTGTTTCTCATTTTTTTTAAATCTTCCACATTTTTCACTAGAGGTTTATCCACTAGGTCTAACCAAAGTGGAAAATTATCGATTGTTTTATTAATAAAATGGAATCTGTAATTTTTTCCTATGCTATATTGGAAGTCAAATGAACCAAGGGATGTTCCAAAAATTACCACTCCCTTATGATATCATCTAGTTGATAAAAGTATTTCACCTGTTAATGAAAAGCCATTAGACATGACTGGGATTGTATTGGAATGTGACACGTGATAAGAGGTGTTTCTCATTACTACATTGTCAATTAAAGAATTATTTTGACAATGTGAAAAAATACTGCAGATAGAACATTCGCAGAATATGTCATCATGTGGAGACCACCATGGTGAATTACAGCATGGTAAAAAAACTTTTTATCCATGGTCTTCTGGCCACATGGGGGGTTGTCGTGGATCTCATTCGGAGATAGTCTCTCAGGATTGGATGAATTTTCATGAATAAAAACTTCATGATGAAGTGACAGAGGGAGAATTTAATAATTACTACTAGTATTACAATAATTTGGTAATGATACAGTAGGATCATGAGTTGAAATAGTTAAATTTTTAATAGCTTCATGTACTCCAGCATTAAGAAGATTCAGATTGTAGCTTGAATTTTTATTTTCCAACTATTATTAGAGTTAATTCTTCTTGGATGTTATATTACACTTAGTTTGGGCCACATTCTAGGAGGAATGGTTATAATGGATAAGTGTATGTGCCTTCCTTAGAGTGGTCACTAGAACAGACTGATTACCTCATATTGGAAAGGGTGTATGTTCCTAATCATGTTTTCTATATGATATGGTGGAGTATGCCCCATTACCCTCCTGGATTGGAACATAGGGGTGAATCATCTTCAGGATGGCATACCAATGTGCCATCCCAGGTGTGGGAAAAAATTTATGTGTATGTTCCTCTGGTGCAACTGAATTAGTTATAATATTTTGGCATTCTTCCAGAATATGGGTACGAATTTGTGTCTTCACATTCACCATTAATAAGATGTGTTTGGTGACTTCATCAGCAAGAAAAATAATATATGTCCATTCAGTATTGGGAGTAGGTTTATGATCATGATTCTATCCTCCTCTTTCATTTAGTGGGTATTGACAGTGCTCATGTATGGGGGTAGAGAGTTGGTTCTTCCCTAGATTTTTCATCAGAGTTTTTCGACTAACATCTCAGAGAGCTTCCAAATGAGACTGTTGGAAGGCTTGATGAATACTGGTTGGTTTATGTGCTCAATGGATGTTTCCCATCAAGCATGGTTGATGGACTTCCTTCAACACTGGAAGATGAGACAGCTTTCTAAATTTGTGACTGTAAGAATGTGTATGTTCATGTTTACCAATTGACACAACATTAGATTGGAAGAATTATTTAAATACAGTTAGATGAGCCTGATGACTGGTTGATAATTTGTAAAGATGTGTATGTTCATGTTCACGGTACTCTACCAGATTTTCATGGTCGGATTGCTGGGTTGCTTCTAGACAAGTCTGATAGTCAGCAGCATTATGATGGACAAGTGTATGTTCCTGCTTGATGTTTTCCGTTAAGTTTGGTTGATGGACTACTTTGTAGGGTAGAAAGAGGTAAGAACCTACTCCCTAATGACCAAACATTATCCATGACAGTTCGAAATGTGCGCCTGGGTCTGAGGGACCTAGGCCGAACATCTAGAGGCCTCACCCCCATCATGTTGTGGGTTCACTTCTATGTGATTTCTTGGTGGTGATTATTGGTGGGAGTCCTCCAGAAATTCCCATGTATCGTTTGATTGAGGCCCTAAGTGACCTATTGATCTAACACTATATAATATGTGTAGGAAAATATGTTTTGTTCTAGGGATAAGGACCAAAAATGGTTTAAAATGATTTTTGCACCATCTGCTTCATCATCATCAGTTGTTTTGTCCAGACAATTGAGGATTGTAATTTACCTAGAGAGCCTGTCGGGAAACCTCCAATGTTGGGATTATATTGTATTGATGGTAATCCTTTACCATAATGTTGGAGACCATGTGTTGATGATTCTATGTGGGGGATAACATACTTCCCGTGGATGAGGATCCAGTCTGAACAATGGTTAGGAAGTTCACAGAAGTAATTTGGATGAAATCAATTTTGGGATGAAGGGAATTTTGAGAAAAAACTGAGACAACAATAAACTCCATTAAAGTGACATCATTTATATGGATACATGCAAGATTTTTTCCTTTGTATGGCCTTCCATTATCAATTAATAGGGGCTTGATAGGTGGGTAACATAATTAACCAGGTTAAGGATTCATGCCAGGTTCACAATTTTTGTTATGTAGTTCCTTAGAACGTTTGTTCTAGTTTTAAGAATCTTTTCTTCCATGTGGTTACCATTAGATTTAATCACAGAACTAGAAACACCTAACCGTTATTTATCCAAAAGGGACCTACTTTTTAAAGTCAGTCATTCGTTAGATTTGACCTTTATGATACTTAAGAATGTGCATTGGTCGAGACGATGGGTGGTCAGACTCATCACACCCTTTTATGGGGAATTATTGTCTAATATAGTACTCTCTTTATAAATTTAAGATATTTTCATGAATCCCTATTAATTTTACAATTATTACATAAGTTTCCCTTGGAATATTCAATCACTTATTAACATGTACAAAATTTAGAATCATGCGTATGTATTTGAGGTTCTCCATCAACGGTATCCTCTTATATACTACATAGATATTATTTTAATCATCATTATGATGATACTAGTTTTTAATCCACTCATTGGGGTACTCTGGAATTTATTTTCATCCCAAGAGATGAAGTTTTGTTTGGGTATTTATATCATATAGATAAAATGTGATACCTATGTATCCTTGTTAAAGGAATCAGAACCCTCTTAGTTCTCTTCCACTTAACAGGACATGTCATACCTTTTTAGTTCATGTGAAAATATCCTTGTTGTACAGATTAATGTCATGTGGTATGGAAATCTATGTAGAGGGTAATTAGTAATTTTTTGGTGTGTGAATTATGTTGTAACATACAAGGTAACATTAAAACAATATGGATTTACAAGTAATATTAGACCCTATTGGGAATATGGGCCAAAGGGAACATGGTTGATTTGAAGTGTTCGGTTTGAACCTTATGGAGGATTCCAACATATCCCATGTGGATAGGACTCAAAGCACACATAGTTTGATAAGTCTCATAAGAGAGTTTAGTCCTCTGAGATAAATGAATTTGGGATTATTCTTGAAAATGATGCCTTGATGAATTGGGTGATTAATTTGGGCTTACTCCTAAAGAAGATGCCATGATTAAGGGAGTTATGAATGGATTTCGGAAGAGAATATCCAATGAGCTCAAGACCTGATAAGGGTTCCTAAAAATCCCAATAATGGTGGGAATTATATTTTTCACAGTTCATTAAGATTTCAAATTTTGTGACCAAGACAAATCTCTAAGCTCATGTGAGTCATGCTCGGTGTGAGAAACAAGAGGATGTCAAAGATTCAAAAAAGGCACCCATACTTCTCCCCCACTACTAGTGGAAGAGGGAGCACCGATGATGGCTAGGGAGTAGGAGATTGAAGTGACCCAAGAGGAGTTCGAGCTGACAAACCCTCCCTATGTTCTCTTTACATTGGGCAAGGGTCCAATGAAAGCAATTAGGGATAAAGGTTACAGGCTTTCCCCCAGATGGTTACCCTAAAGTTGATCCTGGTATGAGAGGGAGGCTTTTCATTCACCTGAATAGAAAAGCAATTAGGAATCATACCTCTACTACCAGAGACCTATGTTTTCGGGTCTTTGGGAAGGGATAGGTTAGGACCCAATCCATAATATTCCAAACTGGGAATTTCCCAACACTATTCCTAGGATAAAAGTCAATGTGACTATAGATATAAAAACCCACAAATGATTCATGAATCCTAATGCCATTATGTATCAAATTTGGGAAACCATTGACTATGGATATTTAAACCCAAATAGATGAGACACTAATGTTGCTTTCCCAAAGGATTGATAAGTCCTAAGGTTTTGGTAGAGGTCTCCACCGAACCCCATTTAGACATGCGAGCTAATAAATAAGAAGCCTTTCCATGAATAGATTTGAGGAAGGCTTGATGTCTTGAAAACTGAAGAGAGTAAGTGAATCAAATAGGGATCCATATCGATAAGGGAGCTCATGTATGGGTGAACAAGTAGGCATGGGTGACCCAATGTTCACTTAAGCAATGAACAACCTGGATGTTAATATTGGGAGAGATCCGACTCATTCCATCAGGTGTATTCACATGTATTTCTAGAAGTGGGGTGCTCAAGTTATCATGGGATGATTTGGTGGTGAGAAAGTGTTTCTAATTCATGGAGGTTGGGATTTTTAGGTGTGCAGGTGTAATGTATTTCAAACACTAAATGTACTTAATCTTAGTGATCCACCCTCAAATCCTCTACTATAGGTGTTAAAGAACTTCCTTGAAATTTTCGAAAGAGTTTGGTGAAGAAATAGGGAGAACAGACCAGATATTTAGGTTCCTGTAAATTATACCATAAACATAAAGTCCCAAAGGGTCTATTTATATGAAAAAATAGGACCTTGGGTGAAAATATAATTGTCACACAAGTGGGTTTTACGCCAATATTGTGGTAGACAACTGGATGTGTGTCAGATGTGTGGTTCGAAAGTAGGCTTGCACACCACTAGTGATTTGACCTAACTGGGGCACCGCATTGAGGACATATCCAAAATATTACTATCCTTTTATCTATAGTATGGTGGCATGAAAGTGTTTACATAAAGGAGCCTTGGGGACTCCATGAGGAATTAAGCAAATTTGTTTTCCTATACCTGGGCGTTGTTCCCCACACCCCTGCATCGGATTAGTGTTAAGCTACACATCCTGCCCATTGTGCAGGTTCATTTTCTATATTCCCTAGCCTCTATGAAAAATTCAGATTCTCACCATGAACTGTTTGTGCCCTGTTGAGGATATTCTGTAGAGAAGTGCATGGAACTCATTTCATGGTGTCTACGGACATGATTACTATACACATTTTATTCCATGGGTAACCCATATGTTTATTAGTTCTGATTTACTCTTTATATGGATCAAATATTCATAAACATGTAATTTTGGGTGATCCCAAATATAGATCATATGTTTTGGATAATGTTTTTTCCCATGAGATGTCATGTTTGTACAGGGAGTGAACGTGGTTCCTTTATGAGACTTTGTCCACCATATGTAATAGTCTTGGTAGTTATCCTTAAATCACGCTTATGTTTTACTATATATTATTTCCAAAGTCCAATGATTCCATTATTTCATGATACCATGTAATATAAGTAATTATTCCTCATGTTTATTCATGTTCCATTATTTTTTATGCCATCATGTTATGTCTTCTAACCTAAGTGTTACACTTTTAAGATATATTTATTTAATTTTTGGGATTTTTATGTTATCCCCTTTTTTCATGTATTCCCTAGGAAATACTATGAATTTATAATATCTAGAAGTAATTTATGAGATCTATACAGACATTAAATTAATGATGTTTTTATTTTGGATTCATTATTCTTAAGTACGTAACTAATCTTCCAAAGTCACTAGACATTATGATCCTTGGTTTTTATTTCCAGGTTAATTATGCTTAAAATCATGTAATTTTTTTTGTAAAATGTTAGGGTGTATGTAGAATCACTTTTTCCTCTATGGAAAACCATTCTTAAATAAAAGAGTTTAGGTGAAGAATTCTGGTAATGTTATAATTATATATTATTTTAACATAAATAGAAGTTAAAATCATTCAAGGGTATACTATAAACATTTTCCTAACATAAACTTTTATATAAACTATCATTCAATATCAACTATAAGGAATAGAAATAAAAAATTCATAATCAGGATTTTTAAATCAATAAATCATTTTCTTACATTTTTGGATCCTTTTCCATTTAGAGTTTTATATAATTAGACAATTACTCATACATAAAAAAATATAATATAAGTAGGAAACAACCAATTAGTATCCCTTTTTTCCACTATATATATCTTTAAAACAAAAAATGATTTCATTTCATGAAAACTCTTTATAACATTCAACTTGACTTCTTCTAATTCATTACCCATTCTTAAATCTTTTGAAAAACATTTTCAAAACGTGGTATGAGTATAAAAATATTGGTAAACATGATTAATAAAACCATTAGTCTAGTGAAAAAAATGATATCATAGGGAACATTTTTTCTCATAAAAATAACATTTATCCCATGTAGGGAAAATCATTCCATAAAAAAGATCAATAATTTTACCTTTTGAAAATAAATTTTCATTGAAAACTCATTACTAATCTTAGACAATCCATGTGGCTAACTTGGGACATCATCAAATAGAACAAATACATAACCACTATTTAACCCATACACATTTTATTAAAAGTACATAAAACATTCAATATAATTATCTAAATAAAATAATCATTACCCAAGGCATTGAAGAGCTACATGGTCACACCCATTGTTTCAGTGGTAACGAGCTCACCCAATAGTATTTTGGTTGTCACGACCCGCCCTCGGGGTCCGTGCCGTGACTACCCCAAGCCCGCCTTCCATAGGCCAGGGGCTGGCGACTAGCACCAAGGCGTAAATCCCGGTAAAAAGGGAAGGCATTGCCTTTGTAAAGTAAACAAACACCACAGAGTAGGCAAGCAGAAAGTAAACACTAAGCAAAAGCAGAGTACAACTGAAAGTGCGGAAAAGTAAAAGGGCCAGTATACAAACCCAAACTGAAAGTAAAGTACAACTCGAAAGGGAAAACAACAACTGAAAAGTAAAAGCCGCTACACCGAGCTGTCCACTGGAAATCCCACCTGAAGGGTGGGTACAGATAGCTCCACTGCTCCACGGGTCCCGCTGTCCGCTCCGAGCACGTCCCGCCCAGTGGTCCACCACCAGGTACCGTCCTGCTCTGCAAGCCTCAGCTAAGATCAACGCTGTCCGTCGTCTGCAACCAACACAACGTAGTGCGGGCAAAGCCCGTGCAGGGGTGAGTATAAGCTACTCAGTAGGGACCCCGAGACCCCTGAAGGTCTCTCAAAATCCACAAAGGATAAACCACGAAGAAAGGTACAATCACGAAGTAACAACCGACACTGCTTACGTATATGCCCATACATATACCTAAGTCATCAATTTCAAATACGCTCCAACCTCCGAGCCCAAGTACAACTCAGTCCACACAGGAAAGTAAACGTATTCCACACAGGAAAGCAAAACGTAATCCACACAGGATAGCACAACACAATCCACACAGGAAAGCAACAGGATTCAGCTCACACAGGTATACTTCTTCAAAAGACGATAAAGATGATCTCTGATCCATCTAAGTCATCGGACCCACGAAGGATCGATAGTTAACTAACCCCCGCAAAAGACCCACATGGGATCGGGCCCACATAGGACCTGTAGGCGCTGGTTCACAGAGGACCGCTGAGCGCAAGGACCCACACAGGATCGGACCCACACAGGATCGGGCCCACACAGGACCTGTAGCACTGATCCACGTAGGATCGCTGAGTGCTGAAGTCGTCGTCGTCGAATCCACACAGGATCTCTGTACTGTCGTCGTCGCAGTCACAGTAGCAGTAGCAGTAGCAGTCACAGTAACAGTCGCAGCCAGCACTAGGGTTCCCACACACAGCAAGCTTGTTCGGAGGGTCCGCTCCACGAGCCGAGAGGCTGATACATCAACTGTCACAAATTCCAGAGTTGATGTATCCAAAAGTTCCGTATCGTCAACAGGAACTCAACGCAACAGACGGCGCGTCGATCGGACGCTCGGTCTGAGAGTTATTGGCATTTTCGTCCCCGGGGTCCGGTTGGTTTTTAAGGCAAAACCAACCCGACCATACTCCACCTACGTCCAAACCTCGGTCGTAGTATGACAAAAGATCCGTCTCACTAAGAGGAACACAACAAAGCTGACGGCACGTCAATCAGACGTCCGTAGCTCAAGATATGACTGTTTCCACTCCGAAGGCCCGGTTGGTTTCGTGAACGAACCAACCCGGCCAAACTCAAAGTATTCCGAAACTTTGAGTGCGATATACCAAAACGACCGTCTCGATCCAAGGATCGCGTTGCCGCAGACGGTTCGTCGATCGGAGGTCTGTGGCTCATATTATGGCCAAAAGACCGAAACTGATTCGAAACGGGGGGGTCCGGGTCCGGGCCGACCCGGCCCGACCCCCCCCCCCCCTGGGTCCGACCCGGTCCGCTGGACCTGGCCCGGCCGGTGGCGGCGCGGCCCGGCCAGCGGCGGCGCGGTCCGGCCAGCGGCGGCGCGGCCAGGGAGCCGCGCATGTGCCGCACGCGGGGGGTGAAACCCCCCCTTTTTTCGGATCTCGACCGGCCTAAGGCCGGCCGTTTCTTTTCTCACGCGGGTCCCGCCTCCTATCCAAACCGGCGGCCGGCGCGGCCGGCCGCCTTCCTCTTCTCCGCCACGGCAGTAGCCGCAACTCTTCTCCGATCTCCGGCGGCCGGCGAGGCCGGCCGCCCCTGGCTGCTCTGCCGCGGCCTTCCTGATCTCCGGCGCCGGCGAGGCCGGCGCCCCTAGCTGCTCCGCCGCGGCCGTTCGGCCGCGGCTCTTCCACTTCCGCCGGCGGCCGGTTTTCCGGCCGCCCCTTCTTGCTCGGCCCTTGAACGATTGGCGCGGCGTAATGGCGTCACGCCCCTCCTCCGTGGCCCGACTCCGGCCGCGGTCTCATCCGATTTCAAAGGCGCGGCATTATAGCGCCGCGTTTCTTCGTCGAGACCCAAACCGGCCTTAAATTCTTTTGTTCCTGCGCGGTGCGACGACACCGCGCTGTCTCCTCTAAATCAACACGAAAGATTAGAAGGGGGAGGAGAATCGGCCGTGTTCATGCGGTCCGGTCTCCTCCCGTTAAAACGATAACAATTGGCCAATCGTATAAACACAACCATGAACGTTTCACAAATTTTTAATAAAATTTTGAACTACGCCCAACGGATTATTCTTACATGATCGAGGGAATGAAACACGTAATTTGAAAAGGACAATCCCCTACCTTGGTTCTGGAATGAAGTTCGATGATTGACAACGATTCGCGGAAGTCGAGCGTTGCGGAAGAAGAACGTCGATGTCGCGGTTATGTCGTCACGGGAGACGGAGAAAAGAGGAGCGGCGTTCTTCGTCGGAGTTCGAAGGTTCTTCGTGTTATTCGTCAGATTTGAAGAATAAGAAGAAGGAGAAGCTCCCAAAATCCTCACAAGTTGGCTAAACAAGTCTAACCAAAAAAAAGAATAAGCTAAGGGTTATTTTATTTACTCAACCAAACCATTTGAATTTCAATGGGTTGAATTAAGACAACTCAAGCCATTAATTAACCCAACTTGCCAACTTAATTTAAAAGGGGAGTTTAAGGGAGAAGATGAAAGGTTTAAGTTCGTGTGGGTCCCACCACACTTAATCCTCTCAAGGGAGGTTAAGTGGGTGTGGGTCCCACCCCTAACCCTGTTGACGCTCCTTTCGTCACAGAATCTAAAGATCAGAAAAGGGAATATCTGAGCTCAAAGTGATTAATCCTTTGAAAAAACATCAAAAATCGACAAAGGGATAAAAAAGGAGAACATTGCCCATATATCGCGCAAGTTCCCTCTTGGTCGCGCAAGTACACTTGCGCGCCGCCTCAATACTTGCGCGACTCCTCATGTTCGTGCAAGGGACTTGCGCGACATATGTGGTAACCGCCTGGTAACCGCCCAGTAACCGCCCGGGGTCTTTTTTTGCCTATAAATAGACCCTGTGGGCCCCCCATTAAAGAGGATCTTTTTCCAGAAACTCAGATTAAAGCTCCCGACGCCCAAATCTCTTCTCAAAGCTTCCGGAACACTTCTAAGGTAATTTCTTACCTAGAACGGAAGATCTAAAGAGAAAAAGGAAGGCCTAAGTGTTGAAACTTATCAAACACTTGCGCGCCTACTTAATTCCTTCAATATAACTTGCGCGTCCCTCTTCTGGAAGAACCTCAAGAGGATGGTAAAGGGTTTAATAAAGAGTCGCTCAAGCATTTCAATACTGGTTGAAAATCGCGCAAGTACCCCTCATGTCGCGCAAGTATACTTGCGCGACCAATACTTGCGCGCCGCCGCAGGACTTGCGCGCCTTTCAAGACTTGCGCGCCCCTATCTTTTTGGGTGCCCATATTGCCCATTTTTACCCCACTTAAGTCATTTCACCCTTCCTATTCAAGATTCAGTCTTCAAGATACTCTTCAAAGCCATTTATGGCATGATTTCTTGATTTGACATCCTTATCTGAAAGGAATTCTGTGAAATATCTCTCAAAACCTAGTGATTTAATCATCTTTATGTCACTAAAGATTGAGAGTTCATTCATTCAACCTCATCCTTTAAGATGAGAGAATCTTAACCTGGGCATCCTCCTCAGGAGTAAGCCCCAAACCTTAATCCTAACCTAGGCTTCCTTCTCAGGAATAAGTCCTAGTCATAAATCTTGGGCATCTTTCTTAAGAATAAGCCCCAATCAAGTCCTTTAATCTTGGGCATCCTCCTCAGGAGTAAGCCCCAAACCTTAATCCCTAACCTGGGTCTCCTTTTCAGGAATAAGACTCAGTCATAACCTTGGGCTTCTTTTTCAGGAGTAAGCCCCAAGTCCCCTAACCTAGGCTTCCTTCTCAGGAATAAGTCCAAGTCATAAATCTTGGGCATCCTTCTTAGGAGTAAGCCCCAAGTCTCTTAAAATTTCTCTTAACCAGTCATAAATTACCTTTGATTTGGGTTTCCTTTTCAGTAATAAAACCCAATCATAAGTCCCCTCCTAACTTGGGCATCCTCCTTAGGAGTAAGCCCCAAGATTAGAGTATTCAAATCTCCATGAAGCACATATAACTTTGTGGACCCTGTTCTTGGATTTTTCTCCCTAAAAGTAAATCCTAAACCTTCGTCTATCTGGGCAGTCATCCATACATAAGCCCCAAACAAATTCTTATGATTGCATCTTTTATGGCACAATTGTCTAAATTTTACCAATACCTCTTGTTTCTCACACCGAGCATGACTCACGTGAGCTTAGAGTGTAAAAGTAATTATGACATTCATCTTTGAGCCATCAATCATAAACATCATATCCCATACCTCGAACTACGTGGGTTCTGATTCCTTTTTCAAAACAAAGGATACGTAGGTAGCCCATTTATGGGTTCGATCCCAACATTGAGATAATCTATGTCCTTCTGAATGACGATAAACTTCAAGTGCCCCACTGAGTGGCTTTAAAACCAGCCTGGTCATCAAAATGACCAAGAGACTTTTATATAAATGTTTTGAAGGATACCATTGACCAAGAATCTCTAAAACAAATATAGATGATTCCATATTGATGAAGAACCTCGAATACATATAAAAGATTCTCTAAATTTCTTGCATATTTAATCATTGATTGTTAAAACTAAAGGAAAGCTCATTTTATACTTGGTAATGTAATAAGGATTCACGAACT
Organism: Viscum album; assembly: GCA_963277665.1. Classification (NCBI taxonomy): domain Eukaryota; kingdom Viridiplantae; phylum Streptophyta; class Magnoliopsida; order Santalales; family Viscaceae; genus Viscum; species Viscum album. Next base: position 377,158,747 of record OY728155.1, on the reverse strand, counting down.
TAACTTAAATCTATAAAGAGAGTCCCGGAGTAGACAATAATTCCCCTCAAAAAGGTGTGATGAGTCCGACCTCCCATCCTCTCGACCAATGCAAATTCCTAAGCCTCATTAGCCCACAAGCTAATGAGCGCCTACCTTTGGAAAGTAGGTCCAGACGGATGTGGAATCATTGGATGTTTCCGGTTCTACGAACAAACCCGTTAGAAACCGATCAGAACGTTTGAATCTCCCGTCCAGGAGGTCATCCCCGGATTCCGCGCGAAACAAAAATGGTGAACCCGACGTGAATCCTTAACCAAGTTAAAATGATGTTCTTCTAATCTGTTAGGCCCTTTGGGCCAACAAGGCAATCATTGACATATGATCATCCAAAAGATGCAGTAGCCGGATTCATCTTGATTATGTCTGTTACATGGAACAGGCACTCTTTTTTCAAGATCTTCTACAAAAATGGCTTTCCTTAAGTTCACCCCTGTGAATACTGCTGCTGGGAACACCTCTACTGTGAGGTCTGCTGCTGTGAAAACCAATGCTGCTACTCCTACTGGAACGTCATCCGCTCTGAGGATGACATCACCAACTCAGCGTCTTCAACGCTGTGTTTCTAATGCACTGGTTAAGGAGTACCGTCGCAACGGTACTATCCCAACTCTGGAGGCTGCTCGTCAAGCCCTCCAAGTTAACAATTCTACCTGGTCGTCCGGACAACGGCGACCAGCAATCAAGAAGCAGGCGGTGCTGACTACCGTCTCCAACCGTTTCGGGTCGTTATCCCCGGAATGCAATTTCCATTCACTCCCTTATTCCGAGGAAGTGAATGAGCAGGTCCCGGAGGACCTTAATTCAAAAAGACAGGAGTCCTTTTCAAGGGCTCCCATCAACAATCGCCGCGAGACTCGTGCGGTAGTGCGCCCTCAACATGATGAGGGTACCGACTTCAGGCATTCAGCTCAGGTTCCTCGAACCCGAGCAGGCAAGATGAACCGCCAGAGACGGAACCCGGTTAACAATAGGCAGGTTGTCATCCCTGCCATCTCCGGAGAAGTCCACCAACCTAACTTGGTGGCAAATAACGAGCAGGCATACACACCTGTTCGTTTTAATCCCGTTGTCCAACAGACTCGTCTGGCAGCATCAAGCCGATCCCGCCAGGCAATTCCGGCGGAGTACCATAGGCAGGAACATACACCTGCTTATACATCAGCAGTTAGTCAGCAGGCTCGTCTGACTACATATGATGGATCTCGTCAACCGCGTTTGGCGAAGTGTAATCAGCAGGCACATACACCTGCTAATACTAATCAAGCCTACCAACAGTCTCACTTGGTAGCGCCCGGAGAAGTCAGTCGGAAAGCCCCGACGACAAACAGGAGGCAGACTAAACTCCCTGCCTCCACACTTGAGTACTGTCAGGATTCACTGACAGGAAAAGGAGGACAGGAGCAGGCACATACACCTACTCCAAGCCCGGAATGGACGTATATCCCTGTTCCGGCGGCTGAAGTCACCAAACATATTTTGTCAATGGTGAAAGAGCAGAAGCAAATTCCTGCTCATATTCTGGATGCTTGCCAGGATATCATAACAGCTTCAGCATCATCTCAGGGACAGACACATAAATCTATCCCTAGCAGTGGAGTGACACATCAACAATTCACTCCGGAACAGACACACACATCTGTTCCAGTCCAAGAGGGTTATGGGGCATACTCCCCCATATCATACAGACAACCAAGTCAGGCACATACACCTGATTTGAGCGATGATTGTCAGCCTAACCTGACCATCTTTCCTGATCAGGCACATATACCTGCTCAGAGCAATCACTTTCGTCATCAAGTGATTTCTAAAGCGAGTAAGAAGGCATCTAAGAAAAAGATCCGCCCAGCACAGTCAGGAGATCAAAGGCCAATCTGCAACAAGGCCTTGCTCGATGCTGGAGTTCTTGAAGCCCTCAGACATTTATCTGTCGAAATTCAAGATTCTACTCCCTCAGTTCCCAATAACAGGAACATTAATCCTGAAGGTCTTCAACAGACACTTCCTCATGAAGACTTGCTTCATGAAAATTCGGTCAATCTTGAAGTTTCTTCTTCAGATGAGAGCCACAGGAACCCTCTGTGTGGTCAGAAGGCCAAGGAGCAAGAGATTTCATCTTTTGCTGTAACCCATCATGATGGTCCTCCTCATGGTGATGAACTTCGCTGCGAAAGTCCTCTCCGCAGTAGTGATTCACATTGTCTCGAAAATTCTTCAGAAGGCAATGTAGTGACGAGAAAGCCCTCCTATCTCGAGGCACTTGCAAACGTAAAACCAGTCATGTCTGATGCTTTACTATCGGCAGGTGAAACTCTTTCTCCATCAGAAGATAGCCTGGGGTTCAGGTTATTCTCCGAACCTTCCCTGGGTCATTCATCTTCTAACATGAATAGTGATTTCTCTACCAATCTTGTTGAATCCGATGAAGCAACAAGGAAACACCAACTCTGGTCCAAACAGGTAGAAGAATCTTCATTTAATGATAAAGAGGAAATGTTGAACATGAGAAAAAAACTGGCAAAAGGTGAAGTACCAGTCATGTTTTGGCCTTTGGCTGACTCCCAGTACGACATTCCAAAAATGTTGACGGATGATGGAATCCATGATATTCGTCTCAACATATGGAAAACTCTTTTTCAATTAAAGAAGAAGGTATTATCTTACGATGAATATGAAAATCATCTTAAGATAATATAAGGGTTACAACGCCAGATTGATTTGGCATCTCTATCAGTCTCTCGGTATCTGAAGGCTGAAAAGCAACAGAGAACCCTTCAACGTTCATGCCTTGGCGCACTAAGAAGATTGCGTCAGTTAATTTATAATGCTCCATCTAATGTTCATATCAGAGGATGGGGTGTTCACGGAGCACTACATTTCACAGTGCTTTCCGGTCAGCAAAGCCCGCCGAAAATGGTCTCATGCAATGTTATTGCCCATGGTCGGTCACAGTCAATGGGATTTGTTCATAATCAAAAGTTTGCTCGAGAGCAAGCTTCAACTAGTTCCTCTCAAAATCAAGTATATAGAGAACAGGTTGTTGAATTGCTCCTTCATCAAGCAGGCGAGAATATTGCGCAAGCCTCTCGTCTGGAGCAAACACGTCATCAAATGACAGAAGTTTCGGAAATCATCCAACGGTCTGTTGAACCAGGTGATAAAAGTGGATACAGGTTAATGCATCCAGCTAATTTCCGAACTAAGATTCGCAAGATCAAGAGAGATTTTAAAAAGATCTCAGACATAGCATGTCAAGAGACACCACAGCTTGCCAGACTGGGGACTTATCTAACCCAACCCTCAGAATCAATGAATGGGATTCGAGGAGTTGAGCGGAAGCAACAGGAACACCCCCAGTCCACCGGACTGGGGACTTTTTCAAATCTTCAATCCCTCCCTCAGAGAAAGTCAGTATTCTCTCGATTAGGGAATAAGCCTCAAGAGGAACGAAGAGCCAAGATGTCAGGAGATTCTCTCCAAGTGACGGTTCTCCAAGAAATTCCTGAGGGATCAAGTCAATGGAATTCCATGTCTTATCATGGACATAGAAGGAGACAATATCACAGAAATGCTGATAAAAAGGATTCCATGCAATATGCATCCATTAATGTCATCACTGCCATTGCTGCTGATTCACCAGATGAGTCTCAATCAGAGGGATCAGACGAAGAGGTTCCTGCTCAAGAAGTTGCACACACAGACCTAAATGAAGAAGGTGTGCGCACACGTAATCAAAGGCTTACCCAAAATCTGGGTATTCTTTCAAGTAACCCACTTCCCCCTCTCCGAAAAGGATCCAATAAGGGGAAAGGAAAGAATCAGGTTACTTCTCACCCTTCCTCTGAAGGAGGTCAATCGCTCTCATTAGAGAAAAGATTTGCACAACAGGAGGAAGAAATGAAAGAATTAAGAAGGTTGAATGCAGAACTACTTCAGAGTAGTCTTCTTCTTAAGAATGCTGAAGTCCGACAGCCGAAGGGATTTGTTGTAACTACTGAGATGGATCAAGAATATCCTTCTTTGTCAGTACACCCACAGAGGTCTAATCCTACGGGTCAAACGCAACAACGGTTGGCAGCACTACCATTAGTTGCAGCACCAACCTCCACGGCTGTCCAAGATCCATTCATTGCACCTACCCAAAACCAAGTTCAACCTGACGTTTCTCAAAAGTTAATAACTACTATTGAGTCATTAATAGCTCGGTTAGAAACTATGGAAGGGAAACGGGCGCAAGTTCAACCTGAAAAGAAAGTTTACCCTGAATGGGTAGATTCAATTTCTCCTCCATCCAGTTTTGGAAACCCTATTTTCCCTACTTTCAATGGATCAGGCGACCCTGAACAACATTTGACGCATTATGTGTCTTGTTGTGATCCTATGATGGGAACTCCAGAGCAACAAGAAGCAGTGAAACTCAGATGCTTCGTGCGAACCTTGCAAGGACCAGCTTTTGTCTGGTATACAAGCTTGCAATCCCGGTCAGTCATCGGATGGGAGGATCTTCGTCAAAAATTCCTTCTTCAGTTCAGCTCAGCTTTGCCAAAAATGACAGTTTTCGATCTTAAAAACTGCAAGCAAAGGGAGAATGAAAGAGTCTATGATTTCATTGCTCGTTGGAAGGGATTAACGTATTCCTTGAGTTTATCACTCCCTCAGGAGGAATTGTTGCCAATCTGTGTGGGAAATTTGCGTGACGAATTACGCACGCCATTGATCCCTGTGAAATACACAGGAGGGTTTCGAGACCTTACTTCAATCGCTCAACAGATTGAAGATTCCCTTATGCAGGCTAAGGTTAAATCTCGTGTAATTCCATCAGCTCCAGGAAGAAGAATGGGTAAAGCAGAAACTGCTACAGTTATGCTTAAACAGGCACCTGTACCTATTTCTACTTCAAAACCATCATCTTCTCGAAGAGCTCCACCTCCTGAACGCCAACAACAAAGGCTATTTCGTCCAAATGATCAAAAAGATCAACGACGAAAACAATTTGAGGATATGAAGAGTAAAACATACTCTTTCCGAAGTGAGCAAGTTCCTGGTTACTTCATTTCAGCTCTGGAAAATAATTTGGTTCAATTACCAGTGCCGAAGAGACCAAACAAGGAAGGAGATGAAGACCGTCCCAATTATTGTCCCTTTCATCAAATGTTGGGACATCCCATCCAGGAATGTTTTGTCTTTAAAGACCTCTTGCAAAAGATGGTCGACTTGGGACAAGTCAAATTGAAGGGTTCTTCAGCTCATGTAGCGTGTATTACCGCTACAGATCCAGAGGAAGGAGGCGAGTGGCAGGAAGTCAAAAGCAAAACTGCGAAAAAATATGATGATTGGATGGTCAGAAAGACAATCAATCGGACCCATTCCATTTTGCGAACACAATTGAAGAAGCCAATTGTTTCTCCTACAAAAGCTGCAGTAAAGCCTCCATCAAAGGATAAATCCTCAAAAGGGCAGCGCAATTCAAAGCAGAAAGAGGAATCAGGAGAAGATGAGTATGTATCAAAGCCTAAATTGTCTTTGACTCTGGCAGATTTCATGCCATCTACTTCAAAGCCACGGGTACTGCCCCATCAAACGGCACAGCCTAAACAGGCTAATCAGGCAGAGTCTTTATCAGACGAAGAGTTAATCTTTGGTTCTGTTTAATTTCAATCGATGGAGAACACATCACGACTCCAACTAATGCCAGATTTCTGAAGAAGTATTTTGTATAAACACAAAATATTGTTCCCAGAACCAAGACTCTTACATTTGGTTCATACAGCAATGGTCCAGTATGACCTTAAACTACAACTTCGTCCAACATGACATTAAACTGTGTCACACTTCTGTCCGAGATGACATTAAACTATAATACGTCCAGCATGACGATAAACTGTACGGTCCATGCATATGACCTTAAACTATTCGCACTTATGTCCCTGCAACATGACACTAAACTGTGCAGCACCAATAGTCCTAACTGCAAGACTTTAAACTGCATAGTCCCTGATTTTGTCCTACATGACAATAAACTATATAGAAGTTCCTATATTTTGTCTGAGATGACATTAAACTATATTGTGTCCTAGCAACATGACATTAAACTGTGTGGCACTTTCATCTTCCAACATGACGTTAAACTGTGTCAGTTCCCTTATCGTCCAACATGACGTTAAACTGTCACATTGGTTACTAATATGTCCTACATGACACTAAACTGTATATGTCCGAGATGACATTAAACTATATTGTGTCCTAGCAACATGACATTAAACTGTGTGGCACTTTTATCGTCCAGCATGACATTAAACTGTAAAAAAAATCCCCAGAACTGATATCCTCATATTGGTTCACCTTAGTCCTAGCTACATGACTTTAAACTGTACAGCACCAGTTCGTCCTTGCTATATGACGTTAAACTATACAGCAATGGTCCCGTATGACCCTAAACTGCATCATCCATGGTCCATGTATATGACCATAAACTATTTGCAAATATGTCCAGCAAGACGTTAAACTGTGACATCCTAACTACATGAAGCTAAACTGTATAAAAGTCCCTCACGTCCGGAAAGACGTTAAACTATATAATAATCAAAAGTCCATCATGACATTAAAACTGCACAATCCCCCTTTCGTCCAATATGACGTTAAACTGTATTGTCCCCATCGTCCTAACTACATGACGCTAAACTGTACAGAAAGTCCTTGATATGTCCTACATGACATTAAACTGTGCATCGTTAAGGTTGTTATTACCTCTTGTTTCTCACACCGAGTATGACTCACGTGAGCTTAGAGCGAACATCAACCATAACACTCCCTTTGGGCCACTAACCATGTGTAAGTCCCAACAAAAAATTTTTTAGATCATTGTCCACAAGAACAACTTGATCATTAATTCATTCTTTAATTGAACTACACAGACTTTGATCCTTGCCCTCCAGGCTGGGTATGTAGGCACCCTCCCAAAGGTTCAAGCCCAAAAACAATCTCTTCACATTGGTTCACCACCATCTCATATGATGATGATTTGTGAAACCACCCCTGGAATCAATATCTTTACATTGATTCACTTTCGTCCTTGTTATATGACGTTAAACTATACAACACTTTTGTCCGGTACGACAATAAACTACAATATTCTTTGATTTTCTCATTTGAGAAGGAACCATTATTAACATTGATTCTTTTTCAATCATGGTTTTCATTTTCAAAAGACTACGTACATACATGGTAATGCCTAAACTTTTTATCTTAGGTTAAAACCATCATTGCACTAAAGTCCCCTTTCACCCTTCACATGTATGAACCAAATTTGTACAAAGGGTAGTTCTAGAACTACGTGGACTTGATTCCCATCCTTATGGGATACGTAGGAACATTCGAGTGTCCCTCGAATCCAGTCCCAAGTCTTTTTGGGCCTAACCCCAAATTTTACTTTCAGTCCCTTGGCTGAAAAGTCCTCATGAAAACACACACTGTGTATTCATTATTATGGTCCGAATTCTATGACCCTAAACTAAGATTACTCATACTTTCATCCTGCACGACGTTAAACTACATTTCAAGAACTACGTATGGCTTGATTCTCATTCTTATGAGATACGTAGTGAAGTCCAAGTTTCAATTCAGGACCCAGCCACAACATGATTATGGTTTTCATTGACCTATGTATCTCTATATACATTGGAAAATACCCATCTTTATGTATTATAATCCTAACCTTAAATATTTTCAGATCTTCATAACCCTTTTCATGACTTCTAGTCACAAAAATGTCAAACTTCTGAGAATTCTTTTGCCTGACTATGCAGCACGTGCCCATAGGTGGCCTTGCATAAACAGTCCACATAAAAGACTTGTCAGCCAAGAGATGCTATTTATTTGACCATGCAGCCAATGCCCATAGGTGGCCCTGCATGTTTTCAACCCCCTAACGGGTTTGTTAAATAATAGTAACTTCATTCTTGGGAAGAATGCCTCTTTTGTCCTTATTTGTCTTAAACGACAGTATGTAGGGATCCGCAAAAATAGCCATCCTTAACGTATTTGTCCCATATCCTTTTTCATGATCTAAAAGTATTCAAGTCTATGGTTTATTCTTCTTCCCTACGTTTGGGTCAGACCTTCGTAGGAGTGATATTCATCCAGTTCTTCAATATTCTTGTTTGGAAATATCCTCTCTATATTCAAGTACCTCTTTCCATACAACAAACTCTATGCTTTAGAAAATTTGAATCTCCATAAACTTTCACTAGCTTTTAGCACTAGGAAAGTAAATTTCTGGGAGTTCTTTTGCCTGACTATGCAGCACGTGCCCATAGGTGGCCTTGCATAAACAGTCCACATAACAGACTTGTCAGCCAAAAGATGCTATTTTATTTGACTATGCAGCCAATGCCCATAGGTGGCCCTGCATATTTCAACCACCTAACGGGTTTTGTTAAATAATAGTAACTTCATTCTTGGAAACTACTTCTTCTAATGCCTTTTAGCTCTTTTTCATATCATTCCTCAGATTCAAATATTCTTAAGCCATAGTTTACGTTTTTTCCCTCATACTTGAGTATGGTAATATGTTTTCAGATAAATTGTCAAGGAATTGAATCCATTTTTTCTTTTTAATCCATTTCCGGTCAAAGCTATTTCGACCTTAAACATTAGCCCCTTTATGTCCGGCTTGCATGACTTTAAACTGCCCACACAGAAGACAAAGGAACTCTGAATAAAAGTCAAGTTCCATCTCACTAAATATACATTTTTTGTATGATTTAGGTAATATTGAGCAGTTAAAAGGTTCAAAGTTTGTAGGGTTATTTGTAATAATCCTAGTAAAAATCAAACTATGCTTACTAAGCCCATTGGCTTAAGTAAATTTGAAGCAGGTAATGGAAGAATGCAAGTACAAATGATTGAAGACAAAAGTGTTTTTCATTGATACACAAGAGTTAGAAGGACATCCACAGACTGGAATCTCTTCTCTTTTTCAAGAATTACAGAAGATTGTCAACATAAGTCTTCATTTGATGTATAGCATCCTGAGCCTTATCAACAGTTACTTGAAGCTCGTGCACTTGACCAGCTTCACTCTTTTCAGCTTGCTGAAGTTCCTTCTTAGCATCTGCAATGGCTTTCATGCCATTCATATGAGTTTCATCCAATGATTTATTAAGCTGATCAAGTTCCCCAGTAACAGAATCTAACTGTTGCTGGAGTTGCACCTGCTGGACGACCTTTTCTTTGATTTTTTGCTTCAGATCCTTCATCTTGACAGCATAATCAGCTTCATCCTGGGATATCGCAGCCTCAAATTCGCCTATGTTGACTGACAATTTCACTCTGGTCAAATCTTCGCGACTTGTCTGCATTTTCTCCCTCCTAAAAATAATCTGTTTCACCGCAGCATGGATCTTTTCATACCCAAAACCACCAAGTCCCATTATAACAAATTGGGATGACAATCGGGAAATTTTTGATGGTAGCTCTTCTAAAGGCACCCCCGATATGATGTTCCATATGTTGTTCCATGCCTTACGTCGTGAAAAGCTGAACTCTTTGAGCATCTCTGGATCTGATTCAACATCTTCGTCAGAAGGGGGTATGTAATCTGGAATTAACATGCTTAAGGAAGTGCCTCGTCCTGCTCTTTCCCCTCTGACTTGGGCTTCTTCACTTTCAATTATCGTTGGGGCAGAGGCTGAAGCCTCATCTCCGGATCTAGCCATTACAGTTGATGGCCCTACCTGATCAATTGAAAGATTTTAGTTGAATCTTAAAGGATAACAAAAGAATGGATTGTCTTGCAAATAAAGTACAATCACAAATATTGTTATCCCTTACCCAATGGTGGTTCAGCAACATGAGAAGACTTCTCCCCATCTTTCCCGGTTTCAACAGGATTTTCAAGATGGGTCTCAGGAGAGTTTATTGGATTTAGCTCTACTTGAGCTAATGTTTCTGCAATGATAGGGTTGACATCAGTGTCCACACCCTCTTCGGGCATTGGCAGTTCAGCAGCTTCTACGGAAGAAACTGCATATTATTTTACATCATGATTAGAAATATGTTTTGTTTTTAAAAGAAAAATTTGGGCGAAGGGTAACACTCACGCCCAAGGTCTTCTAAATCACATGACAATCTAGCATGATCATAAAATTCTTCAAAAGTCATTCCTTGATTCATCATTTCATCTAATGATACTTCAGAATCTTGGTTAGTCTCACCAGTGGGAGCATTTGCTACGTCTTCTTGCTGACTTATGTCCTGCAACCCCTGACCCTGGACAACATCTTCAGTAGTGGGCGGGATACTGGGAATGGATGGTAGCTCTTCTCTAGGAGCAACCAAGTTAGCTTGAGTCTGTGGTTGTTCTACAGCACCCTCCACGACCTTTGAAGAAGGATCAGTCCCTTCCCTCAAGGGGGAAATTGAAGAAGCCCCTGCAATCCTCAGAAATATGAGTAACCATATAATTATGGGTATAAACTCATGATTGTTCGAAGGACTTACCACTGCTAATGAAACGTTTAGCTAAGGATTTCCTCCTTCGTTGCCTTGGCTTCTTTTTTTTTTGGAGTTTCAGTTGTCTCCTTTATTGGCACTTGGATTGGCGAATGAAAGGCTATGTCCAGTGCCTCATTCATGGCCTGCTGGCCTGGAGATATCTCGCCTGGTTCGCGAGGAGAATCAGCAGAAGCCCCAACAGCGGTACCACCAGGGCTATATTGTGGCGAAGGAACCCCGGTCCCTTTCTTTGCAAGCTGCAAGATGAAGAAAATAACTTCCTTAAGTAACAAAGCTTCAACTGAAATCAAGTTGTAAAGAAAATAAGGAAAGAAAACTTACATCTTCAGGAGCCACGTACTCTTGCCACTCCTCATCTCCAGAACCACCAGCCCCCTTAGTGGTGCCATGATCAATCATTTCCTTCACCCGCCTGGTGATAGGAACCGAATTATCAGTGGCATATATGAGCATTTCCAGCTCTCTGATGTAAGCTCGCACTTCATTGGGGTTATCTCCGTATTGAAGGTCTTTAGAAGCTAGAAGATATCCTATCCCAGGAAGTTGTAGGCCCTCACACAAATCCAGCCAGGCGGTCTCAGTATCACAGTATAAGCTCTGCCATAGCTGAACAGCCTCTGGTCTTAGATATAAAGGCTGTGAGGAAGGTCCTACAATTTTTGATTTTAATTTCTTCCCAACTCCTGCAACTACAGAGAGAGAATAAGAAAGTGAGACTTATTACTTTATAAAGTAGCAGTGATTGAAGTTATTACAATCAAATAACTCACCAGGAGCTGATGGAGTGGGTCTTTTAACTCTGGCCGGAGGATTATATCGGGCACGAAACCGCTTTGCTGCCGGTTGTGCCTCATCATCCCCATCATGATAATCTGAGGAATCAGTTCTAGAGAAGGAGTCTGTTGAACCTATTTCAGGAGGAGAAGCATCACCTTCATGAGGAAGAGTTTCTTTCTCTACAGTCCTCTTCCTCTTTCCCACTTGATATACAGGGTGATTCAATATCCCTTTAGGGTATGATGCTATCCAGTGTTCGGCATAAAATGTAGTCAGATAATGTGCCGCTTTTTCAACTGGTAGATCAAATACTGCCCCAGTCTTCTCTCTTGATGTCAGCAACCATAGTTGTCGAGCAACCATCGGATGTTGCTCTAACCTGACATGTACTGGAGGGGATACAACAATCTGTTGCAAACATTTGAATTGGCGTGCAAATCTATATGGAGCATAGGCCTCGCATATGATTTCTCCATCAATCCTGGCTACTAACACGCCATCCCTGCAATCTAGCATGTATGCCCTCAAATCCAAAGGGGCTTTCCCATCATCAACAAACCGCCCAGATGGCGGACTTCCATAAGGAAAGAAGTTGAATTCCTTATACATGCTTAGTCTTACTTTTATGTCATAACCATTGACATCTAATGGAGCAATTCCAGAGAATGCTTGCACTGACGGTCTGAAAGAGCTTCCAGGAATTTGTAATCCATTCTGTACATTGTAAGTCCTGAAGTGAGTGGCGATCCATCCCCACAAAACCTGGAATGGTCCCACTATTCTTAAAGGAGATTTACCCTGGAAGACGTGAAGTAAACTCCTGTGAATCTTTTCTAAAATGGGGGTAGCTAACCCAACCATTTTTCCCTCAGCCAACTTGGCCGCAATGACGAAGGCCCCTGGCCTAACGCCTCCCTTCGAATCCCTGACCGGCAAGAGATAAATACTGAGCCACATTGCCAAGAAACCCGCCAGACGAGTTTTCTTTGGAATTCTTTGATTCACTTCATAGCCCCATTTTTCAAACTCTCCTGCTTCTAGAGTTGGCCAGAATGTGCCAGGAGCTCCTCTTTTCTCAGGTTTTGGACAAGTGGTAGGACGTCTGGGCCGGGTATCCTTGGATTTCTTTTTCTTGGATCCTTTTTCCTTTGGCTCCATCCCTTTCTTCTCAGTAAGAAACACATTCATCCATTCTTCCGGATGGATATCTTTTCTGAAATGAGTTAATGAGGTCTCTGAACTCTTGAGCTTGTGAAAGATTTTGAATAATTCTCGAGCCAAAGCAGGAGTCTTCTCTGGATCATTCCAAGTCACCTTGGGAGGAATGAATTCATCATACATATCGCCCAAGATTGGAGCTCCTGAAATCTTATGGACATCCCACAAACTGATACCTACTTCTCCATGAGTCAAATGGAAAGAATTAGTCGCTGGGCTCCAATGGCTGAGTATCTCTGGCACGAAGATATCATGTCTGTAAATATATGTTTTCCCAACCCAAACAGCCTCATATATTGCAGCTCTCTTCAGATCCTCAATAAACTCTGCGCAAGTCTGTCGCACCCAGTATACCCACATCCAAGTTGGTTTCACACCTCCCCCAGGATGGAAATCCCAACTTTTCTTCCAGCCTTTGGATTGATCCATCTGAGCATTTTGGAAGATTGAAGGATGACAATGTGGTTGAAGCTCAGGTGTATGTTTTTTCAGATCTGGTGTGCAAGGGCTATAATGCATCACATAAGCCTTCTCCACTGTTCCAGCAGTTTGAAATGATCCTCCGCCTGAGATATTTGCTGAAGCAAAATTGGTATAATTCTGAAACCAAGAAAATGGAAGATAATTCTTTACTTCTGGAATAATGACTTCTTGCAGATGACCATGACCATACAAAGGTAGGTAAGTGCAGTGAGGAAAGTCGTGATGATATTTCTTCAGATACTTAGCCAAATCTGGAAGAGTGCTGTTTTTGACAGTATAGTAATCAGGGCCAATGATATTCATCATATCATCTATCCGCTTGCTAGCCAGTTCATCAATTAATCCAGGTCTAAGAGCCATTGAATCTGCATAGGAGTTGAATAAATTAAACTCTTAAATGGGTTTTATTTTTCATAAAATTTGTGAAAGAATTTGAAAAAAATGGCTAAGGCATTAAGGCGCGCAAGTATGGAGATGTCGCGCAAGTGATACATGTGCCGCGCAAGTTTTGGCCGCGCAAGTATTACCGCGCAAGCCCTATTACCTTGAGAGTAGCGCGGCAGTGAAGAAACAGTGAAAACAAGAGACTTGCGCGGCGAGGAATACTTGCGCGGCGAGAGCTCGAGAAATCCGGAACTTCATATGCCATCTACGGCCGGAAGCGGTATATTTATAGGCCAGGGGGCCTATCTGCGCGCCGCACCCAGAGCGCTCAAAGCCTGCGCGACGCAGACTTGCGCGCCACCCACTGACGCTGAAAGACTTGCGCGCCCTCCCTTTTCCTTTTGAGGAATTCAATTTCCTCAGAGTCAAATCCTCATTTTCTCTCCGGATCCAACTCTGAGGGGGGACTTTTGTTGACGCTCCTTTCGTCACAGAATCTAAAGATCGGAAAAGGGAATATCTGAGCTCAAAGTGATTAATCCTTTGAAAAAACATCAAAAATCGACAAAGGGATAAAAAAGGAGAACATTGCCCATATATCGCGCAAGTTCCCTCTTGGTCGCGCAAGTACACTTGCACGCCGCCTCAATACTTGCGCGACTCCTCATGTTCGTGCAAGGGACTTGCGCGACATATGTGGTAATTGCCTGGTAACCGCCCAGTAACCGCCCGGGGTCTTCTTTTGCCTATAAATAGACCATGTGGGCCCCCCATTAAAGAGGATCTTTTTCCAGAAACTCGGATTAAAGCTCCCGACACCCAAATCTCTTCTCAAAGCTTCTGGAACACTTCTAAGGTAATTTCTTACCTAGAACGGAAGATCTAAAGAGAAAAAGGAAGGCCTAAGTGTTGAAACTTATCAAACACTTGCGCGCCTACTTAATTCCTTCAATATAACTTGCGCGTCCCTCTTCTGGAAGAACCTCAAGAGGATGGTAAAGGGTTTAATAAAGAGTCGCTCAAGCATTTCAATACTGGTTGAAAATCGCGCAAGTACCCCTCATGTCGCGCAAGTATACTTGCGCGACCAATACTTGCGCGCCGCCGCAGGACTTGCGCGCCTTTCAAGACTTGCGCGCCCCTATCTTTTTGGGTGCCCATCTTGCCCATTTTTACCCCTCTTAAGCCATTTCACCCTTCCTATTCAAGATTCAGTCTTCAAGATACTCTTCAAAGCCATTTATGGCATGATTTCTTGATTTGACATCCTTATCTGAAAGGAATTCTGTGAAATATCTCTCAAAACCTAGTGATTTAAACATCTTTATGTCACTAAAGATTGAGAGTTCATTCATTCAACCTCATCCTTTAAGATGAGAGAATCTTAACCTGGGCATCCTCCTCCGGAGTAAGCCCCAAACCTTAATCCTAACCTAGGCTTCCTTCTCAGGAATAAGTCCTAGTCATAAATCTTGGGCATCTTTCTTAAGAATAAGCCCCAATCAAGTCCTTTAATCTTGGGAATCCTCCTTAGGAGTAAGCCCCAAACCTTAATCCCTAACCTGGGTCTCCTTTTCAGGAATAAGACTCAGTCATAACCTTGGGCTTCCTTTTCAGGAGTAAGCCCCAAGTCCCCTAACCTAGGCTTCCTTCTCAGGAATAAGTCCTAGTCATAAATCTTGGGCATCCTTCTTAGGAGTAAGCCCCAAGTCTCTTAAAATTTCTCTTAACCAGTCATAAATTACCTTTGATTTGGGTTTCCTTTTCAGGAATAAAACCCAATCATAAGTCCCCTCCTAACTTGGGCATCCCCCTTAGGAGTAAGCCCCAAGATTAGAGTATTCAAATCTCCATGAAGCACATATAACTTTGTGGACCCTGTTCTTGGATTTTTCTCCCTAAAAGTAAATCCTAAACCTTCGTCTATCTGGGCAGTCATCCATACATAAGCCCCAAACAAATTCTTATGATTGCATCTTTTATGGCACAATTGTCTAAATTTTACCAATACCTCTTGTTTCTCACACCGAGCATGACTCACGTGAGCTTAGAGTGTAAAAGTAATTATGACATTCATCTTTGAGCCATCAATCATAAACATCATATCCCATACCTCGAACTACGTGGGTTCTGATTCCTTTTTCAAAACAAAGGATACGTAGGTAGCCCATTTATGGGTTCGATCCCAACATTGAGATAATCTCTGTCCTTCTGAATGACGATAAACTTCAAGTGCCCCACTGAGTGGCTTTAAAACCATCCTGGTCATCAAAATGACCAAGAGACTTTTATATAAATGTTTTGAAGGATACCATTGACCAAGAATCTCTAAAACAAATATAGATGATTCCATATTGATGAAGAACCTCGAATACATATAAAAGATTCTCTAAATTTCTTGCATATTTAATCATTGATTGTTAAAACTAAAGGAAAGCTCATTTTATACTTGGTAATGTAATAAGGATTCACGAACTTAACTTAAATCTATAAAGAGAGTCCCAGAGTAGACAATAATTCCCCTCAAAAAGGTGTGATGAGTCCGACCTCCCATCCTCTCGACCAATGCAAATTCCTAAGCCTCATTAGCCCACAAGCTAATGAGCGCCTGCCTTTGGAAAGTAGGTCCAGACGGATGTGGAATCATTGGATGTTTCCGGTTCTACGAACAAACCCGTTAGAAACTGATCGGAACGTTTGAATCTCCCGTCCAGGAGGTCATCCCCGGATTCCGCGCGAAACAAACCCCCTTTGAGAGAAGTAAACCAACAAAAGTAAAATAAAAAGAATTCCACATTTTTTTATTCAACTTTTTTATAATCCTCCCAAAAACTAACTTTCGTCCCGCAATAAACGCAACTTCCGAAAAGGTCTCCTTAAGCGAATATCGGCGCTGCGAGTTCATCGGTGCCCTCGGATTTCAATTCCGAGCACCGGATCAAAAGTTAAGAATTCTCGCTCGTTCGTTCACTGAACGTACCCGAGCCAAACTTCGGTAATTGATTTCGGGCACTCCGGGCCTCGGAATCAGGTGCCGTCAGAAACCGCGCTCTTGTAAAATTCCAAATAAATTTAAGAAAAAACTTCCCTTGAATTTTACGGGTCTTTACATTACTCCCACCTCAGGGCTTTACATCCCCGTAAAGATACATCAAAAACTAGGGAAACAAATGAGGGTACTGAGCACGCATCTGAGCCTCCCGCTCTCATGTGCTCTCCTGGAGATTCTCGTGCTTCCATCTGATGCACACAAGTGGAATCGATCGCCCACGCAGGACCCGCTCCTGTCGATCCTCTATCTCCACCGGGACCTCCGTAAAAGTCTCCCCATCGTCAACGTCAAGCTCCCCATGGTCAATGATGTGTGTCGGGTCGTGCACGTATCTCCTCAGCTAGGATACGTGGAAGACGTCGTGCACCCGGTGCAACTGAGGTGGCAGAGCCAGGCGATAAGCCACCTCGCCAACCCTACTGAGGACCTGGAAGGGTCCGATGAAGCGCGTAGATAACTTGCCGCCTCGGCCAAATCTCCGAATACCACGTCGAGGTGAGACCCGCAAGAAGACGTGGTCGCCATCCTCGAACTCTAGTGGCCTCCGCCTCCTGTTAGTGTATGACTTCTGCCGGCTCTAAGCTGTCCTCATCCGCTCCTGGATTACCTGGACCTTCTCTGTCGTGGCCTGGACCATCTCCGGTCCCACGAGTGCTGACTCTCCAGGGTCTGTCCAGCACAAAGGTGATCTACAAGGTCGGTCGTACAACGCCTCGTACGGTGCCATCCCGATGGTGGAGTGGTAGCTGTTGTTGTACGCAAACTCCACCAAGGGTAGGTGGTCCTCCCAGCTACGACCAAAGTCGAGGACACATGCGCGGAGCATGTCCTTGAGAGTCTGAATGGTCCTCTCCGTCTGACCATCCGTCTGAGGGTGAAAGGCTGTGCTCAGACGTAGCTGCGTCCCGAACACCTCCTGTAACCCCTTCCAAAGCCGGGATGTAAAGCGAGCATCTCGATCGGAGATGATAGATGATGGAACACCGTGGAGTCGCACAATTTCATGAACATAGAGACGTCCCAAGCTCTCCACTGAGCCCTGCTCTCTGATGGGTAAGAAGTGTGCCGACTTGGTGAGTCGGTCAACAATCACCCAGATGGAGTCGTGACCTCTGGAAGTACGTGGAAGTCCAGTCACGAAGTCCATAGATATGCCGTCCCACTTCCACTCCGGAACCTCCAAGGGCTGTACCAAGCCTGCTGGTACCCGATGCTCTGCCTTCACCTGCTGACAGGTGAGGCATCGAGAAACGAACTCTGCTACTGCCTTCTTCATGCACGGCCACCAGTGCTATCGTCTGAGGTCCTGGTACATCTTCGCCACTCCAGGATGTACCGCCAAAGGAGAAGTGTGAAACTCTCTCAACACTTCCTCTCGCAAAGCGACTGGTACCATGGTACGTCCTCTGAAAAGGATGTCGTGCTCTGCTCCAAGGGAGAAACCATCAGGTGCATGTCCCGAGGATATCTGTGCACGCCGTGTCTCAAAGTCAGCGTCCTCACGCTGTGCCTCTCTGACTCGCTGCAGTAGTGGAGGAGTGACTGTGAGAGACTGAAGGAAGGCTGCTCCATCTCTGTCCACGAAGGATATCTGCAAAGCGGCTAGCTGCTCCGTCGCCTCCTCAAGTAGCTGAATGCCCGTCCTCCTGCTAAGGGCATCTGCTACTACGTTCCCCTTCCCAGGAGTATAGACTATCTCAAAGTCATAGTCCTGGAGGAACTCGATCCATCGCCGCTGTCTCAGGTTCAGGTCCTTCTGCGAGAAGATATCCTTGAGACTCTGATGATCGGAAAAGACTGTAAAGTGCTCGTCCATCAGATAGTGTCGCCATGTCTTCAGAGCGAAGACCACTACTGCTAACTCCAGGTCATGGGTAGCGTAGTTCTGCTCATGCGGCCTCAACTGACGTGATCCATATGCGATCACTGCCCGCTCTTGCATCAGAACACATCCGAGTCCGGTCCCTGATGCATCGCAGTAGACTACGTACCCTACTCCCCCCTCAGGCAACCTCAAGATAGGTGCGCCGGTCAATCTCTGTCTCAGCTCCTGGAAGCTCTACTGACATCTTTCTGACCACACAAAGGGTTTCCCCTTCTTCGTCAAAGCTATGAGTGGTGCCGCAACTCTAGAGAAGTCTGGCACGAATCTCCGATAGTATCCATCTAGTCCCAAGAAACTCTGAACCTCAGTCACGCTCCTAGGTGGCTCCCATGCTAACACAGCCTCAATCTTCGCGGGATCCACTGCAACTCCCGCCTCAGAGATAACGTGTCCGAAGAAGTGGACCTCACGTATCCAGAACTGGAACTTCGAGAGCTTACCATAAAGATGGTGCTCTCGGAGTGTGTCAAGTACAACTCGCAAGTGATAGGCGTGCTCCTCCTCAGTCGTAGAGTAAATCAGAATGTCGTCGATGAAGACCACGACAAACTGATCGAGGTATGGCTGAAAGATCCTGTTCATGAGGGCCATGAACATTGATGGAGCATTGGTTACGACGAAAGGCATAACCAAGAACTCATAGTGGCCATACCGACATCTGAAAGCCGTCTTCTGCACATCCTCGTCTCTGACTCTGAGCTGATGATAGCCTGACCTGAGGTCTATCTTCGAGAACCACCGTGCTCCCTTGAGCTGATCGAAGAGATCATCAATCCTCGGTAGAGGATACTTGTTCCTCACTGTCACCTGGTTCAGGCGACGGTAGTCAACACAAAGTCGCAAGCTCTCGTCCTCCTTCTTGGCGAATAAAATCGGGGAAGCCCAGGGTGAAACACTGGGTCGGATGAACCCCTTGCCCTGCAAGTCCTCCAACTATACCCGTAGCTCTCAAAGATCGGCGGGGTCCATCCAATATGCTGGAGTGGATATCGGGGCTGTCCCGGGGTACAAGTCAATATAAAAGTCTACCTATCTGCGAGGAGGTAGCCCTGGAACGTCGTCGGGAAAAACGTCCGCAAACTGATCCACCACTGTAGGAAAACCAGGACTCTGCACGTCAACTGCTCCAAGGATAAGGCTAGACAACTGATGAGTGATGGGTTGTCCTCTCCTCATCGGAAGTCCATCCTGTGCTGCTAAGGCTCCCTTCTCGCCGGTGAAGGTGAACCTGCTCCCGTCGGTGCGTACACATCGCACCTTGCGCCTAAAATAGTCAATCTGTGCATGGACTGTAGATAGTCAATCCATGACCAAGATGACGTCGTAAGGCCTCGACGCTGCTACAAGAAGATCCCAGCCGAAGCTCTCGCCTCCTAGATTAAGCTCACATTGCCGGCACCAGTGCATAATCGTCGAGTCTGCTCCCGTAGGAGTCTCTAGCCGTAAGGATCGAGCCAACGGCTCTATCGGAATCTCCGAGCTCCGAACAAGGGCAGCGGCTATGAAAGAGTGACTCGCTCCTGTGTCTATAAGAACTGCAGCAAGGGTGGAATAGACACAGATAGTATCTCGAATAATATCGGGTGCGCCGTGGTCGTAGGCCTCTACTGCCTGGAGCTGTGCCTGTCTCTGCCCGCCAGCTCCCTGTGGTCGGGGTGGACCTCCTAGTGGTGGTGGTGGCAGAGCCTCAAAGCGTCTCCCACCACCGGCTGCTCGTCCAGCTCCTCTGCCTCGTCCGCCTCCTCCCTGCGGACCGCCACGGTCGACCCTCTGCCTCTGCCTCGGTGGTCCCTCAACCGACTGCTGCTCCTCAGCACGGCGGGTCGGGCAGTCAAGAGCCATGTGGCCCTGCCCGCCGCACGAGTAGCACTGTCTGCCTCTCGAAAGACTGGCTCCTCGTTGTGTTCCCCGCACTGCTGAGCCAATGCCCTGAGGTCGTCTGCCCGAAGGTCTGGTCTGCTTGGACCCCTAAGTCATCCGTCGACTGCCTGCTGCAGATGACTCTGCCACGTGCCGCCCTGCGGTGGGTCGCTGCGCTGGTTTAGACTCGCCAAGGAAGCTCTCAATCAGAAGGGCCCGCTCCAGTACTCCTGTCTGAGTCGGTATGCTGAGGGAGATCAGCGATGCCCTGATCTCGTGTCTCAAACCCTGCTCGAAGGTCCAGGCCCGGAAGAATGGGTCTCGTACCATGTCGGTCGTGTAGCGCGAGAGATCGGTAAATCTCGCCGAGTACTGAGCGACCGTCATGCTGCCCTGCCGCAGCTGAAGAAGCTCCTGGATACGCACCGCACGAAGGGTGGCTGGGACGAACTCCGAGCGGAAGAGGCTCTCAAAGTCCGTCCAAAGTAGAGATGCCTCATCGTGCACCTGGAGCATCAAGCTCCACCATCGTCCTGCTGCTGCGTGTAGTAGGCTCACAGCAAGGATCACCATGAGGTCTGCTGGTGTCCTCGCTAGCCTAAACACTCGTACCACTGCCTCCAGCCAGTCCTCTGCTACCTGGGGATCCGTCTCCCCGCGAAACCTGGGTGGTCGCTGGCGCTGAAACTCATGCAGTGCACTGAGGCGACGTGCATCGTCAGCGGCAGGTGCTGGAAGTATCGGGGGCTCGGCGGGTAGAGCTATCGCCGGTGCCACTGCTGACAAAGGGCCCTGCACAGAAGCCTCGTCGCTCGGTGGGCTGTCGTCACACTAGACTATCGGAACCCTAGCTGGCTGCCGTCGTGGGGCCATCCTGAAAAGGAAACAGGTGCGCCACGGTCAGAACAATATACCTGGTGAGCTGATTTATAAGTAATCACAAAGAAAACTTTGAAACACACACGCAATCAATGTTTTCGTGCATTAAGTCGGAAATCAGAAGTCAGGGTCCCGGTGTACGGATACGTCGGCCGCCGCACCAACACTGGACTCCTTGGACTGATAACCACACTCAATACTCTAAACATTATTGCTTCACATAGAAAAGATCAGAGTTCGCGGTAGAACCGAATTCCTCTGATACCAATTTGTCACGACCCGCCCTCGGGGTCCGTGCCGTGACTACCCCAAGCCCGCCTTCCATAGGCCAGGGGCTGGAGACTAGCACCAAGGCGTAAATCCCGGTAAAAAGGGAAGGCATTGCCTTTGTAAAGTAAACAAACACCACAGAGTAGGCAAGCAGAAAGTAAACACTAAGCAAAAGCAGAGTACAACTGAAAGTGCGGAAAAGTAAAAGGCCCAGTATACAAACCCAAACTGAAAGTGAAGTACAACTCGAAAGGGAAAACAACAACTGAAAAGTAAAAGCCGCTACACCGAGCTGTCCACTGGAAATCCCACCTGAAGGGTGGGTACAGATAGCTCCACTGCTCCACGGGTCCCGCCGTCCGCTCCGAGCACGTCCCGCCCAGTGGTCCACCTCCAGGTACCGTCCTGCTCTGCAAGCCTCAGCTAAGATCAACGCTGTCCGTCGTCTGCAACCAACACAACGTAGTGCGGGCAAAGCCCGTGCAGGGGTGAGTATAATCTACTCAGTAGGGACCCCGAGACCCCTGAAGGTCTCTCAAAATCCACAAAGGATAAACCACGAAGAAAGGTACAATCACGAAGTAACAACCGACACTGCTTAGGTATATGCCCATACATATACCTAAGTCATCAATTTCAAATACGCTCCAACCTCCGAGCCCAAGTACAACTCAGTCCACACAGGAAAGTAAATGTATTCCACACAGGAAAGCAAAACGTAATCCACACAGGATAGCACAACACAATCCACACAGGAAAGCAACAGGATTCAAGTCACACAGGTATACTTCTTCAAATGACGATAAAGATGATCTCTGATCCATCTAAGTCGTCAGACCCACGAAGGATCGATAGGTAACTAACCCCCGCAAAAGACCCACACAGGATCGGGCCCACGTAGGACCTGTAGGCGCTGGTTCACACAGGACCGCTGAGCGCAAGGACCCACACAGGATCAGACCCACACAGGATCGGGCCCACACAGGACCTGTAGCACAGATCCACATAGGATCGCTGAGTGCTGAAGTCGTCGTCGTCGAATCCACACAGGATCTCTGTACTGTCGTCGTCGCAGTCACAGTAGCAGTAGCAGTAGCAGTCACAGTAACAGTCGCATCCAGCACTAGGGTTCTCGCACACAGCAAGCTCGTTCGGAGGGTCCGCTCCACGAGCCGAGAGGCTGATACATCAACTGTCACAAAGTCCAGAGTTGATGTATCCAAAAGTTCCGTATCGTCAACAGGAACTCAACGCAACAGACGGCGCGTCGATCGGACGCTCGGTCTGAGAGTTATTGGCATTTTCGTCCCCGGGGCCCGGTTGGTTTTTAAGGAAAAACCAACCCGACCGTACTCCACCTGCGTCCAAACCTCGGGCGGAGTATTCCAAAAGATCCGTCTCACTAAGAGGAACACAACAAAGCTGACGGCACGTCAATCGGACGTCCGTAGCTCAAGATATGAGCGTTTCCGCTCCGAAGGCCCGGTTGGTTTCGTGAACGAACCAACCCGGCCGAACACAAAGTATTCCGAAACTTTGAGTGCGATATACCAAAACGACCGTCTCGATCCAAGGATCGTGTTGCCGCAGACGGTTCATTGATCGGAGGTCCGTGGCTCATGTTATGGCCAAAATACCGAAACTGATTCGAAACGGGGGGGTCCGGGTCCGGGCCGACCCGGCCCGACCCCCCCTGGGTCGGCCCGAACCGTGTCGACCCGACCCGGGTCCGACCCGGTCCGCTGGACCCGGCCCGGCCGGTGGCGGCGCGGCGGCGCAGCCCGGCCAGCGGCGGCGCGGCCAGGGAGCCGCGCATGTGCCGCACGCGGGGGGTGAAACCCCCCCTTTTTTCGGATCTCGGCCGGCCTAAGGCTGGCCGTTTCTTTTCTCACGCGGGACCCGCGAGTCCCGCCTCCTATCCAAACCGGCGGCCGGCGCGGCCGGCCGCCTTCCTCTTCTCCGCCGCGGCCGTAGCCGCGGCTCTTCTCCGATCTCCGGCGTCCGGCGAGGCCGTCTGCCCCTGGCTGCTCCGCCGCGGCCGTCCGGCCGCGGCTCTTCCTCTTCCGCCGGCGGCCGGTTTTCCGGCCGACCCTTCTTGCTCGGCCCTTGAACGATTGGCGCGGCGTAATGGCGTCATGCCCCTCCGCCGTGGCCCGACTCCGGCCGCGGTCTCATCCGATTTCAAAGGCGCGGCATTATAGCGCCGCGTTTCTTCGTCGAGACCCAAACCGGCCTTAAATTCTTTTGTTCCTGCACGGTGCGACGACACAGCGATGTCTCCGCTAAATCAACACGAAAGATTAGAAGGGGGAGGAGAATCGGCTGTGTTCGTGCGGTCCGGTCTCCACCCGTTAAAACGATAACAATTGGCCAATCGTATAAACACAACCATGAACGTTTCACAAATTTTTAATAAAATTTGGAACTACGCCCAACGGATTATTCTTACATGATCGAGGGAATGAAACACGTAATTTGAAAAGGACAATCCCCTACCTTGGTTCTGGAACGAAGTTCGATGATCGACAACGATTCGCGGAAGTCGAGCGTCGCGGAAGAAGAACATCGATGTCGCGGTTATGTCGTCACGGGAGACGGAGAAAAGAGGAGTGGCGTTCTTCGTCGGAGTTCAAAGGTTCTTCGTCTTCTTCGTCAGAGTTGAAGAAGAAGAAGAAGGAGAAGCTCCCAAAATCCTCACAAGTTGGCTAAACAAGTCTAACCAAAAAAAGAATAAGCTAAGGGTTATTATATTAACTCAACCAAACCATTTGAATTTCAATGGTTTGAATTAAGACAACTCAAGACATTAATTAACCCAACTTGCCAACTTAATTTAAAAGGGGAGTTTAAGGGAGAAGATGAAAGGTTTAAGTTCATGTGGGTCCCACCACACTTAATCCTCTCAAGGGAGGTTATGTGGGTGTGGGTCCCACCCCTAACCCCCTTTGAGAGAAGTAAACCAACAAAAGTAAAATAAAAATAATTCCACATTTTTTTATTCAACTTTTTTATAATCCTCCCAAAAACTAACTTTCGTCCCGCAATAAACGCAACTTCCGAAAAGGTCTCCTTAAGAGAATATCGGCGCTACGAGTTCATCGGTGCCCTCGGATTTCAATTTCGAGCACCGGATCAAAAGTTAAGAATTCCCGCTCGTTCGTTCACTGAACGTACCCGAGCCAAACTTCGGAAATTGATTCCGGGCACTCCGGGCCTCGGAATCAGGTGCCGTCAGAAACCGCGCTCTTGTAAAATTCCAAATAAATTTAAGAAAAAATTTCCCTTGAATTTTAGGGGTCTTTACATTGGTGCACCCATCATATATAATATCCTAGAACCAAAACATAAATAAAAAATTATATCATTTAAAAAAACATATAAACTCATATGAAAAACAATTTTAGATATTAAAATATTAATTTATTTCTAAATCCTATTTTTAATACAAAATGAACTTGCTTGATGAAAAATAAATACATGTTAACACCAAAATACTAAAAAATAGTAAAAAATTTTACTTAGTTTAAGAAAACATGTAATCATATAGAATAATATAGAAATAAAGTAAAATTCACAATGAAAGGAAAATTTATTGTCACCGAATACTTTAAAAATAGATCATTTCACATATTGTTTTCAAAACATTTCATTTAAAACACATCAAAAGATTCCATTTAAATACATTTGAAATAAATTAAAAGTTACACGAAATGAAAATCATAAATATTTTTTTAAAAAAAATAAAACATTTAAAATATAATCATAAAAACATGGAAAAATTTGACAAAGATAGTTTGAAGTAAAATTTTAAGAAAAATATTTATTTAGTAGAAGAGTCTCGTATTTTTTTGAAATATTTAAATCATAATCCTCATGATATATTATGATTAAATAAATTAAATAATATGAGAATAAATAAATTAATTATATATCATATAAATGGTGTTTTATATATACCTCATAAAAAAATATATTTGAAACACATTATAATATTCCACAATTAATAGAAATGATACAAAGTCTAATACTTTATGTCTGAGAGGTCATTTGTATCTCTATATTATTGAATAACTAAAATATTTTAATTATTTAATTTCTCTAGAACATTTTTAAAGTTTAATATTATTTTAATATCACTTATTGTCATTTTATTTATAATTAAATAATCTATTTAGTTCACATCATATGATTTGATTATATTTGGCTTATATGTCAAAAACTAATTTGGTAGGTTCGCTATTATCAAGGAGGTATATATTTAAAAATATAATGAATAATAATCATGTAATAATTATAATAGTTATACATTAATGATAATTTTAATATGAATAATGAAATATGTCTTTGGAAAAGGATCTGACATTACAATCATGAAGATGGTAGGTTATACGTACACATGAGTACCGTTTCAATTTTTCAATGATCATTATAAAAAGAAGGTAAGTAAAATGTATCTTTATAGAAAGATAATAATATCATAAATATAATATTATTTAATTATAAATACTTTTATATATAATTTTTTTGATGTGGTGAGGGAAAAATAAATCGCATCGCTTCGTGGAGGCAGTAATCCACCAATCCAGAAACAACGTTATCATTTTTTCAATAAGGGAAGATTTAAGAAATAAATTGATATATTATTTTTACAGGATGATAAATATATAATCATTATAAAAACAATTCATGTGTATAACATATATTCATTATATTTACCCTTATTTCCATCCATCTGATGTGTTAGTGGAGATGAATTGCATCCCTTCGTGAGGAGGTAGTTTTCCACACACACTAGCGACATTATGATATATCCTATGGAATGGAATTTAAAAAAGGGTATATCTGATATAATGAAACCAAATATATTTTTAGGTAATATATATAATATATAAACTTTATATCTATCATCATACCCAGCTGTGAGAAGTGGTAATGGAAAAATGAATGGCATCGTTTCGCGAGGCGGTATTCCGCCGTAAACATGAATGATGATTTCATAACATATTTCATGGAAAAGGAAAAATATTTTATTTATTAAAATAAAATATAAATATATATAAATATAAGATAATGATGTTATTCTATGTTCACTGTTTAAGAATAATTGAAGGGGTGGAAATAGAAAATAAAATAAAGATACTCATTGATGAACATTACCTCTTCTTTGAGAAGATTCTTTTGGATTCAACCAAAGGACATCATTGATTATATTTATGCCAAAAAAAGGACTTCTAGGATGAGATAAAGGAATTTCGGTATTATTTATTCAGTTAATGTCCAAACAAAATAGGATAGACAGTGTGAATATAGGATGATATGGTTGACATTTTATATGTGGGAGAGATGACTAACTTGGTTTTTTTGAACATTAATGTGTTATCCCATGTTTTTCATATGTCACAGGGGACCAAAATAGACCATTATATATCCTTATATGTTTATTGGTCAAAATATATCTATAAAATAGTTTTTATACAATTTTATAGTAATTTTTACCATTATCTTTTTATTTTAACCCTCGGTAAACCCATTTTCACCATAACCGTAGTAATTATTTTTTACTATTTTTACTATTATTTTGGTAAAATTTAAGTTGAACTCATTATAAATAATATTTTATGATTAATCTATGTATTGATTCCATTTTTACAAATTAAATTCATACAATTGGAAAATGTTAATTTAATAGTTATCCTGTAGACACGGCAAGAAAGTGGGTTCTTAAGAAAAATATTTGTCATGAAAAAGATGATTGTATATTATCTCTTTGACTAATAGTAATTATAGTATTCATTTAATATAATTTTTACTAATATAATATATATATATATATATAATAACATTACCCATTATTTATTATGTTAATAATTAAAATATTCAAACATTATCCACTTTAAAAACATTTTTACAAAAATCTGTTTTGAACCAAAAATATATATATTTCTCAAAAAAAATATAACATTGATAAAAAAAGTAATTATGTGGATAGAATAAAAATAAATAATAATTAGGTTACATTAAAACATATTCAAAACATATTAGTACCTTTAAATTACTTAATTGTTTGAAAATAAATGACTTTTTTAAAAAATTTGGTATTTTTCAGTATTAACTAAAAAATAAAAAATTTCAAAAAAATACAAAAAATAACACCGTATTTAAATTTCATATGATGAATTTAAAAATGAAATTTTTTTTATATAATTAAAATTATAATATTTTGATATTATTTTTTATATATATAACATTATTGGAAAATATTTGAGTCAAAACTACTTCATTTTTTATTTAAAAATTTTATAATATATTTATGACTAATATAAAAATCCAATTCATATTAATAAATATAAAAAATATTTATTTAGTCCTTACCCAGTTTGTTATAAATAGTCCCAGTTAATATAGTAAAATCATCTACAATTATCAACACATATATATATTGCAATTTTAACTCATAGTTATGATGCGTCTAAATATATCAAGATATAGAAATTATAATCATCTAAAAGTATTTTGAATATTAAAATATCCAAAAGTCTCTTTGTGCAGCTTAACCATGAAAATGTTTTCAATGAATGTGATAGATCTTCCATCATAATAATTAATTGATAAAAAGTTTTTGATGTTTCCAATCATGATCCTGAATCACCCACTATCCATTAACCATGTATATTAATGAAAAAATAGGCATTTTTCTAAAAAAACATTAAAAAGAAATTTTTTGGTGCCTATGATATTTTGGCTCTAACAAGACTTGTAATAAAAAAATTAGGAACTTATATAGAATTAATAAAATTTTATAGGGAAATCAAGAATAAATACTGATAGAAATAAAAGTATTTGTCTTTCGTAGTTATTGATTAATCATTAAATACAATATATTTTCTAAATTCTTATTAATATTACATATAAATCATGTCACATTTGAAACATTTTCATTACTAATTTTAATAATGTTAGTTCTATACATATTATGAATCTCTCTCTGATATCCATAGCTTGTTTTTTATTTATTATTTTTATTCAAATCCATAATCTTGTCATATTTTTCATTTCCTTGATTATAAATTCATAGGGTTTCTATTAATGAAGTTATTTCCCTTCTAATATTTTCAATCACTTTTTGAATAACTTCAAGGATAACAAAAAATTTCACATTTTAATATGCTCATTCATTTTATTATTTCTTTTATTTTTATGCTTTAGTATCTTATATCCCATTTCAATTTTCTCTATATAATCACAAACAAATTTAAATCTAATTTCATTAACATTATTATATTTTAACATAATATATTTCCTTCTTTAATTCCTATATTTTAAATTATTTAGTATTTAATCTGCAACATTTTCATCATATATAATTTTATTAATTTATATTTGTAGTTTTATTTAAATATCATCAATTCAAATAAATTGACCTTGAAACATTTTATTTTTTAGTTAATTATTTATATTTATTTTCAATATAAATATCCAGAAAAAATATTCAATCAGAATCAATTTTTATGTCATTAAATTTTGATTCCATCCAGAAAAGATTGGATCAATCATTTTCACTCAATGAATCATTACTACTAGAGTTTGACTCTTATATTCTACTCTATTTACCATGATATGTTTCTTTTAGGTCTTTTTTGTATTTTATATCCTTTCGTTCGTGTTTCCATTTTTGATAGTCTATGTTGACTTGTCCCTTTTTCCTATAATCATATCAGATTAATTATAAAATATTATATTTATTAATTTTACCTAATTTTTATACCATTTTTCCTTCATTTTGATAACCTATTCTGGGTTTCTTCTAAAATACTCTCTTTTCCTTTTTTGCATATAGAATAATTTTAGGGAATTTTCAATTTCATCTTTCTCACATTCTTGTTACTCCGAATTAGATTAATTAAAAACAAAATTTATATTAGATTTGAATGAAATCCCATTATTTTTATCATCATCATCATCAGTGTTTCCATTCTGCATTTCTAGATGAAATTACTGAGTTGATCATATCATCTCATCAGTTCAATATTCAGTGAATTCCTTACTCTCTTAAATAGAAACTTTTTTTAATTCCATATTTTTATTATAGCTAGAAGTAATATTTCAATATGATCTTCATTATTCATGGTATCCATGAGTGAAACCATACTTTTTAAATTATTGGTGAATCTATTTTATATCTCATTATTTCAATCTTGATTACTCATTCTGTATTCTAGAATATCATATCTATTAATACCTTTATTCATCACATCACAATCCTGGTTCCACACACCGGTGCCCCAAATCAGTCAGCCAAATGAACATAGGGGTTCCTCCCAATATGGAAGAGGTTTCCGACAAGCAGCGAGGGTATAATATCTATCATAGAGAGACTATACCCTCTTTATCAATGTAGCACAACAATATAAAATAAGATAATAATAGCGAAATGATATAAAAAATGACAATACTAAAGCATTATTACATGATGACCAAAAGAGGAAATACGATATTCAAAACTAATCAATAGATATGTCATTCCAAATACATGTCATGTGTCAATATGCAAAACCCAAAATTGATAATGATACCAAAAACCCCCAATCGGGCCCTGAATCTTTCATGGTCCCCTCATCTATTCTTTATACTAACTTATCCATCCAAAATTAAAATTTTTCCCTTTACCAATCCTGAAAACATAACGTCTATTCTTTTATGGTTAGGAAGCCTAGGTATGGTATGATTACATCTCAATGGGTCGTGATTAACAGCATCTAAAACAATATCTATTCAATAACAGTGTATGTAGTTATATAAATATTAAAATAAAATTATTAACATAAATAATTTATATATTCTATTATTCCTTATTTAACCACATAAACTCTCAGGTTCACAATGACACCCCTAATATCAATACCTGATTTTCCCATGCCAGAGTCTTAAATATCTTTATGTGATATAACATATCACAATACCAGGGTCATCATTTATAATTAAATTTCAAATTCTATTACACTCAGTTGGATCCATAGTCTAATGCCAACATTTTGGGCCTAGAACGTCATATCTAGAACCCTATGGGTATTTGAGGAAGCATTCTATGTCCCAAAACTCATCTATCACTATGGGATTCTGAATCACCAGTCCATGTCCACAAATTTATACCAATCCACCAAAGAATATGGATTTAGATGTAGCAGGTTTTCCCCACACACATTATCGCTCTAGGATTTTGAAGCACTTTTCCATGTCTCGTTCATGTATATCAATGAACACATATATCATATATATCACATTTATCCCAGTTAACTAGCATTAACAAATTCATCAACATTTCATATCATGGTATACCATTACAATTTATCATATAAATCATGGTTCAATACTTTAATCACAAGTAATAATATGACAAAATCACCACTAAACCATTTTGTAATATTCAATTCATATATCCCCTTAACCCATTATGGTCATGTCAAACATCTCATTTTCCTAATATTCAATTAATTTATATCACATTAATTAAAAAATTTCCTAATCAAAATTTCCCTTCAATTTTACAATTGCAATATTCTTCTTATTAATTCACCAATTAATTAACCCAAATCCACTAATTTCAATTTCCACAATTTATCCCAAATCATTATCGCATGGTAATTAAATTATATAAATTAAGTATCTATTGGAAATTCCCAACATTAGAATTAAAATATAACAATTACAAACTTATTATTAAATTAAGAATACGAGATTTTCTTTTTTGACCACCTATATCAATATTGATGAAGAACACTTTCTAATTGAAATTAACAATTGAAACGGGAAAACCAAGATCATGATGAGGATCGAGATCTAGATCCAAAACATAGATCCAATATCAATTGTATTAGATCTTCTAAAAAAGATCAAAAACCCTAACTAATGGAGGAAAAATATCCATTTTATATATGAAAGGGGAGACGAACGATAGAATAACTTAATCAGGAAGAAATCACATACCTGAAGAGTTATATATATTGAATATAAGATTTAATTAGTTAATAAATGAGGTTAAGAGCACATGGAGTCCATATTGGAGCCTCAAAAAAAGGTGATAAATCAGTTTTTTTAATTGGTTGGATATACGATGAAGTTTAGGGGGTTCAGTATTATAAAAACCAATTTTTGGAATATTAAAACTTAAATGAACAATTTCCATCGTTGGGGTGTATGGTTTCCAAAATCTATGCATCCCTTGTAGGGGTGCATGGTTACTCATAATTGGGAAAACATTTTGGAAATATTTGTTCTAGTCGTCCAATCTTTCAATTTTTGGTGTTGCATAGTTTATTGGGTAAAGGTTCATAGTTTGGGAAAACCATGTACCAACCATGCACTACCCAAAACATCTCAAAAACATAAAAATTTCACCCAAATGAACCCAAGATAAAACCAAAGAATGTTATAATCATATAAAAGTAAAATCATACCTATAAAGGATCTTGATATATCTTTTGAAAAGATTGGGATTTTATAATATCACCTCCTTATAAGAGATCATCCTTGAGCTTTACACCCAATAATCTCAAATATTACAAGGTAAAAATATCATGAAACATATCCTGTATAACTATTTCATGCTCCCATGTTTCCTACTTCACATGCCCATGTTTCCATAATACATGAACTAATGGCATTATATTTCCCCTCAACACATTCTCACTGTGATCCAACACATGTATTGAATGGTTATTAAAAGATGAATTAGCCTCAAGATCAACATCATCCACATTGATCACATAATAAGGGTCGGTTTGATACTGTTGAATCTTCGAAACATGATAAACATCATGCATTGTAATATACCTCTATGGAATATCCAACTAGTATTCCACCAACCTGATTCTATCAATAAACAAAAACAGTCTAATAACCCGAGGTGCTAATTTTCCTTATCTATGAATTATATGGAGACGCAATTTTGGAAACACCTAAAGGAATACATGATAAACCTATAAAAACTCTACTTATCACTGAAATATATCAGCATACATCTTCTTCCTAATCTGATTCATATCTATGTTCTTTTGAATAAAACTTACCAGCTCCAACATTTCCTACAGGATATTCGGTTTCATTATCTCTGACTAACTACCATGATCCAAAATTGAGGTGATCTACAAATATTTCCATAAATAACCTAATATGGTTCCATTTTAACATTCCTTGTCAGAAAAATTCATCTCCCATGACTATGAATGTCTAGTACACAAGCTCAAATCATGTCCTTAAGCCCCTATATAGTACGTTATAATTATCTACTTATCTTTGTTTCAAAAGTAGTACTCTATAAAAAAAGTTTACCATGTAACTTCTACAATACAATATCAAAGTGTGAAGTGAAACATGATTCACATTCTAAAACAAAAATTTGTGGCACCACATATTGATGTAATTTTTCATGATGTAAAAACCTCCCAACTCATCCAGTAATAAAATATCATGTATAGTATAAAAATGTGAAACATTCATTACTAAATCCACAATCCCCTAAATTATTTCATTATTCCATTTAATCCTTTCAAAAACCACCAAAAAGTCTATAGTAAAATCATTCTACTTATATTCTATAATGGGAAACATCTGTAGTAAACCTCTAGGTCATTGATGCTCAACCTTCACCTGCTGGTTGGACTAGCATCATGTAAAAAATCATGTTATCTCCTTTTGGGTGCTCATCCACAAAAACTATCACTGTAGGTTATGTTACATTTTTCACACCTAGATGAATCACACACTTTGAGGAATGAAATTGATGTATCTACTCCTCCCACATGATCATAAGCATAATAAATTGATGCCAAACACAAATTCTCTTGTCCTCGTCTATAGTCCAATATAAAGGTGACTCCCCACCATCAATTCGTTACCTCTAGGGAAAACACTCAGAATATAATTAAATTTTATCTTTTATTCGGATAAAATGTGTAGCTCTACTAAAACATATTTGAGTGTCATCTTCTCCATGCTCTCTTAAACAAAAAAATTAATCATAACTAGTAAAGTCATCATTTTACACTTAGTGATAGACTATTCAACTACCTAATTTTGAGTATTTATACTTAAGAAGACACCGACATTGTTTACCATCTTGGACATATATTATACCTCAAAATAAAAATAACACATGTACTGAACCCATCCTTACTTTGAAATATTCAACTCATGTTGGGAAAATATATACATTATGCTCTTGTGATCAGAATACATAGTAAAATTTTTTCCAAATAGATAATGTTTCCAACACTTCAAAGAATAAACCACTAAAACTAATTTGATGTTGTGGGTATGGTATATCCCTTCATGTGGCCTCAAATGCTTTTACCCATACACCACAAATCAATCTCCCTAAATTAACAATTCTCCTAGATCTATCCAAGAAGCATCACAAAACATTGTATAATACTCACCTAGCTTAGGTAGGATAAAGATCGGTTCCATTGTTAAATAATTAAACAATACTTGGAAGACATTATCTTGTTCTATAGACAATGACAGAATTATTACCCTCTTGGTCAGTTCCAAAAGTGGTTCTTCTAAACGAAAAAAGTCTTGGATGAACCTCTGATAATAGCCCTGTTTCCCCGTAATACAATGGATATGAAAAATATTCATTAGATACTCCCAATACACAACTGTATAAACCTTCTTTGAGTTCCCTAATACATCATCCTCCAAGATAATGTTTCCCTCAAAATTTACCATATCAGTCCACAATTGACACATAGATTTCTAAGAGTATTTCCAATTCTCTCTTAGTGTACTCATAACATTGTCTCGATGTTAGTCATGGTCATTATGAGTCTTAGAATACATTAATATATCATCCACAAACACTTCCAAAAATTTATCTCGGTATGGGTGGAAGATTCTATTCATCAAGGACACAAACACTGTAGGAGCATTCGATAACCCAAATAGAATCACGAAGAGCTCATAGAGGTCATACCTACTTCTAAAATGAGTCCTCTATATATAATAAGTTTGAACTCTCAACTAATGATACACTAATCTAAATATAATCTTAGAGAAAACACAATATCCTCTATGCTAGTAAAAAATATCTTTGATAAGAAGAAGATGATACTAGTTCTTCATAGTCATTTGGGTCAACACCCTATAATCAACTCATAAGTACAGAGTCTCAACAACCTTCTTGCAAAAAAAAATTTTAATATCCAAGGTGATGTACTAGGAAGGATAAACCACTTATCCATAAACACTTCTAGTTGAGGTCTATTCTCTTTAAGATTATTTGGTTCCATTTTTCATGGTGGATTTGAAGCTATATCAACCCTTAAAAATGATCTAAATTGTAAACTCAACATCCCTCTTAGTTGGAATCCCTAAAATGTATTCAGGAAAAATATCCTGAAACATATCCACTATGTGGGGAAATACAACATGCTTTATACCCTAATCATCCATCAGTAAACTAGAATACTTGGTGGTGGGATCATCCTATTGCTAATTAACTAGCCCTCCATGGCCCGTCGGGATATCCCACTCTCTATAGTGAATATAATTATTTCCCATACTAGATGTAAAATTCACCCTTCTATGATAGTAATTAAATTTTACTAAGTATGCTACTAAATACTCCATACCCGTAATTTGGTTAAAGTCAATCATATCATATATTTAGATATCCTAATTGAAATGAATCTCCACAACCTCGAGAGAACACCCCTTCTATAAGAATATGTCTCTCAACTGTACACCCAAAGGTTTGTCTATCCTATTACCAAATCATGATGTTCATCGCTAGGATCAAACCATTAAAATGATGTATAGATATAAAAGAATGAGATTAACCATTATCAAATAAGGAAATACCTAGTGTAGAATATCTATGTTTAAATCCTATAACTTTCAATAGTCCATCCTTGATATCCACCAATATTGGTTGAACTACAAGAAACTATCATGCCCCAATTTCCTGTGATACACATTACCTTAAACTATACCACTTTCTTGATATATGAACTATTTCCCAGAAGCACCAAATCCAATGCCTCTACCTCTATGTATAGTATAAATCCAATTATCAGACACTTCCCATACTATGAATCATCATATATTCTCCATCATTAACTGTAGGTTACATGTTCTAGAAAAAACACTATAGATGTACCATCTTGCTATAAGATCGACCCTCTTTTAGTGATCTAGGGTGAAATCAGGAAAAATGACCCAACTCACCGCCCTATTGACAGGTCACCTGTGTATGGTCTTGGGTTACTAATCTTTCCCCTAGCCATCTTCTTTCCACTGCTCATGTCAACATTCTCATAACGAAACTTCTTGTTCTTAGAATTTATACATCTTGGTCATCCAAAAGAAACCATGTGTCCCCCATAAGAAACATCTTTCAGGTTGCCAAAAAAATGAAATCTTAGTTAACACATTGTAAAATATTATTCTACCTATGGATATTTACATGGGAGTTAATTTTACATTTCATCCTATCTAGGAATAGATTTTTAACGGTGGCCTCATCTCTTTACCGCAATTGAACAATTCCGTACTAATTTATTAAGAGACCCCCATAGACTATAATGGACATACTCTGATAATTCATGCTCATAAACATATCACCTCTCTCCTACCTATGATTCTTAGTGTAAAAGTTCTCCAATAACATCTCATGAATGTCCCTCCACTCCATATTATCTGTTTTTACATCCAGAGTCTGGATTTCCCACCAATGGTTTGAATGACCACATAATATATAAGCATCAATATTGAATATTTTTTCTATAGTAGTCTCTAAGTGGTCTGGTATTATCTAGATAAACTCAATACAAAAAGTAGTTACCTTGGGTATACCCTCTCTAATGAATGTTGGAGTTTGATGCAACTAGAACTGCAATATTAGATAAGACACTCACTTCACTACCTGATATGTGTCTCTTTCCATAAACTACATAAACTGAGAATGGTTCTCAAGGAACTACTCGCTGAATTCCACACCTTTCAGTATTAGTTCCTCAAGGTTCCACTATTGGTGGAACGTCTCAAGAATGGAAATATGGTTGATCTTCACAATATACAAAAAACCCATTTTCCCATGCGTGGCTAAAATGATGCATGTCATTTTGTTCAATGTACAGTAATCAACAGATAATATTACAGTCTCATTAGCCTTGTTTTCAAAAAAACAAGTGAACCCCAAGGCGATGTACTGGGAAGGATAAAACCCTTATCCATAAACACTTACAATTGAATCCTAAGCTATTTAAGATCAGTTGGGTCCGTTATTTATAGTATAATTGAATCTAGATCAACCCCCAACATCATCTAATTCTAATTTCCACATCCCTCTAATATGGAATCCCTAATAAGTATTTAGGAAAAATATCTTGAAACCTATCCACTATGGGTGGAAATACATCCTGATTTATACCCTAATAATCTAGAAACAAACTAGAATACATGGTTGTGGTATTATCCAGTTGCTAACGAACTATCCCTTCATGGCACATTGAGATATCCCACTCTCCATGGTGAATATACTTGTTTCCCTTACGAGAGGAAAAATTCACCCGGATTTGGTAGCTATAATTTATTCTTAAGTATGCTACTAACTAGCCCATACAAATTATTTGGTTAAAGAAAAACATATCCTAGGTGTAGATATCCTAATGGAAATGATACTCTACAACCTCAAGAGAACACCCCTTTCATAAGAAGATGTCTCTCTAATGTACACCTAATGGTTTATCTATCATATTACCCACACATGAACTCCATCTCCAGGATCAAACCATTCAAATTTTTTTCATATATAAAATAATTATATTAACCAATATCAAATAAACCAATACCTAGTGTAGAATATATAGGATTAATAACTCAAACTGTCAATATTTCATCCTTTCTATCCACCAATGTAGGTTGAACTATAAACAATTGTCTTGCCCAACTTCCCTATGATACATTTTGAGTCCCGTAAACTATACAACTTTTCTGATATAGGAACTCCTTTCCAGAAGCACCCCATCCAATGCCTCTACATCTACAGAAATTATAAATCCAATTATCAGATAGATGTGATGTTTAATACCCCCTTCCCACACTCGGATTCATCCTAAATGCTCCATCATTAACCGTCTGTTACAGGTTCCTGGTGAAACTCTATAGATGTCCCATCCTATTACAAGATCAACACTCTATTTGTGATCTAGGGAACTATCATCAAAACTGACCCAACCTACCACACTATTGATAGGTCACCTAGGTAAGGTGCTGTGTTAATAATCATACGCCCTGGTCATCTGCATTATACTACTCTGGTCAATGTTCTCATAACGATGCTTCTTGTTCTCAGAATTTATACATCCTGATCATCCAAAAGAAACCACACGTTTTCCACTATAAACCCCTTTCAGGTTACCCTAAAAATGGGATACTGATTCACCCCTTGTGAAAACTTATTCTACCCAAAGATATTCACATGGGAGTTAATTTCACAGTTAATCCCATCCTGAAATAGTTTTTTTGTTGTGACCTCATCTCCTTACATCATTTGAACAATTCACTAAAAACCTATTAAGTGACCACCATAAACTATGAAGGAGATAATATGATAATTCAACCACATAAACATATCATCTCTCTCATACCTAATATTCTTAGGGTAAAAGTGCTCCAATAACTTCTATTGAAATTCCCACCACTCTATATTCTCTATTAGTCCATCCAGAGTATGGATGTCCCACTAATGGTTTTCATGACCACATAATATATAAGAGTCAATAATAAATATTTTCTCCATAGGAGTCTCTAAGTGGGAAAGTATTATCTAGATAGACTCAACACAAAATGAATCTACCTTAGGTCTACCCTATCTAGTGAAAGATGGAGGGTGCTGCAACTGGAACTCCAATGTTAGATCAGACATGCTCTACACTGCCCGATTTTAGTCTCTTTCCATAAACTACATGAAATGAGAAAGACCCTCATGGAACAACTCTTCGAGTTCCTCAACATTCACTATTGGTGCCTCAAGGATCCACTATTGGTGGAATGTCTCATGCATGGAAATATGTTTTAGTTTTACAACATACCCAAAATAGATTTTCCCATGCATTCCTAAAATGATGCATGTCACAAAAAAACTACTAAGTGCCTACAATGAAGTAAAGATGATAAAATATCATTCCATTTCGATCTAAGAGTCAAATATATGAAAATCTGGGAAGCAATGATCACATAACACAAAAAGTAAATCACCCAATGTGATATTACATCCAATTTTAATAGAAAACACTAATAATAACAATCCCACTGTAGGTACTTCGGTTTTCCCTATACATGTGTTAGTTACTCCCACACATGCACTCGATTATGAGGCATGAAAAATCCTAGTCCCATGAATACCTTTACCAAATAGAAAGTTAAATGAAATGAAAATAGAACCCATTTGATACAACTTTTTTACATCACAACCCTTGTTCCACACACTGGTGCCCCAAATCGGTCGATCACATAACCTCAGGCGGACCTGCCCAAATTGGTGAGGTTATAGACTAGTATAAAGGGTCTAATATCATTCATAGGGATATTATTCCCTATTTATCAAAGAATTAAAACAAAATAACTTAAAAAATCAACAACCAAATGATATAACCATTAAAAAAAGTAAACCATTATTACATGATGATCATATCAGGAAATACAATATCCAAAACTAACAAATAGTTATTTCACTCCAAATTTATGTCAAGTGCTAATATAAAAAAAATATAAATAAATAAATACGCATAAAACTACCATGTGGGTCGTAAATCATGTATGTTCCCCTCATCCATGCTTCATCCCAACACACCCATCTATCATAAGACACTTTTCTTATACCTGTCTTCAAAACATATAGTCTATTTAAGTACAGATAAAGTAGCCTTAGTAGGGTGTGAGTACAACTCTGTAGGCCTCCACTAATAGAAT
Organism: Viscum album; assembly: GCA_963277665.1. Classification (NCBI taxonomy): domain Eukaryota; kingdom Viridiplantae; phylum Streptophyta; class Magnoliopsida; order Santalales; family Viscaceae; genus Viscum; species Viscum album. The sequence continues at coordinate 377,119,412 of OY728155.1, read as the reverse complement.
CTAAAAAATATCCATCAATAACATTTTATGTAATTTTATAATGAATAAATTAAAATCAATATTGTAAATAGTTTACATATTCAATTATTAATTATTCCACCACTATACTTTTGGGTTCACAATGAAATCCAAACTATTAATACCTTCTTCAACCCGTGCTTGATTCTAAACAACCCTTGCATGATAATACATATCATAATTCAACTGTCATTAATTATCATTTCATTTCAATTTATATTTCATCCAATTGGTTTCATATTCCAATGCCATCATTTTTGGGCCTAGAATGCCTTGTCTAGTACACCGTGGGTATTTTATGTACCAATCTATATCCTACAACTCACTTATCACTATAGAATTTTGATGCAGTATTCTATGTCCCACACACATATTTCAATCACTCATATTAGTGGGTTTTTAAGAAAGTAGTATGTGTCACACAATCATTTTCACTTTGTGATTTTGATGTTTCATTCCATATCCCACACATGTATATCAATCAACACATATATCACATTTCTTCTGATTGATTATCATTAACTCATTCATCAAAATTTAACTTCATGGTATACCATTATAATTTATCACAATAAATCATGGTTCTACACTTTAATCATATGTAGGAATATGTGAAAATCACCACTAATTTTTTTTACAATATTCAATTCACAAAACCCGTTAACCCATTAAGGTCAAGTAAACTATCCCATAATACCCTCTGTTAATTAATTCATATCACATTAATTAACCAATTAAACAATCACCATTTCCCATAAAATTAACATCAAAATATTCCCTTAATTAATTGACCTATTAATCAACCCAAATCCACCAATTTCCATTTCCCTAATTTAACATTAATCACTATTGCATTCTAATTAAATTAAATCAGTTAAATATCTAATTCAACTTCCCAATAATTTCAATTTCAATAAAAAAAATTACATACATGTAATTAAATCAATATATATGGAATTTATTATTTAGACCTCCTACCTCAGGATTGATGAAGAACACTCGCCAATGGAAATCCCCAATTGAAATGGAACAAACAAGATCATGAAGAATAATGAAATATAGATCCAAGATCAAATGGGTTAGATCTACTAAAACCTTGATCTAGAACCCTCACTAATTGAGGAAAACCATTCCTTTTTTGTCTGAAAAAAGATGAGGGGGAGAGAGAAAACTAATAGAGAAGAATTTGTATACCCGTAGAGGTGATGATCTTAAATCCAGGAATCAATTCATCAAGAATTGATGCTAGAAATCATTATAATCAATCCAATAGTATCCAAAAATGAGATAAATCCTTTAGGATCAAAACTGGTCATAATATGGTGATGTTTGTTGGGTTCAAGATTTTTAAAACCAATTTTTCTAATATTAAAACTCACATACATAGTTTCCCAGATAGATTCAAATAGTTTCCCAAATCATACACCGTAAATTTGAACCTCTCATATGGGGGATCATGGATACTCATAAAATGATGTGTGGGGTGGAAAACTATGTGCTAAATATGAAATCCCACTCGGTATGGGTTTTTATGGTTTTCTAGGGCATGGAACATGGCTTGGGAAAAATGTTGGCAAACATACAATGCCTAAAACCTCTTTAAATACTTCTAAAATTCAACCAAATTTCCAAAAGTTAAAACCCAATAAATATTTTCTCAAAGAAAAGAAAACAGGTACCTTTATATTTCATAGATACATCTCCAAAAATGATTGGGATTTCACATGATTGGTTCTTCGAAACTTTTAATTTCTTCATTAGTTAATTTTAATGTCCTCTTGATGTTTAAAGTATTGGTATATGAAAAAATATGAATATACGTATTTATTCTTAAAGAAAAATACATATAATTCATAAATTTTTAATTTCAAATAAATTTTGTAGAATCATTAAGAGTTAGTAATTCTAAATCAACTTTAGGGCATGTTTACATTTTTGAAATAATATCCATGAATTCTAGATGTAAATTTTTTAGACATAACCTCATCTGATCCTTCTATTAAACATAGTTCCTTTCATTTATATTTAGTAGAATAATGGAATTTAACATATCAAATTGCTGACATGACTTAACAAATCAGTGGATCATATCCTTATAATTTTAATCCTCGGGTAATGGTTTGTTTAAAAATACAACGAACTATTTATAACCTATTTCTTAAAAGAAACGACTCCTCGATAATAATTTTTAGGTCCTAATGTAGGGAAATAGTGACTAAAGGCTGGTGAATATACATTTTAGAATTTTATAATTGAATATTTTTTTAGAGAGTTAAACCGTGTTAAATGTTCAGAAGAAAATATAAACAAATAACATAATATATTTTTATATTTGTTCTGATCAAAAAAATCTTATTCCACTATTAAATTTTCAATACACAGTGAGAATATTGGTATTCTCTAATACTTCACTTTTTTAGGGAGTGATAACTCAATTAATGACACATGTACCTTTTTTTAACTACTGGTATAACCTTAAACTATCTTATGAAGGATTCACAAGAAACATAACATTGGAATGGGTGTCAAAACCTAAACATCCTTTTATATAAAAGGAATAACATATCATATATCTTTTGGATTGGAAAAACATAAATCAACATGAGTGAAAATTATAGGGGAAGGAAGAAACATAATAAGGAAATACAAAAATAAATAAGTAATGACATGAATATGGTGACAGAAATTAATGTAGCATATGATATTTGACAACATAAATAAAGGATGACAAAAAAATGATGTTCTTCATGACTAAATATAAATAATAAAATTCATAGAATAAATTTATCACTTCACAATTTTGAAAAGAACGTTTTATTTTTCTATCACTTTGGCCATATCAATTATCATCATCAAAATATTTCTTAAAAAATCATTTTCATGTTTATTTTATCATGGATATTAGTTCACATTGAAAAAACTAATTGCGAGTAGCTTAATCAGATTTTTCTGGTGCGTATACTTATTTAATCACAAAAAGACACATTAGAAAAATAAGAATAACTCAAAATATATCATTTCGCTATAATTTTAATTATTACACTCATACATAGAATCTTTAAAGTATTTTATTTGTATATGAAAAAACATTACAATACTTCTACTTATATCATGAAAATTTATTATAAATAATAAAATTAATAAAACATTATGAAATAATTAAATAAGCTTATGGTTATTGGAAAATTCAAAACATTCATAAAACCGTGTATAAAATAAGATATATAAAACATATTATTTAAAAGACCATTTTTAATCTCTTATATATAACATGAAGGTTATAATATAATTATTTAAAGAAAAATAATTTTTAAAACAAATTTACAAATCATACAGTAAAGTATTTTGTTAAAAAAATGAAAATTAGTTTTCTGAATGAACATTTCATTCATAAAAAAAGTAATGTAAATAACATACTATGTGTTCAAAAATATTTATAGTTTGTATACAGTTTATGTGCATCCAATGATTATTTTTAAACATATTTTTCAAATATAAGTCTAGGTTATAATTTTTTTGAGAATTACCTCAGAAAAGAGATAAAGGCCCAAAAAAAATTTCTAAAAAATAAAAGGCAGGATCCCCCATTCATCCTTTTCCTATCATTGAAAGGGGTTAATGACATGGAGAAGGAATTAGGGGTATCTTTCCCTTCTCCTAACATTATGAAAAATATGGTTTTTTCATTGCTTCCTTTCACCTAATGTAAAGGAAAAAGTCATCACCAGTGCTGCCATCATTTAATAAAGTTCCTATAAAAGGGAACCCCCCATCCTCACTCCATATTCTTTTTATCTGTCAAAGTTCAGCTCACTTTCTATAATAATATCGGTGGTTCTTATTTTGTGTCTGGTGGTTTTGGTGGCCTAAAATGATTTCTGGTTTTTGTGAAGCATATTTTAAAGGTATTTCTTCTTATTTATTTGAAAGTTATTTATTTATTTAATTGATTTTTCAGTTAGTTTTAAATATGTTATTTATTTACCTTTTTAGTTAGGTTGATATATATTAGAAAAAATTTTTAATATTAGTAATGATTAATTATAAATTAACAATATAATAAATTATGATTAATGAATGATTAGTGAATAACAATTAACTAGTCAATAACATTTGATTAGGGAATGATTAATGAAAAATTAATTAAGAATTTATTAATGTCTAAATAATAATTACATAAATAATGATGAATGGTTAATATATTATAAAATAATGTTTAATTAATTATTAAATAATTCTTTATGAATGATTATGTAATAATTAAATATTGATTTACTAATGATTAATTAATAATTAAATAATGATTAAATATTACATAACTAATGATTAAAGAATAATTAAATAATGATTTACTAATGGTTGAAGAAGGTCCATACCAATATATTGAGGCTATTATCTATAATTTCAAATAGGAAAACCTATTTGATCTCCTGTATATAAATATAAATCATACATACGATGAGGAATTTTCTCATGGTGGAAAAAATGAAGATAACAGTAATTATGTGGAGGAAGGAACAGAAGATGGGGAGGCAGTATCTTGAAATGAAGTTGTCGTGCAATAGCCTCAAACCAAAATATTTCATCCAGCACTCTTCGAATCCTGGTTAGAAGTAATGACATGTTTTCTTGAATTAAAATATAATGTTATGACACCAATAACTGATTTCTATGAGTTATAAAGGATAGGTTTAGTGATATGGACAAAATAATATATGTTGGAAAGATTTTTCCATGTAAAGATTCACTAAAAACATACTAAATGATTTCATATTGGGAGGAACTACAGATATTTAGTTCAGTAATTAATCCATAAAATAAATCATTTTTTGTGACAAATATGGGGATGGTTTTAGATTCAAAATGAGGGAGATTCTTAACATTTCATTTGGAAGTTATATATTTTAAAAGATTAAGGCAGCTCATACTTGCATTCTGCCAAACATGACACCATATCATAGTTTATTAAATGGAAAATTTATGTTATTTATTGTCGTAGATATGATTAGAAAATGTCAAGATGTTCATGTATCCTTTTGGCAAGAGATGATACAAATAACTTTTGAATATAACATTTCCTACAATAAGGCATGGATAAAGAAACATTAGGCAATTATGAAAGTCTGTGTTGATTAGAATTACTCATATAGGGTGTTGCTACAATTTCTAGACATACTATGATATAATGGCCAATTTTTATTCCATATTCATATGAATGAAAATGTGTTTCAACATAATAGACTTGATATATATCAGGTTCAATTTTATCAGTTGTTTTTGGCATTCCTCGGCTGTATTTATGATTTTCATTTCTGCAAACTATTCATAAATAATAATGGTCCATTTCTCTACAAGAAAATAAAAGTTCATATTTCTAATTGTAGAAACCAATGATGGAAAATATTCACCTTTTTTCTTGCATTTGTTTCATTATAGAGGTGAAAAAATTATGAATCACAGAGATGTTTTTTGGTATGTATCAGCAACCATTTCACCTACATTTGGGGTTCAGTTAGATATATAATATGCATCGAGAAATCAATGATCTAATAAATGTGGATCTGGATACATGGAGACCCCAAAAATCACAACATTGATACTACATCATACACATTTCTATAAACATGTGAAAAACATTCTATAATGAACCTATGAAGAAGGCAATAATGTGGCTTAGATAGCAATTTATTTGTTATTTTTTACTATTTCAACATATAGATAAGGTTAATTTATGTGATTTATGATCCATTGTGTATAAAATATTATTTTGATCAGTAATGGTTTGAAAAAAAATCAATGAAATATGTATGTATAAACAAGACGCGTATGATTATATGATATGGATTTCAAAATAAAATTGGAAATTGGTATAAGAGGGGGGAATAGGTGTAGATACAAGACCAAAAATATTTTTGAGTACATCAATGGTGTCAGTGAGGGGAATCACAGTTTACCCATAACATACCTAGCTCTGGAAACATTTTTTAATTGTGTGAAGAGATTTATTGATAGACAAAAATAATATTTTGACAAGATTTAGTAGGGGAAAAGGTATGTAAGACAATTTCAATGAGATATTGAAAAGAACATTAATGAAGGTTCACCTTATCGATTGGGATTTTTCTACAAAAAAGACTCTCTATTTGAATTTCAAGAGTGTCCAAACTACCTCAAAAGTAGCAGTAGTTGAAAAATGGTGGTATTACTAAAAGAAAGGAAATTTCAATGTGGATAATTATTGGCATAACAATTTCTATGCACACCTGCCATTGTAGAATATTCCTCCTTGATCATATCATGTGATGAATATGTAGATCCAGTATACCAGTATCTCACTATTTATAAATATTATGTTCACAATGGATGCATATTGTGAAATTTGGATATTTACCAAAGCTTAAAGACCACCCAATATTGATATATGACATCAACAGGTTGTGTCAACGAGGGATACCAAAGACCAGTAGGAATCAAAATGATATAAACTAGCCTAAAGAATAAGGTATTTTAGTTTGGAATTAAACAAAAAAACAAAATAGGGTCTGAGTTTTGTCTTTTTGATAATCTTGAATGATTTTTGATTATATATTTCATTGAAATTTATGTAGATATGTTGTGTTCTATTCTGTAAGTGACTTGAGCAGAAGAAAGATAGTAAATAAGAACAAATCAATTTTCATTGTGGTTTGAGGCACAAAGGTCCCCTAGTCCACTCCATAAACGCCCACTATGAGCTTTGTGATTTTATCTAGACAATGTTTTCTTATCATAAGCCCTTTAAAAATGATTGTATGAAGTTGAATATTTTACAGTAAGGCTATGTAGAGACTTATAGTTATTTTATAAGGAACTGTTTTGTCCACAACTTTGACTGAGAAGCAAATAATCTTCCAAGACTGAGCCCAAATTGTCGAAACACTAATAAATCAAAAGAGTTGTATTTTTTTTGAATTAATAGGATCCAGTTCATAGTTATAGTAGAAACGGAAAGAATTCAGATCTTCTTCATTATATATTAATTTCATCAAGTAAGAATTTCTTTGAAGAGATCCTGGTAGCAAAATATATTTAATAAAAATATGTAAAAAATATTCAAAGTTACATAGAAATATAAGGTTGAAATATTTATATATTCCAAGTGTTTCCTCAAAAGTAATAATTGAGTAACTAGAGATTTCCATCTTTTTTTATTCAAAAACTATTAACAAATATTCATTCATATATCATATTTGTTAATACAAAAAATACTACAGAAATATATATAGAACACACAACTTTTTTTAGTTGAGATGATCCATGAATATCTCCTAATATATCGTAATAATTAAAATTTTAAACATTAAAGAGAGTTATAACATCTCATAGAAATAATAATGATTTACTTCACTGAATACGTGATTTTGAATCAGTCATAAAGCATCATAAAACATTTTTACACCTGTAGGGAATGTTGGAGGAATCGTAGAAAATATCTTGAAATAAAACATCATCATTTAATAGTCATATGTATAGTTCCATCATGTAATGATGAAACATAAAATGTAGGTTAAAAAATGTAAATTTCATCACAAATTTAGGGTTTGTATACCATATGCTTTCTTCCTCAAATGCTTGGTTGGTTAGGAATATAGGGTTGTGGAACCATATTTACCATTTTCCCAATTGTAAGGTTACATCCAAACACAGGACTTCTTAAAAATAAATTCCTGACAACATATGGTATATGATCCATACATGTTGTCTCAAATATAGGGTCCCTTCCCTATCTTATGCTAAAACATTTAGGGCATGGACAATGTTTCTAGAATTCATTTTAAAGACATTCAGAATACTTTAACAAATATTATTACCCATAAATAAGACAGTATTATCTAGAAATATATTCTTAAAAATACATAATTTTTTTTATTATAAAAAAAATGGGTATGTTTTTACATAAAAATCATTAAGATTTATGTTTTATTATTGAGACAATACATGTCAAAAAAACACCCCATTATTAGTGATGAAAAAACCCTTAACATAAGTTATAGAAAATATAAAAAATTTAAATACAAATGTAATATATTTTTAAAAAAATATATAGAGATTATTGTTTTTAAAAATTAATTTATCATAGTACTATTTTAGTAGTCATCGTGTTATTTTGGTTGATTGATAATGAAAACATGCAATTGAGTTAATAATGTTATTTACCAAATCTTCTCCTCCTTTTTGTGATATCAAATAAAAATTGTAATGAAATTGTTTGAAACACATTTAATGTGGCACATAATAGTAAATTATTGTTACATTCTATATAAGATAAATAGATATGTGTTTTAGAAGTACAAACACGTAGGAATAGAATAAACATAAATTTAATAAGTAAATATAATTCAAGAAATATGTTTTTAAAAGAAAAAACATAACATTGGTCGAGAAATGATTAAATAGAAGGGTTGGCTAATTGTGAAATTGATGGTTCCGAAGAGGTGTTAGATGCTGGTGAAACTTGAGTAGCATAAAAAACTTCTTTTTATTAATCCAGTTTCTATCTTAAATTTTCAATGATATTTTCATCCAATTGACTCATCAACTACAATGAATCATTCCCAATATTCACACTTTCAACCAAATTTTCTTTTATAAATTCATGAACATTCTTTTATAATTCAAAAAAATGAGATAACATTAATCCCAATTGATTGAGAAGTTTTCTTATGGTAGGATCTCTTGAAGTTAGCTTCTTAAAATATCTAATCTGGTAAAACATTACAAGTGTTATTGTCCCATTGAAGAGTTTTAAATATGATATTAACTCTAGACATGATAGTGGTAATAAATTCAAACCTTTTGATTAATTCTTGGGAAGTTTGAGAAGTCAAATCACTGGATTGACTTGCACTATTTCTGAGTGATTCTAATTGGGCCCCCAAATTCATTTTAAAATCACCAAATTATATTTTTGAAATATATTTTGTTTCAATATTACCAAACTGATCAGCCATTTCTCTTCAAAAATCATCAAAATCTCTTCTTGAAGCAGAACTTCATGTGAGAGTATTTAGAAGAGTTTTACCCGATTCTATTTACACTCTATGAATAGTTTTGCATGTTAAATCTTTCAAATATTTTTCTTGTATCCTCTAATTCATCTTAAAAACATGAATTTTATTCAATTAATCTATTCCATTGAACAACAGTATTCTTTAATTTGATTTTTCAATGAATCATAATATTATACTTCATGAAGTTGAGATGGTTGGCCTCTGTTAACCAGGGATAAAGATTTTTCATTATTGTTCTCAATATAGGAAAAAAAATTCAACCTTAAGACCCTATTTGATCAAATTGGGATCAATGGTTTCCTTGTCTGGGATATCATCTATAATCAAAAATTGATTGATTTCCGACTATCCTTGTAGTGTCATCCACATCTTGTTGAGATCCATCATCTCCTTGAGTATTTTTTGGACTTTTCCTTTAGCAAAAATTTTATTGAATATTATTTTCATCTTGATTTATATCCTATTGATCTTCTCTATTAACTGGTTGACATTGTGGTGGGAAAATTTCATTAAATTTAGCAACCTCTATTCCCCATTCTTGAATTACATTTTTTTAACTATGGGTTCATCCCTATTTCTTGACAAGATGATAAGGGCCTCATCGATTTGTTCGTCCAAATTTTATTTAAGATATTGAGGGACATCTCTAATTTATTTTTAATCGGAGACATTGTATTTAATTCATAATTTTTTTTGGAGTTTCATCATGTAATGGTCCGGGGTTTAGGGATCCATTACTTTTTGAAAATCTCATGTTGGGTTTTCTGGTCTGGAAATCTCGATGAAGTGGTAGGCCTACCGATAGCTCTGTCTACCAGTAGCCACAGCCAACTGGTAGCTCTATCTACCGGTAGCCGCAGCTTACCGGTAGCTGCAACCTACTGGTAGCTCGGTCTACTGGTGGCTCCAGCCTACCGGTAGCCCAGCGACCGGTTGCTGACAGCCACGGTAGCTCTCATCTACGGGTGGTTGTCATCCACCAGTGGTTCTGAGCCACCGGTGGCTCTGGCCTACCCCCACGGGTTCTTTCCAGTAGCACACCCTTTTGCGCAAATTGGGTTTTAAAACCTATTTTGACCCCTTTAAGCTTGTTTTAAAGCCTGGTAACAACCTAAACGTTTCAATTAATTATTTAATGAATTAACCTGGTGAGTGCGTCAGATTAAACCGGCCGACTCTTTAATGACATGTGGGGCTGTGTGGTCAACCCACGACCCCGCGCCTTACGCAGTTTCACGTTATTATCTCAACCACCCCCACCCTTATAAATAAAAGGGTTCACCATAGGGTTATTTTCTCCTTCACCCTACGCTAGAGTACCCTTCGCTCAGATGATCCACTTTCCATTCAGGCGAGCCGCATCACTATACGTAATGTTCCGTCGTTGGCCTTAGCATCGATCGTCGACCAACAAGTAAGGAATTTCTACTTCGTCTCTCTCTTTTGTGTATCATACGGGGTGGGCATGCTTTGTTTCTGTAGAATTGTATAAAATAGACCTAAATAATGATAATGAACGGATTCTATAAAGAAAGAAGGGGGATGTGATCGTTGATGCTGTTTTATATTACGATCTTCTTTTTGAATTGTACGAGGTTACGCCTACTGAAAATCATGGCCGTTTGTGGTCTTTATCTGTGCACTAATGAACCCCTAGTGATGTTCTAAATGGCTTGTTTGTGGTTGTGAACCCTTTATATGTGAAGGAAATTGGTTAATTACGTATATTCTTCTAAATTAATTGGAAGCACCAGGATCAATCCTCTTCTGTGATAACCCCGGTTAAAGCATACAGAAATTGAAATCATGGAGTCTGTTAAATCTTTTAAATTTGAAAATACCGGCATCGCCCAACCTTGTGTTAGTGGTAGTGGTTTGGTTGTTTTCTTTTATGGACCTATTGCTGGAGATGTGGGAGGGGATGGGATCCCCTGTTTTTATACTCTAGGTGGTTATAAAATTGGGGATGGGATCCCCTGTTGTTTTGGATTCGGTTGTTGTGAGTTTTAAGACCGGGTGGTTACCTTGTTTTTATCACAAATTGGGGTGGGATCCTCTGTTGATGATAAACCTTTTGGGGGGGGACACGGGGTAGTGTCTCGGGTTTTCTTTGGTTCCAGTACTTTGAGGGATCTCACTTACCCCGTTTTGTTGTTGTGACCTTACAATAGAATCGAGTGTGCACACTTAAATTGATGTTTGGATTGTTTCTTTTCCTTGGTTTGTGCTTATGATATTAGCTGGCCAGTAGTGCATAAACTTATTTAAAAATTATTACTGGACATGAAAACTAATGGGACAAATGGGTTTTGGTTTGGTGTGGTTTGTTACTTGGACGTAGTACTGTTTGTGTCCCTTAGGTGGGCTGAAGAGAAACAAAACATTGGGTGAGTGATTGTTACCTATATATATATTTGTAGTTTTTTGTTTCTTATTCGTGCCCAACCCAATTTGAGCACTTAGTTTCGAACACCCCATTTCATGGGGGAGGGTGTTTTTTCCAACACTATTAGTAGTGGCTGGTTATTAGCTCCTTTTCTGCTCCCTTTCCCGGATAGACCAAGTATCTTCAAGCCTGCTGTGATGGCCTGAGGTCCATCATTATCCCAAGAACCTTCGGGCAGGGTTGTGTGGCAGTTATGGCCCAGGTGTGTGTGGGATGGTAGTTTCCCAAGTATCTTCGGGATGAGGCCCATGTGTCGTCGGGCGTGGTAGTGGATCTTCTAGCCTAGGTGACTTCGGGCGTGGCGGTGGTTGTTCTGGCCTAGGTGTTTTTAGGTGTGGTTACGTGTGACAGTTGTGGCCTAGGTGTTTGCGGGAGGGATTTAGTAGTGGGACTGTGTGCAGTTGTGGCCCAGGTGTGTGCGGGCGGGTGTGGCAGTGGGACTGTGGTGAGAATGGAGGGATTGGTTCGATGAGTAGGATGTCTCAATAACCAGTGGGAAAGTGGCGTGGGGTACCCAAACATCAATGTTCTCTTATTATATATATTACCTTCCTTGCGTTATTTGGGGAGTGTGCTTTGGTGAGGCTTGGGTGGATAGTTTACCTTGTTAGGTGTTTGGTTTACCCCTTTTCTCATGAGACTTTAGTACGTTCCCCCACTTGTTCACTAGAGTCTTTGGTTTTCACTACTGAGTGTACTTGTATGCTCACCCTACGTATATAAAACTGCTTTTAGGATTCCAGGAGGACTTCAGGGATCGTGCAGGACCTTACTAGATCAGACCTTTGTGGCAGTTGCAGTTGTTGTTTTTCCTTCTTTGGTACTTACACTTATAGTAACTTTTTTACATTGTGGATATTACTTTCGGAACATGCATGTGGGAATGGTTTACTTTTGGCTTTACTTTTCTTTTACTTTTTGTGTTGTTGGGTTTCATCATCTTATCTCCCAATCCTATAAAATAGAAAAAGGGTAATGTTTTCCATTTAGTGTGTGATTCTATACCCTTGGTTCTAGTCGCCACTCCGGGACCTATTGAAGGCTGGTTTCGGGGGTCATTATCTCTCCTTCAACATAAACAAGGAAGGGCATGGAAATCTTCTAACCCTTCCCTCCTTTTGGTGAAGGCGGGTCGTGATAGAATGGTATCAGAGTGATGATTATTGAGAGATAGGATGGAGTCTGGAGATAGGCACAGTGAGGATTTCATGGGATGGTAGGGCAACGGTGTTGGGTGACCTTGGTGCGTGAATTAGACCAGGGAAGAACGGCTGGGACATTAGATTTTAGGACCCCCCGTGATCCAATGCAAGGACTCTCGACCTACCGAAGTACCATGTAAGGCCACGCTGATTGCAGGGTAAAGAGAGCCTAGGAAAGTTACATGCATCATAATGACTTGTGTTCTCATGTTTCTGGGGTGATTTGGGAATTAAGAATAAAAAAAAGTTTATGAAGTTTTAAAGACAATTCTCTTCACTACTTGGGCTTAGGAATTCCTTGTTTACCATGCAGCTATGGCACCTGAAAGGTGACCACATGTGGTATAGGCGATCGAGGCCCCGGAGACTACCTTGGCCGATCAAGATATAGCTGATCGAGAAGAGGAGGATGACCAGTGGAAGAAGAAACTTCGGGCCTTCTAGCGATATACCCTCGAGAAGTATGAGGGAAGCACCTTTGAAATGAAGATGGAGAGCTGGGTAGAGGAGCCGGTGATAGCCTTCGGCTTGATCCGGGCTCTGACCGAGTACTGGGTTCCTCTGGCAGTCATCTAGATGTAGGGAGCAGCACGCCAATGGTTGATTCTTTACCTGGGGGAGAGGAGAGATACTGAGGTGTCATGGGCCGATTTCAAGAGGGAGTTCAGGGCAGAATTCCTCTCCTAGAAGATAAAGGCATAAAAGTGACAGGAGCTGGTCTCCCTCCAATAGGGTAGTATGTCAGTGAGGGAGCTAGGAATCAAGTTCAAGGACCTCCTACGTTTTTCACCGGACCTCTTTCCCGACGAGGAGTCTCGGGAAAGACGTTTAGAGGATGCGCTTCGACCCTCCCTCTAGTATGTTGTTACCCCCTTTACCCTTCCAACGTACATGGAGGTCCATATGAAGGCCGAAATGGTGGAGAGGATTCAAGCTCTAGGAGGTGTGTTATGAGAGGGGATCCAGCTGGGACCACCGAAGGGCATCAGCACCAGGACTCCAGTATAGGGACCCTCCAGGTTCTGACCAGTAGGGAGCATGCCACAAGAGTTTCACTTCCAATCCCTTTGCCGTTTCCCTTTTTCTTTGGGCCCAGGGCCGCGGTACTTCATTTGTGGGGGCCCTCGACATCTTCGGAGTTAGTTCCCAAACATGGTACAGTACGACGGTGGTGGAAAACCCCACCACCCACCCTAGAAGCAGCTTCCAGCCAGGCCATTCTAGCAGCAGCAGTAGGGATAGTGAGCTCCCGCTCCTCCGAGGGTAGACATAGGAGGAGGAGGCTGACCTCAGGGTGCTCCTCAGGGACCTCGACCGGGGCATGGTCGGGGAGGTGGCCGATAGCCGAGGGGGAGGGGATCTAGGCATGGATAGCTACATGCCACGGAGGCAGCAGTTCTAGCAGGGTCGGAGGTTGTTCGAGGTACGATCAGTTTGTTCAGTACCCTTTCATTTTCCTTGTTTGATACCAGATCTTTGCACTCTTTTGTTGCAGCAATTCTATTCTACGCCTTGGGTCTAGATGCAGAGAGAATTCTAGTGCCCCTGGTGCTGAGCACACCAGTCGGAGGTCAGACCGACTTGTTGTTTGTTTTTTGGGGATTCATACTGATGATAGGGCCACATCAGTCGGTTAGGGATATTCTTATACTACAGATACAACCATAATATGTCATCCAAGGCATCGACTGGCTATTCTATGTATGTGCTGTCATCGACTATTTCCAAGGAAGGTTTGTTTTCTCGGACTTCGGCGCCCAGCGTGTCACCTTCACCGGCGAGCAGAGCATTCAGAAGGGCAGCAGATGAGAGGAACCCCTCCTCTCCTTGTTAGCTAAGATGTTAGTAGAGTCAGTAGATGTTGAAATGGTGGAGGTGCCTTAGATCGTCTATGAGTTTATGGACATCTTCCCTGAGGAGGTGACGACTCTACCCCCTCGACGTGATATCGAATTCGGGATAGACTTGCAGCCCGGTGCTCGTCTGATCTCGATGGCTCCTTACCGGATGGCACCCTCGAAGCTACGGGAGTTGCGGATTCAGATTGACGATCGGATGAAGTGGGGTTATGTTCGGCCGAGTGCGTCACCAGGGGGTGATCCAGTCTTGTTCGCAAAGAAGGTAGATGGTGGTTTCAGGTTATTCATAGACTACAGGAGGCAGAATCAGGTGGCAATCAAGAATTTCTACCCTCTTCCAAAGATATAAGATATTTTCGACCAACTGAAAGGGGTAGGGTGGTTCTTGAATATCGACCTACGGTCTGGGTATCACCATCTAAGGGTGAAGGAGAGTGACATCCCGAAGACGTATTTCAGGTGTAGATATGGACACTTCGAGTTCGTAGTCATGCCTTTTGGCATTACGAACGCCCCAACTGTGTTCATGGGGCTTATGAACTCCATCTTCCGGGAGTACTTGGATCGGTTCGTGGTTGTATTCATCGACGATATCCTGATCTATTCAAGGTCAGAAGAGGACCATGCGAAGCATCTGAGGACGGTTTTGGAGGTCCTCCGACAACATCATCTCTATGGGAAGTCGTCAAAATGAAAGTTCTGGACACGATAAGTGCACTTCCTCGGGCGCGTGGTGTCCGAGCAGGGGGTAGCGGTGGACCCATCAAAGTTTGAGGCAGTTGTTTCATGGGAAGAACCCAAGAATGTGGTAGAGGTCTGTAGTTTCCTTAGTCTAGCAGGTTACTATCGTAGGTTCGTACCCAACTTCTCCTGAGTTTCAACCCCTTTGATAGCCCTGACCAAGAAAGACTAGGTTTTCATATGGAGTGAGCAGTGCGAGTCAGCCTTCAGCTATCTGAAGGAGAAGTTTGTTAGTTCCCCAGTGCTGAAATTACCAGATGATGGGGCGGCGTATGAGGTGTTCTGTGATGATTCAGGACAAGGCCTGGGATGTGTGTTGATGCAGTGACAAGGGGTGATCTCTTATGGGTCCAGGCAGCTATGCCCTCATGAGCATAATTACACCACCCATGACCTGGAGCTAGCAGCGGTCGTTTTTGGACTGAAGTTATGGCTGCACTACCTCATCGAAGAACGCTTTGTGGTGTTCACAGATCACAAAAGCATGAGGTATATCTTCTCCCAGTGGGACCTAAACTTGAGACAATGAATATGGGTGGAGTTCCTCCAGGATTACGACTTCGAGATATCTTATACTAAGGGCAAGGGAAATGTAATGGCCGATGCCTTGAGCAAGAGGATGCAGAAGGATGTGGTCCGAGAGTCGGCGAACTCCGGGAAGGTGATGGAGGAGTTAGCTGCCTTACACCTGGATGCAAGGATGGCTAGCGGTAGAGGCTGACCATATCAGATGGCAGTGCATTCACCTCTATTGCATCAAGTGGAGGAGTCTCAATGGGGAGACCCAGAGTACGAAGTGATGTGTGACCGAGTTGACCAGGGCAATGCTCCTGAAGGATGGACGGAGGATGGTCAGAACTGGATGCTTTTCATGGGAATGATTTTTGTTCGAGAGGCGATGTGTGACAAGGTTCTCAGTGAGTTCCACAACTCACCCCCGACAGTACACCCAGGAGTTTCCAAGATGTACCAGGGACTGAAGAGATAGTTTTGGTGGCCCGTAGTGAAGCGAGAAGTGGAAGAGTTTGTGGCCATGTGCTTAGTGTGTCAGCAAGTGAAGGCGGAACACCGAGTTCCAGGCATCCCACTGCAGTCCCTAGATGTCCCCAAGTGGATTTGGGACGACATCTCAATGGATTTCGTCACGGGACTACCCAAGGTCCAAGGGGGATATGATGCCATCTGGGTAGTAGTGGACCGGTTGATGAAATCGGCTCACTTTCTGGAAATTAGGGAGTCGAGTAATTTGGATTCTTTGGCATGAAAGTACGTGGATGAGGTGGTGCGGTTGCATGAAGTTCTGAGGTCTATAGTCTCGAATAGGGAAGCACGGTTTACCACGTGAGTCTGGAGAGGATTACAACATGATTTTGGCACCCAACTGCACCTTAGCACTGCTTTCCATCCCCAGACAGATGGAAAAACAGAGCGCACCATACAGACCTTGGATGATATGTTGCGGGCATGTGTTCTGGACTCAGGAGAATCATGGGTGTGATACTTTCCTCTAGTAGAGTTTTCCTACAGTAATATCTACCACTCTACCATTTTTATTTCCTCGTTTGAATCCTTGTACGAGAGGCCATGCCGTTCACATGTGTGTTGGACCGAAGTAGGAGGGGAATGCATCCTTGGCTAGGAGGTGGTGCAGAGCATGACGGAGAAGGTTTCAACTCATACGGGAAAGGATGAAGGCAGCCCAGGATAGAAAGAAGTGGTATGCGGATACCAGGAGGAGGCCCTTGGAGTTTGAGGTTGGAAACCATGTGTTCTTGAAGGTCTCCCCACGGCGTGGACAACGGAGGTTCGGCAAGGGGAGTAAGCTTTCTCCAAGGTTCATCGGACCCTTCGAAGTGTTGCGGCAGGTCAGCAAAGTGTCTTATCAGCTAGCATTACCACCACCGCTACTGAGGATACATGATGTCTTCCATGTGTCCCAGCTCCGTCGGTATCTTCACGACGATTCACACGTCCTGGATTGGGGTGAGCTGGACATCGAGGACGATGTGACTTTTGTGGAGAGACCAGTGATGATCGAGGATTGAAAGGAGAAGGTGCTTCATGGGTAAAACATTACCTTGGTTCATTTTTTGTGGAGACATAATGGGCTTGAGGAGAGTACATGGGATATTGAAGCACATATGCGTACCCAGTACCCAGAGTTGTTTTGAGTTTTTTTCTTTGTTGTACCTGTTGTGGTAGAACGTTTTGTCTTTTGGCTATGAAATGTAGCGGTTTTCTTTCCTCTGAATGTGTGTGAAAATCCCTGGCTATGGGGAGGAGAGAACCTGGCCCCTGATCAAGACGCATTAAGGTGGATGCGATTAAACCCATGCAGGTGAGTCAGTGCCGCCCAAAATGGATAATATATTCACATGGGGGTGGAGACTCCCCAACCCACATGCCTGGGCAGTTTGACATGGTATGTTGCTTGGTTCTTGACAGAAGGGCATTTTTAGTTAACTAGAGGTTCACTCCTAAGAGGAATCTTTAGAGGTGGTTATTCGAACCCTCTATTTCCTTTCTGGGTTGTTTTAATTCTTGAGGATGAGAATAGTTTTAGAGGTATCTGATGTAATAGCCTAGGTTTTAGGGTTCCATTACTTTGTGAAAATTTCATGTTGTGTTTTCTGGTTTGGGAATCGCGGTGTAGCGGTAGGCCTACCAGTAGCCTTAGCCTACCGGTAGTAGGATTATCGGTAGCTCTGTCTATGGGTAGTCGTAGCCTACCGGTAGCTTTGTCTACCAGTAGCTCGGTCTACTGGTAGTTTCAGCTACTAGTAGCTCTGTGTACCAGTAGCTCGGTCTACTGATAGCTACGGCCTAATAGTAGCTCGGTCTACCAGTCGTTGCAGCCTATCGGTATCTCAGTCTACCGGTGGCTGCTGCCTACCTGTAGCTCGGCTACCAATGGCTGACAGCCACCGGTAGCTCTCATCTACTGGTGGCTGTCAGTCACCGGTGGTTATCAGCTACCGGTGGCTCTGGCCTACCCCCCAGGTTCTTTCCAGTAGCACTCCCGTTTGCGCAAATTGGGTTTTAAACCCTATTTTGACCCATTTAAGCTTGTTTTAAAGGTCGGTAACGCCCTAAATGTTTCAATTAAATATTTAAAGAATTAAGCTGGTGTGTGTGTCGGATTAAACAGGCCGACACTTTAATGATGTGTGGGGCCGCGTGGTCAACCCACGACCCCACGCCTTATGCGGTTTCACATTCTTATCTGAACCGCCCCCGCCCTTATAAATAAAAGGGTTCGTCGTATGGTTCTTTCCTCGTTCACCCTGATCTAGAGTAACCTTCGCTCAGACGAGCCACTTTCCATTTAGGCGAGCCTCATCGCTATACGTAAAGTTCCGCCCCATGCCTTAGCATCGATCGTCGACCAACAAGTAGGGAATTTCTACTTCGTCTCTCTCTTTTGTATATCATGCAGGGTGGGCATGCTTTGTTTCTATAGAATTGAAAAAACTAGACATAAATAATGATAATGAATTCATTCTATAAATAAAGAAGGGGGGCTATGATCGTTGTTGCTGTTTTATATTATGATCTTCTTTCTGAATTGTACGAGGTTACGCCTACTGAAAATCATGGTCGTTGGTAGTCTTTCTCTGTGCACTAACGAACCCCTAGTGATGTTTTAAATGGATTGTTTATGGTTGTGAACCCTTGATATCTATAAGAAATAGGTTAATTACGTATATTCTTCCTAATGAATTGGAAGCACCAGGATCAATCCTTTTCTGTGATAACCCCGGTTAAAGAACACGAAAATTGAAATCATGGAGTATGTTAAATCTTATAAATTTGAAAATATCGGCATCTCCCTGCCTTGTGTTAGTGGTAGTGGTTTAGTTGTTTTATTTTATAGGTCGATTGCTGGAGATGTGGGAGGGGATGGGATCCCCTATTTTTATACACTAGGTGGTTATGAAATTGGGGATGTGATCCCCTGTTGTTTTGGATTCGGTGGTTGTGAGTTTTAAGACAGGGTGGTTACCTTGTTTTTATCACAAATTGGGGTGGGATCCTCTGTTGATGAGAAACCTTTTTGGGGGTGGGACACGGGGCAGTGTCTCGGGTTGTCTTTGGTTCCTGTACTTTTAGGGATCTCACTTACCCACTTTTTTTGTTGTGACCTTATAAGAGAATCGAGTGTGAACACTTAAATTGACGTTTGGCTGGTTTCTTTACCTTTGTTTTTGTTTATGATATTTTCTGCCCAGTAGTGCATAAACTTATTTAAACATTATTACTAGACATGAAAATTAATGGGACAAAAGGTTTTTGGTTTGGTGTGGGTTGTGACTTGGACGTAGTACTGTTTGTGTCCCTTAGGCGGGCTGAAGAAAAACCAAACTTTGAGTGAGTGATTGTTACCTATATATATTTGTAGTCTTTTGTTTCTTATTCATGCCCCACCCAAGTTGAGAACTTAGTGACGAACACCGCCATTTCATGGGGGAGGGTGTTTTTTCCAACACTATTAGTAGTGGCTGGTTATTAGCTCCTTCTCTGCTCACTTTCCCAGATAGCCCAAGTATCTTCGGGTAGGCTGTGATGGCCTGAGGTCCATTATTAGCCCAAGAACCTTTGGGAGGGGTTGTGTGGAGGTTATGGCCAAGGTGTGTGCAGGAAGGCAGTTTCCCAAGTATCTTCGGAATGAGGCCTAGGTGTCTTCGGGAGTGGCAGTTGATCTTCTAGCCCTGGTGTCTTCGGGCGTGGAGGTGGTTGTTCAGTCCTAGGTGTTGCAGGCGTGGTTACGTGTGACAGTTGAGTCCCAGGTGTTTGCAGGTGGGATTCGACCGTGGGACTGCGTGCGGTTGTGGCCTAGGTGTGTGTGGGCGGGTGTGGCAGTGGGACTGCGGTGAGAATGGCGGGATTGGTTTGATGCGTAGGATGTCTCAATAACCATTGGGAAAGTGGAGTGGGGTACCCAAACATCGATGTACCCTTATTATATATATTTCTTGGCATGCGTTATTTGGGGAGTGTGCTTTGGTGAGGCTTGGGTGGATAGTTTACCTTGTTAGGTGTTTGGTTTACCCCTTTTCTCAAGGGACTTTAGTACGTTCCCCCACTTGTGCATGAGAGTCTTTGGTTTTCCCTACTGAGTGTACTTGTATGCTCACCCTACGTATTTAAAACTACTTTCAGGATTCCAGGAGGACTTCGGGGATCACGCAGGACCATACTAGATTGGACCTTTGGGGCAGTTTTAGTTGCTCTTTTTCTTTCTTTGGTTTTACCCATGTAGTCACTTTTGTACTTTGTGGCTTTTACTTTTGGAACATTCATGTGGGAATGGTTTACTTTTGGCTTTACTTTTCTTTTAATTTTGGTGTTCTTGGGTTTCATCATCATATCTCCTGATCCTATAAAACAGAAAAAGGGTAATCCCTTCAATATAGTGTGTGATTTTATACCCTTGGTGCTAGTCGCCACTCCGGGACCTAATAAAGGCAGGATTTAGGGGTCACTATCTCTCCTTCATCATAAAGAAGGAAGGGCCTGGAAATATGCTGACCCTTCCCTCCTTTCTGTGAAGGCGGGTCATGGCCCATCATCAATTCTTGATTTTGAACCTTTGTCTCTTTGATGTAGAATCACAACATCTGATCCAAAAATTCATTGCTCCCCTTGAGAAATAGGACAAGCTACTTGTTGTTCTTCCACACCAACATGTAACAATTTTCCCTAGACTATACTCCATAAGTTACCTATCTTCCTTAGAGTTTCATTATTGAGAATGTTAATTTGATTAAATTTGGAATTTATTGTTACATCTCTAATCATTCAATATTGATGTAGAAACATTGCGATTATCCATCCATAGGGATAAAATGAGATCCTTGCCTCCTCTTGAAAATATTGGTGCTTGTAAAATAAAATGTGCCTTGGGAAATTAAAAATGACACCACTCATCATCAAAATTGATATCAACATGTCTGGTTAAATAATATATTCATGTTCAATATTTATTTGAATTATAATTCACTAGATAAACATGATAAGCACCATATGGTTAGTTTCAAGATCCTTAATAACCACTTTTACTATCTAGATGGAGACAACTAGAAAATACATAATAGACTCTAATTTTTGTTCTTGATTTCATATTAATCTAAGATCAAAACAAAAAAACCCATCACAGTGAAACATAAAAACATTTGATATTTCCACTGAAGAGAATAAAAAATACTTATGTTATATCATAGATATGATGACATCCTCAATGTCACCAAAGTTGAAATGAGAATATTTTAAGAATTAATTTTTATCTATATCTAAAATAAACTCATTTTTTCTTTAGTAAAAAAAGTTTCTATACCTTAAAATTATAGCAAATTCCTTAGAAGAATATATGAATTCTTGATCCATTCGAAATATATTACCTTACCTTGATGAATATTCATGTAGGAAACAAGTTTGTTCATTATTATTTGTTCTCCTACTTATGTCATCAAAATTTTTGAGAATCTGGGAGTTGAAGGTTTTGGAATCTATGGTTATGAAATAATATGAGATATCTAAAAGTTGAAAGGGTATTCATCGAGTAGTTCACCAGTTGGGTCATTTCACTGTCTGGGGGAACTGGCATAGGCTCGAGTCCCATAAGGCACAAACACTCTTCATATTACGAATAGGGATATTCAATTCCATGGCTTAGCTAGGGAATGTGTATCTCCCTGGGTTGGTGGAACCACCATTTGGCTAAATAGGGAGGCTTAATTGACAACCATGTTTTTCCCATGAGCCTTAGCCCAGTCAGTAAGGAATCCTTAAGAGCATGTAGGAGACCCAGGATCAACTCCATGCAGAGGCATATTTCTAGGGCTGTAGCAGAAATGTAGCAGGTACTGTAGTAGGTACTATAGTTAGAACTGTAGCAGGAATGTAGCAGGTACTGTAGTGGGAACTGTATCTAAATAAAAAAATCATTTTCGAATTATCAATAAATATATTAAAATAATTAATTGGGGTTTGATATTATGGTGATAACATCATCAACGACCCAATGAATTGTTTATTTAAATTATAATGTATTTATGTCGTAAATTACCTTATTTTAATATTCACAAAAAATTCTAGTATTTTAGAAAAAATAGAAAACATTAGCCCTAAACATATTTCAATTAATATAATTAAAAAAATAAACCCCATTTTATAAAAAAATTATTCTGAAAATGAGAAATCTAATTATTTTATTAAAATCAACATTTAGTTGGAAAATAAAAATTTTAAAATTATAATAAATTTAATAACACTTTCAAAATGTTATTATGGTCTCATAAAATTATATTATAATAATAAGACAAATAAAATATTAATTTATGAAAATATTTTCGGAAGAATTTTTTCAATAAAAGCTTTCTTTAAGTATAAAACTGTAATAAAATATTAAATTTCCATCAAATACCAACACTTAATTTATCATTTTTAAAAAAATTATTTATTCCATGATATATATAAACCATATTTTAATTTACAATATTAATAATTTTTATTTATACTTTTATAGGTGAATTTATTGTTCTAATTAAAAAATTATTATTCCTAATGATCACAATATTATTCAGAATGTCACATTTATATTCATCAAAATTGGAATTTATTTGAAAAATATTAAAATTTTAATTAAATTAAATTTTGATATTTCATTTTCAAAATTAATGTTTATTTCAGAAAATATAATTTAAGAAAGGTTAAATAATTATATTCAAAACAATTTCTCCATTAAAAGGTGGTAAAACCATTTTTATAAATACATTTCCTTTTATGTGTAAAATTAGTTTTATTCTTTTCATATGCCTCTAAAAAATATATTAGATGAATGTAAAAATATTTAGTAAAATATATAGTATATTAATTCCAATGATATATTTCACTAATAATCATTAATTTTTTTAATAAAATGTCATAGTGGGTATAAAATACATTTTTATAAAAATACATCCTTTATATTGGATTGTTTTTCATTTATAATTAATTGGTATGTAAAAAAATTAATTCTATAAACATGTGTAATATATATTTTTATAATTTATTTAATCACATTCAGTCCTTCCATTCCAAATATCTAGGAGATAACTATAATAAATAAATATTAATTTTTAATCATTTATTAAGCATGTATGCTATAGAAGATGTTAAATTAAAAAAAGTATTATAGTAAAATATTGGGGTGTTTTATTCTCCTCACCTTCAATAAATTTCATAGATGCATTTTTAAATTTTACATAAAAATCCTAATTTTATAATTTATTTTTTTTTGTGGAAACTTCACATCATTAAAAAATGTTATATAAAATTTCTTCTTAAAATGAGAAATGAGAAATTTGAAGGTCCCCAAAAAACAGTGATTGTGGAATAGGAGAACATTCATGAAAATATGGACATGGAATAAAAATATAACTATCATGTTATGATGGAGATTTGTTGTTAATATTGTAATTGGAAATATTACCCTCAAAAAATCTTAAATGTGTGGTCAGTTAAAAGACCCTTGATTTCTCAAAAGGAAAACTAAATAGTTCACATTTATGTTACAAAATATTTTTCTTATAGTTGAGGGTTTCTTTTACTATTCAGAGAAGCAGTTGAGAAAATAATATTATCTTATTCCTTTCCCTTTCATAAGCATAATCTCATCCTTTAGGCTTAGATATATTTTCTCTTCATCTCTTACAGATGGAAATGAATGTTCAAGATGATTTTTTCACAACTGATGTAGTTTTAATAAATCATATAGTCTTTAATTCATTTATTCAACAATTAAATATTTACTAAAATCATGAAGGTCACCTAATGATATCTCTGAAGTATAATTTCTAAAGTTTAATTTTTTCCATTCCATTATCAGTTAATCATAATTCTCATCAAAATTATGTCTATCTAAATTTAATGACCAAAATTTTAAAATAAAGGTAACTAAATTTTTCAAATAAACTAAACATAATATTCCCCAAATAATGTAGCTCTTATTTTCAAATAAAAAATATATGAATACCTTAACCTCATTTAAACTTTTATGAAACTTGAATGATTCCATTAGTAAATTCCATATTTCGAAACATATAATAAAACCATTAAATAAGTAACTACCCTCAGGGTCACCAATATTATCCCATAAACATCTATATATTATTATCTCAACATCAAGCACATATTTAGTGTTATCCTTCACAAGTCATTCATTTTCAATGATATTAACATACAATAGAATTAGTCCTCTTGATTACTGGTGAATATCATCACATGCTTTTAATTCAATAAAGAAGAAGTACCACGGTACTACCCTAATATATCTCATGATTCTTATAATCATAACATTATTTTTATAATACACAAATAACATAATTCCTGAATATAGACACATGAATAATAATCGTCCCTCTTTTTCTTTATTTGTAGTGCAATATTAACCATGATCCATTATACCCTTTTGGATATACTATTTTGAAGTTATAGACATTGATTTTCATAGATTCTCATCTCCTTACAGTTGAAGCATTTAAAATTGTAAAACTTTTTCATACCATGCCAATCACAAGCATGGTGGAATTTCTCTCTACACTTTTAGCAAACTCCCATTCATTTCATAAAATTACATGGTTATTTCATTCTATAATTATCACCTGTATAAAAATAATTCCTTCGCTTTTATCTATTATCCATTATTTTCTCTATCATCTTCTTCATCTATTTATTGATTTTAATTTCATAAAACTATCAGAATTATTTACTTTTTTTATAGAACATGATACTATATTCACATATGATGATAATGTTTGTGGGACTTGTTACCTTCAAAATATTGGCCTAGGGACATAAAATATATTTTACTTCATACACTTAAGATCATAATTGGTACGTTTTTCATTCATTATATGAGGTTCCATTTCTAAAAAATGGAATACAATAAATTAGGTTATGAATCATAATGCATAATATCAATCTATAAATACACTTAAAATAGATTGAAATTTTATGCGTAGCTAATATCAAAATCATGAACATTGTTGCTTTGGGGATGAATTTTATTTTAAATCATCCATAATGGTTTGTCAAAAAATGTGAATTATTCTATGCATATCCACCATGTGTTTCAAACCAAGTGGATAGTAAGGCATTTTTTGTGTACCATGTTAAATCGAGTCAGGACCAATGAACCTTGATTGAGTTGTTACCCCCAGGTACATCTATTCCAGAACCACTTCCACTTATAGTATCTATATAGGAATATATTTCTTGGATGACCAACAAGATCTCTTACATACCAAATCTATTTTATTTTCTTCTATTGTTATCCTAAATTTTTTATTTGGGTTATGTTTATTTCTATATGTTTTCTCAATCTAGTTTAAGAGTATTGTACAAAACATTCTCTAATACCAACTTAAAAGACCAAAAACCCAATGTCCCAAAGTTTGTGCCTTACTTTATCATACTGGTATAATAAACTAGAAAGTCACATCCTGATAGACTGATTAGTTCAGTAGATTTTAAAGATAGATTAAATAAATAAAAATTGCATTGCAACATTAAGGTAATAAAAAAGGAAAATCCATTAGAAACACAAATAAACTCCAATATTGTCCATGCATGTAATTCATAATATACATCTTCATATCCTGGGTAAAAACAAGAAAATGTAGGAAAGGGGCGAGCTCAGATGCTGAATAAGGGTTAAAAATAAAGTTTAATCTATCATAAATTAACATAAACATTAATTAATTATGAATTAATAAAGACACATTCCATTAAAACGTAATCATTTTTATAATACGGTCAGAATAAAATTTTATTAAATAATTTCATTTAAATAATCACATAAGATTGAATCATAACCAAGGATATTCTACCTGTCGAATAATCACATTGAATATCAAGTAATACTATGATAATGAGATAATTCATATTTCTGAATAGCATAAACTTACCATCAAGGCCTCATCAAAAAGTTTTATATAAATGGGTATGGCCTCGACCAAAACTAGGTCTAGTTTTTCAAATGAGACCTACCGATGCATCAAGGGGCTATACTGGGCCCCACCCATCACTTATTAAGTCATGTGCATTCTTTATATATCAAATAAAAAGAATTCACTAAATCAATTTTTCCCATACCACTTTGAAATATTTTAATCATAAACATATATGTAATAATTGGATAAAATCATTTATAATGTTTTAAGAGAAATACCCTTGGACTTTTAGAAGAAATATTTCTTTGGGAAAATCTTGTGTATTTGTCATAAAATCAGATTATGAACATTTATATCCCAAAAAAAGAAAATGGATGGAAAATTGAATTATATTTGAGGAATAAATGATTTCCAAATTATGTTAAAACATTTAAAAAGAGCATTTATGAAACATTATAAATGAAAATATTCGGTGCGATTTAAGGAAATAAAAAACGATCTTTAAAATAGAAAATTTCATAATTTTTTTATAAACACATAAATGAAAAAGATAGTTTTCCATGATAAAATGAGTGATTTTATAAAAATAATGGTTGCTTAAAATATATTACACGGTGCACTTGAACTATGCATGAAACTGATAAGTTCTCTTTAACCATGATTGCTTATTAGGAAAAAATGAGAATGGAACCTAATATAATCTTGTATTACCATCAAATATGAATGAAATTTTCTATGTACATGAGTTTGGAATATAAAAACTTAATCTAAAAGAATTATAAAATAATAAATAAAAATTAAATCATGGTAAAAAAATATAAATAATAACCTGAATAGAAAATCGATGTTCAGAAAATAATCATTACCCCTTTAAAATAGTCATACTGTATGCCCCATAAGATTAATAATCATCAAATGAATCATTAAAAACATAAAGATACATATATCCATGATATTTTAAATAATTTGTAATTATACATACACCACACATAAGAAATAGTGTTGAGAAATCCATATCTCGCAGACAAAAAAGATAGATGAGAAAAACCATACCTTATATATGAAATCATTCGGTACTTGTATATAAAATTTTGGATATTGAAATTATATTCATTAATAATTAATTTATGAACCTATTTAATAGGTAATAAAATTTATTATAATTTTATTATGTTCATTTATGGTATTTTTGATGATTTATAAGATTCAATTTCTTCATTAGAGAGTCCTCTTTTCCTTGGTTTTTGAGATTTGTTCACTTACATATATGTATGAAAAATCATGTAAAAAGGGAAAATATAGATAGACATGAAATTATATGTTATTAATTGATATGGAAAATATTAAACAGTTATATACATCATTGTGTTCTTTGGGGTGAGGATGAATCACTAGATAACAAATTAGTGATAATCATTTAGATTATTCTGGCGGGTTTTCAAATCACCACAAACTAGTTTAGTTTCATTAATTAGTATTATGTATATATATAATTATTCCAAAAAATTCTTTAAGATGTAATAAATATATTATAATCTGTTTTAACCATAATTTTGTTTTATTACCATCATTGAATGTGTAATTGATAAACGAAAACATGTCATCTATGAAGGTGGTAAATCGGCACCTCATGGACGTTTTTTTCATCTTTGAAATAAATGGAAAACGATAAGATACATGATGGTGAATTTTCCCCTAATAAAATATTATTCTTGTATAAAATTATATGGGATTTATCATGGAAATTTGGATTGGGAGGTAATGGAAGGACAAGAAAATAAAATAAAAGAAAGAAATGAGGATTCTTACCTCTTGAAGTCTCTTCCTTGGGAACCTCCGTAAGGGTATTGGTTTTGGAATTTTTTTAAACCAAATAATCCTACACATGGGGAAGATGCTTGGGAAGAGTATTGAGTAAGAATTTGACATGATACTTGGCATATTAGGTGTGATTATAAGAGGTTGTTGTGGGGGGTCTTTACAGTTGAGGAGGGGTATTTTTTGAATATTTTATTCATTTGATTATTATTTTGGGTAAATACTACGAATAGTTTTATCATTATCAAAAAATATATTCAAATAATTAAGGGGAATCTGATATTATGTTTAAAAAATCATCAATGACATAATCAATAGTTTATTTAACATATATTTTATTTGTACCGAAAATTATCATATTTTATTATTCACAAAATTTCGAGTATTTTAGAAAAACCTCATAAAATCACCCAAGTTATTTTTCAACATGTAGAATAAGAAAAATTAACTAAATTTTATGAAAACATTTCTCTAAATATGGGAAATTAAATTGTTAATTAAAATCATCATTTACTTGAAAAATACCAATTTTAAAATTATAACTAATTCTATAACACATCGAAAAATTAATTATTGTCTCGTAAAAATATGTTATAATAATAAGAAAAAAAATTATTTTAAGAGTATTTTAAAAAAAATATTTTCTATTAAATAATTATTTTAAATATAAAATTATAATGAAATATTAATTTCCCACTAAATACAAACACATAATTTATCGTTTTTAAATGATTTATTTACTTATTCCATGAAAAAAATATACTATATTTGAATTTATAAGATAAATAATATTTTTTTAATTTCAAAGGAAAATTTATTTTTCTAATTACCACATTACTATTTTTAACGACCATATTATTTTTCTAATGATCACATTAATATGCATAAAAATTGAAACTTATCAGAAAAATATGAAAAAAAATTAACAAAAGTATATTTTGATATTAATATTTAAAAAATAGGGATTATTTTTTCAGATATAATGTATTAAGGTGTCAAATTATATATTTAAAACAAGTTTTCCATTAAAAGAGGGTAAAACCACGCATAGAAAGATATAGGATTTTATTTGTAAATTTGGATTTATTCTTTTGTTATTCATCTTAAATATATTATGGACTATTTTAAAATATTTTATTGAATATATAATATAAAAATATAATTAATATCTTTAACTAATAATGATTAATATAATTTATAAAATTTCATAGTGGGAATAGAAATAATTTTTATAAAAATCAATCTTTTATATTTAATTGGTTTTCATATATAATTAATTGGTAACCAATTAATTAATTTTATAAACTTTTCTAACATAGATTTTTATAATATACTTAATCTCATTGATTCCCACCATTACCAACATCTATGATATTACTATAATAAATAGATTATAATATTTTATCATTTGTTAAGATCGTAAGCTAACAAAGAAATTAAATTTAAAAAAAGAATATTGTAAAATATTAGGGTGTTATAGTTATTCAATGAATTTTTCCCTTAAAATCCATGATTATATAACATTATTAGTTGTGAATAAATTTTCGTAATTATTATAATTCCCATCTTTATAATATCTTTATGTTATAATAAGCCATGTTGCCTTCTTTTTTTAATGTTTCTTTCAATGTATCTTACTTCTGTGTTTATATAGAATGTTCTTCTGCATTCACTTCTTATAATTACATTATACATATGTTTTGATATAAATGGTCTTATGGGATTAATTTATTGGTTACGATTAAATGGTTATTTGTTGTCATTTATAAGGGGTGTAGATGCCTTATAACAAGGAAAAGGTATCCTGTGTATTTGAACCGTATTTTGAGAATTATACATGTTTATAAATATTTGTTAAAATTCAAATTATGGTAGATTTTAAATGTTGATGTGAATTTTTATAATTAATGGGGGCCAAATTCCATCCTGTATAGTGTGTGGGTGGTTTAAGGATTGGTATATGGCCACCTATATAACTAAACCATTATATATGTCTATGGTTTATTTTGATATGGTTACAAATGTTAAGGAAATTTGAATTTTGAAATCAAATTCGTTGCTTGAATTTACAAATGCACAACTATATCCATGTAGGCCAGTTGGGCACGTGTTTCTATCAGATGACCTTTTTGGGTCTTTTTAATTTCAATAATTTTGAAAATACTATCGGGATGCATTTTGATAAACCTTGGTTGGCATAACGGGACCTCCATATGTCATCTTATCTATTATAACTCAAGATGAAATTAATTGATAAATACATAATTTTATATATGATGTCAATAAATGTTTAATGTATAAAAATAAATCATGACAAAACATTTTGGTTATGTTTTTGTGTTTGATTTAAATCATTCAAATGTTTGATGATTAAATGTGAATAATTATAAATACATGAAAAATGGAACTTGATGTGGTTCCCCTTGTTTAAACCCTCACGTAAGGATATACAAAAACATTTCAATATGTTTCCTTGGAATACTATCATTTTCCATATCCTTCTTCCTTTTTATTAATCGATTAAATTATAGGATCTTGGTCTCACTGTAATAGGTTGATGTGTCCTAGTAATAATCTCAATGTTTTTGCTTCATAATGGGATAGCCCATGGTAGGTATCACCCTAAGATCTTTAATTATTTTCTAAATTCCTGGATATTTCCAATGTTTGGTGTCGTTCGAGTGTCTATTTATCTAATAGGACTCTTAGTTTCTAATAGAAACCTATGTTCAGATGAATGGTCATGTTTTTATTTAACCCTTATTACTAGAGTGAGCACCATGTAATTATCAGTTTCAGTAGGCCAGACATGCCTATGGAATGGTTTGCCATTTCATAGGTCATATGACCCTTTCTTCATCCATAGGGAGGGACGACCTGGTATGTATTTATCTAGATTAATGGTCATATGAGGTAATATGACAATGGGTTAAATCTCTTTTACTGGACACCTAATATGTGAATGCATTTTATCGGAAACTGATGGATAGTAATTAGGATGTTCTGGTTGAACGTGATACCTAGGGGTAGTATGTGTAGATATATGTGGTACACGTCATGTTTCTAAATGATGTTACTAACATGTTGAGTTTGGTGGAATCATTGAGATGTGACCCATAAATTATTTTCATGGTTCATTTCTATAGTACAGGGTTCTTTGAGTTATGATAATAAATTTCACCCTAATGCTCGGGATAACATCTAAAGGATCGGATGTTTTGACACACTGGTCAAATTTGTCTTTGTTTTTATTATGTATTTTATTACGTACATGATTGTTCCTCAGAGGAGCATCATGTGTGTGTATAAGGTGAATCTGTCCTAGCACGCTTCTGAGCGGCTTGTCTATCACTTATTTTTTGTCATTGAAACTCTTATGATGGGGAGCATAACATCATGTATTTTGGGGATTTGATTATTGAATCATGCATGTGATTTATCAATGAAAAGAAAATTAAATGCTTTTATGTGTATGCAATCATTGAGAAACATCATTGGTCTTGGGTGAAATTTGATGGTTATGCTTGAACGATCAAAGAAGGACTCATATGTAACTATATTTGTGATTAGTTAATGGTGGTTCTTCAATAAGTGAAGTCAAAATTATTTCAAAGGATGTTTAACATTATTCGTTAGAATATTATCTCTCTGGTATTCTTGGTCTTCTATTAATGTACTCTGGTTTAGAGCTAAGCATATCCTTTATATTGACATTGTCCTTGATACACTAAGAGAGCGTCAATCTTACTCTTCACTGCATCTTTAAAATCCATGGATCTCATTTGGAAGTTTCCTTAGTTTTCCATAAAAGATTCATGGGTTTTAAAAATGTATGACTATTCTTGAGTGATGTCAGTGTTCCCAAGTTGGATTGCCTTGAGTGAAGTCTTTGACACCAGCTATTTTTGATTTACTTGACCACCAAGAGAATGTCTATCTGGGATGAGTAAATTTTATAAAATAAATTTCATGGACTAGTACCACTGTCTCTTTATAAACATGGAGTATATACTACCTTGGGTCCATTCCATGGATTATAGATCATTGATCTTGAGGATACCTCTTATTTATGTCACTCTTAGAGGTAATGTTTTAAGGGTATATATTTTAGTGGGCCTTATCTGGGTTACACTCTTATTTATAAAATGGTTTGATGTTTTAAAATGGCTAGATGATGGGTTGTCCAAGGAACATCACCGAATTTCATGTATGGGCTTCAGTGAGTATGCTTATTTTAAACACTATATTCAATTGGGAATGGTGTTTTGGTTTTTTTTTAATACATCAGACATCTAAACCAATTTTTTTTAAGAAAAGTCAGCCATAGTTTGATCGAATAAATTCTTATATTTTTCAATTAATATAGTTGGTGAAGAACCATTTTAAATCTTGTCATCGGGTGGAGACAATTGTGGTATTTATCAACCTAAGGTTTTCATGAAAAGTACACTCAACATATCTAGTCGAGGTTAGTGGGGAATTTACTATAGGAAAATTTAAAATTCAAGCTGTGAGCTTCGTTATAATTATTATGGGTGCTCTTTATAAGGAAATTCCTATGGTTGAAGGTACAATATTTTGGAATTGGCCCTTAAGACTCTAAAACCATAGGTGGGGAGCATTGTCGACCATATATTTAACAAGATGAAGATGTGATCATGTATCTATATAAATGGGCTTGGATGATAACTATCTCTTTGTATCAGTTACAAAATGAGTATGGGGTTGAGTTTTGATAGCTTAAGTTTCATGTGCTTAAATGAATGCTCGGAGCAGCATTGGACATTTGGAAATACAATATGACCATTTGAACAATACATCACAACATGTGTCAGTCAAGCAATGTTTATTTTGTTCTTTGAGGATTCTTAGGGATGAGAAGTTCTAAGAGGGGAAGCTTGTAACATTCTGCTTAGTGAACCAAGGTAAAATTCAAAGGGAATTTGAATTTTTGCATTTGGTGGATGGTCCATATTACTAATCGAGTATTGGAATGCAATTCTAAGAATTGTAACACTTAAATATGTAGCTTTTGAAATTTTTTTAAATGCCCAAGAGGTCCCTAGGATGTCCCATTTCATTTTGAGAGCATAAGGGATGTAAAAATAAACTGTTTGTGTGATCTAAACAGGGTGCAGGGTTTGATTGAAACCGTACGGCCCCCAACATCAAAGAGTGCAGCTACAAAAGATGATAAAATGCCTTGCATGCGCTACTCATAGTTTTCCCAAATTATGTGCCTATATATCACAGGTAGTTACACATAGGTATTATACTATTAGTATTCAGCCCGCGATTAGTGCATAGGTAGTGTAACTATGTGGTTCATACCATCCGATGTGGTTTCTTATGTAGGGGGTGTCACATAGTTTGTAAACATTTTGGTTAAGTCATGCAGCCAAACCATGCAACTTGTTTTTTAGGGGTAAAATGACTTTTTGATCCTTAATAAAGGTTAAATATTTATTTCTTATTTTTTCTTCTTCCTCCAGTGGCTGAGCTACCTCCTTAGGCATCGTGGATTCCAATTGCAATCTTATTCTGGGATTTTAGAGATACCATCCACCAGTTATCTAAATCACACATCATTAATCCCTATGTAATGAAATTAGTATGATATCAAATCCTCTCTAATTTATTTCATGTTCATCATTCCATCTGTTGGACTATTTTAGTGAAAGCTCATTTTTTCTCTTTTCAGTGAAAATGTTTGTTTCTTAGATTACATCCAAACCAGATCAAATTAAATATTGATATCAGAAAAGTGATACATCATGACCATAAGGTAGTATTCAATGAATTTTTCCTCTAATTTCAATCATTTTATAAATAGATCTGTTACATCAAACACTGGACTTTTATACACATTACCTTTTAATTGATTACATCATATTAAATCCATCCACACCCCCTTTTCACCCATTGATGACAGTAATGTCAATAATAAATGATAAAAATGATTACAGACATCCCTTGAGAGGACCAATATGTTTTCCCCAAATTTAGTTAATTTAAATAAAATCCCGAAACTCATTCTAATCATTTTTCATAGACTAAAGATGGAATATCCTCTTGTTCGCAATTACTCAATTGAGAATGTATACTCATAACTGGTATTTATAACTTTATAAATTGAATTTTCATGTGTGATCATTTATAAAATTTTTATTGTGATGGATTTAGTTATGCCTCTTAAACATGATGCATAAATTTTCTGAATGAATTTGTTATGAATTATTTCATGATTTTATAATAAAATACCCCAAATGAGGTGTATTGTATTTGAAATTAAAAAAAGGAAGGTTTGTAGTTTATATCATGTTTGGAATAATTCATTGATGTCCTGGTTTGGAAAACGGAATGTTTCATATATAGATGTTGTTGAAGTTATAAAATGAGTTTCCCTCTATTGATAAATGATTATTTTTAACCAAGAACCTATTAAGTTATTCAATTTCTTTGTAAATGGGCTTACCCATATAGGTAATATCCTGGTTCACCTTGGTACCTTTTAATTACCTCTTTAGACCTTATTAAATGAATTACAATGTTTGGATTTATTAAATTTTATGTCATTACTTTAATGGGTTGTCATGATGGTTTTATTTATCTTAAATGAAATGGATCCCTTGAAATGATTTAGAAGGTTTGTGAGGCCTTGCCTATTTCTTGAGAATTGTAAATGATTATATGAAGTGTATGTTCATATTGTAATTGAAATTGGATTTTATAATACATGAACGGTATGACCAACTTTATTATATTATAAATGTAAAGATGTCTTTATATAGGTTTTATGAATGAATGGAGTGAGAGGTATTTCCACGAGGATGTTTATTATAAATCTTATTATTCCTTCATATAGGTTGTGTATGATGTTATGGTTTGTGGAGAATGATGAACAATCACACTCCCTAATATTTGGCTTCGAGTATGGCATCTCACACCAGCGATACAATATAAGTAATGGGCTTTATGCACCATGATACATGATTTGAGTGTTGTCATTGTGGCTCACTCGTCATCCTGGGTTTTGTAGCTGGACGTGTCTTGATCCATTGGGATGTAGGGATTTTATGCCATTTCTTGATATTTGAGGCTCGTTTAGACTAGTTATGGAGGTCTGTGTTACACCCTAGTCCATCCAACAACTATTATTCTAGGTATATGATAACTTATGTTTGCACATACTTGGTTCATAAAGGGGAAAAATGTAAAACTAAATTATATACATATATATTATTAATATACATAATTGGTAATTTATCGGGCACTTATTTAAACTATGATCCAAATTAGGTATAGCCTACAAGGGTCCCTGAGGAACCTGGGCAGGTTGTTGTTTATTTATTCAATTTTGTTTATCATTATGTAATACATGGACATTGTTATAAATTATATTTCATGAAAAAGATTTAGTTGTAAACACCATGGGTGGTAACATACTAGGATTATTATCTCACACCTTGCTCAGGCATCCATTGTATTGGAGTTCCCGAGTATACCTTATGCCTATAGGAATTTGTTGGATTACATGTGTTGTTTAGCTTGTAATAGGGTGTTAGGAGCACATGACCAAGATCGATCATGGGAGGCTCTTGGATATCTCCCTCATGGATTTCCATTTATTTATTTTATTCATTATTTTATTGTACCATTTTTTTTGTATGTCTACTATTATCATTTATTTATCATCATCTATACATGTGTTCTTCAATTATCCATTGGCATTGGCCATATCTATCTTTTGATTCAGTGGTTATTATTATTAATTCATTTATATGTATTTTGTTTCACATATACAACATTTTCTATTGACTCATTACTTATTATACTGATGTGCTACACTGACATAATTGTATACTCTCCCCATTATCACCTCATTACCCCCTTTTTTCTATTCAGCAACCTCTGGCTACAGTGAGGTGTGCCTGAGACCTTGTGGCTCATCGGTTCGGCTACTGTCTTAGAGGTCAGTTAGGATGGGATTCTACAACTCATCTAGAACCATAAAATAATTTATAAATTACAAAAACTAATATCTCTCGCATTTTCAATGATTGTTAGAAGATAGGGGAAGGAAGGTTTGTTTTTACTCCTTCACCAGCACTAACTCTTCCTATATTCTCATGTCCACCATGTCCAACCTAGCATTAATTCCATCTTTTATTTTTCCATGTTAAATTTTCAATATTCCAATTAATTTATCATATAAATTAATTTTAACATTAATAACATCAAGAAAATGTCTGACGTACTGAAAATTCCATTATAGAAATTCAAAAAAAATAGATCTCATTTTTAGACCATTTTTCATAATGATGTTAGAAAAATTTTTACCAAATTGATTGTTAGAATCTCTTACATTCTCAAATAGTTTATCACATATTAGTTAAGATATAATTGTACATTTTTTTTAATTTCATCAAATGATGCCGTCCAAGATCGCTACATATTTCATTGGGGTATGTTGATGCTTCATTCTGTCACAGAGTCTTACAAATGGAAAAGTGGAATACCTTAAGCACAAAGAGGGTCATCCATTGAAGAATATCAAAACAATTGGCGAAGGCATGGACCGGGAGCCCATTTGGATTGAAGCGTGCATGATACTAGCACGCCACGCAAGTCACATGCGCGCCACCTATGGGTCGTGCAGCTCACTTAAGCACCCTATTGGATTTTTCGCCCAAGGTGAAAGGTGGCATATAAATAGCCACTGTGGGCCCCAATTTCAAGGATTGATTTTCTGAAAGTCAAATTTAAGATCTGGTTTCCCAAGTCTTCAACTCAACTCTTCTAAAATCTTCTAAGGTAACTTTTTACCTAGAATGTAAGACTTGAAGGAGTTGGAAAAGGCCTAGGTGTTTAGAATTCATCAACACTTTCGTGCCTAAGTATCCAGACCTCCTTAAAAATGGAAACACTTGTGTGTTGCCCAACCCTTTTGATGAAACATGTGTGACTCCCTTTTGGAAACATCTTAGGATAATATTAAATGATTGAGTTAAGTCTCACCCAAGTATTACCCTACAGATTCTTCATTGCCCAGGTGAACCCACGTCGTGCAAGTACACTTGCACGACCATGACTTTCACGCCAACTTCATTTGTGTGGCTATATCCCGTTCACCTATCCTCTTCAAGATATTAGACCTCGAACCCCTTTTCAAATACATTTATGGCATGGTTCCATTGTTATCTTCCTTATCAGAAAGGAATTCAGTAAGAACCTCTCCCAAAACCTCGTGACTTAAAAACATTATGTCACCACGGTTAGAGGTTCCCTCTATTTAACCTCAACCTTTAAGATGAGAAGATGTTTTGATTTAGGGAACTATCCTCAGGAGTAATCCCCAAGTTCTCTTAGTTCGGGCCTCCTTCTCAGGAATAAGACCCATTCAATATTACTTTAATTAGGGATTCCTCCTCAAGAGTAAGCCCCAAGTCCCCTTTACCTGGGCCTCCTTCTCAGGAGTAAGCCCTAGTCATAATTTCCTTTAACATTAGGTCTCATTCTCAGGAATAAGCCCCAATAATAATTCCATTAATTTGGGCCTCCATTTTATGATTAAGACCCAAGTTATAAGTCCCTTTTAATTTGGGCATCCCCTTTAGGACTAATCCCCAGGATAAAACTCCAAATCACCATTATGTACAAATACCTTTATTAACCCTACTCTTGGGCTTCTTTCCGGAAGTAAGTCCTGGTCTTCATCTACTTGGGAAGTCATACATACATAAACCCCACATCATTTCTTGTGACTGCATATTTCATGGAAAAATCGTCAGGTTTACTGATACCTCATGTTTCTCACACCGAGCATGACTCACGTGAGCTTAGAGTGTAAAAGTAATCACGATATCTCTTTTGGTCTATAATCCATGCATAAACTCCATATTTCTTCACTCTAACTAAGTGGACTATGATATTTTCATTAATGGTATAGTACATAGGAAGCCTTTCTAAGGTTAAATCCCATCATTCATTTATTATTTTCTGTCCCATATGACGTTAAACTATATCCTTCTTATCGAACTACATGGGTTCTGATTTCTTTTTTAACGAGGATACATAGGTAGCCCATCTGCGGGTACGATCCCAACTCTGAAATAATCTCTGTCTTTCTGAATGACAATAAAATTCAAGTGCCCCAGTGAGTGGCATTAAAACCAGTATGGTCATCATAATGACCAAGAGATTTCTATATAATGTATTTAAGGATACCATTTACCAAGAATCTCTAATGAATATAGATTATTATCCATCGATGAAGAACCTCAAATACATATATAAGATTCTCTAAATCCCATACATATCAATCATCGATTTCCAAATCTAAAGGAAAACCCATTTTCATGCTTGGTGAAACAATAAGGATTCATTAACATAACATAAATCTATAATACAGTCCCGATGTAAGAAATAATTCCCCCAAAAAGGTGTGATGAGCCTGAACTCCCATCCTCTTGACCAATGAAAATTCATAAGCCTCATTGGTCTACAAATAATGAGCTCCTAACTTTGGAAAGTTGGTCCAAATGGATATATAATCATTGGGTGTTTCCGGTTCTACGAATAAACCCGTTAGAAACCGATTGTAAAGGTTTAACCTTAAACAACAAGGTCATCCCCATTTCTAGATGAAACAAAAAATCGTGAACCCGATGTGAATCCTTAACCAAGTTAAATGGTTTTTTAATTATTTGTTAGGCCCCTATTAAACTAAATATGAGGGCCAACAAGGCAATCAATAAAAATGTGCTCATCCAAAAGATTTAGTCTTTCCAAATTTATCTTGATTATGTCTGTTATATCAAATAGTCACTCTTTTACAAGATCTCTCTCCAATACAAAATGGCTTCTTTAAGGTTCACACATGTGAATGCCTTGGCCGCTACTCCTGCTAGATCCTCATCTGCTCTAAGGACGACATCACCTACTCAGAATATTCAACACTCGGTCTCAAATGTATTGGTGAGGGAATACCATCAACAAGGTACCATCCCGACTCTGGAGTCTACTCTACAAGCCCTCCATGTTAAAAACTAACCCTTGTTGTCTGGACAGCGAGGACCAGTGGTCAAGAAGCAGGTGGTTCCAACCACCGTCTCCAACTGTTTCGGGTCATTATCCCCGAAATGCAACAACCAGTCCCTCCCATATTATAGATAGGTGGATCAAGAGGTCACTCAAGGCCTCAGTTCAAGAAGACAAGAGTCCTTCTAGAGGACTCCCAACAACAATTACCTCCAAACCCGTGCAGTAGTGCACCCTCAACATGATGAGGGTATCATCTTTAGGCATTTGGCTAAGGTTCCTCAGACTCGAGCATGCAAGACGAACTATAAGAGGCAAAATTAGGCCAATGGGGAGAAGGTTCTTACCTCTACCCCCTCCAGAGAAGTCCATCAAACTATCTTGATAGAAAACAACAAGCGGGCATATACACCCGTTCTTCCTAATTTCCCTGCCCAGAAGACTCGTTTGGAAGTAACACACCAATCCCGCTAGGAAATTCCGGTGGAGTACTATAGGCAGGCACATAAACCAATTTATAAATCATCATCCATTCAGGAGGCTCGTCTGATTGCATCCAAGGAAGCCCGCCAAACAAATGTGGTGACCACCTGTAAACAGGCACATACACCTGCTTACACTCATCATTTATGTCAGTTGTGTCGTCTTCCAGTATTGAAGGAAGTTCATAAATCATATTTGGTGGAGAAAAATCAATAGGCACATAAACATTCAATTCATCAAGCTAACCAACAGTCTCATTTGGTAGCACCCGGAAATGTCAATTGAAAAGATCCAATGACAAACAAGAGGCAGACACAACTGTCTACCCCCACACATGAGTACTGTCAGAATTCACTGATAATAAAAGGATGACAAGATAAGGAACACACACCTGCTCCAAACACTAAATGGACGTATATTACCGTTCTGGCAGCTGAAGTCACCAAGCACATTCTGACAATGGTGAAAGAACAGAATAAAATCACTGCCCATATTTTGGATACTTGTCAAAATATGATAACATCTTCAACGACATCACAGGGAAAGAAAACTAAATATATCTCTATCAGTGGAGTTACTCATCATCATGTCCCCCCAAAGAAGATAAACACCTCTTTTCTAGTCCTAGAGGGTCAGGGGGAATACTCCCCCATGTCATACGGAAAATCAAGTAGGGTACATACACCCGATTTAAATAGAGATAGTAAGCATGACCTGACCATTACTATTGAGAAGGCACATACACCTACCCATAATAACCACTTTCTTCAACAAGTGGTTTCCAAAGTGAGTAAGAAGGTTTCCAAGAAAATGATCCATCTATCACAGTTAAAAAAATCAAGAGCCAATCTGCAATAAGGGCTTGCTCAATTTTGGAGTTATTGAAGCCCTCAGACAATTATCTTTTGTAACTCAAGATTCTACTCTCTAATTTCCATATTCTGGGAATAAAAAAATAATTATGAAGTTCTTCATCAGACACTTCCTCATGAAGGCTTTATTCATGAAAATTCAGTCAATCTCGGAGGATCATCATCAGATGACAACCACGGAAACCCTCTAAATGGCCAGAAGACCGAGGAGAAAATGGTTTCATCTTTTACTAAAACCTTCCATGGTGGTCCTCCCCATGATGAAGAATTTAGCTGCAAAAGTCCTCTCCATAGTAGTAATTCTCATTGCCTAGAAAATTCTTCAATGGACAATGCAGTGACGAGAAATCCCTCTTATCTTGAAGAACATTCAAATGCGAAGCCAGTTATGTCTAATGCCTTACTGCTAGTAGGTGAAATAATTTCTCAATCAGAAGAAAGCCCAGTGTGTTGGTCATTCTCTGAACCACCCCTAGGTTATTAATATTCTGATTTTATAAATTAATTCTTTACCAATATTGTTGAATCTAATGAAGCAACAAAGAATCACCATCTTCGGTCTAATCAAGTGGAAGAATCATCATCAACTGACAATGAAGCAGGGCAGACTATGAGAAAACAATTGGTGAATGGTGAAATACCAGTCATGATTTGTCCTTTGGCTGACTCTCAGTATGATATTGCAGAAATGATGATAGAATATTGTATTCATGTTGTCCCTATCAACATATGGAAAATTATTTGTCACTTCCAAAAGAGAATATTACCTTATGATCGATATCGAAATCATGATATGGTAATAGAAGGATGAAAACGCCAAATTGACTTTGCATCTCTCACAGTTCCCCAATATCCAAAGGTTAAAATGTAGTAGAGATCCCTTCAGCGTACGTGTCATGGCACATTAAAATGGTTATGCCAGTTAATTACCAAGGCCCGATCTAGTATTCATATTTGGTGATGGGGTATTCATGGAGCATTGCATTTCACTATCCTATCCAGTCAAAAAATACCTCGAAAAGTGGTCTCATGCAATGTTATTTCCCATAGATGGCCACAAAATAACTGGTTTTGTGTGTAAACAAAGGCTTGCTCAAGAACAGGCTTCAACTACTTCTTCCCAAAGTCAGGCATATAAAGGAAAAGTTTTCGAATTACTCTTGCATCAAGAAAATGAGAATATCAAACTTGCTTCTCATTTAGAGAATGTGCATCATCAGGTGACAGAGGTGTTAGAAATAACCCAACGGTCATCGAAGCCAGGTGATTTGAGTGGATGTTGGATGATGCATTCGGCCAATTTCTGGACTAAAATCCACAAAATCAGGAGAGCATTTAAGAATGTTTCAGATGTAGCAGCTCAAGAGCCGCCACATCTTTTTTGGCTGGGGATTCATTTAATCTGACCCTCAAGATCAATAGACAGGATTCGAGGAGTTGAGTAGGAAAAACCAGAACAACCCTAGTCAATCGAACATGGGACCTTTTAAAATTTTCAATCTCTTCCTCAACGAAAGTCAGTCTTCCCTCAATTAGGGAGGAATCAACAAGACGAACGCATAGCCAAATTATCAGTAAATTCCCTCAAAATTATGGTTCATCAAGATTTTCTTGAGGGCTCAACCAAAAAAAGTCAATGTCTCATAAAAAACATGGAAAAAGAAAGTATCACTGAAACGTTGACATAAGGGTTGCAATTCTTTATGCATTGATAAATGTCATCAATGACGTTGTCACTGATCCCCCAGAACATGAGGTTCATTCAAAGGAATCATATGAATAAGTTCATGTTTAATAGGCTGTACACACAGAAACAAATGAAGGAGGTGTGTGTACTAGAAGATAGAGGGTTTCCCAGAGGCAAGAAATTCTTTCAGGTAATGCCCTTCCACATTCCAAAAAGTCACATTCCAAGGAAAAGAGTAAAATTCTGGTTACATCCCACCCTACCTCTGAAGAAGGCCAAGAAATCTCATTAGAGGAAAGGTTCAAACAACAAGAAGAATAAATGAAAGATTTAAGGAAGTTAAATGCAGAACTACTTCTTGGTAGCCTTCCTCCTAATCATGTTGGAGTAAATCAATCAAGGTATTTTTTTCAGCTATTGGGATGGATCAAGAATATCTCACTTTACAAGTACACCCTCATAGGTCCAATCAGATGGGTCATACGCCACATCAACCGGTAATACTACCATTAGTAGCAGTATCGGTCACCACACCCTTCCAAACTCTAGTTATTGCACCTTCTTAGGTCCAAGATCAACCAGATGCTTCTCAAGCATTAATGACTACCATTGAGTCATTAATAGCTTGGTTGGAAGCTATAGAAGGATGATGTGCACCGGTTCAAAAGGAAAAGAGAGCTTACCTTGAATGGGTGGATACAATTCCTCCCCATTAAATTTTGTGAATACCACATTCCCAATTTTTAATGGTTCAGGAGATCCAGAACAAAACATAACACATTTTGTTTCTAATTGTAGTCCTATGACGGGAACTCCTGAATAAAAAGAAGCAGTTAAGATCAGGTGATTTTTGCAGTCATTACAAAGACCTGCTTTTGTCTGGTAAATAAGTGTGCAATCTCGGTCAATTACTAGGTGGGAAGATCTCCGTAAAAAAATTCCTTCTTCAATTTAGCTCAACATTACCAAAGATGATAGTTTTTTATCTTACCAATTGTAAAGAAAGGTAAAATGTTAGAGTGTTGGATTTCATTGCTCACTGGAAGGGATTAACATATTCCTTATGTTCATCACTACCTCTAGAAGAGTTACTGCCAATCTGTGTGGAAAATCATTGTGATGAATTATTCACACCATTGATCCCTGTAAAATAAACAGGAGGGTTTCGAGACCTTACTTCAATCGCTCAGCAAATAAAAGACTCTATTATTGAGACCGTGGAAAAACTCATGTAATTCCATTATCTCCAGGAAGGAGAATAGGGAATGCAGATACTGCTACAGTTACACTTAAACAAGCACATGTACCTTCTTCCACATCAAAACATCCATCATATTGAAGGTCTCCACCTACTGAGCATCAACAACAATGGCTACCTCATCAAGATGATCAAAGAGATCAAAGGTGGAAATAGTTTGACGATTTAAATAACAATGTTAATTCTTTCCAGAATGAACAATTTCCTAGTTAATTCATCTCGGATCTAGAAAACAATCTGGTTCAGTTGCCAAGGCCCAAAAGACCGAACAAGGAAGGAGATGATGATCTCCCCAAATATTTCCCATTTCATCAGATATTGGGGCATCACATTCAAGAGTGTTTTGTCTTCAAAGACCTCCTGCAAAAGATGGTGGACTCTGGACAAATAAAACTGAAAGGTTATTCGGACCAGGTAGCATGGGTTACTGCTACTAATCTAGAGGAAGAAGGCAAGTGGCATGAAGTCAAAAGTAAAAATGCACTGAAATATGATGATTGGATGATCAGGAAAATGATCAAATGAACTCCTACCATTTTACGAACACAACTGAATCAACCAATTGTGTCTTCTGGTATTTCTGCCATAGCAAAACCCCCTTAATCAGAAGGAAAATCCTCAAAGAAGCGGCATAATTTGAAGAAAGAAGAGAAGCCATAAGAAGATGAGCTCTTGTCAAAGCCTAAGTTGTCTTTGACTCTCACAGATTTTATACCATCTGCTTCAAAATCACGGACCACTCCACCAAACGACATAGCCTTAACTGGTTCATCAAGAAGAATTTTCATTAGATTAAGAATTGATCTTTGGTTCTATTAACATGATTCATTTAACGGATCCCTATGCAAATGACAGTTTCGGTCATGATGAGTCTATGTTCCCTGTGTCTAACAAAATAATTAGAGGAAGAGATAGAGGTATATGATACAAGGGAAGACGTGGATATTCCAGAAGTCATTATTTCAATCCTACCCCTTCTAGAACTGTATATGCTATAGAAACTCGTGGCAAAGCCCTTCAATGGGCTAAACAAAAATAGAATGTTCTTCCACACATGGAAGATTCGATCCTGACATAGTTATTGTTGAGGACAAGTTATATTTTACACCTTATTCCTCTCAGAAAACAGATTGACCT
This sequence comes from Viscum album, assembly GCA_963277665.1. Classification (NCBI taxonomy): domain Eukaryota; kingdom Viridiplantae; phylum Streptophyta; class Magnoliopsida; order Santalales; family Viscaceae; genus Viscum; species Viscum album. The sequence continues at coordinate 377,074,870 of OY728155.1, read as the reverse complement.
TGTCGGTCTAATATACAAAATCCAGGAGTCTTTCCAATTCCTACCCCAATACGGGATGCATCTACTACCAAAGCATCAACTTTCAAGGCACCTCCAAAACCACATTTTCATACTAGGAAACGCAGACCTTTGGACCAAAAGTATGATGTCTTAAAATATTTTTCCCAAGTACCGACCAAGTTATCAATTTCGACTTCCTTGAATCTATCAAAAGAACTTCGGGAGGTGCTTATTGAGGATTTGTCATGTCCTCAAGAATTCGAAAGTGAAATTTCTAGGCCTGAGGTATACCATATAGATAATGATTATATAGAATTCCATGAAGTGATATCATTTACAAATGAAGATGAAGATGATGTTGTACATGGACTTATCATACCTTTGTATCTATATGGAAAATTCAATGACATAGACAACCGACAATATTTCATTGATAATGGCTCAGGAGTGAAACTCATTCCTATTCGTACAATTTGTCGATTGAGACTCACTGAATCTGATTTATCTCCTTCTAATTTGATGTTTCAAGGATATAATAAGAATGAACAAGAACCTCTGGGTGAGATTATACTCAGAATTCAGTTTGAAGACCTTGTTTCTAATTTAGATTTCATGGTTGTTCATCAGAACACAACCTTCAACATTTTTCTTAGAAGACCTTGGCTACATCAACATGTAGCTGTAACTTCATCACACCATCAATGTATCAAATATTGTTTCAATGGTCAACTTGGGACATTGTATGGTGACAATGCCCCATTCAAAACGTGTGAAACTCAATACATTGAGGAAGAATTTTATCACTTAGAGGGGAAGGAAAAATCTACTACAAATAAGGTCACCAAATTTAATGCTCCAAATGGTTTGGAAAAGATTCCAGTAAACCCATTCATACATGTGATTACAGATTATGTGTTTCCTATTAGTCAAATTGACAGGATATACCTAAATCCAAACACTCTTATGTAATCTTCTATAATGTCAATTACAGCAACCAAGCCAAACAGCATGGGAGAAATTGTTGATTCGCCAAGTAGTGATGAAAGCTTAAATAGAGATGTCCTCATTTCATATATTGAAATCCAACAATTCTATACTGCATCAACCATGCTAGAAGAAGTTATAGCAATACTAGAGGAAAACAATGATGTAGATTCTCAATCCATCATCTCCTCTCTATCACCCCAAGAGGACCCTTCATCATCAATAGGGTCAAAAATGGAAGCCTATTCTTCAAGATGTTAAAATTTTAACTTCTCCCATGAACATGGAAATTATGCTTCATCATCTACTATGCAAGTAGAAATTAAAGAAGTAACACATATTGAAGAAGAAGAAGAGGAATATTTCAAGGATGTTCCTCCAACATTTGAAGAGGGTATCTCTACTATTATGGATGAGATCAGAGAAATAAATATGGGTAAAAAAGGAGATCCATGGCCCACTTTAATTAGTGCAGACATGACTCTAGAAGAGAGAGAAATGTATACTTCATTTATAAAGAAAAATTGAGATATATTTGCATGGAATTATACAGAAATTATAGGTCTTGATCCCGATGTTTCCACTAATCATTTGGGTTTTTTAGAAGAACATCGAGGATTCAAGCAAGTATCAAGAATAACACACCCAACTTATGCCTCCAAAATTGAAGATGAAGTTGATTAGCATATCAAGGCTATATTCATCAGAGAAGTTCAATATCCCAAATGGCTGGCTAATATTATCCCTGTGAAAAATAAGAATGGACAAATTAGAGTTTTCATTGACTTCAGAGATCTTAATCGGCATTGTCCAAATGATGATATTCCAGTTCCCATCATAGAAGTCTTAATTGATGAAATATCTGGCTATGAATATCTTTCTTTCATGAATGGTTACTCTGGGTACAATAATATACGAATGGACACATAAGATGAGGAGTATACAGCCTTCAGAGCACCTCAAGGTTTGTTTTTCTATCGAGTAATGCCCTTTGGCCTGAAGAATGCAAGTGCAACATATCAATGTGCCATGCACCATATCATCAAACCCTTTTTAGGGAAATTTGTTGAATGTTATGAGGATGATTTGGTGGTAAAATCCAGACAATGTTTTGATCACTTGGCTAATCTGGAAATCATATTCAATAAACTTCAACAATAAAATCTTAAGATGAACCCCTTGAAATGTGCTTTCGGGGTAACCTCAAGAAAATTTATAGGCTTTGTTGGCTTCCATCGTGGTATCGAATTTGATCCTGAGATGGGAAAATCAATCCTTGACATCTCACCCCCTAGAAATTTGAATTAATTAAGAGGAATTCAAGGACACATGGCCTATATTCTACATTTCATTGCCAATTCGGTAGGCAAATGTTTACCCTTCACCAGATTAATGAAGAGGGGAGTCACCTACCAGTGGACTGAAAAATGTCAAGAATTATTCGATATCCTCAAGAAATATCTCTTGATTCCACTGGTATTAATTCCAAATGTTGAAATAAGACCACTTATTCTCTATGTGACATCTTTAGTGAAATCATTGGGTGAATTATTTACCCAAAAGAATGATGTTGGGAATGAAAACAGCCTTTACTATCTTAGTTGGACTATTCATGAGGCAGAAACTCGATATTCAAGTACTGAAAAGTGCTGCCTAGAATTAATCATTGCAGTTCAAAAATTGAGACACTACCTGCAACATCATGAGGTCCAATTTGTATCTCACAATAATCTGATCAAATTTATCCTTAGTCATCCAATGCTTATAGGACGTCTGGCAAGGTGTGTGGTTATTTTGTAGTAGTTTGATATCTAGTATGTGTCTCAAAATCTAATAAAGGGCCAAGATCTTGCCGATTTCCTTGATGAACACCCATTTGTAGAAGATATATCTTTAAATATCGATCTTCTAGATGAGGGAGTTTTCTTTATTAAAGATAATCATCAAACATGGGAAATCATCTTTGATGGTGCCTCCAGAAGTCCAATAAAGAAGAAAATGGAAGATCCTAAATTCAACAAAGTTGTGTTAGGAATCGTGCTTATTTCCCCAGAAAAGGTAGTTCTACCCTATTCATTTTTATTTTTGGAAGGTGGTACAAGCAATTATGCATAATATCAAGCACTCATCGCAGGCTTCGAATTGGATCTTCAGGCACAGGTGAATCACTAGAATATAAACAATGATTCGGATTTGGTAATCAAAAATATCAATGGGGATTGTGCCATCATAAAGTAATAGTTAATCCCTTTGTGTGATTACGTTTGAGAGTTAATGGTGGAATTTACCTCGGATCAGACATTTTCTTATGTCCCGTGATCACAAAATTCCCATGCTGATGCACTAGCTAATGTTGCCACAGCCCCGGCAGAACCAAATCGGGACAAAACTATCATCAGTATTGCCCACCATCGTAATGTTTCACCTTGTGTTAAAATCAGAACAGAGCAAATCAATGGATTTAGTCCCATTTCTGTTCCATATGGTCATACTATAGGATGGATGACACCTATTAGGTAATACCTTCCAAATGGAACACTCCCACCTGATAGAGCAGGGAAAGAACAAGTCCAGCAACGTGTGGTCAATTTTACTCATTATGATAGCCCAGATCACCAAAGAATTCTCTTCAAGAATGGTTTTGATGTAATTCTATTCAAATTCATTGATGGTGAAGAGACAATGGCTATCATGAATGAAGTACATGCAGGAGTTTGTGGTGCCCACCAATCTAGACATAGACTTTCTTGCCTAATTCGAAGGGTTGGAAACATCTGGCATTCAATGATGCAAGATTGTGTTGATTTAACTAAGTGTCATTCTTTCCAAGTATGATCCAACATCATTCATCAACCATCGTAGATACTTCAAATGGCTAAATACTCTGGGTCATTAGCTACATCAGGAATGAATGTAGTAGGGCCTTATCCTCCAGCGATAGATAAGCAGTTTAAGTATATTCTTAATGCTACTAACTTTTTTTCCAAATGGGCAGAGGAAATACCTCTCACATAAGTCTGTGCTAAAAGAATTGTTAGCTTTTCCAAGCCCAACATCATTACCAGATTTGGTGTTCCTCATACCATATTGGCAGATAATGGCACCAACTTTTGTTCACCCGAGGTCAGAAAATTGTATCAAGAATACAATATTAGATCCAACCATTAATCTCGGTATCATGCAGCGGGAAATGGTCAAGTAGAGGCTTTCAATGAGTCTATTTCAAACATACTTCAATATATGGTGGATAAATATAAGAATTCATGGCTTGATAAACTTTTTCATGCTCAATGGGCGTATAAGACTACCACCTACACTACTACATGATCAACACCATATTCATTTGTATATGGAACAGAAGTATTCTTGCCCATTCATGTCCAATTACCTTCTCTTATAGTCTTTATTTGTGATCAGTTATCTACAGATGAAAAATTTACAAAGTGATTGGATGAATTGTAATGACTAGATGAAAATATATTGTGCACACTACACCATTTAGAATTCTATCAGAATCAAATATCATGAGCTTTCAATAAAAAAGTTCATATTCATTCATTCATTCAAGTTGAATTGGTATTGGCCCTTAGAACCCCAATGATACCAGGAAATAAGCCTCCAAATCTTGATCCAATGTGGGAAGTACCTTACTCAATACATAGGGTCTACTCCAATGGAGATTATTCTTTAATCTCAATGGATGGAGAACTCATTACAACTCCTACCAATGCAAGATTCTTGAAGAAGTATTTTGTGTAACACAAATACACCCATTGTCCTTGTTGTAGGACATTAAACTGCATAGCCCCCTCTATCTTCCAACATTACGTTAAGCTGTGTCCCCTTTATCATCCAACATGAAAATAAACTGTGCATCGTCCGAGCTGCAGGACGTTAAAATGCAAAGCACCCCATATCTGTGACACATGACATTAAACTATGATCGCCACATGCACAATTGTCTTTTAAACACTGTTTCCATGTGTGTCTTGGGCAGATAAACATTCATAAGCCTCACACCATCCTTCGTGGTCACATATTTCGTGACACAATCGTCAGGTGTGTTGCTGCAACTTGTTTCTCACACTGAGCATGACTCACATGATCTTAGAGTAAGCTTCGACCATGACATATTCTCTTGGCCGCTAACCACCATTAAGTATCAACATCATATTTGGGTCGTTGTCCTCAAGTACACCCCAATCATCGAATCCCTATCAATTAAACTACGCGGACTTTGATCCTAGCCTCCTAGGCCGGGTACGTAGGCAACCTCCCGAGGTACGAGCCCGAAACCACTTTTTTCACATCGATTCACCCCCATCCCATACGATGTTGATCTGTGAAGCCCCCGTCAACCATATTATTGTTGTTGGATAACTGTTATCCTATATGAAGTTAAACCATGTACGTCCCATCGTCCAATCTATATGATGTTAAACAATACATTCCCCCATTGTCCTTGTTGTAGGACATTAAACTGCATAGCATTGGTCCATGCATATGACCTTAAACTATTTGAACTTTTGTCATATGTGACAATAAACTGCAAGAATCCATGATACACTCACTAGAGAGGAATCATCATGGACATGGTCTCCAACCATGTCATATTTAATGAACTATGTATGGATTCATTCTCATCCTTAAGAGATACATAGTGACACTCGTGTCTTTACTCTTGGGTCCAGCCATAATTGAAATAAAGTCCCATTTACCCCTCATTTGTATGAACCAAATTTGTACAAACTGTATTTCAAGAACTACGTGCATCTTGATTCCCATCGTCATGGGATACGTAGGAATGCTCGAGCATTCTTTGAGTCCAGCCCCGAGCCTTTGGGCCTAACCCCAAACTCCACTTAATTCCCTTGGCTGAAAAGTCCCCTTGGGAGCACATGGTGTGATATGGAACACCCATGTCTTTATTCACATTAGGTTTATAAATTATGCATGATGTACCTCCCTCACTTTGGCCTGATCTCTAATACCTTAAACTAAGATCTTCCATGCTCTCGTCCTGCAGGACCTTAAACTGTATATCAAGAACAATGTGTGGCTTGATTCTCATCCTAATGAGATATGTATTGACATCCAGAATCTCAATTCAGGAACCAACCGCAACATTGTACAAATAATATTCATGGTCTACATAACCCTTTTCATGAATTCTAGTCAAAAATTGTCTGATACGTGAGAGTTATTTTTCCTGAATATGCAGCATGTTCTCTTAGGTGTCCTTGCATAATTTTTCTACATAATGGACCTGTCAGCCAAAAGATGATACTATTTGACTATGCAGATTATTCCCCTATTGGAACTATATAATTCAACCACCATAATGGTTTTTTCAAGTAATGGTAACTTCATTCTTATGAGAATCCTCTTTTTTTCCCTATTGTTCTTAACGGCGAAATGTAGGGATCAACAAAAAAACTTCCATCCTTAACATATTTGTTCCATACACTTTTTCATGATCTAAAAGTATTCAATTCTATGGTTTAAATTTTCCTCCTTCTCCATATGTTAATAGAAATATAAATAATCTTGGACCACTTTACCATATGTCAAATAATGTTTATATCTCCGGTTTTAGTCATATGATTTAAAACCACAGATACCTTTTTTCCTACGTTTGGGTCGGGCCTTCATAGAGGTCGCATTCCTCCAATTCTTTGACAATTCAGATTGGAAATATCCTCTCCATATTCAAGTACCTTTCTCTATAATGCAGACTCTATGCTTTGTAAAATTTGAATCTCCGTTAAAATTTCTTCGATGTTGAGCAATAGAAAGTCAAATTTCTGATAGTTCTTCTGCCCGACTATGCAGCATGTGCCCTTAGTTGGCCTTGCATAAGTTTTCTACATAACGGACCTATCAGCCAAAAGATACTACTATTTGACTATGCAGTATATTCCCTAGTTGGCCCTGCATAATTCAGCCCCCATAATGGGTTTTTCAAGTAGTGGTAACTTCATTCTTAGAAAAGTATTCCTCTAATGCCTTTTAGCTCTTTTCCCATGTCATTCCTCAGATTCAAAATTTCTCAAGTCACAGTTTACACTTTTCCCCCTCCATACATGAATATGGTAATATGTTTCCCAACAAATTATGAAAAATTGAGTCAATATCATCCATTCGATCAACACTATTCGACCTTAAATATTATCCTTTTTATAGTCTAGCATGCAAGACTTTAAACTGTCAATAACAAAAGACATGGTACTCATTAAATTGGGATCCTATAAAGGGTACTCTGAACAAAAATCGAGTCCCATCTCACTAAGAGTACATTTTTTATGATTTAAGAAATATTGAGCAATTAAAAGATAATGTTTCTGGGGTTCTTTATATAACCCTAGTAAAAACGAAACTATTTTTACTAGGCCCATTGTCTTAGATAAAAATAAAATCAATTATCAAGAAAATGAAGGTACAAATGATTGAGGATGAACAGTTTTTCATTGATGAACATGATTATAATAACATCCACAAATTGGAGTCTCTTCTCTTTTTTCATAAAATACAGAAGACTTACAATATGATTTCTCATCTATTTCATAGCATCTTGAGCTTTATCAGAATCCACTTTTAGTTCATTTACACAACCATCTCCACTCTCTTAATCCCGAAGAAGTGATAATTTGGCATCTTTGATGGCTTTTATACCATCCTCTTGGACTTCTTCCAATGAATTATGAAGCTGGTAAAGCTCCCAAGTAACAGCATCTAGATTTTTCTGAAGGAGAAACTGTTGGACAATCTTCTCCTTAATCTTTTGCATCAGCTCCTTCAGCTTTGCAGTATGATTAGCCTCAGCTCAGGACACTATAGCCTGAAATTCATAGATATTAGTCAGAAATCAAGCTATGATCTAGTCTTGAATACACCTTTTCTCTTGCTCACTTTTTCAAATGACTTGTTTCACTGTGACATGGATTTCGTGATATCAAAAACCGACAAGTCCCAACATAATGAATAGGGATGAAAGTCTTGGAATTTTCTAAGGTAGTTCTTCAAGAGGCACCTCAAATATTGCCTTCCATATATTCTTCCATGCCATGCGATGTGAGAATTTGAGTGCCTTTTCCACCTCTGGGTCTGATTTAGCATCTCTGTCACTGGGAGGAACATAGTCTGGGATTAATGCACTTAAGGAAGTGCCTTGTTCTACTCCTTCCCTGACCCTCGTTGCTTCACTTTCTGCTACTGTTTGGGATAAGGCTGAGGCTTCACCTCCAGATGTAGCCATTGAAGTTGACATCCCTGTTTGGTCAATTGAATGTTTTCTTAGTTTCAAAGGATAGTAAAAGTTGATTGATTTTCTTTCATGTTAAGTAAGCCACAAATATTATCATATTTTACCTAACAGTTTATCAGCAACATGTTAAGACTCCTCCCCATATTTCCTAGCTTAAACATGATTTTCAGGATCAATTTTAGGAGGATCTTCTATGTTAAGTTCAACCTGAGCCAGTGTTTCTGTAATAACATGGTTGACATCAATGTCTACACCCCTTTCAAGCGTTGTTGGTTTAGAAGTTTCTTCATATAGAACTGTACATTTTTTAACCAAACATGGTTATATGTGTAATCATAAGATGATTAATAGGAAAAATGATGAAACTCATGTCCAGTTGATTCTATAACTAGATCTCCAAAATATTCTAAATCACATGGTAATTTAATATGTTCAAAATTTTCTTCAATGGAAATGCCAAGATTTATCATTTTATCCAATGATGTTCCAAATCCTAGGTTTGTCTCACCAGTGGGAGCACTCGACATGTAATCATCATGACTTCCATCTAGCAACCTCTGACCCCAGATAGCTTCTTCAAAGACAGTTGTGGGGTCATTTCGGAGGTTTCCAAATATTCTGGTGCATGTGTAGAACCTAAAACCTCACAGAATAGAAGTTTGTTGTTGTCTCGTTTTATGTTCTATGAATTATTGTTAATTTACCAAAAGTATTTTCTCTCCTGGCATCAGAAACATGAGCGGGGTTGGGAACAGACACCGGCTCATCTGCTATCAGTATTTTAGTAGGAACTTGTGGCCATTCTACAGCACCCTCTATTATTCTCTGAGCATGGTTAGTCCTTTCCCTTAAAGGGGAAACTGAATAATCCCCTGCAATCCCATGAGGTTTGAGAACTTTTTCATAAGTTAAGATTCATGTCTACCAGGATATACCACTACTGATAAAGCATTTGATTGTGGTCTTCATTCTTCGATGCCTTTGATTCTTGGCCTTTTTGGGTGGACTGACATCATAATCTCCGAAAATAGGTATCCGAGACAATAACACCCTTTCTAACTCCTCATCCATGACTTTCTGGCCTAGAGATACTTTGTGAGGCTCACAAGGAGATTCAGTGGCTCCAAGAGTGGTGCCACCAGGGCTATACCGCAGCGAAGGGATATCAGTGTTTCTTTTCCTTACAGGCTGTAGGATGAAGAATATTTTTTTGTTGAATAAAAAATCATTGACTAAATTCAAATTGTAGAACAAATAGAAATATGAGACAAAGGAAACATACAACCTCAGGAGCCACATAATCACGCAACTCTTCATCTAATTAAGGACCAATCTGCTCAGTGGTACCATGATCCATCATTTCCTTGACCCGCTTGGTGAAAGGAACTGATTCATCAGTTCCATATATGATCATTTCCAGCTCTTTGATGTAAGCCTTAACTTCATTTGGGTTTTCATCAAAACAGATGTCGGAGGAAGCCCGAAGATTCCCCACTACAGGGATATGCACCCATTCTCATAAGCTCATCTAGGCGGTTTCAGTATCAAAATATAAAATCTTCCATGTCCGGATAGCCTATGGTCGTAAATATTCCAAATATTCCCCAGAAGTCTGAAAGGATGGTCCTACAATCTGGGACTTCAACTTCTTCCCAGATCCTGCAAACACATATAAATGATAAGAAAATGAAAATTATTTCTCTTTAAAATAATGGAGAATAAATTTCATTAATAATGTAACTCACCAGGAGTCCATGGAGTAGGTCTCTTGACATTGGTAGGAAGATTATATCTAGAACAATGCCACTTTGACACATTTTGTGCCTCATCATCCCCAAACTGTGAATCCGGTGAATCAGCTCTAGGTGAGGAATCTGGTGAATCAGCTCTAGGTGAGGAAGAGTCACCTTCCAAATGAAAAGATTATTTCCTAATGGTTCTTTTCTTTATCCCCACCTGAGGGAATGGCTATTTCAGTACCCCTTCAGGGTATGATGCTACCCAGCTCTCGGCATACCATGTTGACATTCGACTTGCCGCTTCCACAACTGGTAGATCAAATGTCACCCCAGTATTATTCATAGATGTTAGCAAACATAGTTGATGATCAAACATCAGATGTTGCTCTGACCTTACATGAACTGGAGGGGATACTACAATTTGTTGCAGACAATTGAATTGACGTGAAAATCTGTATGGAGAATAGGACTCACATATAATTTCTCCATCAATCCTCAGGGTCAGTGTACCATCTCTACTTTCCAGTATATAAGCCCTTAACTCCCAGCTAGTTGTTTCCTCAACAAAAAATCACCCTGTTGGTGGATTTTCATAAGGAAATATGTGAAAGTACATGAACATTCTCAGCCTTATTTTGATATCATAAGCGTTTAGGGATAATGGAGAAATTCCAGAAAAGGCTTGAACAGATGGCCGAAAAGAACATCCAAGAACATGTACCCCACTTTGTATAGAATATGTGTTAATGTGGGTGGCAATCCATATCCATAAAACATGGAATGGTCCCTTTATTATTTTAGGAGACTTACCCATATAAATATGAATTAATCTCCTATGAATATTTTCCAAAACTGGGGTGGTCAACCCAACCGTCTTCCTTTGAGCCAGCTTAGCTGCAACGACAATGGTCCCCGGCCTCACACCAAATTTCAAATCCTAAACTGGTAAAAGGTAAACACTGATCCACAAGGCCAGAAAGCTTTCCAGATGGTTTTTCACTTGAATTTTCTTGTTCACTTGATACCCCCACCTATCAAACTCTCTTTCTTCTAGGGTTGGCCAAAATGTGCCTGTAGGACCCCTCTATGCTGCTCTAAGGAAACTAGTAGGACAAGTGCAAGAAGGTACCTCCTCTCCCTTCTTAATAAGAAACATGTCCATCCACTCGTTTGGATTGATTTCTTTTCTGGAGTGGGATTTTGTGGTGGTGGTATTCTTATTCTTGTAGAAAATTTTCATTAACTCTCGAGCCAAAGCCAGAGTCTTATCTGAATCATTACGTGTTACCTTAGGGGGGATGAATTCATCATACAAATCTTCCAAAATTGGAGCCCCTAAAATCTTGTAGACATCCCAAAAGTTGATGCCTACTTCTCCATGAGTTAGAGGGAAAGAATTCGATTCCGGGATCCTACGGCTGATTAAATCCGGCATGAAATTGACATTTATCTAGACATATGTATGCCCAGTCCAGACAGCATAATATATTGTAGATCCCTTCAGATCATCAAAAAACTCTGTATAGGTTTGTCGCACCCAATATTCTTACATCCAAGTCGGATCCACACCTCATCCAGGAAAAAAATCCGAAATCATCTTCCATCCCTTAGAATGGTCCATCTAACAATTTCAGAAAATAGAGGGATAGCAATGCAGCCATATCTCAGGCGTCTGAGGATTCAGATCTAGAGAACATTGGATATGATGCATTATGTATGCCTTCTCCACTGTCCCAGAATTTAAAAATGATCATGAAACAGAGACATTTTCTGAAGACATGATTGTGTAGGTTTGAAACCAGGAATGGGGGATAAAATTCTTTTCCTCTAGAACATCGACTCCTTGCAGGTGACCGAGGCCATAGAAAGGCAAGTAGATTCTCTGTGGGAAATTGGCATGATATTTCTTCAAGTACTTATCCAAATGTGAGAGAGTTCTATCACAGAAAACATAATATTCATTTTCGTCTTCATTCATTATGTCATCTATTCTCTTGCTAGCTAACTCATCAACTGATCCAATTCTTCTGGGATCCATTGAATCTGCACAAAGATCAAACAATCAACTTTTTATATTAGTTTGTTTTGTTAAATTTTGAAGAAGGAAATTAAAAAAAATGGAAAATGCTTTATGGTGTGAAAATCCCAAGCTTGGCATACTAGTCAAACCGGTCATGCAAGTTTTGCTATCATAGTCATGGCGTGCAAGTCAAATACCTTCTGCAAAAGCACGACAAAATCTTGAAGGGAGATTAGCCGAAGACAGATGCACCTACATGATGAGAGCTCAAGTTTCTGAAAGCTGAGTGAGTTTTTGTAGGAGTGAGCCTGTATATATAGGCAATCCTGACCAATTGCGCACCATACTTGTACGCCCAAGCATCTATGCGCCGAATTTGTGTGCCACAGACCCTTGATTTCTCTAACATTACCACAGAGCCGGAACTTCTTTCCTTTTCGGATCCATCTTTGATGGGGGACTTGTGTTGACACTCTTTTCCATCATAGAGTCCAACAAATGGTGGAGGGGGATACCTTAAGCCCAAATAGGGTCATCCTTTGAAGAACATCAAAAAAATTGGCAATGTCATGGACTAGGAGCCCATTTTTAGTGAAGCGTGCAAGTGACTTGTGCGCCGTGCAAGTCACTTACATGCCACCTATGGGTCACGCAGCTCACTTGTGCACCCTATTTGATTTTTCACCAAAGGTGAAACATGGCCTATAAATAGCCCATTCGGGCCCCAATTTTATGGATGGATTTTCCAAAAGACAAATTCAAGCTCTGGTCGCCCAAGTCTTGAACTCAAATCTTATGAGAGCTTCTAAGGAAACTTTTTACCTAAAATGGAAGACTTGAAGGAGTAGGATAAAGCCTACGTTTTTGGAATTCATCAACACTTGTGTGCCTAAGTATCCAGACTGCATTAAAAATGGAAACACTTACATGCTGCCCTACACTTTCGATGAAACTTGCACACCTTTCTTTTAGAAACCTCTTATGATAATACTAAAGGCCTGAGTTAAGTCTCTCCCAAGTATTACCCGATAAATTCTTCATCGCCCAGGTGAACCCATGCCGTGCAAGAACACTTTCTCGGCCAAGACTTGCGTTCCAACTTCATTTGTGTTCTCCTCTCCCGTTCACCTCTCCTCTTCATGATATTATCCCTCGAACCCCTTTTTCAAATCAATTTACAGCATGGTTCCTTTGTTGGCTTCCTTATCTAAAAGGAATTCTGTGAGAACCTATCCCAAAACCTCGTGACATAAAAACATTATGCCACCATGGTTAGAGGTTTCATCCATGTAACCTCATCCTTTAAGATGAGAATATCTTTTGATTTATGGAATCCCCCTCAAAAGTAAGCCCCTAGTTCCCTTAGTTCGGGCCTCCTTCTCAAGAATAATCCCCAATAATAATTCTTTTGATTAGGGAATCCTCCTCATGAGTAATCCCCACATCCCCTTTACCTGGGTATCCTTCTAAAGAGTAATCCCCAGTCATAATTTCCTTTAAAATTATGTCTCCTTCTTAGGATTAATCCCCAATAAAAATTCCTTTAATATAGGCCTCCTTCCAAGAGTAAGACACAAGTTATAAGTCCCATTTAATTTGGGAACCGTCTTTTGGATTAAGCCCCGGGTCAAAACTCTCAATCTCTATAAAGTACAAATACCATTATGGACCCTTATCTTAGGCTTCTTTCCTGATGTAAGTCATGGTCTTCATCTACTTGGGTAGTCATACATAAGTAAGCCCCACATCATTTCTTGTGACTGCATATTTCAGGGCACAATCATCTGGTTTGCTAATACCTCTTTTTTCTCACACTGAGCATGACCCCCGTGAGCTTAGAGTGAAAAGGTAATCACGGGATATCTTTTTCGGCCATTAGCCATACATAATCCCCATATTTCATCACCCAAACTACGTGGACATTGATTTTTTCCTTAAAAGTATAGTACGGAGGAAGCATTTCTAAGGATAAATCCCATCATTCATTAATTATTTTTAGTACCATATGATGATAAACTATATCCTTCTTATCGAAATACATTCTTTATGATTCCTTTTTAACAAGGATATGTATATAGCCAATATGTGGGTACGATCCCGACTCTGAAATACCCCCTGTCTTTCTGAATGTCAATAAACTTCAAGTGCCCCAGTGAGTGGATTTAAAACCAGTATGGTCATCATAATGACCTAGAGATATCTATATAATGTATTAAAAAATACCATTGACAAGGAATATCGAATACATATGGATGATTCTCCATCAATGAAGAACCTCAAACGCATAAAAAAGATTCTTTAAATCCCATACATATTAATCATCAATTTCCAAATCTAAAGGAAAACTCATTTTCATGCTTGGTGAATTAATAAGGATTCGTGAACATAACATAAATCTAAAAGATAGTCCCAGAGTAGGAAATAATTCCCCCCAAAATGGTGTGATGAGCCTGACCTCCCATCCTATCGACCAATGCAAATTCTTAAGCCTCATCGGTCCACAACTAATGAGCACCTACCTTTGGAAAGTAGGTCCAAATGGATATAGAATCATTGGGTGTTTTCGGTTCTACGAATAAACCCTTTAGAAACTGATTGTAATTTTAGAACCTTAAACAAACAAATTCATTCCCATTTCTAGATGAAATAGGGTAGAATCCTGTGATGTCCATGAAACATAATCTTCGACGAATTTTTCATCTTAATTAACTATGTATCTTGTTTGTAAATGGGACACTCTTATGTTCCTTTAATGATATATCCTAACAAATTTACATAAATAGGAATGTAATTTATCATCACATATAACATGTATCTCAATGTGAAATCATTATTTCTGTGAGAATCATAAAATGGTACACCTGAATCCCATAATGATTTAAAATTATCGATCATTGGATCCAAATAAACATCAATATCATTAATTTTTTTTTGGTCCTGATATAATCCTGGATAATATAATGTGTTTTCATTTCATGCATAAACATAGTGTAAATTTATAATTTATCAACATACTTGGCCATGTACTATGAATGCTAATTTAGAATCCAAAAGGTCACTCCATCTGTACACTACTGGAAAAATACCATATACCAGCGGTTTGGAACCGTTGGTATAGGCCCTCAAACCATTGGTATAGGTTATACCAACGGTTTGGAGGACCGTTGGTAAGTAAGCCTTGACAATAGGTCTATACCAACATATTTGGGAAAACAGTTGGTATAAGTAATATGAAAACCTATACCAACGGTTCTCAAAACCGTTGGTATATGTATTTCAAAAAACACATTCGGTGGGATTTGATCCCAGGACCTCTAGTTTATAATTGAATGACTTAACCACTAACCTAACATGACTTTTATGAACATAATTTCATAAATATTTATATGTATTTTTATAATAATTTTAAATTTTGATTTATATAATTTTCTCGGTAAGAAGATTCGATAAAAAATAGAAGGACCTATACCAACAGTTTTGGACAAACCGTTGGTATAAGGGGGACCTATACCAACAGTTTGGCCAAACCGTTGGTATAGGGTCTCTATAATGGACCTATACCAATGGTTTGGCCAAAACCGTTGGTATAGGTCCTCTATATTGGACATATACCAACAGTTTGGCCAATCCGTTGGTATAGGTCCCCCCTATACCAACGGTTTGTCCAAAACCGTTGGTATAGGTCCATATAAGTGACCTATACCAACGGTTTTGGCCAAACTGTTGGTATAGGTCCAAATTAATGAACTATACCAACGGTTTGGCCAAAACCGTTGGTAAAAGTCATATTTCCAGTAGTGTTAGTTAATGTAAGATGAAGGTTTCTCATATCATTTCCAAATTCATGATACTAATGATGAATTATCTTCCACTAAGGATAATCTTGAGGGTGACAAATTTTCCAAAATTTATTTCCTGTATCTATGTGCCAAATTGATTTACTTGTATTGTCCTCACTTCCATATAGGTGCCTAAACCTTTTAACAGTTTTAATGTAACATAAATTATTCATAAGACTCGATTCATATTTCATAGATTTAGAATCACCACAATCTTGGAATTATATAAGGGATTTGTGGTCCTTTAAAAACAGTATAAAATATATAGGATATGCATGTATTCTTTCATAGATCATACCCATCAAATCTAGTATTTGTTTAGTATCATATGTTCAGCTAGTGAGATTATGATATTATGGGAGCATATCATTAAAGAGAGAAAGTAGTTCAATAAAATTGGTGTGACTCCATCTGTTTCTTGATTTTAAATTGTATATCTTCAGCATTGAGGAAAATTCGGCGTATTTAGTGAAACTAGCATATAATGTCCTCATTGCACAACTATAATTTTGGACAATCAAAATTTTTATCTGCAACTATCATTACCAGTTCCTCAATATGATCTCCATCATCATCCACATGTGTAATCAAATCATTGATATGGTCCTCTTCATTATCCACATTTGTAATCATGCCAGATGATCCATAAAACAAAGTGATGTCCCAATCACTACGTACATTATCTTTTATCCTTTTTTCTATTCCAATATTTATATTTTTGGTCAATAATATGTAAAATTAAGTGTTCTTACATTTCTTATGGACTAATTAGTCATGAATAAAAATAGTGTAAACATGGAGAAAGGATTGGAGAAGGGTTACATGCTTGATATTTTGAAAACATGTTGAACTCTTTCTCCCCGTCATCGTAATCTTTTGACAGGTGATTGGTATCCATCAATTCTCTAATCATATCAATCATATTTTATTTGGTAATATTAATATGTAACAATATAAATACACAGAATATGTTCAATTGAAGATTATCTCATGAATTGTTTGAAATAACCCCTTTTTTCTATGAGTATAAATGAAGTATAAAATCAACTTATCTTTACAAAAAAATAGATTAAATATGGTTATTGAATGTAATAATGGAAATTAAAATTATAATATCTATGTTATTTGAAAACTAATTTCATAATATAAAAAAACTATTGAATATAATAATTGTTTCACAAATAAAAAAGAAATTATTATATTTTTAAAATATTTTCAACACTGACATTGATGTTATGAAAGTATAAAATTATAAAACTATTGATAAATTGAAAATTATATATATATATATATATAAGTATAAATGAAAAATGTTAATATATATATATATTCATATATAAATTTATAGATGTATATTGAAGTATAAAATTATATATAACTTATACAAGAATATATATTTTTATGAAATCTCTCTCTCTATACTATTGTGAGTAGTTCGAGGACAATATATAGGCGTGAAAATTTCTTTAAACACCTTTTAGTTTATACTATAAACTAATTTAGTTTTCTCAAATTCATAATTATCACCCACCATAAATATATTTCAACTTCCAAATTCTAAACGGCTCTTCGTTTTGTTGGGCGGAGAAAACGGGAAGGATGGCAAGAGGGGGGGGGGGGTGAATTGCCTTTTAAAAAATGATTAACAATTTAAAAATCAAAGTTGAAAGTGCAGCGGAATTAAAGAAGGCAAAACACAAAACTTGATAACGGAGTTCGGCCAAAAACCCGGCCTACGTCTCCGCTCCCAACTAAACCGTTGAGAGATTCCTACCGCTTGCTTTTCAATGGTTTTAGCAAGAAACCCACTAGGCTTTGAGGTAGCACTAGGACCTATTACAGCTTGCTTTTGAATTGGTTTAGCAAGAACCCACTTGCTTTTAATGGTTGAGCAAGAACCCACTAGCCTTCTTACAGGTGAAGGCTAGCTCACCGGTGACTCAAGCCTTTTAAAAGGAAAGGCTTGACTAACCTCTTCACACCTTGAAGGTGGTGTGAGAACCCAAAGAAGGGAGGATGAGAGAATTGGGAGTTTGTAGACACAAACTCAAATTTAAGCTCAAAATGAATAAAACAATAAAAACCGTATTTGGAGAAGCCTTGGGCGCCAATGGATGATTGGAGTTGAAGACGTGCACTCCCAAGCTTCTTTGGTGATGCTCCTTAGATGTGGAATTGAGTTGGAGCTATTGGGGTTCCCTTGGAGGAATGCGCCGGAGGTACGCCAAATGATCAACAAGGTGTCCGTGGGCTTCCGTATAGTTCCGGTTCATGTCCGGGGCTTCCTGAGCCTTTATTTATAGGCATGGAACCCATTGGGGGCCTTCGGAGCCGTTGGAGAGGTCTTCGGAGCCGTTGGAGGCCAAAAGAGGGTTGACTGGTCAATGCCAACGGCTAGTTTGACTGGGCTACCGGTTGGTCGGTACAGCTCCACCGGCTGGCCGGTGCCTTGGCAGAGGAGAAGAATTTTGGTACAGGCTCCACCGGCTGACCGGTGGAGGAGCCACCGGCTGGCCGGTGGGGAGACAGTAGCTGGCCCATTGGTCTGGGTGCCACCGGCTGGTCGGTGACAGAGCCACCGGCTGACCGGTGGAACCTGGCAGTGGGCAATGCCTCTGCCAGGTCCACCGGCTGGCCGGTGCTATCACACCGGTTGGCCGGTGGACTGAAATTCAGTCCACTTGATGTGCTTCATGGCCCATTTCCTTGGCAATCTTTTGCCTATAAAACAAAAACACTTAAAACAATGTTAGATAAATAAGAAAGTGATTGTGATCATGAAAATTAAACCACGAGGGGATACGAGAGGTACAACAATCTCCCCCTATTTTGATGATCACAATCACCGGAACAATAAAAGTAAAAAACATAAAAGAAAGACATGCTTAAAGGATAAAGAAAGTAAATGCTAAGCATGATCAAAAGGATTCTCCCCCAATCAATCAAGAATTTCTCCCCCTTTGTGATTATCAAAATAGCACGGGGCATAAAACTTGATTGAGGGAAAAGTTGAAAAACAAGATGGAAATTTTAAACCAAATGAAATTTTTGAAATTTGAATTGGAAGTTTTGAATCAAAAATTTGAAATGAAAGTTTTGAATCAAGAATTGAATAACAGTTTGAATTGAAAGTTTTAAAAAGAAAATTGAATAACAATTTGAATTGAGAGTTTTGAAAAAAAAATTAAACCAAGTGTTGAAACTTTCAATCAAGAATTTTGAAATTGGAATTAAAAGGGCTTAAATGGTCCTAACTCCCCCTAAATAAAAACAACAAATCACCGGGGAGAGGGATTTTGAAAAGAGACAATTTTAGGCCTGGAGAGACTCGCTAAGATGGATTTTTCAATCCACACTTGCCTTGTAGCGGGTCTTCTCCTATAGAATTCATTCGAATAAAAAATTTATTTGGGCCTACCATACCGGGCGTTTTTGCAATTACATTCATATATCATGTGCCCGGGTTTCTTACAATAATTACAAAATTTAAAACTAGAGCTCCCCCTTACAAAAATAGTGGGTGCATGGGAGGAGGAAGCTTGCTTGGAATAGCCAAGCCTTTGGGTGGTCCTAGATATGCGTTGGGAACCTAGAAAATTGTTTAAATTTTGTTCCCCTTGGGTGAACTTGGCTAGAGTCTCCCTTAGATCTTTGATTGTTGATTTCATGGAATCAACATCGGGGAGGTTTTGGATTTTTAGGGTCAACTCTTCCTTCTCTTTGAGAAGTTGTTCTTTTTCGGAAGAGAGTTTTTTGAAATTCTTTTTTAAAGAAACAAATTTTGAAGAAAGTTCATGAAAACCATTTTCAAGTTGATCTCTAACGTGTTGGAGTTCTTCATAAGACAAATGATTGAATGAATTTGAAGAACTAGAAGACGAGGAAGAAGAGTCGGAAGATGATACCTCATGATTTTCCATTAGGCATTTTTTACCTTGGTCGCTTGAGGAGAAGGAGGAGAAGGAGGAGCTATCACTCCATTGTGCCTTTGAAGCCTTCTTCTTTTTCTTCTTCTTGGCCCTTTTCTTGTGGAGTGGGCAATTGGGCACGGATTTTTCATCGGGTTCTTGCTTGTTGTTGGGTTCTTGCTTTTGAGCCTTCTTAGTGCCTTCATGGGTAAGTTCTAAACATTTCCAAATATCATGTGAAGTGGTGCAAGTGGATACACGATTAAATTCATTTCTATCTAACCCGCAATGAAGAGCATTCATGGCTTTGCCATCAAGCTCAAAATTCTTAATATCGGCGGGGGTCCATTTGGATTCGTCGGGGGAAGACAAAGAATAACCTTGCATGACAATTTTGTAAATAGGATATCCTATGATTCTAAGAAAGGTAGTCATGCGGGTTTTCCAATAAGTGTAGTCGGTCCCATCAAAAAATGGAGCCCGACCCAAAGAATAGCCTTCGGGGGCAAAAGAGGTAGATGCCATCAAAAAGGATCTTTAATTTGAAACCGGTTAGGGAATTATTCAAAATTTCCTCTGATACCAATTGTTGGCGGAGAAAAACGGGAAGGATGGCAAGAGGGGGGGTGAATTGCCTTTTAAAAAATGATTAACAATTTAAAAATCAAAGTTGAAAGTGCAGCGGAAATAAAGAAGGCAAAACACAAAACTTGATAACGGAGTTCGGCCAAAAACCCGGCCTACGTCTCCGCTCCCAACTAAACCGTTGAGAGATTCCTACCGCTTGCTTTTCAATGGTTTTAGCAAGAAACCCACTAGGCTTTGAGGTAGCACTAGGACCTATTACAGCTTGCTTTTGAATTGGTTTAGCAAGAACCCACTTGCTTTTAATGGTTGAGCAAGAACCCACTAGCCTTCTTACAGGTGAAGGCTAGCTCACCGGTGACTCAAGCCTTTTAAAAGGAAAGGCTTGACTAACCTCTTCACACCTTGAAGGTGGTGTGAGATCCCAAAGAAGGGAGGATGAGAGAATTGGGAGTTTGTAGACACAAACTCAAATTTAAGCTCAAAATGAATAAAACAATAAAAACCGTATTTGGAGAAGCCTTGGGCGCCAATGGATGATTGGAGTTGAAGACGTGCACTCCCAAGCTTCTTTGGTGATGCTCCTTGGATGTGGAATTGAGTTGGAGCTATTGGGGTTACCTTGGAGGAATGCGCCGGAGGTACGCCAAATGATCAACAAGGTGTCCGTGGGCTTCCGTATAGTTCCGGTTCATGTCCGGGGCTTCCTCAGCCTTTATTTATAGGCATGGAACCCATTGGGGGCCTTCGGAGCCGTTGGAGAGGTCTTCGGAGCCGTTGGAGGCCAAAAGAGGGTTGACTGGTCAAATCCAACGGCTAGTTTGACTGGGCTACCGGCTGGCCGGTACAGCTCCACCGGCTAGCCGGTGCCTTGGCAGAGGAGAAGAATTTTGGTACAGGCTCCACCGGCTGACCGGTGGAGGAGCCACCGGCTGGCCGGTGGGGAGACAGTAGCTGGCCCATTGGTCTGGGTGCCACCGGCTGGCCGGTGACAGAGCCACCGGCTGACCGGTGGAACCTGGCAGTGGGCAATGCCTCTGCCAAGTCCACCGGCTGGCCGATGCTATCACACCGGTTGGCTGGTGGACTGAAATTCAGTCCACTTGATGTGCTTCATGGCCCATTTCCTTGGCAATCTTTTGCCTATAAAACAAAAACACTTAAAACAATGTTAGATAAATAAGAAAGTGATTGTGATCATGAAAATTAAACCACGAGGGGATACGAGAGGTACAACACATTTCTTCAAAACCATTTTAATAGGTAAACACAAATGGTTAGAGGGAATTTGTGCATTAATGAATCCAAGGTGATTGGGTTCATCCATATCATGTTTGGGAGTTTGAAATGGTTCATATTATTATTCATTTCTTGATAATGGTGAGAATATATTATCATGAAACTTTTCACTCCATATCTTTCCCCATTTTGTTTCATATTTGGATAGTCCCCTAGTTGTCCCTTGAACCCATTATTATATCGGTTCCTCCTAGATCTAGCACTTATTAAAACCAAAATCATGAATGAGGTTTAATAAATAATAATATCTTCCAAATATGTTACTATATAAATATTTCTTCTAAAAATAATATTATATATGATTCCTTTTGGAAATGGGAAACAAAAGGTGGAGGGATATCAAATTCATAGTAATGGAGGACAAATAAATGGCTCATAAAGTGGTTATATCAACCACTAATAACTTTGAGGAATCATAACACACACAGAAACCAATAAAAATTTCACAACATGACATCTATTTACATGTTTTCAATTACATTATTGAATTAACATAATACAACTCACACTTATTATGATATTTGTAGTCATTCAACCCATTACATCAATTTCCATATGTGAATTACAACCCCTATACATATAATTTTTAACCCATTCCTTTTTAATTTCGTCATTATAAATTCATGGCATCACTATCATGAAATTAAAAACAACACACCACTCAACTGCCTATCCAAATCATTAATGAAATCATGAGATCCTCATACTATGACCCACCACTCCCTCAAAAATCATTATACTTTAGACAACATGCATCAGTCATAATCATAAATCAAAAAACACAATTCTTCTCCCACAATAATGTATGACATCAAAGCTTTCCACCATTTTCTTGGTAGTCACACCATAGCATCCCTGCACAAATCATAATGAAATTCAAAAAGCATGTGAAAAATTAAAATTGACAATTCATCTTTTATAAACACTATAAATTACATATAGTTCATTCAAATAAAAATTTATATTCTTTCATGGGTGTTC
Source organism: Viscum album (assembly GCA_963277665.1). NCBI lineage: Eukaryota > Viridiplantae > Streptophyta > Magnoliopsida > Santalales > Viscaceae > Viscum > Viscum album. The sequence goes on along the minus strand of OY728155.1, from coordinate 377,052,251 downwards.
TCACAAAAATCATGATTTACATGAGAAATTGATTCCTTATTAATATATAATTAATTAATCTTTGATGATAAATGATCATAAATGACCGACATATAGAATATTAAAATTAGAATAATGAAACAGCAGATGAAGCTTTGCAAAGAAGTTATTCTCTATCAAGAAAACCATGTATCAATAATTTCATGAGAAAATCACAAAATCAAGTAATCAGAAGCAATTAAATTAATCACATACCTTATATTATAGATAGCCAGTGGTGAGAGAAATGGAGGCGAGAGCAGCGGTGAGAGATGTGCGGGTGAGAGGTGTGGTGGAGAGAGAGGTTACTAAAGAGAAGTGGTTGTGAGAGAGGCAGTGGCAAGAGAAACGATGAGAACGATGTTGCGACAGAAGTGGGGTTTTGCAAATGCTTTAAGGTGTGCATGAGAAATTCCTCTTGTGATGGTTCTTTTATAAAATTGGGAAAGGATTTTATCAGTCTTATCCAAAAAACACTTATAAATGTCAATTTTATCAATGCTAAAATAGAAAGCATTGATAAAAATGATATTTATCAGCAGGTTTTTAGTACTAATAATGATATCCCTTTGTCAGTGCTAATATTTTAATGCTGATAAAGATATGTTTTATCGGAGCTTCTATATAGCTAATAAAAGAATAATCTTAAAAAATTATTTATACTATTATTTTTATATATATAATTATATATTTATATATTATAATTATTTATATTTGTAATTATAAATATATATTTATTTATTTATACATATATATATATAATCATAATAAATGTATTTATTGTAATTTTATAATTATTTAAAAATAAATATATTAATAAATATTTTTATACATATATATAGTTATTTTATATATTTACAAATATTTCTATATATATATAAATCCTTGTATATATTTGAAAATAGTATTATATGTTTAAAAATATAATTATATAATTATATATTAAAAAAATTATAACAAATGTATTTATTATAATTTTATAATTATTTAAATATATATTTAATTATTCATAATTATATATATAATAAATATATTTTTATATATTTTTATATATTTTTAAATATTTTTAAATATTTATATATATATATAATGTTTTTTTATATTGATAAATATTTTTATTAATTTATAAAAATATTTATCTAATTATATATATTTATAAATTAATATATATAACATATATGTTTATTATAATATTATAATTATTTATATTTCTTTATTTATAGTTATAATAAAAAATAAATAAACTTATAATACTCGTATATAATTATAATTTTTTTATATTCATATATTTATGAATATATAAATATATATATTTAAAAAATTAAAATAAATGTATTTATTAAAAACATTTATTTATTTATATGTATATTTATTTATTTATAATTATAATTACAAATAAATAAATATATATATATATATATATATCTTTATAATTACAATTATAAATATATCGATATATTTATAGGTATTTGTATATATTTATAAATATATATATTTATTTATTTATATATATTTATAAAATTAAAAATTTAATAAATTTATTTATTAGATTTTATAAATATATATATATATAATTATAATGTAAATAAAAATGTTTATTAATATATAAATATAAATATAGGTATATATATTTATATAAATATAGTAAATGTATTTATTATAATTTTATATCTATTTAAATATATATTTATTTAATTATAATTGTAATTATAATTATAAATAAATATATTTAAAAGTATATATATATATTTATAAATTTATAATTATTAATATAATAAATATATTTCTTATTTAAATATATCTAATATAATTTTATAATTATTTAGGAGAGCATAAATAAGTTCATGGGAATAACATGAGTGAAAAGTACAAATCATACTATTTTTAGGTGGCCAAAAAGGCGCATCAGGAAGCTGCAATGTATGATTTAGAACATTACCTGGACTGGGTCTGTGCATGAAAACAAATTGATCACTATCTCTTGGAGGGAATTTATTAATTCCATAGAAATGGGGGGAATTGGCCTCAAGGAACCAAAAAACTTCAATGATGGCTTGTTTTGGAAAATTCACATCGAACCTATTAACCAATAATGACCCCTCTTATGACTTTTTCATATGTAGATTCAAGGGAGGACAAATAGATGGGTACTCACACAATCTTGTGTCAATGGTATGGCCCTCATTCAATCATTCCATCAATGAAATCATGTTGAATACCAAATGAATGGCTAGTATTCAATCTGATATCAATTGTTGTAACACATGTTGGCTTGAACATCCACTCAGAAATAAGCTAATCATCCCTTCTGAATTAATGCTGATTACAATCTCAGAATTTATAGCCCAATATAGCAAACTCAACATTGTTCCCCTGTAGGTTGCAATGAAAGATCAAATACATGATTTCATGGAAATTAATATGCTAGTGTGGTGGCCTGGTAGCAATGGGTAGATCAATGATTGGGATTTCTACAAGGATAACGAGTGATAGATTCACCAGAATACTATATTGGTTGTATAAATTCAAGGTAAAATTCATACATCCTTTGTGATTTCTTCACCTATAAAGAATATTGAAATCAATTACCAACATATGGCCAAATGAAGAGTGTCTAGAAATGAATTGTATTGAGATGCCCTTTATGCTTAAGAGTTTATGTAAATTTACAACATCAGTTTATTAGTTGCGAGTATGAATGTGAACTGTGTATGTATGATGGTTATGTATTTTTAATTGAGATTAACATGGGTTGGAATCTGGAAGAGAACATAACATTCCTCAACAGCACTGGATAGATCGACTAGGTTTAGTAGCTCATACTGGAATCCACGACATCCATCCTTGCATCAATATGGAGGGATCGTAAGGGAAAGTTGTTTCACGATGAAGCACCATCCATACATAGTGGAACATTGTCTATGCATAGGGAGGTCCACAGTACTACATAGGTAAAAGTGTAAGAAATGCATGAAAACATATATGACTTTATAATCCTAAGATTATTGGGAGTTGTAGGCAGACTGAAGAAGCCCCTTATTCTCAAATCTTGGAGTAGGATCCATTTGATGGCTTGTAGGTTAAAGAAAATGATTATGGTGAATCCTCTGGCATGTTAGGACTATTGGGTTGTGGATTTATTTTCGGAACCCACTATGGAATTTTTATAGGTTTCATTTATCACTATATAGGAATAACAACTGCACATGAAGCTGAACTATGGTTATTGATGTACACATTATCAAACATGTTGTCCATTATAAGTCACATGCCCTATTGATTTAATTTGATTCTAAAAATGATTTCATGGATCTGAGAGAGAGAACTAGGAATAAACTACCCCATTGTATTAATAATTTGAATCATGTATCTCTAATCAATTTGATTATTTCACATGCATATAGAGTAGCCAACCAAGTGGAGAACAGTTCATAAAAGAGAGAAATCGTTGACTCAAGTACGATCTGGGCATTCCAAGCACCATAATATTTAACTTCATTGGTGGATGATGAAATGCATGGGTGGTTCATTCACAAATATGAAAACTCCATTGTAATGCTTAATTTTTTTATGTTTTCCTTTTTGAAAAATGTACGACCCTCTTCGCTTGGATCATGGATTTTCTATGTAAAAATATAAATTATAAAAAATGAGTCATCACATACATGGTATCATGAATAATAAGGGTGTCAATGTTCAAATAAACAATTGATTAGTCATGAATCCATAACATATTCATGTGTCATCATAAGAATATGTAATCTAACATTTATAACACATATAGAAAACTAATCAAGTCCACAAATAAACTTATGATCATAGCTTCTATCAATTAAACTCACATATCTCCATATATGAACATAAAAATTTCAATGAATATCATCATTGTCTCATAATATATATATATATATAGACTTAATTCATTGGAGATAAATATTTACGTAAATATATATATTATATTATATTTATAGATATAAGTAAATAATTTTAAAAAGTATTTCGGAATATAATTATAAATACATTAAAAAATTTATTATTTTAAAAAATTTATGGTAATTTTATAATTAATTGAATATTAATATATTTATTTATAATCTTATAAATACTTTGTTTCAATCATTATATATATAATATAATTATTAAATATATATGTATATATATTAATATATCATATTTATAATAATTATAAGCATGCATTTTTTAATAAATGCATTCAAATATAAATTATTTTAAAATATAAAAATAATAATTTAATATATATTTATAATGTTTTTTGTTAAAATATTTTATAACCACAAAGAATAGCACCGATTGATGTGTCATAATGAAATCATTGATAAAGGATACACCTTTATCAACCCTATGTTTAATGCTGAAAAATGATACATTTATCAGCATTTTTAACGAACTGAAATAAAGGTGGTTCTTTTATCAGTGATTTATATTTAGTGTTGATAAAAGAAGGTGCATCCCTTGAGTTGAGTTGTGGTAGCGAGCTGATAGGGAGACAAGATGTCACCTGGCGCTAACGACATGCCTAGTATCGCGACCTCTAGGAGAGACATGCATCGTTTCATTTTGAGGGTGTGTGTACAAAGTGACTTTATCTATTAGAGCATATCGAGTATGTGTCTTCGTATAGATAGAAATCTATACTATATCTTACTCCACACAGTAGAGGGTTTCAGGTTCTGTCAAGACAATTAATTTCCATTACTTTGTTTATTGTATTGTTTTCTAATTCATTTCAAATCCCTTTACATTGTACTCAACTACAACATATTATCTACATGTATGATTCAAATGAAGAAGATATTTCTATCCTGGAAGAATTCCATGTTTTTTAACAAAGGAGATAATTTTATCTGAATATGTAGTTCATGATAGTGTCTTCAATATTCCACCCTAAGAATATTACATTCCTATCCAAGGAGTGAAGGTTCATGCTTAGGAACCTCCGCCATCTGCTGCTGATGTTGAGAATCCATGATGATTATGTAGATTGCATCATGACACATGTGAGACCTCACATGTTCCATAGGTAGAGGTTGCTCCTCTAGGAGTCCAGCCTCAGCTGATTGGGAATGTGAATTAGAAGGCATGATATCCGTTTTTGTTGTCAGGATATCCATAGTTTTCTCTGTGTATATATTATCCAATATTTTTTCAGGGGTCGTTTATCATGCCCCCACCTTTTTTACCATAGCCTTCACAGGTTGTACGGTCCCCCCATGAGACGATGGTAGGTCTTACTACTCACATAGTGGGTGAAGGATTGGGTGCTCCCAATGAAATATAGCTGAAACCTCTTCACATCAAGGACATGAAGAGCATCTGACAAACGAGGTTCTTATGCCTGAGGATCATCCCTCTCCAGGTCCTCATACTCCACCCAGCAGATAGGTCGACGAACTCGATATGAGCATCTCATTCACACACTAGAATGTGCGATGTGGTAACACCATAGAGAGTGATTATATTTATTAATGTGTATATTCTTTTTGAGTTAAAGGATTTGAAAAAGTAATTTATTCTTTCTTCTATATGATTGTATGTCTATTAAAATGATGAAATTATTTTCTTGTGAACCACTTTTACATATTTAACCACAGATTCAATTTTTATTTATAATTTAGTTATAATTTATATTTTATAACATTTCAAAGTCGACTTTTTGAAACATATGAAGATTTATTAAATTTCAAGTAGGAAACATTAAAAGATTAGAAAATAAAAAATAAAAAATATAACTAAAACCTAAAATATATCTTAAACATCTGATTTTTTTTGAAAATAAATAAAATTTCTTAAATAAAATAAAAAATTGAAAATTACAGGAATAGAAAAAAATATTTTTAAATACAAATATAATGGGTTAAAACAATAATATATTGTGCAATAACACAAAAATGGGTTTATGAAACCCCACCCTTTAAAATAGTGATAATGAAAAGTGCTGATAAAGGGGGAACCATTATCTGTGCTTTTTGTTCTTGCTAATAAATATAACCCATTTATCAGGTATTTTTTTAGCATTGGTGAAGGGAACCCCTTTATCAACATTTTTTATAAGCGCTCATAATGACCCCGCTTTATTAGCACTTTTTTACTAGCGCTAATAAATGGTATAATTCAAAAATATATATTTCATTAAAAATAATATAAAAATATATTTATATTGATATAAATATAATATATATTTATTTATTTAATATGATTTAGATAAGGATATATAGTATTTTACACTTAATATATAAGTTAAATAGTGGAAATGGATTATAAAATAATTAAAAATATTTTTTAATTATGTATTTCCTAATTATAATGAAGTAATAACAATTTAATAAAAATTTTAATATTAAAAAATAAAAAATAAATAAATGTGCAAAAGTAAGTCTAAAACGTAACTCGAATTTCAAATGACCATAAATATTTACTTGGGTGTCTATTTGGGCTCTATCACATATCAAATCGAAGACTGTAAGGAGCTTTATTCCATGGTTTTTTGTCATGATAACCCAAATTTTTAACATTCTATGGATTTTCAGGCTCATTTATGGGGTTTTTCCATTTTTATGGGGAATTAATTTATTCTTGAGGCTTACATTCATATTGATATTATGGATTTGAAATTCTATCATTTATCACGATAAACTATTATTTAAAATCAAATATATATCAATATATACCTTTTTTTATATATTCACTCAGAAAGTTTTAATTTTATAAACAAATAATTAATCATATTTACATATAAAATATATTTCTCAATATATAAACCTTATCTAAAGAAAAAATAACATCCATTCTCTTTAAAATAAAAATCTATGAATATTTATATAGTTATACAATTAATGTATATATAATTTTTATATGTATAAAAATATATTTGTGTGAGTGTATTAACGAACATATATATATATATATATATATTTATCTCTATATTCTAATATATGTAAATAAATATAAATATTTATAATAATATTTATAGATCTGAAAAAATATATAAATATATGTATGTATGTACGTATGTATAACATGCACACACATACACACACACACAGAACATATTTTATATATGAATTTGAATATATATAAATAAATAAAAATAAAAAGATAAAAATGTAACAAAATATATATAAAAATATAGATATATAATAAAAAAATAATAAAACAATGTGTTTTAGTGGAAAAGGTGTTTGAGTGCGAGGAGGAAGTCTCAGGTTTGAAACACAGCAAAGGCAGACACACACGGTGTGGGTGAAGCATGTTCATAGTGCTCTTTAAGGAGGGAGGGGATTCCTAGAAAAGTTGATGTTGAGGAGAGGTTGTACGAGTTCCCTTAAAAGGGGGCCTGGGGTTGTGTGAAATTTGGGTGGATCACCCTCTAATATGTAGAAATACATTTTAAAAAAAATACATTTATAATTTCTAAAAAAATAATGATAAAAGGGGACTTATATCAACGTTAAAAATGTGATGACAAAGGTCCCTCTTATTAGTGGTTTTATTGTGATGATAAATGACTCATTTTATCAGTACTTTTGTTTTATCACTAATAAAAGTGTTCATTGTCATATTTTTTCATCACTGATAAAAAAGACCCACAGTTAATAGCATTTTGATTATCACCCATTTTAGCGCTGTAAATGATCATTTTGCATATTTAATGGACATATTTGTAGTATTTTTTCCACTAAAATTACATTTCAGTAATTTTTTTATGAAATGTTTTTTATTTGAATTATTTAATATATGTTCAACATGTGTGTCAAATTTTATTTATATCTAATTTTTACTTTATTGTTTATAGATTTTCAAAGCCACGAACAAAAAACATTAGTATGATTCATATATGTGGCCTTGAAACAATATAACTTATAAAATATAAATATAATATAAATATAATATAATTGATTTTTCAAAAATTTATTCATCATATAAAACATAATTAAAAATAAAAAATCATAATTATAACATTCTCAGTTTCAAATATTAATTAACATAATTATAAACAAAATAATATAAACATAATATATATATATATATCAAAATATAAATATATATATATTTAAAAATAAAAATAGGTATATTTAAAATATTTTTGTTCTAAAATGCGGAAGGGGCTCTCTCACATTTCTTGTGTAATTTTCAAAAACATTTAACATATACTTATTTTTTTCAATAAATGAATAAAAAAATTGCGTCAAATTGGTTTAATTGCATTGAAATTACACGTGGTAACATAAAAAGAACATTTTTTAATAATAATAATAGTAGTACTAGTAATAGTACCTCATGATAAGTAGGTAACTAATGTGGTAGGCTACCTATATGACTCATAGTATGTACAAAATTCCTACAGTAAGATAACTTTCATGCCACATGATAAGCATATACATAGATCATGGTCACCGTAATAATAAATACACTTACCATGTCTCAGTTAGAGAGGGCATCATGGTTCATGATGGGAGTCACCAAAAACCATGATGATGCTCATGAAGTTGAGCTATCATGAATCATACTGAATCTTAGAGATATTGGAGCACTGTATTATATGGTTCAAGCAGGTCAAGAACAATTATTTTGTGCCCTCCATTTGTATGTTGTTTCTTAGGTGCTTTGATGGAGAATATTAGTGATGGTGGATGGTCGAGTTGCACTATGGTGTGTGAGGATGTCAAGTTTCTATGTCTGACCAACCGTGTAGTCTTCCATTGAACCTGTTGCTTGGAGGTGTGCAGCCATGGAGGTTATACAGATATGAACTGAAGGATATATATATACAAACTGATAAAAAATATAAAAATATACAACTAAATAATGACTCAAAAATAAAAAACATATTTAATCACTAAATTTAATTTAAAAATTTATATAATGTTTTAATGTAAGGTATAATGGTATTGATATATATATATATCAAATAAAATTGAAAAAATGTATTTCTAAAATTATAGTAATTATTTAGACAATAAATGTTCATTTTTTTATCAATTCATATAAAATAATTTAAAATGGTCAAAAAATAAATTATGAATTAAAATAAAATTGGAAATTAAATTTTTTAAAAAAAGTGAGGATTTCAATATAACAAAAAATCAAAAAAATAAATACATAAAAAATCAATGCTAACATATGTATATTATTTCATCATCAATATATCATGTTGTACGTAGACATATTTTTCAACCACTACAATATACCATTAGGGTTATAAATTATTTAAGATCATTTAAATTTATTCCAAAAAAAACATGGTGAGGAAATAATAATCCCACCAGATTATCAATGAATAGTACAATAAAATAGGGTTTTAAGAGTGCTAAAAATGTTCTGATAATTGAGGTGTAATAAAAGGGGTCCCTTTTCTAGCGCTAAAAAAATTCCTTGATAAATGGTGTCTTTTATCAAGGCTAAACAATATATAATAAAATGAACCTTTTCGGTGCTAAAAAACATTTATAAAAGTCAATTTTTTTAGAATTTGAAAAAAATAAAAATCGAAACCCTTTACCCGCACTCGAACACTACTTTCACTACAATACCCCCCCCCCCTAAAAGTTCTAGGCACACCACCCCCTTCACCCTCCTATGCCTGTACCCTTGCATCCCCTGTATTCAAAATCGAGACTTATTTCTTGTGCACTTGGACCATTACCACTCTTTCATGTTTCCTTATTCTCAATTTTATGATATATATATTTATATATATATACAGTTATATTTTTTTATCTCTATATTTATTCGTATATTAATAAATATATTTATGATCATTTTTAAATACATTTACAAATTATTTTTGTGTGTCTGTGTTTATAAATAAACAAATAAATAAATACAAATATATCTACAGCATACACATTATAAATATATATATATATATATGCATATATATAAATATATTTATACATATTTTATTTATTTACATATATTTCATAATAATATTTATATGTATATATTTGATTATATAGATAATTTATATCAGTTTGTTAATACAAGAACACACACAAACACAAAAACTATATATATAGGTATATAAATATTTATAGAGTTTTTATTTTAAAAAAATGAATATTTTATATATTTCTATATGGTTTATATATTTATAAATATATATTATTTGTAAACATGTTTACATATTTATTTGTAAAATTAATTTTTTAGGTGTAAATATATACAATAATGTTTATATGTGTGTATACTTAAGTATAAATAAAAGTACATTATGAAAATTGAAAAAAATATAATGTAAAAATATCCTTATGAGTGTAATACATGAAAATAAATTGACTCTCTATAAAATAAAGATAATAATACCCCTTTAAAAGGCGAATAATATTCATTAAATGATGCAAAATTTGGGTAGCCCGACAAAAATCTTAGTTTTAGAGGCCTCTTGGGAATTTTTTGTCCACGAAAACATAGTAACCATGGTCACCCCACATCATTAAAGCATTTATCTCATCAAAACATATGATTTGATATATGGTATAGCCAAAACGGACTCCCGAATCAAAATTTATGACCGTTTGAAGTTTGAGTCACATTTTAAACTTATTTTAGATAATTTATTTTTTTCTTATCTTCAATTTTTTATTAAATGGCTATTACTAAATAATAATTAGAAAACTATTAACTAAATTTATTTTTTATATTATTATATAATCCATTTTCATTTAATATCCTTTATATTATGTGAAAATGAATATTTAGCCTTAAATAAATGATATTGTACAAAATATTTTATATTTATACCAATATATATATATACACAATATTATTAATAATAAATATTTTTTAAAAAAAATATCCATTATCAGTGCTGAAAAATTCTAATAAAGGGGTAATTTTATTAGTTATTTTTATCATGGATAAAAAAATTTAACAGCGCTTTTCTTTATTTTGATAACACTACCCTCTTTGTCAGTGTTTTTTAATGTTATTAGAAGGTGAAGCTATGTAAATCTGATTATGTGGTAGTGGAATAATTTTATCCTAATTTGTATTCAAGAAAAATTAATATGATCAGGGATATTTTTTCAAAAATATTTTTTGATTTGTATACAAAATATAAGACCCAGAATAAGAAGTCAATTATGATGAACATTTTCCCACTATTTATATTTTTGAATAAATTTAAATCCAACAAGATTATATAATATATGATTATTTTATAACAATTAGACGAAAATGAGGATATAATTTTTCAATAAATTATTTTTTATTAATTTTTTCATTAAACCATCTCATCGTTTTCTTCTTGACAGGAAACCCTTCAAAGTGTTTAATCATTGAATTTTTTTATTTAGAATAATGGAATGTTTCTAGGATTATTATGAGATAATTTCAGTATTACTATCATATAATCACTTTGAAAAAGGTATGTTTAATCTTAATTTCCCTATTATGAGATCAATATAGGATATATTGAATGTTTAGATATATATTAAGGAAAAAATATTTGGAACCACTTGCCAATCCATATATAATGTATTTTATAAACAGGTGAATTGTGAGTTTGAGATGGGCCATGTGGGAAAACAAAAACTCCTTACAGGTTTCAATTCATTTTAAATCAAAGATTTAATCTATCTAAAATAGTGGTAATATTAAAATTGTCATTTATTAATCAATTTAGATTCAAGAAAAATCATTGGAACACCTATGAGTATTTGAATCATGTATGATGGAGATCATGAATGGTAGTAAGGTGATTAAAAAAACATATCATGGAATGATTTCAAGTGTTCTCAATATACTGTGAATAATACAATAATCATACTTTATTATATACATGTTTAAAATAATTTAACCTTTCTAAAAGGTTCCAGGCATGAAATCTGTAATGGGAATCATTATGTTTATAAAACTTATAACGATTATTGGTTTCTACTATCAACATAAAATATCATTTTAGTTGAAAATTTATAAAAATTTAGAAAATATATTATATAATTTTGAGAAAGAGAAATAATTTTATGGGTTATATTAATGGATAGACCATGATTTCACTAACATCAATGAAGTGTAATTTTTTATTTTATTACACATAATGGGGAGTATTTTTTCATTATAAGATATAGTTCTAAAAAATCATTTATTAGAAAAATATTTAATGACACCATCACATACTGGGTTATGATTCCTAATTTTTTTGAAAAATTAATTGAAATTTCAATTTTAAAGAATCAATTATATTCTCAAAAATATAAACAACATTTTATAGATACAATATTATGTCAATTATATTGTTAATAAGTGATAAATTTATTTACAATTCATATATATATATAATTTTTTCTAGATACCTTTATAAATTCACTAAATTTATGCACCTATTATTTTATTAAAACATTTTTAAAATGATGAATTCTTGACTAAAAGATAATTTATAATGGAATATATTTATATGGAAGCTAAATTATTGAAAACTAATGTTTTTATGTTTTTTTGTGAGAGAAAACATTATTCTATATGTTGATTACCTATAATAAGAATAACAACCAACACTTCAGTTGTTATATACTAGTCTAGCGACATTCAATAGGCATTGTACATGTTATCTCATGGGAATAAGATAATTAAAATGATATATTAATTAGTTTTAGTAATATAGAAAACATTATCTATCTATATGTGTCTTACCATTAAAAAATTTTATAGCATCCTTTATTGTTTAAATCAATTAGGAAACATGTCATAGACTATTACACTATGAAACATAATGTTCCTACATATGTCAACACAATAATAAGTCATTTATATTGGATGATGATAAAATGATGATTTAGTTAAGATAACCCTAAATGATTGAGATATGATTTTTTCTATAATCCCTTCCTATCATTTTAGTCACTTCATGTGTATAAGGAATTATAATGAATTTTATTTTTTTATAACTTTTTATTCACTGATGTGCAGAATGTTATATGAAATAAGAGTCTATTCCAATCATTTTAACCATTAATTAAAAATATATGATTCAATTTTATTTTTCATACTGTTGATAAAACCTTGTTGTCAAATTATTACTATTATTTATTTGATCAAGAGATCCTACATCCCTCATCAGAAAACATCAGACGTATTTATAAATGATAATTCATGTTTCATTGAGGAATTTTTTTATTATTGTATTTTAAATTTAATAGTTCCAAGAAAAATAAAAAGGTTTTCTAATATGGGACCATAATTAAACTTCCATAATGGATTCCCCATTTATATCACATATAAAATTGATTGAAAATTATAATCATAATTCTCATCAATTGTGGTGAAGAAAAATACAATTACATACCCCTTCTAAACATGAAAAATTCATAGTGAATCTCTTCAAAATAGATAATAATATTTGTAGAAAATGATTTTATAATTTATAGATAAGTGATATAATTTTTCTATCATTTCATGATGATAGATGAATAATATAAAAATATAGTCTTAAAAATTAAATAGAGATAGCAACAAATTTAAGTTTTTTAAATGTACCATACAAGTACTTTATATTTTATTGAGATAACGGTTGAAAAGATAATAGAGATACAAATAAAGTTGTTTAAAGTAATGAATCCCTAGGGAATATTCACAAAAAAAAGATGGTACCTTTTGGGGGAATGGAACCGATAATAGGGAAAATAAGAAATTTTTCCTCTTGAGATGCTCTAGAAAACATAATGTCATCCAGACACTACCCTCATTCCAGGTATGAAGGATAGACATGGCGTTGGACAAAAGATACTTGAACCTTCTAATGGAGTACTCAATGAGACAAGGAATATGACCTTACCCATAATTTCATTATCAATAATAAGTGAATCAGTATCGACCTCCCTGATTAGAATATTCCTCTAATGGCTATAAAGAAGGCATGTGAGGGTGCAATTGGCCTTCGCATGAAGAGAGTCTCCATTCCTATTGATGGCAGATAAATCCACCAGAACAAAACCATTTATATCTTTGACAACTCCACTACCACACATGTATCCAATGAATCACATGGCATTGGTTCTAGGTTTATTCCTTGAGATAATAAGCTTACACTTGACCCAATTACCACAAAGAGAAGTTCTATGCTTAGATGAAAGAAAGGCGGGATGAAAGGCCCTAATAAATGGACCCTCTACTACATCATTGAATAACCTGTTGAAGTCTACATCAAGATTACTAGTATTAAAGAGAATCTATGTGATGGTCCATGAAGAAGATAGATACCATGATTCATTTCTAGTAGACCATATGACCCAAAACCTAATTTCTAGAATAAGAACACTATCTTTTTTCTCCAGACTGAACTAGTCTCACCATTGAACAATTATGGGAGGAACATATCTGGAGAATCCACCAACCCAAAAACACCTATAAACTAGCCAAAGGCTCCTCATACTAGTCAATTTCATCCATAGGTAGAACATTTTACCTGACCCACCACTGTAGACAAGAGAATTTTAGGGGAAGCTCTTTACACCAAATCATCCCACCTAAATCATATTGAGGATTGGAAACTTCTTGAATGAGTTGATAATAGTTGATTTTGAGGATTCCAAAAGAGGATCCAATAAACACACACCAATACATGTAATTATTAAGAATAATAATATAAAAAACACTTCCCTGGTTCACATCCGATGTAGATCGAATGAGGGTGGGGTGGATGTTGGCATCACTAAAGTTGATACTAGAGGTAGGGAAATAAGGTATGTAGAGATGTTTCCCTGACTAGTTCTGAAACCAATAGCTAATATCCACTAAACAATGATACATCGAGCATGGGGTAGGATAATAGAGATATGTGGAAGAATCATCTTTTGAACTATGGATGGTTTAAACATATACATCCTCCCACCATTTCCATCAGTGCTTTTCATGTATCTTCCCTATAGAATTTTTCCACGATAACCTCCCATTAATGTTTTTCATGATGACTTTACAGATCTCTAGATATACTCTTAAGGTTAATACCCCCATCCTTAACATTTTTGGCAATTTGGGACCAATAATTCTAATTACACTTACCTTCCAATTAACCATCCCAAAGTAAATACTTCAGAGTTTTTTCAATGTTGTATATCACCTTATATAAGACCTTCAGGGTAGATAATATATGCATGGGGTGGATGAAATAGTGGAGTTTATTATAGTAATTATCCCTCTAATGAATATGAACCTATTTTCTCGTTGAGGAAACAACCCACAATTTTATCCACTACTAAGTCAATGTAACTGATGAGAAGGACGTAGGGTGATTCAAGGGAACCCAAGTATGGAATAGGAATGGAGCCTTTGTGCATGACCTAGATGGACTCCAAATCCCAAATAATCCAATCAACCCATTCTTGTGGAATAAAGAATCTACATTTCTCACAATTGACATTGTGGCCACTCCAAAAGCAATAGACCTTGAGATCCGCATTAACATCTTGGATCTAACTTCTACTACAATTGAAAAATACAAGGTTTTATCTCCAAACATAAGGTGATATATGACTTCAAACAGATTTTTAAAAGGAAAATGTGAAACTGTGCCCAAATAGATGCAATGGTTAAAATACCAGATGAGGACATCTAGAATAATATTAAAAAGAGAGGGGGATAGGGGGTATTCCTAATTTAATCATCTAGTATCCTTGAAGAAACCAATCTTTTTTCCCAAGAATGATGTGTACATCCATAAGGAGTTAAAGTAGTAGAATAGAATGTCAATGGCCCCCATAGAGAACCCCATGCAATTCAAAACTGTGTTAATAAATCCTTATTTGACTCATTCATTGGTCTTACTAATATCATGTTTAATGGACATGTTGGTAGAAATTGGTTTTATGTTGACACCATTGACCACTTCTTATGCCAATAAAATGGCCCCTTTAATTGATCTACCTTATAAAAACCTATGTTGCTCCTCATCCACCCAAAAAGGAAGGTAGGGGCCAGTGTATTGTTAAGAAAATAAGAGAGAATGTTGTTGGGGACATTAAATACACTAATTAGATGATATTTATTGAAATAGTTAAGATCCTTGACATTGGGGACAAGAATAATATTAGTAGAAAATTCCACCCAAGGGAGATTACCACCTTGAAAAAAGACCTGAACAACACATATTAATAACTTCATCAGAATGTACCATTAGGTCCTATAAAAAGAAGTTGGTAAATCATCCATCAACATGAACTATCTAGATTTATAGACAAGATAGCCTTATGGATTTCAACTCCATCAGGAATATCAGCTATTCTATTGTTTACCTCATGAGAAACAGATTATGAAATCGATTAAAAAAGGACAGAATGCCCTATTATCTAACCCCTACCAATCATGGGTTCAGGGATTCTAGAAGCGACCTGTAGAAATAATCATCCATACATCCCGCCACATCCATGTCATTTGTGTAGGAATCATCTTTAAGAAGATTTCTGTGGACCATGAATCTATAATTTTATTTGAGAAACCCGTGGATGTAGGTGGTATTTCTAAATCCTTCACTCGACCACTTAATTTTGGATTTTTCTCTGGAAATACTCTTCTACCTTAACACGGTCTCTTTCATGAGGTGTTTCTTACTTATTAGATCATAAAAAAGCTACTTATCCCATCCCCAACAAGTCTTAGCTCCGTTATCTGTATGTCCATGTTTATATCAACTAGATACTGCTCTCCTGAGGAGAGGTTCTTGGACGAAATTTTAAGTACATCATTAATGTGCCTATAGTTATTTTGCAGAGAAATCCATGAGCGAATTCTATCAGATGGGATCGAATAATTCCTTATAATGTTCAGGAATTATGGATCATCATCCTAGGTAGAAGAAAATTGAAGGAATGCATCTCTGAAAATACATAAATTCACAACAATGGGTAGGGGAGAGTGATATGAAAGGCCCAAAACCATGAGAGAAACATTAATGAATGGAATAGATGAAAGAGACGAACCATTAACTAGGAAATGATGAATCCAAATCCAAGACTGTTGGTTTCCTTACTATTTCTATACCATGTGAACCAGTCTCTAGAGAAACTTGCATCTAATATCATGTTGATAGAAATGAAAGAATCCAACTCCTACCTTTATCTCCTAGGAAATAAACCACTAGGTTTTACCTCATCTATACCAATCAAAATATTATGTTATCATCCAACCATCCAAAGAAAGTCACCTAGATTAAAAGAGCGGAACTCCACCCATAGGGAGGCTCCAGTGTGTGTATCATAATTAGCACAAACCTTAAAAAGGAGAATAGAATTTGACCCACATAAACTCAAAGTCTTATTAACTAATATGATATAGATATAAGGTTAACAAAAACTCACACTTTCTAGACAATCCATATATGGTAGTTAGAAGGAAAGCCAATGAGGAAGCCTTGAACTCTTAGTCAGAGATCAAAAATAATAACTTTTGATGGATCCTACATTGGTTCAAGAATTGTAGCCAATGAAATATATTTATAATGAAATTCACTAGAAATAAAATCCAACTTTACGTGTGAAACAAGACTATAAGAATTCCATACAGGGAAGTTAACCATTGAGAGAAAAGGTGCCAAACACTGGACCCCAAACTCAAGGCCCTGAAATTACTTTATGAATGTGATATAAGAATATTATATGGATTTAGATCTGGTCTATGGTCATTGAGAGGGATCAAAAGAAATAGTACCAAGAGAAAAAGAATGAGCATGGGTACACACCCCTTTAGGGGTTGGCAGCTAGAATGGAGCAGAGGTATCTGAGCACAACTAGTCCCGATCCTTTCATCTTCTTCGATCTCTAGAGCTTCAAATAAGAGGAGACACGGAGTTGGAGCACCTGGGGTTAGAGCTAATGATTAGGATTACTGGTTTACAGGATTGGCCTCCTTCCATGATGTCTGTATCCCTTGTCATGTCCTAATCTAAGGACTGGGACAAATCTTGATCAAGAAGCTCATTAGAGACAACATTATTCCATAATCCCCAGAAAAACTACACTGCGGGTCAGGGTGACTCTGAAGATGAATATGGGTTAATGGGACAATCTTCTTACCCCAATCAAGCAAAACACCATAAAGGTATTTAAGTAATAAAGATATGTCCATAAGAGGGGGAGAAAATAGAGGGAACTAAATCAAATAAATTTCATAAAAATTATAATAAAGTCAATAATAAATAATTGTTTTCATATGAACAATGATATTATCATATAATATGTAGAAAAATTTCATGGAAATGTAAATAATTACATGGATAACAATTAATAAATGAATGTAGATGTAATAAAAAAACATTACCCTTTTATTAATGCCTTATTATAAGATTTGGTTTTTACTACAAATTCATCATCCAAGGAATCATTTATTCCTTTGAGGTCCCTCCCAATAGTTCATTCTTTCTATCATGGATAAAAGCAAGATATCATTATAGAATTTGGTATGCATAAATCAAATACACAAATGTTTTGTCTTATGAGGAAAAACAATTCAGAATGGAAATATATAATAATGATACAACCATGACACTTCAATAAGTCAATTTTATTCAAAACTTTAATGAAATTAGAAAAAACTTAACGTAAAATCAATTTTTAGTTGTTTCCAAAAAAAAATTTGGAATAATAACATACATGATATCCATACCATCCCCAAACAGTATAATGAATAAATGATCATAATTCATTCAAAACAATTGTTGGTGGTATTATGAAATAAAATATCTTATGAGACAGAAACCCGTTTCAAGAAAAATTACATAATATTTCATCATCATAATACAGTTTGAAATAAATTGTGGATGGTATCATATTAAATTATACCGTATATATTATATTAAGACATAGGATGTTGGAATATAGGGAAAATGATATTTTCAATTATAGATTAATTAATACTGAAAAAATAAATTTAATACCCATTTTTGAGGGGCTTTATCTCTTTATAAAATCATATATTAAAAAACAACATTTTCTATGATTGGAAACTTTAAAAATTACCCCTTAAAAACAATAATTGTTTCCAAAAAATAGTTTCATAAAAGAATGATGTTTTATAAATGTTTGTTGAGAATATATAAATACACTAAATTTGTATCTCTTAAAAATCACATTATAATAAGTTTAGTTTTAAATTGAATAAATCCATTTTAGAATAAAAAATTGAATTTTAAAATATATAATAATATATCATATTCTTTAAAAAAATAAAAAAAACATTTGGAATTATTTTATAACATATAATCCAATAATTGAAAATAAAAATTTTCATTATGGCGAATAAAACCAAAAAATCGTTTTTAGATAATTATTAGCCATAATCATAAAATATGACTATGTATATAAAATTATAAATTTATTTACGGAAATTTAAGATCAAAATTTTTTATAAATTATTTATAAAGGAACTAACAATAATTAATCCCTAATGAAGAAATGATGGAATTTTAGGAAACAAGTAGTAGAAGATAAATTATATAATTTTTAATAAAAATCCATTAATAATATTTTTTATATTAAATTATTGAAACCCACATTGTAAAAAGGATGATAAAGATTTATTTTGAAAAGAGTAATGAGGAATAAGAAAATACAAATAGATAATACATATTTGGGATTAAAAACATCAATTGAAATAATTTGTTCTAAGAATTATTTTTTTATATGAAACATATAATAAATAGGATGAGTATTATTAAAAAAAATTTGATTTATATGATGAAGAAAATCCTTCAAAGAATAATAATTGATAAAAAATGAAAAATCACTCAATGGGAAAAATAGAAAGTCTAATGAATATAATGTGCAAATAAAACAAAATTATAAATAAGGTATAATGTACACAAATATTAAGAATAATTTTCAATAATACTAATTAGAACTCAATAAGGTAAAACCCAAAGAAGAAATACCCTTATGGCTATAGTAACAATTTGATCGACTGCCTTTGAAAATGGTAAAACATAATCTATTTTTAAATCCATTAAATTTATTAAAATGAATGACTAATGAAATACATAATAAGTATATACAAATCTAAAAAAATATATTACTAGTGAATATATCATATGTCTTTAGGAAAAAATTTTGGCTTATGAAAACCCTGAGAATATTTGTTTCTAATTAAAAAATAATAAATGAAATTTAAAACATGGGGTAGATTTTTAAATCAAATTAATTTCATGAATTTATTATGAAAATATTCATAGGCTGGTGTATATATCAAATTATATGAATCAAGTTTCGAATATTTCTTATTTGATAATGAAATAAATGTGAGAGGATAAACACATACACATTTTCAAACACATCATTAAAATTCTATTGAAATATAGAACATGAAATGGAATAATAGATACAATGAAAAAAATTTCAAATCATGATATAAATTTTCAATTTTTTGTTATACGCACCATATAAATTAAAATGCATATATATTATTAAATAAGTTTTCTGAAATTGATCTTTAGAAGAAACCCTTACCTTAATTATCATCTACCATGAATGTGATATAACCTCATGTATAATAATGATAACCACCAAAATAATTCATTCTAAACAATAATCATATCTATAAAACTTTAAAATCTATAGATAAAATCATTTATTATATATTTAATAATACTTTATCCCTTATTTTCAAAATATCATGTTGTAACTACAATTGTTTCACTTATGTTTTATAATAGTTACATCAATCCCCGTCTCGTGCATAAAAAATTATCATAATAATATTATGAAAGGTACTATAATAGATTATTTATAAAAAAATTATATTATTCTAATTTCATTCCATGTGAGTTTTAGTCTAGATATCAGGAGATTATTTTTGTGATGATCTTGTTTCAGGTCTTTAAAATATATCAACATGTTACATTACAATGATCATTAATTTTTTTGGTACACTTTAATATTAATTAAATTATATATATAACAACATTTTTTAAAATAAATTAATAAAATATATTTTTTATAGTCAACCATCTATGAAGATTATGAAAAATGAAACATAACAACAGTGAAGGTGGTAGTTTTCTTGTATGCATCAGTGGCATGTTCTTTTTCATTAAAAGAATGAATGTAAACATTTAATTACCATTTCATAATATTAATAATAATGAAAATAGCATATTTTATCCACTAACTTCAATCTATTAACTATCCATGAATGGGGATGGTGAAAAATGAAGAACATCATTCATAGAAGGGGTAGTTAACACATATAAATGAATGATGTTTTCACTGTTTTTTGGAGAATGGTTAAAGGTAGATAATTATTATTCCCTAAATATAAAAATTTAGAATTATAATGTTAATTTCTTTATTTAAGAATTATTAAATAAATACTGAGTCGATATGAAAAAGATTTAATAAATCTAAAATGAAAACAATGATTTTAGAATTTTTACCTTTCTCCCTGGAATAAATCATTTGTAATTTTTCAGAAGGATTTGAGGGGTGGCCTTTTTAAGAGATCAAAATGTATTGTAAATTTATTATGGATGAGTTATTTCAAACCAAATGGCTTATGATATGAATGAAATTGGGTGGTGAAACACAACATTTATAAGTTATGGGAGTGAAATATTGGAAATAATATTTTAAATATTATAGGAAAGTGGATTTAAATGTGGGATATAATTCTTAGAGGATGATTATGGGTTGATAGAAGCATTAAAATAAACTTGTAAAAAATATATGATAATTTTAAGGAAATTTATCTTTATAATTAATTTTTTTGAAAAATTTACAATAATCAGAAATACATTTTTTAACCTAATTAACTAATTTTTATAACTAAAATACAATTACCCTTACTATATAATATATGTAGTATGACAGAAAGTATAAAAATTAATTCATAATAAAAAATATTTAAATTTAATAAAAATTAAATTATAAATTATAATTTTATAACAAAAACATTCTCTCAAAAAAACTATTAATTATGAAACCAAAATGTTAATAATGGGTTTATAAATAAAAAATTATATAAAATGTATAATATAAATTATTAATTAAAAATTTTATCAGGATTTTCTTTAAAATATTTTTAATTCATGGATATTTTCTAATAGTTTCCATGATATTATGGTATTTGAAAAAATGACATTTTGTAAAATTTACATAAAAATTGATCGCTTTAGAAAAACACCAAAAATTCATTTTATGATAATATTGAAATAATGAACCCAAAATTGATGATTTTTATCATATTTATATTTTAAATTCTTTTATTTATCATTTTCTTATAATCATTAAAAAATTTGAAAAATAGATTTTATAGGAAAATTTACTTTTAAAATATTTTCATTATTATTATTGCATCCTATCGTTGGATAAATA
Source organism: Viscum album (assembly GCA_963277665.1). Lineage (NCBI taxonomy): Eukaryota > Viridiplantae > Streptophyta > Magnoliopsida > Santalales > Viscaceae > Viscum > Viscum album. The sequence goes on along the minus strand of OY728155.1, from coordinate 377,029,923 downwards.
AATTATTTTTATCCTATTATTCATATTAATTATATATTTTATCAATATTTCATCAAAATATATTTTTTATTAAAATATAAATGATTATTTACTATGTGGAAAATTTTACAAGGAAAAAATTTTAAGCAAGAAATGAACATTGTAGTTATTTAGATTCAAAAATATATTTTTATCAATGTGTTAATTTTGAAATTAAACTATCATTTTTATTTCATGGATGATTTCAAAATGATGTTACTTTTATTTTTACCTAAAAAATCAATGACAATATTATAATGATATAAAATTTAAATATATTATGTTTTTATATAATTTCATCTATTATTATGAAACAATGTATGAAATATATCACATATTGAAGTCTTGAGGTTTTATAATCTCACCCCAAAAAATGTTCTTCATCATATTTTTTCATTATTACATTATAAAAAATTATTATGGTATCAATAATAAATACATTAATTGAGATAAAATATCTACTATGATATTAACCTCATTAACTTGGTATAGAAAAATAAATTATTAAATTTCATTATCATAAGATAATCTAAAATATTGAGTTTCATTTAAACCATTTAATCCATGCTTTAATTATTATTCAGTATCAAGATCTATTTTATAGAATTTTCAAAAAAGAAGTTAACAATCAACAAAAAATATCTAAAATATCAAATCTTTATATGAAATTTTATTTTCTTTATTATAATTAACCATTTATATTTTTAGAGAGAAAAAATTACTTTTTTTTAAAATCCAATTAAATTCATCTAACGTAAGAATAATTATATCAATAAGATACATATTATCACAAACATAAATTTGGTATAAAATAGTTAGACAACAATATTTTCTATGAGATAAATCACAACAAAATCATTATGGTGGTTATATGATTGTATTTGGAAACATTCATTATATATTAGAATCCCTTGAATAAACTCCAATAATATATCACCAATACTATAATGAAATATAAGTATACCATATTTATCATGATCAACATAAGTGGTTTTCCTATCGTAGACACCTTTATGTTCACATGGTGATGAGGTTTTTGTTATTTATCATCCTTGATAGAACTTTTATTAGGCCATTGACATGGAAAAATCCAAATATCCCAAAATTTAAGACATTGACCTAATTGTGGTATTATAAGATGAAATATATTTCCAATCATTTTTTATCATAAGTCGTTACTTTTCCTCAGTAATTTTCTATTACATTCCCTCATTTTGTATAAATAAAATATTTTCTCGTTCCAAGTAGTAATTTCATTAGGTTCATGTTCATAATTTCTTGGTATGTAGAAAATTTAATTTTCATTCATCTTAGGTTTTTATCACAAGTGATTCCAATAAAATACATCCTTCACTTTTTTGGGTTAGGAAATCCAACTAGGTTCATGTTCTTAATAATAATTCATGAATGCTAGTTAAGAATAACCACAATTTGATTCCACCATTTTCCCATCTCATTAAATTATTCATTTATACAATTAATGTATTGTCTATTTCACCCATTGATTACATGGTTTCTCCTTATGGTATAAATTAGCTAAATTATGGAATTTAAATCGAAATAGTTAATGATTTAATATAGTTATAAATGTTAAATGGTAATCTTTGATTAAATAACTCATAAATGAATATTAACAACTAGATAATGAGTCATAAAGAATCAATCGATGAATTCAATGGTCATATTCATATTAATTTCTCCAATATAATAGGATTTATATTATATCATCATCATCAGCTAAAATACTGCATAATATTTCATACAGAACATCTGAATCCACCAAATAATATAACCTAGGTGTTTTAATCTGTGATTTCATGACCCAGGAGCCACATACTAGAACCCTAAGATGGTTGGTCACATGAACAGAGGTGTGCCTCCACTAATTCAAGAGGAAGAAGAATTGTTGCAAGATTATAATATAGATATACCAAAGTGAGACAATACCCTCTATATGAATGGAGAGAAAAAGTGAAAATAAATAAACAATAGTTAATTAATGATGAACAATCACTATATTAATACCATAATCGATACAAACCTATGTCACAAGATAGACCAAAATAGGGAATAATATTCAACCAATTTAGTATATGTTACAATCCATATATATGTTAGGTGTAAAATTAAAATCCAAAATAAATACACACCATCACCTCCCAAGTAGGACATGTCACCATGTACGATTCAAAAACCCATGCTACATCCCAACTTAGCTATCTAACATAGGGATTCTTCCCTTATCCTTACCTGTAAAAATGAACTCTATTCAGGTATCTATCATGTATCCGATGTAGGGTGTGATAACAACTATAGAGGACACCATCAATGGTGTTTAAAAAAATATTCATTAAAAATGTATGAATTTGTATAACGAATAAGGTACAAATGATAAGGTAAATAGTTATTACATTAAATTATTTATTAATTAACCACATAAGTCATCAACATCACAATGAGGCCTGAACCCTCAATACCTGCTTCAGCCCATGTCGTAGATTGAACCATCACCAAAGGTATATCACAATTAATTCCAAAATGTGTTTCTGATAAGAAACTCATTCCAATTTAATATTCAAACAATGGTTACCTAGAGAACTAGTGTGTAACCACATGGATATTTGGATCCATAGTACCTATCCCAAAACATAGTGATCACATATAATACAGAAATATATTAAGGTCCAAGATATGCATATTGTAACCCTATGGATATTTGGACCCTTAGTCTCTATCCGACAACCCTGTCAAAAATATCATATCACATAGTTCCATATTCAAACCATTCATTATGAATTTCCACAATTCATTATTCAACCCATTTGATATGTTCATTTATCAGGACAAAATAAATCATAAATCAACATTTTAATAATATCGAAACACCCAATGGGTATATGTTTATTTCGTAAACCATTATTCACCATGTACATAATTCCGATTATTCACGAATGTCACTATTACCATTACTCATCAATTTTATAATCAAAATTCCATCCAATTTCATTATCACATACGAAAAAACATATAATAAGTTAATTAAATTCAGAATGAAATTTCCCAACATGGAAATCAGAATTTCAAAATTATATACATTCATTTATAATCAAGACTATGGGAATTGATGATTAGCCCACCTACCTCCAGATCATTGATGGATGTTTTCCAACCAAAAATACAAAAAATGAAGTAGAAAGATGAAGAAGATAACAAAGTAGTATATCTATGACCAAAACCTGAGTTCAAGATCCAAAGGAATTAAATCAAAGAAATCCTAGATCTGAAACAAATGAAAATGAAGTAAATAACTATTCCGAAAGACGAGAGAGAGATAATAGTCAAACAATATCCCAAAAGAAGATGGAACAATTTACCAATGAGGAGGAAATCCATCTATCCACTCATAGATTCATTAAGAAATGGGTTCATGGAGCATTATAATCTGATATATTACCTCTATAAATGTGGAAAAATGAGATAGGATGAATAAATATATTTAATGTTAAAAACTGGGAGTTTGGGTATTTTTAAATAAAAATTTAGGGGATTAAAAACCCACATGAACATAGTCATAGATTAGGATGCATGGTTTTCCAAACCACACACCATAACCTTGTTCGTCAATTTATAAGATGAACGGTTTCTATTACGTGGTGCTGTGATTATCAAACTGTGCTCTAACTGTATAAACCCTTACTATTTTGGGTTTCTCATTTAGCGAAGGGTTGTCCCATGGTTTGGCCAAAAATTGCATCACATTATATCCCCTAAAGAGGGGTGCATAGTTCTAGGGTCTAAACTATATGGATTTCCCTAAACATGTGATGACCCTGCACATCCCATTTGGCATCCAAAATTCCCTAATTTCTATTTATATATCTTCAATGTAAAATCCAACCATGATATACCAAATCAAGAGTAAAAGAGTACCTGAAGCTAAGACTGATTTACCTCTAGAAATTTTTGGGATATTACAACCTTCACCCCTTATAATATATCATCCTCATGATGTACTTCAAGCATCTATAAGATTACAAGATAAAAATATTGAGCCACTGAGCCTATATATCTGCTTCACTCTTCCGTGTTTCCTCTGGAACATGGATTTGTAGCCATAACACTCAAAATATCAGTGTAGACATTCCCCATAAAGCATTCCTATAGTGATCCATGACATGTTTTAGATGATCCTTAAAGGATTCATCGGTATCAAGATCAACATCCTCATCATAAATCACATGATAAGGGACGAGGTGATACATCTAAAGCTATGACACATGAAAAACATCATTCATAACACTATACCTATATGGATGATATAATTACTCCACCATCATCCTGATTCTTTCCATAATCTCAAAAGGTCCCATGAACCTGGTTGATAACATGCCCAATATACATATCTTGCAGTGACCCAATATAGGTGACACCAGATGGAATATAAATTAACCCTCTATAAAATATATGGTATTCGACATCGATAAACATATCATGCCTACCTACTATGGGAAGTATCCATAAATTTCCTAATAAGAAAAACCTACTTTGACTTCTCCTAAATGAGAATCTTCCCTGTCAACTATGACTCACCTACCTTTTATCCAATATATATGTGATATTCATGGATTAACATAGTGTGCCTCACATTGCTCATATAAATAGTCTCTAGATATATATTGTTACAAGTGAACTCAACGAGTGATACGCGCTACTCCCAAGACCCACCAAAGTCAAGGAAGCGTGATCATAGCATATCCTCCAGTACATATATAGTATGTTCTGACTTCCCATCGTTCTATGGGTGGAAATACACACATAGAAATACCTAGGTACAAATTACCTTCTACAAATATTTTCTAGAAGAGTGAAGTGAAACATGAGTTATGGTCTGAAACTATGCTCTGTGTAACTTCATGATGATAGTCTATCTCTCAAAAAAATTACACTTAAATTTAAATTAAGAATGATTCTTGGATACGAAACAATTAGACTAATTTCTTCTATCGATACACAATCACAAAAATAGAGTCTTTCTTCTAGGGATTCCTTCAATGTCCTACCAATAATTACATGGTAACATTGTACCACTTCCATTTTTTAATAAGAAATTATTATAGTTAACCACTAGGTCATTGATGTTCAACCTTCACCTGTTGGCTGGTATAGCATCATGTCATGAACACTGCAATCTCTTTCTTCAAGCCCAATCACCAATATTATAACTTTAGGTCATGGTACATTTTGTTCATACCAATATGCACTCTCCACATCGAGGAATAAAATTCACATATCAGCTCCCCTCGTATACACATAGGAGAAATAACATGAATCCTGACGTAGATGATATAATCCTTATATGTAGCCTAATCCGCTGGGGACACTCCACCTTCAAGGCTTTCCCTAAAGAAAAAACCCTTAATATAATCATATTCTCTATGCCTGATCTAGATTTTATGTGTGGGAAAAGATGATTATTATATAAAATTCATCTACTCCGGGCCCTTATGAACCACAATATGCCTCTCAACAAACAAGATCGTCATATTATACTCGAAACTAGACTTATGTAGTTCTTGAATCTGATATTACCTTCACAAAGATACAAAAATATTGTTTCCCTTCATGGTATTATATTCTAGCTGAAAATAATAGTATTTTATATACTATAACCATTTCTGCTACCGATGATTCATAACTCATTGTGAAAATATTTACTTTACGCTTTTGAAATCCATATGCACATTAGAATTTTCTCAAAATCGATAATTCCACCAACACATTGATGAATAGAACTCTTTAGCTAACTCAAGATTGTTTATAGGAAAATATCATTCATGTGATCTCAAACTTCATTACCCACACACTACAACTTTACCCTCTATATCAACACTTGTCAAATTACTATCCATAATGCATCACTAAACACTGTATATTTCTCAATTGACATAAGTGGGATCAAAATTGTAGCAGTAGTCAATTGCTTCTTCAACACATGAAAAGAACTATAACATGATCAAGACAATTCAAATGTAACTACAGTATTGGTCAATTCTGAATGTGGTGACTCCATGTGGAAAAATTTATAGATGATCCTCCAATAATAACATACCAAACCCAGAAAATTGTAGATATCAAATACAGTCTTAGTATTTTCCCAAGAATCCACAACATGAAAATCTTTCGGTTCCACCAACACACCTTCCTTTAATATGGGGCAACCCCTGAAGAGTACCTAATTGATCTAGAATTGACACTTTCATATATTGTTTTATAGCTAATTCTATCTATGTGTACTCCGGATGATGTCAATACATTGGGTATGATCATAATGAGTCCTAAAGTACACCAATATTTCATAAAAAACAGAAACTAATCTGTGTATAGGGGGAATATTTGGTTCATCAAGGCCATAAAAAAGTAATGAGAATTTGTTAGCCCAAATGGAAGGATGATGAACCATTATAGGCTATACCTTCTACTGAAAGAAGTCTATAGTGTTTCAAATGTTATACCTCACAAATGATTATTACCTGCCCTTAATTACATCTTAGAGAATACACATGCCCCTACCATCTGGTCACTTTAATCATAGATACATCGAAGTGGGTACTGGTTCATCATTATCATCCCGTTTAAATTCTATTAATCAACACATAAATACCTGGTCTCATCAACCGTCTTAGAAAACAAGACTAAAGAACCCCAAGGTGATGTACTACGACAGATTTATCCATTATTAATCTAATCTACATATTGAGTCTTAATTTATTTAATCTATATTGGATCCATCTAGTAAAGAGGAATAGAAACTAGTTTATCAGTAGGAATGAGATCAATTGTAAATTCAACATCCCTGTCAGGTGGCAGCCCTGAGAAGTCCACAAGAAACACATTCTGAAATGTTTCCTCTAAGGGTGTAGAGACGGCATTATGTACACCCCCATCCTCTAGAAAAAGACATAGAACATGGGTTGTGACCTCCATTAGTTTTTAAAAAAAATTACCTGCATGAACTGCCTGAATATAACACTCTTTTTATTGAACATAGCCGTCACACTCATGAGATGAAAAATTCACTATCACATGGTGACAATATACTTGGGCTCGATAAAATACTAGTTTTCCACTCCAAAAATAAAGTCAGAACCAGACATGTCATGTATATAGATATCCTAGTATAAATAATACTCCCCGACCTCAAGTGAACACCCCTTACATAAATAGATGTCCCTCGACCAGACTCCCAATGGCATGATGATCATCAAAAATCCATTAACGATCTCCAATGTTAGATTCAATTTGTTCATAGGTCTATTAGATATAAAATAATGAGAAAATCATATATAAAATAAGGAACTAGAACATATAGAAACTATAAGAATAATATCTCTTACCATTGATGGTCCAACCTTTTTATCCATTAGTGCATGTTAAAATGTATGAAATTGTCAAAACCCTCTTCCATGTGCTACCATCTTATTTCCATGGGTTGTACCACTCTGTTAATAAGGTATCTAATTAATAAGAGTACCACATCCACTGACTCAACATATATGGATTTTATAACAAAAACATCCAAACAAAAATGGTGAAGATGATCTCCTCCCAGGGTTCTGATTCCACCTGAATCCTCTGACACTATGCATAAGTTGTGGGTTTATGGAATACCTCTTCACGTGACCCATTATACCACAATCATGGCACTCCACTGGTGGTTTTGGACACATGGAATGAATCTTTACTGACCCATCAAACAAATGGAAATAAATTCAGCTACTACTCTGAGTAACCAATCCTTATCCTTGGGCAGTATGTTTGCCACCACATGGTTGATGTTATAAAAGTGATGATTCCTACTCTCAGATGATGTTCCACCTAGTAATCGAGTAGAATCCACCTAAATTATAATATAATCATCATTCATGTACCCCTATATCACGAGATATTTATTTACCACTTTAAAAAATCTTTTCAGACAAAAGATGTTAACGTAGGATATAATCCCACATTTAAGACCATACTAAAAAATGTTTCACCATAGTAGCCTTGTCTTCAATCAATGATGGATCAGAGCACTACAAATTAGTGATGCGACCAGCATAATCCATTATGGAAATACTATCTTGGTTCAACATTATATAGATAACTACCCTCTCATTCCTAAGCTTCTCCGGGTAAATGATCTCAAATACCTTCCCTTCTATGTCCTTATACACCATGATCTCTAACTATCCATCCCAAGATAGGATATCTCACCTACTCTTCACTTGAACACATAAAACATTAGCCACCATCTTTACTCCCTTCTCAAAAGGAGTCTCCAAATGGCCAAAAATCATATTGATAGACTCAATCCAAAACTCAATTGCCTCAGGTTCACCCTCACCAGAGAAATTCATAGAGTGTTGTAACTGAAACTCTCATGTCATGTCATACATACACTATACAACTAGCTTAGGTAATCTTTATATTAATAGTATAAACTGAGAAACATTCTCATGTAAATATGTCCCAGCCCTTTAACTGGAACTATTGGGGCCTCAAGTTCCATTGTTAGAGGATCATTTCCACCCATGTTCTCCTATCCTTCTATTAATAAATGTCATCGTGGGGGCATGTCTCTACAATTCCTAACACAAATCTTAGGAAACATAACACGTCATTAACACATTTATTTAAGATGTATGCACATAAATCTATAACAATTCATCCCTTATAAACCACCACACTATCAAAATCGAGGTACTAACACACCCATCATCCATCTCTCACTTGTGTCATGGTTAACATAGGGAAAAACATTTCCATATTACACTATTTTCCATTAAAAATCCATGTGTATATTTTAAATTTAAATGTTTAGTATTATTTTACAATTTTCAATTTCATATTAGGATCCTCTTTTCATTTAAATTTCACATTAATGAAAATAACATTTATTTAAAAAAATCATCTAAAACCTAAGTTACAATAATGCCTAAAATGATGTATGCCATAATAATTACTTAGTCCCTAGAATGATACAATCTTAAAAATAATTAATTCCATAAAAATTTATGAGAAAAATATTTGAAAAATAAGAACATCACATAACACGTGCATTGCCTGGGGTGAAATTACATTCACTCATAACAACAAACATCAACGAAAATAATCCCACCTTGGGTACTTGGGTTCACCCCAATACATGGATTAGCTACCCCTATGCATGATCTCATGACTGAGGCCCAACTCATCCTAGTCAGTTATCTACCATTCCAAAATTTTAAGATAAAATAAAATAAAATAAAACCCCTTTGATCCCAATTTGTGACTTCCTGATCAAGGTTCTATATTCGGATTCCCCGTGATAGTTGGTCACATGACATCAGGTGCAGATCCCCATAAACTAGTGTCTACCAAAAAGTATTTACGATCTATTATAGAAATACCATGGGGATAATATTCCCTCTATATCAAAAAGAATAATATAGGATATAAACAAAAAATATTCAATTGATAAAAAAAATATTGTAACACCATAACTGATACAAATCAGTGTAACATGATAAAACAAAACAAAAAAATTTATCCAACCAAATAATTAGATGTGATATTCTATATACATGTCAAGTGTCAAATGAAAACCCAAAATAAATAAATACTAACACTTTCTAATTGTATCCTGACACCATTACATGTTTCTTCATCCATTAACCACCACGAATCATTCATATAACCTAGGGATCTATCGATTATCTTGTCTTGTAAACATAAAATATATTCAGCTACCAATCATTCATCATAATTTGGGTGTGAGAACAACTCAATAGGCCACCAATAATGATTTTTAAAACAAAAAATACTATATAACAGTGCATTAATTTGTATAATTAATGAATTAAAAATTCTATGGTTAACATTTATCATATTAAATTATTATTTATTTGACCACATAAAACCATGAATTCATAAAGACATCAGAACTAACAATACCTGCTTCATCCCATGTGGAATTAAGAACCATCCACAAATGGATACCACATTTCATTACATTAAGGGTTTCCATTAATCAAATGATTATTATTTCACATTCAAACAATGGGGTCCTGGTGAAGTTGTTTATAACACCATGGGTATTTGAAGCAGTAGTCCCTATCCCAAAACATAGTGATCACATTAAATATATAAATATATTGGTGGCCTATATGGGTAGTTTGGAACCCTTTGGTTATTTGGATAAATATTCATTTTCCCACAACCCAATCAAAAATATCACTTATCATGGTTTCATATTTCTGATTATTCATCAACCATTACCAAAATTTATTAGTCAACACATTTCAATGTTTCATTTATCAATTATGCTTGAATTATAAATCATCATTTCAATTATATCGAAGAACCCCAAGGGTCTCTATCACTTTGTTAAACTATAATTCAAAAATTGATTATTTTCCATTATTCAACAATCACACAATTCCCATTAATAATCAATTTAATAATGACATTTCCAACCAACATCATTATCATATAGAGAAAAAAAATAACTAATAAATTAAATTCTAAATGAAATTGAAAAACATGGAAATATATATTTCAAAATAACATACTATAATATATAATCAATACTATGGGAATTGATGATTATACAACCAACATCATGATCATTAATTTATGTTCACTAACCCAGAATCACCCAATTTAAGTGCAAAGATCAAGAAAAAATGGCATGAAAGACCTATGAAAAAAACCTAAGATCAATATCCAAAGGAAATGAATCCATGAAAACATATATCTAACCCATAATACAAAAGTGGAAATCACCCATCCTAAATATGAGAGAGACAAGGTAGAAAGAAATTATTCTAAATAAAAAATGAATAACTCACTAAAGGGGTGTTGATCCTTCAATTGGATCATTGATTTGTCAATAAAGGGTTGTAGGAGGCTTATAATCTCGTCCTAGATCTCAAAAAATGTTTTAAAATGGGTGAGGCAGAATAGGGGTATTTTGCGTTAAAAATAATATGTTTGGGGATTTTTATGTAAATTTTCTCGGGATTAAAAACTCACGTGCCTAGTTTCCTAGGACGGGGGGGCATGGTTTTTCAATCCATGCACCTCACTTTTAAGGGTCACGTGGTTTCTCATAAGAGGTGAATAGTTCGAAAGACCAAGAGCCAACCATGAAAAGCCAAATTATTTTGGGTCTCACGGTTTTTGGAGTGTGGCTGCCCAATTTTTCCAAAATGTGCACTAACTATACACCCCCTTATATTCCCCCAAAAAGGAGTGCACATTTTTTTGAGGAAAAACTACATAGTTTTCCATAACCATGTGCCAAACGTGAATAACATGTTTTGATTCTAAAATTTTTCAATTTCACCCAAAAAATATCAAATTAATGCTCATATAGATATAATAAACAGGGGTAATAGTGTACCAAGAAATGATAATGAGTCATCTCTTGAAAATTTCATGATCTTACACAATCAAATGTGAAGTTATGCCACATTTCCATTGATCCCGATATGAGCATATTATTAACCTACAAAAAGTTTAATGGTTTTTGGATATTTTTGTAAATGTTTTGTATCTTGTATCCACTTGGTTGTATCCAGACCGAGATTTCATTGTTAGGAAACCAAACACTCATCAAATCACTAATATTCTAGATGTTTTACTATACATAGATGTTTCCCTAGAATATTCCATTGGATTATTATCTAAAGTCTATGTTTTCATAAATCTATATCTCATACTTTCTATTAAACTTCATTTGATACAAACTATGGTTCCCTGGACACAAGTTTCCTTAACTTACAGGACATTAAATTACATTGGTAGAAGATATGATGGATTGAATCATAAAGGATAACATAGTGTAATTGTATTGGGAGACAAGATACATAAATATTTCCCATTTTTCAATTGAAATCATAAGTGTTTAATAATATAATCATTGAAAACATTATTATTTCATATTTTAGATACATTAATTCATTTGGAGATCCCTTCCTAGAACCCTAGAAAATAGAATCAAATAAAAGGGTGAGATCAAATAAATAGTAAGGGAATGTGTAAAATAAAATATATTATGTATATAAATGTATTATAAAATAAAATAGAGTGAATAATAAAAAAATATACCTTATAACAAATATCTTGAGAAATTAATATATCCATGGATTACATGTCTTTGTAAAAGTAACATATATAATAATAATAAAATTTATAGAGATGGAAATAATAAGTCCCTATAGAATTTTATTTTCATTATGACCTTAGGGAATTAAATCAATCATACCATCAATTCCTTATACATGATTTCACCCCTTCCATTAAGACCATACCCCAAATCATTCATTCCATCATGGACAAAATATTTCATTCAATAAATGTGTATGTATAAACCAAGTTCCCAATAATTTTGTCTCATGAGAATAAATAAATCTTCAGGGGTCCTAATATCGTTGGGCCCCACACATCACATCATTATGTATAATTCATTCTACATATTAATGATTTAAAAAATAATTCAACTCATAATCAAATTTATTTAATTATATATACACAACTGTATCAGAATGAAAATATATGTGATACCAAAAGAATTAAATATATAAATGGAATAAAATGATCATAGTCCATTCAATAAAAGAGGATTTATAGTATTATTGAATAATATGTTCTATGGGTGTGAAATGGGTTTCATTGAAACTAATATAAAACATCATCACCATAATTCATCCAATGATTGAAGGAATATGGGGTCATTACAGAATATCCCCATTATAAAATAAGGAACATAAATGAATGCTGACATACATGAAATTAAATATTTTATAGTTGTTAGAGTAATCAATTTCAAATTCAATAATAAAGAACCCTTTTCAAAAGGCCTAATTACTCAAAACATTGCTTCCATTGAAATGAAATACATTGATATTGACAAACCACATTAAAAATTCCCATTTAAAACTAATAATGGTTTTCAAAAAGATGATTTTTGAAAACATTTATTCTCCAAAGTTTTTTAAATTATATTCAATTACTAAATACTTAAGTTTTAAAATCATCAATTCCTCTAATGACCCATTTAAAATAAAAAATATATTTTATAATCGCACATTTACATTTAAAAAATACTAAATTATATTATTTTTTTATCCAAATTTATTTGAATTAAAATCAATTTTAAAAACATTTTGAAGTGTTTAAATTATTCTTAATATAGAAGAATTTTCATAATGACGAAAAAAACATTAAATGAGTTGTTAGAAAATAAGGTTACCATAATTGAAAAATATGATGTTATGAGTCACGTTCATAAGTAATTTTCTAAATGGTGATGTAAGAACTTTTGAAAACACTTTTAAATAAATAAATTCAAATACAAAACATTGATAATGATATAAAATTAATTTTTATAAAAATGTGGAGTGGAAGATAAATATTATATATTAAATAAAATAATTTTATAATTAATTTCAAATATCATTATTAAAACCCACACAGTTCATTGGATGGTAATAATTTCTTTTAAAAATGACAAAATATAAATCAGAAACTGTGGTTAGATAATAATTATTTTTTTGTCAAAATATGAATGAAAATATTTTTTTTAGATAAATAACGTTTTATATATGGGAGACCAATACAATAAGTAGCATAAAAGTTATTCTCAACATTATTTCATTTTTATAAAAAACAAAATAAATTAATGAAGATGAATAGATATAACACCACGCCAAAATGGTGTTCAATATAATGTACTATATGTCCATTGAATGTAAATTTTCAATGAAATTTAATTCGATCATAATATATAATATATTTAACAAATAATAATAGTTTTCAAGAATAATGATATTAATTTAATAAATTATTACTTAGTTATAAAAACCCAATAAGATTTAGTTAAAATTAGTTCATAAAGGACATAAAATTATAGATTCTACCAAACATGTTAATCTGTTTAATTTCATGTAATATATAATTAATCGCATCAATAAATCCAATATAATACCCAAAAAAGAACTATTATATGACAACCCCGCATTTATTACAAACTTAAACATGATATATTACATAAACCATCATTTGATACAACAAGAATATCAAGAGGTTTAGTGTATTTGGGTCTTAGGATCATTACATAAAAACATAAAACGTTAAATATAGCATATTTATTGAAAACTTCCATTACATGACCTCTAAATTCCCTCGTACTTAGCATTGCATGGGATAACCTGAGGACATGCATAAGAAAAGGGTGAGCTATAAAGCCCAGTAAGGGAGTACACATGGAATAACATGAGGAGTACATTACATGTTAGACAATAGGAATATCAATATAGCATAAAAGAAACATGAACATAAAGGCATGATAAAGCTTGATAATCATAACATTGAAATGTGGCAACAACACTTAACATGGAATTAGCATGAGCCAAGGCTCATTGCACATAGAGAATGAGTAAATCTTCATTGCACATAAAGCACGAGTAAACCCTCGTTGCACTTGAATTATCATGATTAAACACCCATTGCACATGATTTATCATTATACTATATTTTACCCAATGCATTGGAGCGCTATAAGGGCGCACCCTTCTTAAACATTTCATTTCATGCATAAGTGTGCCACATGGATCATAAAACATGGATTCATAAAACATAATCATTTATTCCATGATAAAGTAATGTGGAATTAATACATGAAACTTTATAATCAATATGTAAATTTTCATAAAGTTGAATACCCTTGATGGAGAAATGGGCATGATATTCACTACACAATGACATTGGCTTAGCAAATCAGTGTGATTTCGGCAGCGTAACGGCGTGACATAAGAATTCATAAAAATGGTTGATGAGAGAGAAAGGGGTTCCTCATCATATTTACATGTAATGGACATTAATTAGGTCATTTAGATATATTTCCCAACAATTTTAATGGAATTTAGATTCATGATACAAAAGTATTGCTTGAATGTAAAATAGGAGAGAGAAGTTCCTTTCGGAATTTCGGCATAGTAACGGGGGTACATGGGAAGCATTTAATGAGAGATAAAGGGTCTCCCATCATTCAAACATAAAGAGGGCAGTATGAGGGGGGTGCGAAACCATACCCCAAAATTTATAATTGAAATTAAAAGGTCCAAACAACTTAAAGAATATTGGACAAAAATGAGAAAGGAAGAAAAAACCCTTACATGGAAGTGTGCTTCCAAAGGCTAGATATTGGCTTGTGAGAGGCTTCTTGGGAGCTTGGGGCACCTTGGGAGTATTCTATAGAGAGTAGGGAAGAGGTTGGACGAACTCCAATGGATTTTAGTGAGGAGGAAGTGGGAGCTTGGGTGGGTTTATATAGGAAAGGATAGGCAATTCTTTATTATTTAGGTTTGGGAGCCCTTATATTAAATTAATCTAAACAACAAACCATACCATGGTTTTTTCCCATGGTTATTGAAAAAGATAAGAGGAAAACAATATTTTATAAGTCCAAAGTCCTAACTTCTTAAAATAATATGGTTTCTTATGTGGAGATGAGTCACACTCCCATGAAAATTAATTTAAAAAAGCAAGGTGTTGAATATGTCTTGAGGGGTCCATTATTGCTTTGAAAAGTAAGTCAAACAAACCCAAAATCACATTATTTTAATTTTAAAACATATATTGGCCGATCATAAAGATTATAGTATTTTATTACATCAGTATTGGGTCATTATGATGTCATAAAACACATTATATATTTAAACGGTATTTAATTTTTACCCAAACATTTGACTGTCTCAGAAAATTATGAAAAATTCAGCGTTGGATAATTTCGATGTCTTGATTCCATAAATAACATTTATTTTATCTAAATACTTTTCTAAATATTTTAATTTGAACTTTTAAAATAAAAACCGACATTTATCGAAAATTCACGGGTTTGGACAGAAATGGCTTTCAAACCTTAATAAAAATTTTAATTGCATTCATAAAATTAAAAGATCATTTATATTTAATAAAAAATAATTTAATATTATTATTATTATTTTATTAAAATATTTTTTCATTCAAAAATCCCTTAATTTAATAAAATATATTTCTTAATTAAATAATAACTACAAACACCATTTGTACTTTAAAAACTATTTACAATGTATCAAAAATGACTAGAAATTATATTCATGAATATATACAAAAATAATGTACATGAATATAGTACTACTTATTTGTTACATAACCCCTTAAAATAGCCGCATAAGACCTAAGGGTAAGGTGTGCGATGGTGACAGACTCTTGGGGTGGCTCAGATAACGTCGCTCGAGTGGTAATTTCAATCAACTTCCACTTTTCCTGTAGACGGTCACGTTTGACCTTGACATGATGAATCTCAGCTTGGGATAGGTCAATGGTGAAGCCCAAAGATTCCACCTCTTTTCTGAGATCTGACAAATGGGCTTCGTATGGGGAAATTCTACTGGATGAGGCCGTCACTTCCTTTGCCTGAGTAAATTGGATTTGTTAATGTCTTATATTTATACTAATCATGTGATCACTATTCAACGGCTATATTATCAACGGTCAAAATTCTTAACATAAAACCAAAGAAGTTGACATTTTATATAAACATAAAGAGACATTTAATTAGATCAAGATGGATTTCCATTAATGAATCTTTGGGTTGTTACAATATTCCCACCATAAGAAATTTCGCACTCAAATTTTTCCTTTTCCCACACTAAAACAGATGTGGGTAACTCAACTTCATCATTTCCTCTGATTCCCAAGTCGCTTATTCAAAATTTTGGTTTCTCCACCACACCTTGATGAGGGGAATTATCTTATTTCATAGAACTTTTTCTCTACGATCTAAGATCTTCACTGGTTTCTCCTCATAAGAAATACCATCTTCCAATTGTACCACCTCGGAAGAGAGTACATGTGAAGGATCCGGTATGAACTTCCTTAATATGGATACATGGAAGACGTCATGCACTTTCGCCATGGTAGGTCGAAGTGCTAGTCGAAAGGCCACATCCCTAACAGAATGAAGAATCTCGAAGGGGCCGATGTACCTTGGACTTAACTTTCCTTTCTTTCCAAACCTCATGACCTTTTTCCACAGAGATATGCGTAAAAACACCATGTCTCCAACTTTAAAGTCAAGCTATCGTCGACGATTATCTGCATAAATCTTCTGTCGACTCTGGGATGCCTTGATATTCTTTTGAATGTTTTTCACCTTATCCACCATTTCTTTGACCATTTCTGGTCCAAGCAGCTTACATTCACCGACCTCATCCCAACCTACCGGTGTTCCGCACCTTTTCCCATACAGGGCTTCATATGGTGCCATTTGGATTCTTGAGTGGAAACTGTTATTATAAGAGAACTCAACCAGAGGAAGATGTTGATATCATCCTCATTTAAAGTCCATTGAGCATGCTCTCAACATATCCTCAAGAGTTTGGATAGTCCGCTCGGATTGGCCATCAGTTTGAGGATGATAGGCCGTACTGAAGTTTAGTTCAGTATTCAGAGCATGTTGAAGACTCTTCCCAAACATAGAGGTGAATCTTGGATCTCGGTCAGAAACAATAGATAGTGGTACTCTATGAAAACTTACCACTTCCCTGATATATATCCGTACCAGTTGATCCAAAGAGAAATCCTACTGAATAACAATGAAGTGTGCAGTCTTTTTAAGATGATCCACAACAACCCAGATTGCATTGTTGCCTTTGGATGTCCTTGGAAGTCTGGTGACAATGTCCATGGTGATGTTCTCCCATTTCCATTCTGGTATGGGAAATGGTTTCATTCTCCCCTTAGAATTCTACCTCTCTGCCTTCACTTGCTGACACACCAAGAAATTTGATGTATATTCAGCGACCTCCTTCTTCATATTATCCCACCAAAAGTTTTCTTGGAGATCTTGATACATATTTGGGCTCCCTGGGTGAATAGAGAAATTTGAACTATGTGCATCATCCAAATGTTCCTACTTCATCTCCGGACATGATGGAACACATATTCTTTTCCCAAACCACACAATTCCTTCTTAATTAACATTAATCTCTAATAATTTACCTTTTTTGATAGCTTCCACTTTTTCCTGAATTCCCACATCATCCTTTTGAGCATCCTTTAACCTTTCCAAAAGAGATGGTTGAGCAATCATTTGTAAAAGGATTGATGATGTTCCCTTCTTTATGATTCCCACGTCCATCTTCATCAAGTCTAAGAAGATTGGATCCTTCTCAATTCTCATCATTGATATAATTGATGGGTCATTTGTACTTAGGGCATCATCCACCTAGTTCACTTTCCCAGGGTGATAATGTATTGAACAGTCATAATCCTTGATGATCTCTATTCATCTTCTCTGGTGCATATTATGCTCTTTCTGTGTGAATATATATTTAAGACTCTTGTGGTCAGTATATATCTCACAGTTCTTTCCATAGAGGTAATGCAACAAAATTTTCAAGGCAAAGATCACCGCCGCCAACTCCAGATCATGTGTTGGATAGTTTCGCTCATTGATTTTCAACTCCCTTGAGGCATAGGAGATAACATTATCATTCTACATCAGCACACAACCTAAGCCCTTCTTTGAAGCATCACTGAAAACAACAAAACGTTCTGCACTTGTGGGTAAAGTGAGCACGGGTGTAGTGATAAGCCTCCTTTTCAACTCCTTGAAGATTACTTCACATTCATCACTCCAAGAAAACTTTACTCCCTTTTCATTTATCTTGGTAAGTGGGTTGGACAATCGTGATAAATTTCTCACAAATCATCGATAATATCCACCTAACCCCAAGAAGCTACTGATATCTGTTACCGATGTTGGCCTCGGCCATCCCTCAATTTCATCTGTTTTAGAGGGGTCCACAGATATCCCATTGATTTTGATGATATGTCCCAAGAATGAGACCTCCTTCAACCAGAACTCATACTTGTTGTACTTTTCATAGAGCTTCTCCTTGTGGAAAGTCTATAGTACAGTTTTTAAATGCTCCTCATGATCCTCTTTGGTTTTGGAGTATATTAGAATATCATCTATAAAGACTACCACAAATTTGTCAAGGTAGTCTCTAAAGACTCTATTCATCAAGTCCATGAATATTTATAGAGCATTGGTGAGTCCGAAAGGCATTACTATGAATTCATAATGCCCGTACCTTGTACGAAAAGCAGTCTTGGGAACATCTTCCTTCTTCACCATTACTTGATAATATCCCGACCGCAAAACCCCCTTGGAGAAGTATTGTGCTTCGCGCAGCTGATAAAACAAGTCATTGATTCTTGGGAGAGGATACTTGTTCTTTATCGTGATTTTATTAAGTACATGATAATCGATGAAAAGCCGCATTTACCCATCCTTCTTGACAAAGAGGACTGGTGCACCCCATGGTGAAGCACTTGGGCGTATAAACCCTTTATTCAGATTCTCCTATAGTTGTTTCTTCAGCTCTTCAATCTCTACAACATACATTCTATATGGAGTCTTGGATATTGGTAGCGCCCCAGGTATAAGTTCAATTGAGAACTCAACATCTCTTCTTGGAGGAAGACCAGGAAGTTCCTCGGGAAACACTTCAGCGAATTCCCTCACAATAGACATTTCTTCAAAGATGATTTCTTCCTTGGACTCAATCAACTGAGCCAGATATGCATGCTCATAAGGCAGTAATATCCATGCTTGAGATGATGGAACTAAAGGAGATTCATCTTCCTCCTGACAATTGTAATGAATCAGGGGTCGATTCTCCATATGGAGTGTAATTTCCCTCTCCCAACAATTTATGTTGGCTCTATATAAGGAAATCCAATACATGCCAAGAATTGCATCAAATTCCACCATAGGGATTATGACGAGGTTCGCTGGGAAATTCAATCCACATACTATAACAGGAGAGGACTTATATTCATGAGATGCAATGATTTCCTCATTTTCCGTACTCACCGACATCTTTACATCCATGATTTGTGGTGGTGCTGGGATTGTTCTACTAAACTTTCGAGATATAAAAGAATGCGTAGAACCTGAATCAAAAAGTACATTTGCTATTCTTGATTGAATAACTAGCGTACCTATCACCACTTCATTGTTGGGGTTCACTTCGGCAGAAGTGATGGAAAAAGATCTTCTTTTCGGCCTTAGAGGTTGTTCGTTTTCTCCGAAAACCCTTGGATTAGGTCACTGATTTGAAAAATGACCTGGTTCTTTGCATTTTTAGCATTTAACAATGCATTGAGGTTCTAATGGAGTGTTCCTATCCTCTGTCACAGCCTTGGGTCTTTCTTACCGATAGTTAACAGCTAGGTTCCCTTCTCTTCCACACCTAAAGAATTTTTTCGTCCCCTTAAGTCAATTTCCAGGGTGCTTCTTTCCGCACTTTTGGAAAGTGGGGTGCTGGATCTTCTTAGAACCATTGGATTTATCCATCGTACCACCAGCATTGAATTCCACCTTACACATATTGTCCCCATGATACCCTTGTGATTCCCTGATCTCCATTTCGACCTTGAGGGCACATCGGACAATTTCCTCATAGCTGTCGAAGTCACGGATCGCTAATTCTTTCCGCAAGCTTGGCTTCGGCCCATCGAAGAAGTAGTCAACCTTGCATTCGGGGGTAACGACAAAGCCGGAAGCATATCGTGCAAGCCTTGTGAAGTTTTCCTTGTACACTCCAACAGATTCTTCATATTTTTTCTTGAGGGAAAGGAAGTCCCTTTCCATCTTAAGCTGGAGGGTGCGCGGAAAATATTTATCGAAAAACATCTTCCAGAAATCCTTCCATTCCAACTCCTTGATCTCCTCCTCAGGCTTCGTATTTTTTATCAATGTCCACAGTTGATCAACTTCACCCTCCATACGATAAGCCGCTAGAAGAACCTTCTCTTGTTCAGAACATTGAAGGATGGAGAAGATCTTTTCAAAGGAGTTGATCCATTGTTCAGCGATCGTGGGATCAGATGATCCACTAAAAGTAGGAGGCCTTTGTCTCATGAAGCTCTCGATAGCGACTTTTTCCTTCTTAGGGGGGTTTGGATGTTCCTCTTGACCTGTGTTTCTATTCAAAACTTTATTTATCTAATAGAGAAGCGTGAAAAAGTTCATGATTCCCGCTCCCATTGGATTTGGAATCTCATTAGTACAGTCATCACACTGATCTTCACAACAGTTGTTAGCCCGAGTCCTCCTATTACCGGTCATAGGCTGGAATAAAAGTAATGTTAGGGGTAACACATAAAGGGTAATCCAAAGACAAAAGTTGATGAATTATAAATAAACTTTTATTTCCTTACTCAAGAGTCTATAAGATTCAATCTAGGCTATTCATGATCTACTTTCTAACATATATTCGTAGGGGAATTTTTTAATTCCCTTAATAAGAGTTCATACTAAGCTTTTGAATTTATTAAAACATATCCCCCGGGAGTGCCGTAACCAAGAGTGCAGCAAGGCCCGTTGTTGTGCACCCGTTCCTATTTGAGTTTAGCTCAAAGCGGTGTTTTCGGGATTTACCACTAGGATACATCTGTTCCAGAGCTGCCTCTACCTGCTCGTATCCAGACAGGGATGTATTTGTTTGAGAAACCACTTACTCAGTACTTACCAAAACATAGGGATGCATTTATTATACTTAGTCTTGTATCTAAAGCTTTACTAGGTTTCCTAATCACAAAATTAACTAAACATATCCTCTGATACCAACTATGACAACCCTTCTTTTATTACAAACTTAAACATGATTTATTACATAAAACTTCACTTGATACAACAATAAGATCGAGAGGTTTAGTGTCTTTGGGGCTTAGGATCATTACATAAAAACTTAAAACATTAAATACAACATCTTTATTGAAAACATACTTTACATGACCAGTACATTCCCTCGTACTTAGCATTGCATGGGATAACCTGAGGACATGCATAAGAAAAGGGTGAGCTATAAATCCCATTAAGGGTGTACACATGGAATAACATGAGGAGTAAAATGCATGTTAGACAATAGGAATATCAATTGAGCATAAAATAAACATAATCATAAAGGCATGATAAAGCATGATAATCGTAACACGGAAATGTGGCAACAACACTTAACATGGAATTAGCATGATCCAAGGCTCATTGCACATAGAGCATGAGTAAATCCTCATTGCACATAAAGCACGAGTAAACCCTCGTTTCACTTGAATTAGCATAAGTCAACACCCATTTCACATGATGTATCATGATACTATAATTTACCCAATGCATTGGAGCGCTGTTAGGGCGCACCCTTCATAAACATTTCATTTCATGCATAAGTGTGCCACATGGATCATAAAACATGGAGTCATAAAACATAATCATTTATTCCACGATAAAGGAATGTGGAATTCATACATGAAACATTACAATCAATATGTAAATTTTTATAAAGGTGAATACCCTTGATGTAGAAATGGGCATGGTATTCAGTACACAATGACATTGGCATAGAAAATCGATGCGATTTCGGCAGCGTAACGGCGTGACATAAGAATTAATAAAAATGGTTGATGAGAGAAAGGGGTTCCTAATCATATTTACATGTAATGTACAGTAAGGAGGTCATATAGATACATTTCCCAACAATTGTAATGGAATATATATTCATGATACAATAGTATTTCTTCAATGTAAAAGAGGAGAGAGAAGTTCCTTTCGGAATTTCGGCATAGTAACGGGTGTACATGGGATGCATTTAATGAGAGACAAAGGGTCTACCATCATTCAAACATAAAGAGGGAAGTATGAGGTAGGTAAAAAACCATACCCTAGCTTTTATAATAGAAATTAAATGGGCAAAACAATTTAATGAAAATTGGACAAAAATGAGAAAGGAAGAAAAAACCCTTACTTGGAAGTGTGCTCCCAAAGGCTAGAGAGAGGCTTGTGAGAGGCATCTTGGGATCTTGGGGAAACTTGGGAGGATTCTAGAGAGAGTAGGGAAGAGGTTGGACGAACTCCAAGGGTTTTGAGTGAGTAGGAAGTGTGAGCTTGGGTGGGTTTATATAGGAAAGGTGAGGGAATTCTTTATTATTTAGGTATGGGACCCCTTATATTAAATTAATCCAAACCACAAACATACCATGGTTTTTGCCCATGGTTTTTGGCACAAGGAAGAGGAAGAAAATATTTTTTATGGACAAGGTCCGAACTTCTTAAAATAATAAGGTTTCTTATGTGGAGGTGAGTCACACTCCCATGGAAATTAATTTAAAAAGGAAAAGTGTTGAATATGTCTTGAGGGGTCAATTAATGCTTTGAAAAGTAAGTCAAACAAACCCAAAATCACATTATTTTAATGGTAAAACATATATTGTCTGAACAAAAAGATTATATTATATTATTACATCACTATTGGGTCATTATGATGTCATAAAACACATTATATATTTAAACAGTATTTAATTTTTACCCAAAAATTTGACTGTCTCAGAAAATTATGAAAAATTCACCGTTGGATAATTTAGATGTCCTGATTGTAGAAATAACATTTATTTTATATAAATAATTTTATAAATATGTTAATGTTCACTTTTAAAATGAAAACCGACATTTATCGAAAATTCACGGGTTTTGACAGAAATGGCTTTCAAACCTTAATAAAAATTTTAATTGCATTCATAAAATTATAAGATCATTTATATTTAATAAAAAATATTTTTAATAATATAATTATTATTTTATTAAAATATTATTTAATTCAAAAATCCCTTAATTTAATAAAATAGATTTCTTAATAAAATAATAACTAAAAACACCATTTGTACTTTAAAAACTATTTACAATGTATCAAAAATGACTAGAAATTATATTCATTATTATATAAAAAAATAATGAACATGAACATAGTACAACTTAATTGTTACATAACCCCTTAAAATAGCCACATAAGACCTAAGGGTAAGGTTTGCGATGGTGACAGACTCTTGGGGTGGCTTGGATAACACTGCTCAAGTGGTAATTTCAATCAACTTCCACTTTTCCCGTAGACGGTCACGTTTGAACTTGACATGATGAAGATCAGCTTGGGATTGGTCAAGGGGGAAGCGAAAATATGCCACCTCTTTTCCGAGCTCTGAAAAATGGGCTTCGTATGGGGCAATTCTACTGAATGAGGCCATCGCTTCCTTTGTCTGAGTAAATTGGATTTGTTAAATTCCTATATTTATACTAATCATGCGATCACTGTTCAACGACTATATTAGCAATGGTAAAAATTCTTCACATAAAACCAAAGAAGTTGACATTTTATATAAACATAAATAGACATTAAATTAGATCAAGAAGTTTTTCCATTAATGAAACATTGTGTCGTTACATATTAAATATATCATTTTCTCCAATTAAATAAAATTGAGAATATATAACCCATAAAACACAAGTATCTCTTAAATAAAAATACCATGCATGATATAACATGAGGAAGATTTAAAAAAACTAATTTTGATAATTGTATGATAAAATAATTCATATGGTATTATATAACACAAATGATATAAACTATGTTATGAAAGTGGAATATTTGTGAAATAAATAATAGTGAGATAATAATCCCTTATGACTTAGGTAAGTCTTTATTAGAATACACTTAAAAGAGACAAGTTGATGTGGAAATTTAAATACTATTAAATAATTATTTATTCATGAAATAATATTTCAAATATGAAATATATAGACCATATAAAAAATTTATGTCTGTCATATAAAAAATGTATCAAAGAATTGAAATTGAGAGAAATCATATACCTTAACTCTTGGATTCCAAAAAAGTGATTAAATATTATTTATAAATAGAAAAAAATTAAATATGAATCATTTTATAAAATTATTCATATATATAAAAATTTTTATTGTTTTTTATAATCATTCATTATGCGTTCTTGAGTTTGTAATCTCTTATTTTTAGTAACAATTATTGTTATTCTGATAATCTAGAACATGATTTTAAATGAATATGTCAAAAATTATTCCATGAATAATGATTTATAATTTTATGATTAATAATGTACTTGAATATATTAATTATAAATATTTTTAATTTTTCTATTTCATTTGTTTATAATTTTAGTCATGGATAGTTGAGATGAAGACTATGTTGTTCTAGTTTTCTATTATTTAATAATATCAACGGTATGAATTATAAAGTTAAATAATTTTTTTATTTCATTATTTAAGAATCGTATTGATTAAATATAATAAAACATAAAATAATATAAATTCCAAGAATATTTTCTACATTTATCTATGTATGGTGATAAATAAAAACATAATTTATCATCTATGAATGTAGTAGTTTATAAAAAACGAGTGAAATTTTACTTTTCCATGTAAAATAACGAAAATTTAAATGATTTATAATTTAATATTGTTAATCATCTTATAAATATCATATTTATTCTTATATTAAATTATTATAACTATCTATGAATTTATATAATAAAAATGAGGTTTTACATTTATGGAGGATATATCCGTCATTTATAGAAGGATAACATTTTTAAATTTAAAAGGAGAAGGGAGGAAGGTAGATAACGGTTTTTCACCAAATATATTTAAATTTGAGTATAATAATGACACCAATATTATTATTATTTTACTGTATATTATAATTCTAGGGTATAAGAACAATCCTTAGTGAAATTAAAATAAAAAGGAGTGATGTGAATATTTTTACTATAAAAATTGAAACAAATCCATTGAATTTTTTATTAAACCATTTATGGGTCATCATTTAAGGAGAAAAGAATGATAGAAAATTAATAGGTTTTTTTGGGATGGAATTTTGATGAGTGTGTTTAAATCATGTTTCTTATGGTGTGAGGAATAATTTTCTATTTAATGTCATCATTTATGTTTGAGGGGATTTATTTTTTTGTAATAACCAGCAAACTATTCAATAAAAGTGGATATAAAAGTGTAAAAATTGGATATGGGATGTTTTTAAGTTGATAATACCCATAAATAGAAACCCAAAGATATGATTTATGGAATATAAATATTTTTCCTATGTTTTGACTTTTATTAAAAAAATTATTCCATTTTACACCATTTAAAACACCAAGAAACTTATTTTTATTACTAAATAATTACCCATATTAAATATTTATGAAATTATTATTATAAATGTGAAATATATTTTTAAATATTAAATTAAAAAAGAGAGAATTTTTTTTTGATTTAGTATTTTTTTAAATATAAAAAATATAATTTAAAAAAATATTAATAATTTTTCAAAATTTTAATCCTAGGTTTCTTCATTAAAACTGATATTTTAAAATTAATTTTTTTTTTAAATTCTCCTTTTATTATGAATATGGTTTAAATTATTATTACTTAATTATTTTATCCTAAATATTTCATAAAGATTATTGGATTTTTAAAAGTAATATTTTTTAATATTCAACACAAAATGAATGTTTTCATAGACAAATAAAATTTATTTTTATCAAATATTGATATGATGAGTTCAAAAATAATTTTCATATTTTTATATTATAATTCTATAATTTATTAATTTATCTTTTACATGGATAAATAAAAATAATAATTAATTGATTTTAAAAGAATGTTTATTTTTAAATATTATATATCTATATTATCTTTTCTAAAATAATAATAATTATAAGTATATTAATATATTGATTAAATTTGGGAAATAATTTATCTTCATATAATCATAATATATTTAGTGTAATGTCCCTGACTCGAAAGAAACTAAACTTGTTCCCCAAGCCAAGTCACCATAGGACCTCAAGCACGCCTCCTTGTGAGCCATGGGATTCCAAATACAATTGAGGGTCTACTGAGTCATGTTGAGAGAATATTCCCTCTTTACTGGAGTAGTCCACAAAAAATAATCGATTAAATTTGAGAAAAAATAATAAAATAAAATGAAACATGCATTACCGACCATTTCCCAAATAGGGTACAAGACACAACCGAGTTATAAATATTCCATGTCATGATAACAATGAAAAAACGTGAAGAAGTCCCTAAATAAGGACGAAATAAGAATCCCCACAAAGGGCCTTGAATCATTGTCTATATCCTCATCCATGCACATCCCAAAACCAACTAAACTCTCTAGTATAAATTATTTTCTGTTGTCCTGACCTGTTTCCATGAAATCTACTCAGGTACCCAATATATTCTCGAGTAGGTTGTGAGTGAAACTCCATAGTCCGCCACTAATGGTGTCTAAAAAATATCTAATATAAACATATATTCCATGAAAGTATGAAATAAATGACAAGGTAAACCAAGGACAACTCAGGTACCACTAGTTAACAATACTATTTAAATACATTTTCACCACATCTTCTATGGTTTAGGCACTAACATCATTTATAAAATGGACTAAGATGATCAATTATCATTAATAATGGAATTATTATAATTATCTATCTCAATAGTTATAAAAAGCTCATAAAAAATACATCGCACTTACCTTGGAGCCTTGGTCTAAGTAGTCTTATAAAAGCAATCTGTTAGGAGAATAGATCCTCAGTCCCCTTCCCTAACCTATGAATTGTGGGGTGGGGTTTATGTAATGTATCATATTATCCATGTATTATTTATAAATATTATATGGAATTATTTCGAGACTGGGTGCAAAGACGACACATCATTCCGAGGTCCAGTGAGCCCGGAATGGTGGATTGAACTTCTTTAGTTAAGTGAGTCAGCACTTATGCGTGGTTGTGGCAGTTTACAAATGGGTTCCCAGATAAAAAATATGAGGGCATCGTGGCGTCTATGATGATGAATTTACTTATGAATTAGCCTAACCTCGACTAGCGTGGGTCGAGGGAAAAGGTTAATTTTTGGACGGTTTTAGTAAAAAAATTGAAAAATGTTTATTTTATTTTATGGAAACATCTGCTCCAGTGCAGTGAAGGGACATCTGTTTCTTTATTTAATGACACGTCTTAATGACTCAAGAATGGAAAGATGGATTCATTAATAATGCAGCATAAATTAAATGCAAATCATGTTTCTCTTTTTAATGGGTTAAGTGATTTGTGATCGTTGACAAACTTTTGGGAGAAATCACTGGAGGATCCGCAGAGCACTGGAGCGAACCCTCAACGGCGAATGACAATGGATATGAGTTGATAATCATTGTGCCAACAACGTTGAAGGATCTCGACGATGGAGACAATGTGACACCTTCTTCAACGATCGATCCCAGCTGAGTTAGGGGTTTGTTATTTGAATTCTTATCCCCATTTTTGATTTTAAATGATGAACGCGGATAAACCAAGAACAAGTTGATCCGAGTATTCGTCTATTCTTGTGGGAGGGTTTTATCGGGATTATTAAGAGAATTGATCCATGTTGTTTTTTATTGTTGATTCTTGCTCCGTTTAAGCCTGCTAATGGGAGCATATCAACTCCGTGAAGAAGGACGGTGTGGGTTCGTTCCTCACCTTGTTTATTGGATTTCAGCCCCTTTCTTTTCTCGCATGTTTTTCGCTGGGTGACGAACAATGGATCCTTGCGCATCCGTTCCGTGACTCAACGATCTCAAATCGATGGTTCGGCACCACAATGACCTTGCCGAGTTGCAGCGACGATCGCGGATGGCGAATCACACTGAATCGGAAAACGGCGTTCTTCGAGCGTTCTTCGTTCAGAAAGATCAAAAAATGTTTTCGGAGCTGACCGGAGGTCCGAAAACATCGAGAGCGGCTTCATAGAGTCGGGGTGACCAAAACCTGGAAGTTTTAGGGTGATCGGACGGCCGAATCGACGAACGGATAATCACCGGAGGCGTGATGGCAGAAGTCTGTGTTTATGGAAATTTCTAGAATACACAGTGTGTACTTCCGAAGAACACACTATGTAGTACTAGAAGTGGCGGATAGGGTTTCAGGAATCAGAAATGAACCACACGGCGTGTGACCCTGTCCACATGGCATGTTGGCTTTCCCCGAAGCTTGGTGTGTATTTTCGGAAATACACGGACACGAGATGAAATACACGGCTTCAGGCGACATGGCGTGTACAACATGGCAGAGGCAGATACACAGAACACGGCGTGTATCCAGGGGGTACACAGACACGGGATGGAGTACATGACTGTGTACTCCATCACACGGCCAAGCGAGGCCGGTAACGCGGGTCACCCTGTGTACCGATTACACGGGTTGGAGTACACGGGTTGATAACCGTGTATGGGCACATGGCCAGCGTACATGGAGCCGACCCCAGTTACTCGGACATGGAATATACATCGTACTACACACTGTGTACCCAGTTTTTTCTACACGACCAGCCTTATGACACGGACCATTTTACACGGGCAGTACCCGGGGTCAAACGACATGGCGTGTAATTTTTATACACGTCATGTACTTTTTGGAAAATGACATGGTCCTCTTATTCACCATATCTTGGACATCTTTAATTTGGGTTAGTGCCCCTTCTTCTCATTACCCTGATGGACATGCATCATTTTCTCACACAGGAGTATGATCCCTTTAGGATGAATTTATGTGATAGAGTCATTCATCTATCCGAGAGGCCCGGATGGAGATCCTCTATCCATTCCTGACCCTAGGGAGAGTCAGGCATCGACATTACCAACTCTTCTGGGCGTTGATCCTCTACCTAGCTTGTGTATCACCTAACTGGTGATTCCAGATGAGTCGCGGTATCCACCATGGCCCTGGAAGTGATCTTTCTCTGTGTATCGTGATCTTTCCCACTCATGAGTGTGTCTCCCGTAATGAGTGACTCTATCTATCGGAAATCTTCCCACTAAAGAGTGTGTCTCCCGTAATGAGTGTGAGTACCTCTCATGATGGTTCCCGATGGATAGTTCTTCTTAGACGGAAATCATCAGAGCTGTAAGGCTCGTGGAGTGTGTTCTCTCGGGGTGAGTGCTTTGTGAAATCTTCAAACTGAATCCTTAATGGGGGTATGCGGCTGTACGACTTGTCTCTAGGCTATGGGTTTGGTTTTTTAGTATATATTTTATTTATATGTGTTCTGTAGACATATACTGTGCATAAATGAATGTGCATTTACTTTGTGTACTATTTTGTGGTTTTCGGGGTCCTCTACTGAGTATTGTTATACTCACCCCTGAATGGGGATTTCTCACACCTCTGTTGTCTTGTGTAGACGAGCAGCATTTTGACAGAGTCCAGGGAAGACTAGGAAAGGACCAATCCTTCTGAGTTCCCTACAGGCTGAGGCGTTCCTATGGCTACGAGCAGCAGTCCCAGTACCTTTTGTGTTTACAAGTTGGACTTTGTAGTTTACAGACTCGTGTTTTTGGTGGGCTTGTATTCTGGACCAATTTACATTTTAGTACTCAACCTTTCATCGTACTCTGTTGGTTTGTTTTAGTTTGATGCATTCATTTTTTTGTTCCTTACTGGTTTTTACATTTTAGTATTATGGTCTTGGAGATGTGTGCATGTGTACAAGTACATAAGTAATGCCTACCTTGTTAGTAGTATGTCTACTCAGTGATCGTCACCCGCCCCTAGCCTATTGGAGGTGATCTCGGGGAGTCACAGTGCGGGCCCCACAGGGAAGGGTTGTGACATAGTGGTATCAGAGGTGGTCAGTTCTATCTTAGGACCAAGAGTCTGTGAGTTTGGTTTGGGGTGACAGTGTTGAGTGTTTCAGGTTCAACTTTTAGGCCAGAGACTCCAATGTTAGTGCAGCGGCCAACGTATCCATACACCGGGACTCTGATAACCTACTTTCCAACTCGTTACATGAAATCATTGGTTGTTGGGGAATAAAAGGTGCATGCATCATACTGGAATTGTTTTTTGTTTCCATTTCCTTTGTGTCAGCTATCCAGATATACTCTTGACCGTGGTACATCTTGTTTCTTTACAGGATACCTCCGCAACACATACCTTCTAGGATTCAGTAGCACGATCATGAGGATGACCCCCTTAGCGATGAGGCTTCGATACAGGGACCAGTTCCCTAGGAGTTGCCACCAGGTGGTGCACCAGTTTTTCCACCACTAGTGGAGCAGCCATTGGTACCTGCAGTACCGACTGGCGAGGAGCACATGCTTAGCACACTCCATGAGTTCCAGAGAGATAAACCTCTCAGGTTCTAAGGTGAGCCCGAACCTTAGGCAGTTGAGGACTATCTTGAGGTGGTGACTAGATTTTTTCATCTAGTGAGGACACCAGCTGACCAGATGGTGATCCTAGGAGCGAGCCATCTTGAGGGTTTGGCGGGACGATGGTGGAGTCTGACCACATAGACTTATGTTGAGGAGACTCTTTTTTGGACGGAGTTTGAGCGACTCTTCAGGGATGAGTTCTCTCCAGTTACGCTGAGAGCTATACGCATCTAGGAGCTTCTTCAGCTTCAGTAGGGAAATATGATAATAGATGACTATTCATCGAGGCTCACCAACCTCGCCGGGTACTCGATGGATATGGTCCGGGATCAGTAGATTAAAGCTCGGACCTTTGACTGAGGTCTACGAAGAGACATACCAGCTACTGTATTACCTATATGCATATCAAATTATGCTGGAGTGCTCGAGTGGGCCTTGGTGATCGAGAGCTTCTTGGCAGAGAAGAGACATCCGCCGACAGTCAGCAGCAGGCAGACAGGTGCAGAGACCCCGGAAGCAGGGACCAGACGTCAGGCACAGGGACCTGGATGTGGGAAACGTCATAGGAGGACCTAGGACATGGGATCGAAAGTCCAGGGGTGTCAGGCTGGATCCGGTTAGCCTAGGGAGAAGTGATGCTACACATGCGACGGTAGGGAACATCTCTCTAGAGATTCCCCAACCCGTTGAGCTTTTTGACGCTCCTTTTTCATCACAGAGTCCAAAGAAATGTAAAGGGAAATGAATTAGAACAAATTGATTCATCCTTTGAAGAAAATATTAAAAATCGACAAAGGCATGAACAAGGGATCAAAAGCACATATGCCGCGCAAGTTCTATCACTGTCACGCAAGTACACTTGCGTGACGCCTTATGGTCACGCAAGTGACTTGCGCGACCTAAGTGGTAACCGCCCAGGGTCTTCTCCTGCCTATAAATAGACCCTGTGGGCCCCCCATTTCGAGAGTATTTTTTTCCAGAAACTCATATTTGAACTCCCAGTGCCCTAGTCTCTTCTCAAAACTTCCGAAACACTTTTAAGGTAATTTATTACCTAGAACGGAAGATATAAAGAGGGGGAGGAAGGCATAAGTGTTGAAACTCATCAACACTTGCGTGCCTGAGTGGCCAGCCCTTAAGGGAAAATGGCCACACTTGCGCGCCGCCTTACTCCTTCAATAGATCTTGCGCGCCCATATTCTGGAAGAACCTCAAGAGGATTCTAAAGGCTTTAATGAAGAGTCGCTCAAGTATTACCCTGCTGGTTAACCATCGCGCAAGTACATCATGTGTCGCGCAGGCATATACCTGCGCGACCAAAACATGTGTGCCCACGCAGTACCTGCGCACCTGCCAGGACTTGCGCGCCCCTGCCTTTTTTGGTGCATTTCTTTCCCATTTCACCCCTCTTAAGCCATTACACGTTTCCTATTCAAGATTCAGTCTTCAAGACACTCTTCAAAACCATTTTATGGCATGATTTCTTGATTTTACTTCCTTATCTGAAAGGAATTTTGTGGAATATCTCTCAAAACCTAGTGATTTAGACATCTTTATGTCACTAAAGATTGAGATTTCATTCATTCAACCTCATCCTTTAAGATGAGGGAATCCTTAACCTGGGTCCCCTTTTCAGGAATAATCCCTAGTCATAAGTCCTCTAATATGGGAATCCTCTTTAAGAGTAATCCCCAAGTCCCTTAATTTTTTGGCATCCTCTTAGGAGTAATCCCCAGATCCCCTAACTTGGGTTTCCTTTTCTGGAGTAAGCCCCAGTCTCATGCTTGGGCATCTTCCTTAGGAGTAATCCCCAATTCTTAAAATTCCCAAATCTGGGCATCCTCCTTAGGAGTAAGCCCCAGTCTCTTAATTTGGGCATCCTCCTCAAGAGTAAGCCCCAAACCTTAATCCTTGACCTGGGCCTCCATTTCAGGAGTAATCCCCATTCTTAATTTCTCTTAATCAGTCCTAATTTACCTTTGATCTGGGATTCCTTTTTAGGAGTAAAACCCAATCATAAGTCTTCTCCTAATTTGGGCCTCCTTTTCAGGAGTAATCCCCAAGTTAGAGTATTCAAAATCTCCCTGAAGCACATATACCTTTATGGACCCTGTTCCTAGATTTCTTCCCTAAAGTAAATCCTAACCTTCATTTATCTTGGCAGTCATACATATATAAGCCCCACATTATTTCTTATGATTGCATCTTTCATGGCACAATTGTCTAATTTTTACCAATACCTCTTGTTTCTCACACCAAGCATGACTCATGTCAGCTTAGAGTGTAAAATTAATTGTGATATCCTTCTTTGAGCCATCAATCATAAACATCATACTCCCTTACTCGAACTATGTGGGTTCTGATTACTTTTCTATACAAAGGATATGTAGGTATCCCGTCTATGGGTTCGATCCCAACTCTAAAATAATCCATGTCCTTCTGAATGACAATAAACTTCAAGTGCCCCACTTAGTGGCTTTAAAACTAGCATGGTCATCATAATGACCAAGAGACTTCTATATAAATGTGTCGAAGGGTACCATTGACCAAGAATCTCTAACAAATACAGATGATTCTCTATCGATGAAGAACCTTGAATACATACAAAAGATTCTCTAAATTTCCTACATATTTAATCATTGATTGTTATATCTGAAGGAAAGCTCATTTTATACTTGGTAATGTAATAAGGATTCACGAACATAACTAAAATCTATAAAGAGAGACCCGGAGTAGACAATAATTCCCCTCAAAAAGGTGTGATGAGTTTGACCTCCCATCCTCTCGACCAATGAAAAATCCTAATCCTCATCAGTCCACAAACTAATGAGCACCTACCTTTGGAAAGTAGGTCTGTATGGATGTGAAATCATTGGATGTTTCTTGTTCTACAAACAAACCCATTAGAAACCGATCGGAACGTTTGAACCTCCCATCAAAGCGGTCATCCCCGGATTCCGAGGGAAACAAAAATGGTGAACCCGATGTGAATCCTGAACCAAGTTAAAATGACGTTTTACCTATTTGTTAGGCCCCTATTTAAAACTGAATGAGAGGACCAACAAAAACAATCATTGACATATGTGATCATCCAAAATATGTAGTGGCTAAATTTATCTTGATTACGTCTGTTATATCAAACATGCACTCTTTTCCAATATCTTCTGCATTTCTAGAATGGCTGCTCTCAAGTTCACACCTATGAATACTGCTGCTATAAATGCCACTGCTGCTACTCCTGCTGGATCGTCGTCTGGTATTAGGATGATATCACCTACTCAGCATCTTCAATGCTGGGTATCAAACACACTAGTTAAGGAGTACTGTCAACACGGTACCATCCCGACTCTGGAGGCTGCCTGACAAGCCCTCCAAATAAATAACTCACATCGGTCGTCCGGACAACGACGACCAGTGATCAAGAAGCAGGCGGTGCTGACTACCATCTCCAACCGTTTTGGGTCGTTATCCCTGGAACACAATCACCATTCTCTCCCTTATTATAGGGAGGTGAATGAGCAGGTCCCTCAGGACCTTAATTCAAACAGACAAGAGTCCTTCCTGAGGGATCCCACCAACAATCGCCTCCAGACTCGTGTGGGAGTGCGCCCTCAACATGATAAGGGTACAGACTCCAGGAATTCGGCTCAGGTTCCTCGAACCCGAGCAAGCAAGAAAAACCACCAAAGGTGGAATCCGGTAAACAGTGAGCAGGTTCTCATCTCTTCCATCTCCGGAGAAGTCCACCAACCTAACATGGTGGCAAGTTACAAGATGGCACATACACCTGCCCGTTTTAATTCCGTTGTCCAGCAGACTCGTCTGGAAGCATCACGCCAATCCCGCTAGGAAATTCTGGCGGATTACAATAGACATGAACATACACCTGTTTATACATCATCAGCTAGTCAGCAGGCTCGTCTGACTACATATGATGGATCTCGTCAACCACGTTTGGCGAAGTGCAATCCGCAGGCACATACACCTGCTAGTATTAATGAAGCCTGCAAACAGTCTCGCTTGGTAGCATTCAGAGAAGTAAGTCGGAAAGCCCCAATAACAAATTGGAGGTAGAATCAACTCTCTTCCCCCACACTTGATTACTATCGAGATTCACTGACAGGAAAAGGAGGATAGGAGCAGGCACATACACCTACTCCAAGCCTTTAATGGACGTATATTCTCATTCTGGAAACTAAAGTCACCAATCATATTCTATCCATTGTGAAAGAGCAGAAGAAAATCCCTGCTCATATTTTGGATTCCTGCCAGGATATTATAACAACTTCAGCAGCATCTCAGGGAAAGACACATAAATCTATCCCTACTAGTGGAGTGATACATCAACAATTCACTCCGGAACAGGCACACACATCTGTTCCAGTCCAAGAGGGTTATGGGGCATACGCCCCCATATCATACGAATGGCCAAGTCAGGCACATACACCTGATTTGAGAGGAGATTGTCAGCCTAACCTAACTAACTTTCCTGATCAGGTACATACACCTTCTCAGAGCAGCCACTTTCGTCAACAATTGGTTTCCAAGGCGAGTAAGAAGGCGTCTAAGAGAAAGACCCACCCAACACAGTCAGGAGATCAAGAGCCAATCTGTAACAAGGCCTTGCTCGATGCTAGAGTTCTTGAAGCTCTCAGGAAATTATCTATTGGAATTCAAGATTCTACTCCCTCAGTTCCCAATAATGGGAACATAAATTTTGAAGGTCTTCAATAGACACTTCCTCATGAAGGCTTGCTTCATGAAAATTCAGTCGATCTCGAAGTTTCATCTTCATATGAGATCCACAGGATCCCTCTGTGTGGTCAGAAGACCATGGAGCAAGAGATCTCATCTTTTTATGTAACCCATTATGGTGGTCCTCCCCATGCTGATGAATTTCTCTGCGAAATTCCTCTCCGCAGTAGTGATGCACATTGTCCGGAAAATGCTCCAGTGGATAATGTAGTGCCGAGAGAGCCCTATTATCTTGAGGCACTTGCAAATGTGAAACCAGTCATGTCTGAAGCTTCATCGCTAGCAGGAGAAATACTTTCTCAATCAGAAGATAGCCCAGGGTGAAGGTCATTCTCTGAACCACCCCTAAGTCATGCATCTTCTAGTTTGATCAATGATTTCTCTACCAATCCTGTTGAATCCAACGAAGAAACAAGGAAACACCAACTCTGGTAAAATCAGGTAGAATAATCTTCATCAAATGATAAAGAGGAAATGATTAATATGAGAAAACAACTAGCGAAAGGTGAAGTTCCAGTCTTGTTTTGGCCTCTGGCTGACTCTCAGTATAATATTCCAGAAATGTTGACTGAAGATGAAATTCATGATATTCATCTCAACATATGGAAAAATCTTTGTCAATTGAAAAATAAAGTATTATCTTATGATGAATATGAAAATCATTTTCAGAAAATAGAAGGGTCACAACATCAGATTGATTTGTCATCTCTATCAGTCTCTCGATATCCGAAGGCTGAAAAGCAGTAGAGAGCCCTTCAACATTCATGCTTTGGTGCACTAAGAATATTGTGTCAGTTAATTGCCAATGCCTCATCTAGTATTCGTGTCAGATGATGGGGTGTTCATGGAGAACTACATTTCACGGTGCTCTCCAGTCAGCAAAGCCCGCCGAAAATGGTCTCATGAAATGTTATTGCCCATGGCAGGTCACAGTCAAAGGGATTTGTTTGTAATCAAAATATTGCCCAAGAATAGGCTTCAACTAGTTCCTCTCAAAATCAAGAATACAGAGAACAATTTGTTGAATTACTATTGCATCAAGAAAACAAGAATATTGAACAGGCCTCTCATTTGGAGCAAGCACATCACCAAATGATAGAAGTGTCGGAAATCATCCAACGGTCTTTTGAATCGGGTGATAAAAGCGGATACAGATTAATGCATCCAGCTAATTTCTGGACTAAGGTTCGCAAGATTAGGAGGACTTTCAAGAAAGTATCAGACATAGCATGTCAAGAACCACCCCAGCTCGCCAGACTGGGGACTCTTTTAAACCAACCCTCGGAATCAACAAAAAGGATTCGGGGAGTTGAAAGAGAACAGCAGGAACAACCCCAGTCCACTGGACTGGGGACTATTTCAAATCATCAATCCCCTCCTCAGAGAAAGTCGGTCTTTTCTCGATTTAGGAAGAAACCTCAAGAGGAACGAAGAGCCAAATTATCAGGAGATTCCCTCCAAATTACGGTTCATCAAGAAGTTCCTGAGGGATTGAATCAACAAAAGGCAATGTCTCTTCAAAGACATGGAAGAAGACAATATCACAGAAATTCTAATAGAAGGGATGCGATGAGTTATGCATCAATCAATGTCATCAATGTCGTTGTTGCTGATCCACCAGATGAGGCTCACTCAGGGGACTCAAATGAAGAGGTTCCTGCTCAAGAAGATGTACGCACCGACACAAATGAAGAAGGTGTGCATACATGAAGTCAAAGGATTTCTTAGAACGTAGGTAATCCTTCGAGTAACCCACTTCCCCCTCTCCGAAAAGGATCCAGCAAAGGGAAGGGAAAGAACAAGGTTACATATCCTTCCTCTGGAGCAGTTCAATCGCTCTCACTAGAGAAGAGGTTTGCACAATAGGAGGAAGAAATGAAAGAATTAAGAAGGTTGAATGCAGAACTACTTTAGATTAGTCTTCTTCTTAAGCATGCTGGAGTCATTCAGCCAAATAAATTTGTTGCATCTACTGAGATGGATCAAGAATATCCTCCTCTATTAGTACACCCTCACAGGTCTAATCCTATGGGTCAATTTCAACAACAGTTGGCAGTGCTACCATCAATTGAAGCACCAATCGTCACATCTGTCCAAGCTCCAGTTATTGCACCTACCCAAGTCCAAGTTCAACCTGATGTTTCTCAAAAGTTAATAACTACTATTGAGTCATTAACAGATCAGTTAGAAAATATGGAAGGGAAGCGTGCGCAAGTTCAACCAGAAAAGAAAGGTTTCCCTGAATGGGTAGATTCAGTTTCTCCTCCATCCAGTTTTGGAAACACTGTATTCTCTATTTTCAATGAATCAGGTGATCCTGAACAACATTTGACGCATTACATGTCTTGTTACGATCCTATGATGGGAACTCCGGAGCAGCAAGAATCAGTGAAACTCAGATGCTTCGTGAAAACCTTGCAAGGACCAGCTTTTTTGGTATACAAGCTTGCAATCCCATTCAATTACCGGATGGGAGGATCTTCATCAAAAATTCCTCCTTCTGTTTAGCTCAACTTTTCCAAAGACAACAGTTTTTTATCATACAAACTGTAATCAAAGGGAGAATGAAAGGGTCTCTGATTTCATTTCTCGATAGAAGGGATTAACATATTTGTTGAGCTTAGCACTCCCTCAAGAAGAATTGTTGCCAATATGTGTGAAAAATCTGTGTAACGAATTACGCACGCCGTTAATCCATGTGAAATACACAAGAGGGTTTTGAGACCTTACTTCAATCGCTCAGCAGATTGAATATTCCCTTATACAGGCTAAGGCTAAATCTCGTGTAATTCCATCAGCTCCAAGAAGGAGAATGGGTAAAGTAGAATCTGCTACAGTTATTCTTAAACAAGAACCTGTACCTATTTCTACCTCAGAACCTTCATCTTCTCGAAGGGCTCCACCTTCTGAGCGCCAAAAAAGGCCTTTTCATCCAGATGATCAAAAAGATCAAAGACGAAAACAATTTGAGGATCTGAAGAGCAAAACATATTCTTTCTGAAATGAACAAGATCCTGGTTATTTCATTTCGGCTCTGGAAAACAATTTGGTTCAATTGCCAATACCCAACAGGACAAACAAGAAAGGAGATGAAGACTGTCTTAATTATTTCCCTTTCCATCAAATATTGGGGAATCCCATCCAGGAGTATTTTGTCTTCAAAGACCTCCTGCAAAAGATGGTCGACTCGGGACAAGTCACATTGAAAGGCTCCTCAGCCCAGGTATCATGTGTCACTGCTACAGTCCCAGAGGAGGAAGATGAATGGAAGGAAGTCAAAAGCAAAAATGCACAAAAGTATGATGATTGGACGGTCAGAAAGACAATCAATCAAACTCATGCTATTTTTCGAACACAATTAAGGAAACCAATTGTGTCTTCTACCATGAATGTTGCGGAAAAACCCTCTTCGTCAAAGGGAAAGTCCTCAAAGAAACGACATGATTCAAAGAAAGAAAAATAATCAGAAGATGATGAGTATGTGTCAATTCCTAAGTTGTCTCTGACTTTGGCAGACTTCATGCCATCTACTTCAAAGCCGCGGGCACCGCCCCACCAAACGGCACAGCCTAAACAGGCTAATCATACAGAGTCTTCATCAGATGAAGTGTTAATCTTTGGTTCTGTTAACATGATTCAATTAACATATCCATATGCCAGTCACAGTTTCAATTTTGATGAGCCTGAATTCCCTGTATCAAACAGAGGAATTAGAGGAAGTTCCAGGGTCTTAGGATACATGGGAAGATGTGGATCTTTTAGAAGCCACTATTCCAATTCTACCCCTGCTAGAACTGTGTACGCATGAGAAACTTGTGGTAGAGCCCTTTAGTGAGCTCAGCAAGAACAAGCAAGTTCTTCTACCAATAGAAAATGCAGTCCTGGCATAGTTATTTTGGAAGACTGGTTGAAGGTTCCATCTTCTTCCTCTCAGCAATTAAATGGATCTCTTCAGTCTAATCTTCCAAAACCTGGAATATTGCCAACTCTTATACAAGATGCATCAACTTCCAAAGCATCTGCTTCAAAGGTACCTGCTAAACAACATATTCCTACTGGGAAACGCAAACCTCTGGATCAAAATTATTATATATTGAAACACTTGGCCAAAGTACCAGCCATGTTATCAAATCTGGATGCTTTGAATCTGTCAAAAGATCTTCGGGAAGCACTCATTGAGGCTTTGTCAAGTCCTCAGGAGTTTGAAACTGAAATTGCTGCAGCTGAAGTCTATCACATAGAGAATAATCCTGCAGAATTCCATGCAATAATATCCTTTACTGATGAAGACGAAGATGATGTTGTGCATGGACATATTAGACTATTGTACTCGTCTAGCAAAGTCAATGGCGTGGATGTTTGAAGAGTTTTCATTGACAATGGTTCTGGAGTCAACCTCATGCCCATTGGTACACTTCGTCGATTGGGCCTCTCACGGAATCTGATTTATCTCCCTCCACCATGATGCTACTCTTGACGCTCCTTTCTTCACAGAATCTAAAGATTGTAAAAGGAGAATATCTGAGCTCAAAGTGATTCAACCTTTGAAGAAAATATCAAAAAATCGACAAAGGCATGAACTAGGGATTAAAAGCACATGTGTCGCGCATGTTATATCACTGTCGTACAATTCCACTTGCGCGACGCCTAGTGGTCACGCAAGTGACTTGCGCGACCTATGTGGTAACCGCCCGGGTTCTTCTCCTGCCTATAAATAGACCATATGGGCCCCCTATTTCGAGGGATTTTTTCCAGAAACTCAAATTTCAGCTCCCGGCGCCCTAGTCTCTTCTCAATGATTTTGAAACACTTTTAAGGTAATTTATTACATAGAACGGAAGATTTAAAGAGGGGTAGGAAGGCCTAAGTGTTGAAACTCATCAAAACATGCGCGCCTGAGTGGCCAACCCTTAAGGGAAAAGGGAAACACTTGTGCGCTGCCTTACTCCTTCAATAGTTCTTACACGCCCCTCTTCTGGAAGAACCTCAAGAGGATTCTAAAGACTTTAATGAGGAGTCTCTCACATATTACCCTACTAGTTAACCGTCATGCAAGTACATCATGTGTTGTGAAGGAGTATACTTGCGCGAACAAAACTTGCGAGCCCATGCAGTACCTGTGCACATGCCAGGACTTGCGCGCCCCTGCCTTTTTTGTGCCTTTCTTGCCCATTTCACCCCTCTTAAGCCATTAAACCTTTCCTATTCAAGATTCAGTATTCAAGATACTCTTCAAAGCCATTTTATGGCATGATTTCTTGATTTGACTTCCTTATCTGAAAGTAATTTTGTAGAATATCTCTAAAAACCTAGTGATTTACACATCTTTATGTCACTAAAGATTGAGATTTCATTCATTCAACCTCATCCTTTATGATGAGAGAATCATTAACTTGGGTCTCCTTTTCAGGAATAATCCCTAGTCATAAGTCCTCTAATATGGGCATCCTTTTTAGGAGTATGCCCCAAGTCCCTTAATTTTTGGGCATCCTCTTAGGAGTAAGCCCCAGATCCCCTAACATGGGAATCCTTTTCAGGAGTAAGCCCCATTCTCAAGCTTGGGCATCTTCCTTAGGAGTAATCCCCAATTCTTAAAATTCCCAAATCTGGGCATCCTTCTTAGGAGTAAGCCCCAGTCTCCTAATTTGGGAATCCTCCTTAGGAGTAAGCCCCAAACCTTAATCCTTGACCTGGGCCTCCTTTTCAGGAGTAAGCCCCAGTCTTAATTTCTCTTAACCAGTCCTACTTTACCTTTGATCTGGGATTCCTTTTTAGGAGTAAAACCCAATCATAAGTCTTCTCCTAATTTGGGCCTCCTTTTTAGGAGTAAGCCCCAAATTAGAGTATTCAAAATCCCCATGAATCACATATACCTTTATGGACCCTATTCCTGGATTTCTTCCCTAAAGTAAATCCTATCCTTCATTTATCTGGGAAATCATACATACATAAGACCCACATTATTTCTTATGATTGCATCTTTCATGGCACAATTGTCTAATTTTTACCAATACCTCTTGTTTCTCACACCTAGCATGACTCACGTGATCTTAGAGTGTAAAAGTAATTGTGACATCCTTCTTTGAGCCATCAATCATAAACATCATACTCCCTTACTCAAACTACGTGGGTTATGATTCCTTTTCTAAACAAAGGATACGTAGGTAGCCCGTATACGGGTTCGATCCCAACACTAAAATAATCCATGTCCTTCTTAATGACAATAAACTTCAAGTGACCCACTGAGTGGGTTTAAAACCAGCATGGTCATCATAATGACCAAGAGACTTCTGTATAAATGTGTCGAAGGTTACCATTGACCAAGAATCTCTAACAAATACAGATGATTCTCTATCGATGAAGAACCTCGAATACATACAAAAGATTCTCTAAATTTCCTACATATTTAATCATTGATTGTTAGATCTGATGGAAAGCTCATTTTATACTTGGTAATGTAATAAGGATTCACGAACATAACTTAAATCTATAAAGAGAGTCCCGGAGTAGACAATAATTCCCCTAAAAAAGGTGTGATGAGTCGGACCTCCCATCATCTGGACCAATGAAAATTCCTAAGCCTCATTAGTCCACACACTAATGAGAAACTACCTTTGGAAAGTATGTCCGAATGGATGTGGAATCATTGGATGTTTCTGGTTCTACGAACAAACCCGTTAGAAACCGATCGGAACGTTTGAACCTCCCATCAAGGCGGTCATCCCCGGATTTCGAGGGAAACAAAAATGGTGAACCCGACGTGAATCCATAACCATGTTAAAATAATGTTTTACCTATTTGTTATGCCCCTATTTAAAACTCAATGACAGGTCCAACAAAAACAATCATTGACATATGTGATCATCCAAAAGATGTAGTGGTTGAATTTATCTTGATTACGTTTGTTATATCAAAATGGCACTCTTTTCCAAGATCTTCTGCATTTCTAGAATGGCTACTCTCAATTTCACACCTGTGAATACTGCTGTTGTAAATTCCACTGCTGCTACTCCTACTGGATCGTCGTCCGCTCTTAGGACGATATCACCTACTTGGCGTCTTCAACGCTGGGTATCAAACGCACTGGTTAAGGAGTACCGTCAACACGGTACCATCCCAAATCTGGAGGCTGCCCGATAAGCCCTCCAAGTAAATAACTCACATCGTTCGTCCGGACAACGATGACCCGTGATCATGAAGCAGGCGGTGTTGACTACCGTCTCCAACCGTTTCGGGTCGTTATCCCCAGAACGCAATCACCATTCACTCCCTTATTCTGGGGTGGTGAATGAGTAGGTCCCTCAGGACCTTAATTCAAACAGACAGGAGTCCTTCTTGATGGCTCCCACCAACAATCACCGCCAGACTCCTGCGGCAGTGCGCCCTCAACATGATGAGGGTACCAACTCCAGGCATTTGTCTCAGGTTCCTTGAACCCGAGCAAGCAAGAAGAACCACCAGAGGCGGAATCCAATCAACAGTGAGCAGGTTCTCATCTCTTCTATCTCCAGAGAAGTCCACCAACCTAACTTTGTGGCAAGCAATGAGAAGGCACATACACCTGCCCGTTTTAATTCCGTTGTCCAGAAGACTCGTCTGGCAGCATCACATCAATCCCGCCAGGCAATTCCGGTGGAGTACTATAGGCAGGAACATACACATGTTTATACATCACCAGCTAGTCAATAGGCTCGTCTGACTACATATGATGGATCTCATCAACCACGTTTGGCGAAGTGCAATCAGCAGGCACATACACATGCTAGTATTAATGAAGCCTACCAACAGTCTCGCTTGGTAGCATTTGGAGAAGTTATTCGGAAAGCCCCGACAACAAATAGGAGGCAGACTCAACTCTCTACCCCCACACTTGAGTACAGTCAGTATCCACTGACAGGAAAAGGAGGACATGAGTAGGCACATACACCTACTCCAAGCCTGTAATGGACGTATATTCATGTTCCGGCAACTGAAGTCACCAAGAATATTCTATCAATGGTGAAAGAGAAGAAGCAAATCCCTGCTCATATTCTGGATGCCTGTAAGGATATTATAAAAACTTCAGTGGCATCTCAGGGAAAGACACATAAATCTATCCCTAACAGTGGAGTGATACATCAACAATTCACTCCGGAACAAACACACACATATGTTCCAGTCCAAGAGGGTTATGGGCATACTCCCCCATATCATACGGATGACCAAGTCAGGCACATACACCTGATTTGAGAGAAGATCGTCAGCCTAACCTGACCATATTTCCTAATCAGGAACATACACCTGCTCAGAGCAGCCACTTTCGTCAACAAGTGGTTTCCAAGGTGAGTAAGAAGGCGTCTAAAAAAAAGACCCGCCCAACACAGTCTGGAGATCAAGAGCCAATCTGTAATAAGGCCTTGATCGATGCTGGAGTTCTTGAAGCTCTCAGACAATTATCTGTTGGAATTCAAGATTATACTCCCTCAGTTCCCAATAATGGGAACATTAATTCTGAAGGTCTTCAACAGACACTTCCACATGAAGGCTTTCTTCATGACAATTCAGTCGATCTCAAAGTTTCATCTTTAGAAGAGAGCCACAGGAACCCTCTGTGTGGTCAGAAGACCAAAGAGAAAGAGATCTCATCTTTTGTTGTAACCCATTATGGTGGTCCTCCCCATGATGATGAATTTCACTGCGAAATTCCTCTCTACAGTAGTGATGCACATTTCCCGAAAAATGCTCCAGTGGACAATGTAGTGCTGAGAAATCCCTCTTATCTTAAGGCACTTGAAAATGCAAAACCAGTCATGTCTAAAGCTTCATCGCTAGCAGGTGAAATACTTTCTCAATCAGAAGATAGCCCAGGGTGTAGGTCATTCTCCGAACCACCCCTAAGTCATGCATCTTCTAGTTTGATCAATGATTTCTCTACCAATCCTATTAAATCCAATGTAGAAACAAGGAAACACCAACTCTTGTCAAATCAGGTAGAAGAATCTTTATCAAATGATAAAGAGGAAATTCTGAATATGAGAAAACAACTGG
The DNA here is from genome assembly GCA_963277665.1 of Viscum album. Taxonomy (NCBI): domain Eukaryota; kingdom Viridiplantae; phylum Streptophyta; class Magnoliopsida; order Santalales; family Viscaceae; genus Viscum; species Viscum album. The sequence goes on along the minus strand of OY728155.1, from coordinate 376,984,993 downwards.
TAAATGGTGAAGTGCCAGTCATGTTTTGGCCTCTGGATGACTCTCAGTATAATATTCCTGAAATGTTGACGGAAGATGAAATTCATGATATTCGTCTCAAAATATGGAAAACACTTTGTCAGTTGAAAAATAAAGTACTATCTTATGATGAATATGAAAATCATCATAAGATAATAGAAGGGTTACAACATCAGATTGATTTGGCATCTCTATCAGTGTCTCGATATCTGAAGGCTGAAAAGCAGCAGAGATCCCTTCAACGTTCATGCTTTGGCGCACTAAGAAGATTTCATCAGTTAATTGCCAATGCCCCATCTGTTATTCGTGTCAGAGGATGGGGTGTTCATGGAGCACTGCATTTCACGGTGCTCTCCAGTCAGCAAAGCCCGCCGAAAATGGTCTCATGCAATGTTATTGCCCATGGTCGGCCATAGTCAATGGTCTTTGTTTCTAATCAAAAGCTTGCCCAAGAACAGGATTCAACAAGTTCCTCTCAAAATCATGAATAAATAGAACACGTTTTTGAATTACTCTTTCATCAAGCAAACGAGAATATTGAACAGGCCTCCTATTTTGAGCAAGCACGTCACCAAATGACAGAAGTGTGGGAAATCATCCAACAGTCTTTTGAACAAGGTGATAAAAGCAGATACAGATTAATGCATCTAGATAATTTTCGGACTATGGTTTGCATGATCAGGAGGACTTTCAAGAAAGTCTCAGACATAGCATGTCAAGAACCACCCCAACTCACCAGACTGGGGACTCTTTTAAACCAACCCTCGGAATCAACAAAAAATATTCAGGGAGTTGAGCGAGAACAGCAGGAACAACCCCAGTCCATGAGACTGGGGACTTTTTCAAATCATCAATCCCCTCCTCAGAGAAAGTCGGTCTTTTCTCGATTGGGGCAGAAACCTCAAGAGGAACGAAGAGCCAAATTATCAGGAGATTCCCTCCAAATTATGGTTCATCAAGAAGTTCCTGAGGGATTGAATCAACAAAAGGCAATGTCTCGTCAAAGACATGGAAGAAGAAAGTATCACAGAAATGCTGATAGAAGGTATGTGATGAGTTATGCATCAATCAATGTCATCAATGCCATTGTTGCTGATCCACTCGATGAGGCTCACTCAGGGGACTCAGATGAAGAGGTTCCTGCTCAAGAAGATGTACGCACCGACCCAAATGAAGAAGGTGTGCGTACACGAAGTCAAAGGATTACTCATAACTTAGGTAATCCTTTGAGTAACCCACTTCCCCCTCTCCAAAAAGGATCTAGAAAAGGGAAGGGAAAGAACTAGGTTACATATCCTTCCTATGGAGAAGGTCAATCGCTCTCACTAGTGCAGAGGTTTGCACAACAGGAGGAAGAAATGAGAGAATTATGAAGGTTGAATGCAGAAATACTTCAGAGTAGTCTTCTTCTTAATAATGCTTGAGTTAGTCAGCCAAGGCAATTTGTTGCAGCTACTAAGATGGATAAAGAATATCCTCCTCTATCATTACACCCTCACAGGTCTAATCCTATGGGTCAAGTGCAACAACAGTTGGCAGTGCTACCATCAGTTGCAGCACCAGTCTCCACATCTTTCCAAGCTCCAGTCATTGCACCTACCCAAGTACAAGTTCAACCGGATGTTTCTCAAAAGTAAATAAATACCATTGAGTCATTAACAGCTCGGTTAGAAACTATGGAAGGGAAGCGTGCACAAGTTCAACCAGAAAATAACGTTTACCCTGAATGGGTAGATTCAATTTCTCCTCCATCCATTTTTGGGAACCCTGTATTCCCTATTTTCAATGGATCAGGTGATCCTGAACAACATTTGATGCATTACATGTCTTGTTGCAATCCTATGATTGGAACTCCAGAGCAGCAAGAAGCAGTGAAACTCAGATGCTTCATGTGAACCTTGCAAGGACCAGATTTGGGTTGGTATACAAGTTTGCAATCCTGGTAAATTACTGGATGGGAGGATCTTCGCCAAAAATTCCTCTTTCAGTTTAGCTCAACTTTTCCAAATACAACAGTTTTCGATCATACAAACTGTAAGAAAAGGGAGAATGAAAGGGTCTCTGATTTCATTACTCGATGGAAGGGATTAACATATTCCTTGGTTTTAGCACTCCCTCAAGAAGAATTGTTGTCAATCTGTGTGGAAAATCTGTGTGACGATTTACGCACGCCGTTAATCTCTGTGAAATACACAGGAGGGTTTCGAGACCTTACTTCAATCGCTTAGCAGATTGAAGATTCCCTTATACAGGCTAAGGCTAAATCTCATGTAATTCCATCAGCTCCAGGAAGGAGAATGGGTAAAGCAGAAACTACTACAGTTATGCTTAAACAAGCACCTGTACCTATTTCTTCCTCAAAACCTTCATCTTCTCGAAGGGCTGCACCTTCTAAGCGCCAACAACAAAGGCCTTTTCATCCAGATGATCAAAAAGATCAAAGACGAAAACAATTTGAGAATCTGAAGAGAAAAACGTATTCTTTTCGAAATGAACAAGTTCCTGGTTATTTCATTTCGGCTCTGGAAAACAATTTGGTTCAATTGCCAATACCCAAGAGGCCAAACAAGAAAGGAGATGAAGATCATCCTAATTATTTCCCTTTTCATCAAATATTAGGGCATCCCATCCAGGAGTGTTTTGTCTTCAAAGACCTCCTACAAAAGATGGTCGACTCAGGACATGACACATTGAAAGGCTCCTCAGCCCAAGTAGCATGTGTCACTGCTACAGTTCAAGAGGAGGAAGATGAATGGCAGGAAGTCAAAAGAAAAAATGCACAAAATTATGATGATTGGATGGTCAGAAAGACAATCAATCGAACTCATGCTATTTTTCGAACACAATTAAGGAAACCAATTGTGTCTTCTTCCATGAATGTTGTGGCAAAACACTCTTCGTCAGAGGGAAAGTCCTCAGAGAAACGGCATGATTCAAAGAAAGAAAATGAATCAGAAGAAGATGAGTATGTTTCAAAGCCTAAGTTGTCTCTGACTTTGGCGGACTTCATGCCATCTACTTCAAAGCCATGGGCACTGCCCCACCAAACGGCACAGCCTAAACAAGCTAATCAGGCAGCGTCTTCATCAAACGAAGAGTTAATCATCGGTTCTGTTAATATGATTCAATTAACACATCCATATTCTAGTCGAAATTTCAATTTTTATGAGACTGAATTCCCTGTATCAAACAGAGGAATCAGAGGAAGTTCCAGGGGCTCAGGATATAGGGTAAGACGTGGATCTTTCAGAAGACACTATTCCAATTCTACCCCTGCTAGAACTGTGTATGCAGCAGAAACTCATGGTAGAGCCCTTCAGCGAGCTCCGCAAGAACAAGCATGTTCTTCTACCAATAGAAAATTCAGTCCTGGTACAGTTATTTTGGAAGACCGGTTGAAGGTTCCATATTCTTCCTCTCAGCAAGTAAATGGATCTAATCGGTCAAATCTTCCAAAACCAGGAATATTTCCAACTCCTATACAAGATTCATCAACTTCCAATGCATCTTCTTCCAAGGTACCTGCTAAACCACATATTCTTATTGGGAAACGCAGACCTCTAGATCAAAAGTATGATATATTGAAACACTTGGCCCAAGTACCAGCCAAGTTATCAATTCTGGATGCTTTGAATCTGTCAAAAGATCTTCAGGAAGCACTCATTGAGGATTTTTCAAGTCCTCAGGAGTTTGAAACTAAAATTGGTGCAGCTGAAATCTATCACATAGAGAATAATCCTACATAATGCCATGCAATAATATCCTTTACTGATGAAGATGAAGATGATGTTGTGCATGGACATATTAGAACATTGTACTTTTCTGGAAAAGTCAATGGCGTGGATGTTCGAAGAGTTTTCATTGACAATGGTTCAGGAGTCAACCTCATGCCTATTCATACACTTCATCGATTGGGCCTCACGAAATCTAATTTAACTCCCTCCACCGTGATGCTATAGGGACATGATAAAAATGAACCAGAACCACTGGGTGAAGTTACACTCAGAACTCAGTTTAGAGATCTTGATCCAATTTAGATTTCATGGTTGTTGATCAAGACTCAGCCTTCAGCATTTTTCTTTGAAGACACTGGTTACATCAACATGCGGCTATCCCTTCTTCATACCATCAATGTCTCAAATATTGTTTCAATGGTCAATTTGGGATGTTTTATGGTGATAAGGCCCCGTTCAAGACATGTGAGTCTCAATACATTGAGGCATAATTCTATCACATGAAGCAAAGGGAGAAATGCATAACAAAGGAGATTACCAAAGTTAATGCTCCATATGGTTTGGAAAAAATTCTATTAAATCCCTTTACACATGTGAGTACAGACTATTTGTTTCCTATCAGTTAAATTGACAAGATACCCCCAAATCAAAATACTCTTATGGAAAGATCCATAATATCAATTACGGCAATCGAGCCAGACAACATGGGAGAAATTGGTAATCTACCAAGCAGTGATGAAAGCACAAATGGAGAGGTCTCCATTTCATCTGCTGAAATCCAACAAGTCTATGCTTCTACAATTAAGCCAGAAGAAGTTATAGCAACATCGGAGGTGAACAATGATGTTGATTCTCAATCCATCATCTCCTCTTTATTACCCAAAGAAGACCATTCATAATCAATCAGGTTGTAAATGGATGATTCTTCTTCAAAATATGAAAATTTTGACATCTCTTCAGATCATGAGAATTCTACTATATCATCTACTATAAAAGTAGAAACGAAAGAAATAACACATGAAGAAGAAGAAGAAGAATATATCAGATATGCTCCTCCAGCATTTGAAGACGGTATCTCTACCATTGTGGATGAACTCAGAGAAATAAATCTAGGTTCAAAATGAGATCCATGCCCCACTTTAATCAGTGCGGCCATGACTCGTGAAGAGCAAGAGATGTATATTTATTTTCTAAATCAAAATAAAGATATATTTTCCTCGAACTATACAGAAATGCGTGGGCTTGATCCTGATGTTGCTAATCATCATTTGGGTTTACCAGAAGAACATCGAGGATTTAAGCAAGCCGCGAGAAGAACACACCCAACTTATGCGTCCAAAATTGAAGCTGAAGTGGATAAGATTATCAAAGATAACTTCATCAAAGAAGTTCAATATCCCAAATGGTTGGATAATATTGTCCATGTAAAGAAAAATAATGGACAAATTAGAGTTTTCATCGATTTCATAGATCTTAATCGGCATTGTCCTAAGGATGATTTCCCAGTTCCGATTACAGAACATCTACTTGATGCAACAGCTAGCTATGAAGAACTTTCCTTCATGGATGGATTTTCTGGATATAATCAGATCTGAATGGACCCAGAAGACAAGGAATCTACAGCCTTTAGAGCCCCTCAGGGGGTGTTTTTCTACAGGGTAATCCCTTTGGCTTAAAGAATGCAGGTGCAACTTATCAGCGTGCCATGCATCATATCTTCAAACCCTTCTTAGGGAAGTTTGTTGAATGCTATGTATATGATTTGGTAGTTAAATCCAAACAACGTTCTAATCACATGGCTGATTTGGAAGACATATTCTGAAATCTTCGACAACATAATTTGTAGATGAACCCCTTAAAATGTGCTTTTGGGGTAACCTCAGGAAAATTTCTCGGCTTTGTTGTACGCCATCGTGGTATTGAAGTCGATCCTGAGAAGACCAAGTCAATCCTTGGTATGTCACCTCCTAAAAATTTGAAATAATTAAGAGGACTTCAAGGACACTTATCCTATATTCGGCGTTTCATCACCAATTTAGCAGGTAAAAGTTTACCCTTCACCAAATTGATGAATAAGGGAGTCACTTACCAGGGGAATGAATAATGTCAAGAAGCATTTGATATTCTCAAGAAATACCTCATGATTCCACCGGTACTCATGCCACTTGTTGAAGGAAGACCACTTATCCTCTATGTGATAGCTCTAGAGAGATCATTAGGTGCCTTTCTTGCTCAAAAGAATCATGCTGGGAATGAAAATAGCCTCAACTATCTCAGTCGAACCATTCTTGAAGCAGAAACCCGGTATTCAAGTATTGAGAAGTGATACCTGGCATTAATCTTTGTAGTTTAGAAGTTGAGAAACTACCTGCAACATCACGAGGTCCAATTGGTATCTCACAATATACCGCTCAAATTTATCCCAAGTCGTACAATGCTTACAGGACATCTGGCAAGGTGGGAAGTTATTTTGCAGCAATTTGACATTCAGTATGTGTCTCAAAAAGCGATAAAGGGCCATGCTCTGGCTGATTTCCTAGCTGAACACCCTTCAGTGGAAGACACATCTTCATATATTGAACTCCCTGATGAGGAAGTCTTCTCTATTCAAGAAAGTCCTCAGGCATGGGAAATGTATTTTGATGGTGCTTCCAGAAGTCCAACAGGGGGGAAAATGGAAAATCCTAAATTCAACAAAGTTGGCTTAGGAATTGTGCTCATTTCTCTAGAAAAGGCAGTGTTACCTTATTCCTTCTTATTGTGGGAAGGTGGTACCAATAATAAAGTAGAATACCAAGATCTCATCATAGGGTTGGAATTAGAACTTCAAGAACAAATGAATCACTTAAAGGTGAAAGGTGATTTAGACCTGGTAATCAAACAAGTCAATTGGGATTATGCCATCAGAAAAGATGAACTAATCCCTTTGTATGATTACGTCAGAGATTTAATGGAGGAATTCCCTTTGGAACCGACATTTTCTTATGTCCCAAGACCACAAAATACTCAAGCTGATGCATTGGTTAATATAGCCACAACTCTGGCAGATCCAAATCAGGACGAGACAACCATCAATATTTCCCACCGTCATGCAATTTCACCTTATGTTCGTATCAGGACAGAGGAAATTAATGAAATTTGTCCCATTCCCGAACCTTATGGTCATACTACAGGAAGGATGTCACCTATCAGGGAATACCTTCAAAATGGAACACTTCCACCTGATAGAGATGAGAAAGAACAAATCCGGCAATGTGTGGTAAATTTTACTCTTTATGATAGCCCAGGTCACCTAGAGAAAATTCTCTAGAAACGTGGTTTTTATGGAGTTATATTCAGATGAATTGATAGTGAAGAGACTATGGCTGTCATAAAAGAAGTGCATGCAGGATTCTGTGGTGCCCACCAGTCTGGACATAGACTGTCTGATCAGGTTCGATGGCTTGGAAACTTTTGGCCTTCAATTATACGAGATTGTGATGATTTCACAAAGAAGTGTCATTCATGCCAAGACATTCCAACTTCATTCATCAGCCTCCAGAGTTGCTTCATACAGCTAAATAATCATGGCCATTTTCCACATGGGGAATGGATGTGGTGGGACCTTACCCTTCGGCTACGGCTAAGCAGTTTAATTATATTCTTACTGCTACTGACTTCTTTTCCAAATGGGCAGAGGCAATACCTCTCAAGGAAGTTAGTTCTAAATGCATTGTTAGCTTCATCAAGTCTAACATCATTACCAGATTTGGTGTCCCTCATAACATATTGATGGAAAATGGAACCAATTTATGTTCATCTGAGATGAAGAAGTTGTATCAAGAATACAACATCAAATCCAAGCATTCATCTCGGTATCATGCAGCGGCCAACGGCCAGATAGAAGCCTTTAACAAGACTCTTTCAAATATACTACAAAAGATGGTGGATAAAGATAATAGGTCATGGCCTGATAAACTCTTTCATGCTTTATGGGCTTATCGGACTACCACCCGCACTGCAACTTGGTCAACTCCATATTCATTGGTATATGGAACGGAAGTCGTCTTGCCCATTGAAGTTCAACTACCCTTTCTCAGAGTTTCCATTTGTGATCAATCATCTACAGTTGAACATTCTCAAAAGCGATTGAATGAATTGGAACGGTTAGATGTGAAATGATTGTGCACTTTGCACCACTTGGAAGTCTATCAAAATCGAATAGCACGAGCTTTTAACAAAAAAGTTCATCTTCGTTCATTCACTCAAGGAGAATTGGTATTAGTTCTCAGAACTCTAATGATACCAGGAAATAAACCTCCCAAGATTGAGCCAAAATGGGAAGGACCTTATTCAATACATAGGGTCTACTTCAATGGAGCTTATTCATAATCTCAATGGATGGAGAACTCATCACTACTCCAACCAATGCCAGATTTTTGAAGAAGTATTTTGTATAAACTGCAAAGTCTGTATTTTGTCCCTGAAACATGACACTAAACTGTGCGGCACCAGTTCATCCTTGCTATATGACGTTAACATATACAGCAACGGTCCATACATATGACCTTAAACCATTTGTACTTTCATCCCACACGACGTTAAACTGTGAAAAAGTTCCCTAAATGGTCCAGTATGACCTTAAAATGCAACTAGGTCTTGTATAACCTTAAACTGCATCATCAACGGTCCATGCATATGACCCTAAACTATTTGCAAGTCCCTTACGTCCAGCAAGATGTTAAATTGTGACGTCCTAACTACATGATGCTAAACTGTATAAAAGTCCCTTACATCCGGAAAGACGTTAAACTACATAATAATCAAAGGTCCTGTATGACCTTAAACTACACCACCATCTGGCATGACATTAAACTGCACCATCCACTGTCTATGCATATGACCTTAAACTATTCTCACTTTCGTCGAACATGACGCTAAACTGTATCGTCCCTTTTTCGTCCAACATTACGTTAAACTGTGGGAAAAAAATCCCCAATGCATCCAACATGACGTTAACGTGGTGCACTATTTTGTACTCATTGCATGACATTAAACTGCACAGTCCCCCCCCCCCTTTCGTCCAATATTACGTTAAACTCTATTGTCCCCATCGTCCTAACTACATGACGCTAAACTGTACAGAAAGTTCGTGATACGTCCTACATGACATTAAACTGTATTTTGTCCCTGCTACATGACACTAAACTGTGCAGCACCAATAGTCCTAACTGCAAGACTTTAAACTGCATAGTCCCTTTATATGTCCTACATGACATTAAACTATGCATCGTTAAGGTTATTATTACCTCTTGTTTCTCACACCGAGTATGACTCACGTGAGCTTAGAGCAAACCTCAACCATAACACTCTCTCTAGGCCGCTAACCATGTGTAAGTCCTAACAACATTTTTTTAGGTCATAGTCCCCAAGAACAACTTGATCATTAATTCATTCTTTAATTGATCTACACTGACTTTGATCCTTGCCTTCTAGGCTGGGTATGTAGGAAACCTCCCAAGGTTCAAGCCCAAAACCAATCTCTTCACGTCAGTTAATCTCTATATCATACGATGATAATTCGTGAAACCGCCCTTAGAATCAATATCATTACATTGGTTCACTTTCTTCCTTGTTATACGACGTTAAACAATACAACACTTTTGTCCAGTATGACAATAAACTACAAATTTCTTTGATACCCTCACCTGAGAGGGAACCATTATTTTCATTGAATTTTTTTTCAATCATGTTTCATTTCAAAGACTACGTACATACATGGAAACGCCCAAACCTTTTATCTTGGGTTAAACCATCATTGCACTAAATTCCCCTTTCACCCTTCACATGTACGAACCAAATTTGTACAAAGGGTAGTTGTAGAACTACGTGATCTTGATTCCCATCCTTATGGGATATGTAGGAACGTTCGAGTGTCCCTCGAATCCAGTCCTAAGCCTTTGGGCCTAACCCCAAATTCCACTTTCAGTCCCTTGGCTGAAAAGTCCCCATGAAAACACACACTGTGTATTTCTTACAATGGTCCTAGATCTATGACCCTAAACTAAGATCTATAATCCTTTTGTCCCATACGACGTTAAACTGTAGTTTAAGAAATACGTATGGCTTGATTCTCATTCTTATGGGATACCTAGTGAAGTCCAACATTTCAATTCAGGACCCAGCCACAAAATGATTATGGTTAGCAATGATCTATGTATCTCTGTACACATTGAACAATACCCATCATTATGTGTTATAATCCTAACCTTAAATATTTTCAGATCCTCATAACCCTTTTCATGAATTCTAGTCACAAAAATGTCAAACTTCTGAGAGTTCATTTGTCTACCTATGCATCACGTGCCCATAGGCGGCCTTGCCTAAACAGTCTACATAACAGACTTGTTAGCAAAAAAGATATTATTATTTGACTATGCAGCCAATTCCCTTAGGTGGCCCTACATAATTCAACCCCCTAACAGATTTTTCGGATAGTGGAAACTTCATTCTTTGGAAGAATGCCTCTTTTTTCCTTATTTGTCTTAAATGAAAGTATGTAGGGATCCGGAAAAATAGCCATCCTTAACATATTTGTCCCATATCCTTTTTCATGATCTGAATGTATTCAAGTCTATGGTTTATATTATCCTTCCCTATGTTTGGGTCAGACCTTCGTAGGAGTGATATTCATCAGGTTCTTTGATAATATTGTTTGGAAATATCTTCTCCATATTCAAGTACCTATTTCCATAAAGAAAACTCTATACTTTGGAAGATTTGAATCTCCATAAACATTCACTGGCTTTTAGCACTAGGAAAGTAAATTTCTGAGAGTTCTTTTTCCTGACTATGCAGCACGTGCCCATAGGCGGCCTTGCATAAATAGTCTTCATAACAGACTTGTTAGCCAAAAGATACTATTTTATTTAATTATGCAGCCAATGCCCTTAGGTGGCCCTGCATAATTCAACCCCCTAACGGGTTTGTTAAATAATGGTAACTTCATTCTTGGGAACTACGTCTTCTAATGCCTTTTAGCTCTTTTTCATATCATTCCTCAGATTAAAATATTCTTAAGTCATAGCTTACATATTTTCCTTCATACTTGAGTATGGTAATATGTTTTCAAATGAATTTTTAAGGAATTGAGTCAATTCTAATCCATTTCGGTCAAATCTATTTCGACCTTAAACATTAGCCTTTTTATGTCCGACGTGCATGACTTTAAACTGCCAGATTTCTTGGTTTTATTCTTTTCCTCAGAGTCAAATCCTCTATTCTCTCCGGATCCAACTCTGAGGGGGGGACTTTTGTTGACGTTCCTTTCATCACAAAATCTAAAGATCGGAAAAGGGGAATATCTAAGCTCAAAGTGATTCAACCTTTGAAGAAAATATCAAAAAATCGACAAAGGCATGAACTAGGGATCAAAAGCACATGTGCCGCTCAAGTTATATCACTGTCATGCAAGTCCACTTGTGCGACGCCTAGTAGTCACGCTAGTGAATTGCGTGACCTAAGTGGTAACCACTCGGGGTCTTCTCCTGCCTATAAATAGACCCTGTGGGCCCCCCATTTCTAGAGATTTTTTCCAAGAACTCATATTTGATCTCCTGGCGCCCTAGTCTCTTCTCAAAGCTTCCGAAACACTTTTAAGGTAATTTCTTACCTAGAACGGAACATCTAAAGAGGGGGAGTAAGGACTAAGTGTCGAAACTCATCAACACTTGCGTGCCTGAGTGGCCAGACCTTAAGGGAAAAGGGCCACACTTGCGCGCCGCCTTGCTCCTTCAATAGATCTTCCACGCCCCTCTTCTGAAAGAACCTCAAGAGGATTCTAAAGGCTTTAATGAAGAGTCTCTCAAGTATTACCCTGCTTGTTAACCGTCGGGCAAGTACATCATGTGTCGCGCAGGCGTATACCTGCGTGACCAAAACTTGCGCCCCCACGCAGTATCTGCGCGCCTTCCAGGACTTGCGCGCCCCTGCCTTTTTTGGTTCCTTTCTTGCCCATTTCACCCCTCTTTAGCCATTACACCTTTACTATTCAAGATTCAGTCTTCAAGACACTCTTCAAAGCCATTTTATGGCATGATTTATTTATTTGACTTCCTTATCTGAAAGGAATTTTGTGGAATATCTCTCAAAACCTAGTGATTTACACATCTTTATGTCACTAAAGATTGAGATTTCATTCATTCAACCTCATCCTTTAAGATGAGAGAATCCTTAATCTGGGTGTCCTTTTCAAGAATAATCCCTAGTCATAAGTCCTCTAATATGGGCATCATCTTTAGGAGTAAGCCCAAAGTCCCTTAATTTTTGGGCATCCTCTTAGGAGTAAGCCCCATATCCCCTAACCTGGGATTCCTTTTCAGGAGTAATCCCCAGTCTCAAGCTTGGGTATCTTCCTTAGGAGTAAGCCCCAATTCTTAAAATTCCCAATTCTGGGAATCCTCCTTAGGAGTAAGCCCCAGTCTCCTAATTTGGGCATCCTCCTCAGGAGTAAGCCCCAAACCTTAATCCTTGACCTGGGCCTCCTTTTCAGGAGTAAGCCCAAGTCTTAATTTCTCTTAACCAGTCCTAATTTACCTTTGATATGGGATTCCTTTTTAGGAGTAAAACCCAATCATAAGTCTTCTCCTAATTTGGGCCCCATTTTCAGGAGTAAGCCCCAAGTTAAAATATTCAAAATCTCCATGAAGCACATATACCTTTATGGACCCTGTTCTTGGATTTCTTCCCTAAAGTAAATCCTAACCTTCATTTATCTGGGCAGTCATACATAAATAATCCCCACATTATTTCTTATGATTGCATCTTTCATGGCACAATTGTCTAATTTTTACCAATACCTCTTCTTTCTCACACCGAGCATGACTCACGTGAGCTTTGAGTGTAAAAGTAATTGTTACATCCTTCTTTGAGCCATCAATCATAAACATCATACTCCCTTACTCGAACTACATGGGTTTTGATTCCTTTTCTAAACAAAGGATATGTAGGTAGCCCATCTACGGGTTCGATCTCAACTCTAAAATAATCCATGTCCTTCTGAATGACAATGAACTTCAAGTGCCCCATTGAGTGGCTTTAAAACCAGCATGGTCATTATAATGACCAAGAGACTTCTGTATAAATGTGTCAAAGGGTACCATTGACAAAGAATCTCTAAAAAATACAGATGATTCTCTATCAATGAAGAACCTTGAATACATACAAAAGATTCTCTAAATTTCCTACATATTTAATCATTGATTGTTAGATCTGAAGGAAAGCTCATTTTATACTTGGTAATGTAATAATCATTCACGAACATAACTTAAATCAATAAAGAGAGTCCCGGAGTAGACAATAATTCCCCTCAAAAAGGTGTGATGAGTCCGACCTCCCATCCTCTCGACCAATGCAAATTCCTAATCCTCATCAGTCCACAAACTAATGAGCACCTACCTTTGGAAAGTAGGTCCGAATGGATGTGGAATCCTTGGATGTTTCCAGTTCTACGAAAAAACCCATTAGAAACCGATCGGAACGTTTGAACCTCCCATCAAGGCGGTCATCCCCGGATTCCAAGGGAAATAGCTACATGGATATGATAAAAATGAACCAGAACCACTGGGTGAAGTTACACTTAGAACTCAGTTTGGAGATCCTGTATCCAATTCAGATTTCATGGTTGTTGATCAAGACTCATCCTTCAACATTTTTTTTGGAAGACCCTGGTTACATCAACATGTGACTATCCCTTCTTCATACCATCAATGTCTCAAATATTGTTTTGATGGTCAAGTTGGGACGTTGTATGGTTATAAGGCCTCATTCAAGACATGTGAGTATCAATACATTGAGGCAGAATTCTATCACATGAAGCAGAGGGAGAAATCCATGACAAAGGAGATTACTAAAGTGAATGCTCCATATGGTTTGGAAAAAATTCTAGTGAATCCATTTACACATGTGAGTACAGATTATGTGTTGTCTATCAGTCAAATTGACCAGATAGACCCAAGTCAAAATACTCTTATGGAAAGATACATAATGTCAATTACGACAATCGAGCCAGACAACATGGGAGAAATTGGTAATCTACCAAGCAGTGATGAAATCACAAATGGTGACGTCTTCATTTTATCTACTGAAATGCAACAAGTCTATGCTTCGCCAATTAGGCCAGAAGAAGTTTATGGCAACATCGGAGGTGAAAAATGATGTCGATTATCAATCCATAATCTCCTCTTTATTACCCAAAGAATACCCTTCATCATCAATCGGGTTGGAAATGGAAGCTTCTTCTTCAAAATATGCAAATTTTGACATCTCTTCAGATCATGAGAATTATACTTTATCATCTACTATGCAAGTAGAAATGGAAGAAATAACACATGATGAAGAAGAAGAAGAAGATCTCAGAGATGCTCCTCCAGCATTTGAAGAGGGTATCTCTACCACTGTAGATGAACTCAGAGAAATAAATCTGGGTACAAAAGGAGATCCACGCCCCACTTTAATCAGTGCGGCCATTACTCTTGAAGAGAAAGAGATGTAAATTTATTTTCTAATGAAAAATAAATATATATTTTCATGAAACTATACAGAAATGCCCGGGCTTGATCCTGATGTTGCTACTCATCATTTGGGTTTACCAGAAGAACATAGAGGATTAAAGCTAGCCGCGAGAAGAACACACCCAACTTATTCTTCCAAAATTGAAGCTGAAGTGGATAATCTTATCGAAGCTAACTTCACCATAGAAGTTCAATATCCCAAATGGTTGGCAAATATTGTCCCTGTAAAGAAAAATAACGGACAAATTAGAGTTTCCATCGATTTTAGAGATCTTAAACGGCATTGTCTTAAGGATGATTTCCCAGTTCCGATTACAGAACTTCTAATTGATGAAACAGCAGGCTATGAAGCACTTTCCTTCATGGATGGATATTCTAGATATAATCAGATCTGAATGGCCCCAGAAGACAAGGAATCTACAGCCTTCAGTGCCCTGCAGGGTGTGTTTTGCTACCAGGTAATGCCCTTTGGATTAAAAAATGCAGGTGCAACTTATCAGCGTGTCATGCATCATTTCTTCAAACCCTTCTTAGAGAAGTTTGTTGAATTCTATGTAGACTATTTGGTAGTTAAATCCAAAAAATGTTCTAATCACTTGGCTGATTTGGAAGTCATATTCTGCATGCTTCGACAACATAATTTGATGATGAACCCCTTAAAATGTGCTTTTGGGGTAACCTCAGGAAAATTTCTTGGCTCTGTTGTATGCCATCGTGGTATTGAAGTTGATCCTGAGAAGACCAAGTCAATCCTCGGTATTTCACCTCCTCAAAATTTGAAATAATTAAGAGGACTTCAAGGACACATAGCCTATATTTGGCGTTTCATCGGTAATTTATCTGGTAAAAGATTACCCTTCACCAAATTGATGAATAAGGGAGTCACATACCAGTGGATTGAAGAATGTCAACAAGCATTCGATATTCTCAAGAAATACCTCTTGAGTCCACCGGTACTCATGCCACCTGTTGAAGGAAGACCACTTATCCTCTATGTGACAGCTCTAGAGCGATCATTAGGTGTCTTTCTTGCTCAAAAGAATGATGCTGGGAATGAAAACAGCCTCTACTATCTCAGTCGAACCATGCTTGAAGCAGAAACCCGGTATTCAAGTATTGAGAAGTGATTCCTGGCATTAATCTTTGCAGTTCAGAAGTTGAGACAATACCTGGAACATCACGAGGTCCAATTGGTATCTCACAATAACCCGCTCAAATTTATCCTAAGTCGTCCAATTCTTACAGGATGTCTGGCAAGGTGGGTAGTTATTTTTCAGCAATTCGACATTAAGTATGTGTCTCAAAAGGCGATAAAGGGCCAATCTATGGATTATTTCCAAGATGAACACCCTTTAGTGGAAGACACATCTTCAGATATTGAAATCCTTGATGAGAAAGTCTTCTCTATTCAAGAAAGTCCTCAGGCATGGTAAATGTATTTTGATGGTGCTTCCAGAAGTCCAACAGGGAGGAAAATGGAAAATCCTTAATTCAACAAAGTTGGATTAGGAATTATGCTCATTTCTCCAGAAAAGGTAGTGTTACCTTATCCCTTCTTATTGTGGGAAGACGGTACCAATAATGAAGCAGAATACCAAGCTCTCATTTTAGGTTTGGAATTAGAACTTCAAGAACAAGTGAATCACTTAAAGGTGAAAGGTGATTCAGACCTCGTAATCAAACAAGTCAATGGGGATTATGCCATCAGAAAAGAAGAACTAATCCCTTTGTATGATTACGTCAGAGAGTTAATGACAGAATTCCCTTTGGAACTGACATTTTGTTATGTCCCAAGATCACAAAATTCTCAAGATGATGCATTGGCTAATATAGCCACAGCTCTTGCAGATCCAAATCGGGACGATACAACCATCATTATTGCCCACCTTCATGCAATTTCACCTTATGTTCGAATCAGGATAGAGGAAATTAATGAAATATTTCCCATTCCTGAACCGTATGGTCATACTACAGGATGGTTGTCAGCTATGGGGGAATACCTTCAAAATGGAACACTTCCACCTGATAGAGCCGATAAAGAACAAATCTGGCGACGTGTGGTTAATTTTACCCTTTATGATAGCCCAGGTCACCTAGAGAAAATTCTCTACAAACGTGGTTTTGATGGAGTTATCTTCAGATGCATTGATGGTGAAGAGACTATGGCTGTCATAAATGAAGTGCATGCATGAGACTGTGGTGCCCACCAGTCTGGACATAGACTGTCTAATCAGGTTCGAAGGGTTGGATACTTTTGGCCTTCAATGATACAAGATTGTGTTGATTTCACAAAGAAGTGTCATTCATCCCAAGTACATTCCAACTTCATTCATCAACCTCCAGAGTTGCTTCATATAGCTAAATACTCATGGACATTTTCCACATGGGGAAAGGATGTGGTGGGACCTTACCCTTCGGCTACGACTAAGCAGTTTAAGTATATTCTTACTTTTACTGACTTATTTTCCAAATGGGCAGAGGCAATACCTCTCAAGGAAGTCAGTTCTAAATGCATTGTTAGCTTCATCAAGTCTAACATCATTACCAGATTTGGTGTCCCTCATACCATATTGACGGACAATGGCACCAATTTCTGTTCATCTGAGACGAAGAAGTTGTATCAAGAATACAACATCAAATCCAACCCTTCGTCTCGGTATCATGCAGCAGCCAACGGCCAGATAGAAGCCTTTAACAAGACTCTTTCAAATATACTTCAAAAGATGGTGGATAAAGATAAGAGGTGACGGCCTGATAAAACCTTTCATGCTTTATGGGCTTATCGGACTACCACCCGCACTGCAACTCGGTCAACTCCATATTCATTGGTATATGGAACGGAAGCCGTCTTGCCCATTGAATTTCCACTACCCTTTCTCAGATTTTCCATTTGTGATCAATCATCTATAGATGAACAATCTCAAAAGCGATTGAATGAATTGGAACAGTTAGATGAGAAATGATTGTGCACTTTGCACCACATGGAAGTCTATCAGAATCGAATAGCACGAGATTTTAACAAAAAAGTTCGTCTTCGTTCATTCACTCAGGGAGAATTGGTATTAGTTCTCAGAAAGCCAATGATACGAGGAAAGAAACCTCCTAAGCATGAGAAAAAATGGGAAGGACCTTATTCAATACATAGGGTCTACTCCAATGGAGCTTATTCATTAATCTCAATGGATGGGGAACTCATCACTACTCCAACCAATGCCAGATTTTTGAAGAAGTATTTTGTATAAACTGCAATGTCTGTATTTTTTCCCTGAAACATGACACTAAACTGTGTGGAACTAGTTCGTCCTTGCTATATAACGTTAAACTATACAGCAACGGTCCATACATATGACCTTAAACTATTTGTACTTTCGTCCCACATGACGTTAAACTGTGAAAAAGTTCCCTAAATGGTCTAGTATGACCTTAAACTGCAACTAGGTCCTGTATGACCTTAAACTGCATCATCAACAGTCCATGCATATGACCCTAAACTATTTTCAAGTCCCTTACGTCCATCAAGACTGTTAATTTGTGACGTCCTAACTACATGATGCTAAACTGTATAAAAGTCCCTTACATCCAAAAAGACGTTAAACTACATAATCATCAAAGGTCTTGTATGACCTTAAACTACACCACCGTCCAGCATGACATTAAACTGCACCATACACGGTCCATGTATAAGACCTTAAACTATTCTCACTTTCGTCCAACATAACGCTAAACTGTATCGTCCATTTTTCATCCAACATGACGTTAAATTGGGGAAAAATCCCCAATGCGTCCAATATGACGTTAAAATGGTGCACTCTTTTGTCCTCACTGCAAGACATTAAACTGCACAGCCCCCCCCCCCTTGCGTCCAACATGACATTAAACTCTATTGTCCCCATCGTCCTAACTACATGATGCTAAACTGTACAGAAAGTTCGTGATACGTCCTACATGGCATTAAACTGTATTTTTTCCCTACTACATGACACTAAATTGTACAACACCAATAGTCCTAACTGCAAGACTTTAAACTGCATAGTCCCTTTATATTTCCTACATGACATTAAACTATGCATCGTTAAGGTTTTTGTTACCTCTTGTTTCTCACACCGAGTATGAATCATGTGAGCTTAAAGAAAACCTCAACCATAACACTCTCTCTGGGTCGCTAACCATATGCAAGTCCTAACATCATCTTTTTAGGTCATTGTCCCCAAGAACAACATGATCATTAATTCATTCTTTAATTGAACTACATGGACTTTGATCATTACCTTATAGACTGGGTATGTAGGAAACCTCCCAAGGTTCAAGACCAAAACCAATCTCTTCACGTCGGTTCATCTCTATCTCATACGATGATAATTCGTGAAACCACCCTTAGAATCAATATCTTCACATTGGTTCACTTTCGTCCTTGTTAAACGATGTTAAACTATACAACACTTTTGTCCAGTATGATAATAAACTACAAATTTCTTTGATACCCTCACCTGAGAGGGAAACATTATTTTCATTGATTTCTTTCAGCCATGTTTCATTTCAAAGACTATGTACATACATGGCAATGACCAAACCTTTTATCTTGGGTTAAAACCATCATTGCACTAAAGTCCCCTTTCACCCTTCACATGTACGAACCAAATTTGTACAAAGGGTGGTTCTAGAACTATGTGGGCTTGATTCCCATCCTTATGGGATACGTAGGAACGTTCGAGTGTCCCTTGAATCCAGTCCCAAGTCTTTGGGCCTAACCCCAAATTCCACTTTCATTCCCTTGGCTGAAAAGTCCACATGAAAACACACACTGTGTATTTCTTACAATGGTCCAAGCTCTATGACCCTAAACTAAGATCTCTAATCCTTTTTCCCACACGACGTTAAACTGTAGTTTAAGAACTACGTATGGCTTGATTATCATCCTTATGGGATACGTAGTGATGTCCAACATTTCAATTCAGGACCCAGCCACAACATGATTATGGTTAACATTGATCTATGTATCTCTGTACACATTGAAAAATACCCATCTTTATGTGTTATAATCCTAACCTTAAATATTTTCAGATCCTCATAACCCTTTTCATGACTTCTAGTCACAAAAATGTCAAATTTCTGAGAGTTCTTTTGTCTGACTATTCAGCACGTGCCCATAGGCGGCCCTGCATAAACAGTCTACATAACAGACTTGTTAGCCAAAAGATACTATTATTTGACAATGCACCCAATGCCCTTAGGTGGCCCTTCATAATTCAACCCCCTAACGGGATTTTCAGATAGTGGTAACTTCATTCTTTGGAAGAATGCCTATTTTTTCCTTATTTGTATTAAATGACAGTACGTAGGGATCTGCAAAAATAGCCATCCTTAACATATTTGTCCCATATCCTTTTTCATGATCTAAAAGTATTCAAGTCTATGGTTTATATTCTCCTTCCCTATGTTTGGTTCAGACCTTCGTAGGAGTGATATTCATCCAGTTCTTTGATGATTTTGTTTAGAAATATTTTCTCCATATTCATGTACCTCTTTCCATACAGAAAACTCTATACTTTGGATGATTTGAATCTCCATAAACTTTCACTATCTTTTAGAACTAGGAAAGTAAATTTCTGAGAGTTCTTTTGCCTGACTATGCAACAGGTGCCCATAGGTGGCCTTGCATAAACAGTCTACATAACACACTTGTTAGCCAAAAGATACTATTTTATTTAACTATTCAACCAATGCCCTTAGGTGGTCCTACATAATTCAACCCCCAATCGGGTTTGTTAAATAATGGTAACTTCATTCTTGGAAACTACTTATTCTAATTCCTTTTAGCTCTTTTTCATATTATTCCTCATATTCAAATATTCTTAAATCATAGCTTACATATATTCCATCGTACTTGACTATGGTAATATGTTTTCAAATGAATTTTCAAGGAATTGAGTCAATTCTAATCCATTTCGGTCAAAGCTATTTTGACCTTAAACATTATCCTTTGTATGTCTGACGTGCATGACTTTAAACTGCCCACAAAAGATAGGGGAACTCTAAATAAAATTCAAGTTCCCAACTCACTAAACATACATTTTTGTATGATTTAGGTAACATTGAGCAATTAAAAGGTTCTAAGTTTGAAGGGTTATTTACATTAATCCTATTAAAAATCAAACTATGCTTACTAGGCCCATTGGATTAGGTAAAATCTAAATCATGTAGCAAAAGAGAATGCAGGTACAAATGAGTGAAGTTGAAAGTGTTTTTCATTGATGCACAAGAGTTAGAAGGACATCCACAGACTGGAGTCTCTTCTCTTTTTCATGAATTATAAAAGGCTTTCAACATAACTCTTCATTTGATTTACGGCACCCCGAGATTCATCAGCAATCACGTGGAATTCATTCATTCAACTGGATACAATAAGAGATGCAGTGATACTAGCTCTTCTTGGAACAATTGTAAAAGGATGTTCTTGAGTGTGGTTTGAGAAAAATTTCTGCTGATCAAACAGTGACTCTATTTTTGTCCAAGAGACTTGGAAGATGGATACATGGATTTGAGAATAGAGCATTGGAAGTAAAGAGCCATTTGGAGAGAGTACTCTTTTCAGATATTGCTCTAATACCATGTTTGTCTTCTCTCCACCAACCGGCAGTGGAAAACATTTCAGCCCATGGGTTTGCCATTTTCATATCTGCAAGGAAATGACATGGAGGAAGAATTTGAAAGTTCACACCATTGTTGTTGATCTTAATGAACAGCATAACCAAAATGAAGGAGTAGCAGTGCAGCTGCATTTCAGGTGTATAGTTCTTTGAATCTGGAACATTGACTCCTAGCAGATGACCATGACCATATAGAGGCAGGTAGATTCTCTATGGGAAATTAAGATGATATTTCTTCAAGTACATAGCCAAATCTGGGAGAGCGCTATCGCAAATATCATAGTAATCATGCCCAATGATGTTCATCATGTCTTCAATCCGCTTGCTAGGCAGTTCATTAGATGTTTTAATTCCCTTAGGAGCCATTGAATCTTCACAAAAGTTGAATAAATTAAACTCTTAAATGGGTTTATTTTTCATAAAATTTGTGAAAGAATTCGAAAAAATGGCTAAGGAATTAAGGTGTGCAAGTCTAAAGATGATGCACAAGTGTTCATGTGCCGCACTAGTTTTTGACGAGCAAGTACAAACCGCGCAAGTACAAATACCTTTACAGTAGCACGACATCAAGGAAAACACCAGAAAACAGAGCAACCTGCGTGGCTAAGGTGACCTGTGTGGCGAGAGCTCGAAGGTATGAAGTCCGGAAATTCGAATTCTTGTACGGAAGTGAGGCCCTATATTTATAGACGCGGTCGGGACCCTGCGTGCCATACCCTATGCGATCAAGGGCCGTATCCCTGCGCGATGTGCACTTGCGCGCCGCTCTTTGCGCCACCAAAACTTGTAAGCCACCTTTCCTTTGGTTTTCTTCATTTCCTCAGAGTCAAATCCTCATTTCTTTCGGATCCAACTCTGAGGGGGGACTTTTTTTTACGCTCCTTTTTCGTCACAGAGTCCAAAGAAATGTAAAGGGAAATGACTTAGCACAAATTGATTCATCCTTTGAAGAAAATATCAAAAATTAACAAAGGCATGAACAAGGGATCAAAAGCACATATGCCGCGCAAGTTCTATCACTATCACACAAGTAAACATGCACGACGCCTTATGGTCGCGCAAGTGACTTGCGCGACCTAAGTGGTAACCACCCGGGGTCTTCTCCTGCCTATAAATAGACCATGTGGGCCCCCCATTTCGAGAGGATTTTTTCCAGAAACTCAGATTTGAGCTCTCGGCGCCCTAGTCTCTTCTCAATGCTTCCAAAACACTTTTAAGGTAATTTCTTACCTAGAATGGAAGATCTAAAGAGGGGAGGAAGGCCTAAGTGTTGAAACTCATCAACATTTGCGCGCCTGAGTGGCCAGACCTTAAGGGAAAAGGGCCACACTTGCACGCCGCCGTACTCCTTTAATAGATCTTGCGTGCCCCTCTTCTGGAAGAACCTCAATAGGATTCTAAATGATTTAATGAAGAGTCGCTCAAGTATTACCCTGCTGGTTAACTGTCACGCAAGTACATCATGTGTCGCGCAGGAGTATACCTGCGCGACCAAAACTTGCACGCCCACGAAGTATCTGCACGCCTGCCAGGACTTGCACGCCCCTGCCTTTTTTGGTGCCTTTCTTTCCCATTCCACCCCTCTTAATCCATTACACCTTCCCTATTCAAGATTCAGTATTCAAGATACTCTTCAAATCCAATTTATGGCATGATTTCATTATTTGAATTCCTTATCTAAAAGGAATTTTGTGGAATATCTCTCAAAACCTAGTGATTTACACATCTGTATGTCACTAAAGATTGATATTTTATTCATTCAACCTCATCCTTTAATATGACTGAATCCTTAACCTGGGTATCCTTTTTAGGAATAATCCCCATTCATAAGTCCTCTAATATGGGCATCCTCTTTAGGAGTAAGCCCCAAGTCCCTTAATTTCTGGGCATCCTCTTAGGAGTAAGCCCCAGATCCCCTAACCTAGGCTTCCTTTTCAGGAGTAAGCCCCAGTCTCATGCTTGGGCATCTTCCTTAGGAGTAAGCCCCAATTCTTAAAATTCCAAAATCTAGGAATCCTACATAGGAGTAAGCCCCAGTCTCCTAATTTGGGAATCCTCCTCAGGAGTAAGCCCCAAACCATAATCCTTGACCTGGGCCTCCTTTTTAGGAGTAAGCCCCAGTCTTAATTTCTCTTAATAGGTCCTAATTTACCTTTGATATGGGATTCCTTTTTAGGAGTAAAACCCAATCATAAGTATTCTCCTAATTTGGGTCTCCTTTTCAAGAGTAAGCCCCAAGTTAGATTATTCAAAATCTCCATGAAGCAAATATACCTTTATGGACCCTGTTCCTGGATTTCTTCCCTAAAGTAAATCCTAACCTTCATTTATCTGGGCAGTCATACATACATAAGCCCCACATTATTTCTTATGATGGCATCTGTCATGGAAGAATTGTCTAATTTTTACCAATACCTCTTGTTTCCCACACCAAGCATGACTCACGTGAGCTTAGAGTGTAAAAGTAATTGTGATATCCTTCATTGAGCCATCAATCATAAACATCATACTCCCTTACTCGAACTACGTGGGTTCTGATTCCTTTTCTAAACAAAGGATACATAGGTAGCCCGTCTATGGGTTCGATCCCAACACTAAAATAATCCATGTCCTTCTGAATGAGAATAAACTTCAAGTGCCCCCACTGAGTGGCTTTAAAACCAACATGGTCATCATAATGACCAAGAGACTTCTCTATAAATGTGTCGAAGGGTACCATTGACCAAGAATATCTAAAAAATACAGATGATTCTCTATTGATTAAGAACCTCGAATACATACAAAAGATTCTCTTAATTTCATACATATTTAATAATTGATTGTTGGATCTGAAGGAAAGCTCATTTTATACTTGGTAATGTAATAAGGATTCACGAACATAACTTAAATCTATAAAGAGAGTCTCGGAGTAGATAATAATTCCCCTCAAAAAGTTTTGATGAGTCCGACCTCCCATCCTCTCGACCAATGAAAATTTCTAAGCCTCATCAGTCCACAAACTAATGAGAACCTACCTTTGGAAAGTAGGTCTGAATCGATGTGGAATCATTGGATGTTTCTGGTTCTACAAACAAACCCGTTAGAAACTGATCGGAACGTTTGAACCTCCCATCACGGCGGTCATCCCCGAATTCTGAGGGAAACAGAGTTGTTGACAGGGAAGCGGTGGACAGAACACCGAGGTAGAGGCAGAGAACGGAACAGGCAGACCCACCAGGCGGAGGACATGGCAGAAGAGTAGGGAGAGCTGCAGGTGGTGGCAGAAGCTTCAACTTACTTCCACCACCACACCCAGGAGGTTCGTACCAGGCTCAGGGAGCTGGGGGACAGGGGTGGGGATAACTACATGTGGTCGAGGCAAACAACCCAGGGACTCTAGGGATGATTCAAGGTATGATCTGTGTCTTCTCTACCTTAGATTCCATGTTTATAGACCTAGGTTCCAGTCATTCTTTCATAGCCACATGTCTTGCACAAAAACTCGAGATTCTGGTAGAACCGTTGACTCGATCCTTACGTTTGGAGAAACCTACGGTAGGAGACTCGACGATCACATACCTTTGAAGACAGTGTGATCTTACCCTTGGAAGTGATAGTTTTAGTTGGAACCACTTGGTGGTAGCGTCAAGGCCTTACGACATCATTCTCGGTATGGATTGGTTATCTTCGGTCCATGCCCAGATTGACTATTTTAGGCGAAGAGTGTGGTGTGTCCGCCGTGATGGAACGAGGTTTTCCTTTGTCGGAGAAAAGGAAACCCAGGAAGCACAGAATGGACTTAAGAACAAGAGGGTGCATCCAATCACTCATGAGTTGGCTAGCCTTTCCCTCGGAGCAGTGGATGTTGTGACCTCCCAGTTCCCAGCAGTAGTGGCATAGTACAAGGATGTCTTTCCTGAAGATGTTCTATGATTACCTCCACACCGAGAGATCAACTTCTGCATCGACATACACCCTGTGATGACACCAATTTCCTCATCATCATATCAGATGGATCCCACATAGCTTTGCGAGATGAGGGTGCATTTGGAGGATTTTCAAACCAAGGGTTTTGTGTGACCCAACATCTCTCCCTGGGCAGCCCCACGCTTGTTTTCCAAGAAGGAAGCCAGGAGTCTGAGGTTGTGCATGGATTACCAGCGCCTGAACTAGGTGATGGTAAAGAACAAGTATCCACTGTAGAGAATCGATGACCTCTTCAATCATTTAAGAGGGGAACAATTTTTCTCGAAGGATGACCTTCGATCAGGCTATCACCAGCTACGAGTGTGGGATGAGGATATACCAAAGACGGATTTCAGATGCCGCTATGGTCACTATGAGTACTTGGTGATGCCTTTTGGCGTGGAGAACACCCCCGTCGTGTTCATGGGACTGATGAACCGGATCTTCCATCCATACTTGGACCGATTCGTACTGGTCTTCAATGATGACATTCTTGTCTTCTCAGCGTCAGAGGAGGAGCACGCGAGACACTTGTGGATGGTTTTGGACGTACTACAGGAGCACCAACATTATGGGAAGCTCTAAAAATGCCAGTTCTGGATTTAGGAGTTCCAATTTCTGGGACATGTCATCTCAGAAGATGGAGTAGCTGTGGACCCGGCCAAGGTGGAGGTTGTGTTAGCATGGCAGCCACCTCGGAGCGTGACGGAGGTGCAGAGCTTCCTTGGGTTGGCAGGATATTACCAGAGATTCATTCCAAATTTCTCTCGCATATCAGCACCAATGGCGGCCTTGACCAGAAAGGGGAAACCCTTCATATGGACAGAGGAGTTCCAGCAATCTTTTGAGCAGCTAAGACAGAGTTTGATGATCACCCCAGTCTTGAGATTTCCAGAGGAGGGTGTCGAGTACATAATGTTCTAGGAAGTATCAGGTACTGGGCTCGGATGTGTCCTGATGCAACGGAATCCAGTTATTGCCTATGGTTTGTGCCAGCTTAGGCCACATGAGTAGAACTATGCAACCCATGATCTCGAGTTGGCAGTGGTGGTCTTCTCATTGAATATGTGGCGAAACTACCAGATGGGCAAGTGTTTTATCATCTACTCAGACCACAATAGCCTCAGGTACATCTTTTCGCATAAATATCTGAATCTGTGGTAGAGATGATGGCTAGAATTCCTCCAGGACAATGATTTTGAGATCATCTATACTCATGGAAAGGAGAAAAAGGTGGAATATGCTCTTAGCATAAGTTTAAGCTCACAGCTGTTGAGTGAGGCGACACAGAAGTTAGCCGCGTTGTAGTTATCCTTCATGGATGGAGAGGATACTGCTTAACTGTAGATGATGATTGTCACCCCTCCACTCTTACAGTGAGTTAGGGAGGCATAGCTTGGGGATGTCGACTGTGTGGCTTTACGTTCTTAGTTATCCACAAGACATGCTCCTGATGGATATTGACAAGGTGGGGAGCACGTAATTCTTTTTAGAGGATGCACTGTTGTACCAGTGGCATTGCAGGAGGAGGTCCTAATGGAGTTTCATACATGCCCTTTGGCGGTACATAATAGGGTGTCAAAGATATACTAGGATATCTGAAAACAGTTCTGGTGGTCAGGCACGAATAAAGCAATAGCGGAGTTCGTTTCTCGATGCCTCACATGCCAGAAGGTGAAGGCTGGGCACCAGGCTCCCGCGAGATTAGCTCACCCTCTGGAAGTTCCAGAGTGGAAGTGGGATGGAATATCGATGGACTTCGTGATAGCCTTAACATAGACGTCCAAGGGTGAGGATTCCTTCTGGGTGATCATTGACTGACTCACCAATTCATACCACTTCATAGCTATCAGGGAGAATAGTTCTGTAGAGAGCTTGGGACGCCTCTACGTGCATGAGATAGTTCGGTTTCACGGTGTCCCCTTAACTATAGTCTCAGATCGAAATGAACACTTCACATCCTGGTTGTGGAATGGATTACAGAAGGATTTTGAGACTCATCTACGCTTGATCACATCGTTTCATCCCCAAACTGATGGTCAGATGGATAGGACCATTCAGGTTCTGGAGGATATGTTCTAAGCTTGTATCTTGGACTTTGTTCATAGCTGGGAGGACCACCTACCACTGGTGGAGTTTGAGTACAACAACAGCTACCACTCCACCATTGGTATGGCACCGTTCGAGGCCTTGTATGGGAGACCATGTCGGTCACTGCTTTGCTAGACCGACCTTGGAGAATCCGCACTCATGGGTCCATAGTTGGTACGAGCTACCACAGAGAAGGTGTAGATCATCTGATAGCGGATGAAGACTGCACAGAGCTGGCATAATTCCTATGCTGATAGACGACGGAGGCCAATGGAGTTCGAAGAGGGAGACCACATCTTCATTCGGGTCTCACATCAATGAGGGTTACAGAGATTTGGCTGAGGAGGAAAGCTATCTCCGAGGTTCATCGTACCCTTCTAGATACTGTGTAGAAATGGCGAGGTGGCGTACCTCCTAGCTCTACCTCCATAGTTACATCGGGTACATGATTTCTTCCACATGTCGCAGCTCAGGAGGTACGTGCACGACCCATCACACATCATCGACTGGGGCGATATGGACATTGAGGATGGAGTGACCTTTGTTGAGTACCCATTGGAGATCGAGGATCGTCATGAGAGGAACCATTGTGGGTGATCGATTACCTTGGTGCGTGTCCAGTGGCAACACAGGAATCTTCAGAAGAGCATGTGGGAGCGGGAGGCCTAGATCCGTTCCCAGTACACACATCTTTTTGAGTAGCCGGTGTTTCGGCTTTTCGGGAACGTAAAGCCCAAAGGTGGGGAGAATTTAATGTTTAGGATTTTCCGTGTATTATTTATAAATATTATAAGGAATTATTTCAAGACCGGGCATGAAGACACTACATTATTCTGAGGTCCAGTGAGGTTGGAATGGTGGTTTGAACATCTTTTGTTAAGTGAGTCGGCAATTGTGCACGGTTGTGGCAGTTTACGAACGGGTGCCCAGATTAAAAATCTGAGGGCACTGTGGCGTCCGAGACGATGAATTTACTTAAGAATGAGCCTAACCTTGACCGGTGTGGGTTGATGGAAAAAAGTTAATTTTTGGACGTTTTTATTAAAAAAATTAAAATAAAATAAATTTCTAAATGTTTATTTTATTTTCTGGAAACATCCGTTGTAGTGCAGCGATGGGACATCTGTTTCCTTATTTAATGATGCATCATAATGACTCAAGAATGGCAATACAGAGTCCTTAATACTACAGCATATCTTAAATTCCAATCATGTTTCCCTTTTTAATGGGTTACGAAATTGGTGATCATTGACGAACTTTTGGGAAAAATCGTTGGAGGATCTGCGGAGCACTGGAGCGAACCCTCATTGGAGAACGACGACAGATCGGAGTTGAGAATCGTTGCACCAATGGCGTTGAAGGATCTCGACGACAGCGGCAGCACGACACCTTCGTCAGCGATCATTCCCAGCTGAGGTAGGGGTTTGTTATTTGAATTATTATCCCTGTTTTTGATTTTAAACGATGAACACGGATCAACCATGAACAAGATGATCTGCGGATTCGTCCATTCTTGCGAGAGGGTTTTATCGGGATGATTAGGGGAATTGATCTTTGTCGTTTTGTTATTGTTGAGTCTTACTCCGTTTAAGCCTACTAACGGGAGAATATCAACGCCGTGATGAATGTCGGCGAGGGTTCATTCCTCACATTGTTTATTAGATTTCCCCCCCTTCCTTTTCTTGCGCGTTCTTCATGGGGCGACAAACAACAGATCATTGTGCATCCATTCTGTGACACAACGATCCCAAATCGAAGGTTCTGCACCACAACGACCTTGCAGAGGTGCAGCGACGATGGTGGATGAAGAATCGGACCGAATCGTAAAAGGGCGTTCTTCGAGCGTTCTTCATGTGGGAAGATCAAATCATGTTTTCGAAGCTGATCAGTGGTCCAAAAACATCGGGAGCAGCTTTGTAGCATCAGGGCGACCAAAACCTGGAATCTTCGTAGTGATCGGATGGTCGGATCGACGAATAGATCACCATCGAAGGCGCGACGGTGGTAGTCCATGTTTCTGGAAATTTCCAGAATACACCACATGTACTTCCAACGAACACGCCATGTAGTACTGGAAGCGACAGATAGGGTTTTGGGTGTCAGAAAGGAACCACACTTTGTGTGACCCTGGTTACACGGCGTGTTAGGATTTCCCCGAATCTCGGTGTGTATTTTGGGAAATACATGGACACAGGATGATCTACATGGCATCAGGAAACACGGTGTGTACAGCATGGAAGAGGCAGCTACACAGAACTCGACATGTATCCAGGGGGTACACAGACACAGGATGGAGTACACGACCGTGTACTCCATCACATAGTCAGGCAAGGCCGTTCACATGGGTCGCCCCGTGTACCGATTACACAGGCTTGAGTACACGGGTTGATGACCATGTATGGGCACATGAACAGCGTACATGGAGACAACCCCAGTTACTCAGACACAGAGTGTACATCGTACTACACGCCCTGTAACCAGTTTTTTCTACCCGACCAGCCTTACGACATGGACCGTTGTACACGGGCAGTACCCGAGGTCAGATGACACGGTGTGTAACGTTTCTACAGGCCGTGTACTTTTGGGAAAATGGCATGGTCCTCTAGTTCACCGTATCTTGGAAATCCTTTGTTTGGTTTAGTACCCATTCCTCTCATTCCCCTGAAGGTCATGCATAATTTCCTCACACAGGAGAATGATCCCTTCAGCAGGACATTCTGTGATAGAGTCAGGCATCCATCCGAGAGGCCTAGATCGAGTTCCTCTATCCATTCCAGACCCTAGTTAGAGTCAGTAATCGACGTGACCAACTCTACAGGGCGTTGATCCTCTACCTAGATGGTGTATCACCTAACTGGTGAATCCGGATGAGTCACGGTATCTGCCATGGCCCTGGAAGTGATCCTCATCTGTGTATCATTATCTTTCCCACTCAGGAGTGTGTCTCCCATAATGAGTACTTCTATCTATTAGAAATATTCCCACTCAGATGTGTGTCTCCCGTAATGGGTGTGACAACCCCTCGTGATGGTTTTTGATGGATGGTTCTTCTCAGATAGACATCATCATAGGTGTAAGGATCATGGAGTGTGTTCTCCCGGGGTGAGTTCTTCGTAAAATCTTCGAACTGAATCCCTAACGAGAGAATGCATTTGTGCAAATTGTCTCTAGACTACGGGTCCGGGTTTTAAGTATATCTGGTTTTTTCTATATGTTCTATAGACATATACTATGAATAGCTGACTGTACCTTTACTTTGTGTACTGTTTTATGGTTTTGGGGGTCCTTTACTGAGTATTGTTATACTCACCCCTGAACGAGATTTGCCCGCACGTCTGGTGTCTTGTACAGACGAGCATCCTTTTGACAGAGTCTAGGGTGGACCAAGATAGGACCGAGCCTTCTGAGTTCCCAATAGGCCGAGGTGTTCCAATGGCTACGAACAGTAGTCCCAGTACCTTTTGTGTTTACAGGTTATACTTTGCAGTTTTCATAATCTTGTTTTTGGTGGGATTGTATTATGGCCCAGTTTACTTTTTAGTACTCTACCATTCTTCATAATCTGTTGGTGGGGTTTAGTTGTATGGATGCATTTATTTGTTCCTTAGTGGTTTTTACATTTCATCATTGTGGGCATGGATATGTGTGCGTGTGTACATGTACATAGGAAATGCCTCCCATGTTAGTAATATGCCTACATGGTGCTAGTCACTAGCCCATGTCCTATCAGAGGAGGGATCGGGGAGTCATGGTGCGGGCCCCACTGGGACGGGTCGTGACAGTTTAGAGCATCAGTATAAATAGACCTGTATGCATAGATCCTCAAGTATAATACCCCACAACTATCAAGCCTTGTGCACATTATTATATATCTATTTACCTTATATACCATGTAACTATCCATACATAATCAATAAACACAACATGTATATCTCATAATAATTCAACATGTGAATTTATCCTTAACCATTTAACCATTGAAACATTTCCCATTTACATTGCAAGTCCCATTTAACACATTTATTTTTATCATGCCTTAACCCATTAGGTATGTTAAAAAATTTAATTACATTGACACATTTATCCTAACCATCAGTTCCATTATGTTAACTCATTTAATGCATTTATGGATTCACAAGAATTTACCCATTTAACATTGTTTCTGACCCTTTCGTCGGGGCGTGCATGTCCGTCCGCCAGGGCGCGATAGGCGCAGATTTCTTTGTGTTTCCCCGCATTCCCACTTTCCAAAGGTGGGTGATATCTACTCCTTATTCAGGGAAGTTGTCTCCTTGATCAAAACCAGAATGATGGGATGTTGGTTATTCCTTTGGTGTATTCCTCCTTGGAAATTGTCACTTAGTCCGGTTCTCCGTCATAGATTTAATAAATTTTTTGTGAAACTCTTCCCAGTGCCATGTTTCCATGGACGCCGGTTAATTACACTACTTCTGTCAGGACATTCCAAAGGGTCCGGTGAGGGCAGAAACCTTTAGTCGGGGGAGTAGTCACGTCGAGGCATCAGTAGCGTGTTTGAACGTTGGGGAATTGGTGTGTCTGTCTTTTGTCCCTTGTCATAGGGATTCTCGAGGGAGTGGAAGCCCGAGACATCCCACATCGAGCATGGGGAATCATATTCCATAGGCATGTATCTGAGGTTTTCCTCAGCTTCCTATGTTTAACACAGGGTATACCGAATGTTTAACGTCCAGCAGAGATGGATCGGCCTGGTCAGATCACTAGCTAGAGTGGATCAGATTGAGGAATCCCTCTTGAAGGGATGCCGATATCGGGGTTAGCCCGTGGGCACCTTCCCGGATGCTGTGGAGGGAAGTGGAGTGGCACGATCTCACCGGGATTTGGCGGCCCGGGTGAGAATCAGGATGGATGAATGAATTGTAGGGGGGATAAAATGGAACCATCGCATGGGAGAAAGTGATGTTGGTCTTGAGAATCAAAGAGACCTCCTACGTATCCCCGTGGCAGGGAATCAATGTCCGCGTAGTTCGGGATGGTGCCGGTGAACCGATGTGAAGGCGGACCTTGGCCCGATGGTGTTGTAATCAAACCGATGTGAATGTGGACCTTGGTCCAATGGGTGTCGTCAGTGAACCGACATGGATGTGGACCTTGGTCTGGTGGGTGTCATCAGCGAACCGACATGGATGTTGACCTTGGTCCGCTGTGCATCGTAAGTGAACCGACGTGGATGTGGACCTTGGTCCGATGGTGTGGGGCTTACACACTAGGTTGCCCAGGTGTTAGTGGACCGACGTGAATGAAGTCGGAATGACCAACAGGTGGTGTACTTGAACCTAAGGAAGGATTCCTACGTACCATGCCTTAACATGGATCAAAGTCCTCGTAGTTTAGGAGAAACCTGGGGGCTTGGCACACCGACAAGGAGACAGTCTGGGCGAATGATTGTTGGGCTTGAACCTCAGGAAGGCTTCCTACGTACCATGCCTTGACACAGATCAAAGTCCTCGTAGTTCAAATGAGGTGTGGAATACATTTTAAAGTCATGCAGGACGGGGGTGAACCGACATGAATGAGGTCAAAACGACCGGGTGATGGGCTTGAACCTCATGGAGGCTTCCTACATACCATGTCTTGACATGGATCAAAGACCTCGTAGTTCAGGTGGTGGTTTTCGTCAGTGAACCGATGTGGAGGTGAACCCGTGGGTCCACTGGTGGTGGGCTAGATCCTCAGGGAGGCTTCCTACATACCATTCCTTGACATGGATCAAAGGCCTCGTAGTTCGGGTGAAAATGGTGGGGGTCGGCGAACCGATATGGAGAAAGGACATTGTTCCGATTGGATATGGTCTTGAACCTCAGGGAGGCTTCCTACGTACCGTGCCTTGACATGGATCAAAGCCCTCGTATTTCGGGTTGGTCACAATGGCTTGTCGTTGGACTGGAATGCAGTTTAACGTCATGCTGGACGAGGGTGGAACCTGACGTGAAGAAATGATGGGCGGTGGGCTTGAACCTCATGGAGGCTTCCTACGTACCATGTCTTGACATGGATCAAAGTCCTCGTAGTTCAAATGTATGTGCATTTTAACGTCATGGTGGACCAACACATACATTTTAACGTCATTCTGGATGAGGGAATACAGTTTAACATCATACTGGATGAGGGAATATAGTTTAACATCATTTTGGAAGAGGTATTTTCATGTCCAATGCTTACTCTAAGCCCACGTGAGTCATGATCGGTGTGAGAAACAAGAGGCAGAAGAGACCTGACGATCACGTCGCGAAGGGTGTGTCTATGTGAAACGAAGAGGGGCTTACGTGTTAGGCGGTCCATGGTGCTGGGACATACTCCAGGATGGAGGCCCAATGTGCGGAAAAGTGCAGCGGGAGAGGGATTTGGGACCAAAGATGATAGGTGCCTTGTTCCCTATCGTGCCCTCCACTTGCCTTGCCAGTGGGGAAGTACGGAGGTGCATGGGTGATACCTTATGCCAGAGAGGCTTGGGGGATTACACCAAGGTGATTTACCTTCTCCCGTGGACATACGCCACTTCGATAAGGAGGATATCATCCCTTGTGGAGGGGTGATCCAATCTCCGCGGAGACCAGTGGGTGTAAAGAATGTCTTAGCCGGGGGGACCTTGCGTGCGAGGCACGGGGTCGGATCACAGTTTAACATCATGTGTTGAGGACGATGTGCTTGGCAGTTTAACGTCCTGCAGCTCAGACGAGGTGGGTTTACTCTGCACCCCTAGGACTTACATGACCAGTACCCTCTACTCCTTGGGGGAGGGAAGGTACCCGCAAGGCCATGTTCAAGGGGGGTCGCAGAGAGAACCATCAAGGGGTCCACATTAGCATGGCTATGCGATGAAGCAATATCCATTAGCGTGCCTATGCGATGAAGCATTAAGCGAAGCAATGCTACGAGTGGGGCTGTCCATGGGACTTTGAAATCACATCATGCAAATCTGGAGGGTCGCACGGGAAGAGGAATTGCCAAGCAAAGGGGTGTGCTTTCCGAAGTGGAGTTCCTTGGCCTTAGCATGGAGCAGGGGTGTAAATGGGAGGTTCTTCGTGAAGTGGAATATAATTCACGGAGCACTGCCTCACAAAGCAGAGGTTCCTCACAAAGCAAAGTGCTGTGAAGCAGTGTGCTTCGCGATGTATAGTGACCCTGCCTTGGCATGTGGATCACTAGTATAGGATGGGTGTTTCGCGAAGCATAAACGCTCCGTGGCTACCCGGGTTCCCTTGGGAATCCCCTTCCTTTGCGAATTCCCTTAGGCTTCGCGAAGGGCATCCCTCTCAGAAGAGGGGATCAAAACGAGACAAGGCGAAGGCATATCGCGAAGAAAAAATACCTCATGGAGCTCATGATTCCCGGGGTGAAGGGGGATTCGTGATTAGGGAGTTTAGAAGCCCAAAGGTCGGATTGTCTTTCATCTGGACTCAGGGGGAGCCCAGTATTTATAGGTAAGGGGTGCCACAAAGAAGAGCTCACGAGGTGAGAAGGGGTGGTGGGTGCTTCGCGGCGGGTCGCGAACATCAACGGGATTCGCGGAGCATTACCGCCTTAGGGGATTCGTGGCGGGCTCGCGAACGTCAGGGGATTTGCGGAGTGGTACCGCCTCTTTTTCTTCGTGGCGGGTTAGCGAACGTCATGGTGTTCATGGAGCGGTACGACCTCTTTTTCTTCACGGTGGCCACATCACTCGTGGGAGCTCCGTGTTGGGGCTTTGCGAGGCAGCGTGCTAGATTATTTTCCTTCTTCCCTTTACGTTAAATATTTTGGCCCCAAAAAATGCCCCCCCCCCCCTCAGAATTGGAGCTGCGGAGGGATCGAGGGTCAAAGTCTGATGGAAAATTGCCAAAATTATTGGTGGTTCGCGATGCGGCCTCGCGGAGGGGCATGCGGGGCTAACATCGGCTGTGCGGTTCGGACGCGCCGCGAAGCTCCGCGCAGGCAGGATGCACCGCAAAGCTTCGGGGTCTCTGCCTATAAATAGGGGGCAGACCTCTCTTTTTTCCTCTCGTGGCTTTTGTCCTTTTGTGCTCTCGACTTCGTGAATCTCCGCGTACTCCACATCTTCTCTCCACGAATCGAGCTTCGTGGCGAACAGCGAATCTCCAACTCCACGACCGCCCCAAGCGAACTTCTGTTTGCTGGCCTAGGCCAGGCTCTGCAGATTAGTTTTTTGCCCGAGCTTCGCGAGAGATCTTTGTGAGCAACCTTCGCAACCCCACCTGATATTTTTTTGAGTTCTGAAACCGAAATGGCCCATCGAGAATCTGTGTTGGGGATGCTTGCAGACGCCGCCTGGAGGGATGATATGGCTAACTATTTGGGCCTTAGGGAGATGGTCTGAAGCCACTCAGACCATAATTCTTTGACAGAACTGCTATCAGAGAGTCAGAAGAACTATCCATAGTGCAAGAAGCTGCCCTTGTATGGCTTCGGGTAGAGGGAAGATGTCTTCATCCCTGAGGCGAGTAGGGACGAATCAGATTGCTGGTTCAGTAGCACGCCATGCCAGCGTCAGTGGTTCAGGGCGGCCGATGGTCATGTGTGGTAGGACTTTACACCCAATACCATCGACTGTCTCTACAACCATGTGAAAAATATTGACAGGAATCCACTGCAACCGGAGACATCCCCTCCTCTGTACCGCACCATGCTGAAGGTGGCTTTGCGGGATTTGAAGAAGGGGTTGTCCGATGAGTGGGACCTGTGCTAGGGAGACAACATCACCAATGACTGGGCATGGGCCTACTGGGTAGGCGCCTCATGCGAGGAGTTTGGGGCCGATCTGAGGAGAGTGGGTTACTATGTGGCGGCATGGGCCTCCCAATTCCACATTTACCAACCGAAACAGCTGATGTCGGAGCTGCTGAGCAGATGGTCTTCTAGGACCAATACTTTTCACCTGCACCATGGGGAGGTGGGCATAAGTCTATGGGATGTCCATTAGATTTCGGGGGTCCCGATCTTGGGGGCCATGTATGATGAGTTCCTCCTCTTCATGAGTGCGTGGGAGGATACAGAGAAGATGTCGCGACTAGCATCAGTACTGATGGCACTGGTCCCTGGAGAGGACAAGGAGGCAGTGAGAGATGTCCACTTTAAGAAGTGGTTCGAGCGGTTCCCGAACTTTCCGGAGAATCGAGAGTTCCCTCCGAGGCCTCGAACTTGTCCGAAGGCAGCTCAACGGGGAAAGTCGCACTTGTATTGGCGGGTCTTGGAGGACAGCCAATGGAAGACATGGGGTTTCAGTGTCAGCACTGAACATCAGCCGATAGTCAAGATGGCAGTGTCATCGCGGACCTTATCTATGGTTAGATCCTACCAGTGAGGGATACAATCATGGGGGTGCGGCCCAGCTCGTTCATCATGGCATCCACGCTGGACATGGGGAAGCGGGTCAATATGGGGATTCCAATGCTTGCCAAGATGTACAGAATGTTGTGGCATATTAGTGAGGGAAAGAAGCCACCAAGGATATGCAGGCCCTTCCTCCTTCAGTATGGGTGGATTGCGGCACACATCAGGGGGATTTATGAGTATCCAAACCCTATCTTGCCACCAGGATCAAACATCTGCCCCTCCATTCTGAAAGCGGCTGGGAGCTTCCCATTCAAACTAACCATACCGATGGTGCTGAATCGGGTGTGGAGGGAGGATGAGTTTAACTTCCACCCGTTTCTATTACCGATGGGGGGTACTTACTGACGACGGGCAGGGAACGAAAGAGCACCGGGCATATCTCCTGGCATTTTGAGGTGGAGTTTTGGTGGCACGAGTGGATTTTGAGCCTCACTGTGAACCATACACCTCACATCGGTTTGAGAGGCAGTTCCAGTGCCTCCAGTGGCTGACCTCGCAGGTCTATTGGGAGGTGCGTCATGAGTAGAACCCATGTGTGATGAGGCAGTTGTTGCTCATGTTCACACGGGAAGACGGGAAGATGCGAATTGAATTGCCTCCATCCACCATCGCTTTCAGATTGGTGAGAGAGTATGCCATCAGCTGGGAGGCCACTTATCCGGGGGAGATGGTGAGGCATCCAACCATTCAGGTTGGTGACGGCGGGCCTCCCCTATCCCAAGGTCGGGGTCGAAGGGCAGCAAGGGCCTCTCACGGTGGCGGGGCTACCGTGGTGGCGAGACCTACACCAGCTAGGGGTGCGGCAGAAGCGGCGGATCCGGTGATTCCAGAAGAGAAGGGCCATCTAGAGGGGTGGCCGCCGAGGGGATTCCGCAGGATATCCACTCATGCTCTAGGGAAGCGGTTGTGTCATACTGAAATGACAGAGTATGTCGTCTTCCTGGAGGCCTAGGACATTTGGGATGTCAACCGGAAACACCTCAGTCTGCTGGAGATGTGGGAAGTCTTAAACCATCGCGGGATGGTTCTGCCAAGTATAGGCCTAGTCCGGGCTAGTTTCACGACGTCTCTAGCAGAGGTGGAGAAATATTTGGTTGAGCTGGGGGACTACGTTCACTCCAGTGGTGTCCCACACGCAATGACAGACTGGGTGAGGGTACTGCTGGATCAGACGGTTCCGCCACAACTGTCAGCCACCGATCTGAGGGGACGCTTTCCCCTGCTGGAAGAATCAGAGGACTCCTCTCGGGAGGATGAGGCTAGCGGAGGGAGCCCGTTGGAGGAGGGCGAAGTCGAAGATCAAGACTTATATTTTGATGATTTCATAGAGGCACTTGAGGTTTCATTCCAAGCTTATTTCCTCATGGTCCGTTATCAGGCCATCATGGATTTCTTATCGATGTATGAACCATGAAGGAGGAAATTGTACGAAGGCCTCGCCCTCGCCCCTTAGCGGGTGATGATGCAGGACCTTCAGAACCCGCGCCTACGGCTACGTTTAGTTATGCATCTGGTGGGGCCAGAGCGCCCGAGGTGGCTCCTCCCGAATCTCCTGACCTTCCAACAGTATGCGGAGGGCCACGCCTCGGGGTCCCGTCAGCATCGACTCAAGAGCAGCACCACGAGTTCGATCTCCATAAGTTTCATCTACTAGATTCGTTGCTGTCATATTTAGATTGTGCCAACTAACTTTTACGTCCCTCTCTGTCGTACAGTTCTCCAACTGGCATGGGCTATTGCGGCAAGGCTGGTCGGGATGTTTGGTGGCATCCCTCCTAAGGGCATGGCAGTGATGGTGGAGATAGTCCCCCCATCTCCCTGACCTACAACACACACTATCATTGGTGGGGACACCAGTAGGGTCGTGCCCGAGGTTATTGACGTGGAATCCGATGACGAGAATCAATCGGCCGACCTATGTCCTGTCACGCCTGCTCGGGCACCAGATGTCGCGTTGGAATCAATGCCAGGTGCAGATCCTGCTGAGGACTGCTTGTGGGCTGATAAAACACTATTTTGTTGAATATTTTATTTCTAATAAATGACAAACTTTCCTCACATTGTGTTATATATGATCAATTATGGAATATTTGGGATTAGATCACTCAATTGAAAATTTGATGAAAATTCCAGTTTTACCCATTTAAAGTGCACTGTTGTATATTATGAATAAATATTTTTATTGCCCGAATTGGAACTTAATATGTTGTGAACGAATGACTCACTAAATATTATACAACTTTCATTCAGGCCATTGGAGCTAGATCGTGGGTTTACTTGGAGCAAATGGGCCATGAAGACAAAGCTAGACTAGACTCGCTGGGCTGGATAGTGCTTCTATATTTGGGCCATAACTTTCTTATCCCTGCTTGTATGTGGCCCAAATTTGGAGAGAATCTAGACGACAAAAATTAGCACAAATCAATATTCTGGAAGAGCAGCTGGATCGCGCGTTTTGGAGGTCAAACAGGCGGTGAAACTTGGATTAAAATATTTTCCCGAATTTCCACATTCACACTTGAAACCATTTGTAACCCTAGCCCTCCCCACCTCTATTTAAAGGACATTTTCACTCTTTGGGAGGCTGGTTCGGAGCTTGGGAAAGGTGTAGCCGAGAGGTGGTTTCCTAGGAACTCCTCTAACCCCTTGGAAGAAGTGAGGCTTTGTGCAAGGATCTCTTCCAAGAAGGCTCTCCTCTCCCACCTCCACTTGTGTTTCATTGTTTTCATGCTTGTAACTTGTCCATTTTTTCAATAAATCTTCTTTGTTATTCTTTTACTATCTTCTTTTTTTGGCTTCTTGGTTCTGGAATCTTAGAGTGGAGACAAGATTGGGTATTTCCCTTTCAATCCTTTGCTTATGCAAAACGTCTCCACATTGAAAATTCCAACCATGGAAGAGTAGTTTTGTTCGCAGTCGATCTAATCCCTACCCCCTTCATTTATTCATATTGAATCCATGAAAATATTGTAAT
The DNA here is from genome assembly GCA_963277665.1 of Viscum album. Lineage (NCBI taxonomy): Eukaryota > Viridiplantae > Streptophyta > Magnoliopsida > Santalales > Viscaceae > Viscum > Viscum album. The sequence continues at coordinate 376,945,662 of OY728155.1, read as the reverse complement.
TCATAATTTGTGACCAATTAATTGAGATTTAAGTTGTAAGTAACTCACTCGACTTGCATCTGACCGCGAGGACGGTCCTGTGTGAATCGAGAGAGACAAACTTCAATTGTAAAATCTAATCAACTTGGGATAGAACTGTAGGGTTCAACTTTCATCCCTAAACTTAATTAATTCTCAACTCTAGAGAGGAGGTTCTGCCCTAATTGACCATTGATCATAAGTTGGATTTGGACCACAATCAAAGTAGGGTACTGCGATTGGATGTCTCAAAGACAACCTAGTGCTCATTTCTTCAAATACATGTGGTTGTGTCAAATTACGTAGGGTTCGGGGGATGACAAGGTTAGGGGGTCACATTTTAATGAATTATAATCATATGGGATAATGATTAAAGAATGGTGAAGGGGTAGATTAGATTGTCTACGACTTCTCATAGTAGTGCTTTTAAAGAAACAATGTTCGTGATTGTCTTTTACTTCTTGATTGCCTTGATTGTTTTGTTTCGTGTTCTAAAAGTCTTTCAATCAAACCACCCCCATATTTTATCATTTTGTTTCTTTTTTTTGGTTTATTAAAGCCTTATAAGGGTTGTTAAACTAAGTCCTCCTCAAGAGAATGACCTAGGTCAGCCACTGTGCTGCACTTAGTAAAGAAACAATATCATTTGAAAGCGCCCACGACAACGCCTTTCAAATTTGGCGCCGTTGCCAGGGAGGAAATAGTTTTCTCAATCAATTAGAGGTATTTGTTTTTTATTTCATTCTCGTCTTCCTATTCTCACTTTCTTCTTTCACCTTTCTCAATATTGGTTCATTTTTCTCTTCTTCTTCTTCTTGATTTTTTTAGACCATCAATTGAACTTCCTTCTCATGATATTGTGGTCTATTATTTTTCCTCATTTCTCTATTTTTATATGATTTATGACACGATCCAAACCTGAGGATCTCTTTGATATAGACCCCGAGATTGAACGCAGCAATAGGGCTCGAATCAGGCAATCTCAATCCACGGGAAGTGTCAACATTTACCCAACAGGAGAACTCCTCCATTTTGGAAACACTGAAATTGGAAACAAATCTAAATCCAAACTAAAACAAGAACCAATGGCTGAGAATAATGGAAATGAACTTAATAGAACCATTCGAGAATTGGCCGCACTAGATATTAACTATCAACCAAATTGAATTGCATACCCAACACTTGAATCAGACTTTGAACTTAAATCTGGACTAATTCACCTTCTTCCAAAGTTTCATGGATTATCTGGTGAGGAACCAAACAAACATTTAAAGGAATTTAATGTAGTCTGCTCGACTCTTAAACCAAGAAATGTCTCTGAAGATCAAATTAAATTAAGAGCATTCCCATTCTCGCTTGACGGAGCTGCAAAGGATTGGATGTAATATTTACAACCTGAAGATGTAACATGTTGGAACGATTTGAAACGTCTTTTCTTGCAGAGGTTCTTTCCAGCATCAAGGACTACATCCATTCGAAAGGAGATATCAGGGATCAAGAAGGCACAAGGAGAGTCGATGTATGAGTACTGGGAGCGCTTCAAGAAGTTATGTGCAAGCTGCCCACATCACCAAATCAGTGAGCAACTACTTATCCAGTACTTCTACGAAGGCCTCACACCTATGGAGAGGAGCATGGTGGATGCCACAGCTGGAGGAGCATTGGTGGACAAAACACCAGCAGACGCACATTCATTGATAGACAAGATGGCCCAAAACTCCCAACAATTTGGAGATAGTGGTACACCACATGTCAGGGGAGTACATCAGGTAAGTCCTTCTTCTCTTGAAAATCATTTGATTGATACCAAGTTGGAAGAATTGACCACTATGGTGAGGTAGATTGCATTGGCTCAAAAGACATCCCAACCCACTTCTTCAGGGCCATGTGGCATTTGCACCGAGACAATCCACCCAACTGATTGTTGCCCCCAATTACAAGAGTCAGAGGATTGTGCTGCCATATTTCCTGGGAGACCATATCAGCAACAACAAAAACCACAGAAGAAGTATGATTCCTTTGCACCAACATTTAACCAAGGATGGAGAGATCACTCAGATATGAGGTTTGGCTCTGGACATCAACAAAGCCCCCCTTTCAACAAAACTTCCAGCAGCCTCCACCTTACCAACAAGGTTTCCAACAACCCCAAAGAAGATTTGAGGCCCAAGCATCAACAAGTCAGCAACATGGGAGTTCTCAACCAAAGGTAGATTCTAATACTAATGATCTTTTGAAACAAATTGTTATTAATCAACAAAATGAGCTGAAGAGTCAAGGTTCTGAGTTGAGGGAGTTGAAGAAACAAATGAGCCAGATTGCCACCACCCTCCACGAACTGGTAAGAACTCTGGAGCCCTTCCTTCTCAACCTACTCCCAATCCCAAGGGGAATGTCAGTGCCATCACATTGAGAAGTGGGAAGAAAACAGTTGATACATCTGCACCTACAATACCACCGGGATTCACCTCAACTCCGGAGAAGCCCCATCCCATACCAAATGATGAGAAACCCAAGGAGAAAGATAAAGGTAAGAAAAAGGTTGATGATCTTCCTCCTAAACCCCTTCCATTCCCAAATAGAGTTGTACAAACTAAGAAGATGGCTGAAGAGGCAATGCAAAAAGAGGTTTTAGATACATTCAAGTGTGTCGAGATCAACATCCCTCTACTTGAAGCCATCAAGCAAATACTGAGGTATGCGAAATTCATAAAAGAACTGTGTACAAATAGAAGAGGGATAAAGGGAAATGAGCGGATCAACCTTGGAAGGAACGTATCTGCACTCATCACACCAACCATGTCAATGCCAATGAAGTGCGAGGATCCTGGGACATTCACCATACCACGCACCATATGGGAGTTACACTTTGATGATGCACTTTGTGATTTAGGTGCTTCAATAAATGTGATGCCTCACTCTGTATTCTCTTCCTTGCATGTTGGTGAGTTGAACCCAACAAGAGTAGTGGTGCAATTGGTGAATAGAGCTACGACATATCCAGCGGGAGTCCTTGAGGATGTACTTGTTTGGGTAAGAGACATGATCTTTCCAGCAGACTTCTATGTGCTTAACATGGAGGATGATCAGGTAAGTTCTCATTCCCCCATTATCTTAGGTAGACCCTTCCTCAAAACTGCAAAAACTATCATAAATGTCAATGAGGGTACACTTTCCATGGATTTTGGAGATGAAGTTGTGATATTTAATGTTATGGATTCCATGAAGTACCCCTTAGAGGACCATTCTGCTTTTGTTATCTCCCATTTTGAACCACCATGTAAAAACATCATGGAATTGGATTGTCCTATGCTTAGGGAGATTATGAGTATTGGTTCTAGTTTGATGTCTAATAGTACTTCTACATCCGTTTTTAAGGAACAAGACTCTCTAAGATTTGATTTTGAAATGGAATCATATTCTCATTTTGATCATGTGAACTCTGATTATGACATGGCTACTGAGTATGCTGATGGATTTGGTGCTTTATTCTCTGATTATGATGATTTTTATTCTGATACTGATGTTCATTGTGCAGATATTTTTGTTGCATCAATTTCTCCATCCATACTACACCCTCCTTCATTAGAACTCAAGCCATTTCCACCAAATCTGAAATACTCATACTTGTTGAATGGTGAGAGATTACCTGTTATCATTGCTAACAATCTCCCTTTTGAACATGAATAAAGGATTTTGAATATTTTGAGGGAGAACATCAGGGCGATTGGGTGGACCTTGGCTGACATATCATGTATTAGCCCCTCTATTTGCATGCATAGGATTCTCTTGGAGGATGGGGTTAAACTGGTGAGACAGCCACAAAGGAGACTCAATCCCACCCTCCTGGAAGTTGTTAAAAAAGAAGTTGAGAAATTGCTCAAGGCAGGTATAATCTTTCCCATTTCAGATTCTCAGTGGGTAAGTCCAATTCATGTTGTGCCTAAGAAAACTGGTTTTACTGTTGTTAAAAATGAGAAAGATGATTTAGTTCCAATGAGGGTGCAAAACAGGTGGTGTGTGTGTATTGATTATAGGAAACTAAATCAGACCACTCGCAAGGACCATTTCCCCCTACCATTTATTGATCAAATGCTCGAGAGACTAGCTAGGAAAACACACTATTGTTTCTTGGATGGATTTTCTGGATATTTTCAGGTTCCTTTAGCTCCAGAGGATCAGGAGAAGACTACATTCACCTGTCCCTTTAGCACATTTGCCTACCGGAGGATGCCATTTGGACTTTGCAACGCCCCAGGTACCTTCTAGAGATGTATGGTGAGTATTTTTTCTGATTTTATTGAGACCTGCATGGAGGTATTTATGGATGATTTTACAGTGTATGGGTCTTCATTTGATGAATGTCTAAGTAGTTTGGGAAAGGTGTTGAATCGTTGTATTGAGAAGAATCTGGTCCTGAACTTTGAAAAGTGTCATTTTATGGTAGAGCATGGCATTGTCTTAGGGCATGTGGTGTCAAAACATGGGATAGAGGTTTATAGATCTAAGGTAGACATTATTTCATCCTTACCCTATCCTTCATGTGTGAGTGATGTTAGATCTTTCCTAGGGCATGGAGGATTTTATCGGCACTTCATCAAATATTTTAGTAAGATCGCTCTTCCTATGTCACGATTACTTCAAAAAGATTCTGATTTTGTGTTTGATGATTATTTTAGGACTTCCTTTGATGAGTTAAAGAAGTGTCTGACCACTCCACCTATCATACTACCCCCACGGTGGGACCTTCCATTTGAGCTTATGTGTGACGCCTCCAACTTCGCGGTTGGAGCTGTCTTATCTCAGAGGGTGGAAGGACGTTCACATGTGATTGCCTATGCATCAAGAACATTGGATTCATCCCAATAAAACTACAAAACCACAGAAAAGGAGTTTATTTCTGTCATATTTGCTTTAGATAAATTCCATTCATATTTATTGGGCTCTAAAGTAGATATTTTTTCTGACTATGCAGCTTTGAGGTACCTCCTGAAGAATCCAGATGCAAAGCCACGACTTATCCGTTGGATGCTCCTTCTTCAAGAGTTTGACATTGAGATAAAGGACAAAAAGGGGCCAGAAAACATGGTGGCGGACCATATGAGTAGGCTTACTCACACACTAGAGGATGACACCTTGGACCAGGTACCACTTCGGGACACTTTTCCCGATGAGCATCTTTATTCCATCTCAGGTACTCATCCTTGGTATGCTGATTTAGTGAACTACATTGTTTCCTCTGAAATCCCTACAAATTTAATGAAACATCAAGTCCAAAAATTGAAAAGTGATTCTAGGTTTTATGTTTGGGATAATCCTTACCTCTGGCGCATGTGCAGTGACCAAGTAATTAGCAGGTGTGTTCCTGATCATGAGTTTGAGTCTGTCCTACATTTCTGTCATACACTTGCCTGTGGTGGACACTTTGGACCCCAACGGATAGCTAGGAAAGTCTTAGACTCTGGATTGTATTGGCCTAGTTTATTCCATGATGCCCATGTGTTTTGTAAGTCGTGCTCTCGTTGCCAACACACTGGGAACATTTCTAGGAGACATGAGATGCCCCAACAACCCATACTATTCTGTGAGATTTTTTATGTATAGGGCATTGATTTTATGGGTCCTTTTCCTAGTTCATTTGGATTTTTGTATATTATGGTTGCTGTTGATTATGTGAGTAAATGGGTGGAGGCCAAGGCCACCAGGACTGACGATTCTCATGTTGTAGTGGATTTTGTCAAGGCTCAAATCTTTTGCAGGTTTGGAGTACCAAAGGCCATCATCAGTGACCAAGGGACACACTTTTGCAATAGGAATTTTTCTTCCCTCCTTCGAAAGTATGGGGTGACACACAAAACATCAACACCATACCACCCCCAAACAAATGGCCAGGCTGAGGTTTCAAATCGTGAGTTGAAACAAATCTTGGAGAAAACCGTGCAGCCAAATAGGAAGGATTGGAGCAAGCGCTTGGATGATGCATTGTGGGCTTATAGAATAGAATACAAGACCCCCATTGGTATGTCCCCATTTCGGATTGTTTTTGGGAAATCATGTCATATCTCAGTGGAAGTCGAGCATCGGGCTTATTGGGCTATAAAGAAATACAACATGGATTTGGCCCAAGCTGGAATCCAAAGGAAACTGAAAATTCAAGTGCTTGAGGAGATTAGATTATCATCATATGAGAACTCAAGGCTCTACAAGGAAAGATCAAAAGCAGCTCATGACAAAATGATCCAACAAAGGGAGTTTCATGTTGGAGAGAAAGTCCTTCTCTACAGTTCACGACTGAAGCTGATGCCTGGTAAGTTGCGTTCCAGATGGTTAGGTCCTTATGTTGTGACTAATTTTTTTCCTTATGGTGCAGTGGAGATCACACAAGAGGACACTGGAAGGAGATTTACAGTCAATGGGAAACATTTAAAGACATACATTGAGGGACTTCCTACTGATGCAGTGGATTTTATCACACTGCATGACCCCATCATCACTTGAGCACATCATGCTGTTCCAAACCCTTTCACTTTTATATTATTTGTCCTATTTAAAAATTCTTCATTTCATGTGCATATATCATCTCATAGGTTCACATTAAGGACAATGAAATATTTTAAGTGTGGGGGAGGGAACCTTTTAGTTTAGTAATTTCAATTGCTTTCCTGTTCACAAAAAACAATTGTGTTTTTCAAATTTTGTGTGCTTATTTTATAATTTTCTGTGTGTTTTTGAAACTTTTTGGCTGAAATGATTCTCATCACCATTTTTAAATCCATATCAATAAGTGAAACAATTTACCCCTTGAAACTAAGCTTAAATGAATGCTGAAATGACTTTGTTTCAAGTTCAAATATTTAGTAATTTCATGAAAAGTACGCTGAATTTTGAATCCCATGCCAATCTCACTGTCTTTATATTTGAAATCACTTTCCTGTGAGGCTTCTAAACCATTATATTCATATTCATTACATTCACCTCAATTTTTGAGAGAACCAAACCATACTTGATTTAACCAGAATTTGATCTATTCCTGTCAAAATTTGAGAGTTTGAGGTACTTATGTTTAAATGATTGAGGCATTTGTTTGGTATTAAAGCCCCTATTTCAATGAATCCTTTTTTATAATGGCCTACCTTGAATTTTTAATCCTTGTATCCCTTAGAATCCATGCAAAGCCTGTTAGGTTAGCCACATTACAAGCCAATTTTCCCTATCCAACCAACTCTTGAAGTGAAATTGCATAATCTAGTTGAGCTTAAGTGTGGGGGAAGTTGTCTTGTGTTTTGCCACCACATTCTGTGATACATTGGGTGGAAAATTAAATTCTGAAGAGATGTTTTTGCTGCTAAAGAAAGTCATTATATTGAAATCTGTGCCTTTTTTGGAGCTTTCATGACAAGTGAAGTTGTGCCTTTTCTGGAGCTTCTAATTGAGGTGGAAAGTTGTGCCCATCTGGAGCTTTCAAGAAAATCATGTTTGAGAAGATTAACATTTTCTATGCTGAAATGATGAATGGTGTAAACCTTTCATGACTTTTAATGATGATGGTGCTGAATTGATACTATGGGTATTGAATAGAAGACCATATTTAAGTGAAAATTAGATTAATGCAATTTTGCTTCAAAAGAGTCAAGCCCTCCTCATTCAGCCTCAGAGTTTTTCACATCTTAATCCTACCAACCGAAAGCCACAGAACAACCCTGAAAAGTTCTCATGATAAACATATGTCCTTGACTCACATCGGGTAGCGATGTAGGAATCTATGAAGCCTATGGTGACCCTTGTATGAGTTTGGATGAGAAAGACATTGCAAAAGAAAATTGATATTTGTATGATGAGAGAAAATTCAAGTGAGGTAAGTGTTTTGTGCATGGGAGGATAAATGAAGTGGAAATATATTGAATAATATAAATGAAGAACTTGAAATAATGGTCTTTTATAAGGCATGATATCTTTTGTTTCTTGGTGTATAATTTCTTGATCTTAAGGATATGTGTTTTAAAATTGGTTTTGATTTGATATTGATGTTTACTTGACATGAGGTTTTACCCAGGAGTGCAAAAGGGTAAGTGTGAGGGAGTTGATAAAACACTATTTTGTTGAATATTTTATTGCTGATAAATGACCAACTTTCCTCAAATTGTGTTATATATGATCAATTATGGAATATTTGGGATTAGATCACTCAATTGAAAATTTGATTAAAATTCCAGTTTTACTCTTTTAAAGTGAACTGTGGTATATTATGAATAAATATTTATATTTCCCGAATTGGAACTTAATATTTTGTGACCTAATGCCTCACTAAATATTCTACAACTTTCATTCATGCCATTGGAGCTAGCTCGTGGGTTTACTTGGAGCAAATGGGCCATGAAGACAAAGCTGGACCGGACTCGCTGGGCTGGATAGTGCTTCTGTATTTGGGCCATAACATTCTTATCCGTGCTTGGATGTGGCCCAAATTTGGAGAACAACTAGAAGACAAAAATTAACGCAAATCCATCGTCTGGAAGAGCAGCTGGATCGCGCGTTTTGGAGGTCAAACAGGCGGTGAAACTTGGACTAAAATATTTTCCCGAATTTCCACATTCAGACATGAAACCATTTGTAACCCCAGCCCTCCCCAACTCTATTTAAAGGACATTTTCACTCTTTGGGAGGATGGTTCGGAGCTTGGGAAAGGTGTATCCGAGAGTTGGTTTTCTAGGAACTCCTATAACCCCTTGGAAGAAGTGAGGCTTTATGCAAGGATCTTTTCCAAGAAGGCTCTCCTCTCCCACCTCCACTTGTGTTTCATTGTTTTCATGCTTGTAACTTGTCCTTTTCTTCAATAAATCTTCTTTGTTATTCTTTTACTATATTATTTTTTTGGCTTCTTGGTTCTGGAATCTTAGAGTGGAGGCAAGATTGGGTATTTCCCTTTCAATCCATTTCTTATGCAAAACGTCTCCACAATGAAAATTCCAACCATGGAAGAGTAGTTTTGTTCGTAGTCGATCTAATCCCTACCACCTTCATTTATTCATTTTGAATCCATGAACATACTGTAATTGATAATTTGTGATCAATTAATTGAGATTTAAGTTGTACAGAACTCACTCGACTTGCATCTGACTGCGAGGACAGTCCTGTGTGAATCGAGAGAGACAAACTTCAATTGTAAAATCTAATCAACTTGGGATAGAACTGTAGGGTTCAACTCTCATCCCTAAACTTAATTAATTCTCAACTCTATAGATGAGGTTATGCCTAATTGACCATCGATCATAAGTTGGATTTGGACCACAATCAAAGTAGGGTACTGCGATTGGAAGTCTCAAAGACAACCTAGTGCTCATTTTTTCAAATACATGTGGTTGTGTCAAATTCCGTAGGGTTAGGGGGATGAAAAGGTTAGGGGGTCACATTTTAATGAATTATAATCATATGGGATAATGATTAAAGAATGGTGAAGGGGTAGATTAGATTGGCTACGACTTCTCATAGTAGTGCTTTTAAAGAAATAGTGTTTGTGATTGTCTTTTACTCCTTGATTGCCTTGATTGTTTTGTTTCGTGTTCTAAAAGTCTTTCAATCAAACCACCCCCATATTTTATCATTTTGTTTCTTTTTTTGGTTTCTTAAAGCCCTCTAAGGTTTGTTAAACTAAGTCCTCCTCAAGAGATCAACCTAGGTCAGCCACTGTGCTGCACTTAGTAAAGAAACAATATCATTTGAAAGCGCCCACGACAGCGCCTTTCATGGGCATACCCCGCGTACGAGCCTACCAGTCGCGTAGACTGGGACGAAATGGCCTCCGACGAAGAAGAAATCAGCATAGTCTGCCGCCGATCATGGAATCTAATCACACGCTTCATCAAGGACACCCCCAAGTGCTATGGCTGAACGAAATGGACAGAATTCGCTCGCAGCTGCATGAACTGTTCACTGAGGGAGTTGATGCCCAACGTCCTCATGCGCTCATTAGATATCTCATGGCCGAGATCATACAAGAGTATGATCGCGGGATCAGCATGGGATAGCAGTGGAGGAAGGAGACAAACATAAAGTAGCTCTAGGAGGCTGAAAGTGAGGTCCAATAGCTGAAGGCCCGGGCGAATGAGCACTCAAGCTCTCTTAATACACAATCTGAGCAGATCTCACGGTTGAAGTCCCAGCTGGCAGAGGCAGAAGAGCATATGAGGCAGGATTCTGGAAAGATGGCTGCCATTCAGGCTGGTATAGAGAGGGCCGTGGTCAAGGCTGACGAACTGCGCTCTGCCACTGCTGATGAGGAGCGGGAGCTGAGTCAATGGCATCAATTACTGGACGCCACAAGTCATAGGGTGGTGGATCTGCAACGCTATTTTGATGGGGTCAACCCATACATGGGGGGAGTTGACCCCTGGGTACTGTAACAAATTATAAACCTTTTAATGGTACTTTCATGCTTCAATTTTTATTCTTTTGAATGCCGTAGCATGCACGATTTCCACTATTTGTATTGGTTCATTACATCCCTACAATGTTTGCGGGACATCTAGCGACAATTCCCCAGGATCACGTGGGTTAAGACCGATGTGAGAAACAGTAGATAGTTGCATCATCATCCCACCCAACATAGGAGTGGAAACCAAGCATTGGGCATCCGGGTTTTGGATAACCAGTCCGGATTTCTGAAAGATTGGAGATGCCTGGCCGGAGAAGGAAGTTCTCAAAATAGCCGAATTACTGTTTCTTCACCGTGCTCTTATGCACGAATGGTGCAACGTCAGGGGTGCTGAAATATGTCCAAACAGATGGAAATGGGAAGTGTGAATCACAATACCCAAGATTCAGAACACTATGGGGATGGCATGACAATAAAGGACAACCGTTAACCGTGGTGGAGAAATGATATCCTTACTGCATTAGCCTGAAATGGGAGAAAAAAATTATGGTCAACTATTGACCATGTTTGAAACACGTGACCAGGTCACAAATTATGTCGATCAATCCTTCGGGACGCTAGCCCATGACAGTAGGCAGACCCTAAGTCGAGCATCCATACTGTTAGGGGGTCCTTCCAAACATTACCAGTCTTTTGGAATGTTGGCCCAGGACGGTAGGTGAGCCGATGTGGCATGAGACTAGGACGTTAGGGGGGTCCATTCAGACATGAAAGGGGATGAGGGTCTGAATAAGGGGAACGTAAATCATGGAATATGGATTGATGGTTTGTCCGAATAGAATCCAACACTCATGTAACTACACCACCGTGGTGGGAGTACGCCAGATAGGCACATCAGTTTGATTATGGATCCTTCCTTCTTTGGGAAAGGGACTCTCTGGAGAGGGGTTCTTTCACTTCCCAATGGGATCTTGGGGAATCCTGAACCTGTTCAGGGCAGAGTCATAGTTACATGGTCCTCTACGAGGGGTCCGGCCAGGGGCCCAGAAAGGGGAAGGATTGGATTAATGATTCCTATGGACTGGACCCTAGGAAAAATACCAGGGTGTCTCTACGTATCCCATGAGGGTGGGGATCAAGCCACATGTAGTTCTGGAAGTGCAGTGTAATCATAGACCAACGCTGGTAGGTGAAATCCTCTCTGGAAGAGGCTCTGGTGCATCCCATGATTAACACGGGGCATCCTGAACTTGCTCATAGTAGAACCGTAGTTTAGTGTCATGCATTGAGGACATATGGACTCCTATAGTTTAACTTCATATGATAGGACGTGGAGTGAAAGAGCAGAACCCAGGGAGCATATGGTTTGGTAGTTATAAAACTGATGTGAATGAGGACTTGGAGTCCAAATCACACCACATACCCATGAAGGAAACTCTCCAGGTCAAGGGACCAAGAGTGAGGATTAGGCTGGGCCCGAATCAGAGTGGTAGGGTGTTCCTACGTACCCCATGAGGATGGGAATCAAGCCATACATAGTTCTGAAAGCACAGTTTAATGTCATGCGGGACGATGAGAAGCCTGGCCATGTTGGTACACATCCTACCAAAACTACTAAGCCCACATGAGTCATGCTCGGTGTGGGAAACAAGATGTAGTGGTGGGACTTTCCCGACACATAAATGGGTAGGTTAGGGTGAAGGGAAGCTCATTAAATACCAGCCCCATAATACTAATGCGACCACGTGGCACACCTAGATGTGCGAAGAGATAGAGCCGAGTATGTTGGAATTCCACTTGAATATGAGGAAGTGGAAATGTGTGAATGATGACACTTGAGATTTGGATCATAATGACGGCGGCATGATGATAGAGGATAACTATTAGCCGTGGCAGAAACACATCATCCATATCGCGTTAGCCTAGAATGGGGACAGACAAATTAGGGTCGGTCATTGACCATGTTCGAAACACTGGACCATGTCACAAATGTTGTTAAAGATCCGTAGGGACGTTGGCCCGAAACAATTGGAGGTCCCATAGGTCCAGCCTCTTTGGAGATCCCTTAAGAATAGTATCCATGTCGTCCAAGGGTCCTTTTGGATGTGGAAGAGGATGAGGATCCAGATAGCGAGCCCATGAAGCATGGTCATGGGACGAGGGGAATGTCCCTATGAAAATCCCACTCTTCACGCACTTTGTCAAAATGCATCTGAACATGAAAATAGGAGTATTATATAGAGGGAGGAGAGTCCTTTCCCATAGAGAGATCTTAGTTTAGGGTCGTAGAATTTGGACCATCTGGGGAGTGCTCGAGTCGAAGGACCGAACATGAATGTTAGGCTGGGCTTGCAGGGAAGTTCCCGGGCGCTCCTACGTATCCCATGAGAATGGGAATCAATCCATATTTAGTTCTAAAGGCTGGAATGGTAAGATACCAGTGCCAGGGAAAAAGGGGAAGTGCGGGCGTGGCCCTTGCAATAAAAGAAGCGGAATTTGATGAATCTTGTTTGTCCTTTAAGGTGAGTGTTTTTTTAAAGGGATAGGTCTAGGTTATCAAGCCCTGGCATCGCCAAAAGGATCAAGTCGTGATAGGAGTTGACAAATGGCATGGCACGTAACAAATACCCAACATGATGTCCTATAAAACGAGGTCATCACAATGAAGTGTCGTTTTTCATCGTGTGGCCCGGATGATAATGTCACAGTTTAGGGTCGTATGATAAGACCAAGAATGCATTTTAATGTCATGCAGCGCAGACATATCATAGACTATGCTAGTAGGGGTATGTGTATGGTGTCATGTGACACAACTGGCATGAATGAGGACATGATCCCTCATCACACCACGCAGTCCCGTAGTCAGGGTCCTGAAGGCAGGATGCTGAAATCAAGCTGGACCCAAAGATAAGAGGTCTGGGAATTCCTACGTATCCCATGAGGACGAGAATAATGACTGACGTATTTCTTGGGAGAACTTAGTTTATGGTCTTTAGAGCTCAGACCAGGGGCATATGACAACATTCCAGGTAAGCGTAAACCTCAGCCCGATCCCTAAGCCCACGTGAGTTAAAATCGGTGTGGGAAACAAGGGGGGAGATCCTTATCGCAATACCCAAAACATCAAACTAGGGGGAGTCGGTGAAGAGCCCCAAATGACACCTTTGACATAGATTTGTTCCCCCAACGCATAGACGTGCACAGAGGAATAGTACCAAGAGTTTCGAAACTCTACTTGGACATGATGAGAATGGAGAAGGATGTGAATCATGTGACCGTCATTTTGGGATTAATGGGGTTGGCATGGAGATAGAGGATAACTATTAGCCGTGGCGGAAAAATAGTCTCCATATCGCATTAGCCTGAGGTGGGAACAACAAACGAGCATCGACCGCTAACCATATTCGCAACGTGGGATGTTTATTGATTTGTTTTCCGAAACCCTTAGGGGAGATGGCCCGTAACAGTAGGAGAGCCCTTGGGTGTTGTATCTAGGCATTTCTTGGGGGTCCCTCCAGGTGTGAAAGATGATGGAAGCCCTGATGAAGGGGATACACAAATCCTGGAAAGCGGGTGCGGACGTGTCCGAGTAAAGTCCGGCATTCCAGGTAATAAACAGGAGTAACCTTAAGCATATTGGTGAACCGTCAGAAAGGGTCGACGAAACAGCTCTGGAAGGAGAGGTACATGGCGTGGTCATTACAAGACTGACTTGAATGAGAACATAATCCCACACCACACCATATAATCCCCTCTTGGAGGAAGTGTAGGCCAAGGGGCCAATGTGGGATGGTGGTTTTCAAAAGACGGGGCTGGACCCGAAGCATAGACATTCGGGTCGTCCTACGTATCCCATAAAGATGGGAATCAAGACACACGTAGTACTGGAGGGATACCCAAGGGAAGAATATCCTAACAAGGAGGTGTACGATGCGACGGGTAATGAGGACATAATCCAACACCATACTGCACAGTTCTGTAGGAAAGAATCTGGTCCAGGGGGCCCAAAAAGGCCAAGGGGCTTGATGGTAGGCCTCGGTGAGGGAGGCCTGAGGCTGGGCCTTGGTAAGGGTGGCTTGACTAACTTATAGTTTAACATCTTGCAACAGGTATGGGGGTCGTGGGCCCGGAAATGCCGAGGGGCCTGAGGTTAGGCATCGGTCAGGGAGGCCTGAACAATTTGCAGTTTAATCTCTTGCAATGAGGATGGGGAAAAAGATAATTGTATCTTGTCTGGGGATGTGTACTATATGGAAAGTAACCCGACGTGAAAGAGGGCGTAATACTATACCACGCCGTACATCCCTTATAAGAGAATCAGGGTCGTAGGCCCAACGGCTGGCACCACCCGGAGGGAAGTTTGTCACTTCAGGATGGGGCATAACGAATCACTGCACTCGATGTTTGGGATATCTCGGGGCGTACTCGAAGATCTAGGACACTGTTGACCATGTTCGAAACACAACGTCCCTATGGTGACCAAATATGGGAGCAACAAATGAGTGTCAACCATTGACCAAATTCGCAACGCAGGACTTGTATCAGTTTGTTGCTCGAAAACCCCCGTGGGAGTTGGCCCGTATCAGTAGGAGAGCCCTTGGGCGTGGTATCCAGGCCGTTCTTAGGGGTCCCTTCGTGTGAGGAAAGTGATGGAATCCCAGTCAAGGAGTGGGTTAATCATAGTTGTATCCATCCACGAAAGAGGCGAACATCTCCGGAGGGGGGTACGTACAGCCGGGACGAGGCTTGATCGACGTGAGTTGGAGAAAAAGTGTGTATCCTGCCATATGTCTTGACCTGAGGGGAAGATTTTGGCTTTTGGGCTGGGACAACAGACAAAATGTTCGGCGTTCCTACGTATCCCATTAGGATGGGAATCAAGCCATACGTAGTTCTTGAAGTCCATGCATTTTAACATCATGCGGTGAGGACGTGGGAGGATAGAATAATGGGAGTGGGAACATGGTGTGACCCTTATAATCATTGTATGATCGGTGCTAAGAAATCATACTCCTCGTCATGCAAGGATCCTCTAAGAAACTATACCCAGGGGGCAGTGAAAGAGAAGTGCTCGGGGCTGGGCTTAAGACGAGGCATCCGAGCATTACTATGTATCCCATTAGGATGAGAATCAAGCCACACGTAGTTCTTGAAGTGCATTTTAATGTCGTGCTAGACGAGATATGCATCTCGTTTGGGGATGTGTACGGTACGGTGGGTAACCCGATGTGAATGAGGATGTATCCCACACCACACCGTACAATCCCATAAGAGAGCCCGAGTCGACGAAGGCCAAGGGCCCCGAGGTTGAGCCTCATTCAGGGAGGCCTAACTGGCTTGCAGTTTAACGTCTTACAGTAAGGACGGGGGACAGGGGCCTGAAGAGGCCAAAGGGAATGGGGCTGAACCTCGGTCAGGAAGGCATGACTGGCTTGCAATTTAACATCTTACAGTAAGGACGGGGGACAGGGGCCCGAAGAGGCCAAAGGGCATGAGGCTGAACCTCGGTCAAGAAGGCCTGACTAGCTTGCAGTTTAACGTCTTACATTAAGGAAGGGGCCAGGGTCCTGAATAGGCCAAAGGGCATGAGGCTGAACCTCGGTCAAGAAGGCCTGACTGGCTTGTAGTTTAACGTCTTCCAGTGAGGACGGGGGAGATCTTAGTTTAAGGTCATAGAGCTCGGACCATTTTGTAGTTTATCGTCTTGTAGGATGGTGGTGCATTTTAGGGTCATGCAGGACCGTAATGTGCGGTTAGGGTCATGCGGGACCGTAACGTGCGGTGTAGGGTCGTGTAGGACCGTAACGTGTGGTTTAGAGTCGTGCGGGACCATAACAAGTTTTTTAGCGTCTTGTGGGACCCTAAAGTGCAGTTTAGGGTGGTGTGGGATCGTAACGTGCATTTTAGGGTCATGCGGGGCCGTAACGTGCTGTTTAGGGTCATGTGGGACAGTAACGTGCAGTTTATGGTTGTGGGGGACCGTAACGTGCAGTTTAGGGTGGTGCGGGACCGTAACGTGCAGTTTAGGCTCGTGCGGGACCGTAACATGCAATTTAGGGTCGTGCAGGACCGTAACGTTTAGTTTAGGGTCGTGCGGGACCGTAACGTGCAGTTTAGGGTCGTGCTGGACCGTAACATGCAGTTTAGGGTCGTTCGGGACTGTAACTTGCAGTTTAGGGTCATGTGGGACCGTACAGTTTATGGTCGTGCAGGACCAAAGATGCTTAGGCAAATTACTTCTTGAGGAACTTGGTGTTGGTGGGAGGAGTTATGCGCTCACCATTCGTGGTCACCAAGGAGTATGCTTCATTGGGGTAAACCTTATGGATGACATAAGGTCCTTCCCATTTGGGCTCTAGCTTGGGAAGTTTCCTACCAGGGATCCTTGGCGCTCGAAGGACCAACATTAGGTCTCCCTTCAGAAAAGAGCGAAGGCAAACCTTCTTGTTGAAGGCTCTCGCTATCTTATTCTGATGCCTTTCCAGATTGTGCAAGGCACAAATCCTATTATCATCCAGTGCATCCAATTTAGCTAGATGGATTTCAGCCACCTTATCTAGCGCCTACTAGTCATAGACTGCAGTGCGTAACGATGTCAGTTGGATCTCAATGGGTAGGACGGCCTCAACCCCATACACCAGGGAATATGGGGTCACTTGGGTGGAACTGCGAGTCGTTTTCTGATAATCCCAGAGGGCGTTGGGGAGCTTGTTCGGCCAAATTTTCTTGTTCTGAACAACCATTTTCTGCAGAATGATAGAGAGGATTTTGTTGAACGCCTTGATCTGTCCATTTGCATGTGCATGGTAGCGAGAGGAATGGTTCAAATGAATATTGTAATTGGAATATAATTTCTTCAGCTCGGCTGCTCAAAAGATAGTGTCGTTATCGGTGAGGACAACGTGAGGGACCCCAAACCGGTGGAAGATATTGGAGCTCACAAAGTCGACGATGGAATGGGCCTTGACCTCTTTTAGTGGAACTGCCTCTGCCCACTTGGAGAAGAAATCTGTAGCAGTTAGGATGAACATACACTGGCGAGCAGTCACCGATGGATATGGTCCCACTACATCAAGTCCCCTCACCACAAATGTACAAGAGTACATGGTGGAGTGGAGAGGCTCCGGCGGTCGATGCAGGAAGTTGGCATCAACAAGGCACGCATGGCATCTCTTGGAAAACTCAAAACAATCATGGATCATAGTGGGCCAGAAGTACCCCAACCTCTAGATTTTATGGGACAGCATTGGCCCAGCTTGGTGGGAACCATAGGAACCAGCGTGAACCTCTTTCATAACCTAAAAAATCTCGACTCCTTGAATGCAACGGAGGAGAATTCCATCGAAGCTCTGCTTATAGAGGATCTGCTCAAGACTGGGACTGATCTGGAGGGTAAATTGCAGTGTGTGGCGTCGGATTCGCTCACGCTTGGCCCGGTCGTCCGGGAGGCAACCATTTTGGAGATACTTGACAAAAGGTTCCCTCTAGTCGGGAGTGGCCTCAACCGCTGTGTTCGACGAACCTGGGACCCCTGACATAGAAGGTCCGACGGTGAGATGACTTACCCGCAGACCGTCATTTTTCTTCTGGGGTTACAGGGGCAATGAATCTATAGTGTTCCACATGTATGATCAAATCATCTTGCTCGGGTTCTGCGAGCAACGCAGCCATGCTAGCCAAAGCGTTAGCTCGACTGTTATGTGACCGACGGACATGGGTAACCTCTGGTCGAGAAGAGAACTAGGCCATTAGATGGAGGGTGTACTCTAGCAATGGCACAAGCTCCATCTTTCTGATGACATAGTCACCATTGAACTTCTTGATTACCAGATCAGAATCTCTTTTCACATATAGATGGGGCACATCGATCTCGAGGGCCAACTCGAGGCCAGTGATGAGAGCCTGGTACTCTGCCTTGTTGTTAGTGCAGCCTTCTGGCAATTGGAATGAGTATGGTAGGATGACTTGTGTCGGGGTGATGAAGACGATTCCCAGACCCACTCTGTTGAGCTTAGGATCATTGAGCCTCTTACCGGTGGGGCTCCGGGAGGCACCGTCGAAGTGAATTTTCCAAAATGAGATGGCATGATCGACTGAGAGGATCGCCTCATCTAGAAAATCTAGGTCTAGGGATTGATCCGTGGAGGATGGATGGGAAGCTAAAAAGTCTACCAATGACTGTCCCTTGATGGCCTTCTAAGGCACGAACCTGATGTCAAACAGCAAGAGGATCACCGCCCAACGTGCTAGTCGGCCAGTCAACATGGGGCGGTTCAGGATATACTTCAGTGGGTCTATCCGAGAGACCAACTATACCTCATGGTGATACAGGTAATTCTGCAACTTCTTTACGGAAAAAACGAGTGAAAGGAGGCTCTTTTCGATTGGGGAGTATCTGATCTCCGTATCGAGAAGCATGCAGCTGAGATAGTAGAGACTATTCTCCGTACCCTCGTTGTTCTTCTGGGTGAGAAGTGTGCTGAGGGACCATTCCAGGGCGGTCACGTAAAGGACCCGCAACTTTTCGGAGATGGGTGGCATCAAGACCGGAGGTTGGAGAAGATACAACTTGATTTCCTCAAAGGCGGTCGGACACTCTTCATCCCACTCGTAGGCAGAGCCTTTCTTCACGAGCCGGCAAAATGGATTACACTTGCCAGTCAGATTCTCAATGAATCGGTATATATAGGTTAAGTGGCCGTGGAGACCTCGAAGTTCACGAATATTGCTCAGGGGAGGCATTTGGCTGATGGCCTTGATCTTTTCTGGGTCAATCTCAATGCCTCGGTATCTAACATCAAATCCAACAAACATCCCGGAGGTGACCCTGAAGGCACACTTTAATGGGTTCATCTTTAGGTGGTGAGAACAGAGGAAACCGAACACTTTCTCAAGGTCTATGAGATGGTCATGGAGCTGGCGAGATTTGACCACTAGATCATCCACGTAGCATTCCACTAGCGTCCTGATAATCAGCCTGAATATGCAATTCATGGCCAGCTAATATGTGGCACCTGCATTTTTCATGCCGAAGGGCATAACCTGGTAACAAAAGGTACCTTGGGGGTCCCTTAAGTTAGTGGAATCCTTGTCCTCGGGGGCCATCCAGATCTGGTTGTACCCGGAATACCCATCCATGAAAGAGAGGGCTTGGAACCCAGTCATGGAATCAATCAATAACTCGGTCACCGGGAGGGGAAAGTCATCCTTTGGGCAGTGGCGATTGAGATCACGGAATTCGATGCAAACTCTGATCTGCTCGTTCGTCTTCCGGGCTGGCACAATGTTGGAAATCCACCAGGGGTACTAGACTTCCTTGACGAAGTTGGCTTTGATAAGATTTTCATCTTCGGCCTCATCCATGGCACTGTGAGAGGGGTGCATCTTTCTGGGAGGCTGCTTAAACCCATGATGGTTTGTCGGGAGGCCCAGGCGGTGAATGACTACCTGAGGATCTAGTCCTGGAATCTCACCGTAACTCTAGGAAAACACATTACAATGTTGTTTGAGAAAGTCTACGTACCATTGCTGCTCCATGGGGGGCATGGCTGAACTGATCAATGTGGGTCTCGGATCTGCCTCACTTCCAAGGATCACCTATACCAGTTCATCAACTGTGGTAGAGACGCCTTACTCAAAGGCGGGGGGAGCATCCTCCAGATCTTCCTCTCCACCTGTGGAGGGATTTCCCGCAAGGAGAGCTGCTTCTGAGCTATCAAACCCTGACATGCAGCTGGTGCCAGCCTGGGCAGCAGTGGTTATCATATCAGGAGACCCATGCACCACTGAGACCATAACAATGAAGGTAGTCGATCATATCCCATCTGGCCTTCAGCCTAAGGGGCCACGTTGGATGACATCAAAGAAGGGGTGATACATCTGCCTGAGTCGGTTGATTCTAGCCCGGCGAAAGAGACAGGTATGATGTACTTCCATTTTCATAAGCCTGGCATTCTGATACCGTACAGGGGCAGGTTGTTCCGGGATCACCTGAGCCTAGTTGGTGTAGGAGTATGAGGTGATTTTCTTCCGTCACTTGGACATGGGAACATGCCTTCCTTTCGTACCTGAAACAACAAAACACTGACCCATGTTGGGGGTCGTGGCCTCCAATCGATGGATCGGGAAGATGTAGGTGTCATCCTGGCCTGCCCAGGGAACACTTGTGACCGGGGCGGTTCATCCTCACTTGCTAGGATTTTCTTATCCTTGCTTTTGTACTAGTTAGTGTCTAGATAGCGGGCTTCACAAGAGGCAAAAGGAGATTCATCTCCTTAGAGAATTCCTACTCGACCATTGAGGGAGTGTTTGAGGCATTGGTGATATGACGAAGGGACTATTGCGTGCAGAAGTAGCCATGGCCTGCCCATCAATGCGTTGTAGGTGGTGTCCTGGGAGACAACCATGAACTCGGTGCTAGCAATTAGGCCACCGAACTGGGTCTTCAGGCAGATCTTGCCGACTGGGGATTGCTCATTCCTGTCATATCCCTAGACTCTATGGTTGGAGGGAGTTAAATCATCTTCAGATAGACCAATCATTCGCAGTGTCTCAGTCGGGATTAGGTTGATCCCAGAACCCATGTCAATGAGGCTGTGGAGGACTTCCACGCCATTGAACTGGATAGTGACGTATAGTGGGCGATATGCCCCTGTATGGGAGGATCTTAATCTTCCCTGGATAATGAGATAACTATTTGGCATTCGGTGTTCTCAATTTCCTCAGCGTGGAAGGCTTCCGCAGTTGCTACCTCTGTCTCAAACTGAAGGGGGATCCTTAGGGCCTCAGAAAGTGCTTCGC
Source organism: Viscum album (assembly GCA_963277665.1). Classification (NCBI taxonomy): domain Eukaryota; kingdom Viridiplantae; phylum Streptophyta; class Magnoliopsida; order Santalales; family Viscaceae; genus Viscum; species Viscum album. Next base: position 376,924,472 of record OY728155.1, on the reverse strand, counting down.
GCATTTCAGACGATAGGAGAAGGGCCTCATGGATAGAAATACTTGCTGGAATGCCATCCAGGTGCATCATAACATCATACTTTCGTTCCAAATGCGAGCCTCTGCTTATAGGAGGTTGTTCTGCAATTGGAGGCATAGCGGGTCCTGCCGGTTGAACTGGAGGCTGGCTAGTACTGGGTATATCTTGCTGCCTACTAGTTGAAGCCTGGAGAGTAGCCACTGGATTAGGATTGGTCAACAGAGATTGGCCTGTAGCCAGGCAAGACTGACCGCGATACGGACGAGGCAGCTCTGCCTAATCTAGTAGCACAAACGACGGTGGAGGTAGATCTGAGGGCCTCAGATGAGGTTGCGCATGCTCAGCTCTGCTCTGAACCTGCTATCTAGTTTCAGTAGCATGCACGACCTAACTGGAAGCACCCACTGACGTTCCTCGACGACCTGTGTGGTTGCGGTTCTGCTGACGTTGACGTCGGCTGGGGACGTTGGGGAGGTTTGCCTGGCGTTCCCCCTCGTCGGGAGCCATATTGGGCTTTACCGGCTCCACGGTGTTAACCGAATTGTACCCCTGGCTGTCGCTCGACAGATCATCCACCATCGGGCAGATTGTGCGAGGAATCCCTATTTCAGGGTGCATAAAGTCTCCAAGAGTGCAGGATGACGACGGTAGTGGTGGAGAGTGTTGCTTCTTCTTGCGCCATCGATGCTTACCCTTTTGGGAAGAGGTCGGCTGTGATGACGATGAAAAGGTACCGACTACTTCCTCCGAAGGATCTGGCTAATTCAGGCATGCCTGAATGATACCATGGGCACGGGCGATGGTTTTTCGAGCCATCCAGTCATCTTATTTCTGGGACTCACGGATGGGAACCTGCTGCCACTCAACTTCGCTGTCACTACCGATCTCTGACCTTACGAAGACCCCCGCTAATTGGGTCGGGTCTTGGCCCCACCTTACTATGTTGTCATCGATCTAGTCTTGAAGACAATCTTTAAACACATAGCATTTCTTGAGGGTGTGTCCTAGAATCCGATGATAGGGACAGTAGTTGGGGTGATCGGTGAGATTCGCCTCTGTCGGCCTTCTGCACTCGGGTAAGCACACAATCCCTTTCTCTAGAGCACTTTCGAAGTAGCAAGGGACCTGATTCTCATTGAACGAGAATTTCGGGTGCCTTCTTTCCAGATAGGGGGCCCTGGGAGCTTGGACCTGATGAGGGGCCTGCCGAGGAGTCGGTGCCTGATTGCCTCACCTAGGTGGTGGTGGCACATTTCGTGGGGGAACCTGTCGATTCTGAGGCAGTCGCTGCTAGGAAGGAGCCTGCTTTTGAGGTGGAGGACCTCTGTGGGGTTGCGGGGCCGGTGCCACTGGCAGTAATTCTAGCTACCTGGGGGCTTCTATTTGGGCCACCGCGGCGGGTTTGGCTCTGGAAGCCCTCCTGGCTGGGATCACAAGGGGCAACAAACGTGCCTGACTAGCCTGTTGTAGAACCTCCTCGAGGTACTGAGCCTTATCTGAGAAATATCGGAACCCTCCAGGGTAGTTCTGGGTGATCAGGGAAGGAACCAGATCCTTTTTAACATTCCCTACACACATTGTCAGTAATTAATTCTGAGTCAGTGGCATGTTGAGGGAGTGTGTAAGCCCTTTCCACCGAGTGATGAAATCCGCGACTCACTCATCAGGCCTTTGTATGCACTTGAAGAGGTCTACGATGCTGGTCTTTCACATGGTGAAGCTGAACTGTTATAGGAACTACCTGCAGAGATCCTCCCAGTTAGTCACCGATCTGATAGGGAGCTGGTTGTACCAGACAAATGCGGGGCCCTCCAATGTCTGCACGAAACATCGGAGCTTGGTGGCTTCTTGCTGGGCCAGGGTCCCCAGCATGGGGCCAAACCTTGAAGAAAAATGGGCCAAGTTCTGCGGTAGGTCCCCTGTCCCGTTGAAGGGCGAGAAAGTGGGTTTCCCAAAACCCGGGGGTGTGGGCATATCATCCACCCACGCGGGATATGGCTTGCCATCCGGTGGGACTGCCACATGCCGTGTTTCTAATGCTTTGAGGCGGGAGATGAGTGCCGCTATAAGATCATCTGGGTGGGGGTCTATGTCATGACAGGGATCCCTAATCACAAGTGCGTTTTCAGGTTCTTCGACATGGTATATGGCTTCAGCAGCTCGTGGAGTGACTGGTAGAATGGCCTGTGGGGCGGCTCGGGGAACCCGTGCTGGATTCCTCAGATTTCCCCATCGTTCAGGAGGGTTTTGGCGAGATGTATCATGCCCTCCTTCAATGAGTTCTGGATTCTACCCTGTTTTCAGAAGTAGCGTGATCAGGGTTGCCCAGAGGCATCTCACCGGGGGAAATTGTTCATGCCCCTGCTGCCACGGCTTGGGATTACCATAGTCGGGTCGCCGCTCTACATCGTGCTCAGCTAAGAGTTCGTCAACCAGCTTCTTCTGCTCAGCAATCTGTTGCCACAATGTGACCTTCTTGGGGTCTTCGTCCGTCTTCTATTCAGAGGAGGATGGGTCAGAGTGCTTGACGGTTCCGACATGCTCCTTACCCTTACCGGCATTTCGACTGAGTACCAGTTACTCGGCGGGTACAGGGAGGCCTAGAAGGCTCCTCTGCTGAAGGGTAACCCTCCCTGATGGGTCCAGAAGTGGTGGTACACCCTCAGGGGGTAAGTCTCCATCGAGAAATTCAAGCTCGTCCTCCTTCTCCACTACGTCAGCCATGTGGACCGTGACCCCTCTCGGGGGGCATGTCCTCAATGTCACATAACGCATCGGGCTGCCGTCGGATAGGACTAAATAAGAGGGCGGCATAGTGTACCCATCCACGGACTAGCACATGGGGGTAGCTTCCCGGATGAATCTGTGGTGTACTTTGAGACTCTAAACGCATTTCCGTTGAAGGGTGCTCTGGCGGACTGGCGACTCAGGGCACTAGGCCACAGGGAGTGCGGCCAAATCGATCAGGCGGCATTTCTCGCCGATTTCATCAAAGTGATCTCAGCTCCTGGGGTACACTACCTGCTCATAATGAAGGCGTAAGTGCATGACCCATAGGGTTTGGCGGAAGCACCATACTTCCTCCTAGGTAAGGGACTCTAGTGCGTAAAAGTTCGGCGGTGCTGTCAGACAGAACTTCTCTGGTAAGTGATCCGCTGTGAGAATGTTCTAGAAGCTCCGGGGCTCGGACTCAGGGTCTGGCCTCGTATTTCCCCACTCATCAACTGGAGGTGGCTGAGAGACCGATAGAGGTACTGAGGCAGACCGTTAGGATACTAAACTGGGCGGAAAATAATACGGAGAATGAGCTGACTGGCCGCCGAATTCCGGGCCATCCTCTAAAGAGTGAGGTGACCTGACCACAATGTCACGATACGACGGGCTGATAGCCACAGCTTCTAGCGCAGGAATTGCGGTCACCGGCGATGGGTCACGCTGTTGTTCTACCGTCGTTGGTCCCCAAAATAGCTCTTTCTGATCTCTAGTAGAGGTAGAGGGCGCTTCTGGTGATGATGGTGGTGATTGCATGGTCAGAACCTACGGAATCTCCACAATTTCTTCCTCCTGGATATACCTGCGGAGAGAGGCGGGAATCCAGTGGACTTCTCATTATAGGAGAACAAGGATGACGCACCTTGTTCCTGCCCCAGTCCTTGACACGGAGGAGCGGGGAGAAGGTTCCATCGCTGAGTCACATTCCACTTCATAATCCGAGAAACGAGCTATTTTTACCTCCACTCGGGCCTTCCCAGGACTCTTCTTGTGGCGGTGACGACCCGCTCTCCTGCCCCTAGATGGCTCTTCCGGACAAGGATGATTCTAGACATGTAGTCTCGGAGCGGCGCTGGTGCCATGGTGGAAAGGACTCCCGCTTGATACAGCTGGGGTGTGAGGGGAACCAGGGAAAATGTCAAAGGGTACATGGGGAGGACCTCCATGGACATCACCCATGTGGGCGGAACCTCTGTTGGAACTAGAAGGAGCATGGGGAGGACCTCCATGCTTGGTGTGGGTGGAGCGAGGATGACCTTCACCCCTCAGGTTGCCAGGGCGAGGAGTACCTTTTCCAGTTGCAAAGAGGATGTAGGGATGACTCCCACGCTGGAGAGGGACCAGATGGGCAGTGAATTCACATCGACGGTTCGGGGTAGGAGGAGGGACTCCATACCCGGTGTGGTGGGCGCGGAAGAGACCTCTGCGCTAAGCGTCACTGCCACGGGGCAGGTCTTCATTCGGGATGGGGGTAGCACGAGGAATACCTCCATGATGAGCTTCGGAGCGGGGAAGGTCCACACTCTATGGAATAGTGTTATGGGGAAGCCCTCCGTACGAGATGAAGTCACCACAGATTGGTTCGCGACGATCACCTCTCGGGCCTATGACCCCGAAAGCCAACCCCACCTTCCCATGGAGCGGTTGGGGCCTCAGTCCTGGTAGGGTGAAGGAGTGACCCTTCTCAGTGTATGCAGGGACACCATGATGCACGTCGGCGGTGGCTTGGTCCACAATAGCTATTGACGTTGACACCCCTTGACGAGCGTCCTCAGCTCGGGCCTGACGCTGACGCTGGGTCAGACGAGATGGTGCAGGTGGTGCAGGGACATAACCTACCTGCTCCTCTGGTGAAGCCGGACGGAGGTGCTGATGCGGCCGGATGGGGGCCCTTTCCTAGAGCCCTTGGATCGGGACTTTGACTGGGATGAGTCGGACATCACCTTCCTCATCAGCGTAAGGCGAGGAGTCGTCGAGGCATTCCGGGGACAGGATCCTGAAACGATTGAACGTTGGGGTGGGGAGTAGGGGTTCCCTGCGTGGCCTTTGAGGTCGGCATTGACAGCGGGGCCGGGATGCCTCCAGGTCTAGGCAGGCCATATCCCAATTTGGGATGACCCCTTCCTCCTTATACATGCGTACAAGGTTTTCGATCACCCTTCGTTGTATGATCTCTGATGGGGAGAGGGGACGTGGGCGTCCCGTATTCACAGATATAGAGGCCATCATGATGGAACTAGAGCCACGCGTAGCGGCTGTGCTGGTATTTCCCCCGCCCCTGCGTAGGGAGCGGGCAGTGTTCATGTCTCCATAGCAGCAACCTGGTTCCTAGGAAGCAGGGAAATCAACTCATCAGCATTGCGAGGAAAAGGATCGACAACCAGTGCCCCAACGTCATTCTGTCCTCCGTGGTCGGTAAGAGGGATCCACGCCAACATGTTGCAGAATGGAATGCCCCAACTTCCAGTGAGTTTCATGCCAGGCCCTCTATTTTCTTGACGGGACCCGACACTGGATATCTCGATCCGGTGACACGTCAATCTACTGGTGTCTCGAACTTTACTAATATATATATTGAGGAGAATAAATTCATGTTGTGTTAACCATTTCTATTTCCGACGCTTTAGCCGAGGCGCGCACGTCCTTCCGCCAGGGCGACAGGCACAACTTTCTTTGTGTTGCCCCGTATTCCCACTTTCCAAAGGCGGGCGGCATCTACTCCTTATTCGGGGACGTCTGCTCCTTGATCAAAACCGGGATGATGGGATGTCGGGTCTTCCTTCGGTGGATTCTTCCTCGGAACTCGTCACCTAGTCCGGGTCTCCCTCATAGATTTAATAAGTTGTTCGTGAAACTCTTACTAGTGCCATGTTTCCATGGACGCCGGTTAATTACATTGCTTCTCTCAGGACATTCAAAAGGGTTTGGTTAGGGCAACAACCTTTAGTCGGGGAGTAGTCATGTCGAGGCATCAGTAGCATGTCTGAATGCTGGGGAATTGGCATGTCTTTCTTTTGTCCCTTATCACAGGGCTTCTCGAGGGTATGGAAGCCCGAGGCATCCCACATTGAGCACGAGGAATCATATTCCATAGGCATGTATCTGAGGTTTTCCTCAGCTTCCTATGTTTAACACAGGGTATGCCACAAGTTTAACATCCAGCGGAGACGGATCGGCCTGATCATAACACTAGATGGAGTGGATCAGATTGAGGAATCCCCCTTGAAGGGATGCCGATATCGGGGTCAGCTCATGGGCAGCTTCCCGGATGCTGTGGAGGGAAGTGGAGTGGCATGATCTTACCGGGATGTGGAGGCTTGAGTGAGAATCAGGATGGATGAATGAAGATTAGGGGGGATTAAATGGAACCATCGCAAGGGAGACAGTGAAGTTGGTCTTGATCCTCGAAGTGACCTCCTACGTATCCCCATGGAAGGGAATCAATGTCCGCGTAGTTCGGGATTGTGCCGGTGAACCGATGTGAAGGGAGAACTTAGCCCGATGGTGTTGCAGCGAACCGACTTGAATGTGGACCTTGGTCCAATGGGCGTCGTCAGGGAACCGACGTGGATGTGGACCTTGGTCCAGTGGGCGTCGTCAGTGAACCGAAGTGGATGTGGACCTTGGTCCCATGGGCGTCATCAGCGAACTGACGTGGATGTGGACCTTGGTCTGATGGTGTGGGGATTACACACTAGGCTGCCCAGGTGTTAGTGGACCGACGTGAATGAATTTGTCATGACCAACGGGTGGTGGAGTTAAACCTCAGGACGACTTCCTACGTACCATGACTTAACTATGATCAAAGTACTCGTAGTTTAGGAGAAAATGGGGGGCTTGGCACACTGACAAGGAGACGGTCTGGGCCAATGAATGTTGGGATTTAACCTCAGGAAGGCTTCCTACGTACCATGCCTTGACATGGATCAAAGTCCTCGTAGTTCAAATGAGGTGTGGAATACAGTTTAACGTCATGCGGGACGGGGGTGAACCAACGTGAACGGGGTCGGAACGACCGGGTGATGGGATCGAACCTCATGGATGATTCCTACATACCATGCCTTGACATGGATCAAAGACCACATAGTTCAGGTGGTGGTTTTCGTCAGCGAACTGACGTGGAGGTGAACCCGTGGGTCCACTGGTGGTGGGCTTGAACCTCAGGGAGGCTTCCTACATACCATGCCTTGACATTGATCAAAGTCCTCATAGTTCAAGTGAAAATGGTCGGTGTCAGCGAACCGACATGGGTAAAAGACCTTGGTCCAATGGGAGACAGGCTTGAACCTCAGAGAGGCTTCCTACGTACCGTACCTTGACATGGATCAAATTCCTCGTAGTTCGGGTTGGTCACAACGGCCTGCCGTCGGACTGGAATGCAGTTTAATGTCATGCTGGATGAGGGTGGAACCTGACGTGAAGGAATGATGGGTGGTGGGCTTGAACCTCGTGGAGGATTCCTACGTACCATTCCTTGACATGGATCAAAGACCTCATAGTTCAAATAGATGTGCAGTTTAACATCATGCTAGATGGAGGCATACAGTTTAACGTCATGCTAGACGATGGGATACAGTTTAACGTCATGCTGGACGAGGGCATACAGTTTAACGTCATGCTGGAAGAGGTATTTTCATGGCCAATGCTAACTCTAATACCATGTGAGTCGTGCTCGGTGTAAGAAATAAGGGGCAACAGAGACCTGACGATCACATCGCGAAGGGTGAGTCCGTGAGAAACGAAGAGGGGATTATGCGTTAGGCGGCCCATGGTGCTGGGACTCACTCCAGGATGGAGGCCCAAAGTGTGGCAAGGCACATAGGGAGAGGGATTTGGGACCAAAGATAAAAGGTGCCTCATTCCCTATCGCACCCTCCACTGGCCTTGGCTGTGGAGAACTACGGTGGCGCGTGGGCGCTACCTTCCGCAAGAGAGGTTTGGGGGATTACACCGAGGTGGTTTCCCTTCTCTCGCAAACATACACCACTTTGATAAGGAGGATATCATCCCTTGTGGAGGGGTGATCCCATCTCTGTGGAGACCAGTCGGCGTAAAGAATGTCCGAGCCAGGGGGACCCAGCGTGTGAGGCACGGGGTCGGATAACAGTTTAACATCATGTGTTGAGGACAAGGTGCTTGGCTGTTTAACGTCCTTCAGCTCGGATGAGGTGGGTTTACTACGCACCCCTATGACTTACATGACTGGTACCCTCTGCTCCTTGGGAGAGGGAAGGTACCGACAAGGCCATGGTCAAAGGGGGTCGCAGAGAGAACCATCGAGGGGTCCATGTTAGCGTGGCTATGCGAAGAAGCAATAGCCATTAGCGTGCCTATGCGAAGAAGCATTATGCGAAGCAATTCTACGAGTTGTGTTGTCCATGGGTCTTTGAAATCACATCGTGCAAACCTGGAGGGTCGTATGGGAAGAGGAATTGTCAAGCAAAGGGGTGTGCTTTGCGATGTAGAGTGCCTTGGCCTTAGCATGGGGCATGGGTGTGAATGGGAGGTGCTTCGCGAAGTGGAATAGTATTCATGGAGCACTACCACATGAAGCAGAGGTGCCTCACGAAGCAAGGTGGTGTGAAGCAGTGTGCTTCACGATGTACAACGACCCTACCTTGGTATGTGGATCACTAGTACAGGATGGGTGTTCTGTGAAGCATAAACACTCCATGGATTCCCAGGTTCCCTTTGGAATCCCCTTCCGCCACGAATGCACGTAGGTTCGTGAAGGGCATCCTTCTCAGAATAGGGACTCAAAACGAGACAAGGTGAAGGCATCTCGCGAAGCAAAAATTCCTCACGGAGCTCATGATTCTCGAGGTGAATAGTGCTTTGCGATTTGGGAGTTGAGAAGCCGAAGGGTCAGATTGTCTATCGTTTGGACTCAAGGGAAGACCAGTATTTATAGGCAAGGGGCACCGCGATGCAGATCTCACGCGACACGAAGGGGAGGCGGGTGCTTCGCGGCGGGTCATGAACGTCAACAGGGTTTGCGGAGTGTTACCGCCTCAGGGGATTCACGGTGGGCTCGCGAACATCAGGGCGTTCGCGGAGCGGTACCGCCTCCTTTGATTCGCGGAGGGCTCGTAAACGTCAAGGCATTCACGAAGTGGTACCACCTCCTTTGCTTCACGATGGCCGCGTTGCTCGTGGGAGCTCTGTGTCGGGGCTTCGCGAGGCAGCGTGTGATATTCTTTTCCTTATTCCCTTTGCGTTCAATATTTTGGCGCCAACAAACATGTTCACCATTTCTTATGAATTTACACACTTATGTATTTTATGTAAATTTCATAAATCACTTATCACAGTCTCTTTATTACATTAAACTCAATTTATGTTAATATAAACATCCCCTTATACCATTTTCAATGTTTGGACACAACTATTCATATTACTTTTCCTTATCACAACTAATTTTTGGGCCTAAAATTACCATTTCCTATGTTTTGAATCATTGATGCACCCCATGGGTTGCCCTAAATTAGTTTAGTCAACATAAACGCATCCCATAGGGTTTATGAGGAGTTCAAATCCCCCTTTAAAAAAATTCACCAAATATTTTAAAAAACATCAAATAAGAACAATTGTGAGGAAAACACGCAACCATATAATTAAAAATCAACTTAAAGACTATGGGATATCACTTGTAGACCACCAAACTAGATTACAAGGATGAAATCACCCTTAACCTTAGACAAAGATCAGTATTAAATACCCCTTTGAATCCCCAGCCTATGATCCACCGATATAGATGGTTTTAGGGCATCAAAGGAAGAACAACACTACAAGATCTAATTTGGAAAAGAGAAGTAAGAGGAGTGTTTGACATAACCAGAGAATTTATCATCAACCAACAATGCTCCAAAAGGCCTAGAATCAATGTAGAATGATCCTTGTGAGTCTTGGTTGAAAATAGTTTTATCACTTGGGTTGATAGAGGAAAAATAGTGGAATAAATCGAAAGAGATACATAAAATCACATGAGGGAACTAATAATTTTTTTATTTTTAATGGGGAGCATTGTTTCGCCGCATGATTTTATAAACTGTGTGAAAACTATGTACCGTCCACTATCCAAGAGGGGTTGAGGTCACACGGTTACTTGGGGAGATTTGTAGGGTTTGAAAAATGATGCACCAATTGTGGGGAATGCCTTTAGCTAAGCCTGCATGGCTTTGTTATCCCCATTTCACAATTTAACTAACTGTTAACCTCACCTCCTTGATAGCATGGTATGGGTAAATGGTTTTAACTAACCATACACCAACCATGAAACATTTATAGAATGAACCAATTCCACATCCTTTTGGTGCCTTAAACCCCAATAACAACCTCAATCTTTTTCATATCCTCAGAAAACATTTAATTATCCAACATTAAGAGATTTAATAAAAAATTTAAACATGAACATACCTCCGTGAAGTATAAGATCTTACAACCTTCCCACCTTATAACAGTTATTACTCATAAAACTCTTCCCAATTACCACCTAGCTTTTAAAACAAGTATATTCGGCCACTAATCATGCATATCTAACTCTATTTCCCATGTTTATTCAAAAAAATTACTATGATGCCATTAAAATCAAACCAATAGCCCAACCATTCCTTGCAAGACTTTTTAACTAAGACACACAATATGAACAAGATACTTCTCAATGGAAACATCAGCCTCATTCTCAACATCCTCGAAATTAATCACTTGAGATAGATCAGGGTGATACTATCGAAGTTGTGATGTATGAAAACATCATCCACAACACTATATCAGTGTTGATGAGCCAATCGTTATGCCACTGGTCTGATTCTCTCCACAGTCTCAAACGACCCCACATGATTGGGTGCCATCTTACACAATTTCGAATCAAATTCTGACCCAACCATGGTGACACTCGATGTAACACACGATCACCCACTACAAACTCAAGAGGTCAACTATTACTATCCTCAAATGAAATCTTCTTACCCTATGCCCTTTCCATAAATTTATGAGTCAAAAAAACTTATTCTGACGTCTCTTGTATGATGCTCAGTCCTAAAAATTCAAATTTCTTAAGAAAATTCCTATACAATTGGGATCTACATTGTTTAGAGTAGAGCACCTCATATAGGGATATATGAATTGTTTCATGGTATCTATTGTTATAGGAAAACTCAAACAGTGATAGTTGATTTTCCCATGATCCACCAAAATCTTGGACACAATCCCGAAAAATTTCCTCTAGTAATTAAATAGTATGCTCTCGTTTCCCATATTTTTATGGGTGGAAAGACATGCTTAAAACACGTCGGTACCCAGTTCCTTCTGTAATCCTTTCCAGAATAATGATTTAAAATAATGATCACAATTTTAAACAACAGTTCTATGTATTATATGAAACCATACAACCTCCCATTCATAAAACCCCACCAACTGATCCACATTTGAGGTCTCTCAAATCGACAATAAATGAGCTACTATGGTTGAACTGGAAACCTCCTTCATCATCTCAGGCAACCAATACTTCTTCCAAAGATAACAATACAATTTGGTCAAACCAAGATGCAAAAACCACTTTGATTCAGAAAAATTTCACATCAACACTTCTCATATGCACATTGGCACAACAACATGGAAAGAAACATAAATGATATCATCATCACTAATAGTCCAACTAGAAGATGACTCCCTACATTTAATATATTTCCTTAAATCCAAAAATTCTAAATATTATTGTTTTTTCTCCTTGATCCCACATAGAACAAAGGAATAAAATAACAAGGATAGGAGGTTCATCTTACCTTGACCATCTTTCACCTCCAGGTTCATCTCAGTAATCAACACTATCATCATCCATTCTGAAATAGATTTTTAAACCAACTAATTTTGAGTCTTCCGGCACAAATAATTTGCAACATTGTTTTATATTTCCTCATGTATAACCCAAATCAACATCAATATACTTCATATAAGTATCAAATCATTAGTACTGTAGATTCAAATCCCATTAGTAGAATATTTTCATATAGATTATAGGATCAATGTACACCATAAACTATTCTCCCAACAAGTAATGCTGTAAACACTTTAGGGTATAAACCACTTCAAGAAACTGAATATTCGGATTATGGTAATTTCATTCATGAGGCCTAAAATATACTAACCCATACACTACAACATGATAATCATGCGTCAGCAACATCCCAAGACCAACACCAGATTCATCACAAAATATTGTATACTCATTACAAGGATTAGGTAAGATCTGAATCTGTATTGTTGTTAACTACTTATTTAACACTTGGAAATAAAAGTCACATTCCCTAACCGATTCAATCATGATTCCATTCATGGTCAGGACTGAAATTGGTGCCACCAAATATGAAAATTCTTTTATAAACCTTCAGTAATAGATAGATATCCCTAAAATAATCAAACATTCGAAACATTTTTGGGACTATCCAATGACAAAAAAATGCCTTCACAATCTCCAAGTCCACAACCATGATTTACTCTATGATTATGTGGCCCAATAAAAACACCATATCAATAAAAAAAATGAAACATGGATAGATTAATGTATAGACTATACTGTATAATTGTACTCATGATGATGTCAAGAAGTCGGGCATGATCTTCATGAGTCTTAGAGTACACTATGTTTTAATAAAAACAAAGAAAAAATGATCCAATTAAGGGTGAAAGATTACATTCCTTAAGGAAATTGACACTACAGGTGCATTGGTCACCCTGAACTGCATCAAAACATTCTCATAAAACTCATACCTACTCTTGAAGGTATATTTCAATACATCAAAAGGAATCACCCTTTTCTTGTGATACCCCAATCCCAAATAAATCATTGAGAACACTGATTCACCTCTTAATTCATCAAAAAAATCATCAATTCATGGAAGATGGAATTAGTTCATAATCTTAATTTGATCCATATTCCTATAATTAACACACAACTGCATTAATCCATTGGCATTCTTGGAAAACAACAATAGAGATCCCCAAGTTGGAGTTCCCAGAAATGTGAACACCTTATTCTCTAGTTCCCCTAATTGTGTTTTGATCTCATGCAGTTTTGTTTTTTCAATTGTATAAGGTAGAATGGAAACTTTTTATTCCCTCACAAGTAACTCTATTGTGAAATAAACATCCTTCTCCAGTTGAATAATTAAGAAATACTCGTAAATCACATCCTAGAACTGATCCAACATTGGAGGAAAGTCAATATTCTCTATCCCCCATTATCAAGAATAAGATAACCCACATGGGCCATGAGTTCACCCATATACTGAAAAAACTATCCCTACACAACCTGATCGGACATCCCATTCACCTCGATGGTCATACATGACTCCCTCAAGAGATGCGAACATTAACCTGCAGTAGATAAAGCCAATATGATCTTGGGATCGCATTATCCCATCCATACATTGAAACCAATAAAAATCTAACATCTCAATAAAAAACAAATAAAAAAGAAAATGACACCCACCAACCTCAAGGGGACATCCTTTACATTATATAACATTATCTACTCATACCTCTAATTGTGTATCAATCAAAATTACCCCACACATACATTCCACCACTAGGCCTAACACAACCATGAAATGAGAAGATATAAAATAATTAAAAGATCATGTACAAAACAATGAACTAGAAAGAATGTAATATATAATAATCTTACCTCAAACAGTTGATGGTCCAGCCTCACCACCTCTAGGTTTAGACTAGACTACATTAATCTGATATACCCCTATACCCTAGGCCCCAATCTGAGTTTCAAGTGTTGTGCTACTCTATTGATGTGGACTCTCTTACCCTAGAGTACCACATATTCCACCTCTACTAGTACACCCAATTAAACTACAAATGCCCACCTGATATGGGGTAACCATACCCCTGAATTTACTCTGCATTGGTATCAATTATCTATTTATTACTAGCTATTGAGGGTTCATATAGAACCTATGCACATTCTACATCCTACCACATGATCGATATTGAATAGGTGGTATGGGACACTATCCACGCATGTGCCCCGATCTTCCACATTAATAGAAAACTAACAGGTCCCCACCTTGTGAGGCTGAAATTGTATTCTGACTACTCTGAATGCTATCACACTGGTGAAGATTTCATAATTGATGTTTCTAGTCCATGGAATTAACACCACTGGTCTATCTAATTGGAACCACAAAACCAATTAATGGAGCTTCCTTTATGTTCCCTTATGAAATACAGGCATGATCCACCACTTCTAAAAACCTATTAAAATGGAATATTTTCACATATGGATTAATCTCATGTCAATGTGCATCCTAGAAACGATTTCTAAATCAGCCCCATCCCTTTCCAATGCTGGAACAAATCATTGAAAATCTGTAAAACATCTTGCATAATCCATCTCTGATATAGTTCACTGGTTCAGAATCATAAAATTTGTAGACCACTGTTATCTCAAGGACTCTAGATAGAAATTCTCTAGAGAATATTCCTAGAATTAATTCCATAGTATATCATCAGCCGGCTGTGTCTGAACTACGATATCGCACCAGATATTTTCTGGTCCTCTGCATCACATATGCTTCCAAAATGACTTTATTATCTACAAGAGTCTCTAAGTGATCGAAAATCAATTTGATGGACTCTATCCAAAACTTATTAGACTTGGTTTCACCCTCATAAGTTAATGTTAGTGGGTGATACAGATAAAACTCATAGGCTAGATCAAACATACATAACATGACCAACCCCAGTTCTCGTTCCATCACTTACATAAAATTAGAAAATTTTCACAGAATATCTCTTCTCCACAGTTTTCATAAACCATCATATTTTCTTACTCTGCTACTGGTATTGAATTCTCAGTGTTATCCTCTTTCCCCCAATCCATTATACGCCCCCATGGTGGAATATCTATATGATGAAAAACCATGAATCATAGAACACATAACCTAAATCATATACAATTTACATAAATTATGGCTCTCCACTTGCCATAAACACCCCATTACATATAAACTATCCCAATTGACAACATCACATCTAGAACACTACCCTCGACAATTCCTATAGTGGGTAATGGAGAACATGGGGTAAACCCAAACACATAGTAACACGTAATTCATTAGATGCATTTTTTAAAACAATTTCCACACATAAAAAATAAATATTCCTTATTAGGTTCATTTCCCATTTCAAAACATATTAAAACCAATATATAAAATCATTTACAACTCTTTATTGTAAATAATTCTTTTACCATTCTTCCCATTTACCCATTTTATTATCTTTATTAGATTCCATTTTCTACAAAATTTCATGGGAGGTAAAGTGTATTCTACCCCTCATGTCTCGCATACCCATCTCGTGTGTATATATCATGGGTAATTACACCTATTTACCTAGGTTCCTAGCATGATTCCTAAATGAAAAAATTCATGCTTTTTCAAAAATGAGAAAAATATCATAAAATAGTCACACCACACAATAGGTGCATCACCGAATGGTGAAATATCATTCAACTGTAACAACACATATAAAGAATAACTATTTCCCACCCTAGGTACATGGGTTTTCACTTGTACATGGGTTAGACAATCCCATTGACAAGATCACTGACAATGCCTGAACTATACTAATCTCCCTTCTACCATCACAAATAATAATACCACAAAAAATAACCGCTATGATACCACTTTATAGCATCCCAGACCTAGAATCCAATGAACTGGTGCCTCGAGATGGGTCACTACAAGAGCTCAAGTGCACCTCCCCATATGAAAGAGGTTTCCAATGAGTATAGATGGTCTAAGATATCCCCTAGGTAGACTATACCTTCTTTACCAATGTATGAAATAATAGATAACATATAAAATAAGGTAAACAATAAGTAAATAACTAGAAACATGCAATACCAACTATTCCCAAAAATGGGTACAAGACATTAAAAAAACTATCAATATTCTATGTCTTGATAAAAGATCCAAAATTGAAGAAAACATAAAATAATGAAAATAAATGAATCCCCACAATAGGTTCTTACTCAAATAATTTATCTTCAACCATGCACATCACAACCCAACTCAACTCCCAAACATATGACCTTTTCCCTTATTCTGACCAGCAACCATGAAATATCCTCAGGTAACCAATGAAGGACTGATCTGGGTGTGGGAACAACATATTAGTCCAACACTAATATTGTCTACAAAAAATCTAGTTTAAATAGATAGTGTGTGAATGTATGAAATATATAATATGGTAAACCCAAGAAAACTCGAGTATCATTTGTTACAAATATTCACTTAAACAATTTCTATCATTACTTCCATTTTTTCACTAATTCCATCTTCATTACTAAATCTATTTCCATAACATGTTCCATGGGTTATGCATTTATGTCATTTCCACAATGAACTATGACAGTTAGTTATCATAGATAACTGAATAAGTTTATTTCCCAATATCACTAGGGTTAAAAAGTTCATAAAAGAATACATCACACTTACCTTAGAGACTTGGTACAAGAATTCTTATCAAATTAATCCATTATTAGAATAGATCATTGTTCCCCTTACCAAACTGATGCATTATTGGTTGGATTTTAGAGCCTTAGTATAACCCGACCCATGGGTGTATATCCTCTTGTCCAATACCAAAAAACTACTAATCCATGTGGACATGTTTATTTATCCATTTACAACATCTATTATATCATAGACCATACACAAACAATAAATATAACATTCACATCTCATAATTATACAACATGGGAATTAAAAATCATTCCATGACCCATTGACACATTTACCATTTACATCGCATGGCCCATTTAACCCATTTATCTTTCTCACGCCTTAACCCATTAGGTATATTCAAAAATTAAAATAAATTAACCCCATTTAACAAAACCATTATTTCCCTTATGTTTACTCATTTATTTCATTTTCCAATTCCAAATCATTTACCAATTTAACATGTTCCTCATTTGTTATTCATTGACCCATGTATGTATTTAAAGTACTTTTCAAAAATCACTTAGCATAATTTGTTTATTATATCCAATGTAATTCATGTTATTCCAAACAATACCTTATTCCATTATCAATTTCGAGAAAGAAATATTCATATTCCTTATTCTATTCAATCGAACAAACCAACATGTCTATCATGGGTTCTACCATATCAAAAATCAATTCGGGCTTAAAATTACCATTTTTGATTTTCAGAATCATTGGCTCACCCCATGGGTTTCCCTGTATTGTTCTATTAAACCTGAACTCATTCCACAGTGACTTTGATGGGTTCAAATCCCCATTTAGACCACAATTTTACAAAATATCACTAAAGACATCTAAAAAACAACAATTAGGAAGAAAACACACAACCATAAAAGAAAAAATCAACTTAAATACTACGGGATATAACTTGTAGACCACCTAACTTCAATCCGGGGATGAAAACACTCTTAACCTTATCCTTAGATCCAGATTCAATCACCCTTTAAAGCCTAAACTTATGATACACTAGAAAAAGTGGGTTTTATGGATTTAGAAGAATTAGAATAATTCTAAAATCCCTTATCTTGAAAAGAGAATCAATAGGTGAGTTAGTCTTAACCTAGCCTTTGTTCTACATCCTACTATGCTACAAATGGCCTAAAATCTGAGGAGATTAATTGTTTTTATGCTTGGGACAAATGGGTCAAAATTGGGGTTGATGTAAGATAAATGGGGGAAAATATGGTGATATACTAAAAATCTTAAGTGAAAATTGGTAATATATCACTTTTTAATGTGGAAAATGGTTTTGGACACACAGTTTTCTAGACCATGTGAAAACCATTCACTAGGAACTATCCAAGATGGGTTGAGGTTCCACAATAACCAGGGGAGCTCTGAACGGTGTGAAAAATCATGTGCCAACTGTGCTGAATTTGTCTTTCCAAGCCCCCATGGTTTGGATCTCCCCATTAATGATTTGCATATCTATGGACCCCTCCTCGTGGATAACATGGTTTGTCCACACAATTATCACTAAGCAGGTGCTAGCCTTGCAAAATTTATAGAATGACCTGATTCCTCTTTCTTGGGGGACCCAAACCCCTAGAACACCCCAAGAATCCACATACCACCAGTAAACATTTAATTATGCTATTTTAAGTGATTTAAACCAAAATTTAAAGAAAATACGTTCATGAATTATAGGTTCATATATTTATTTTCATAAAATGAATATTCATATCTTAAAATTGAAACATTTTTTTGAAAATATATTATTATCCATAAAATGAACTTTTTAATTATTTTAGATACAATTATTTTATTTAATAAATGAATTAATTTTAAAAATGGACTTTATTTATATTTTATAATAAATATAAAAAAATTATTTCATCAATTTTTATGCATGAATTCATTAAATTTATTATAATTACCATATTTAAAAATATTTCACTATTTTATTTTAGTTTGGTTTTATGTGTAAAAAAGTAGTTTTTTATTTTATATATACAAATATCATTATGTTTTGTCATATTATCAATGTATGATGTTGAAATATCATTTATAAATATTTGAAATATTATGTTACACATAGAGTTGAATTTTTAAAATAAATTGCCCATATTTATATTTTAAAAGAATGATCAGTTCGAAATTTTTTCTGAATAATTGTTGAAATTAAATATTTTATGAATGTTAAAATCAGGAATGAAAAATTATACAATTAAAAAATTCAAAAAAAAAATGATAGTAACTTTATCTTTAAATCCACATATAATAAAATGAATCAACATATCAAACTATTTATATATCATTGAAATGAAATGATAAGTATTCTTATAATGTTGCAATAAAACAAGTTGAAACATCTCAAGAAAAACATATAATAATGATTAAAGAAAATTATATTGATCAAAACAATATAAGTAAACTGAATTGAAATTTGAATATATCAGGATTGGGGATAAAATTTCATATTAAAATGGTGAAGAATAAATAGTCTATCATTGATCATGAGAATGATGATTGGGTGATTAAGAAATGTATTTATATAACATTATTTATACGTACACAATCTATATTAATAATTCCTAAGTCTATTCTGAAAAAATTTGTGAGTATAAGGGAACTGGATTTTGAATAGATTTAATATGATGTAATGATTGTATAATTATCTTGTTCACATATAGAAATCATTGAAATGATATTGGATGAAGTAAAAGTTAAATTAGTCATGGAAATTATAATGAAAATTAATGTAACAAAGATGCATGATGAAGATAAAGAACCTATAACCAAGGATAATGAACCAATATATGATAGCGATAATAAGACAACTAAATTCAAATAGAAATAAGTTATAGAGATTGATAATTTTTTTATCATGTAATAGAATGAACATGTTTTTAACAAGATTAATTATTATAATTTGACTTTAGATATTTTAAATTTATTTCTGGAATTTTCATTTTGAATTACTTTTATTGCCATACATCTATTTTAATATATGTTTTTTTATTCTCATTTTGTAAAAGTGATAATGGGGAGATATTTCTATATTATAATTGATGATTTTTTAGGGGGATTACATTTAATGTGAAATTAAATTCTATATATTTAATTTATATTTTTAAGTCATTATGTTTATTATATTATCATTCCATAAGTATAGTGTTTTCTGTGGGTTTTATAAATAAAAAATGGGTAAATAATAAGTTTCATGATTCAATAAATCAATATTTTTGAAAATATTTCTTATATTATTTTAAATATGTATATATTTTTGATTATTTTATTTTTTATTAACATTTATACTAGTTAATTAAATCATGAGAATGTGATCTCTATATGTGTCTCAAATTAAATTATAAATGTAGAAAATGAAACTACATGGATTCTAAATGAAACACTTCTAGGAATTTTAATTAACAAGAAAATATATTTTTTTTATTTAATTATTGGATTGAAACTAAAATTGATATTTATTGTTTTTTGAATGATATTTAATTATTTTTTCAATAATTTTTACTGAATACTTTTTTTCGAACGAATGTAAGTCCTTGAAACCTCTATTAGTTTCAGAGTAATTAGAATTTGATTTAAAAGATATATATTCAATATTAAATACAATGAAATGGTAATCCTATATTGATAATTAAAAGATAATGAATGTGTGTGGAACATCATTAATATAATTACTATACATTTTTTATTGTTTATAAAATATATTGTTTTGGAGTCAATAGATTAATATGTTTCATAGTAAATTGATAAAGCAAGGTATACATAGTAGAATTACATATAATATTGTGAACTCATGTCAATAAATTTTTTATCATATGGATTAATGGGTATCATAGTATCTAAGAACTATATTGAACCAATTAATTATAGGGTTGTCAACTAGACACTAGATTAATATCGAAAATGTTAGAAAGTATGAAAATTTAGTAGATTGCATTAAAAAAATTTGAAAATATTTTAGTAAGGTTAGCTTTATTATGTTTTATTTTATATATTAAAATTATCTAATGATATTTTTTGGTATCATTGAATAATTAGGTACATAACAATCTATTGGTCTTAGAAATAGAATGTAAATAAAATATTTCTTAATAAATGAGAAAATATTTTATCATATACCTGATAATTTCACCATTCAGATAATATTGAAATTATTAATTTTATAAATAAATATTAGATATAATTTTAATTGATCTAATAATAAGAGTAAGATCGTAATTTTTTGATAGCTACCAATAGTTTTATAAAAAAATTTATGCACTATACCTAATTGAATCAAACACATTAAATAATTGATCGTGTGTCCTGAAATTTAAAAATATCACTAATATAAATCACTTCCATTTTTTCATAATCTATTATGAGTTGTTCCTTATTGTATCCATTTTTAAAGGTAAAAACAATCCTTCTCTTTAAAAATATTTTTTTCAATTAATTGGTTTTATATCCATTATAAGAAAATTTGTAATTAGATTTATTACCTTAATAAAGTTCCAATTTCCATATTTACGATGCCATTTGAAAATTAGTTTTCAGTTATTTTAGAATCAATTTATAAATTCATGCATCCTTTAGTGTGATATAAATATATTGTTAATATTTATGAAATTTAATGTTTGGGGTCAGAAATTGTGTTTGAATAACTATAAATTTTAGTGTACTTTATGATTTAGATTAATTTGATTAAAATAATTAAATGGAATTCAAAATTTTAACACTCTCTCCAAATTTAAATATATATTTTTGAAAATGAATTTTTTTTGAAGGATTAAAAAATGGACATCCTTAAAGGGAAAAACCCAAGAAAACCAAAATATAAAAAATGTCACTAACTTAAAATCATTGAGTCACCTATGACAAAAATATAAATCTCCTATGTCCCTATAATATATTATAAACCATTAAGGGTACCTTGATTTGAAACATGAGTACATCAAATGTTCGTCAGTTACAGTGATGGATTTACCTTCTTCCAATGTCCCGAAGGCCTTCATTTTTTATTGATTTTTTATAATCCACCTTTCAAGGGGTGTGGTGGAACCCTTACAAGGCCCGTAGGCATAAGAATTACATTTATTGTAGTAAATAGATGGATTCAGTGCCCGTAGGATTCAAACATTATATAAAAACCAGACTAAATACTTGGAACTTCTCCTCCCTCGCATCTTCATCGTGAAATCAGCTCTCCGCCTTTGCATGACTGTTCGGCTAGGCTTTCTCGTTCATGCATAGGCTTGTCCTGATGGTAGGTGCCATACCCTCTTATTCTTGCAATTTATTTTAGATTCTGCACTGGTGAAAGCTCCTTTCTCATCCTTCTCCAGTGATGGATCTTCCGAAAGTGACAAAAGAACCCCAATGAGGAATGTTAGAACTACCTCTTATCGCCATTATCTCACCACCATTGTGTTTCTACAATTGGTCATGTAAACTATTCCTAATCATCATAAATGTAACATTCTGTATAGTTCATCCTATTAAATTGTGTAAATAATAGGGGTTGAGGTTTTTAGGGGATGTTTGAGGTGTTTTGAGGCTAAATGCGGCATTCTAGCAGTAGGTCATTCTAGTGTTAGGTCATTTTGGCAGTAGGTTATTTACGGTGGAAGGCCATTCTATCAATAGGTCATAATAGTTGTATTTAGTTTCTCTTTGTAGTTTATTCTTGTAGTAGTTAATTCTATAAGTGAATCCTTATTGGTGAATCCTTGGCAATGACTCTCTGGCGGTGACAACCTCGTGGAGACTCCTTGACAGTGACTCCTTGGTGGTGAATCAGTGGTGGTGAATCTCCGGTGGTGACTCCCTGGTGGTGGAATCTTTCTGGTGGCACCCTGGTGGTGTCTCCCGAGTAGTGACACCCTAGTAGTGGCTCCATAGCCGTGGGTACCCTGTGGTGACTTCATGGTTCTAGGAGTAAATAGTTTTTCCAATAATTTGAAAATTTATAATTTTTAAATTTTGATCACTTTTATGAAAAAATGGGTTTTGTGTACTAGTTAATTGTTTTGAAATCCATATCAATTTGGATTAATCATATATTAAATTTATAAAAAGTACAATGACCTTTCAAATGTTTAAATCAAATTGTTCTGATGAGATCCACCTCTAATAGTAAACTAAAACATATCAAATTCCTATAATTTTATATATGTCCTTTCTAAAGAGAATATTCTTCCTTCACTATTTCTGGGATTGCTATATCTTGAGACGGGAGGATCTGAAGGCTTTTTTACCTTGGATTTATCGATCCCTATTTTGATTTTTGGATTGATGTCTCGCTATAAGATATTTTCTCAAGTGTGTGCACCCCTTGTATTTAGAGAAATGAGTTTATACAATGATTTTATCTTCCATGTTGGAATTCATTCAATTCTTCCTTGTTTGTATCATATAGAGAGGGATTACTCATAATATCTTTTGGGAAATTTGTTTCATCTGGATTGACAGGTATAATTAACATGTTAATATGAAATGTAAAGGGGAAGGGAAATTATTTTAATGCATTTATACCCTTTTGATGTTGAGATGTTGAGGTTATCTATCTTGGTTGTATCACTATATAACATAATTATTGGTATCCCCTATTTCTATGATTTTATTATATTTTTTGATACCCATGTTGTCAGATTTATTTGTGAGACCAGTATAAATAAATTGATAACCACATTTATTTGGTTAATGAAATGGATGATACAAGGTCTTATGGATTTTGTGATAACTCCCTCCAATAATTAAGTGGAATTGAATAAAATCCCATATACATAATATGTAAAATTATATGGTATGTGTTGTGATATGTTTTTTGATATGGTTGTGTGTTGTTTCTTGTCTGTGAGGATGTAATGAATGGGAGGTGACTTTATTGTGATGGATGAAGGGGATGTCGATGTGATATACATTAGGGATGCAATGGTGGTTATGGTGTGGTTATTGAGAAGGGATACGATAGTGGTGGGGGTGTGGTTATGTAGTAGGGATGAGATGGTGGTTGTGGTGTGGTGGTATACAAAGGTTGGAATGGTGGTTAGTTACAATAGTTTCTTGAGTATTAATATTACTAAATGCATGATAACAATATTATGTGGGAATGTTTAACAAATGATTTTATAATGTTCCGTGTTGTTTAAAAGGGAAATGTTTATAAAATAACTAATGATCTAGAAATTGAAAATAAGGTTATTATTTTAATTGATATGGGTAAATATCAGAAAATATATAAATTAGATATAATTTAATATTTTTTGAATCATGGTTTCTTTCGAGGTTTTTATACATTTAAAGGTAGAATAAAATTTATCAAAATTTATGAGATGTTATATACATGGGTTCTGAATCTATAAGATAGGGATTGTGTTATCTATATTTATATATATATACACATTATATATTCTTTGTAATTTATATATGCCCCCACCCATGTCGAGCTCCATGTGACTACATAATTTTTTTTTGGGGGGGGGGGTGTTTTCTCCAACATCCTAATGGGAGGATGGATGGTGAGATAGAAACTCTTCCCCTCTACATGATCCAACCATTGTGATATGCATGGGATGTGATTTCTAGAAGTCAAAAGTGCCACTGTCTACATGTGATGTGATGAGATGTTATAGACCATGTGTCATCAGGAAAGACGTGATGAGATTTATTTTGGTGGGAGGTTGTGCATGGTAGTAGGGGCAAGATGTTGTTGTTTTCATGTTCAAGATACCCTACCACGTGAGTTATGATATGTAATGTGATGATATAGAACGATTGCATGCAGGAAGGGTGTGATGTGTTGTGATATTATTTAGAATAGGTGGGAGTTCCAGGACCTTCGATGTTGGGGTTTGAAAGCATCAAATTAGGGGGAAAGTTATGTGGGGTACCCTGTCATCAATATGATTTATATTTTATTCTTATACATTGATGTGTTATTTGTGGTGATCCCTATAGAGGTTGTGATTTTGGTTGTTATACCGGTATAGGATTTTTTAGGTTCTACTACTTTCTCTCGGGTGCTGTTGTATTCTATTTTCACATGTGTGGGATAGAATTTGGTTTTCCTATTGAGTATACATTTATGTTCACCCTATATATATAACAGTTTTTAGGATTGGAGGAGGATATCATGGACCATGTTGGACATTACAAGCTCAGACATTTTAAAATTTACTATGATTCTTCATTATCTTTATTTTTGGGTATTTACATTAGTGACCTTTATAGTTATAATTATTTTTACACATGTATTGTGGGATGGTTTATGGTTCTATTATATATATTTCATGTGGTTGATTCATTTTATCTCCCGATCCTATTTATATGATAAAGGTAAATGCCTCTAATACATTATTTTCTAATATAGTCCTAAGTAGTCACCAACTTAGGGCCTATTGGAGGAAGGAAATTTGGGACACTAACTCTCTCCCATCATTGAGGTATCTTTGGGGGGTGGGGGTCTTGACATAGTGGAATCAATGGTTCTACTTTAGAGATATAATGATGTTTGTAGATTTGAATATATATGATTTCAGGTGTTGGTATGGTAATAGTTCAATTGGCCTTGGTGAAAGATATATTCTAGGGATAACAGAAAGGAAATGTGATTTTAGGGGCCCCCATGACCTATAGAATATACTATGATCATGTTGAATGACCAAGTGAGGTTGAAGTTAATGTAGGGTATAGAACAATGACCAGAACATGAATAATGACAACATGTAGTCATTTTTTGTATTATATTGTTTTGGCAAGGATGAAAATAAATACAGTTAATTTAAATGAACCATAATAAATCTCCATACTGCCAAGTTAAGAAATATCTGTTTCTCTTTCAACTATGGCTCCTGGTCATCGTCTGCACGTGGATCAATTAGTAGAGGTTCCACAAGATATCCTAGTGGATCACAAAAACCTAGATCCAGATTATGATGAAGATCGGTGTGATAGGAAATTGAAAGATTTCTTATATAATTATTTTGGTAAATATGAGGAAATTGTTTCTGATATAGAGATAGAGGGATGGATAGAGGATCAAGTGACATATTTCAGTTTAATTGGGGACCTAAGAGAGTATTGGGTTCCCTTTGATGTTATTAAAATTCATGGATTATCAGATAAGTAGGGGAAGATATTCCATATTGAGTGAAAAGAGGTAGATGTTTCAGGGAATTACAATCTGAAGGAGTTCCTAGTGAAGTTCCGTTCATTAACCAAGAAGGATGGGAAATGGTGGGAGCTAGTCTCTATTCAATATGATGGTGTGTGAGTATTTTCACTTAGGATTAATTACATGTTCCTTCTATACATTTCCCACGATCTTTTCCTAGACGATGATTCTTGAGAAAGGCTTCTCAAGGAATCATTCCATCTTTAAATCAAGTATCAAGTTAATCCATTTACCTTTTCAATGTATATGATGGATTCAAATTAAGAAGATGTGATCATGTGGATTAACTCTAGAGGAGGCCTACCATGAGAGGGTAACCAGTAGGGTTCCTTGAGGTGTAGAGTTGTTATTGGTAGTTCTCTAGCATGAGGTACAATGATGTTTTAACTATTAGGGGCTCGACCTCAACAGATTCCCATCCTTCCATCTAGTAAAGGTGGTATCAATACTCTTCATAGATACTTTAGACTAGTTTTTTCATCTGTGGAGTTTGTGAACATCATTGTGGTCAGTGCCTAGTGGATGGTCAAGATCAATTTGGTTGTGGTTGATAGGTTCAGTTCCAACCTCATCTATAGTTACTAGTTATTCCATTCCAACATATGGGGATGCATGATTATGTTCATCCAAGTGGAAATAAGGTTGGTGGAGGTCGACCTCGTGATTTACCTATCCCTCAAAGGCCATGACCCGAGTGTGGTCATGGAGGTGGTAATCTACCAAATAGGTGTAGAAGTTGGGTATTTTCAGTTGTAGGTAGTGAAGGTAGCATCACTATAGGGGACATAGAAAAATTGATGTAAACACACTTTATTATTTTCCCTTATATTCCTTATATAATTTGGGAACATGACACTGATTTTTATTCATTCTCTAGACTTTTCTCTAAGAGTAAAAATATAGAGGCTTATCATGACCCTAGTGATGACTTCATGAGTCATAGAGAATAAAATATTTTTTATATGTTTCAGGGGTGTGAACTGATGATGGGGAAACATCATTCTGGTTTGAATCATTTATTACTTCAAATTTAGCCATACAGTTTCATCCTAATCATTGAATTGTTATATTATGTGCATGCTGATATTGAATGATTTTGGTGGAGAGTCATGTTCTTCGGTGTAGTAGTCTAGCATGAGGTTTTCTTCGGCCATAGGGGTATCAAGGTGGGAAGTCAGCATTTAAGTCCCCTTCTTTCCTTCGAGGATGAGTTTTCTATGTAATATTTAGACATAGGGATATAGGAGGCTCTTCATATTTTTAGGTAGTTCAGGTATTTTTACCCCAATGAGGTTGTTTCATTAATCCCTTGATGTAATGTAGAATTTGGGATAGATTTACAACCCAGTGCTTCTCTAATTTCTATGGCACCATATCAAATGGATCCTTTTGAGTTGCGAGAGGTAAGGATTTAGATATATGATATGATGTAGAGGGGATTCATCTGACATACAGTTTCACCATGGGGTGTTCTAGTGTTTATCTCTCTAATATTTAATAGTATTATAATGTTGTTAATAAACTATAAGATGTTCAACAACGCGACAATAAGGAAATTCTATCCTCTTCTGATGATGAATGATTATTTTGACTAATTGAGGGTGTCTAGTAGGTTTTGCAAGATTGATCTACAGTCTAGATATCAAAAATTATAGGTGAAGGATGAATATATACATAATACAACATTAAAATTCATGAATAGGATATTTGAGCTCATGTTCATGCATTTTAGTGCATCTAAACCACTATATGTGTTAATGGGTATCATGAACTTTATTTTCTATGAATTCATAGAATATTTCATATGTTTGTTAATCAAAACATACAGGTCTACTGAAGGTTCTAGGAGGAGATCACAGAGCTTCTCTAGGATTTTGTACAAGTTATTCATCACCATTAGATCTATATAAAGTTATCCAATTGTATTTTTTGGACACAAAATGTGAATTTCATCATCAATGTAGTGTCTTAGTAGGGCGTGGCAGGGGACTAGTCGATGGCCAAGATAGTTGTTTCATTGGATGTACTAATGAATGTGGAAGCATTTTATAGCTTCCCATTTTTCACAAGCTATTATGAGAGGTTTGTGACCGATTTATCTTTTCATCCCCATTAAAATCATTGACCAAGAAGGACTAAGATTTTGTGTGGATGGATTAATGTTGTGAAATATTCAACTATCTGAAGTGGATATTGGTCAATGATCTAGTTATTTAACTTCCATAGTATGGTGTGCTGTCTGAGGTTTTTTGTGAAACGTCTAATCTGGTATTGGGATGCATCTTGATGTACTAGAATGATGTTATATCATATAGTTTTAGGAAATTACACCCTCATTATCATAAGTATTACGCCCATGATCTAGATTTGGCAGTAGTTGTGTTTGTATTGGTGTTGTGGTGACATTGCCTCATTGGGGAGAGTTTTTTTGTCTTAATAGATCATAATAGTTTTAGAAATCAATTTTCATAGTGTGACAAAAATATATGAAAATAGATATTTGTGGTTTTTAATCTTCAATATGATTTTTAGATCTCTTATACCTAAAATAATGGGAATGTTGTGGTCGATTCTCTAGAGCGATGGTTAGAGGATTGTAAGAACATGAAGATGTTACATGGGAGGTTTTTTATTCCAGTAGTGATGAATGAGGGGGTACTTATTGATTTTAATTTAACACCATTTAATGTGAAACCGTGAGTAACCAAGATGTATCATAGATTGAGGATACAATTTTGGTGGACATGGATGAAATGAGCAGTGGTGGAGTTTATGGCTCGATGTTTGGTTTTCCAGTACGTAAAGTCTAAGAATAATGTTCATGGAGGTTTATTGAATCCATTAGATGTTCATAAGTGTAACTAGGATGATATATAAATTTATTTATTCATAGGGTCACACTGATCTCTAGGTGTTCGTGATGTTATCTGGGTAGTTGTGGATCAGTTTCTTAAATCTGTTCACTTTATAGTTATTAAAGAGTTGGTCATGTTGGATGTTATTGAAAGGAACATATGTGGATGAGTTTGGTGAATTATCATGGAGTTCCAATAAAAAATGTCTTGGATCATGATACACATTTTACCTCATGAGTATTTAGGGGATTTCAATATGATTTTTGAGCTCATTTTTTCCTCTATAGAAATTTCAACCCTTAGATATAAGGGAAGAAAAACCAAACTATCCAGTAACTGGAGGATATGTTGTGGGTTTTTCTCTTGGTCTTTGGTTGATCAAGGGAAAAAATAGACCATTGGTTGAGTTTTAATATAACAATATCTATCACTAGCCCCTTGGAATGGCTCTATTTGATTATTTTTATAAGATCTCATGTCGTTCTCCGTTATGTTAAGATGTGGTTGAGAAATCATAATTTCATTGACCTTATGGGGTATAGAATACAATAGTTTAAGAGAGGATGAATGAATCTTAAGACCAGAATTTTTTTTTCCAATTGTAGGAGGAGGCCCTTGAATTTCAAGGTTGGGTACCACATGTTCATTAATGATTCCCCTTAATGTGAGAAGTGGAGGTTTGTTAAAGGAAGAAAGATATCAACCATGTTTGTTGGGCCCTTCAAGGTGTTGTGGAATGATGCAAAGGTTCCTTACCAGTGGGCACTTCCACCTCAACTACACCAGATCCATGATGTATTCCATGTCTCTTATCTTTATAGGTATCTTCACAATGACACACTTTTCAATGATTTTGGAGATTTATATATCAATGATGATGAAAATTTTGTGGGGAAACTTGTGGAGATCAACGACCGTCACTAGAATGTAAGGTTAGGATGGAGCATTCCATTAGTATATGTATTATAGAGAAATGGTGGCATATAGGAGAGTAATTGGTAGAATGAGACATAGATATGTGCCTAGTAACAAGAGTTTTTTTTTTGAGTTTTTCATTACTCTGTTTTTCTTTGTGATGTGTATTTTGGACCTTAGTGTTTTATAGGATTTGTTGTTTTCCCCATATTGTGATCTGTATTGTGTGACATTTCATAAAGTTCCAAAATGTGAAAAAGTTAAGAACTGATTCTTAATCTACATGCATTATACTACAATGTAATTAATCTCATTTGGTTGAGTTAAAACTACTAATTGTGGGAATAATCGTGACTTGGAGGATGGAATTCCTTTATTATTATGTTTGGGGTAGTTCTATTTGTTTATATGTTGTCAGAACTTTGGACAGTATGTTCTATTGGCGGTTGAATTTCAGTTGTAATAAGATCATTCATAGGTATCTCATGGGATGGTTGTTTAGTACCTTTCACCCTATCCTTCTATGTTGGTTTTGAATTATTGAGGGAGAGAATAATTTGAGTGGTATATGATATAATGGCTCACACTTTCCATCCCAATTCTATGAATAGACATTGATAATTGAGGAATTTGGGGGATGGATGGGGTTTTTTAAGGCTGATCAGGGATTATGGTAGTAGGTCATTCAAGTGGTAGGTAATTTTAGCGTTAATTCATATTTGGAGGTAGGTCATCTTGGAAAAAGATCATTCAAGTGTTGGGTAATTTTTGGAAGTAGCCCATTTTGGTGGTGGGTCATTCTAGTAGTTACTCCCTAGCTGTGAATCCTTAGCGTTGACTCTTTGGAAGTGGCACCCTTGTGGTGGAAACCTGGTAGTGAAATAATGATTATAGAACCCTAGAGGTGAATCCACAATGGTGATTCCCTGGTGGTAACACAATGGTAGTGAATCCCTAGCATGTGAAGTGGAAAATGTTTATAGTTTTCCAAATATTTACAAATTTTCAATGTTGAGGTCTTTTATGAAAAAAAATTTGTTTAATTCCTTAATTAATCGGCTTTAAATACACTTCAATGGGTATTAATCATATCATCAATTTATAAAAAGTACAATGACCTTTTAAATGTTACAAAACATGGTTTTCATGATATCTTATTATAATGGTATCTAAAACATATGAAATTATACTAGTTTAAGATATAATAATACTAAATTGTAGATCCTTCCTTTAGAATTTTTGGGCATGTATTCTCTTTAGGGAGTAGGTTCCGAAGGCTTTTCCCCTTGGATTCATGGATCCCTGTTTCCCACATTGTCTTCAGTTATCCATGTAGATGGTATCCTCATTTCACAGCCTATTTTTTATGTATCAATTTAATAGAAATATTATTTCTTCCTAGTAGTAATTCATTCATTTCTTCCTTGTGTGTATCACATGGAGAGGGGCCACTCTTGTTAAATATTGTGAAATTTTCTCTTCTGACATAACAAAGGAAATTAACCATTTTAAATGAAATATAAATGGGAAGGGAATTACTTAAAATGATATTATATCATTTTGATATTGTGAAATTGATATTATATATGTTTTCATATCACTTAATATAATGGATATCAGTATACCTAGTTTTTTAGGTGTTATTATATATTGTGATGCCCATGTAGTGTGATTTTTTGCAACACCACTATAAATGAATGGTTAACCACATATATTTGGTTAATGAAATGGATATCCCTTGTTCTTATGGACAATCTAATAATGGAAAAAGTAATTATTTAGAATTTAATGATAGCCCTTATATCAAATTTCAAAATTGTTTTGGTCTGTGCTTTGAAATATTTGTGGATATAGATGGGTTTTGCGTCCCATATTTGATGATGTTATGCATGGGTGATGGATTTATTAAGATGGATGTGGGGTAATTTGATGTCATAATTATCTAGTAATAGATGGTGGTTATGGTGTGGTTTTGCAGTAGGGTTGTGAGTTAGTGGGGTTGTGATTATGAAGTGGGGCTTTGATGGTAGTTTGTTATGCTAGTTTCCCTAGTAGTAGTAGTAATGACCCATGTATTTATAGAAAAATAATTTTTATTTCTATTAATAATTATGTATAAGATACTAATTTTATAATAATGGTGATTCTATGTTCGATGGCATACCCAACACACAACAATGGGTTTATCTGAAATCTGATGTTGCACACAAGGCTAAGTCATATTGAAAAATAATAGCATAATATTATTATTTTAAATGGTAGTTAAAGACTAACCATTATATTGGTAGGAATGAAAAGAACTAACTATATTATGATTAAACATGTTTGGTAAATGTTTTTAGATTTATCAAACAAAATTTAGAGGCCTAAAATGAGAATGAATCTAGTTTTAAGCATAAATACTCTAGTATTTTCAAAATGTATTTTTACCGCCTTTTGTTGGAGAACCCCCATTAAGTCTATATTTTTACACTTTTATATGTTCTATTTGACAAAATATACTTCTTATTTAGAATCAGGACATCAAAATTTTTTGGGTAAATTTTTGGTATTTTCTAATAATTTTCATTTTTAAGGAATAGTGAAAATACTATATTTTATGTCAAAACATTCTTTTCATCTGATTTATTTATATGGTTAGATAATATTTTTAATTGGTTTTAAAGTAAAATTATATTATTTTTTTACAATTTAATCCAATATTTTTCATTAGAGTTAATTTAACTATTTAATTAGACATAAACACATGTCAATATTTTGGAAGTAATTATTCCTTAAAAACATGGTTTCTTTGTTTTGACAACGGGAAATAATTTTAAATTAATTTCTAAAACTTCTGTGTTTTTCATTTGTAAAAATGGATTACATAAATGGAATTAGTATGACCAAATTATGTAAATAGATAACTTTTATTTTTAAATATTATGATTAGTAATTTTAGTAAATATTTTATTTACCATGGTTAATGGATAAATTGAGTAAATATGGGTAAACAATAATATTATAATAATTTTAAATTACACTAAAATGAGTAAAAATCATATTGGATGAGATATATATAATTATGGGAATCCTTGGGTCATTTTTAGGACCCCATGGAGCCTCTTTTGTGTGAAAATTACATTTAATTACTATTAATTTAAAGTTGAGGAAAATATAAACTAAACATGTATATTTTGGTAAAAAAAATTATATGGGGTTATATAAGATATCATTTTGACTCTAAATAGTCATTAGAAATCTAGAATGTGTACCAAAATAATTGTATTTTATTTATAATTTTTAAAGATTAAATAAATAAATTTAATTATGACACAATGATGATGGAATGATTGCTTCATTAAAAAAGGATTCAATTAAATGATCTTATAAATGTGAAAAAAATGTATTTTGGTTATTTCCAAGTCATACACGAAATTTTTGGAAGATAGTTACTTGTTATATTTTTATTAATGATGTTTTTTCAAATCATTCAGTTTATTAAGGATTTATAAAAAAGTGTTGTTATAAAAAGTTTCAAAATTGACATAATTCATATTTTAAAATATAAAATATTCTATTAAATATTAAAAAATTCCTAAAAATAAAATATTCAGAAAAATAATTATAATACGTCTAAAATTTTTATTGACTATTTTATTGTACAGTTTTCATGTTTTTTTTACTATTTTGATTCTCAAATATTTAAACGCTTGATAAAATGGTAATAGTAAAAAAGGGTTAAATAAAAAATATAAGGATTAAATAATACACCAAACCTATCTATGTATTATTGTATGATTTTATTTTCACTAATATTCATATTATCTTTTTACTAGATTAATTTTTACTCATTTATACTCGAAATATAATTTATAAAATAATAATAATTCAAGATATTCCTAAAGTGCCACTCCCCCCTCTTATAAAAGAGAATTAAATCTAACCGAAAACACACACCTCTCAAGCCCCTTGTCTCATCCAACCATTTCCAAAATAATCTCCCATAATCATTATATTTCACTTAGAAGCATTCCCCTAGTCATGAGGCAATTCAAAAGATCCCTTTGTCTCAAATAAAAAGAAGTTACCTGATTTGAGGTAACGTCTTCTCTCAAGTTTGTGTCCACTGCTATTCATTCTACACTCCTTATGATATTATTATAATTTTTTTATTTAAAAAAAATATTATCCTAAATATAATAGGTATTTTTTATAATAATTATTCAAAATAAACTTACACACACCTCCATCTAATGTATACAAACATATTGTTACTGTGTACGACGAACTACTGTCTCACGAAACGATGATTGCTCGATTTATCCCTACCACATCCCATGGTGACCAGTATGACGGAACTGTAATAACATATGATATTTATAATATTAATTTTATCCATATGCTTCTTTAATTATCATTTATAACATATCTTTATGCTTTCATATTGTATAAATATGATAAATTCTTTTGAGGAAGTACGGACTACGGCCCCCTCAAAGTGATATGACTCGTTCATGATATACATGAAAGGTGTAAAGGATTGAATTAACAAACATATATAACATATATAACATGGATTTTACACTGTAATTATAATATACCTATGTATCATTTAGTTTTCGTTACTTTAAATATGAAAAATAAATAATAGTAGCGTTCATGGATATGCACGCCTTACCATCTTCATATAAGGTGCATTTCATTTATTATATCCAAATGTTATGGACTATTATAAGTACATATATACTATATAGATACTATATATATGATATCTGAATAATGAATATCATTCTAGATATAATGGAATTTTGACCACATGAAAAATTTATAATTACAAGAAGTTCATTTTTGACTCAAGTTCCGAACATGGAAAAAATGTCTAATATGTACTCACATGATTAACTAATTGTCAATGCAAGGTAATATGAGATTTAAAAGGAATAATAAACTTTAAAAATGTTATTAGTATGGTAGGAATTATCTTATGTTTATTATTCAGTAAATTAAAGAACTAAAGAGTCAAGATGGACACGAGGTAAGAGATTTTGTCTCAGTCTCCATTATTTGAGGCATATTTTGATTTATACACAGCTTTCTTTTACACAGTGTCTAAACGCCTTTTACTTCTAATTTCATTAAAATGGAATCTTTTTTCGGCGTAGCGTTTTAATAAATGAAAATAGGAATGTTTTTAATGTATGAGGCGACAACAACCTTTATGTCACCTCAAGAATTATGTCATACTTGGATTCTTTAAAAACCCGTGATGTTTTCAAATGGAAAATAAATACCATATACCCATTTTCATATTTTGTTATTGAAAACGGTTTTGAAAATAAATTTACTATTTCAACATCTTGAAATTATTTCATGTGATTGAAAATGAAAATTTATGATTAAAATGTTGATATTTACTATCTTTTATGTGTGATAATTATATAATGATACTTGTACATTTGACTAGAGGTTATGTGATAAACCAAATGAAGGGAAGTTCTGTGATAAACCCAAGAATGGTGGTTACGTTATAACCTCTATTGCATTGGGTATGGAAGTCGGTCGTATGGATATTCCATTTTTAATAATGATTTGTGGAAGCCGACTGTATGGTTATTCAATTTACGTATAATTATGTCCCATGTTACCTTAATATGCTATACATTATTTTCTGTGGGAATTATGGTAATATTTTGGTTACAAAAGGGTGAGAAATGAGCTTACATTCAATGTAATGTTTTTACTACTTCTTTAAGGTGACAAGTATTACATTAGGATTAAGTATTAATGTTTTAAATGTTGTATTGAAAACATAGAGTTTCGTTCTTTCTGTATCCCTTACTGAGCTCTTTATTCTCATCCCATGTTTTTGAAATTTTTTCATAGGACATATGGGGGAATAGGGTCAAGGATGGGATCTAGGAAATGTCATGCTGTTTAAAAAATGGAACTAAAATTTCTTCTTTTCATTTATGATTTTTTATTTTATGAAGAAATGGATATTGAGTAGATGTGTCTACAAGGAACATTCAAGGTGTTTTGTATATGTTATGAACTAATTATATAAATCTCAAAACCTGAAATCACCCTCAATGTGAATTATTATCTCAATTTCATATTATGTAATGTTCAATGATGGGGCATTATAGTTGTTATCAAAGGTCAGTTTAGATGAATATATGAGTGAGACTTTTTCTAATATAATATCCATAAATGATTTTTACATTATGGTAAGATTGAAGGATATAGAATTTTATGGTTACCATATTACTTCGACTAATATATTTTGGTGTGAAGAATGGTTTTCACCTGAGAAAAAAATGCAACTGTAATGGAATGACATAAAGAGGAAAATAACCTTCCAAATCAGCAACATGATATGGTCAAAATTGGAACTAAATAGTTTGTTTTAGTGATTGAAATAGTTCACTCAGTCTAAAAATGGTGGTGGTATCCATACACGAGATCATCCAGATCAACCATAGAGGAACACATCAATAGTGGAGCATTTCATGAGGGAACATCCCATATCATTCAGAGGATCATCTAACCAAATTAACGTTGAAGGGGGGATAAAATCACTAGAAAATATTTTTGATGTCATGGGTTGTATAGAAAATCAATAGGTTAGTATTTCTATTAATAATATTGAAGGAGAAGCGGATTAGTGGTGGTCAATGGTTAATAATATCAGGGACAGTGAGGAGATTTATGGTCTTTATTTCAAATAATTCAAATGTCTGTTTCTTGAGAAATATTTGTCTAAGGTGGTTTGACTTTGGAAGGAAAAACAATTATATGAATTGAGGGTGGAGGATAACTCATTGGATTCTTATGAAAAAAAGTTCACTCGACTGGAAAGTTATGTTACAAATTTAATACAACTTCCTAATAGTAAGATAAATCAATTTTACTCAAGATAGAAGCCGTGATATGAATGATAATTATACTATTGTGAATTTAAAATCTATGAGAACCTGTTCAGATGTGTCAAGAAGGTAGAAATGTAGTTTTCTGATGATCTAGCGTTCCAAGAGAGTAATGAAAAGATGAGGTATAGTTAGTAGAAAAAGGGAAATAATTCATCAATGAAGCCTAGAAGTAAGAAAATTAAATTTCCATCTAATGAGAAGTGTGTAACAAAGAATCATAGGGATTGTCTCTCAAAATCTGGAAAGTGCTTCTAGTGTGGTTAGACTGGGCATATTTCTTCTTAACTGTAAGGAATATGATCGTACAGGAAATGAAACGATAGTGGTAATATGTTTTAGTTGCAATGAGTTTGGAAATTATCCCAATGTCTGTCCAAAGTTGATTACCCATAGTATAAAATAGATAGGTCCAATGTAGAAGGGTGGGGGAAATTATTTTTCTACTACTATGGTTGATGTGGGACCATCAAATGAAGTGTTATAAGGTACTTTGTTTGTTTTTTTGGATTATTTCAATGTGTTTTTTGATTCAAGATCTACACATTCTTTATTTTCTGAGAAATTTTCTAGTAAATTGGGAATTCCATATCTAGATATGAATCTTGAACATGGGGTAAAAACAAATAGGGGAAATTTTGAGGCAAAAATAAATTATAAGAATATTACTATCATTATTTTTGGAATGAATTTACCTAAAACCAAGTATTTTTTCCTCTAGTAGAGTTTGATATTATTTTTGGGAATGGGTTGGATTTCTGTTTACCATGCTATAATTGACCGTAGAGATAAAGAGGTTTCTTTTCAGAAATACTTTCAGTTTGTATACAAGAAAGAGCTATTATCTCTGATAACATATCAGGAAGCAGAGAAACTAGTGAAAGATGGAAATGAATTTTACCTTGGACATATTTCTAAAAACAAAGGAACTATTTATATTAATGATGTGCTGGTAGTAAATGGGTATCATGATGTTTTTCCCAATGAGTTTACTTGATTAATACCTAAACAGAAGAGGAATTTACTATTTACAATGTTCATGATTCTATTCAAATTTCAAAAACCCCTTATTTAATTTCTCAAATTGAACTTTTTGAGTTAAGGAAACAATTGTTGGAGTTTTTAGATAAATGTTTCATTCAACCTAGAACTTCACCATGGGGTGGTCTAGTCTTGATTTTTAAAAAGAAACGTGGTTCAATTAGACTTTGCATTGATTATAGATACTTTAATAATATCAATGTTTATAATAAGTATCCATTGCCTCATATCAATGATTTTTTTGATCATCACAAGGGGGCTCAGTTTTTTTGAAGATTGACTTGAGGTCAATGTACAATAAATTGAATTTAAATTCTTTATACATTATGAAGACCGTGTTTCATACTAGATATATCCATTATGAATATGTATATATACCGTTTAGGGTAGCCAATACACATACGGTATTCATGGATCGTATGAATAGAATTTTCCATGAGTTATTGGATAAGTTTATGGTTGCGATTATTGATGATATTTTAGTATATTCCAAAATTAAAGAAGAAGATGAATGTAATTTAAGAGTTTTCTTGAAAACCATAAAAGAAAAGAAAATTGTATGAGAAATTCAGTAAGTGTGAGTTTTGGATATGAAAAATTTCATTCCTTGATATCATTGTTTCCAAAAATATTGTAACTGTTGATCCTGCCAAAACAAAAGATATTGGGGAATGGCCAATACATACAAATATAATCTAGATTCATAGTTTTCTTAGTTTGGAAGGCTATTATAGAAGGTTTGTTGAGAATATTTTATGGTTTTCTAGTGAACTGACTAAGTTTACTCAAAAAGGTGTTAAATTTATTTGAAAAAATGAATGTGATGATTGTTTTTAAGAATTTGAAATAAGAATAGCGAATGCTCCAGTATTGGTGAATGCTATAGTGATACTTCGTTGAAAGGACTTTGTTGTGTATTAATTCAGAATAATCTGGTAATTTTGTATGCTTCACATCTGTTGAAAACTCTTGGGTAAAATTACCCTATACATGATTTGGAATTATCTACTCTTGTTTTTTCATTAAAATTTTGGAGGCATCTTTTTTATAGCATAAAGTGTGAAATATATTCAGATCACAATAGTTTTATGTATATATTGACTCAGAAGGAATTAAACAAGAGATAGAGGAGATGGTTAGAATTAATAAAAGATTATGTTTGCATGTTCCATTACCATCCAAGGAAGGAAAATAAAGCGGCTGATACTTTGAGCCGAAAGAGTAATGCTACATAAACCATGATACGTTTTGAAAAAGATCCATTGATTAAAAATTTGATGAAATTTGGCATAAAAGTTGTTGGTGTAGTAAATTATTCTATTTTGTTTCAGGTGGTAGTGAAATCATCTCTAGCAAGAAAAATAAAGCAACTGCATAAAGACAATAGTGAGTTACATAAAAAGGTAAAGTTGGTTCAAAAGGGTAAGTTACCTCAATTTCACATTGATAATGATTGTGTTTGAGGTTTGGGAAGAGATTATGTGTGTCTTGTGATTCATAGTTAAAGAATGTGTTGTTATTTAAAGCTCATTGTTCTCCATTTTCAGTTTGTCCTAGCAATAATATGTTGTACATATATCTTTCAGAGTATTACTAGTCGTATGGAATGAAAAGTGATTTTATTGACTTTACA
Source organism: Viscum album (assembly GCA_963277665.1). Lineage (NCBI taxonomy): Eukaryota > Viridiplantae > Streptophyta > Magnoliopsida > Santalales > Viscaceae > Viscum > Viscum album. Next base: position 376,885,646 of record OY728155.1, on the reverse strand, counting down.
GTACTGTGTTTGACTTTTCATCATGTTAAAGTTGTGCGGCAGTTACCGAAAGGGATGCTTCGGCCATTACCGGTTCCAGAGTAGAAATTGAAATTTATATACATGGACTTCCTTATGGGATTACCGAAGAAATCCATAGGTTATAATGAAATCGAGGTTATTATTGGTCGATTGAATAAATATGATCATTTTCATCCTATTCAAGATACTCTATCTCTAGACTAAGCTTCTCGAATGAATATTAAAGAGATATTTTGGTTACATGGATATCCCCTCTCTATTTTATCTTATCATGATCCTATGTTCAGTTCAAAATTTTGGAAGGGCCTTCATATTTCATTGGGTAATGAATTAAATTTAAATAAAACCTTTCACACTCAATCAGTTGGGACATTAGAACAAACAATTCAAACATTGGAAGTTATGTTACATGCGTATTCAATGGATTAATTGGGATATTGGGACCAATATATTTATTAGGATTATTTTTTTCTATAATAACATTTTTCATTCTAATATAAAGATATCTCTATTTCAATAATTATAAGGAATGTATTATTTAACTCTAGATTTTTGGGAAAAGTGGGAGAAATAATGTTAATGGGACCATAGTTAGTAGACGAGATGGAAAAAAAGTTCAGTTAAATCAGATGCACATGAGGACAGCACAGAGAGGTCATAAAATTTATACAGATAACAGGAGGAAGGAATTTTATTTTGAGGTAGGTGATCATGTCTTTCTCAATGTTTCCCTGTGGAAAAGGGTGATGTATTTTGGTAAGAAGGTAAAGTTGAGTCTGAGGATCATCAGACCCTATGACATTCTAGAGAATGTTGGATCAGTTGCCTATAGAGTGTCTTTACCTCCATATTTATCACAAGTGCACAATGTTTTTCAAATTTCATTTTTGAGAAAGTATATTCCAGATCCATCTCATGTTTTGAGCCTAGAGGTAGTTCAGTTGGAATGGAATCTTTATTATGTGGAACTGTCAGTCTAGATTCTTGACCAAAGAGAGAAAGTGTTTTAGAAGAAGGTAATTCATAATGTAAAGGTTTTGTGGAAAAACCAAATGGTTGAAGAGGCAACATGGGAATCTAAAAATGGTTTGAGGAAAATATACACCCACTTATTTGATAAGTGAATATAATTACAAGGACACAATTTCCAAAAAGGGGGAGGGATATAAGGACCAGGGTATATATAGAATAATACATTTTATTTTTCTTAATAATTATGAATGAGATATTAATTTTATTTTAAATGGGATGCCATGTTCGATGGCGTTCCTGAAACACAACACTGTGTTTCTCTGAAATCTCAGGTTGCACACAAGGCTGAGTGATACTGAAAAATAATAACATAATATTAATATTTTAAATGGTACATAAAGTCATTCTATTGTATTTTTGGGAATGAACAGAATTTAGAATATTATGATTAAACATGTTTGTAATTTTTTTTACATTTATACAATAAAATTTAGTGCCTTAAAACTAGAATGAATCAAATTTTAATCATAAATAATCTACTATTTTTAAAAACTAGTTTTACATCCTTTTCATGGAGAACCCCTTTTAAATCTAGATTTTTTCACTTTTTTATGTTCTATTTGACAAAATAAACTTATTATATAGAATCGGGACATAAAAATTTACTTTGGGTAAATTTTTGGTATTTTTCTGATAATGTTCATTTTTAAACGAATAGTGAAAAATAGTCCATTTTAAATCAAAACTGTCTTTTCATCGGATTTATTTATATGGTTATATTAAAATTTTAATTGTTATTAAAGCTTAATCAGATTATTTTTAGCAAATATTCCAAGTTTAGTGATTGTAAGTAATTTTCGTTTTTCATTAGACATAAACACCCATAAATCTTTTGACTGTTATTATTTCTTAAAAACACGCTTTTTGGTTTTGACAATGTGAATTAATTTTTTTTTCATTTCAACAACTTCTATGTTTTGAATTTAGAAACACAGATTCAATATTTGGAATCATGAGGTCTAAATTGTGAAAATATTTAGCTTTTATATTTAGACATTCTAAATAGTAACTTAAGTAAGTATTTTATTTACCATGGTTAAAGGTGAAATCTTGTAAATAAGGGTAAAACAATAATATTATAATAATATTAAATTACTCTAACACGTGTCATAATACTATTTCATGAGATATATCTGACTATGGGAATAATTGGATCAATTTTAGGACCCCATGCAACCATTTGTGTGTGAAAATGACATTTAATTGCTTTTAAATTAAAGTTAAGTAAAATATTACTTAAACACGCGTCTCTTGGTAAAACAATTTTATATAAGGGGTTATATAAGTTATATTTTAATCTATAAATAGTCACTAGAAATATAAATATATTTCCTAAATCATGGTATTTTATTTATAAATTTTAGAGATTATGTAATTAAATTTTTTTATGACACAATGATGATACAATGATTGCTTCATTTATAATGGATTCCTATAAAAGATATAAAAAATGTTAAAATAAGTGTAATTTGGTTATTTTTTTGGCATTCACAAATTTTATAGATTATCTTCACATTTTATATTTGTATTAATGAATTATTTTCCAATAAATCAAGTTGTTATGGATTTTTTAAAATAGTCATGTTATGAATCGTGTCAAAATTGACATAATTCATAATTTAAAATATAAAATATATTTTTAAATATTATAAAATTCCAAAAAATCAAAGATTCAGTAAAATAGTTATCACTAGTCTAATATTTTATAATTGACACTTTTATTGGATATTTGTCATATTTTGGTAACTAATTTGATTCTCAATGTGTTAAATGCTTGATAAAATTGTGAGAGTAAAAATGCGTTAAATAAAAAAGATAATGATTAAAAAATATTAAAAACCTATCTAATTCGTATTATATGATTATATTTCGACTTATATTCATCCTATATTTGAAATAGTTGAATTTGGTCTCATTTATAATCGAAATATAATTTATAACTAAATAATTATTCAAGACATTCGTTAAGTGACCCTCCTCCATCTTATAAAAAAACCAACTCTAACCCATTACTTCCACCTCTCAAGCCCCTTGGATCATACAAAATATACCCAAATAAGCTCTCAAAATCACTATATTCATCCTATAATCCTTATCTAATGAATAATGAAATTAAAGTGGGCCCTTTGGCTGAAATCAAAAGAAGTTACCAGATTTGAGGTAACGTCTTCTGTCAAGTTTCTTACCATTATTCATCCTTCTACACTCATTATTCCCCATTGATTATTTTTTTATATAAAAACTATAGTATCCTAAATATACTAGGCTTATTTATTATAATAATTAAAACTACACTTACACACACCTTCATCTAATGGATACGAACAAATTGATTCTTTGTACAGAAAATTGCTGCCTCACGAAACGATGATTTTTTGATTTTCCCCTACCACCACTCATGGTGTCCACTATGACAACACTATAAATATATATGACATATATGATATTCATTTTACCTATATACTTCTATAAATATATTTTATTATATATGTTTATTTTTTTCATGTTGTATAAATACGATAATTTCATTTGAGAAAGTGTGGACTTCCACCCCTCAAAGTGATAAGACTCGTTCATTCTATACATAGACCATAAAAAGAATGGAATTAATTTAATTATGTAACATATATAACATATATATTATAAATTAATTATAATATACTTATTTATCATTTAGTTTTCATTCCTTCAAATATGAAAAATAAATGAAAGTAGCAAACATGCGTGTGTACGACTTACCATCTCAATGAATGGTGCATTTCATTTCTTATATACAAATGATATGGACTATTATAAATAAATATATAACAGATATATGTGATATATGTGATATATAAGTCATTAATTTCATTATGGGAATAATGGAATTTTGACAACATGGACAATTTTTAATTATAACAAGTTCATTTTTGACTCAAATTCCGAACATCGAAAAATGTCTGATGTGAACTCAAATAATTAACTAATTGTTATTTCAAGGTAATAAGTGATATAAAAGGAATAAAAAACTTGAAAAATGTTCTGAAGCATGTATAAGTTAATTTATGTTTATTATTCAAGAAATTAAATAATGAACAAGTCAAATTGGACACAAAGTAAGGACTTTGTCTCAATATCCTTTAAGGAATATTTTGATTTATAACCGAATTACATTTATATGGTGTATAAACCCCTCTAATTTTTATTTTAATTCAAAAGGAATATTTTTTCGATATAGAATTTTACTAAATTAACTAAGGAATGTTTACAATGTATGTGGTGACAACGCCCATTCGGTCATCGCCAACATTATTTGATATTTAGCTTCCTTAACAAGTCGTGATGTTTTCAAACAGAAAATAAATACCATATACACTTTTTATAGGTTTTGGTATTGAAAACAGTCTTGAAAATGGATTTACTATTTAAATATCTTGAAATTATATCATGGTATTTTAAATAAAATTTTATGATTGAAATGATAATACTTACAATATTTTATGTCAGATAATTATATAATGATACTTGTACATTTGACTGGTGGTTACATGATAAACCAAATGGAATGTAGTTCCATCAAAAACCTAAGAATGGTGGTTATGTTATAACCTCCAATGCATTGGGTATAGAAGTCGGTCGTATGGATATTCCATTTGTAAGAATGACTTTTGGAAGTTGACTGTATGGTTGTTCAATTTAAGTTTGATAATGTCCAAAGATACCTTTATAAGTTATATGTAGTTTTATGTGGGTTTTATTTTATTATTTTGGTTACAAAAGGGTATGAAATGAGCTTATATTCAGTGAAGTTTGCTTGCTACATCTTTAAAGCGACAATTATTACTTTAGGATTAAGTATTAATGGTTTACATGTTGTTTTAAAAACTTATAGCTTTCTTTCTTTGTGTATCCCTTTAGAGAGATCTTTATTCTCATCCCATGTTTTGGAAATTTTTTCATCGGTCATAAGGTGGAATAGGGCCAAGGATGGGATCAATTAAAGGTCATGATGTTTAAAATATGGATCTAAACTTGTTTCTTTTCATTTAAGAGTTTTTATTTTATGAAAAAATGGATACAGAGTAGAAGTGTCTACAAGTAACATTCAAGGTGTTTTGTATAAGTTATGAACTAATTATATAAATCTATAAACCTGAAATGACCTCAATGTGAAGTATTAACTTAATTCAACTTTATGTAATGTTTAAGTATGGGTCATTATAGATGGTATCGAAGGTCGGTTTAGATAACTATAGGAATGAGACTTTTTGAAATAGAATGTCCATAATGGATTTTTTACATTATGGTATGATTAAAACGATATAGAATTTGATGGTTACCATGTTGCTTTGACTAATATATTTAGGTCTTCATAATGGTTTTCCACTGAGAAAACAATACAGATATGATAGAACGACTTCAATTGGAAAACAACTTTCCAAATCAGCAACATGAGATGGTCTAAATTAGAACTGAATAGTTTGTTTAATGATTGAAACAGTTGACTTAGGATAAAAATGGTGGTGGTATCCATGAATGAGATCATCCAGATCAACCATATTGGAACACGTCAATAGTAGATAATTTCACGAGGGAACATGCCCAATCATTTAGAGGATCATCTAACCCCGTTCAAGCTGAAGGGTGGATCAAAGCACTGGATAATATTTTTTGATTTCATGGGTTCTATAGCAATAAAAAGGTTAGTATTTATATTTATAACATTAAAGTAGAAACATATTAGTGGTGGATGATGGGTAAAAATATCAATTAAAGTGAGTAGATTTATGGTCTTTGTTTGGACGAATTCAAAGTTATGAATCTTGAGAAATATTTTCCTAAGGTGGTTTGACTTTGTATGGAAAAAAAATTATTGGAATTGAGGTTGGAGGATGAATTAGTTGCTACTTATGAATAAAAGTTCACTCTACTAGAAAGGTATGTTCCAAATTTCATCCATGATTCTGATAGTAAGATAATTTGATTTTACACAGGACTAAAGCTTTGATATCAACGATAATTAGCCTCTTGTGAATTAAAAATCTATGAGACACTTCTTTAATGTCCCAAGAAGGTATAAATATTTTTTTTGATGATTAGGTGTTCTAAGAGAGAAAGGAAAAGAAGAGGTACAGTTGGAAGGGAAAGGGAAAGAATTCATCAATGAATCCTGGAGGTAAGAAAATTAAATTTCCATCTTGTGAGTAGTGTGTAAAAAAACATCCTAGAGAATTTCAATCAAAATCTGGAATGTTCTTCTATTGTGGTAAGACTGGTCATATTTCTTGTAACTGTATGTAAGATGATCCTATAGGAAATGAAATGCCAGTGGTAAGATGATTTAGTTGCAATGAAGTTAGAAATTATGCCAATGTCTGTCCAAAGATGATTACTAAGGGTAGAAACCAGATAGGTCAAATGCATAAGGGTGGGAAAATCATTTTCTACAACTATGGTTGATGTGGGACCATCGAATGAAGTGGTATAAGGTACTTTGTTTATTTTTTCAGATTATTGAAATGTATTTTTATATTCAAGATCTACACATTCTTTCATTTCTGAAAAATTTTCAAGTAAATTGGGAATTCCATCTCAAGATATGAATATTGAAGATGTGGTAAAAACACCTAGGGGAAATGTTAAGGTAAAAAGAAATTATAAGAAACTTACTATCCTTATTTGTGGAATGAATTTACCTTAAAACCATGTAGTTTTTCCTCTAGTAGGGTTTGATGTTATTTTTGGATTGGATTGGATTTCTTTTTACCATGATAAGATTGACTGTAGATCTATAAAGGGTTATTTTTATAAATACTTTCAATTTCTGTACTAGAACAAACCATTATCTCTGATAACATATCAGGAAGCAAAGAAACTATTGAAAGATGTAAATGAATGTTACCTTGGACATATTTTTAAAACAAAGGAACTTTTAAGATTAATGATGTCCCAGTAGTAAATGGGTATCTTGATGTTTTTCTTGATGAGTTTCTTTGTATTATACCTGATCAGAAGTTGAATTTACTATTGACTTAGTTTCTTATTCCAATCCAATTTCAAAACCCACTTATCGAATTTCTCAAATAGAACTTTTATATTTATAGAAACAATTGCATGAGTTTTCAGATAAAGGTTTTATTTGACCTAGCACATTACCATGGGGTGATCTAGTCTTGATTGTTAAAAATAAAGATATTTCAATGAGACTTTTCATTGATTATAAATACTTTAATAATATCAATGTTAATAATGAGTATCCCTAGCCTCGTATCATTAATTTTTTTATTAGCTCCAAGGAGCTCAATTTTTTTTAAGATTGACTTGATGTCAGGGTAACATCATTTGAAAGTAAATTAAGTAGACATTCCAAAGATTGTGCTTCATAATAGATATAGACATTATGAATATGTAGTTATACCTATTAGGTTAACCAATGCACCATGTGTATCCATGGATCATATGAATATAATTTTCCTTGAGTTCTTGGATAAGTTTATGGTTGCGATTATTGATGAAATTTTGGTAGATTCCAAAATTAAAGAAGAAGAAGATTGTAATTTAAGGCTTGTCTTGAAAACCATAAAAGAAAATAAATTTTATGGGATATTTTGTAAGTGTGAGTTCTGGTTATGAAAAATTTCATTCCTTGGTCTCATTGTTTCCAAAATTGGCTTAACAGTAGATCCTGCTAAAACAGAAGTTGTTGGGGAATGGCCACGAACTACAAATATAAATGATATTCATTGTTTCCTAACTTTATAAGGCTATTAAAAAATGTTTGTTGAGAATTTTTCATGGTTATCTAGTGCACTGACTAAGTTTACTCGAAAAGGTGTTAAATTTATTTGGAATAAAGTATCTGATGATTATTTTATGGAATTTAAAAGAAGATTGGTGAATCCTCTAGTATTAGTAGTACCTTAAAAAATGGTGAGTCTTCTATCTACCGTGATACTTCATTGAATGGACTTTGTTGTGTATTAAGTCAGAATAATATGGTTATTTTATATACTTCAAGTCAGTTGAAACCTCATGTGTAAAATTACCCTACACATGATTGGGAATTACCTACTCTTGTTTTTACATTAAATATTTGGAGGCGTCATCTGTATAGTGTAATGTGTGAAATATATACTGATCAAAAACAATTTATGTATATATTGACTCAGAAGGAATTTAATATGAGATAGAGGAGATCTTTATAATTAATAAAAGATTATGATTGCATGTTCCATTACCATATACGAAAGGAAAATAAATTGGCTGATACTTTGAACTGAAAGAGTAATGCTACATTAACCATGCTACGTTTTGAAAAAGATGCATTGATTAACAATTTGATGAAATTTGGCATAAATGTTGTTGGTGTTAGAAATTCCTCTATTTTGTTTCAGGTGGTAGTGAAATTTTATCTAACAGATAGAATAAATCTAGTGTATAAAGACAATAGTGTGTTACAGAAAAAGGTAGAGTTAGTTCAGAAGGGTAAGTTTCCTATTTCACATTGATAATGATTGTGTTTGAGGTTTGGAAAAATATTATGTGTGTCTTGTGATTCACAGTTAAAAAAAGTGTTATTAGGTGAAGCTCATAGTTCTTCACTTTCAATTTGTCTTAGCAATACTATGATGTACATATACCTTTGGGAGTATTATTGGTGGTATGGAATGAAAAGAGATATTATTGACTTAACTGTGAAGTGTTTGACATGTCAAAAAGTTAATGTAGTGTGACAGTTACCAAAAGGGATGCTTCATCCTTTACCAGTGCCAGAGTGGAAATGGGAAAATATATACATGGACTTCATTTTGGGATTAATGAAGACATAAATAGGTTATAATTAAAACTGGGTTATTATTGATTGATTCAATAAATACGCTCATTTTCTTCCTATTCAAGATACACTATCTCTAGATCAACCTTCTCGACTGTATATTAAAGAGATATTCAGGTTACACAAAGCTCCCTTATCCATTTTATCTTATCATGATCCAAGGTTTACATCTTACTTTTCATGGGCCTTCATGTGTCATTGGGTACTGAATTAAATTTCAGTACAACCTTTCATCCTCAATCAGGTGGGCAGTCAGAATGAACAATTTATACATTAGAAGTTATGTTACGTGATTACTCAATGGATTACTAGGGATGTTGGGACCAACATTAATATTTGGTTGCATTTTCTTATTATAACAGTTTTATTCCAGTATACATATGGCTCTATTTCAAGAATTATATAGAAAGTAGTGTTGAACTCTAGCTTTTTTGGATGATGTAGGTGAAATAAAGTCTATGGGACCATAATTTGTAGAAGAGAAGGTAGAAAAGGTTCAGTTAATTCAGAAGCACATGAGGATAGCACCGAGGAGGCAGAAACGTTATGCGACTAATAGAAGGAAGGCTCATTCTTTTTAGGTAGGTGATCATGTCTTTCTCAATTTTTCCCTGTGGAAAAGTGTGATGTGTTTTCGTAGAAAGGGAAAGCTGAGTATGAGATTCATCGGACCCTATGAAATTCCAGAAAAAGTTTCATTAGTTTCCTATATAGTGGTTTTTTCTCCATGTTTATCTCAAGTACACAAGGATTTTCCTATTTCATTTTTTAAAATTTATATGCCAAATACATCTCATGTTTTGAGTCCAGAGGTAGTTCAGTTTGAAGAGAATATTTATTATGAGGAACAACCAGTCCAGATTCTTGAGCAAAGGTTGAATGTGTTGCGGAATAAATTAATACATAATGTAATGGTTTTGTGGAAAAACCAAATGTTTGAACATGCAATATGGAATCTGAAAATGGAATGAGGAAAACATACACCCACTTATTTGTTAAGTGAATAGAATTGTGCGGATGCAATTCCAAAAATGGGGGAAGTATTTAAGGACTCAAGAATATATAGAATAATACATACGATTTTTATTAATACTTATGAATAAGATATTAAATTTACTTTAAATGGGATGTCATGTTCTATGGCGTACCCGAAACACAACAATGGGTTTCTATGAAATCTTAGGTTGCACACAAGGCTGAGTGATACTGAAAACTAATAACATAATATTACTATTTTAAATAGTAGTTAAAGCCAAGATATTGTATAGTTGGGAATGAACAGAGCTAACAATATTATGATTAAACATGTTTTTTAATTGTTTTTACATTAATATAATAAAATTTATAGGCTTAAACTAGAATGAATCAAATTTTAATAATAAACAATCTAATATTTTTAAAACGTAGTTTTACCGCATTTTGGTTGAGAACCCCTTTTAAATCTAGTTTTTTTCACTTTTATATATTTGATTAGGCAAAATAAACTTTTCATTAGATGTGGGACATACAAATTTACAATGGGTAAATGTTTGGTATTTTTTATAATGTTCATTTTTAAATGAATTTTGAAAATAATGCATTTAAAATCAAAACTCTCTTTTAATATGATGTATTTATATGTATAGATTATATTTTTAATTGGAATTAATGTGTAATTAGATTATATTTTACAACTTATTCCATGTTTGGTAATTATAAGTAATTTCACTTTTTAATTAGACATAAACACATGTCAATCCTTTGATTGTTATTATTTCTTAAAAATATGTTTTTTGGTTTTGGCAACGCGAATTAATATTTATTTAATTTCTAAAACTTCTGTGTTTTGAATTTGGAAACATGGATTAAATATTTGGAATAACGAGGTCCAAATTGTTTAAATAAGTAACATTTATTTTAAGACATTCTGAATAGTAACGTAATTAAATATTTTATTTTGCATGGTTAAAGGGTAAATCTGGTAAATAAGGCTAAAAAATAATATTATAATAATATTAAAGTACCCTAACACATGTATTAATACTATTGGATAAGATATATCCGACTATGGGCATAATTGGTTCAATTTTAGGACCCCATGGAGCCACTTGTGTGTGAAAATGATATTTAATCGCTTTTAATTTAAAGTTAAGTAAAATATATCCTAAACATGTATCATTTGGTAAAAAAATTATATGGGGTTATATAAGTTATAATTTCAAATATAAATAGTCACTATAAATCTAAATATATTTCCAAAATCATGGTATTTTATTTATAAATTTTAGATATTATATAAATAAATTTACTTATGACACAATGATGATGTACTGATTGCTTCATTTATAACAGATTCAAATAAAAGATATAATAAGTGTTAAAAAGTGTAATTTACTTAATTTGATGTCATTACTGAATTTTTTGGATTATAATTACATTTTATATTTTTATTATTGAATTTTTTTCTAATAAATCAATTTATAGGTTTTTAAAAATGCCATGTTATGAATATTGTCAAAATTGACCTAATTCATATTTTAAAATATAAAATATTTTTTTAAATATTATAAAATTCCAAAAAAACTAAGATTCTATAAAATAGTTATAACTAGTCTAATATTTTATAATTGAAACTTTTATAGGAAATTTGTCATGTTTTTGTAATTAATTTGATTCTCAATGTGTTAAATTCTTGATAAAATAGTGAGAGTAAAAATGTTTAAATAAAAAAGATAATGAATAAAAAATTTCCAAAACCTTTCTAATTATTATTATCTGATTATATTTAGACCTATATTCCTCCTATATTCAAAATAGTTGAATTTGGACTCATTTATAATCAAAATATAATTTATAAAGAAATAATAATCCAATACATTCTTTAAGTGACCCTCCTCCCTCTTATAAAAAAGAACCACCTCTAACCCATTACTCACACATCTCAAGGCCCTTGGTTCATTCAAAATATACCCAAATAATCTCTCAACATCACTATATTCCTCCTAGGTTACATCCCATATGAATAAGTAAATTCAAGAGATCCATTTGGCTCAAATGAAAAGAAGTTACCCGATTTGAGGTAACATCTTCTCTCATGTTTTTTTCCATTATTCTTCCTTATCCCCTCCTTATGCTCTACCGATCTTTGGTTATATAAGAACACTAATATCATGAACATTCTAGTTATTTTATGAGAAGTATTTTATCTACACTTACACACACGTCCATGTAATGGATACAAACATATTGTTTCTATGTTTGAAAAACTGTCGCCTCACGAAAGGATGATTTTTCAACATTCCCCTACCACCACGCATGGTGGCCATTATGACAGAAATATATTTATATATGATATTTATTTCATCCCCAATCTTCTTCAATTATATTTAATAATCTACCTTTAATCGTTTCATGTTGTATAAATACAAAAATTTCCTTTTAGAAACTGTGGATTACCGCCCCTCAAAGTGATATGACACATTCATGATATACATGGACCATTCAAAGGATGTAATTAATAAAATTATGTAACATATTTAATAATGATATAATAATATAATTATAATATACTTAGGGATTATTTAGTTTTCATTACTTTATATATAGAAAATAAATGAATGTAACATTCATGCGTAAGAACAGCTTACCGTCTCTATGAAAGGTGCATTTCATTTCTTATATCCCAATTCTACAGACTATTATAAATAAATATATAAAAGATATATATGATATATATGATATCTAATTCATTAATATCATTCTTGAGATAATTTTATTTTTACCAAATGGATAATTTATAATTATAACTAGTTTATTTTGACTCAAATTCCGAACATCGACAAAATGTCCGATATGAACTAAAATTATTAAATAATTGTTATATAAATGAAATAAGTTATATAAAAGAAATAATAAACATTAAAATTTTTCTAAACCAACAATAAATTAACTTATGTTTATTATTCAATAAATTAAATAATGAACGAGTCAAATTGGACTCTATGTAAAGACTTCGTCTCAATCTATTTTAAAGAATATTTTGATATATACCCAACTTGATTTTTTACATTGTATAAACACCTCTGGCTTTTAATTTAATTCGAAGGGAATATTGTTTCTATGTAAAAATTTACTAAATGTCAAATGGAATGTTTTTAATGTATACGGTGAAAACGACCTTTCTGTTGCCACAAGCATTATTTGATATTTGGCTTCCTTAACAAGCCGTGATGTTTTCAAATGGAAAATTAATACCATATACTCTTTTTATATATTTTGGTATTAAAAATGATTTTGAAAATGGATTTACTATTTCAATATCATGAAATTATTTCATGTGATTTCAAATGAAATTTTATGATTGAAATGTGGATATTTATAATCTTTTATGGGTGATAATTATATAATGTTACTTATATATTTGATTGGTGGTTACGAGATAAAACAAATGATGGGTAGTTCCATGATAAACCCAGGAAGGTTGGCTATGTTATAAACTCGAATTCATTGGGTATAGATTTCTACTGTATGGCTATTTCATGTGTAATAATGATTTGTGGAAGTCGATCGTATGGTTATTCCATTTAAGTATGATTATGATCCATGTTAACATTATAAGCTATAAAATGTTTTTTTGTGTGAATTATTGTAATATTTTGGATTCAAAATGGGTAAGAAATGAATTTATATTCAATGATGTGTTTTTTATACTTCTTTAAAGTTAAAAGTTTTACTTTATGATTATGTATTCATGGTTTACATGTTTTTTTGAAAACTAACAACTTTCTTTCTTTGTGTATCACTTACTGAGATTTTTATGCTCAAACAATGTTTTTGAAATAATATTCCCAAGACATAAGGTGGAATAGGGTCAAGGATGGGAAGAAAGAAAATTAATTCTATATAAAATATAGAACTAAACATGTTTTTTCTTTTAAGAGTTTTTATTTTATGAAAAAAATTGATACAAAGTTGAAGTGTCTACATGTAATATTTAAGATGTTTTATTGAAGTTATGACATTATTATCTAAATCTCTAAACCTAAAAAGATCTTCAATATGAATAATTATCTTAATTCAAGATTATTTAATTTTTAATTCTAGGGCCTTATAGTAGTGGAATTAAATGTATGGTAATTATATCAAATCGTAATTTTTAATGCATTTAGTGGTTGAATAAAATTGATGGAAATTTATTAGATATTTTATTCCTTGGAAATGATCCCATAGGATGGGGATTGTGTACTATAAATCTCTATGTATATAAATTGTATATGATTTGTGATTTCTATGAACTCTCACCCATGTCGAGCACCATGTGATGACACCAAATGTTTGGGGGGTTCAACATTCTAGTGGGAGGATAGATGGGCGGTTACCCACACATCCCCACTCCCCTTCCATGCATTGGTAATATGCATGAACTGTGACTGAGAGAAGTTAAAATTTCTATTATCTTCATGATATGTGATGATATGTTATTGTCCATGTGTCTCCAGGAATGATGTGATGAGATGCCTTATGGTGGGGGTCGTTCATTATAAGTGGGGTGGAAAGAGGTTGGTGTCCTTCATGTTCATGATTCCATAATAAACAAGTTATGATATTGGATTTGAATTGATGGTCAAGGTGTATACAGGTAGGGAATGATGTGATTTTATATTATCTGTATGAGGTGGGAACACCAGAATGTATGATGTTGGGGCGTGAGAGAAGAAAATTAATTAGAAAGTGGTACGAGGTAGCCTATAATAAATATTTTCCATATTATATTATTATACTTGGATGCATTATTTTGATAATTAGATGTTGTGGGGATGAGATTTTGGTTAGTATAGCTATATAGGTTATATTTATTTTAGCATCTACCTCATAGGTGTATTAGTTTTCTCTTTTGACATGTCTATGAGAGACCATAGTTTTCCTATAGAGTATACTTTCATATTCACCCTACGTATATAAAACTACTTTTTTCTTTACATGAGGACATTATAGACCCCACTGTACCTTCCTAGAACATACCATTGTCTGTATTTTTTCACCACGTTATCTTTATTTGTTGTGTATTTACATTAGGGAACTTTATTTGTATCAGTTTTATTTACACATGCATTTTAGGAATGTTTTGGTTTTCTTATATATATATATATGAAGGAGTGGATTATGGTATATTCATCTTATCTCCTGATTTTATTTATATTTTAGAGGGAAATGCCTCCCATTCATGAGATATATATAATGTTAGTGGTATTCATCAACCCAGAGCCTACAGTAGGTGGGACATGGGGGTTATTATCTCTCTCCCATAATTATGGTATCTTTAGAGTGAGGGGTTCATGACAATACAATAGAATTAAATCTTTAATACCACATTATTGATTAGATTTCAATTCCAAATGGGATAATGTAGATCTTGAAGACAAAAATCAACCAAATCCTCATCAATTGGTATAAAAAATATGATCTAATAGAATCAACCATCACGTGATTTCAAGAGGAGAAATCATTTATATTTAAAATATAGGAATCAAAAGAAAAAATTAATACATGTAAAACGATAATCTCAGATGATGAGGTTGAAAAAATAAAAAAATAAAATGACAATGAATAAAGACACCAAACTTTTACCCAACCAAAAGACACCTAAGAAAATCAACACATTGAGAAGATATCAGAATATAGAGGGAATTTAATTCAACCAAAAATGATAGACTGATTACCAAACTAGGTATCTACCCCAGAATAATATTATAATATTTTGAACTAAGAGGATAACATAGGTATTTAATTCTATTTTGGGGAATTTTACATGCTAAATAATCCAATGATGCAATAATGGATGTTAGATGAAAGTGATAATAATAGAGAGTAGATAGCTATGTTCCCCACTACTATAGACCAAACCCAAAAGAATATTATCACATATAATATTTATGGATTTTTTGTGATTGGTGAGGAAGGAAGATCGATATTCGAAAATGAGTTCATTAATTTAGAGTATACTAGATAGTGAATAAAACATATTAGACTCTAGAGAAAAAATATAAAGGCATTAAATGATCCCTACCCCCCACAAAAAAATACTAATCCACATTAGGCACTATCCCTCATGATGAATAGATGTTTCTTTCTTGATATTTTATATAGATAGGGAATAGATATAATATTACTAAGGAATGAGAATAATTAAAATCTAAAAATATAAAAGATAAATAATATTGAATTCACCCATCTACGTTGTACCTAATCATAAAAATCTACCTCATGATGAATAGTTATTTTTTATTTTGGTATTGTTCTTATTTAATAGAAAACCTATATATTCCACCTCTTTTTCATACATATATAGGTGAACCCATTAATTAGGACTGATACTACTCAAGGACATTTCCTCTTTTTTATAAATAATTAAAGTAATGTTTTTTATATGATATATAAACATTAATTTAATTATTATATTATAATATAGATATTAATAATTTTATTCCAAATGGTCATTGTTTCGTTATAGTTTATTTTTTCTTGTCAAAAATTCTAGTTGACATGTTATTCATATTGTTTTTAATTAATATGAAAATTTTAGGGTGTTACATTGTTAAAATATAAATAAATTTTACCCTCGTAATATTTAAAAATAAAATACTAATGAAAATATCTATGGATATCTAAAATATACAAGGGACTAGAGATATAATATCTAAAGATATATAGTCCAAGTAAATATATCTTTTTCCTCAATGTAATCTTATTTATAATGTTGCACTTTTTCCCAACCATTTGAGAAAATTATCTATCATTATTCAATTTCAAGACACACATTATATGATTTGATTATTAATGTGGTTCTAATAATTTATTAATTAATATACTATAATATATTTATATGAAATTAGATTTTGTTATTTAAAAAAACAATCCCTTATGTCGATTTTAACATACCACTTATAAATAGAAATTATATTCATATAATGGAATTACAATATGATATAAATGAATCATAATAACATATACCATGATTAATATTTATATACTTAGATATAATACTTATTCCACCATGTGTAAATATTTGTAATTCCAAAGCTAATTGTGAGTGACCACTTACCCAATATAAGATATTAGAAAATATGTGGTGTATAATAATCGACATATAAATTCCTTATTATCTCTATCCAAAACAATAGTAGTATTTCCATAAGAAATTATTTATTCCAATAATCATAGAGGTTGTTAGTGTTGATTTCCATCTTAATTAATTATATTGGTGCATTGGTTTTAAAATTTAAAAAATTAATCACATTTAACATATAAAATATCTAGAGGTCCCTTGTTAAGAATATTATTTTTCATTATCAAATTAATAATACTCTAAATTTTTTCAGCATTATATTATTTATTGAGGCCTCCTCTAAAACATATAAAATATCTTCTATTCTTTTGATATATTCCATTGTGTTCCCCTTTATACGTTTTAAACATTTGGGATGTTTAATCGTCATTCTATCATTTCATTCATCACACACAGTCCTATGAAACGCCATCCACTACTAAATTTTATTGTTCATTGTTTTATGAGGCCACATATTTCTCATCAAAAATTGAGATAGTTGGGTGTGAAAAAACAGAATTCTCTTCAGCAGCTGAATCTCTATCATTCCATTTCTTATTTTGATAATCATTATATTATCTATTTCTCCCATTGTTAACATTCTTTCATAATGATCGAAAAATTTATTTTAAATATTTGTAATTTTAGAAATTATAATACTTAAATTAATAAAAATAATGAAGGAAACCATATAATAAATAATCCATCAATAATATGCGTTACTTAATTTTTTAGTCATTATTCTTTAATCCTTGTTATTTTATGTTCTCTTCAGGTTAGGATATAAGTTATAAATAAATTCAAATCAATCATAGCAGTTTTTAAATATAATAGAAGTTATCCAATTACTATTATGTAAGAGTATCTAGAATATTTTACAACATTGGTCACACTCATCATTCATAGAGTGATTATCTTGTTAATACTCAACCATACCTTTTTGGGTGATCAAACCTCAGTGAATCTATTCCATATCAATGTCAACCAACCATTACTTAAAAAAATAATTGGAATGAAAAATATATATAATAGACATAAAAAAAATTCAATATGTTTCCGAAGAGATACAGTTATCAATTGGGTCTTCACTAATGTTATCTCAAATGTAATCTCTCAAAGAACTAAAATAATCCTATAAAATAACTAAATATTTCTCAGAAACTGTAACAAACCAAATATTTATCGTATAATACTTTTTCATTTCATTAAATATTTATGAATAAGATATTATTTTTTTAATAAAGGGTATTATTTTTTTGATAGGTTAATATACACGCAACAATGGGTTTCTGTGAAATCTTACGTTGCACACAACTTTGTGTTCTACCAAAAAATAAAATAATATTAATATTATTTTAAATGGAAGTTCGATCCTAGAGATTATATTAGAGGGAATGAAAATAACTTAATAAAATATTATTATACTTGTTTTTAAAATGTAAATAAACTTATCTTATAAATTTTTGAGGCTTTCAATAAGAACGAATATGATTTTAAGCATGAAATACTCTAATATATTTAAAAGGTCAGTTTACCACCTTTTGATTGAAAACCCATTTTCAATATAGTTTTTTACACATTTATATATTATATTTGACAAAATAAACTTCTTGTATTCAATAATTATGTCAATATTTACTTTGGATAATGTTTTGGTAATTTTCGGATAAAGTTCATTTATTAATGAATAGTGATAAATACTGCATTTTAAGTCAAAACGACATTTTCATCTAATTTATTTATATAGTTATATTGTAATTTTAATTGGTTTTAAAGTTTAATTGGATTATATTTTTATAATTTAATCTAATTTTTATCATTGGAAGTAATGTAACTATGAAATTTGACATAAACACATGTCAATCGTTTGTTAGTTTTTAGTTCTTAAAAACACACTTTTTAGTTTTGACGACGGAAATTAATTTTAAATTAATTTATGAAAATTTTTTGTTTTAAATTTAGAGTAATGGATTAAATATTTGGAATAATGAGGAAAAATATTTTTCAATAGGTACATTTATTTTTTAGACATTATGAATAGTAACATCTTTAATTAATTTATTTACTATGGTTAAAGGGTAAATCTGGTAAATAAGGGTACAAAATAATAATATAATAATATTAATCTATCCTAAAATGTGTTCTAATCCTATTTGATGATATAGTTATGACCATGATCATCCTTGGGTTATTTTTGAGACCCCATGGAGCCACTTTGATGTGAAAATGACATTTTATTATAATTAATTTAAAGTAAAGAAAAACTAACATACACATTTATCTTTTAGTAAAATAATTTTAATATGGAGTTATATAATTTATATTTTAGACTATAAATATTAATTATAAATATAAAAATATTTCTTACATCATGGTATTTTATTTTAAATTTTTATACATCATATAAATAAATATATTTATGACAAAATAATGAGGTAGTGATTACCTTATTAATAAATGATTTAAATAAATGAGATTTTATATTATTAGAATATATCTATTTTAAAACATTTTATTCCATCCACTAATTTTATGGATTATTATGACTTGTTATATTTAAATTAGTGATTTTTTTTAGAATAATCTAGTTTTTATGGATTTTCAAAATATCATGATACGAATAGTATAAAAATTGACATAAATGAGTTACTAAAAGAAATAATATTTTATTAAATGCTATATTATTTCTAAAAATATAACATTCGTCAAAATGACATATATAATGTTGAAAATGTAATTATTGATCCACTTGAGTTTCTATTGGCATTTTATAGTAGTTATATTAACCATATAGTATAAATATAAAAAAAATCAGGGAAGAGTTAGATTAGTTAACTAAGGGTTAAAGCTAAAATATAATGTTAAATTTGTGACCTAGACATTTCTAAAACATATTGGTTGATATTTTTTCATCCTAAAATCATCTTATATTTGAAATAAATTACATTGGGACTATTTTAAAGTAAATATAATTTTATAATAAAATGGTATTTCAGAACATTCCTAAAGTGCCCCTCCACCCTCTTATAAAATGGCATCAACTCTACTAATTTAATCACACTACTCAAGACCCATGTATAGTCAAAACTCTGGCCAAATAATCTCACAACATCACTATATTCCTCCTAGAAGACTTACCTATGGAAGAAAAAAATTCAATAAATCTTTTTGTCTTAAATTAAAGGGAGTTACATGATTTTGAGGTAACATTTTCTCACAAGTTATTTTAATTTATTATCCTTATTCAATACCTATTTTATAATTTTTATTTTATTAAGTAACAAAAATAGCATCCTTAATAAACTTTTATGTTTTTAGGAGAATTATTCTTACTACACTCACACACACCTCCATCCAATGGATACGAACATACAGTTTCAGTGTATGGTGAACTACTGCCTCATAAAACGATGATTATTCGATTTTCCCCTACCATCTCTCCCGTTGGAAATTATTATTTCACTATATTTATATATGAAATATTTTTAATTTATTAATTCTCTATGATTCTTTATTTTTATATACAAAATAAATTTATATTGGTTATAGTGGATACTCAAGAGGGGGGTGAATTCTGTTCCCATTAAAAATTTCTATCTAACATATTTGTATTAAAATCCACCAATTCATAAAACATGTTAAACTTTTGTGAATTTATAAAGATTTTAAATGTTCAATCAGTTTCTCAATGATTGATAACTTCTCAATTAACTTAATATGAGGATTAAGTTATATTTTAAAACAAAATTACTGGTTCACAATGAGTATAAACACTTGCTAGTTCAACTATCAGAGTTACCCTAAAACAAATTTATATTTAAAGTACTTTGAAAAGGAATAAAAATAGTTTTAAAAAAGGGAAAATCACATCAATTGTAAAACAAGAGGTTCAGTCTCAAGTCGAGACTTAGTCCTTTAAAACAGTTTATATAGACCATGATCCACACCATAGATCAATGTTTTATAATAGTACCTAGACTATTCAGGTCCTCAGTCCTCTACAACAAGTATACGTGGGTAAACAACAACAAAAAAACTCAGGCTGTCTAGGTCACACTTTTCCTCTTCCATAATTCACAGAGGGATACAATAAGGTATAAAAAGTTTGGTGTGAGGATTTAGTATCCTCCAGTTCAGCCCAGGAGTCAGTGTGTTTCTAAATAGATAGATTCACACACACTAATCAAATATTAAGCACAAGTATACACAAGATGAAATAAATTAATAATGAGTTTAGAATGCTCTGAGTGATTTCAGATGAGCTCTGTACTCGTTTTGAAGTTGCAGATGTAATTCGAGTCCTTTCTGGTGAGGATGACCCAAAATGGAGTATCGTTGTTCTTCTCAGCTGCAGTTATTCAGAATTGTTAATATGATGTTTAGTAAGTCACATCAACTCAACATTAGTGTTTGTTCTAGGTTAATGATATTCTTGATGCTCACTAGTTTTTATAGGTGTTCTTCATGTTCTTCTTTTGTTTCGTGGGTCTTCATACACATATATGCTCTCGTCTTTTGTGTTTCTCTATCTGTGTATCATTTCGCTTTATTTTTGTGTCTGTGTCTTTCACTCAGATCAATATTCCTTTTTATTTATTGAGATCTGATAAAAGTAATGACTACTTTTTGATAGGTACAAGCTACCGTTCCATGACATCCAACAACCAACATTAATTAATTGAATGTGCATTAAACTAAGTAGATATGACCGTTGGAGGTAAAAAAAAGATTCAAGAAGTATTCATGCCTATCGGTAAGTCATGAGATCTGTAGGTCATTTGAATTTTCATTAGTATCAGTAGATCATGCGATCAACATCGGCTTCAGTAGGTCATGTGATCAGCATCGACTTCGGCAGGTCATGTGATCAGCATCATATTTGGTAGGTCTCGTGATCAGCATCAGCAAGACAGATGTATCATCGGTGTGACTGCTATCATTGGTGTGACCGTTGTCATTGGTGCAACCATTATCATCAGTGTGACTATTGTCATCGGTGCGACCATTCTAATCGGTGTGACCGTTATCATCGGTTCGATCATTGTCATCGGTGGGACCGTTATCATCGGTGCGACCGTTATCATCAGTGTGATCATTGTCATCGGTGAGACCATTATCATCAGTGAGACCGTTGCCATCGGTGCGACCATTATCATCAGTGCGACTGTTGTCATCGGTGTGACTTTTATCATCGATGTGACCATTTTAATCGGTGCCTCATTCCTTTAACTAATGGTTACTCGAGAATATAACTAACTGTGAGTCAAAAACATAAAATTCTCACAGAGTGTCTGTATAAACCAGAATAATTCTAGGTCAATATTATAGAATAAATAATCATATATAATCATATGTAGACATGATTAACCATATATAAACACATTTAGAATTGATTTAATAATTGACTATATTGACTTATAAAAAAACAACAATGATTTGTGATTATTAAAATAAACATCTCATAGAGGGCTCAACAATCTCCCCCTTTTTGATAATCAAAAATATATGGAATAAATAAAGAGGTAGGAGGATATAACATTCAGTATGCTCCCCCTATGTAAAAATAATATATTACTAAAGATAAACATGTCATCAGAGTATGGCATCAGATCATAAACAAAGATAGATTATATCAACATATCATTGGAGCTAAGAATAAAACTGAGCAATATTCATCTATGGAAATAGGTCATAAAAATTATTTAGAGCTTATATATAGGTATACCTTTATATATTTACATTTCTCCCCCTTTATATATTTATTCTTTTATATATTTATTCTTTTAACCCCCTTTGGGATTATCAAAAATCAAATGAAAAAGAGAAAACAGAGAGATCAAAAAGAAGAACGTTCCATTGAAATAACATCTGAAAAAGGTATAAGGAAAATACACCCTATCAAAAATGACAGGCACAGCTATTTCTGGGGGTGCAGAGGAGCTTTGCCTTTAGCAGATGGAGGAATGGATGGGCCAAAGGGTGCATTAGTGGATGTTTGATCTGGCTTGATGGAGAGAGGAGGTAAGACAACTCTGGCTAGAAGCATAGTGGGTACTAAGGATACTTTTTGGTGGCTAGAAGATCTTCTCGAAGGTGGATACTAAATGACTGGTCGAATATTGGAATGATATTGAGAAACTAATAACTGACTAGGAGCAACAATGGATGGACTGAGAGGCTCAATAGTAGGAAAAACAATTGCTTTGGCCTTTAAATGAAGATAAGGTTTGAGAAGATTGATAAAATATTGAATGACATCACCACCATATTTCATGGCCTTCTAAAAATATCTTTGTTATGCATTAAACTCTCTAGAGTGGGAGTAAAATCCTTTAACTATTGGACCTGATCCTTAAAGGCTTGAGTGACTGGAGGGAACCTCAAATTCTCATCCAGAACATTAAACTGATGGTTCAACTCATGCTTGGTATAAATTTTAGAAAGATAGTGATCCACTTTTTCTTTGAACTTCTTCTGAGTTTGAGTAGAATCAATTGAATACAACTTCACTATTTTGTGAATAAGATCAATATTTTATTTCATATTTTTCAACGATTCCAAATCCAGAATCTATCTAAGGGCTGCTAACTCTTCTTTTATAACATCTTTTAAGGCATTAATCTCATGTACAATGATCTTGGTCACTTTGGAGGAGCTACCCTAATAAAAAATCTGAGTTATCTCAGCCTTCAATTTTCCCAAATCATATTTCTTCAAGTGTTCTATCAATTTTCTCAAAACTTCCATCATACCAATGATGGTTGATCTAAATTAACCTGATAGAGACACTAAGTCACTACCAAAATACTTTAGCACTTGATTTAGAGAGGTAATGTGCCTGCCAATAATATCACTAGTATAGTACAGGTCTTCCTTAATAATACTTACCACCATTTGAGTTATAGCATCCATTGCAGCCTCAGATAGATTCACAGGAGAAAGAGTGGGAGAATTAGATAATTCCTCCTTCATTATCTCTCTAACTGTGTGAAGCAACTCATCTTTAAATCTATCAAAATTAGATCATAAAACTGAAGAACCAGATCTTTCTACTGTCACTTACACTTTCTCAGCAACTGGTCCAGCCTTAACTGGATGTCTTACTCTTGCGATATTCACTTCTTCTTCCTCTTCCTCTAAATAATACAAACCTATAACTGTAAGAAATGGATGTTCTTCCCATTAATCTTTACGGAAGGTATACTTAGGCTTTACAAAATCAGATTTACGAGATTTTTCATGAGAATCTTCCCCATCTATATCAATCACTCTCTGCACTATCCTTTCAGCCTCAGGAACAGTTTCTTGCTCAACTAATTGAGGTTTTGGATCAGCTTGGATCATATTGTGACCATACACTGGTCGAGTACATGCATCATCATCATCTTCATCACCATTACCATTTCCATTATTGTTTACTGAAGTTTCAATGGTATTGTCTTTGTTACTGGATTCATACTGGTCATAATTGGATACCTCAGTGTTAGCTTCTTCTTCATCACCTAGAAGAGGTTCTGACTCTGGTAACTTAAGAGGTGGAATTGTTTTTCCAAATTCCATTCGTTTCTTTGGACTTACTATATCAGGATCACTCCTTTCATCAGGAGGGGATTTAGGTTCTTTTTTCATATCAACGTCATCATCAACTTCAGCTTCCACTGTTTTCTTCTTACTAGACTATCCAATGTCTTTAGGAACTTTTTTTTATTCTTCCTCGTCAGAATAGACAACTTCCTCATCAGGTTTTAAACCAAGATCTATCATCCCCGTTGGTCTCCTAGAGTGGTCAGTAGGATTAAAGGATTCAGACAACCTATCTTCATCAGAAACCCATGTCTTCATCCATGGATTCCAATTAATTTTCATTCTTTTTCAGATATCCTCGCTAATATGAAAACTACAACTAGATGGGATACACTCATCGCCATCTTCAACACATCCCAAAAACTTTAACATAGCAGAGACTTTCTTAGAATAGAATAAGGTTGTATCTTTCTTGGATGGATTTACCATCTCAACAATATGAATAGTAATTTATCAACAAAAGTTGATCTTCTCATAATTTACCAATAAAAACAACAGGAAAACATCTTGATACTTCGCAGAAGAAAAATCACCCTTTCTAGGATAGATTGGGTGCTGAATAAACTTAAACAAGATTCTACTTTCTCCATCTAACTCAGCAGCTGTTATTCATCGGGATTCAGATTGGCCAGTCAACATCTCCAGAGCATACTCATATGAAAAATATTAAGTGGTAGGAGGAATATTACCAGTTTAATCCTCATATCTACCTTTATGAGGTAAACCCAAACACTCAACCCATTGCTTTTATGAAAAAGTTATCTTTTTTCCTTTGACTACTGAAGATAATCTCACAGCTTCCACTCCATCTAATGCAATACTTAAATTCAAATAAAACTCATGCACTAGATTGGGGTAGTATACTCAATATTTATTATAGAACCAGTCTTTCCATACTTGCACCTCCAACACTTTTAAAAGTGCAGACTTACGGGATAACACCCATTCAAAACATACTTCCTTTTCTGTAGTGACCACCCGAGTCTCCAGTTTCGGATTAACAGTCTTTTGGGTTGTGCTGCACGATTCTCCACAAGCATGTTTCATAGGCGAGGAACCTTCAGATTCCTTGTCTTGTCGCATTTACTTTTCTATATTGAGGTTGAGAGGTTTGAGAGGTTCAAAAGGTTCAAAATGATCAAAAGGTTTGAGATTCAGAAAAAGTAGAGTTCAGCGGGAGATGGAAGGTCAAAAATTATTAGGAAATGAAATAGTTGTGGGTCAATAATTTTATCATTTAGTGTTAAAATATTAAATATAATATCGATTATGTTAAAAAAATATCATTTCAATAAACACTAACGGTTTCATATACTGTATAACTCAAACGGTATCAAAGATTGGTCTCAGTAATCAGTTTCACTGATTGGTTTCCCTGATCGGTTTCACTGATCGGTTTCACTGATCGGTTTCACTGATCATTTATACCTAAATCTTGTTTAATAAAATATAACCTTTCAGAGATTAAGGGATTGGTGAAAATATCATCCAATTGATGTTCAAAGTCAATAAATTCTAGAGAAATATCACCCTTTTGATAATGATCTCTCAAAAAGTGACGTCTGGCATCGATGTGCTTAGTTCTAGAGTGAGACATGGGATTCTTAGAGATTTTAATTTACTAGTGTTATCACAATTTATATACACGAGTCTAAATTGATATCCATACTCCAATAAAGTGTGCTTCATCCACAGAATCTGTGCACAACAACTACCAGTAGAAATGTATTCGGCTTCAGCAGTAGACCATGCAACAGAGTTCGGTGTCATACTACACCAAGATACTAGGGACTTTCGCAAAAGACGACATGTTCCAGATTTTCAATTCCTATATAACTTGGAACTGTCAAAGTCAGCATTGGAATAACTCATTAAGTCAAAGTATTGTCCTTTTGGCTAAAGCAAACCTAAATTGGTAGTATGTTTTTGATATTTGAAAATCCTTTTAACAATAAGTAAATGTGATTCATTAGGATTAGCTAGAAATCTTGCACACATGCATACACAAAACATGATATCTGGTCGACTAGAAGTAAGGTAAATTAAGCTTCCAATCGTACCTCTATAATTGTTTTGATCAACTGGTTTCCCAGTTTCATCTTCATCCAACTAACAGGTGGAACTCATAGGTGTGTTACTTCCCTTATTACTATCCAAACCGAAACATTTTAAAAGATCCTTTGTATATTTACTTTGATTTAAAATAATACCATCTTTCTTTTGAAAAATTTGAAATCCAAGAAAATACTTGAGTTCTCCCACTAAACTCATTTCAAATAATTTTTTCATAATCTTTGAAAAATCAGTACATAAATAATTTTTAGAAGATCCAAATATAATATCATCAACATAGATTTTTACAATAAAAATATCTTTAGAAATTATTTTAATCAATAGAGTGGGATCTGCAATTCCTTTAATGAAACAATTAAAGATAAGAAAATTTATAAGTCTGTCATACTAAGCTCTTTGAGCCTGTTTTAAACCATATAAATCTTTAGGAAGTTTAAAAACCTGATTTTGAAAATGGGGGTTTGTAAATCCTTGTGGTTGTTCAACAAAAAAATCTTTAATTATAAAACCATTTAGAAATTCACTTTTGACATCAATTTGATATAACATGAAATTCAGATGAGAT
The DNA here is from genome assembly GCA_963277665.1 of Viscum album. Taxonomy (NCBI): domain Eukaryota; kingdom Viridiplantae; phylum Streptophyta; class Magnoliopsida; order Santalales; family Viscaceae; genus Viscum; species Viscum album. The sequence goes on along the minus strand of OY728155.1, from coordinate 376,858,475 downwards.
GCATAAGCAATTATGATCCTAATGGATTCTAATCTAGCTAATGGTGAAAAGTTTTCTTCATAGTATATTCCATATTCTTGATTATAACCTAGTGCAAATAATCTAGATTTGTTTCTAATGATTTTTCCATATTCTTCAAATTTATTTCTAAATACCCATTTAGTACCTATGGTCATGGTGTCCTTAGTTCTTTCTACAAATTCCCAGAAATTGATTCTTTCAAATTGATTTAACTCTTCTTGTATAGCAATTACCCAAAATTCATTGTTGATTGCATCATTGATATTTTTAGGTTCTAGTTGTGAAAGAAAGGCTTGATGATCAACCTGATTTCTCAGAGAATCTCTAGTTTGTGTTCCTCTATCTAGGTTACCTACAATTTCATTTATGGGATGGTTCTTTAGAATCCTAGTTGATCTAGTAATGGTAGGACTAGAAATTTCAGGTTCTTCTCTAGGTTCAGGTTCATTAGAAGCAGGTTCTAGGGTATTTCCAGATTTGGTAGCCTTTATAATAGGTCCAATATCTTTATCATTAAGATTTAAAATAGACAAGTCTTATTTAGTATTTTCACCAATGGGTTTAGGTTCATGTGGATCAGGTTCATCAAATTTCATGTGAGAATATTCTTCCACGCATTTGGTTATCTTATTAAAAACACTATATTCTTTGCTAGTAATTGAATATCCTAAAAATTTTCCTTCATATTTCTTAGATGCAAACTTGTCTAGATCATATTTAGTATTCATAATAAAAACTTTGCAGCCAAAAACATTAAAGTAACTAAGTTTATGTTTCCTATTATTCCAAAGCTCGAGAGGGGTTTTCTTTAAAACAGTTCTAATCAAGACACTATTTAAAATATAACAAGATGTATTGATAGCTTCAACCCATTAGTAAACTGGTAAATCATATTTATTTATCATAGTTCTTGAAATTTCCTTAAGGGTTCTATTTATTCTTTATAATAAACCATTCTGTTGAGGTGTCCTAGGGGCAGAAAAGTTGTGATTATAGCCATTATGTGAGAAGAAATATTCAAACATATGATTTTCAAACTCATGACCATGATCACTTCTCAAGTTCTGAATCTTAAGAGAGTTGGAGAATAATCTCGCCTCGAAGCGGCTCCTTCCCTCTCATCCACGGCGTCTAGGATTTAGACCGGGTGTGCTTTCCCTTCCCCCTACGACCTGGCTCAGATTGGCGGCCTCTATGGTAGCGGCTCAATGAGACGCGTCTAATCTCGGTGTGGCGTGACAGGATCGGGAAATGTTTTGTGGTCTCCAGGTCTTCAGTGGCAACACAGCTCGGCGGAGCACAACGTTCGGCTCAGGCGACGACGTTCGGCTCAGGTGACGACGTCCAATCATCTTGGCCTGGTCGTCAGCGTCATCGTGGCGCAACCTCCCGACAACATCTTGGGAAGGCTTCACTCTGATCAGCACAGTTTGGGGTATCTTCATTCATTCAGCGTCAACAATATGGTTTCGATTCTGTTTTGTCTGGCGTGGCCCGGTGATGTCTTCGGTGGGTTCCCGGTGTGGCTCCATTCTTGATCTGCAGTGCTTTGTAGGGGGTTGGATCTTGATCTGGGTGTGGCTGTCAATTTTCCATGGCTTTTGGTTTGGTTTCCTGTGGTTTTTTCTTTATGATGTGAATTTGGTGATTTTGATTTTGGTTTGTTGCGGCTAGTTTACCCCTGCCCCTTCCCAGTTCTCTCGACACCACCGACTTGCATCAGAACCTGAATGTGGTGCAGTCTTGGTTATTATTAGAGAAGATCCAAGTCCAGAGTGACGTTTCTATTGCAGGATGATCAGGATTCTCTCATCGGTGGCATTCCCTTGGAGCGGATTTGGTCCATCTAGTCCTAGGTGACGATGGATTGGATTCGCATCCTTTGGATTATCTTTCGAGTCTATTCGCCTATGGTGGTTGGGGTGGCTTGTGGAGTGCAGCGGGGTTTTTCCAGGGTGGTAGTTGATAGTGATGTTTGGAACCTCATATGTTTGTAACTTTTCAGATTTTTGTTGGGTTGGTTTTTGAGGCTCAAATTTTGAAGATTCAGCCGGACCTGACCTCAAGGAATTGGCTTCAGAGGAGGATTTAGAGTTTTCATTTCACTTATGCAGGCTGTATGGGTTTGGATGTTTGAGAGGGTATGGCATCAGCCATCGGAATGGGCCTATGCTTTGTCACAGGACACTTGCTTGCCGTATAGTCTTGCAATGGTGGAGAGCCTTTTCATGTTTTAAATTATGGGGTGTATGATAACCTTGCTTTTATTACAAATTAAACATGATTTATTACATAAAACATCACTTGATACAATAAATAAGATCGAGAGGTTTAGTGTCTTTGGGTATTAGGATCATTTCATAAAAACATAAAACATGAAATACAACATCTTTATTAAAAACATCCTTTACATGACCACTACATTCCCTCGTACTTATCATTGCATGGGATAACCTGAGGACATGCATAAGAAAAGGGTGAGCTATAAAGCCCAGTAAGGGAGTACACATAGAATAACATGAGGAGTACAATACATGTTAGGAAATAGGCATGTCAATAGAGCATAAGACAAACATGAACATAAAGGCATGATAAAGCATGATAATCATAACATGGAAATGTGATAACAACACTTAACATTGAATTAGCATGATCCAAGGATCATTTAACATGGAGCATGAGTAAAACCTCATTGAACATGAAGCATGAGTAAACCCTCGTTGCACTTGAATTAGCATGAGTCAACACTCATTTCACATGACGTATCATGATACTATACATTACCCAATGCATTGGAGCGCTATAAGGGCGCACCCTTCTTAAACATTTCATTTCATGCATAAGTGTGCCACATGGATCATAAAACATGGATTCATAAAACATAATCATTTATTCCACGATAAAGGAATGTTGAATTCATACATGAAACTTTACAATCAATAATTAAATGTGCATAAAGGTGAATACCCTTGATGGAGAAATGGGTATGGTATTCACTACACAATGACATTGGCTTAGAAAATCGGTGCGATTTCGGCAGCGTAACGGCGTGACATAAGAATTCATAAAAATGGTTGATGAGAGAGAAAGGGGTTCCTCATCATATTTACTTTTAATGGAAAGTAAGGAGGTCATATAGATACATGTCCCAACAATTTTAATGGAATTTAGATTCATGATACCAAAGTATTGCTTGAATATAAAATAGGAGAGAGAAGTTCCTTTCGGAATTTCGGCATAGTAACGGGTGTACATGGGAGGCATTTAATGAGAGATAAAGGGGTATACCATCATTAAAATAATAAGAGGGATGTATGGGGGAGGTGAAAACCCATACCCCAATATTCATAATTTAAATTAAAAGGGCAATACAACTTAAATAAAATTGACAAAAATGAGAAAGGAAGAAAAACACCCTTACATGGAAGTGTGCTTCCAAAGGTTAGAGAGAGGCTCGTGAGAGGCTTCTTGGGAGCTTGAGGCACCTTGGGAGGATTATAGAGAGAGTAGGGCAGAGTTTGGACGAACTCCAAGGGATTTTAGGGAGGAGGAAGTGGGAGATTGGGTGGGTTTATATAGGAAAGTTGAGGGAATTCTTTATTATTTAGGTTTGGGTCCCCTTACATTAAATTAATCCAAACCACAAACCATCCCATGGTTTCTACCCATGGTTTTTCGGAAAGGGAAGAGGAAAACAATATTTTATAAGGCCCAAGTCCAGACTTCTTAAAATAATAAGGTTGCTTATGTGGAGGTGAGTCACACTCCCATGGAAATTAATTTAAAAACTCAAAGTGTTGAATATTTCTTGAGGGGTTCATTAATGCTTTGAAAAGTAAGTCAAACAAACCCAAAATAACTTTATATTAATAGTAAAACATATATTGTCCAAACATAAGGATTATAGTATTTTATTACATCACTATTGGGTCATTATGATGTCATAAAACACATTATATATTTAAATGGTTTTTAATTTTTACCCAAAAATTCGACTGTCTCAGAAAATTATGAAAAATTCACCATTGGATAATTTTGACATCCTGATTCCAGAAATGACATTTATTTTGTCTAATTTTTTTTTCTAAATATGTGAATTTTCATTTTTAAAATAAAAACCGACATTTATCGAAAATTCACGGGTTTTGACAGAAATGGATTTCAAACCTTAATAAAAATTTTAATTGCATTCATAAAATTATAAGATCATAGATATTTAATAAAAATTATTTTAATAATAATATTTTTATTTTATTAAAATATTATTTAATTCAAAAATCCATTAATTTAATAAAATAGATTTCTTAATTAAATAATAACTAAAAACACCATTTGTACTATAAAAACTATTTACAATGTATCAAAAATGACTAGAAATTATATTCATTATTATATACAAAAAATAATGTACATAAACATAGTACTACTTATTTGTTAAAAAACACCTTAAAACAGCCGCATAAGACCTAAGGGTAAGGTGTGAGATGGTGACAGACTCTTGGGGTGGCTCGGATAACATCGCTCGACTGGTAATTTCAATCAACTTCCACTTTTCCAGTAGACGGTCCCGTTCGAACTTGACATAATGAAGCTCAGCTTGTGCTTGGTCAAGGCCAAAGCCCAAATACGCCACCTCCTTTTCGAGCTCCGATAAATGGGCTTCGTATGGGGAAATTCTACTAGATGAGGCCATCGCTTCCTTTTCCTGAGTAAAATTTGGTTCGTTAAAGCCTTATATTTATACTAATCATGTGATCACTATTCAATGACTATAAAAGAAACGGTCACAAATCTTATCATAAAAACAAAGAAGTTGACATCTTATAAAAACATTTTTTATAAAGAGACATTTAACTGGAACAAGAGGGATTTTCCATTAATGAAACATTGGGTCGTTACAATATTCCCCCCTTACGAAATTTCGCGCTCGAAATTTTCCTTTTCCCACACAAAAACAAATGTGGGTAACTCAGCTTCATCATATCCTCCGACTCCCAAGTTGCTTCTTCAAACTTGTGGTTTCTCCACAACACCATGACGAGGGGTATTGTCTTATTTCGTAAAACTATTTCTCTAGGATCTATGATCTTCACTGGTTGATCCTCATTAGAAAGATCATCTTCCAATTGTACCACCTCGGAAGAGAGTACATGTGAAGGGTATGGTATGTACTTCCTTAAGAGGGATACATGAAAGACATCATGCACCTTGGCCATAGTAGGTGGAAGTGAAAGTTTATAGGCCACATCCCCAACACGATCAAGAATCTCGAAGGGGCCGATGTACCTTCAACTTAACTTCCCTTTATTTCCAAACATCATGACCTTCTTCCACTGAGATGAGCATAAAAACGCAATGTCTCCAACTTTAAACTCAAGGTCTCGTCGAAGATTATCTGCATAACTCTTCTGTCGACTCTGGGATACCTTGATATGCTGCTGAATGGTTTTCACCTTCTCCATCATTTCTTCGACCATTTCTGGTCCAAGCAGCTTACGTTCACCGACCTCATCCCAACATGCCGGTGTTCTGCACCGTTTCCCATAAAGGGCTTCATATGGTTCCATTTGGATGCTCGAGTGGAAACTGTTATTATAAGAGAACTCAACCAGAGGAAGATGTTGATCTCATCCTCCTTTAAAGTCCATTGAGCATTATCTCAACATGTCCTCAAGTGTTTGGATAGTCCACTCAGATTGGCCATCAGTTTGAGGATGATAGGCCGTAGTGAAGTTCAGTTCAGTATTCAGAGCATGTTGAAGACTCATCCAAAACATAGAGGTGAATCTTGGATCTCGGTCAGACACAATATATATTGGTACTCCATGAAACCTTACCACTTCCCTGATATATATCTTAGCAAGTTGATCCAATGAGAAATCCTCTCGAATTGAAATAAAGTGTGCAGTCTTTGTAAGACGATCCACAACAACCCAGATTGCATTGTTGCCTTTGGATGTCCTTGGAAGTCTGGTGACAAAGTCCCTGGTGATGTATTCCCATTTCCATTCTGGTATGGGAAATGGTTGTATCATCCCCTTAGACTTCTGCCTCTCTACCTTCACTTGCTGACACACCAAGAACTTTGATGTATATTTGGCGATCTCCTTATTCATATTATGCCACCAAAAGTTTCCTCTGAGATCTCGATACATCTTTGTTCTCCCTGGGTGAATAGAGAAATTTGAACTATGTGCATCATTTAAGAGTTCCATCTTCATCTCTGGCCATGATGGAACACATAGTCTTTTCCCAAACCTCACAGTTCCTTCTTCATTAACATTAAACTCCGAGGATTTTCCCTTTTTGATAGCTTCCACTTTGTCTTGAATTCCCACATCATCCTTTTGAGCATCCTTTAACCTTTCCAAAAGAGATGGTTGAGAAATCATTTGTGAATGGATTGATGATGTTCTCTTCTTTATGATTACCACGTCCATCTTCATCAAGTCTAAGAAGATTGGATCCTTCTCAATTTTAATCATTGATAGAATCGTTGGATCCTTTCTACTTAGGGCATCCGCCACCTTGTTCGCTTTCCTAGGGTGGTAATGTATTGAATAGTCATAATCCTTGATGAGCTCTATCCATCTTCTCTGACACATATTAAGCTCTTTCTGTGTGAATATATATTTAATTCTCTTGTGGTCAGTATATATCTCACATTTCTCTTTATAGAGATAATGCCGCTAGATTTTCAAGGCAATGATTACCACCGCCAACTCCAGATCATGAGTTGGATAGTTTCGCTCATGGATTTTCTACTACCTTGAGGCATAGAATATCACTTTATCATTCTGTATCAGCACACATCCTAAGCCCTTCTTTTAGGCATCACTGAATACCACAAAAATCTCCCCACTTGTGGGTAAAGTGAGCACGGGTGCAGTGATAAGCCTCATTTTCAACTCGTTGAAGCTTTCTTCGCATTCATAACTCCAAGAAACCTTTACTCCCTTTCGAGTTAGCTTGGTAAGAGGGTTGGAAAATCGTGAGAAATTCCTCACAAATCGTCGATAATATCCAACTAACCCCAAGAAGCTACGGATATCGGTTACCGATGTTGGCCTCGACCATCCCTCAATTGCATCTGTTTTGGAGGGATCCACAGATATCCCATTGCTTGTGATGATATGGCCTAAGAATGAGACCTCCTTCAACCAGAACTCACACTTTATGTACTTTTCATAGAGAATCTCCTTGCACAATGTCTCTAGTACAGTATTTAAATGCTCCTCACGATCCTCCTTGGTTTTGGATTATATTAGAATATCATCTATAAAGACTACCACAAATTTGTCATGGTAATCTCTAAAGAATCTTTTCATCAAGTCTATGAATATTGCTGGAGCATTGGTGAGTCTGAAAGGAATTACTATGAATTCATAGTTCCCGTACCTTGTACGAAAAGCAGTCTTGGGGACATCTTCCTTCTTCACCCTTACTTGATAATATCCCGACCGCAAGTCCACCTTGGAGAAGTATTGTGCTCCACACACGTGATCGAACAAGTCATCAATTCGTGGGAGAGGATACTTGTTCTTTATCGTGATTTTGTTAAGTTAACGATAATCGATGCAAATCTGCATTGACCCATCCTTCTTCTTGACGAAGAGGACTGGTGCACCCCATGGTGAAGCACTTGGGGGTATAAACCCTTTATCCAGATTCTCCTGTAGTTTTTTCTTCATCTCTTCAAGCTCAACAATAGCCATTCTATATGGAGTCTTGGGTATTGGTAATTCCCCATGTATAAGTTCAATTGAGAACTCAACATCTCTTCTAGGAGGAAGACCAGGCAGTTCCTCGGGATACACTTCAGCAAATTCCCTCACAATAGGAATTTCTTCAAGGATGGTTTCTTCTTTGGACTCAATCATTTGAGCCAGATACGCGTGCTCATAGGGTAGCAATATCCATGCTTGAGATGATGGAGCTAAAGGATATTCATCTTGCTCTTGGCACTTGTAAATAATCGGGGGTAGATTCTCCATATGGAGTGTGATTTCCTTCTCCCGACAATTTATTTTGGCTCTATATAAGGAAAGCCAATCCATGCTATGAATTGCATAAAATTCCACCAGAGAGAGTATGACGAGGTTCGCCGGGAAATTAAATCCGCATATTATAACAGGGGAAGACTTATATTCATGGGATGCAATGATTGCCCCATTTTCCGTACTCACCGACATCTTTACTTCCATGATTTGTGTTGGTGCTGGGATTTTTCTACTAAACTTTAGAGATATAAAAGAATGCGTAGAACCTGAATAAAAAATTACGTTCGCTATTCTTGAATGAATAACTAGTGTACCTGTCACCACTTCATTGTCGGGGTTCACTTTGGCAGAAGTGATGGAAAAAGATCTTCCTTACTGTCTTGGAGGTTGTTGGTTGCCTCGGATAACCCTTGGATTATGGCACTGATTTGCAAAATGACCCAGTTATTTTCATTTATAGCATTGAACAACGCGTTGAGGTTTGAACGGAGCATTCCTCTCCTCTACCGCAGCTGTGGGTCCTTCTTGCTGACAGTTAATAGCTACGTGCCCTTCTCTTCCACCCCTGAAGCATTTTATCATCCCCATAAGGCAATTTCCATGATGCTTCTTCCCACACTTTTGGCATGTGGGGTGCTCGAACTTCTTAGCACCATTGGATTTATCCATCGGCCCACCAGCATTGAAGTCCACCTTACACTTATTGTTCCCATGATACCCCTGTGATTCCCTGATCTCAATTTCATCCTTGAGGGTACATCAGACAATTTCCTCATAGCTGTCGAAGTCACGGATCGCTAATGCTTTCTGAAAGCTAGGCTTCGCCCCACCAAAGAAGTGGTCAACCTTGCATTCGGGGGTAACGACAAAGCCGAAAGCGTATCGTGCAAGCCTAGTGATGTTTTCCTCGTACGCTCCAACATATTCTTCATCTTTTTGCTTGATGGAAAAGAAGTCCCTTTCCATCTTAAGCCGAAGGGTGCGCGGAAAATATTCATCAAAAAACACCTTCTGGAATTCCTTCCAATACAAAGCCTCGATCTCCTCCTCAGGCTTTGTATTTTTGATCAACGTCCACTACTGATCAGCTTCACCATCCATATGATAAGATGCCAGGAGAACCTTCTCTTGTTCAGAACATTGGAGGATGGAGAATATCTTTTCAATGGAGTTGATCCATTGTTCAGCGATCGTGGGATCAGATGATCCACTAAAAGTAGGAGGCCTTTGTCTCATTAATCTCTCGATAACAACTTGTTCTTTCTTATGTGGGGTTGAATGTTCCTCTTGACCCGTGTTTCTATTCAAAACTTGAGTTAGCCGAGAGAGAAGCGTGACAATGTTCGTGATTCCCGCTCCCATTGGATTTGGCATCTCATTAGTACAATCATCACACTGATCTTCACAACGGTTGTTAGACTGAGTCCTCCTATTACCGGCCATTGGCTGGAATAAAAGGAATGTTAGGGGTAACACATAAAGGGTAAACCAAAGACAAAAGTTGATGACTCAAAAATAAACTTTTATTTCTTTAACTCATGAGTATATAGGATTCAATCTAGGCTTTTCATGATCTACTTTCTAACATATATTCTTAGGGGAATTTTTCCCTTAATAAGGGTTCTTACTAAGATTGTGAATTTATCAAAACATATCCCCCAGGAGTGTCGTAACCAAGAGTGCAGCAAGGCCCGTTGTCATGCACCAGTTCCCGTTCGAGTCTAGCTCAAAGCGGTGTTTTCGGGTTTTACCCCTAGGATACATCTGTGCCAGAGCCACCTCTACCTGCTCGTATCCAGACAGGGATGTATTTGTTTGATAAACCACTTACATAGTATTTACCAAAACATAGGGATGTTTTTATTATACGTAGTCTTGTATCTACGGCTTTACTAGGGTTTCCTAATCCCAAAAATAACTAAACCTATCCTCTGATACCAACTATGACAACCCTTCTTTTATTACAACTTAAACATGATTTATTACATAAAACTTCACTTGATACAAAAAATAAGATCGAGAGGTTTAGTTTCTTTGGGGCTTAGGATCATTACATAAAAACATAAAACATGAAATACATCATCTTTATTGAAAATATCCTTTACATGACCACTACATTCCCTCGTACTTAGCATTTCATGGGATAACTTGAGGACATGCATAAGAAAAGGGTGATCTATAAAGCCCAGTAAGGGAGTACACATAGAATAACATGAGGAGTACAATACATGTTAGGCAATAGGCATGTCAATAGAGCATAAGATAAACATGAACATAAAGTTATGATAAAGCATGATAATCATAACATGGAAATTTGGAAACAACACTTAACATTGAATTAGCATGAGCCAAGGCTCATTGCATATAGAGCATGAGTAAACCCTCATTGCACATGAAGCACGAGTAAACCCTAGTTGCACTTGAATTAGAATGAGTCAACACTCATTGCACATGACACATCATGACACTATACTTTACCCAATGCATTGGAGCGCTATAAGGGCGCACCCTTCTTAAACATTTCATTTCATGCATAAGTGTGCCACATGGATCATAAAACATGGATTCATTGAACATAATCATTTATTCCTCGATAAAGGAATGTACAATTCATAGATTAATGTTTACAATCAATAAGTAAATGTGAATAAATTTGAATACCCTTGATGGAGAAATGGGCATGGCATTCACTACATAGTGACATTGGCTTAGAAAATCGGTGCGATTTTGGCAGCGTAACGGCGTGACATAAGAATTCATAAAAAGGGTTGATGAGAGAGAAAGGGGTTACTCATCATATTTACATGTAATGGAATGTAAGTAGGTCATATAGATACATTTACCAACAATTCTAATGGAATTTAGATTCATGATACTAAAGTATTGCTTGAATATAAAAGAGGAGAGAGAAGTTCCTTTCAGAATTTCGGCATAGTAACGGGTGTACATAGGAGGCATTTAATGAGAGAAAAAAGGGTCTCCCATCATTAAAAAAATAAGAGGGAATTATGGGGGAGGTTCAAAACAATATCCCAATATTCATAATTGAAATTAAAAGGGAAATACAACTTAAAGAAAATTGACAAAAATGAGAAAGGAAGAAAAAAAACCTTACTTGGAAGTGTGCTTCCAAAGGCTAGAGAGAGGCTTGTGAGAGGCTTCTTGGAAGCTTGGGGCACCTTGGGAGGATTATAGAGAGAGTAGGTCAGAGGTTGGACGAACTCCAAGGGATTTTAGTGAGGAAGTGGGAGCTTGGGTGGTTTTATATAGGAAATGTGAGGGAATTCTTTATTATTTAGGTTTTGGTCCCCTTACATTAAATTAATCCAAACCACAAACCATCCCATGGTTTTGGCCCATGATTTTTGGAAAAGGTAAGAGGAAAACAATATTTTATAAGGCCCAAGTCCGAAATTCTTAAAATAATAAGGTTTCTTATGTGGAGGTGAGTCACACTCCCATGGAAATTAATTTAAAAAGGCAAAGTGTTAAATATGTATTGAGGTGTTCATTAATGCTTTGAAAAGTAAGTCAAACAAACCCAAAATCACTTTATTTTAATGGTAAAACATATATTTGCCGAACATAAGGATTATAGTATTTTATTAAACCACTATTGGGTCATTATGATGTCATAAAAAACATTATATATTTAAACCGTATTTAATTTTTACCCAAAAATTCAACTTTCTCAGAAAATTATGAAAAATTCACCGTTGGATAATTTCGACATCCTGATTCCAGAAATGACATTTATTTTATCTAAAAAAATTTCTAAATATGTGAATTTTCACTTTTAAAATAATAATCGGCATTTATCGAAAATATACGGGTTTTGACAGAAATGACTTTCAAACCTTAATAAAAATTTTAATTGCATTCATAAAATTATAAGATCATTTATATTTAATAAAAAGTGATTTAATAATAATATTATTATTTTATTAAGATATTATTTAATTCAAAAATCCCATAATTTAATAAAATAGATTTCTTAATTAAATATTAACTAAAACACCATTTGTACTTGAAATAATATTTACAATGTATCAAAAATGAATAGAAATTATATTCATTATTATATAAAAAAAAATTAATGTACATGAACATAATACTACTTATTTGTTACATAACCCCTTAAAGCAGCCGCATAAGACCTAAGGGTAAGGTGTGCAATGGTGACAGACTCTTGGGGTGGCTCGGATAACATCGCTCGAGTGGTAATTTCAATCAACTTCCACCTTTCCCGTAGAAGGTCACGTTCGAGCTTGACATAATGAAGCTCAGCTTGGGCTTGGTCAAGGGCAAAGCCCAAAGACGCCACCTCTTTTCCGAGCTCTGACAAATGGGCTTCGTATGGGGAAATTCTACTGGATGAGGCCATCACTTCCTTTGCCTGAGTAAAATTGGGTTCTTTAAAGCCTTATATTTATACTAATCATGTGATCATTGTTCAATTGCTATAAAAGTAATGGTCACAAATCATATCATAAAACAAAAGAAGTTGACATCTTATAAAAACATTTTTTATAAAGAGACATTTAACTGGAATAAGAGGTATTTTCCATTAATGAAACTTTGGGTCGTTACAGGGTGGGGAAGATTTATGGTGTTAGTATGAGTATTATTTTCTTGATCTTCAAATCGTGTTTGTTTTTGTCCTAAATCCAGTTCGGGTTTTCCCTTGTTCTTCCCATAAAAGGGGGTTTATCATATAATAAAAAAACTCTTTGGCATATGGGCCATTAGAGGAAGGTCTTAATATTATGCCCACTATGGTTTTCTACAGACTTGGAGTATTCAATAAAGATGGAGAAATCTTCACTTTTGTGAGATAAAAAGTATACCCAAGTATATCTAAAGTCATATGTTAGAACATAAACATAGTGCTTCCAATTTAAACTAGAAACTCTAGAAGGTCCAAACAAGTCCATGTGAACCTACTGGAGAGGTTGATAATTTGAAACTTCATTCTTTGATTTAAATAAAACATTATGTTGCATTCCATTTTATAGGGATTACAAACTTTATCAGCTGGGAATTCAAGTTTTGGTATCTCTCTAACCAAGTTACTCCTAGTCAGTTTTCTGAGTGAATGTATATTTTAATTTCCTAATATTCTGTCCCAAAACCAAGAATCTTTATGAAAATCATTTAAACAAGTAATGTTCTGCTTAGCTAGAGAATTAAAATCTAAATCATATACATTTTCATTAATTGAGGTAGAAAATACTAAAACATTTTTAGAATTAAAAACAATACAAGAATCATTTTCAAATTTAACGTTAACACCATCATCACATAACTGATAAATACTTAACATGTTATATTTTAATCCATCTATAAATAAAACATTAGAAATTAAAATTGAATCAGTGTTACCAATCTGGAATAGGCCCATGATTTTACCTTTAGAGTTATCACCAAATGTGACATATCCTCCTTCAACCTTGATTATGCTTTTGAAGCACGAAAAGTCTCCTATCATGTGTCTTGAACATCCACTATCCCAATACCATGTCTTCCTACATGAACTTTTCAAGAAAGTTTCCTAGAAATCAATTTTAGATAGAAAATGATTTTGGTACCCAGATTTTCTTTGGTCCAGACAGGTTAGCAAGAAAAACATTCGGTACCCATATTTTTCTAAGGGGTCTCATATATTTAACAGAATCAAGAGATTTTGATAGATAAACCATGTTTGATCCATAACCATGTGAATAGCTAGTTGAGGCATAGGAATTTTCTGAACAAGAACCAACCACATACTGTCTAGATTTAGCAATAAATTTATTTTTTGTAATATGTCTTTGTCCAGGTTGATAACCTAAACAAGAAGTATACTTTGGTGCCACTTTTTTTCCTAGAATTTTTATAAGTATGTCCTTTCCATTTTTTAATTTTTCAAAATCAGTCTTGAGTTTCTCTTTAGAAAATTTCAATTCAGTATTCACTTTGAGTATTTGAGCATTCTTTTCCTTTTCTACTTATAGTGCAGATTTGATAGTCCTAGTTAATGCATATTTCTTCTTTAAATATTTATACTTATCTTTCAACTCATTGCATGCATCCTCTAGAATAATGTAGTATTCAAATAAATCATCACTAGATAGGTTTTCAGAATCATAATTATCTCCAGAATAATTAGAGTTTAAAGCAGGAGTATCCATTGTTACCTCATATGTGTTTATCATGAAACACATATTAGCTTTTTGATATTTCTTATCCTGAGTGGAATCATAATCACTTGAACTATCTTCTGAAGCACTCCAGGTTTATTTCATACCCTTTTTATATTTTTTTCCTTGTACTCATATTTCTTTTTGAACTTTAACTTCGGGCAGTCAGCATTCACTTGTCTCTTCCTCTTGCATTCGTAGCCGACTATGTCATCACCCTTATCAGTCCTTTTCCATTCCTTCTTCCAATGACCTTTGTTGTCATACTTTCCCTTATAGTTTGATTTTCTGAAAAAACAACGTTGTCCTAAAAAACTTATTAAATCATCTGGATATCTGATCTATTTCATCATCACTGTCAGATCCACTTTCTTCACTACTTTAACTATCACTTGCAGCTTGAGTTTTCTCTTCGTTGTTGATTTTTTAAGCAGAGGTCATAAAGGCTACTAATTTATTTCTTGGTTCATCATCTTCTTATTTGTTTTCCTTAAGATATTCTTTATACCTCATCAACTTACCAATCAGCTCTTTAAAAGGTAGTAAACTTATGTCACACGATTCTCTTATTGAAACTTATGTGCCTCTTCACCTTTCTGGAAGACATTTGAGTAACCTCATGATTTTCTATTTTGCTGGAACAACCTTTCCCAGTGTGCTGGTTGTATTAACTATGTCATTGAACAAGAGATACATCTTAGAAATAGGTTTATCAGGTTTCATTTTAAATTAATCATACTTAACAGTGAATGTATTTAGTCTCATTTCTTTGACATTGGTTGTTCCCTCATGAGAAACACCCAAAGTATCCCAAATTTCATAAGCAGTCTGACAAGCAGATATTCGATTAAATTCTTCATCTCCTAAAGTACAATACAGGGAATTCAATTCAATAAAATTATTATTGTAAGCAATTTTCATAGGTTTATCCCAACTAGTTCTTTCAATTTCAGGAATCTTATATTGAGTCTCTATAGCAGTCCAAATGTCAAATCCCATAGTTTCTAGATGAATTATCATTTTCAGTTTCCATTGGGCATAATTAACACTATTAATGAAGGGAGGCATGTTGGTAGCTACACCTTCTAATGTATTTTCCATAATTACTATATTTTAAAAAAAATATATTAAAATTTAGAATTAACAGAAATTTTGAGATCTTTCACATGCAACTAAAATCACAGTTGAAAACGTTTCACAAATAGAGTGTTTTGAAAAACTATTATTTAAACCATTTAATACCAAATATTGGTCGGTGTGGTTACTCAAGAGGGGGTGAATTGTGTTCTAATTAAAAATTTCTATCTAACATATTTGTATTAAAATCCCCAAATTCATAAAAAAAGTTAAACTGTAGTGATTTTATAAAGATTGTAAATGTTCAATAAGTTTCTCAAATATTGATTTCTTATCAGTTACCTTAATCTGATCATTATGTTAGCTTTTGAAACCCACTCACTGGTTCACAATTAGTACAAACACTTTCTAGATCAACTATCAGAGTTACCCTAAACCAGATTTATATTCAAATTACTTAGTAGTGGAATAAAAATAGTTTTAACAAAGGTAAAAGTCACAGCTGTTGTAAATAAAGAGGTTCAGTATCAAGCTGAGACTTAGTCCTCTCAAACAGTATATACAAACTATGATCCACACCCTGGAATGAGGTTTTAAAATAGTACTTATACTATTTATGTCCTTAGACCTCTACCACAATTCTACGTGGGTATACAACCACAACATCACTCAGGCTATCCAGGTCACACTTAACCTCTTCCAAAATTCGTAGTGGGATACAATAAGGTG
The DNA here is from genome assembly GCA_963277665.1 of Viscum album. NCBI lineage: Eukaryota > Viridiplantae > Streptophyta > Magnoliopsida > Santalales > Viscaceae > Viscum > Viscum album. The sequence continues at coordinate 376,842,469 of OY728155.1, read as the reverse complement.
TAAAAAGTTGGGTGTGAGGATTTATTATCCTCCAGTTCAGCCCAAGAGTCAGTGTGTGTCTAATTAGACAGATTCACACACACTACTCAAATTGTTATGCACAAGTATACTACAGATGAAATTAATGAATAATTAGTTTAGAATGCTTTGAGGGATTACAGATGGTCTTTGGAATCGTTTTTATGTTGCAGATGTAATTCGAGTCCTTTCTGGTGAGGATGACACAAAACAGAGTATCATTGTTCTTCTAAATAGCAGTTATTCAGACTATGCATATGATGTTCAGTAAGGCACAACAACTCGACTTCAGTGTTTGCTCTAGGTGAATTATCTTCTTGAAGCTCTGTAGTTTTTATAGGTGTTCTTCAAGTTATTCTTTTGTTTCGTGGATCTTCACACACATGTATACTCTCATCTTCTGTGTTTCTCAATCTGTGTATCCTTTCCCTTTCTTTTTGTGTCTGTGTCTTTCATTGCAGATCAATCTTCCTTTTTATTTATTGAGATCTAATAAAAGGAATAATTAATTTTTGACAGGAATGAGGTACGGTTCCCTAACATCCAACAACCAATATTAAGTAATAGTAGGTGTATTAAACTAAGAAAATACGACCGTTGGAGGTAAAAAAAGATTCAAATAGTTTTCAAGACTATCGTTAAGTCATGAGATCAGTAGGTCATTGTAATTTGCATTGGTACCAGTAGATCATATAATCAGCATTGGCTTTGGTAAGTCATGTGATCTGTATCAGATTTGGAAGGTCATGTGATCAACATCGACTTCGGTAGGTCATGTGATCAGCATCGGCTAGAGAGATGTATCATCGGTGTGACCGCTATCATCGGTGTGACCATTGTCATCGGTGTGACCGTTATCATCAGTGTGACCGTTGTCATCGGTGCAACCATTATCATCGGTGCGACAATTATCATCGGTGCGACTGTTGTCATCATTGTGACCCTTATCATTAGTGTGACTGTTATCATCGGTGCGGCTGTTGTCATCGTTGCGACCGTTATCATCGGTGCGACCATTGTCATCTGTGTGACCTTTATCATTGGTGCGACGGTTGTCATCGGTGCAACCGTTATCATCAGTGCGGCTGTTTTCATCGGTGCCTCATGCCCTTAACTAACGGTGGCTCAAGAATATAACTAACGGTGAGTCAAAAACATAAAATTCTCATAGAGTGTCTGTATAAACCAGAATACTTCTAGGTCAATAGTAGACCAAAAATAATCATAGATAATCACATGTAGACATGATTAACCATATATAAACACATTTATAACAGATTGAATAATTGAATAAATTGACTTATAAACAATAAAACAATTATTCGTGATTATTAAAATAACCATCTCACAGAGGGTTTAACACTTTAAGCTTTCCATAATGTGTAAATTCAGTAATTTTATTTGAAGAAATGCATTCTATTCCCCTAAAAGTGATATGACTCGTTCATGAAATACATGGAACATATTATTTATGGAATTAATGAAATTATGTATCATCATAAAAATATGATATAATACTGGAATTATAATATACCTATGTATCATTTTTTTAATTTTTTAAATATAAAAAAATTGAAAGTAGCATTCAGGCGTATGTATAAGTTACCATCTCTATGAATGGCGCCTTTCATTTCTAATCTACAAATGTTATGTAATATTATAAATATATATATATATATATTGTATATATATGATATATTTGGAATATATATAATGAAGAATATTCTAGGTATGATGAACTTTTGACCACATGGACAATTTGTAATTATAAAAAGTTCAGTTTTTACTCAAGTACTGAATATCAAAAAAACGACTGATATTAACATAAATAATTATTTAAAGTTTATAACAAGGTAATAAGTGTTATAAATGTAATAATAAACATGAAAAGTGTACTTAAGCACATAGAAATTAACTTATGTTTATTATTCATGATGAACGAGGAACATACGTGACGAGTCAGACTTAAGGTAAGGGAACCTATCACCCTCCTCTTTTAGTCAAAGTATTCTTTTACGTTATGTCTTTTAATTTCTATTTTTTATGTTGATAAAAGCTGTTATATATCATTATTTCTTTACATTTTATGTCTATGTTATGATAGACCCTTTTTTCTCTCATCAACTCATATTTCGAATTTTTAAATGAGGCTGTTAGGCTGTGGAATTTTCGTCAGTGAGCTTCTTAACCAAATTTATATTATTTGGGTTAATCATTTTCTTTTTTATTATTTCATTCTATGATTTTGTAAGAAATTACTTTTTATTTCATAAACTATATTTATACATTACTTATGAGTACATATTGTGTATGCACATAATCGATCTATATTATTTTCAAAATGATCTTTGTAAGGTGAATCGTCTCAAAATCATTTCATTAAGGCATATATTAGTTTATACACGGTCTTATTTTATAGTTTTTATAATTATAAACTTGTTCTTTTAATTTAATTCAATTATTTTCAAAAGGATTGTTTTTCTATTACGTGTTTTACTAAATGAAAAAAGGAATTTTTCCTTTTAACGTACTTGGCGACAATTAGCTTTTTGCTACAGTGATCAATTTTTGATATTTGGATTCCTTAACAAGTTATAATGTTTTTAAAATGAAAATAAAAACCATATAATCTTTCTAAATATTTTATTATTGAAAATAGTTTTTTAGAAATCATTTAATATATCAATATCTTGAAATGATATATTCTGATTTAATGTGGAAATGTTATCATTCCAATATGCATATTTTATGTGTTATGATTATGTTATGGTTCATGGGAATTGTTTACATATATGGGTGGATCCATGATAAACCAAGGGAGGGTGAGCCCAAGATATCTCTCCAATGCATTGAGTAACATGGCGGAGGTAAACATTAATGTTTCTTCTAAGGTGTTTAGGGAATATACTGTGATGTGTATTCCAAACACAACTCCCTATGTATTTGTGAATGATAAAATGTGAGTTTGTTATAGATTCCACAAGTTATCAATTTGTTTAATGATTTTTATGTGTTATTCAATAATATAATGATTTTATGAAGTAAGTTATAGAGATTATGTTTTATGATTGAAAAGTATGATTTCATTGGTTATCATGTATCGAGGGGATAATGTTTTTTTCTTTATTTTATAACCCTTACTAAGATTTTAATGCTCACCCTATGTTTTGGAATTGATTTTCACATAGTATAAGTAATGGTATGAGAAAGGAATAATCAAGAAGATTTATATCAAGAAAACAATTCTTATTTTATTTTATGGAACATTATTTTTGTGAAACAAATTTGATAGAGAAGAAGTGTCTACTTTGTAATTTTCAAGATGTCATGTAATAGTTATGTACTAATTAGCTAAAACACTAAACCTTAAATGATTATCAATGTTGAAATCTTAAATTAACTCATGATTATGTATTGTTTTTGTCTATGGCCTTATAATTGGTATCATTGGTCAGTTTGGACAACTTTAGGAGTTAAGATATTATTAAATTAAAATCCATAAATTAATTTACTATATGATATAAATGATATAACATTTGAATAATTCCAGGTTTATTCACTAAATATATTCCTATGTCTACAATGTCTTTCTATATAGTAAAGAGGGAAGATATGTTGGGATGACACCAAGAGGAAACCAACTTTCCAAATCCGCAACCTCAAGTTGATAGAATCAGAACTTAACTGCTTATTGCAATGATAAAATAGTTGAATCCAGCTATAAATGGTGGTTTTATCCATGCACAAGATTAACCAGGTCAACCAAGGAAGAACATGTTAGTAGTGGATCATTTCATAATGAAATATCCCCCATCATTCAAAGGTTCATCAAACCCTATGCTAGCAGAAAGGTGGATTAAATCACTTGAAATGATTTTTGATTCCATGGGTGTTTAGAAAATCAAATGGTTAGTCTTACTATTTAATTTTTTGATGGTGAATCTGATTAGTGTTGGTTAATGGTTAAAAATTTCTGGGTTAGTGAGTAGATTGATGCTCTTGATTGGGATGAATTCAACAGTATGTTTCTTGATAAATATTTTCTTATGGTAGTTTGACTTAGTATGGGAAACAATTATAGTAATTGAGGAAGGATGATGACTCAGTGGCTACTTATGAAGCAAAATTCACTTGACTCGTAAGGTATGATTCATATTTCATACTACATATTGATAGTAAAATACATCCTTTTTTACTCATAATTGAAATCAATGTATCTAATGGAATTAGCTTCTCATGAGATCAAAAGTTATGAAATACATGTTTGATGTGCAGAGAAGTTGGAAATGGAGGTTTTCGATGATCGAGTGTTTTTTCACATACAAAAGAATACGACTTTGAGTTGGTAGGCGAAGGAATGAACTCTTCAAAAAATTATTTTTGTAAGAAACATAAGTTTACAGTTTGTGAAAATTTTGGTAAAAATAACACTAGGGAATGCCTTTGGAATTATTCTAAGTGCTTATGATGTGGTAAAATAACATATATGGATCATAATTAAACTAAAAATATCAGGGAATTGGTTTGAAAAAATCTGATTTACAATTATAAAAATGTTTTATGTGCAATGAAATGGTCCATTATGTAAATGAGTGTCTAATGAAGAACATAGTTGAATGAAAGAAGCCACACTATAAGCATAAAGGGGTGGATAAATCTTTGAAACTAATTCAATATATTTTGGGCCATCAAATTATGTAGCATTAGGTGCATTGTTTGTTTATTCATATTAGGCCAATGTTTTGTATGATTCATGTTCTACCCATATGTTCATTTCTACGAAATTCTCTAGAAAATTTGTTATTCCATCTCATGATATGAATCCTGAACTTGTGGTAAAAACAACTTTTGGAAATTTTGCGACAAAAAGAAGTTATAAGAAAATTCATATACTTATGTGTGGAAAGAATCTACTCAAAAAGATTATTTTTTCCCTCTAGTAGAATTTGATATTATTTTGGGTATGGATTTGATTTTATTTAACATGATACGATTTACTGTAGAGCTAAAGAGGTTTCTGTTTAGAAATATTTTCAGTTTGTGTACAAGAATGAGCCCTTACTTTTGATAACATATGAGGAAGATGAGAAAATTGTAAAATATGGAAATAAACGTCACATTTCACATATTTTGTAAAACAAAGGAACTATCTAGATTAATGATGTTCCAATGATAAATGAGTATCTTGATGTTTTTCATAATAAGATTCCTTGTATAATACTTGATCGGGAAGTTGAATTTAGTGTTGACTTAGTTCCTGATGCTAATCCAATTTCAAAACCCCATTATCCAACATCTCAAATTGATCTTTAAGAGTAAAAGAAGTAATCACATGAGTTACTATATAAAGGTTTAATTCAACCTAGCGCATCTCCATGGGGTGATCTTGTCTTATCTGTTAAAAAGAAACATGATTAAATGAGACTTTTCGTTTATTATAGATCCTTAAATTAGATAAATATTTAGAAAACTTATTATTTACCTCATATCGATGATTTTTTTGATCGTCTCCTGGGAACATAGTATTTTTTTGAAGATTGATTTTAGGTTAGGCTACCATTAGTTGAAAGTAAAGGAATCAGACATTCTCAAGACCACATTTCATAATAGATATGGCCATTATGATTTTTTAGTTATGCCTTTTGGGTTAACCAATACACCTACTATATTAATGGATATTATGAATAGAATTTTCTAAGAGTTCCTAGATAAGATTGTGGTTGGATATATTGATGATATTTCAGTATATTCTAAATGTCTATGGGAGAATGAAAGTCATTTAAGGGTTTTCATGGAAACCTTAAATGAAAAGAAATTGTATGGTAAATTTAGAAAGTGTGGGTATTTGTTAAAAAAATTCATTCCATTGCGACATTGATTCTAAATATTGCATAACTATTGATTCTGGTAAAACAAAAGTTATTATAGAATGGAAAAGATGCACATATATAACCAAGATTTGTTTTTTTCTTGTATTATCATGTTATTATAAGAGGTTTGTTGAAAATTTTGCACAGTTATCTAACCCACTGACTAATAGTACTCGAAAGGGGATTAAGTTCATCTAGACAAAAGAATGTGATGAATTTTTTTAGGAATTGAAAAGAAGATTGGTGAATTCTCCAATTTTGGAACATCCATCTAGAAATAGTGAATATTTTATCTATAGTGAATCTTTGAAGATAGGACATGGTTGTTTCTTAATGTATAATGATCTGGTAATTTTTTATGCTTCACGACAGATGAAAAATCATTATTTAAATTACTGTAAACATGATTTGGAATTATCTACTGTTGTTTTTTCTATTAAAATTTAGAGGAATCACTTTTATGGAGTAAACACTGAAATATATACTGATAAAAAATTCATGAAGTATATATTCACAAAAGATGAATTAAACATGGTATAGATGATATGGCTAGAATTAAACATGTATTATGATTGAACAAACCATTACCATATGGGAAAGGTAAATAAATTTGTTGACACTTTGATTCAAAAGAGTAATGCTATATTAACCATGATTCATTTGGAACAAGATCATTTGCTCTTTGATTTTATGAATTTTGGATTGGAAGTTTTTGGTGTAGGGAATTCCTCTATTTTGATTTAGGTTTAAGTGAAATCATCACTATTATATATAATTAATAAAGCACAAAAAAATAAAATGAGTTTCATAAAAAGGTAGAATTCTATTACAATGGTAATTTACCAAAATTTATCATTGATAAGGATTTTTTGAGGCTTCGAAGGAAGTTATGTGTGTCTTATGATTCATAGTTGAAGAAATAGTTGATATGTGAAGCCCATAGTTCTCTATTTTTAGATCATCCTGGAAATACTAAAATTAATAGAGATCTTTGGGAGTATTACTGGTGGGATAAAATGAAAAGAGATATTGTTGACTTACCTGTGAAGTGTTTAACTTGACCACATGTTAAAGAAGAAAGGAACATACCGAAAGGGAGGCTTCAACCTATTTCAATGCCTATGTGGAAATGGGAAAATGTGTTAATGGATTTCATAGTTATATTATCAAAGACTTCTTGAGGTAACAATTCAATCTAGGTTATTTTTTATCGATTGAATAATTATTCTCATTTTCATCTATGTGATGTACTCTGTATCTAGATCAAAATTATTAATATTATATTAAAGTGATATTCAGGTTACATGGAGTTCCAATCTCCATTACATCTGATCATGATCCTAGGTTTACTTATAACTTTTGTAAAAGCCTTCAGATGTCATTCAGTACTGAATTAAATTTTAGTACTACTTTTCATCCTCAGTTAGATGGGTAGTCAGAATGAACAATTCAGGCCTTGGAAGATATGTTATTTTCTTGTTCAATGGACTATCTGGTAAGTTGGGACCAACATATTTCTTTATTTTAGTTTTATTATAATAAATGTTTTCATTCTGCGATTTAGATGTCACTATTTGAGGGATTATATGAAAATCGGTGTCAAACACTGACTTTTTGGGATGATGTAGGTGAAATGATGTTTATGGGAAACGAATTGGTAGAATATGTTGCATAAAACATTCTGTTGATTCCGAAGAACATGAGAACAACTTAGAGTAGGCAGAGAAGTTATGAAGATAGCCAGATAAAGGATCATTTTTCCAAGGTAGGAGATCATGTCATTCTCAACGATTCACCATGGAAAAGTGTTATGTGTTTTGGTAAGAAGGGAAAGCTGAGTCAATGTTTCATTAGACCCTATGAAATCCTAGGGAAAGTTGAATAAAATTCTTACATAGTGGATTTACCTCCATGTTTATCCAAGGTACACAAATTTTTTCATGTTTCAATGTTGAGGATGTATATACTAAATCCATCTCATTTTCTGAGTCCATAGGTAGTTCAGTTGAAGACAATCTTTCTTTTGAGGAACAAGTAGTCCATATTTATGACTGTTGAGAGAAACTATTGCAGAATAAGTTAATTCATCGGGTAAAAGTTTTTTTTTTAAAAAACCATATGGTCGAATAGAAAACATGGGAATCTAAAAGGGCTATGAGGGATAAATACCCCACTAATTTTATAAGTGAATAGAATGGTAGGGACACAATTCCCATAAGTGGGGAAGTATATGACAACCCAGTTATTTATCGAAAAATAGTTTTTAAGTCTATTCATATTTATTAATAAGATGTTATATTTAAAATAAAAAGGATTCTTTGTCCAAAAGTGTACTCATCATGCAACAATAGGTTTCATTGAAATCTTATATTTCACATAACATTATGTTATACCGACAAATAATTTAATAATAATATTATTTTTAAATGTTAGATAGTGCCTATCTATTATATTGGTAGGAATAAATAGAACTAAATAAAATATTATTATATAATTTCATTAAAAATCATTATATTTATCTGATAAATTTTATAGGCTTAAAATAGAATGGAATCTGATTTTAAGCATGGAATACTCTTATATTTTTATAAGGTCATTTTACTAGCATTTAAGGAAGAACCCTTTTAAAATATAGTTTTTGTCACATTTGTATGTTCTAATTGATAAAATAAACTTATTCTATTTAATCGAGACATCAAGATTTATTTTGGATATTTTTTTTTGTAATTTTATGCTAATGTTCATTTTTAATAAATAGTGAAAAATTCTGCATTTTAAGTCAAAACTGCATTTTCATCTAATTTAATTATATAGGTATATTTTACTTTTAATTGGTTTTAATGTGTTATTGTATTTTTTTATCATTTAAAATAATTTTGGAAATTGGATGTAATTTCCCTTAAAAATTGAAAATAATCATAAGTCAATTATTTTGTAGTTTTTACTTCTTAGAAACTAGATTTTTTGTTATGAAAATAGGAATTAATTATAAATTAATTTATGCAACTTCTATGTTTTTAATTTTGAGGATTGGATTCCATATTTTTAATCATTGTGACTATGTTTTGTAAATAGGTGCCTTAAATTTTTTAAAATTAGAAATAGTAACATCATTCTATATTTTTATCATGGTTAAAGGGTAAATCTAGTAAATAAGAGTAAAAAATAATATTATAATAATATTAAACTACCCTAAAATATGTCTTAATTCTATTATATTAGATATTTCCAACCATGGGCATCCTTTTATCGATTATGGGACACCATGGAGCCACATTGATGTGAAAATGACATTTTATAAGAATTAGTTTTATGTAAATGAAAATGTAACATAAAAATGTATCATTTAGTAAAACAAATTTTATATGAGGTTATATAAAAGTTATTTTTGACTACAAATTTTCATTAGAAAGAAAAAAATATTTCATACATCATGGTATTTTATTTATAATTTTTTGACATTAAATAAATAAATATATTTATGACACAATGATGATGTAGTGATTACATTATTATTAAATAATTTAAATAAATTAGATTATAAATACTAAAATTAATTTATTTTAAAACTCTTTATTCTAGAAACAAATTTTATGGACAGTTAAGACTTTATATATTTGAATTATTAAGTTTTTTTTTAAATAATCAAGTTGATATGGATTTTTAAATAAACATTATATGAATAGTATAAAAATTGAGATAAATAAGTTTTAAAATAAATACTATTTTATTAAATTATATAATTGACCTAAAATCTAAAATTTAGCCAAATGACTTAGATAATGGTGAACATGTCATTAATGAACCACTTGAGTTTAGATTTATGTTTTATAGTAACTATATTAACCATATTTTATAAATATACAAGAAGACATTGTAAGAGTTAAATTAGTTTACTAAGGGTTAAAGCTAAAAGATAAGGTTAAATTTGTGACCTAGACATGTCAAAAACCTATAGGTTGAGAATTGTTTGTCCAACAGAACACTATATTTGAAATAAATGACTTTGGAACCATTTGAAACCGAAAATCTTTTGGAAATAAAATTATATTTCAAAACATTCCTAAAGTGCCCCACCTCCCTATTATAAAATGGTATCACCTATACCCATTAAATCACACCTATAAAGCTTCTTGGCTCATCCAAAATCATCCCAAATAATCTCCCAATATCCCTATATTCCTCTTCAAATCCTTACCTTGGGAAGAAGGAAATTCAGTAAAGCATTTTGGATCAAATCTAAGGGAGTTACGAGATTTAGAGGTAACGTCTTGTCTCATGTTCTTTTATTTTATTTTCCTTCTCCACTCCCTATTTTATTATTATTCATTTGTTACACAAAAAACAGAAGTATCCTCAATGTGAAAGGAATTGTTTGAGAATTATTCTAAGTTCCCTTACAGAAAAATCCATCTAATGGATAAGAACATATTGTTTCTGTGTATAGCGAACTATTGCCTCACGAAATGACAATTATTTGATTTTACCCTACCACCTATCAGGGTGGCACTTGTGATGGAAATTTATTTATATATGATATATATTGTATGTATATTTTATCCATGCTTCTTTATTTTTATTTACAACATACCTTTATTATTCCATAATGTCTAAATATGATAATTTCATTTGAGGAAGTGTGGATTACAGCCCCCTTAATGTGATATGACTCATTCATGCCATACATAAAACAAATAAAGAATAATGTTAATGAAATTATGTAACATATGTGAAATATTATATTATACAGTAATTAATATATACCTGTGTATCATTTAGTTTTCATTACTTTAAATATAAAAAAAATGAAAGTAGTGTTCATGCGAACGTATGGCTTACTATCTCCAGGGACTGTGCATTTAATTTCTTATCTCAAAATGTTATGTATAATAATAAATAAAAATATATACATGATATATATTATATATATGATATCTAAATCAGGAATAATATTCTAGAGATGATAGTATTTTTACCACATGGACAAATTGTAATTATATGATGTTCATTTTTGCATAAAGTACCGAATATCGACAAAAATACCAATATTAACTTAAATAATTATGTAATGATGATAATGTGGTAGTAAGTGATATAAAAGGAGTAATAAACTTGAAAAAGGTTTTTAATAAAGTATAAATTAACTTATGTTTATTATTCAGGAAGAACAAGGAATATACATGACGAGTCATACTCAAGGTAAGGGAACCTTTCTCCCTCCTCTTTTAGTCAAATACTTATTTTATGTTATGTCTTTTGGTTTCCATTTTTATGTTGGGATATGTTATTCTATGTAATTATTTCTATTCATTCTTGGTATATGTGATGACAGACCCTTTTCTCTCTCATCAACTCATTTTGAGAATTTTTTAAGTGAGGCTGTTAGGCAGCCGAATTTTCATAAGGGAACTTCTTAAACCAATATCCATTATTTGGGATAATCTTCTAGTTTTTTATTATGTCGTGATATGATTATGTATGAAATTAATTTTTATGTATTATCTATTTTTTATACATTAATTTTGTGTACTTATAGTTAATACACATAATCAATCTATTTTATTTTCAAAATGAACTTTTTATGGGACTTCGTCTTAATCTCCATTCATTGAGGTATATTTTGGTTTATACATGACCTTTTTTATATGGTGTATAATTATACATATTCTATTTTACTTTAATTAAATGAATTTCAAAAGGAATAATTGATAAAACACTATTTTATTGAATATTTTATTGATAATAAATGAAATAATTTCCTCACATTGTGTTAAATATGTTTATTTATAAAATATTTGGGATTTGATCATTCATTTGAAAATTTGGTGAAAATTCCAGTTTTACCCTTAATAGTGCATTGTAGTATTTCGATGATAAATATTTTTATATTTATTATTTGAATTTGAAATTTTGTAACCGTGTTCCTAAATACATTTTATACAACTTTCATTCAGGACACTAGAGCTAAAGAGTGCATTTGGATGGAGTAAATGATCAATTAATCCAATGGTGGGCTGGACTCGGCAGAATAGACATAGGTTCTGTATTTGGGCCATATCGTCTACATACGGGCTTGGATGGAGCCCAAATTTTGAGGAAAGCTCGGGGAAATGATTTGGCACAAATCATCCTTCTGGAAGGCCGGTCAATTCACAAGTTTTGGAGGTAAAATGGGCGGTGCAAGTTGGAATAAAATATTTGGCCGAGTTTTTCATTTCACACTTAAAAAGTTATGTATCCCTAGCCCTCACAAACTATATTTAAAGGGGGTTTTAACTCTTTTAAAGGGATGGTAGAGGCTTTGGGAAGGTTTGTCCGAATGGGTGTCTCTTGGGAGCCCCTCACAACTCTTGGAAGAAGTAAGCCTTTGTGCAAACCTCTCTTCCAAAAAGGCTCTCCTCTCTCACCTCTTCTTTGTATTTCATTTCTTTCATGTTTGTTTCTTGAATTTTTATTCAAATAATATTCTGTGTTCATCCCTCTTCTTCTTATCTTAATCTTCTTAATTGGGTTGGAATCAAGAGTGGAGACAATATTGGGTTCTACCCTTTCAATCTGTTGCTTATGCAAAACGTCTCCACGATGACTACACCACCCATGGAAGAGTAGTTCTTTTTAGTAATCGATCGACCTCTATCCTTCATCATTAATTTATTTTGAATCAATGAGCTACTGTAATTCACATATTATGATCTATTAATTGAGTTTTTAATTTAAATGAAACTAATCAAGCAATTGAATAGTTAACACAAAACACGCGAGGTCGGGAATTGTGTGAACTGTGAGAGCGCAACCTTAACCGGTAATTCAAAACCACATGGGATCAATTTGTAGAGTTCAAATATAATCCCTAAACTCAATTAATCCTCATTTCCAGAGTGGTTATGTGCCTTAATTTACCACTGACCATAAGCTAATTTTAGAACATCAATCAAAGCAGGGTGTTGCGATTGCATGTTCCGAAGTTAGCCTAAGGTTAAAATTCACTTCAATCTTCGTGATAAAGTTAATTCTCGTAGGGTTTGGGATTTAAAAAATTAAGGGATCATAATTAAGTGAATATTAATTTAAATGATAATGATTAATAAATGATTGAATAGATAGAGTTAGATCGATTACGTCTTTTAAATATTGTCTAAACAAACATCTTTTTGTTGTGTCATTCTAATCAAAACTTCATTTCAAAATTAAAAACAAAAAAAAAATGCAATCTTCTTCCAGCAAACTTCTTCTAGATATATAAACTATAAACAACCACCCCCATACTTTCAAGTAGTGTTTTTATTCCCTTTTATTTTGTTTCTAGAATAGCTCTGAAAAGTTGTTTTAATTCACTTCCTCCTTTGAGAGACGACCTTGGTCAGCCACTCTACTGCACCTAAGTACCCCAAATTACACTAATCATTTGAGGGCACCCACGACAGCGCTCTTTCAATAATTTTCTATGAATAATTTTACTAAATGACTAAAATAATGTTTCTTTTTAACGTACGTGGTGATAATGACCTTTCTGCCACTGCGAGCATTATTTGACATTTGGATTCCTTAACAACCCATAATGTTTTTAAAATTAAAACAAATGAAATATAATATTTATAAATATTTTGGTATTTGAAATGGTTTTTTAGAAATAATTGAATATATGAATATCTTTATATGATATATTGTTATTGCAATGTGGAAATGTTATCTTTCTATTAAGCTTGTTTTTTGTGTTATTATTTGTTTATGGTTATTGAACATTGTATACATATATGTGTGGTTTCATGGTAAAAATAGGGTGGGTGAGCCTGGGATATGTCTGAAATGCATTGGTTAATGTGAAGGAGGTAAATATTAAGGTTTCTCTTTAGAGATTTAGGGAATATATTGTGATGGGTATTTCTAATGTAATTACATATGTAGCTGTGAAATCTACAATGTAAGTATGTTATGGATGCCACAAGATAAAATTATGATTTATTATTTCTATGTGTTTTTTATAATAATATTATTTCATGAAGTAAGTTAAAGATATTATGTTTTATGATTAAAAATTATTATTTCATTGAGATTTATGTATTTATGGGATAATGTTTTGTTTCCTTATTTTATAACCCTTACAAATCTTTTTATGATAATCCCATGTTTTTTGAAATATTTATCCCTGGGTATAAGGAAGGGTAAGATAAAGGAATAATTAAAGAAGATCAATATCAAGAAATGAATTCTTTTTATTTTAAGGAAAACTTTTTTTTTTGAAAAAAAAATTAGATAGAGAATATGTGTCTACTATTTTAATTTTTGAGATGTAATGTAACAGTTGTGGCCTAATTATCTAGAATAATAAACCTAAAATGATCCTCAATTTCGAATTCTGGACATGACTCAATATTATGTGATGTTTAAGGTTAAGGCCATATTGATACCACCTAAGGCGCCCTATAACTACACCCAATTTATGGTCCAAAAAACACATTATCTATAATTATCATTTATACTATGCAATATGTCTCAAACTAAAACTATATATATTAAAATATTTTACAATTAAATTTCACATTGATGAAATGATCATTGTAATGAATGGTTTTGGGTTTTTTGGATTGAATTTATATGAAAATTATATTATGATACTTTTTAACATTTATCCATTATTATGTCACACTAGAATCCCTTCTAGAAATTGCATATATAATACTCATCTTTATTTCAGAGGGAATGGATAAATAAAAAATCAATAAGCCAAAAATTCATTAAGATAAAAATCACCAAAATCAATTTAATGGACATATCCCTAACATATTAAAGAACATGAGAAGGGGATAAGTTAATTATTAAAGAGAACATAATAATAATATATGTCAAAAATCCCTAATAAACGGGCCTATGATATCAAATTAACAAACATATAAAATGATAAAAGACTGGATACTCCTGATTGAATTGGTATGAATTATGGAGCACAATATTAAGCATAAAGGGATGAAATGTCATGGAGATTTAGAAAAATAATTAACTACAGAAGAAAAATAAGCATGGTGAATCATAGAATTATGAGTATGTAATAAGAAACCTATATCCCATTACTGATTTAGGTTTCACAATCATATGATCTATTAGGGGATCATGCATCAATAACCTATGACCCATTAGTGACTTTGGTATTTCAAGCATACCAACCTTTATGGAAATAAAATTTACAAACCTATGTCCTAATAGTGATTAGGATTAAAAAACTCATTACCTATTTATGACTTGGGTATTTAAATCATTTAACCAATTGGAGAATTATTTTTTAAAACCTATAGTCCATTTCTAAGATAGAGTGAAAAATTCAATAGTCTGTTATTGAGTTATGATTAAAAAACCTACAATCCATTTCGATCTCATTAGATTTATAAAATAAACATTTAATTTTATAGTGATATAGAACCTCAATATCATAATAAATATATGTATGGTCCAAAAGATATCAATAATTTATCATATCATGAAATCCCCTAAAACGAAAGTGGGTTTCATTTCATTTCAAAATGGTAACATATAAAATGAAATCAGGTATTAGATCAATGGTTCTCCAAATTTAATAACCCCATCTGAGCATTTAATAGTAGAAATTATAGGGATATATATAATATAAAACTCTACATGAGTTATTTGTTTTAAATAATAAGATGTATTCGTAATCATAAAACTTTTTTGGAAAATATTTAAAAACATTATCGGAATGACAAAATGTTATAAATAACATATAATTATCATTTTCAATAATTTAACATTTAAATAATTTTAAAAGTATAATTTTGAAGGAATATATTCAATTCATCCCTAAAAAATACATAATTATTTTACATTGAATATATGGAGTGGAATATAAACATATTAATGGAAAATATAAATCTTAATTAGAATTTTCAAAATTCTAGTAATAAATCACCCATTTAAAAATGAGTGATAAATTATTAATATTGAACGAGTTAAAGATAAATTATTGAATAAAAAAGAAATATAACACATTTTAATTTCAAAATAATTAATTTGAATTTAATGGGAAGAGTAAATTATTATATAAATGGGAAAGAGATCATTTGGAGAGGATGGGCATTATTCTTAATGTCATGAAATATTATGAAATCTATAACAAATAAATATAATTTAAAGAAAATTATCGTTTAAATTCATTATAATATTATAATAGAGTAGAATAAAAAATTCATGTAATATTGTTGTCAATGAGGAATATTTATGAATCAAGAGAAGATGTAGGGTTAAGAAAAACCTTTATCCCATAGCTCTTGGATTCCATGATATCACTATAACCTTATATAAAAAACACAACCATCTTAAAACCTATTTTATAAAGTAATCTATATATATTAAACTATATTTTAATTAATTACAATCATTTATTATATATTTAATAGTTAGTAAATGTTTATTTTAATCGAAATATGTAAACGATTTTTGTTGTACTATGCATGCATTAAATTGTAATTATATATCCCATATCATTGATATCAGCTACATAATAACTAGTATATCTAATTTAAAATAATATGTCTTCCATAAATACTTATAATATCCAATGTTTATTTCATGATAATATTAATAATAACATATGAGGATGAAAACATCGATGATATAGTTTCAGATATTTTTTATGAAAGAAGTTGTATTTAAATTATTGTGTTATATACTATAAATTCTTTAATAGTTAAAAATATTTTTTACACAATAATATCATATTTATTCATTAATTATATTCATATAACCATACTTTTATTGTGATGTTGATAAATAAAATACATCACCCAATAGATGTGGCAGTCCACACGTGCACTCAAATGACATTCTATCTTTTCTTGCTAGAAGATAAATATTTTATGTTGTATATCACATTCATAATAATAATAACGATATAAATATATTATTATATTATAATATACCATTTTAAACCAATCATGTATTTTTTTAAGGAAATATATCATGTATCATTATGGAGGTGGTAGTTCTCATGTGGGATAATAAACATTATTATTTTTCTCACGGTGGGGAGTATGGAAAAAAAATTGACTAAATTTTTTATAATCATAAACATGTTATTAATATAATTTTTCTTCATTGAATGAAATTATCTAATAATAAATTTATTTAGGTTATTATAATTGAAAAAAAATCCATGGAGGGCGTATTCTTCTTGAACACATGGATGATGATCTCATATTTGAATGAATAATGTGGAAAGGGTGTTAATGATTAATCCATAAAAATATAAACAATATATTTAAATTTGATTAATTTTATTATATTATAATGGTAAAATTAATTTTTCAATAAAATATTAAAAATGACTACTATCTGGGGAATGATTAGTTATAATGTTTGGAACTCAAGCTTTCCCTTGTGGTAATACATAGAAATGATTAATATTTGTATTTTCCATGGAACAAGGGGATGGAAAACACTATATAGAGATACATTGGTAGTATAAAAGTGATTATATTAAAGGGGAATTTGAAATTTGAGTTCCCATCAAAGGAGTGATGGAAGGACCCATTTTTAATAGAGGATATTCACATTTTTGAAATAATATAAAAGGATAAGTCACTATTCAAAGGTCAAATGGATCCAAAAATATAAAATAGCAAATATGGGATTATGTATGTTTGATACAACTCAAATTCACTCATTTGAATAAATATTTTAAACTTTTTTAAGCATTGTATCCATACTAAAACACCTTTTAATGTAATTTTCCCTTATTATAATGACAATTTTTTATCCGAGTGATTTAATTTTAATGAATGAAACTAAAATAATCAAAGTTAAATATCTTTTATCTAATTATTCAATATATAAAATTAATATTGAAAAATTAAAATTATATTGGTGATGAAGATTATTTTTAATATTAGTTCCTTGATATGTAAATATATTAAATTTTTTATGATTAATGTTTAGAACTTGATAAAATTATAAATGTTTTTTATTTAAATCACATTATTTATATTATTATAATAAAATATTAATGATGTGAAAATTAGGGAAATATGAAACCAAATATCACCATTTAATTAATATAAATGAAAAAACATCAATTAAATATTACAAGTCATCTAAATTATTAAAAATAGCTTTTATAAAATAATAATGTTATTTTAAATGTATATTTTTACATATTAAATACATGTGATATTATAAAAATTATTTCATAACTTTTATTTTAGATATTATGTCCAAAAAATGTCATAAAAGTGATAGCATTTTTGAAAATAGGATTTTACACTATTCACAAAAAAAAAAATAAAACATTTCAAATAAATATAAAAAATTTTTCTTAAAATTATTTATTTATTCTCATCATAAAATTAGTGTTTATTTTTCTGTTTAAAAAATCTGAAATTTATGAATTTATCATACAAATTAAAAAGTAAAATATACTAAAACACAACATTCATTAAAAATCTGCATCCAGATAATATATATTCTTATTTTTATTTCATACTAATTAAATTAGTGTTAATTTATTATGCATATATCCAATATATTAATCAATAATTTATTTATATACATAAAATAAAAATTCATATCAAAAATAAATTGTAACTTTTACGAAAATACATTTTATTCATTAAATCAGATCATTAGTTAGTAATTAAAATTTACAATGCATTTGAGTAAAAGAATAACTTTAGTTTTAATTAAAATTAAAAATTTGAAATTTATGAAATACGAGTGATATATAACTAAATTATATCAATGATAATTATATGATTATATAATTCTAATTTATTCCCACACTGCTGCTTAATATCAAAGCATATGATATAATAAGGATATATAATCTACTAGAAGTTTCATGTTACTGTTTCTCTAGATCATATCTCATGGAAATTTTATTAATTATGAACTTCTCATTGATAAAATTTCCCTCATACATTAATTATTGTATATCACATTGAATTTTATTTAGAGAAAACACTTTTGACACAATCTAATTTCCAAGATCACATGGGTAATCATCAAAAAAGGTCTCATACTAATCGATACCACCAGTTCCCTTATATACATATTTTTTATAGCATGATAAATTTAATTGATACCCATTTATTTTCTAACTATATTATTGTGTTCATGTTTAGAAATATTCTTCCAATGTATCACTCTCTCATATTTGTTTTCTATTTTTTATGAAACCTGACACAAAAAATAGTATTCATATAAATTGAAATTAATATTAATATTTTTTTGTATTAAATATTAAAACATAATATATAAAATACTCCAAAAATATATATTATAAAAAATCATTGTAATCTATTTATGAAAAATTAATCATGTCAGCCGTGGAGGTGGTAGACCACATGTACACACAGATGACAATTTTACATATCATTGAAAAAATATAAAATAATGAAAAAAATTACATTTAATAAATATTAATTATGTAATATATTTCATATTTAATTATTAAATTAAATATTATACATATCAATTTAATAAGTTGGTGAAAATCATCATACACCATTCATAGAGGTGGTAGTCCATAGATATCATGAGAAACATTTTCAATTTTAGAGTGGTTGAAATTTGAAAAAGATAATAGGGGTACATTAAATACCATGAAATTATTGTATAACTATGATACTTGTTTCAGAAGCTTTCACCGGGGCACGTGCGTCCGTCTGCTTCGGTGCGACGGGTGCAGCTTTTTTTTGCCCTGCATTCCCGCTTTCTAAAGGCAGGCGGCATCCATTCCTTGTTCAGGGACGTTTTCTCCTTGATCGAAACAGGATGATGGGATGTCGGTTCATCCTTCTGTGGATTTCTCCCTGGAACTCGTCACCTAGTCCGGGTCTCCCTCAAATATTTAATACGTTGTTAGTGAAACAATTTCTGGTGCCATATCATCATGGAAACGAGTTAATTACACTGATTCTGTTAGGACATTCTAAGGGGTCCGGTCAGGGACCAACCTTCAGTCAGGGTAGTAGTCACGATGGGCATCACTGGCGTATCTGGACGCTGGGGATTGGTGTGTCTCCCTTCTGTCCCTTATTATAGGGCTTCTCGAGGGCACAGAAACTCGAGGAATCCCACATCGAATGCGGGGAATCATATGACATGGGCATGTATCTGAGGTTTTCCTTAGCTTCATGTGTTTAACACGGGGTATGATGCAAGTTTAACGACCAACGGAGACGGATCAGACTGATCAGAACACTGATTAGAGTGGATCAGATTGGGGAACCCCCTTTAGGGAGCACATATATTTGGGCCAACAGGTGGGCGGCTTCCCAAATTCTGTGGATAGAAATGAGGTGTCATGATCCCACCAGGATGTGGTGGCCCGGGTAAGAATCAAGATGGAAGATGGTTTTTTTCTTGAACCTTGTGGAGGCTTCCTACATACCATGCCTCATCATGTATCAAAGTCCACATAGTTTAGGAATACATTTTAACGTCATGTAGGACGGGGGTGAACCGACCTGAAGGGGGGTCGGAACAACTGGGTGGTGGGCTTGAACCTCTTGAGGCTTCCTACGTACCATGTCTTGACATGGATCAAAGTCCCCGTAGTTTGGGATGGTGTGTGATGGAGAACCAACCTGAAGATAGACCTTGGTCCGATGGATGATGGGCTTGAACCTCGTGAGGCTTCCTACATACCCTGCCTTGACATGGATCAAAGTCCTCGTAGTTCAGGAATACAGTTTAACGTCATGCGGGACGAGGGTGAACCGACATGTAGGGGGGTCAGAACAACTGGGTGGTGGGATTTAACCTCATGAGGCCTCTTACATACCATTTCTTGACATGGATCAAAGTCCTCGTAGTTCGGTAATACAGTTTAATGTCATGCGGGACGGGGGTGAACCGACGTGAAGGGGGGTCGGAACAACTGGGTGGTGGTCTTGAACCTCATGAGGCTTCCTACGTATCATGTCTTGACATGGTTCAAAGTCCTCGTAGTTTGGGAATACATCTTAAAATCATGTTTTGAGGAAGAAGGTGGTGTCATGATCAATGCCTACTCTAATCCCACGTGATCCGTGATCGGTGTGAGAAACAAGAGGAAGCAGGGACCTGACGATGACGTCGTGAAAGATGCGTCTGTGGGATGTAGAGTGGAGCTTACAGTGTAGCGGACCTGGGAGAGAGAGATTGGGACTTACTTTAGGATGGAGTCCCATGAGGGTCGGGGGTTATTCCAGGGTGGAGGCCCGTGAGGGTGAAAAAGCACAGCAGGGGAGGGATTTGGCACCAAAGAATAGAGGAGGGGCCTCATTCCCTATCACATCCTCCGCTGGCCTTGGGGACCGAAGATGAAAGGAGGGATCATCGTTCCCCACCATGCCCTTGGCAGGCCTTGGCGCTGAGGGAGTAGGGAGGAACTAGGGTTCTGCCTCTTGCAAGAACGGTTAGGGGTGTACACCATGGTGGCTGCCCTTCCCCATAGACAGAAGTCATTCCTAGGAGGAAGATATCATCCACTGTGGCGACTAGGGGGGCGTGGAGAATGTCTGAGGTGGGGGGACCCTGCATGCGAGGCATAGGACTAGGTCACGGTTTAACATTATGTGTTGAGGATGAGTTGCTTGACAGTTTAACGTCCTGTTACTCGAATGAGGTGGGTTTTCTCTGCACACCTAGGACTTACGTAACCGGTACCCTCTACTACTTGTGGGATGGAAGGAATCAGCAATGCCGTATTGAGGGGGTGTCACAGAGCGAACCATTGAGGGGTCCACATTAGTGTGGCTATGCGAATAACCAATATCCATTAGCATGCCTATGAGAAGAAGAATTCGGCGTAGCAATGCTACATAAAGTATTTTCCAGGGGACTTTGAAATCACATCGTGCAAACCTGGAGGGTCACACGGAAAAGGATTTGCAAACCAGAGGGTCCATAGGCAGGGTCCTCGTAGAGTTCTGTTGATCCGCGTAGCAGATAACACTTTCGAAGGGGTGTGCCTCGTGAAGTGGGGTACCTTAGACTTAGCATGGGGCGGAGGGGCAAATGGGAGTTGCTTTGAGAAGTGGAATGACATTCGCGAAGCACAACCTCACGGAGCAAGGTGTTTGGAAGCAATGTGCTTCACGAAGTACACTGATCCTGCCTTAGAAAATGGATCAAGTGTACATGAAGGGTGTTTTGCGAAGCATAAATGCTCCGTGATGACCCGAGTCCCCTTGGGGATCCCCTTCCTTCGCGAAAGCCCTTATGATTCGCAAAAGTCAACCCTCCTGGAAGAGGGGATCAGAACGAGACAATGGGGAGGTACATCACGAAGTAGAAGTACCTCGCACAGCTCATGGTTCATCGAGCGGAAGAGTGCTTTGTGATTCACGAGATGAGAAGCCGAAAGGTTGGATTGTCAATCCAGAGAGTTCAGGGGGAACTCATTATTTATAGGCATGTGGCACCGTGGAGCGGAGCTCACGCGGTGCGAAGAGGGGCTATGTAGCTTTACAGCAGGATCACGAATATCAATTGAGGTTGCAGAGTATCCCACCTTCTGGGCTTCGCGGCAGGCTCACAAACATCAAATGCGATCGCGGAGCCTCCCGCCTCCTTCGCTTCGCGATGGGCTCGCGAACGTCAAATGACTTCATGGAGCCTTGCGCCTACTTTGCTTCCCAGAGGCCGCGGGGCTTGGGGACTCCACGAAGGGGCTTCGCCCGGTAGTCTATGGGGCCGTCTTGGGGCCCTTTTTTCATTCCAAATTTTGGCACCAACAAATGCCACCCCTTATACTTGGAGCCACGGAGGGATCAAGGGGAGAAGTCTGAGGGAAATCGCCAAAATCTTCTGCCGTTAGTGATGATGACTCGTGAAGCGGGCTCATGAGGTGGACATAGATTGTGCGGGCCGGGAGCACCACAGAGCACCGCGCGGTCTGGACGCGCCACGAAGCTTCGAAGGTTGTCGCCTATAAATAGGGGTATTTCCATTTATGTTTCCCTTTCCCTTCTCCACGATCTTTTCTTCTTGCGCTCTCGATTCGTGAAGATCTATGTACTCCGCAAGTGAACCCTGCGAATCGAGGATTTGCGGTGCACAACAAGTCTTCAACTCTGCGTTTGCGCTCCACGATCCGACTTTGAATGTCGAGGTACCCCTTCCGCGAACAGTCTTCGGGATCTTCCTTCACAAACTCACTTCGCGAACGATCTCTGCGAACCAGCCAACCAATCTTCCATGTTCCAGAACCGAATGGCCCACCAAGAAGCTGCCCAGGGGGTTCTTGAAGATGTCGCCCGAAGGGATGAAATGGCGAACAGTCTGGGGCTGTGGGAGATAGTCTCGAGCCACTCGAACAATAGTTCTATAGTGGAGCTGCTGTTGGAAATCCAGAAGAATTACTCATGGTGGAGGAGGTTGCCATTGTATGAATTCTGGATGAGGGATGTTGTCTTCATCCCTGCAGCGGGTTTGGATAAGCCAGCTTAATAGTTCCGGAGCACGCCATGTCAGCACCGATGGTTTAGGGTGCCCAATGGCCATGCCTGAGAGGATTTCACGCCTATCGTCACCGAATATCTATAAAATCTTCTGAAAAATGTCCACAGGAGGGAATTGCAGCCGGAGATGTCCCCTCCCCTGTACTGAACTATCATTAAGGCGGCACTGGGGAACCCAAAGAAGGGGTGGTCCGAGGAATGGGACCTGCGCCAGGGCGGCAACTTCATGGACGATTGGCCTGGGGCCTACTAGGTTGGAACCTCGTGCGAGGAGTTCAGGGAGGATCTGAGAAGAGTGGGCCTATATGAGGTAGCTTGGGCTTCCGAGTTCCATATCTACCAACCGAAGCAGTTGATGTCAGAGCTGTTGAACCGATGGCTGCTGGGGACCAATACATTCTATTTGGACCATGGGGAGGTCAACATCAGCCTGTGGGATGTGTATCAGATCTCGGGGGTCTCGATACTGGGGGACATGTATGACGAATTCCTCCTAGCCATGGGTGCATGGGAGGATCCAGAATAGATTCCACATTTGGTGATGGCACTAATGAAGCTCGTTCCCGGGGAGGACAAGGAGGCCGTGAGATATGTCCATTTCATTAACTGGTTCAATAAGTTCTTGAACTTCCCATAAAAGAGGCAGTTCCCGGTGAGGCCTCAGACTTGCTCGAAGGGTTCCCGGAGTAAGGAACACTCGTACTGGCAGTTGTTCGAGGATATCCAGTGGAAGACATGTGGGTTCTGTTTCAGCACTGAACAACGGCCAATAGTCAGTTTTGTGGAATTCATCGTAGCACTAATCTACGGTTGGATCCTACCGGTGAGGGATACAAACATGGGAGTGTGGCCAAGCACTTTTGTCATTGTGTCCACCTTGGTGATAGGAGGGCGGGTCAACCTGGGGATCCTGATACTTTCCAAGTTGTATAAAATGCTGTGGCATATCAGCGAGGGGAAGAGGCCACAGAGGATATGTGGGAAGTTCCACCTATTGTATGGGTGGATGGCAGCGCACATATGGGGGATCTATGAGTATCTGAACCCCATCTCACCTCCAGGGTCAAACTTTCATCCCTTAATGTTGAACGCCTCAGGGAGCTTTCCGACCAAGCTGACCGCACCATCGGTTCTGAACCAGGTGTGGAGGGTGGAAGAATTCAATTTCCATCCCTTCCCATTGCTAATGGGGGACTTCACTGATAATGGTCGTGATACAGAAGAACATCAGGCCTACCTCCTGGCCTTTCGAGGTGGAGTCCTGGCGGCCAAAGTGGACCGCGAGTATCTCTGTGAGTCGTACACCCCACAGTGATTCGCCTGACAATTCTGGTGATTGCAGTGGCTGTCCCCACAAGTTTACCTAGGGGTGCGATACGAGGAGCACCCATGTATGATGAGGCAGATGTGTCTCATGTTGACATGGGATGATGGGATGATGTGGAACGAATTGCCTCCACTGACCGCTGTCCTTGGGCTGATAAGATAATACGCCTAGAGATGGGAGGCGTCCTACCCAGGGGAGATGCTGAAGCAGCAAACCATCTTGGTCGGGGAGGGTGAACTTCCTCGATCTTGAGGTCGAGGCCGGATGGTGACAAGGGAATCCTGTAGTGGTGGGGCTGCTGAAGCAGTGGTGCCTGCACCAATTGAGGAGGGAGCAGCATCAGTGGATCCAATAGCAGCAAATCTGGCAGCGGCATCAGAGCCAGTGGTCCCAAGGGAATAGAGTCATCTAGAGGGGCGGCCACCGAGCAGGTTCCGTAGGATCTCCACTTAGGTCGCGGGGAAACGGCTACGCCACATTGACATGCCGGAGAATGCTATCTTCAAGGTGGCCTGGGACATCTGGGAAGTCAACCAGAAATTTCGTGGCCCTTCTGAATTATGGAATCACCTTAACAACCTCGGGATGGACTTGCCGGGGATTGGCCTTAATAGAGTCGGCTTTCCAGTATCCCAGGCAGAGGCAGAGCAATACATCATCAAGCTGGAGGACTTCATCCATTCCCGGGGCGCCCTGCACCCGATGACAGACAGAGTGAGGGTACTGCTAGATCATACGGTTCCCCCACAGCTGTCAACTGCTGTGATAAGAGAGAGATTTACCCTACCATAAGAATCAGACGAATCCTCTTGGGGGGACGAGGCCGATAGGGAGAGTCCGCCAGAGGAAGGTGAAGTCGGTGACCAATCCTCGGATCTTTAAGATTTTGCGGACTTCATCGAGGTGAAATCCCATGTTTCTTCTTCAGATTCTTCCCTTGGGTTAATCTGGATTCCTTACCAGTGTTTTCATTGTGCAGGAGGACCTTGCGCATAGACCTTGTTCTCTCCCCTCAGTGGGTGATGGTGCGGGACCTTCCGGATCCACGACTATGGCTGCATCAACTTCTTTGTCTTGCGGGGTTAGGACAGTCATGGTGGCTCTCCTAGAGTCTCCAGACCTGCCTACTCTATACGGGGGGCCACGTCTTGGGGTCCGACGACATTAACCCAAGAGCAATACAAGGGATTTGAACACTGTAAGTATCCTCCACCGAATTCATAACATCCATCCCCTGACCACATTAACTGACATTCACATCCCCTTCTTGGCGTGTATAGTTATTCAATTGTCCTAGGCTATGCGGTGAAGTTGGTCGGGGCTTTCAGTAGCACCTTTCCTCAGGGCATGCCAATGGTCCTGGAGGTGGACATTCGGCCTGACCAAAAAATGACACTCTCGATCAATGGCGGGGGAGCCATTGGGACTGCGCCTGGGATCATTGAGGTGGGATCCGATGATGAGGATCAACCAGACGATTCAGGTCCCGCCATGCCCGATCCGACACCAGAAGTGGACCCAGAAGGGGAGTTTCTGGGGGCATTTCCTGTATACGAGCCCTCTAATCGCACCGACTGGGATGAGACGGCCTCTGACGGGGAGGATAGAAAAATAGTCCATCGTCGATCATGGAAGATGATCACACGCTTCATCAATGACAGCACCCAAGCACTATGGTTGGATGAGATGGACAGACTTCGCTCCTATATGCGTGAACTGTGTGCTGGGGGAGTGGATTCACAACGCCCTCACATGCTCATCTGAGATCTTATGGCGGAGAAGATTCGGGAGTATGACTGTGGCCTCGGTGTGGGATAACAGTAGAGGGAGGTGGTGAACATCAAGAGTCTCCATAAAGTTGAAGACATGGTCCAGCGGCTGTGGAATCTGGCCGACGAGCACTTGAACTCCCTCATTGCACAATCTGAGCTGATATCATGACTGAAAGCCCCACTGAAAGAGGAAAAAGAGGGCCTGAAGCAATCTTCTGGGGAGATGATCACCATCCGAGCCGACGTGGATTGGGCACAGATTTCAGCCATCGAATTTTTCCCTCTTGCCGTCGAGGAGGAGTGGGAGGTGAACAATAGACTTCATCTCCTAGATGCCACCAGCCAAAGGGTGGTGGATCTGCAACGTTCCTTCGATGAGGTCAATCCATCTGTGGGGGAGTCGACCCCCAGGTACTGTAATGATTACAAACTCTTTAAATGTACTTTCATTATTTCATTGTCTGAATGTCATACCATGCATGAGTTCTATTGTTTGTATTGGTTTATTGCATCCTTGTAATGTTCGTGGAGCATCCAACGACCATTCCCTAAGCTCATGTGGGTCAAGGTTGATGTGAGAAACAAGGGGTGGATACCTCATCGCCCCATCTAAATGTAGTATTACAAACCAATATTTGGTAATTCGGGGTTTGAACAACCGTTCCGGATTTCTGTGAGATGGGAGGGACTTTGCTGGAGAATGAAGTTCTCAGAACATCTGAATTTCCCGTTTCCTCACGTGCTCTTGTGCATGAATGGTGTAACAGAAGGGGCACTAAAATCGATCCAAACAGATGGGAATGGGAAGTATGAATCACAATACCCAAGATTCAGAACATTATGGGGGCCGTGTTACAATAATGAATGGTTGTTAACCGACCTCAAAACACAGAATTCTTATTGTGTTAGCCTACATTAGGGATAACAAATGATGGTCAACCATTGACCATGTTCGAAACACGGGACATGTCACGAATGCCATCCGTTAGTCTTCCGGAATGTTGGCCCATGACAGTAGGTGGCCCATAGGCTGAGCATCCATACTTTTAGGGGGTTCCTCCAGACATGAAAGTGGATGAGGGTCCGAATAAGGGGCATGCAAAACTTGGAATGTGGAGTGACAGCTAGTTCAAACAGAATCCAACACTCTTGAAATTACGCCACCATGGCAGATGCACAATGGATGAGCACATAGGTTTGATCATGGATCATTCCTTCTTTCAGATAGGGACTCTCTGGAAAGGGGTCTGTTGCTTCCCAATGTCACCATGAGGAATCTCGATCATGTTCAGGGCAAAATTGTAGTCACATAGTTCCCCATGAGGGGTCAGGCAAGGGGGTCGGAAATGTGGAGGAATAAGACTAATGATTTATGTGGCTGTACCCTGGGCGAAAAACCGGGGTGTCCCTACATATCCCATGAGGATGGGAATAAAGCCGTATGTATTTCTGGAAGCGCAGTGTAGTCATAGACCAACACTGATATTTGAAATCCTCTCTAGTAGAGGCTCTGGTGCATCCCATGACTAACATGGGGCATCCTAAAAGTGTTCATGGAAGAACCGCAGTTTAGTGTCATGCATTGAGAACATATGGACTCAAGTAGTTTAACATCATACGATAGGCCATGGAATGAAAGGGAAGAGCCTAGGGAGCATGTGGTGTGGTAGCTATGAAACCGACGTGAATAAGGACTTAGAGTCCAAATCACACCTCGTACCCCCGGAGGAAACTCTTCAAGTCGAAGGACCAAGAGTGAGAATTATTCTGGGCCCGAGGTAGAGTGGTCGAGCATTCCTACATACCCCATGAGGATGGATATCAAGCCATACGTAGTTCTAGAAGCACAATTTATCATCATGTAGGACGATGAGAAGCCTAGCCACGTAGGTACCCATCCTACCAAAACTACTAAGCCCACGTGAGTCGTGCTCGGTGTGGGAAACAAGAAGTATTTGTGGGACTTTTGTGACATAGGAAGGGACATTCTAGGACTAAGGGAAGCTCAGTGAATACCAGCCCAATGATGCTAGCCCATCCGTGAAGGGCACCAAGAAGCGCAAAGAGATAAGGATGAGTATGTCGGAATTCCACTTGAACATGGGGAAGTGGAATTGTGTGAATCATGACACTTGAAATTCGGATCATAATGCTGGTGGCATGACGATGGAGGATAACGGTTGACCGTGGCAGAAACACAGCATCCATATCGAATTATCCTGGAATGGGGATAGACAAATGAGGGCCAACTGTTTACCATGTTCAAAACACGGGACCTATCTCAAATGTCATCCGAGATCCTTAGGGACGTTGGGTCAAAACGATAGGAGAGCCCTTAGGCCCAACATCCTTGGAGATCCCTTAAGCCTATCATCCATGACATCTGAGGGTACTTTTAGATGTGGAATAGGATGAGGATGCAAGTAGCGAGCCCGCGAAGCTTGGACATGGAATGATGGGAATTCCCTCATGAAAATTCCACACTTCAGGCTATTTGTCAAAACACATCTGAATACGAAAACAAGACGTATTAGACAGAGGGAGTAGATTCCCTTCAAATTGGGAGATCTTAGTTTAGGTTGGTAGAACTCAGACCATGGATGGGAGGATGTGCGGGAGACTCGTGGTGAGAAATTACAAAAACCCATCGTGAATGGGAATCGGGGGTTCCGACCACCACGTGTTCCTTGGATAGGTTTTAGGTGAAGGGACAAAAAATGAGAGTTGAGTTGGGCCTGAGGCAAAGTACATTGGCGTTCCTACATACCCCGTGAGGATGTGGATGAAGCTACACATAGTTCTTGAAGGGGGGGGGGGGAATGGTGAGGTACCCGTGCCAGGGATAAAGGGGGTGTGTGGGCGTGGCCCTCAAACCAAAAGAAGCGGTATTTGATAAACCTTGTTTGTACTTTAATGTGAGTGGATTTTTTTGAAGCGACATGCCTAGGGTAGCAGGCCCTGGCGTCGCTATAAGAATCAAGCCGTAGTAGGCATTGACAAATGGCATGGCGCGTGACCAATACCAAGAATGGTGTCCCCTTGGGTGAGGACATCAAAATGCAACACCGTTTTTTGTGATGTGGCCAAGACGATAATATCATAGTTTAGGGTCATTGAATGGGACAAAGCATGCATTTTAACATCATGCAGCGCAGACGTAGCAGAGATGATACTAGGTAGGGAATACGTACGGCGCGATAAAACATCACTGACGTGAATGGGAACTGGGGGTTCCAACCACTCTGTACGCAATTCCGAGAGGGAAACCTCAGACCAATGTACCCAAATAGAGGTAAGAGGGAAAGGTTCAGGAGAAACTAGCTCCCAACTGAACTGGAACTAAAAACGAGATGTTCGGATGTCCCTATGTATCCCATAGGGATGAGGATCGAGCCGAACATAGACCTTATCGAAGATCTTTGTTTATGGTCTTAGAGCTCGGACCGTAGGAGCCCTGAAGGATGCCGTATTGTATCTTTGTCCCCCTCACATGCAGAGGTGCACTGAGGGATTGCGCCAAGAGTTTCGAGATTCCACCTGGACACGTTGGGGTGGAACATAATGTTAATCATGAAACCAACATTCAAGGCCTAAAGGGACTGGCTTGACGATGTAGGATTACTGCTGACCATGTTCACAACACAACATCATGTCATGTTATCCTGAAATGGGGACAAAAAAATGAGCATCGACCACTGACAATGTTCACAACGTGGGATTTGTATCAATTTTTTTTTCTGAAACCCTTGGGAGCGTTGGCCCGTAATGGTAGGAGAGCCCTTAGGAATAGTATCCATGTATTTTTTTGGGGTCCCTTCGGGTGTGAAAGATAATGGAGGTCCAAATGAAGGGTAACATGAAACTTGAAAAGTGGATGGAACTTGCCTATGTTGAATCTGACACTCTTGGTCCTAGACCAGAGTACTCTTAACACATGGGCGAACCACTGCAAGGGTTCGAGGGACTCAACTTGAGGGCGGCCAAGAGTTGGAGGATTTCTAGGAGAAGGGTCATGGGGACAAAAACACGATGTGAAGGAGGGAGTAGCCCTATACCACACCTATAAATCCCCCTCGTGGAGTGGGACAGGCTAAGGGTCCTAGGTTACCGGGAGATCGGGGGATATCTAAGAGATTGGGCTGGACCCGAAGTCAAGAAATTCGAGTGGTTCTACGTATCCCATAAGGATGGGAATCAAGTTACACGTAGTTCTAGAAGCACAGTTTAGCGTCATGCAGGACGACAAGAGGAATCACATTAGGGGATGTGTACGGCACGACGAGTAACCCGACATTAATGAGTACATAATCCCACACCACAGAATACAATCCCATAAGAGAGAACCTGGACCAGGGGCTCGAAAAGGCCAAGGGGCCTGAGGTTGGGCCTCCGTCAACAAGGCATGACCAGCTTGTAGTTTAACATCTTGCAGTGAGGACGAGGACCCGAGACCCAAAAAGGCCAAGGGGCCTAAGGCTGGGCCTCAGTCAGGAAGGCCTGACTAGCTTGCAGTTTAACGCCTTGCAGTGAGGACGTGGTCGAGGGAGGGTCTAATCCCAGGATGTGTACGGCACGATGAGCAACCTGGCGTGAATGAGGGCATAATCTCACACCATGAAGTATTATCCAAGAAGAGAGAACCAATGCCAGATTGAAGGTCATATTCCCCCTTGTATGGTTACTGCCTCATCACAGCTCCTAATCCCATGTGAGCGGCGCTCGGTGTGGGAAACAAAGAGACGGTCTTGGCTATCTCCGTCCATTGGGGCCTAATAACTGACATCACCAGAAGGGAGTCCATCAATTAGATACAATGGGTCAAAATGAACCACTATACTAGATGTTTGGGAAATCTTGGGGTGGACCTAACGATTTAGGACAACTATTGACCATATTCGAAACACAGAGTCCCTATAATAACCTGAAATGGGAGCAACAAATGAGCATCGACCACTGACCATATTCATAACACAGGACTTATATCAATTTTTTGCTTCACATCCTCGAAGGCGTTGGCCCGATGTGGTAGGAGAGCCCTTAGGCATAATATCTATACCGTTCAAGGGCCCCCCAGATTGGGTAGGTGATGGAATCCCAGTCAAGGAGTGGGTGAATCATAGTTGTACCCATCTATGAAAGAGGCGAACGTCTCCAGGAAGCGGGATGTATGGCCGGATCGAGGCTATCTCGACGTGAATTGGGGAAAAATTATGCACCCCGCCATATATCTTGACTCGGGGGGGGGGGGAGGAGGGAGGGATGATTATAGAATTTGGGCTGGGAAAATAGAAAAAATGTTTGGGTGTTCATATGTATCCCATAAGTATGGGAATCGGGACATCTGTAGTTCTTGAAGGCCATGCTGTTTAACGCCATGCGGTGAAGACATGAGAGGATAGAAGAATGGAAGTGGGAACATGGTGCGACCATTCTAACCTTTGTATGAGTGGGGATGAGGAAGTCCATATCATGCAAGGATCCTATGAGAGAACTATACCCAGGGGGGATAGTTGAAGAGAAGTGTTTCGGGATGGGCTGAAAACAAAGTGTCTGAACGTTCCTACGTATCCCATGTGGATGGGAATAAAGCCACACATAGTTCTTAAAATGCAGTTTAACATCTTACAGGATGATGCATAGTTTAAATTCATGCAGGACCATGATGTTTAAGGTCATGCAGGACCATGAAGTTTAAGGTAGTGCAGGACCATGCAGTTTAAGGTCCTGTAGGACCATGCAGTTTAAGGTCGTGCAGGACCATGCAGTTTAAGGTCGTGCAGGACCATGTAGTTTAAGGTTCCGCAAGACCATGCAGTTTAAGTTCGTGCAGGAACATGCTGTTTAAGGTTGTGCTAGACCATTTAGTTTAAGGTCATGAAGGACCATGCAGTTTAAGGTCGTGTAGGACCATACAGTTTAAGGTTGTACAAGACCATGCAGTTTAAGGTCTTGCAAGACCATGCAGTTTAAGGTCGTGGAGGACCATACAGTTTAAGGTCGTGCAGGACCATGGGGGCTTAAGAAAAGTATTGATTTACAAACTTGGCATTGGTGGGAGGATTTATCCGCTCACCATCCATGGTCGCCAAGGAGTATGCTCGATTGGGGTAAACCTTGTGGGCTATGCAAGTTCCTTCCCACATAGGCTCCAACTTGGGTGGTTTCCTACCAGGAATCATTGGAGCTCAAAGGGACAATACCAGGTTTCCTTGCAGAAAAGAGCAGAGGAAAACCTTCTTGTTGAAGGTTCTAGCTATCTTATACTGATTCCTCTCCAGATTGTGCAGGGCACGGAGCCTCCTCTCTTCAAGTGCTTCCAATTCAGCTAGACATATTTTGGTCACATTATCTGGCGCCTACTGGTCATAGACTATAGTGCGTAACGAAGGAAACTAGATCTCGATTAGCAGGATGGCCTCATCCCCATACACCAGGAAATAAGGGGTCACTAGGGTGGAGTTATGAGTCATCGTCCGATAAGCCCAGAGGGCGTTGGTGAGCTTGTCTAGACAAATCTTCTTGTTCTGACCAACCATTTTTTGGAAAATGTTGGAGAGGGTCTTGTTGAACGCCTCATTCTATCCATTTGCATGCGCGTGGTAGCAGGAGGTATGGTTCGAACAGATATTGTACTTGGCATACAATTTCTTCAGCTTGGCTACTCAGAAGTTGGGGTCGTTATCGGTGAGGACGACATTAGGAACTCCAAACCGGTGGGTGATATTGGAGCTCACAAAGTCAACGATGGAATAGGCCTTGAATTCTTTGAGCGGAATTGCCTCTGCCCACTTGGAAAAGAAATCCATGGTGGTCAGGATGAACCTAGACTGGTGAGTTGTCACTGGTGGATATGGTCCCACGACAACGAGTCCCAACACCGCAAATATCCAAGAGTACTTGGTGGAGTGGAGAGGTTCTGGCGGACGATTCAAGAAGTTAGCATCCAATTTGAACGTGTGACATCTCATGGAAAACTCAATACAATCATGGATTATAGATGGTCAGAAGTACCCCAGTCTCTGTATCTGATGGGACAGCTTCGGCCCAACATTTTGGGGACCGTAGGAACTAGCATGAACCTCTTGCATGACCTGAGAAATCTCAACTCCTTGAATGAAAAGGAGGAGAACACCATCGAAACCGTGCTTATATTGGATCTTCTCAAGATTGGGACCACTCTAGAGGGTAAACTACAATGTGAGGTGTTGTATTTTCTCACACTTGGCTCGATCAGCAGGGAGGAAACCATTTTGGAGATACTCAACAAAAGGTTCTTTCTTGTCAAGAGTTTTTTCAACCACTGCATCTGAAGAACCTGGGGCTCCTGTTGTGGAGGATCCGGCGGTAAGATGGATTACTCGCAGGCTATCGTCATCCTCTGGGGTGACGGGATTAATTACTCTTCGGTGCACCATGTGGATAATCAGATCATCCAGCTCGGGCTTAGAAAGTGATGCAGCTATGCCGGCCAAAGCGTCTGCTCATTCATTCTGTGACTGAGGTACATGGGTAACCTCAGGTCGAGAAGGGGACTAAGCCATCAGATGGAGGGTGGGATCCAGAAATGGTAGGATCTCTGACTTTCTGACAAAAAATCCACCGTTGACTTGCATTATGACTAGCTCGAAATCCCCTTTCACATGAAAATGGGGCACATCGATCTCAAGAGCCAACATGAGGCCAGTGATGAGGGCATGATACTCTACCTCGTTGTTGGTGCCTCCATCTGACAATAGCAACGAGTATGGAATAATGTCTTGCACCGGGGTAATGAAGATGATACCCAGGACTACTCTTTTGAGCCTAGGATCGTTGGGCCTCCTACTGGTGCGACTCATGGAGGCACCGTCGAAGTGCATTCGCCAACATGGTATGGCATGGTCTACTGAAAGGATTTCCTCATCATGAAATTCTAGGTCCATAGACTAATCTTCTGGGGTTGGATGGGTGGCTAGAAAGTCTGCCAATGCCTGCCCCTTGATAGCCTTATGAGCCACGAACCTAATGTTGAAATGCTGGAGGATTACAACCCACCGTGCTAGTTGGCCAGTCAACATGGGGCAATTCAGAATGTACTTCATTGGATCTACCTGAGAGACTAGCTTCACCTCATGGTGCTGCCGGTAATGTCATAACTTCTATACAGCAAATACGAGCGCAAGGCAACTCTTCTCGATAGGGGAGTATCTAGTCTCCGAATCAAGCAGCATGTGGTAGAGTTAGTAGAGGCTATTATATTTCCCCTCATTGTTCTTATGGGTGAGAAGGGCACCGAGAGATAGATCTAGGGCATGACATAGAGAATCAGCAGCCTTTTAGATACGGGTGGCCTCAGAACCAGAGGATGGAGCAGATACTGCTTGATTTCCTCAAAGGTGGTCTGGCACACTTCGTCCCAATCATAGGAAGATCATTTCTTCATTAGCCGAGAAAAGGGATTACACTTTCCATACAGATTCTCAATGAATCGGCGTATATAGGCTAAGTAGGCTTGGAGACCGCGAAGCTCCCAAATATTACTCGGGGGAGGCATCTGGCTGATTTCCTTGATCTTCTCTATGTCGATCTCGATGACCGAATACCTAATAACGAAGCCACGGAACTTCCCGGAAGTGACCCCAAAGGCACACTTCAACGGGTTCATCTTCAAGTGGCGGGAATGAAGGAAGTCGAACACTTTCTCAAGGTCCTTGAAAAGATCCTGAAGCTGGTGAGATTTGACCACCAGGTCGTCCACAAATCACTCCACCAATGTCCTGAGGATTGGCTTGAATATGGGATGCATGGCCTGCTGATAGGTGGAACCTGTATTCCTCATGTCAAAGGGAATAACCTGGTCACATAAAGTACCTTAGGGTGCCTTGAAAGTCATGGGATCTTCATCATATGAGGGCCATCAGAATCTGATTATATCCAGAGTAACCATCCATGAAGGAGAGGTCTCAGAACCCATCCGTAGCATCGATCAACAATTCTGTCACCGGAAGGAGAAAATCATCCTTCAGACAGTGACGGTTGGGATCTTGGAAGTCGATACAGACACTGATCTGTCCGTTCTTCTTTCTGATTGGCACAATGTTGTCTAGCCACTTGGGGTACCAGACCTCCTTGAAGAAGTTTTCTCTGATGAGTTTTTCAACTTCAGTGTCAACCATATCACCATAAGAATGATGCATCTTTCTGGGAGGCTACATGAACCCATGATGGTTTGTCAGGAGACCGAGGCAGTGGATGGCTACCTAAGGATCTAGTCCTGGAATCTTGTTGTAACTCTAGAAAAACATATCATGATGATGTTTGAGGAATTCCATGTACCACTGCTACTCCTCGAGTGACATGGCATCACTGATCAATGTAGGTCTCATATCTACCTCACTACCAATGTTTACCTATACCAGTTCTTCGACCGTGGTAGAGACACCTTCTTAAAAGGTAGGGGGAGCATCCTCCAGATCCTCTTCTCCACTTATAGAGGAATCCTCCATAAGGGAAGTTGCTTTCGAGCCACCAGACCCCGACGCGAGGCTAGTGCCGGCTTGAGCGGCAGTGGTCATCACATTCGGAGACTCATGTGCCACTGAGATCATAGCAATGAAGGCAGTCGATCCAATCCCATCTGGCATTAGGCCCAAGGGGCCATGTTTGATGATATCAAAATATTAGTGGCACGTCGTCTTGAGCCGGTTAATTCAAACCCAGCGAAATAGAAACATATGACATACTGTCATCGCCATGTGGCAGACATCCCGATATCATATGTGGGTAGAAGGTTCTGGGATCACCTGGGCCTGGTTTGTGTAGGAGTACGAGGTGATTTTCCGTCGTCACTTGGACATGGGAATATTCCTTCCTCTTATACCCGAAACAACAAAGCACTGCCCCATGTCGGGGGTCGTGGACTCCAATCGATTGATTGGGAAAATATAGGCGTCATCTAGGCCTTCCTAGGGATCACTTGTGACTGGGGTGGGTTCAACATCACTTTCCAGAATCTATTTATCCTTGGTCATGTAATAGTCAGCATCCAGATAACGGGCTTCACAAGAGGCCAAAGGAGATGCATCACCTTGGAGTACGCCTACTCAACCATTGAGGGAGTATTTGAGGCATTGGTGATAAGATGAAGGGAACGCTGGATGCAGGTGGAGCCATGGACTTCCCATTAATGTGTTGTACACGGTGTCATGGGAGACAACCATGAATTTGGTACTGGAAACTTGGCCACCGAACTGGGTCTACAAACAGATCTTGCTAACCATGGTCTGCATCATCCTGTCATATCCCTGGATCCTTAAATTGGTGGGATTCAGGTTATCTTTGGATAGCCCTAGCTTCCATAGTGTTCGTGTCAGGATAAGGTTTATCCCGGAGCCGGTGTCAACGAGATAGCTAGGAACCACCACACCATTGAATTGTCCGGTGATGTACAATGGGTGGATGTGCCCCTGTATGGGAGGGTCTTCATCTTTACCAGAGAACGAGATTATTTCCTGGCATTCCACATTCTCAAATGCCTCAACGTGGAAGGCTTCTACAGTTTCTACCTCCATATAAAACTGGAGGGGGCTCCTTAGAGCCTCGGCGAGTTCCTCACGCATGTCTGACGACATGTGAAGAGCATCAAGGATGGAGAGCATCGCTGGAATGCCAGAAAGGTTTTTCAGGACATCATACTTCTGCGCCAGGCGTGAACTTCTTCTTACATGAGGCCGCTCTGTGATTAGAGGAATGGCGGGCCTTGCCGGCTGGACCGGCTGCTGATTAGTACTAGGTACATCCTGCTGCCTGCTAGTCAAAGCTCAGAGAGCAGCTGCCGGATGAGGACCGGGTGACTGAGATCGCCCTGTGGATGGGTGAAGCTAGTCACGACACAGATGAGGCAGCTCTTCTTGATCTAGTATCACAAACGGCGATGGAGGCAGATCTGAGGACACCAGATGAAGAGGTTGCGCGTGTTGAGCTCTGCGTTGGGCCTACTGTCTGGTCTCAGTGGCATGCATGGTCTAGCTAGAGGTCCCAACTGATGTACACCGAAGACCCATATATTCACGGCTGCACTGATGTTGGTGTCGGCTGGGGACATTGGGGAGATTCACCAGGCGTTCTCCTTCGTCAGGAGTATTATAGGGATTTACCAAATCGATGGTGTTAACCAAAGCATACCCTTGAATGTCGCTTGAAGATTCATACACCACTGGGAGAATTCTGGGAGGAATCCCCATCTCAGGGGTCAGGAACTTTCCAAGAGTGCGGGATGATGACGACATTGGTGGAGCGCGTTGCTTCTTCTTGCGACACTACTACTTGCCATTCGGGGAATAGGCCGGCTGAGATAACAATGTAGAAGTGGTGGATGCCGCTTATGAAGGCTCCGACTGATTCAAGTGTGCACTAATAATTCCTTGTGTGTGATCGAACATTTTACGAGCCATCTAGTAGTCGTACTTCTGGGATCCATGGCTGGGAACCTGCTGCCACTCTCCTTCGCCGTCGCTACTACTTTCTGACCTCACAAAGACAACCGCCACTTGTGCTGGGGTCGGGCCCAGCCTGACTATGTTGTTATGGACCTGGTCTTGCGGTCAGTCCTTAAAAACAGAGCAGTGCTTGATGGTGTTCCCTAGAATCGTATTATAGGGGCAGTATTTGGGGAGATCAGTGAGATTCGCCTCTGCCAATCTTCTACACTCAGGAAAGCATACAATCCCCTACTCTAGGGCAATGCAGAAGTAACCGGGGACCTAATTATCACTGAGCGAGTATGCTTGGTGTCTTCTTTCTGGATAGGGTGCCCTTGGATCCTGGCCTTGATAAGGAGCCAAAGGGGCCTATCGAAGAGGTGGACCCTGATTGTCCCACATAGGCGGTAGGGGGGCATTATGCAAAGGCACCTACCGATTCTAAGGACGCTGCGGAGCCAGAGGTTGTGCCTGAGGTGCAGGGCCTCGGTGAGGTGGCGGGTCCATTGCTACTGGTAGTAACTCTAGCTGCCCTGGGGCCTCTATCTGGGCCACCGCGATGGGCTCGCCTCTGAAAGCTCTCTTTACTGGGATTGCAAGGAGCAACAGATGTGCCTTCCTGGCCTGTTGCAAGGATTTTTTTGAGGTGCTAGGCCTTATCCAAGAAGTATCAGAATCCTCAGGGATAGTTTTGAGTAATCAGAGAGGGAACTAGTTCCGTCTTGACATTTTCCATGCACATTGTCAGTAATATCTCCTCAGTCAGTGGCATGTCAGGGGAGTATGTGAGACCCTTCCACCGGGTGATAAAGTATGTGACTTTCTCATCAGGCCTTTGATTTCACATGAGGAGGTATGTGATGCTGGTCTTCCGGGTGGTAGAGCTAAATTGGTATAGGATCTACCTATAAAGGTCCTCCCAACTGGTCACAGATCCGATGGGGAATTGGTTGTACAAGACGAATGCTGCCACCTCCAGCATCTGAACAAAACAATGGATCTTGGGAGCCTCCTACTGCGCTGGAGTACCTAACAAGGTCCCACATCTTCAGTTGAAGTGGGACAGATGCTGTGGCAGGTTCCCCATCCTATTAAAGGGGGAGAAGGTGGGATTCCTGAAACCTGGAGGTGCTGACATATCATCCACCCACACCGGGTAAGGCTTGACATCAGGTGGGATAGCCACCTATCACATTTCCAAATCCTCGATTCGGGTGATTAGAACTGCCATAGGATCATCCAGGGGGTCCCTATCTTGACAGGGATCCCTAACCACAAGTGCATTGCCTGGTTCTTCAACACGGTAGATAGCCTCAGCAGCTCGTCGAGCGGCTGGTAGAGTGGCATGCAGGGCGTCTGGGGGAACCCGAGAAGGATTCCTTGGGTTGCCACGCCGCTCGGGAGGATTCAATGAGACGTACCATGCCCTCTTGTCGTGAGTTACTGCTTCAGCCCTGTTAGTGGGAGTGGTATGATCATGGTTACCTAGAGGCGTCTCATCGGGGGGAAGTTGTTCCTGCCCCTGCAACCCTGGCCTAAGATCACCATAGTCAGGTCGTCGCTCTACAATGCATTCATCCAGGAGTTCGTCGACCAACCTCTTTTGCTCAGCAAGCTGTTGACGAAACACAACCTTCTCGGGGTCCTCTTATGTCTTCTACACCGAGGTGGATGGGTCATAGTGCTTGACATCTCTGTCATGCTCTTTTCCCCTACCAGTATTCCGGCTGAGTACCAATGACCCGGTGGGTGCAGGGAGACCTAGGAGGTTCCTCTACTGATGAGTAATCCTCTCTGATGGGTCCAATAGTGGTGGAACACCCTCAGGGGGTAATTATCCATCGAGAAACTCCAGATCGTCCTCACTATCCACGATGTCAGCCTTGTGGACCGTGACCCTTCTTGGGGGCATGTCCCCAATATCGTATAGTGAGTCGGGCTACCGTCAGATAGGACTGAAGAGGAGGGCAGCATACTGTTCCCATCCACAAACATTGACATGGGGGTGGACTCCCTGCTAATTATGTGGAGTACCTTAATACTCTGAATGCATTACTGCTGGAGAGCCTCACGACGACCTGGTGACTCGGGGCACTGGGCCACAGGGAGTGCGGCCAGATCGACTAGACGGTACTGCCCAATGATGTCTTAGAAATGCACTTGGATCCTATGATATACTATACACAGATGAGGGATACTGAAATGCGGTGCTCAGAGGGTAGAGAAAAGACACTCAACATCCTCTAGGGTGACAGACTGAGGTATGAAGAAATCCTGCACTGCCACGGTCCAGAACTCCTCAGGGAAGCGGTCTGCTGTAAGATTGCTAAAAAAGATCCTCGGCTAAAATTCAGGGTCTAGCCCTTGATTTCCCCACTCTCCAACTAGGTGTGGTTGTGGAACCGGAAGATGTACTGAGCCAGACCACTATGACGGCAGGCTGGCCGGCGGCAAATACAACGAACATGCTGACAGGCCACCAACTATCGAGATGTACTCTAAAGAGTAGAGTGACATGGACTCTACGTCATAGTAGGAAGGGATGACGACCACCGTTCATGGATTAGGGGATAGGGATACTAGGGGCAGGTTACGTTTCTGTCCACCTTCCATTGGTCCCCAGAATAGCTCTCTGTGATCTATCGTGGTGGTAAAAAGCTCTTCCGGTGATGGTGGTGGTGACTGCATGACCGTAACCTGTGGGGTCGCCATGTTTTCATCATGCTGGAAAAATATACGGAGGGAGGCAGGAATCCTATGTACCTCACATTCTAGGAGTACTAGGCTGATGAGCCTTATCCCTGCCCCGACCCGTGACATGGATGAGAGAGGGGAGGGTTCCTGAGCTGAGTCGCACTCCGCTTCAAAGTCTAAGAAGCGGACTGGTTTTTTCTCCATCTAGGCCATCCCAAGATTCTTCTTGTGGCAGTGATGACCCTCATTCCTACCTCTGGGTGGATCCGTGAGACAAGACTGATTCCCGACATGGTGTCCTTTGGATGCAATGGTGCTGGGGCGGAGAGGGTCTCCACTTGAAACAGCTGAGGTGCGAGGAGCACTGGGAAAAATGTCAAAGGGGACATGGGGAGGACCTCCATGTACAACACTAGAGTGTGAAAAACCTCTGCTAGAACCGACAGGAGCATGGGGAGGACCTCCATGCTTGGTGGGAGTAGAGCAAGGCTTGCCTTCACCCTTCCGGCTGCCGGGGCAAGGAGGACCTTTGCTCTCTGTGGGGAGAATGTAGGTAGGATCCCCACTTTAGAGAGAGACCTGATGGGTAATGTCTCTACATTGATAGTCGGGGGTAGGATAAAGGGCTCCATACCTGGTGTGGTTGGCGCGGGAGAAGCTTTCGTACCGAGAATCGGAGCAGGGTAGACCCACGCTCTCGGTGGTGGTGGTACGGGGAGGACCTCCGTACGGGGTGGCATTGTCGTGGGTTGCTTCAAGGTGACCACCACCCATACCTCTAACCCGGAGAGTCGACCCAGCCTGCACGTTGGGAGGTTTGGGCCACGATCCCAATTGGGCATATGAGTGCCCCTACTCAGTGTGTGCAGGGTCCTGATGATACGTGTCGGTGGGGGCTCGGGCCACAGTAGTCGTCGACGTTGACACCCCTCAGAGAGTGTCCTCTTTAGCCCGTGCCCGATGCTGGCGTCGATTCAGGCGAGCCTGGGATGGAAGTGTAGGTGCAAGGATTACCTACTCCTCTAGAAAGTCCGGATGGCGGCGCTGACACGGCCGGGTGGGGGCCCTTTCTTGAAGCCCCTGGATTGGGACTCTGACCGTGCTGGGCCAGACGTCACCCACCTCATCAGCTTGAGGCAGGGATTCATCAAAGCACTCTAGAGAGAGGCTCCCAAAATGATTGAATGTTGGGGGGGTGGGGAGTAGCGGCTCCCTGCGTGGCCCTTGGGGGAGGCGTTAATGGCGGGTCCTGGACACCTCCAGATCTAGATGAGCCATATCCCAGGTTTGGATTATGCCCTACTCCCCGTAACAACATATAAGGTCGTTAATCACCATTTGTTGGATGACTTATGACGGGGAGATGGGGCGTGGGAACCCCACTGTCGTGGATGCAGGTGTCATTGTGGTAGAAGTAGAGCTACAAAGAGTAGCGGTGCTGGAGTTTCCCCTACCCCTACGTAGGCAGGCGGGCGATGATCACAATCCCGTGATAGTAATCTGATTCCTGAGAAGCAGAGAGATGAACTCGTTAGTGATAAAAGAAAAGGAATCGATGACCAATACCCCATCGCCATCCCATATCCTGTGATTAGTAAGAGGGATCCATGCTGACAACATCAAATAATGGAATGACCAATGTTCTACTGCCCCAAATTCTGGTGAGATTCATGCCAGGACTGTTATTTGATTGGCGGGACCTGGAGCCGGATAGTTGGATCCAGTAACACGTCAATCCATGGATGACCCAAGCTTTACTAATCTCCATATTGAGGAGAATAACTTCTCTCCAGGTTCACAATTTCTGTTTCCGATGCTTTCGCTGGGGTGTGTGCATCCGTCTGCTTCGGTGTGACGAGCGCAACTTTTTGTTTCCCCGCATTCCCACTTTCCAAAGGTGGGAGACATCAGTTCCTTGTTCAAGGAAGTTTTCATGTTGATCTAAACGGGATTATGGGATGTCAGTTCTTCCTTCCGTGGATTCCTCCTTGGAACTCGTTACCTAGTCCGGCTATCCCTCATAGTTTTAATAAGTTGTTCGTGAAACTCTTCCCAGTGCCATATCATCATGGACAATAGTTAATTACACTACTTTTGTAAGGACATTCCAAGGGGTCTGGTCGGGGAAGAAACCTTAGGTTAGGGGATTAGTCACGCTGGGCATCACTGGTGTGTCTGGACACTGGGGATTGGTGTGTCTCTCTTATGTCCCTTATTAAAGCAATTCTCGAGGGCGTGGAAACCTGAGGCATCCCACATCAAATGTGGGGAATCATATGCCATAGGCATGTATCTGAGGTTTTCCTCAGCTTTCTGTGTTTAACACGGGATATTCCATATGTTTAACGTCCAGTGGAGACGGATCAGACTGATCAGAACACTGATTAGAGTGGATCAGATTAGGGATCCCACTTGAGAGAACACAGATATTGGGGCCAACATGTGGGCATATTCCCAAATGCTATGGAGAAAAATGAGGTGGCATGATATCACCAGGATGTGGTGGCCTGGGTAAGAATTAGGATGGATGATGGTTTCGGCCTTGAACCTCTTAGAGGCATTCTAGGTACCATGCCTCGTCATGGATCAAATCCCACATAGTTCAGGAATACAGTTTAACGTCATGCGGGACGGGGGTGAACCGAAGTGAAGGGGGATCCGAACAATTGGATGGTGGGCTTAAACCTCGTGAGGTTTCCTATATATCATTCATTTACATGGATCAAAGTCCTAGTAGTTTGGGATGGTGTGTGTCGGAGAACCGACATGAAGATGG
This sequence comes from Viscum album, assembly GCA_963277665.1. Classification (NCBI taxonomy): domain Eukaryota; kingdom Viridiplantae; phylum Streptophyta; class Magnoliopsida; order Santalales; family Viscaceae; genus Viscum; species Viscum album. The sequence goes on along the minus strand of OY728155.1, from coordinate 376,799,103 downwards.
ACCTTTTTCTAGTGGGTGATGGGATTGAACCTCGTAAGGCTTCCTACGTACCATGCCTTGACACAGATCAAAGTCCTCACAGTTCGAGAATACAGTTTAACGTCATGTAGCACGGGGGTGAAACGACGTGATGTGGGGTTGGAACAACCGAGTGGTGGTCTTGAACCTCATGAGGCTTCCTACGTACCATGACTTTACATAGATAAAATTCCCCGTAGTTCGGGAATACAGTTTAACATCATGCAGGTTGGGGGTGAACCGATGTGAAGGGGGGTCGGAACAACCGGGTGGTGGGATTGAACCTTGTGAGGCTTCCTACGTACTATTCCTTGAAATGGATCAAAGTACCCATAGTTCAAGAATATAGTTTAACATCATTTGTTGAGGATGAAAGTTGTTTCATGGTCAATGCTTACTCTAAGCCCACGTGAGTCATGCTCGGTGTGAGAAAAGGGACCTGATGATCACGTCACGAAAGATTCGTCCATGTGATGTGGAGTGGGGAATAATCATGGAGCGGCCTAGGGAGAGAGAGATTGGGATTCACTCTAGGATGGAGGTGCGTGAGGGTCAGGGCTTATTCCCGGGTGGAGGCCCGTGAGGGTGAAAAAGCGCAGCGGGAGAGTGATTTGGCACATAGTAAGAGAGGAGGGGGCCCATTCCCTATCACGTCCTCCATTGGCCTTGGGGACCGAAGATGAAAGGAGGGAGCACCGTTCCCCACCACGCCCTTGGCTAGCCTTAGCACCGAGGGAGTGGAGAGGACCAGGGGTGCTGCCTCCTGCAAGAACGGTTAGGGGCTTACACCATGGTGGATGCCTTTACCCAAAGACAAACGCCATTCCTAGGAGGAAGATATCATACCCTGTGGAGACCAGGGGGCATGGAGAATGTACGAGGTCGTGGGACCCTACGAACAAGGCACGAGGCCAGGTCACAGTTTAACCTCATGTGTTGAGGACGAGATTCTTGGTAGTGTAACGTACAACAGCTCAGACGAGGTGGGTTTGCTCCATACCCCTAAAACTTACATAACTGGTACTCTTGGCTCTTTTTGGGAGGGAAGGCATCGGCAACACCATATTGAGGGGGTGTCGTAGAGCGAACCATCAAGGGGTCCACATTAGAATGGATATGCGAAGAAGCAATAGCCATTAGCTTGCCTATGTGAAGAATCATTAGGCATAGCAATGCTATGGGTGATATTGTCCATGGGACTTTGAAATCACATCATGCAAACCTAGAAGGTCACACGGGGAAAGGATTTTTCAAGCATAGGGATCCATTGGTAGGGGCCTTGTGGAGCTCTATTGATCCACGTAGCGGAGGGAGCTTGCAAATGGGTGTGATTCGAAAAGTTGGGTACTTTAGCCTTAGAATGGGGTGAAGGTGCAAATGGGAGGTGCTTCGCAAAGTCTAAGGGCATTTGCAGAGCACAACCTCACAGAGCAAAGGTGCCTCTCGGAGCAAGGTTTCCGGAAAAAATGTGCTTCGCGAAGTATAGTGATCCTACCTTAGTAAATGGATCAAGTGTACATGAAGGGTTCTTCTCAAAGCTTAAATTCTCTGCGATGACCCAGGTCCCCTTGGGGATCCCCTTCCTTCGCGAAATCCCTAAGGATTCGCAAAAGGTGTCCCCTCAGATGTGGGGATCAAAACGAGACAATGGGGAGGTACTTCGCGAAGCATAAGTACCTCGCACAACTCATGGATCACCGAGCGGAAGAGTACTTTTCAATTTGGGAGATGGGAAGCCTAAAGTCCAGACTGTCCATCCAAACTACTCAGGGGGAGCTCGGTATTTATAGGTAAGAGGCGCCACTGAGTGGAGCTCACACGGTGAAAAGATGATCTATGTAGCTTCACGGCGGGCTCGCGAACGTCAACTAAGGTCGCAGAGTGTCCCACCTCCGGGGCTTCGCGGCAGGATCACGAATGTCAAATGCGTTCATGAAGCCTCCCACCTTCTACACTTTGCATCAAGATCGCGAATTTCAGATGCGTTCGTGGGGCCTTGCACCTTCTTTGCTTTGTGGTGGCTATGGTGATTGGGGACTCTTCGAAGGGGCTTCACGAGGCAGTCCATGGGGTCGTCTTGGGGCCTTTTCTTCATTCCGAATTTTTATGCCAACAAGACTGATGTAATTATATTAAACATTATATAAAGTTATTTATGAGGATGAATTAGAAAGATAACGAAGAAAAAACTATTTGGAGGATAATTCTCATATTGATGATTTGTGTCCTCGTATAATATACTTCTTATAACATGAGGACATAGAGAACATTATTATAGTAGAATCCTAGAAATATATTAAATGTATTCTGGGAGAGTTAAAATTATTATATATTTATGAGTAATTCACAGGTTAAGTGTGGTTTTATGTGAGTGGAATTGAGTTCATTTTATAGGTGAAAAAGTGGGGGTTTTGAAGGAATTGAATGTTTGGTGAGGAGTAAGAATAGAATTTCTTGCATAATTTGTGTATTACTTGAATAACTAGGAGTGATATATATATATATATATGAAAATAAAACTAAATATTTTCTTCTATAAAGACTATATTTCATTTAACGTTTATAATATTCAATACATTTATGTTACCCATTGATACCCTTATTAACCTTGATTAAAAAATTTCCATCATACCTTCATTAAACATGTTTCATCTTAATTTTTCACTATATTTAATATAATTCAACATCTATATAATATAAATATTGATTTCAAATTAAATCATAACATAAATAGAAAAAAATTGGTTTAAAAATTATGTTAAAGTTTTAATCATGCTTATTCATATATCCTATCAATTAGTCATTAAATGAGGGTTAATATATTTTTTAATATATTTAAACCTAATATTTGTTTCATAAATTAAATGGCGTTAATTTTTTTTTTTATCAAAAAATTAATCTACTATTATAAAAATAATTATTTTAGAATAACTATTATACATTAACTGTGATAATGAATCTTAAAAATATGTATCATAATTTTGTTCATAAAATTGAAAATGATTTTATTTTTTAAAACTAACATTCCAGTTATAAATATATAAATCATTTTATTGTATTCAATTTCATAATTAGAGGAATTTTTATTCTAATATAACAACACATGACACATAAAACCCATTTTAGGGAATTGACAACATTTATGAAAAAAATTAATTTATTATATGCATATCAGTTAATATTAGATAGATGTTATCTTATTTTAGTGTATATGTTATCAAATATTTAACTATAATAATCTTTATATTATATAAAAATACATTTTTTAAAAATATATATTTATGTTACCAAAATGATTTTGATAGTATTTTAACTATTATAGTTGATTTTAATTAATGAATTAATATTAAAAATGGACATTATAATTCATTCATAACATATTTCATAATTCAGATACTTCTACTTATTCCTAAAAACTCAGTAGATTAATTAAAATGATTATATTTACTATTTTTTACAATATATTTACAAAATATGTATTATAGTTCATTTTGGTTCTGTGTTGAATGTGAAAATATTAATTTAAAACAAGATTTATGTAAAATGAAATTATTACAAAAATAAAAGGGTATTATATTATTCCCCCATAAATAACATACATCCTAGTAATTTTAATCTACCCTCACTACTGTATAATAGTTAAGTGTATGAAGTATATTATAATTTCTAAACCAATTTCATTAACAAGACTATAAAAACATATTTTCATTTATAATACAAATATATTAAAATTTTAAACCATTTTATACAAATATACCACATTATATTTCAATAAGTATTATGGGATTATACTAACAGACCATTTAAATTTTCATCTTCATTATCATGTTTCAAACAAATAAAAAACTAATAGGTATATGAGAACTACTAATAAAATTAGTGAAACTCAATCATACAGTTCCATGTCTGATGACACATATTATAATTTTTATGAATCTTTTTGTCTCAATCATTTTATTTCTTATTCATATTCCTATGAGGTTATCTGTCTTGACTAGTTATATATTATATCTTAAAATTTAATTTAATTTCATCATAATGGTTCAAAAATATAATGTGAATCATTAGAACTACAACGCCAAACAATATTCATACACAAATATTATATCTTACTGGAGAAATATTCTTTATATAACACTATAATCCAAACAAAAATCATATAGGTCTATAATCATTATAATATTTAACTCATTAAAATATGTTTTATAAGATATCCACATCTAATTCCATATAGATCATTATAACTAGCACAATTCTTTGCCATACTTTTCCAAAAATGATTCTTTATTACCAAAATAAAGGAAACATAATAGTGGGTGATCTCAGATTATTGGTATCGATTAAAAATGTATATACCAATATTACTTGAGAACAATGTTATTAGAACATGCGATCAACATTTGAAAAAACATACCCTTTATATCAATTATTATAATCTTGAGTCATGGAATAAATGATGGAAGTTCATAAGACATGAATAAAAATTGAAGTCAGTAGGAATAATCCATGAGAACATAACACATATGAATGACCATGAAAAAATTGTAAGACTACAATGTTTTGAATATTATTAAATACTAACTAGTTCATTCATTAAGTTATTTCCATGAAATCAGGCCGCTGTAAAAACTTATAGACATGGAAACTATGTCCATACAAAATCATAGGGACCTGAAATAAAATTTCATGCATAAACATATAGCCATGAATGACATCTCAATACATAATTTTATGAAAATTAATGATGGTTCCAGCATTACTCTTATGAATATGAAATATTATCCCATGTTTAATATTATGATCCTGGAAGCCATGTTGATGCAAAATATTTTGAACCTGAAATTTGGTTCACCCATACCATAGTTACCTAATGAGTTATCCATGTATACCTAATTCATTCGAATGAGGTATAGGTCCAACCAATCACTTATATAATATCATATATATGTTTCCCAGAATGATATATAACATTAATCGTATCATAACCAAGAAAATAAATTTGTTTCCAACTACTTTAATAAAAGCATAACCCATGGAATAGAATTATTTCTCATAAAAATATCATCATTTATTATTTGTATAACCTGTGGAATAGGGAAATATTTCATAAAAATCATTCCAAAATAAACATACATAATACATAAAAATAATAAGGATGGAATACTTAGATTATATCCCATATAAATTATATGCTATATAATGGGTTTTGTCTCTAATGAATAGAAATACAATTAATAATCATTAAAATATTCTTTAGAAAAATATCCATTCCATTTTAAAATAATTTCATTAAAATATTTTTTTAAATATTATATGAAACATCTTCATTTAAAATAACCAAGGAATGATGTATGATAATCTTAAAATAGTTGTGTAGTCATAACATTAGGAAATTAAATTCTTATTTTATAAGTTAAAAGATATTCCTTTCATAATTTTTTTAAAAGTATAAAATTACCTCATAGGTAAATGTATATGAATATTAATTTTAATGGTTTATTGAAAAAATTAAATACTAGGAAAAATAAAAATGGTGAGATATATCATATGATTTCATCATTCAAATCATAATCCAAATAAATACTGACAAACAATGAGATTGTGATGTTAAACAAAAACAACATTTGTATCATTTTAATAAAAAGAACGAAGAATGAAATAACCATATATAGGTATTAAAATATAGCTAAAATTAATAATAATATTAAAAAATTATATTCATGGGAATTATATAAACGACACAAAATAAATAAGTGGTGAATATGAAATATATCCCATGAAACAAAATTGAGACGAAAATCCATTACCTTTGTTTTGATATCTCTTGTACATGCAAAAACCACATATATAATAAATGTAAATTTATCATAAATATATTTTTGAATAAACAATATATATATTATAAAATATATGATTTACTTAAAACCTTTTTATCTCCCATTTATTAACAATTTTTATTAAAATATCTATCTCATGTCATATCTGCTTATTTTTTCCATGTGCAATATAGTTCGCTAGTTTTTGGATCTTATACATTGATCTTGGTTCCAGGATTTCTAGAATTTCAATAATTATATAAATATAATATATATACATTATATAAATAGTTATAATAATTTATAAAAGATACATAAAGAAAAATTTATTACATTTTTCATGGAGATGGTGTGTTGTATGTATGGAGGAATGGTGTTTTCACATATCAAAATATGAGATGAAGGGATTTTAAATAATAATTCACCATTAGAGAAACAATATTGTATTATATTAATTATTTATAATAATTAAATTTATTATTATTACCATCCAAGTAAAATGGAAATGAAAAACAAATCGCATCGCTTTGTATAGGTGTTTGTCTGCATGTATGCACGACTAGCGTTATTGTATTCCAATAGATTGGAAGGAATGAAGGTATATAAGACTTTATCATTAAATAAGAATAATTGTTTTATAATTATGATAATTAAAAATTAAAATTATCATAAAAACCATCTATGAAGGAAGGTGATTGAAAATTAATTGTATCACTACGTACTAATGGTAAGACCAATATTGATACGAACGATAATTTTACAACCCATTTGATGGAATTATGTTAAATATAGGTGATTTAAAAATATTTATTACATTTAATTTTAATGATAATACTGATTTAATTATTTTATGTAGAATATAATAGTTTTAGTGGAGGTAATGTAAGAATTAATAATAAACTAATTAGCTAAATAGATTACATCTTTATTGAAAAAACTATTATAGATTACCTATTCAAGATACTACTTGTGAAATTTGGGTTATAAATAATACCATTAAATTATTATAAAGTAGTTTAGAAAAGAATTGTTTAGATTTTTTTCAACCATGAATGTTCAATGTTGCATGAAGAAGAGAACGGAAGGGAACCCTTTAATAATTGTGGGGAGGGGCACTCATGGACATTATTAAAATATTTATATATATTTAAGTAATTCATATTTCATATGGTTCCAAATATACTATAAATGTGAAAATGATATAATTTGTTAGTATACCTTATCCCTTATACTCATTTAATATAATTATTATTTATTGTAATTTAATAACTTATTACTTTCAGAAAATTTCATTATTTCCAATTCAGACACAGTTCAATTAATTTTACATAAAGGATATAATGAAAATTTTATAATTTAAATAAAATTCTCTAAAACCTCTAATGTATGTCATAAATTTCTATAAAACTCAGGGAACTATACAAATATCCCAATTTATATTACATTCAATAATTTTAAAATCATTAATTTTTTATTAATTATTGAAATATTGCATTAGTGTTTTATATGAATTTCCATTAATTTTATAATCTATAAACTTTAGGAATAATTTTTTATCATGTAATTTTTTTTTCTATTCTCAAAATAGATATTTATATTCATTTAAATATTTCCTTTTCCTCTATGTGGACATATAAGAGATATTTATAACCATGATATTGAAATTTTGTATAATTCATTACATATAATTTTGTATCTTTTATTTTCATAGAAAAATGTCCAATAAATAAGTCAATTTCATGTATATGTAGATAATGGAATAATTAAATTCAATCAATCTGAATATTTATGAAATAATATTTTTTCATCACAAATGGTTAAGCATGAATAATACATTCCACCCTTTATTGAGATGATATATATTGAAATGATTAATACGGATATTTTACCAAAAAATGATCCAACATAACTAATTTGAATATCCCTATTAAAAATATGTAATAAATATTATCAAATTTAATACCTTTATTTTCCAGAAAATGAATTTAAAATAAGCACGCAAAATGCGATGACACCCACTTTTAAAAAACATTTTTAAGAATAAAACAATTTTTATTCTCATAAAATGACATAAAATATATGAAATGTCTATTCAACAAATTTTATTGAATATTTTTTATATAACATTATTTATTATCATTCAACAATATTAATGAATATATATTATTATGATATTATCACATTGTGATCATAAAACTAGTTTTTAGGAAAATTCATTTTTACATATAAAAATGTTTTTATACTAAATTAATACCTAAAATTGATCCAATAAACATTATTGAATTATTTAAAATATATTAGAACTAATTTTACATTGAATCAATTTTTTATAAAACTATAACTTCTTACATTTTAGGAACAACATAGGATTTTCAATAAAAATAGTATTTTTCCTTGTTCCCTAGAAGACCACTTATTTAAAAAATTTCTAAAAAATACATATTAATCTAATTTTTATATTATTATTAATAAAATTTAGTATATTTTATTAAATAAAATTTTAAAATGTGTAAAAAATATGTATAATATTTTATCACAAAAATAAAATAACTATAATATTAAAAAAATAAAAATTTTAAGAAAATTATACTTTTTCAAAAATTGAATTCATATTTGATATGATTTGATGTATATATATTTATATTTAATTTGATATTTAAATATATATCATAATGTATTTAGTGGTAATCATATTCTCCAATTTAACATCTAGTTTGTATTTGTCTAATTTAATTAAAATACTACAAGGTTTATTTACATTCATTGTTACAAGTCGTATATAATGTTGACCAAAAGGTTATTAATCTAAAATATCAAGGTGATATATCCCCCCCTGCATTTGGAAGTTTTTAACTTATGCTCAACATTCAATATTTTGATATATTAATGTTCTTTGTGGACATAGTCATCATAAAAATGGTTAATGGAGCATCCTCTTGAAAAGATGGAATGTAAATGATGAAGTGATTCCGAAAGATCATATAACTCAGTTTCAAAATTGGAATTCATAATGAAAATTTAAATTATAAACATGGAATAAAATTAATTTTGATAAAGCATTGATCCCATGAATGTTAATAATCATTATAAATGAGATATTGCAAAACTTCTAATCAATGTGATGAGAATAATAAAATATATTTATCATAAATGAATTTAATTAAAAATTTTATTTAATACCTCATTTCATAGATTTTAGGATTTCCTTAACCATGTAGATTAAATATATTATGAAATATACTTAATTTTAAAGTATAATATCATTCAATAATTTATTTTCCCCACAAACACATCTTTTCCCCATATAATGAGTTCCCATAATGCAATTTCGATATGCCTTATGCACTAAAATAAACATCTAATGAATCAAATAATGAAAAAAAATAATGAAAATAGCTTCATTCTATCTTTATAAATTATCCAAATACAAAATGGTAATAAACATATGATTCTCAAGACTAATTAACCTTTAAAGAAAACATCTTAGCAAAAAAATATGAACATTAACAAAAACGTTTCCACTTAGAACATTTCAAATATATAATCAACAGTAAAAGAATGGTTTAACCTCAAAAGTGACATCATACCTTTTTGTTTACATTTTATAATATAAATTAATTATACCTAAATAATCATTCATGTTAAATCACATGTTAAACATACGAGTTAAATATAATGTAAACTAATGAAGCATCTAAAAAATTGTCCTTCATCACTATGATAGATCATATTATGTATTTAAATTCATAAAAATATCATGAATAAAATTTACATACTAACATAAAAAGTAATCATTATCTTGACTATAAATATCAATGAAAATATTTCTAGGTTAGTGAATCACTATTCATATTTTTATATTTTCTGTTATCCAATAGAATATAATTAACATTATAAAATAAAGTATAATATCTCATAGGGCAATTTAAACAAATGTAGAATATTCATTTTGAATACTAGAAACATTTTCAAATCTCCTCAAAACCCCATCACTTAACAACTAGAGAGTGGTGTTTACTCTCTTAAACCTATAATCCTAGGATGGTATACAAAAAGTTAATTTAATTTTTTTAAAGGTTGGGGTTGAAGCCTCGTTTATTATTAAAGAAAATAAAAGACCTCATTAACTGGGTATTGGGAGACCCAATACAAAGCTCAAAGTCCCCATGGGCATTTCGCCATTTACATGACCTGTACGCCCAATTTTTTGGCCCAAGGATCATTCTATGAATTCTATAGCTATAGTACCCACCTGCTACAGTACCACACAGTTCCGGTCGCTTCTACAGTGCCATGTCACCGCTAGAGTGACATGCCACCACTATAGTGCATGTCGTGGCTACATTGTCATCGATGCTACAGTACTTCTACAGCACCTGCACCCAATGGGTTTTGAGCCCCCATTTTTCATATAGGATTACATGGTTATTTCCACTTAGCCAAACCCCAACTACATAATTCTTAAGTTAATCACCCATGAGAAAATATAGGATTCCATAGTCATTATTAATCAAACATAATCATAATATAAAAAAGTGAAAAATGACACAAAATTTTACTAACATATCTTTTTTTATCATATCCCTAACCAATTTCAAGGTCACCAATACTATACCATTTACTACCGCAATTCCAATCATTTATTTATCCAAATTTAAAATTCTTACCAAACCACTAAATCACTTTTTATGGTAATTTTTAAAATTCAAAAGATGTTTTAAATACTTTTAGAAAACATTATTGTTGAATTCATTAAATTTTCATTATTATTATATCCAAAATATCATTTTTATAACACTTATATAAAATAATTTTTTTCCTGATAAACAATTAAATCATTCCAATTCACTGATTAACATTTAATATGTCTTTCTTTTATGTCGGGGTTAACTCTTGGATTTGGTATTTGGATCAGATAATACCCACATTTTCCACATATAATAAATTAGACTATGAATAGTACCTTTGTATTTTCTTTATTTAACCCTATAAAACACTTCATTTTTCCACCATAATTACATGATATTTTCCATTTGTTTCCATATTTAAAAAACATCTAGTTCCTATGAGGCATTCACTAGAGAGCTTCATCCCAAATTCTTGATGATTATAGATGGAGATTATTATTTATTTCTTACTCTTCACTACCTCAGATCACATTAAACTGTAACCTACTCATGATTTGGGGGACCATGAGTATGTTAAATTGTATGTTGTTAAACATTTTTCAAGATAACTGGTTTCGAAAAATCATGAGGTTTCATAATCTGGATCACAATTCATTTGGTCTCACATGTGTATAATCATTCCATTGTCAGTTAGTGTCATCATGAATCCAAGTAGAACCATCAATTGACTAATAGAAAATATCCTTGTGTTAGTCATGATAATCATTTTATATGAAAAAAAATCATGAAAATAATAATTAATTGGAATTATAATTCAAAATGAATTATTATCAATACATGACACATTATGTTTAATAAATTTCAAACAAGATCATTAAAAAAACAATTAGGTTATTATAGAATAAATATATCTATTCATAGTATTCTTAGTAATGTTTTCAATTCATTATTTCCAAATATTTAGTAAACCTTTCTCTGATACAAATTTTAGTGACCCATAGTTGTAATTAAAATAAATTACATTGTACGAGTTGATTACTCATTACATAACATTAAAATCGATCCAATAATTTTATATGTGAAAAGTCCTATCCGTCTTCAATTACTGAATTTGGTGTGTGAAGAAACATTATTTTTAAGCTTCAGATCCTAATTCATAGTGTTTTATTTGTATATAGGGGTTTTTACACGTTTTAAGGATTGTTATATTTCTCAAGACATTTAATGGGGTTCAGATGCATCATTCTCTGAAAACCGAATTTCGGGAAAAGTTAGACCAAGTCATCCATGACTTCTATAACTGTGAATCCTAAAAAGTTCATCCAATTATTAACGGAGCATGGTTTTTTTTATTTTTGTGTCCCCTTTATGCAAATAATGCTCTGGTGTGGTAGCATTTAGATTCACCCACATGTTTAGCACATAGTCTATCAAACTATGTGGCCAAACCTTGTTATGTGTATATCCTTTGAATAGAGAGCACCACACAGTTTTCCAAACTGTGTGGTAACCGTGCAAATTTTTAAAGATTCGAAAAAGAAATTTTTTCCCTTCCTCCTTTACGAGTTATTAATACTCATTTCTCTTCCCATGCAAGCATCCCCCCGGTAGTCCATGGAGATCACTTCACTCCCTTATTTGGGAATTATCTTCAATTTTCTATCTAAGCTCAAATCTAAGAACTGTATGTCTTGTTGGATGTGTACCTGTAAGGCCTTAAATCCCCTTAATTTATTTCTTTATTTTTCACACCATTTGTATTTATAAATCCATGGGCTTTATTTTTCATTATGTTCAACGTGTTTGTCCAGAACACTCATTTCACTAACTTTGGATCGAGTTAGAAGCCAATATTTGATGAGAGAGTGCCTAAAAGTATATGATAGGTTGTTACATTTATCCATTATTTTATTATTTTTATAGGGTGCATTCATAAATATATATATGGTGGGTTTTCTCAATGAGATAATTAATTAATTAATGTGTGACGTTAAACTAGATGTCTATTATTTTGGGATGATGTTGGGTATGCCATAGTCTGTTTAATAGTAATAAACTGGGTAAAAGTCCTTTGTCCAAACAGAAATGTTATGCCGGCTGTATATTTTAAATTTAACTTATCGTTATATGATTTTATTTTTTTTCCTTTGGAACATGTGGGAAATTGACCTAGGGTTTAAGGTAATATTGATCACTAGGATTGAGGTGACATGGGTTGTCAGGCTATGGGCATGGAATGAGATAAATGGGGTGATGATGATCACGGAGTTGATGCATCATAGTTCTTCTAGATTGAGGTGGTTAGGTCTTCTTTATGGGGTCATGGACTATGGGACTTGAGATATTGTTGGCCATCATAATTTAGGGATGCGGTCATGTTGTGGAACGATATTCTAGATGAAGTTTCTTAGGAAATGTTGGTGATCCTCAGACATTATAATTGGAAAATGCATTGTTGGAGTCATGTGAACAAATGTAGGAATTAGTTGATGTGGTGTTGACCACTCATATTTGGGTGGAGGCTTCTCTAGATATTCTGAAATTGGGGTAAATGTTTACAATTATTTATAGTGGAGGTTCACACCATAGAAATCCTCCATTGATGATGACGACTCATCAGGTGATAGTTTTGAGACCCTTATTTGGGGGGTGGGGATCCCCATTATAATTGTAATGACATGAATTTTATCAAAGGTATATATATTTTGTATCTATTTTAATTCATTAATGTGACCCTTAAAATGTTACTTAATGAGGCCATAGAGGTCTCAAGGTTGTATGGGGATCGTTCGAATCCGAGATCCCCACTTTTTAGAATAACAAGTTGGGTCGCATGGTTAAAATAATTCATGTGTGGTATACTGAATGGTTACTTCAAACCATGATAGGTGGTACATACCTCTATCAGGAAGTACACAGTTTAAGGAAACTATGTGGAAGCGGGTGTACGACCATGCGATTAGTCTTTGAGAAATTGTAGAGGTAATTTTCTTGGGTTGTGCATGATTACATAATCCATGAGCTTAGCCCATGTGGGGTCCATCCTTAGGCAGTGGTATGGTGAATTGTTTGGCAATATATGTGGCCAAACCATGCACCCTTGTTAAAATTTGTGAAAATAAATATTTGAAGATAATTAACTTATTATAATTTTCCCATTCTCACTTCTCATTTTTGGTGTACCGAAGCTCCTCTTCTCCCATTTAGATCTCCCTCCATCTAATCTAGTTTCCATGATAACTCATAGATCTAGACATTAAATCAAGTAAATTATGAAGCATTGGATATGTATCGATAAGAAGTCAAACCCTCCTGCTTCCTCTTTCATTTGATCATGATATCCCTTATGTTATTTAGGATCCAACTCATATTACATATTTTCAAGGCATTGACCTATTATTTATTTTTATTCCAATGAAATATTAATCTAAAGTCGTTAATGGAAGAGGAGTCATTTATAGATCTATGGTATGAGGACTATTTTTTTCCTTCAAAGTTGAGTTTCGTTCATTAAATCGCTGTTTTGGATCTCCCTTTCTATTTTTTGTGTGTTGCCTAAAAATGTGTTATTTCATTATAAACTGATAAATGGATGTTACTAAAATCACATTGAGACTTTTTATATGATTAAAGGATTTATACCTCATTCATAGACAACCCTTGGGTGTGTCTTTTTAATATCCTCTCTATATTTAATTGATTTAATGTCCAAAATGACTTATATGTGTTTGTCTTGGGCTGTGAATGGAGTTTACAACATTTACATAATTACTTAGATTACAAAGAACATCCTATGTACTTGGCTTATTTTTAAATTAAATTTCCATGCCTTGGACAATTAAATTTCTTGTTTATAAATAATAGATTTTCTTCCATTGGGGATTCATTTCATAAATGAAAAAAAAATTATTAATTGAAATGAATAATAATGGGTGGTAAGGCCACTCCAAGTAACGTATGATCTGTTATATGGGGTTTTTTACTAGGATGATTGGGATATATTTGAATTATCAGTTATAAGTACATTATATATGACACCTAAAGTTATTATTGTTTTTATTATGATACTCAATTGAGATTTGATGTGAAAAGATGATTAAGGGTTCTCTTGAAAATGATGTTTCCTGATCCTTCCGATCATGTGTTGATCATGATGTATCTCGCCATTATATTGTTATCTAGATGATGGAAATGAAATTTCAAGTTCCTCTACTATGGGTATTGGGAATGATGAATCATCCCACCTTTATCGAGGGTTGAATATGACAAATCACAATCATTACGAGATTCAGGGAACGAACCCACTTCTTGATCATGTAGTTCGTTAAACCGGTTATGGATACATGTGTTACACCTCAGGTCCAACTAGAACCTAGTATCTAGGTATATGGATACATATATCCACATGTAATTAGTTCATAAAGCTAGATACAATGTATAATAATACTATATATATAATATTACTATATAAATTTATAATTACTAATCAGAAACATAAAATAGACTATGTAGATGTAGGTAGAGCCAGTTAGGTGTCCTATTAAAACATGATCTTGATGATAATTAATTATTCATATTTTTAATATTCTTATACGTACACACTACTATTTCTATGTACATATTATGGACTATTTTATGACACCATTTCTGGTGGCCTACAAGAATTTTATCTCACACCCTACCCGAGTAACCTTTGGTACTTGAGAATATTACAGTATTGTTGTTATGGATTAAGGAAATAACCTACTATAAAATCTTGACCAATATTACATATAATATAGAGCATGAAATAGAGGGTATAAAATATTCTTCATATTCTATTGGAGAATCCTTTTGTCCTTTTTTTATTTTGGAATAGCATGTTGTATATTCATGTTAAATGTTCTCATTTTTTGTATACCATTATTCCATGAAATCATTATGTGTGACTAAACATGTTAGCTATTGATATTATTATAGTTTCATGGTAATTTATTCTTCCATAGTTTTTTATTATGTATTTTGTATATTTCTTCCTCTATAAAGAGTTATTGGTCCAGTTTGTTATAGTGTCTTTTTATATTATTTTTCTATTCTTGTCTATTATCTATATCATATACCATGACACACTGATATGGGGGTATATTCTCCACACTATACCACTTTTACACTCTCACTACTATCCTAAAGCCTATGGTAGTTGGAAAGGTGTGCTTGAGGACATGTGACCCACCAGCTCGGGGCATTAGTTAAGTGGATCCAAATTTGGGATGTTAAAAAGTTTTATAAGAGATATATATTTTCTTTTTCATACTATTTGGGTATTAGAAAATATAATAAGAGATTAAGGAATTCTGTAATGGGCATCTTCCTAGGAGTATTTAACCCACATCTAGTGTAAACCCAAATTACCTACGATGGTAATTTCTCTTAATGATTATGCAGGTTACAATTGGTATGAATTCAGCATTAGGTGACCCATATGCCTCATGATGTTAATATTATTTGTTTTATATCTATATTATTTCTTTTAATATATCCAATGGATTGAGGGAATTCATTACTTGCATAATTATTGGCATATGAGGACCCATATTCCATGCATTTTTTCATGCCATGGTTACTTTCAGCTTGCATTTTACTATCACATTTTATTAGTTCATTGATTTTTATATAGGTAAATGTGATTATTTTTCTTTCTAAATTGAGAAAAAAATTATTTAAAAATAATATTTATGTCTTAACGTAAGAGTGTTTTACTAGATTGGTTAAATAAGACACCATGAGTAATCAATTATGGAATGTTGAGACATGGAACATTGGCGTTATGAGATTGAATGTGTTATGGATAAAATTACACATATACCTCATTTAAATTTA
This sequence comes from Viscum album, assembly GCA_963277665.1. NCBI lineage: Eukaryota > Viridiplantae > Streptophyta > Magnoliopsida > Santalales > Viscaceae > Viscum > Viscum album. The sequence continues at coordinate 376,782,782 of OY728155.1, read as the reverse complement.
TTAAGAGTATGGGTGCAAATAAATTTGAAATTTTAGTCCATATAATTCAACTGTTTTAGGATATTTCAATACATAAATGTGCATAAATTCATGATGAATAAAACTTTTAAATGAAATGGTAGTTTTATGTTTATGATACAATAACTTGAACCTAATCTGAAAATAGTAGTGGGTAGATGGGATGTCTCTTAAGTTATTACGCCATGTTATAGTCTTTTTACTTAAAACCTAGTCCTAGATTTTAGAGGAAGTAGATAGGTCTGATCTATTCATAGGAAGGCTATGTACCAATCCTAGTTATCTATCTCTAATCTCTTGATAGATAAATTTTATTCCAAGGTGTACATTTCACATTGTAGAATCATTAAAATGGGAAATTATGAATTAGGGAACCAAAAAGGAGATGAAAAACATTCTCTTAAAGTGGAAGGCCTTGAGCTACCAGTGATTCCTCCTATAAAACCACCTATAGAACCTCTCGATGTTCTTGATTTGAGCATTGATTCACAGTTCAATGACAGATTTCTTCCATATGATGAAATATATGAAATGTGTTTCTTGATCAACCTCGACTATGGAAATGTTGCATTAAGAATTCCAGCAACATCATCCTAAAAACTTTTTAGGTGATGGCAGACCACATGCTTTAGGGTTATAGCGGGATGCCATTCTTTCTTTCTTTGATCATCAGGAGAAGCCTTTAGAGGAGACGGTCAAATGTGATGTTTTAATTCAATGTGATTCTATCAATAGATGATTGTATTTTAGTACCTAAGAAAATTGTTATCAATACATGGTCTAGATGGATTTTAAAATGATATAATATGACAACTTATTTCTACAAATAGAGTGGGATAAATAAGATATATAGTTTATGAACCTACTGTAGGTAACCATGCTTGTCATGGGGAATACTGATCATTTTACTGAGTTGTAGAGATTCACACAAACACATCCTGGTGATGATCTTGTGGCCAGGAAAATATTTGAGGATGACATGGTGTCCAATATTAGACTAAATTTCAATATTTTTAGGCTGACTTATGTTTATGAGATAGTCAACATGTCTTTTATTATTGAGAGAAATTTGGGGGATGCTGACAGTGGGGACTAGGGTGGTTCCACACCCCAACCTAGTACTATTTCTTCTAGTGGATGAAAGCATCACTAGACCAGTTCTCATGGGGGTAGAAGAAGTTAGGTAGCTCAGACTGACACATTTCATATCTAACACCAGTATAGGTTATTGTGATATAGAAATTATTGGTGTCTGTGTCATCATGTGGAATATATAGTTTGTGGAAATATGAGTCATATCCAGTTATTATTGAAAAAGTTTTCATTAGTTCCTTGCCAACGGTGATCCATACCTACCCCAAATTTTTAAGTGGGGCCTATTGAATCCTTCCAAGTAGGTAGCTAGAATACCACCAACTGCTTAAGATTAGGTGGAGGTTGAGGTAGAGGTAATATGGATTAGGATTCTCGACACTAGAAGAGATGACCTTCTCAGGGTAGTCAGATTGTCACTCAGTGACATGCTAAATGCCAGTTACATGTAGTGAAAAATATGATAGAGGTGTAGAGTTTCATGCATTCTATGGTATGAGGTATTATTATAGTATCCTCTACTCTATTTTCTTATTTATTTGACATATGAACATCACAATAATTTATTTTTGAGATGATTATGAAGAGTTTTGGCCTCAAGATAGAACACATCTATGGTGTGATGACACTCGATACGCCATTGGGTATCCGATCAGAATGTGATAACCTTTATAGGGATTGACCGCTTTGGTAGGAACATATCTCCTTTAATAGAATATCTTTGTCCTTGACATGATAGGTTTGGACGTAATCATCAAGAAGAACTAGTTAGATTTGTATCAAGATCATACTGACTTCTATCATTAGAGGGTTCAATTTACATTATAAGATGCTGATAAGTATGTTTATAAGTCATAATTGGATGTTCTATCAACTCAAGAAGGACTTTGGAAGTAGAGTCTGAGTAGAGTGACAACTCATATTTCTAGTACTTTCTTAGATGACCATGAGTTATGACCCACTCTTTTCTCTCCTATGGCAGATTGTTTCAGATAAATCTTTACCGACAAATTTTCTAGGCTACCATCAGTGAAAAAGGTAGAATTAAATATTCACCAAGTTCCATTAGAATCACTAGTGTCCATTCCACCCTATAGTCTAGAAAATATGAATATTCTAGAACTCATGAAATAGATCTAGTGTCTCTAGTGTAAAGGATTTATACACCCCAACACATCTCCATGGGTTTATCGTGCCATTTGTTCCAAGAATGTGGATGGTACTCTTCATATTTGCAGGGACTACTATCCATTAAACTAAGTCATGGTTAAGGAAAAATATCCACTACCTCAAATAGATTCAAGATTTGATGAACTCGGAAGATTGATGGTGTTCTAAAATATTTATTTTATTTCAATATATAATTAGGTGAGTTTCATGTCTTCATACATAACATTCATAGAAGTTAAGAGCAGGTATTGTCTATATGAGTACCATGTTCTTTCGTTTAGTCTCACAAACACAAATTCTTTTTTAATGGATCTGATGAATGGGATTTTCCACCAATATGTAGATTCATTTGGTGTAGTCTTAATAGTTAAAATCATAGTGTATGCACACTATTGACATGGCCATTCCAACAATCTTGAGATCATGTGGAATACACTATTAGATCACCAAATTTACACCGTGATCATTAAATTAAAATTTTGTATTGATAAATCCCACTTCCTTGGTCATATCATCTTAGATTCAAGAATTTTAGTGGACCCATAGGACGTGAGAGATGTATTTTTTGGGGAAAATACAAAAAAAAACTTTGACATATAGATTTTTATAGTGATAAATTTGTATTGCAGATTCTTCACCATGGGATTATCTTGCCTTATAATACCACTTACTCATCTGAATAATATGGGTTATTGTGAATAAGACATTTAGGAGAGGAAGGGATGATTTAATTCAGCTCTGATCTTGATTATTCTTGACCTAGGAAGGATCTATACTATTTACTACAACACATCAGGTATAAGGCTAGGAGCAGTTTTGATGTAGGATGATAGTCATTGCATATAGGTCTCATCAGTTGATGCCTCATGAATGGAATTTTCCATCACACGACCTTGAGTTAGCTACTATAGATCATGATCAAGGATGTTGGAGACACAATTTTCATAGAGAGAATTTGGTGGTATTCATAGATCCCAAAATAATAAAGTATATCTTTACACAGTGTTACCTAAATGTGAGGATGTATTGATGGTTTGAGTAGCTATAGTCCTTTGATGTTGAGCTTTCCAAAATTACTAGAAATAGAAATTCTATAATCGACACTCTGAGTTAGATGAATTTTAATCAAGAAGTTCAGGAGGCCAGTGGTGAGAGAAAACTCATGAAATTGTTTTCAAAGATTCAGGTTCAGGTTCACAGGGATCTTGGATATAATATCCTTTAGTATTAAAAGAGACCTATACCATTTAGGAGAGGTTAAGTATGAGGAAACTATTTGATCCAATAGGATAGTCCTATGGGAAATTTTATCAGATGACGATTTATAATTTTTTCGACTGTGAATGAGATTCCAGATTATATCAGAGAGGAGAAAATGTGGGAATTTCATGCCACGGTAAGGGAATCACATCCTAGTGTCACTAAGATGTATCAAGATTTGTGACACACATATTGGTGTTCTGCTATGAAATTATAGGTTTTTAGATTTATCACTCAATGTTCCACTTATAATAGGGTGAAGGTGGAATGTCCACGACTGACAGGGATTTTGTATCCACTGTCAATTATTGAGTGAAAATGGGACAATGTTTCTAGAAACTTGTTTACTGATTTACCCATATCACCTCATTTCAATGAGATGTTGTGGGTAGTCATTTATCTTTTAACTAAGGTCACACACTTCTCACCTAAGTTAGACACTTTTTTATAGATGATATATAGTTGATATATTTCATGATATTCATATGACATTATAGATATCCATGTTCTATTATATACAGTAGGTATTCATGCTTCATATCTCTATTCTAGAAGGGGTTGTGGAAGGCCTTGGGACATAGGTTCTTCTGAGCATGACATATCATCCTTAGACTGATAGATAAAAATGGGATTCAATTCAGGTGTTAGAGGAAATTCTCTATGAATGTGTCATTGACATTGTGGTTATTGAGATAAATTCATTCCCCTTCTTGAGTACACTTATAAAATATATTTTAGGCAACCATGCAGATGGATCCTAATGAGGCCCTATATAGTAGGCCTTGATGTTCACCTCTTTTTCAGCTTGAGGTAGGGGATGGAGCTTTTCTTTGACAATGTATCATTCAAAAGAATTCAGAGTATGCATTGTTTATCAGAAATTACATGTTGACAGGAAAATCTAGAAATAAGTAATGTTCCCATAATCAATGACAAACTCTTCAGTTTGTGGTCTGAGATTAGGTTTCCATACAAGAATCACCTAGGTTGGTCCATTGATGTTTTCAGAGGCTGGGTAATATTCTTCCAGGTTTCATTTTTCCCTTAGAGGTTTTTAATGGATCATACTAGTGGCTTACTGGATTATGAATTCTCAGATATACTAGTCTATGCATGATTTCTTTCATGTATCTCTGCTTTTTTGATATTATCTAGACCTGTTTCATGCATTCTATCCCAATGAGGTTGAGTTATATGATGATACATCACATGAGTAATATCCAATCTTCATTGTTGATTAGATCAGGTGGACACTATGAGGTAGGTTGGTTTCTTTGGGACATGTTCAATCTAAGCACAACCAAGTACAAGATGAGAACAGGGGGTGAGAATTAGATATTTGATCCTTGTGATTGGATCTTTTCATAGATGATAAATCTTTACCATCAAAAGGAAAACTTAGTGATGAGATTATTTAAAGAGGGGAGGTTGTAATGACCTTAATTTAGTCATACATATGAACCATTTTGTTTCATTTAATCTAATTAATGTATCCATTAAAATTATACCTAATGGGGTTACAGAGGTTGCGAGGGTGTTCGATGCTCATTCAAATCTCGATGCCTCGATTTGGGAAAAATAAGGTAGGCCATAATGTTAGAAGAAACTGTGTGGGAGGTAGGATTCACAATTACATTTAATCATGCTAGGTGGTCTATACTGCTTTTAAGAGGTTCAAGATTTAAAGGAACCATGTGGAATGGGGATCCATACAATTAAATTTTCCTCAAAAAAATTGAAAAGGAAATTTTCAAAGGCTTTATAGGGTTACCAAAACCTTGTGCCTAGTATGAGTGGTGTCCCTCGTTAGGCAGTGATGTGGCCCAGGGTTGGTGCATTAATTAGAAAAAAATAAAACCAAAATGTTCTCCCTTCCCAGAATGGGTGAAATTAATCATTCTCCCCAAATGAACATAAAATAAAATCCCTCATTATCCTTTCTCACATCAAATGTAAAAGGGCTCATCCTCTCATATTGAGCCTCCCATCCATCTAATATAGGTTCCATGATAACTCCAAGATCTGAAACCTAAATAAAAAATCTTTAGAAGAATTGTATCCGTATCAGTAAATACCTAACACCACTTACTTCCTATTTCATTTTTTATTCATATATATTTCTCTTTTTGGTTCAAGATCATGTGACATATTGTTAGGTATTTGATCAGTTATTCTTTTTTATTTCAATCTACTTAGAATCTAAAGCCTCTATTGGATGGGGAGTCATATATAAACCTAATGTAGGGAGTATAGTTTTTTTCCCTTGAATGTTGAGTTGTTTTCATAGCTCATCCATTGAACTGCATGGAATACAATGTCACGTGTTGCCTTAAAAATGCATTCATTCATTATAAATTAATACGACATGTTATTACAGTCATGTTGAGTCTTTATTGGTTATTATTGGCTGTAAATCTCTTTCATCGACACCCCTTTGCTGTTTTGGTGTAATTTACCCACAATATTTAATGGATTAAAGGACCATAACACCTTCTCTATGTTTGTCTTGAGTTCTTAAAGGAATTTCCCACTCATACATAATATCTTTGTTGCCAAAGGACCTCCTAAGTGCTTCGATTTTCCTAAATTACAATTTCCATGCATTGGTCAGTCAAATATCTTGTTTATATGTAATTTTTAAGCATTAATATTGATTTATTTTCTCATATGAATTAAATGGGTTAATTTAAATAAATAATAATGGGTGGAAAGGACACACCAAGTGATGTATGATCAATTATAGGAATTTTATTAGCTGGGATGCCTTGGCTATATTGTTATTAATATTTATAACTAAATTATAGGTGATCTGTCAGGTTATTATTATTATTATTATGATATGCTATTGAGTTTGGTTGTGGAACTATGGTTAAGGGTTATCTTGATTATGAATTATCACACTCTCTTAGATCGAGTGTTGAGAATTATGTCTCTCACAGTTATACTATTATTAGGGAGATGGGAATGACGTTCCCCTTTAAATTTTTATGGGTGTTGAATCGAGTGTTGAGAATGTTGACTAACATTCATTATGATATTCAAGGTGCCCTCACTCTGTTTGAGCCTATAGATCATTTGACTAGTTGTGGACACATTATTTTCACCCGAGGTCCATCCAACACATAATATCCAGTTATATGAATACCTACATCATCATTTATATAGTTTATATAGGTTGATATAGTATATACCTATAGTATATATATATTATTATTGTTATTATATACTTATGGTCGCTGATCATTATCTTACACCAGCCTATGACGAATCAGGTAGATTCGTCCAAGTGTACTATATGAACCTAATCCAAGTGGTATTTATTTACTCAACTTTTTTTATTCCTATAGGTCCATGATGTTATTTTTAGTTACACTGGCTGGATTATTTATAAACATTGTTAGTTGTGGCATACAGGGATTTTATCTCACACAGTACTTGGGTTTCCTTTAGTACTTGAGTCAATTACTTTTCTATAGGTATAGGCAAGATCAATCACACAACTATGAATTCTTGATTCGTTTTACATATTGAATAGAGAATGGGATCAGAGGAACATGCATATGATTGAGATTCTAGTGAAGCAGTCATTAACCCTTTTTTTATTTTTTATAGAATGTTGTATATGATTGACCTTTGTTCCCCTTTTTTCGTATTAACATTGCATGAAATAATTATGCATGAATCATCTTCTTGTATAATGATATTATTATAGTTTCTTGGTTATTAACATGTTTGTAGTTATCTATTATATTTTTTGGATTCTGCTTCCATAATGGTATGTTACTAGCCCAATTTTCATAGTGTCTATTTATATTATCATTCCTCGACTTTTTTTATCTATTTTATCTATTACACGACTCTAATATGAAGGAATATTCTCCCCACCATACCTTATTTATACCCTAACAACTAGTTGAAAAACACTGGAAAATGAGGAGGTGCAATTAAGGCCTTGTGACCCATAATCTTGGGGCATGGGTTAAGTGGTTACCAGGTTGAGACTTTACTACATTTAATGCTAATGGGAAAGAATTATTGGAGGATGGATATAGTAGCTCCGTATAATGTCAAACTGTTATTCTAATAGTGATTTATTTATAAATAGGAGAATATAAATCGCCATGCCTTGGGAAGTCGAGCTACTGAGATAATTGTAACTATTAGAATGGAGGTTTGAGGGATATTGTATGTTTTGATGTGAATGATGATAGGATGTTAGTACCTTCATGATATATAATAAAAGATGTATATGATGGAACACGGTTATATAAGAGATGCTTATGGGTGGATCCTGAGGGTTCAACGTGTATGATATTCTTCAGGGGACTCATGGGTACTAATCCATGGGTCCACTCCCCTAAATATTACTACTATAAATCCTACCTATACTAATGCATCTATACCAACTATTTATAAAAATCATGTTATAAGTCCCCTTCCCCAATTGGTTTTCCAAAACCATTGGGAAATGGTACTTTAACACCAATTTTCCCAATGGTTTCTCCAAAACCATTAGGAAAGAGTACTTTGAGGCAACTTTTCACAATGGTTTTCCAAAACTGTTTGGAAAGGGTCCACATTTCCAAACGTTTTTTTAAAAACTGTTGGGAAATAATATTTTGAGGCAAAATTTTCAAATTGTTTTCCAAAACCATTGCGAAAGAGGCTAATTTTTCCAACGGTCTGCCCAAACCACTGGGAAAGTCTTCACTTTTCCCAAAGGTTTTACCCAAACCATTGGGAAAGGGTATTTGAGGATATTTTTCCCAAAATTTTCCCCAAACCACTGGGAAATGGAACATTGAGACCAATTTTGCCAATAGTTTTGGAAAACTATTGAAAATGGGTGGGTACATGTCGCAACAGTTTGGGGAACCCATTGGGAAAGGCCTATCCCGGTGGTTTTTAGTACCATTGGGATATGTACCCTTATTGTTAATGAGTACATTTAATGAATATCATATAATAAATATATTTATAAATTATAGATAAATATATAAATATAGATATATATTTATCCAAATATAATCACAAAGGCAACTATATGGTAGTGGTGAAGTCATTGATATATAACATGGAGGTTGTAGGTTCAAACCACCACTGGTGCTTTATTCTTATATATAATTATCCAAATGGTTTGGTAAAACCATTGGGAATGACCTATTACAATGGATTAAAAACCTTTGGGATAGGTCTTTCCCAATACAAAATTTCCCAATGGATTTTCAAATCGTTTGTATAGGCTATACCAACGGTTTGGGGCCCTATACCAATGGTTTGAAAATGTTGGTATAGGAAATTTTTCCATTAGTGAATATATATTCTCAGAAATGTATTGTATTCCAAATATATATTTGGGGTCATTTGTTCATAGATATACCAATTTTGGGTGATATAGGTTAAATGATCAATAACGGCTACTGAGAATAGGTGGGGTATGTTATATATATGTATATGTGAGTTGCAACTATTTATTATATATGAATACCCATGCCCAATTATTGATATAAAAAATGTATGCATTGTTAGTGGACTATTGAGCTTATACTCACACCCTACATGTCCCCCTCAGGATGTATGTATACTTTAAGTCATTATGATCATGTATGCGATCAGGTATGAGAGTTGGACCATAGTGATCTTGGGTGTACTACATTTGAATGCAATGGATGATAGTGGACCCTAGGATTCTTATTCATTAAGCTATACTTCCTTTTGAGTTTTTATATATGTTTACATATATGGTTAGAAATGGGAGAACCCTTTTATTTATTTTTATGTCCTATTATAAATTGATTAATAATCTAATTATGCTTATGTCTTTGGTATTTTTACTACTACTATAGACATGGTTCCATTGAGTTTCATTTGATGCTGCTATTGTGTTTTTCCTATTTATTATATTATTATTGTCTTTCTTCCACTATGTTATATATGTAATAACAATTATTATTATCACTAACATAGTATATAGTCACCCACTATCTCCTAATAATAGCCTCAATAATATTTCTAAACCTCTGGAATATGTTAAAGAGAGCCTAAGGCCATGTTGATAACATACCTTGATCACCGAAAATGTGGAAAACTGAGTCTCGGAGGTACAAAAGGTGTTAGAGAGTTTATTTTCTTATATGGTCTTAATATATGGTCTAGGGTAGACTAGAGAATATGATAGAGTCAAAATGGGTAAATATATCTATTTGGGTACTTGTATACCCATTCAAGGGGGACATAACATGTTTCTAGGTGTGGGAAAATGATGTTATGTTTTTTGATTTTACATTAGATTGATTTATGTCTCAAGTGGAACACTTGGGTGTGTGGTGTTTTTAAAATAATTTTTGTGGAAACATAACTAGGTATGGAAGTGGGGGATTTTGTATTCATCAAGGTAGGAACATAGGGTTTAATGATATATGTATGTTCTAATAAAATATTAATGTAACCTAGAATACACTCTGATGTGTCGGGATGATTTAACATGTTAACCACAAGATAAATAGTGTTTTCCTGGTAAACACTTTTGGTGACATTCTATTCTTCCAACCTAAGTATGTGGATTGGAAATGTTATTGATCTGTGATATATAGGACAAAATCAAGAATGATTGGTGTAACGCCCCGACCCCAGCTACCCAGAGTCGGTGCATTACTTCGTAACATTGGCATGATCACAAAAGATCAAGTCTCGAAAGACCGATTAGTTTAGTAGCCTTGGAAACACTAGATACATTCATAAATTTTACATTACATCATAAGGTGAAAAATTAATAACAATGTCTTCATAGTCCACACTCATATCCTCTTCTGACTATTCCTGCAGTTCATTCATAAAATACTTCTTCACATCATGGAAAATATTAAAACATTGAAAGGGGTGAACTCAGATGCTCAGTAAGGATAACAATATTACGGAAGCTTTCATAAATAAACATAAATTTTTAAGGCAATGTATAACTAAAACAAAAGCCTTTTAAACTTGAACATCAACATAATATGAAAAAAGTAAAATGAGATAATTCCATTTACTTCTTCACATGGATATTCTACTGGTTGAATAATCACATGGAATATCAATAACCACTTTCATAATGATGGAATGCATAATGCCAGACTATCATAACCACATAGCCAAGGCCTCGTGCCAAGACCACAAATAAGATTTTGTCAAGGCCTCGTGCCAAGACACTAGTTTGTCTCATGAGACCTACCGATGCATCGAGGAGCTATAGCGGTCTCCACCCATCACTTATTAAGTCCAATGCATTCCTCATATGAATAGGTTTAAACATATCATAAACCATAACATAATCGTATCACATAAAACATGCTTAAAGGAAACATAACATTTCCACATTTCAATCACAATATTTCAATACAACACATTGATATAATAAAAATGCTTTCAAAACCATTTTCAATACCAAAATAAAAGAAAGTTAAAACTTTGTATTAATTTTTCATTAAAAAAAATGATGGCTTGTAGAGGAAGCTGAAACTCAAATAATGGTCACGGTGGCGGAGAAGTCGTTGTCGCCGCATATGTACGGAAAGGAAAACATTCCCTTTTTTTCATTTAGTAAAACGCTTCGTATAAAAAATATTCATTTTGAATAAATCTAAAAGTCAAAGGGGTTTATACACCGTATAAAAGAAAGTTGTGTATAAAACCAAATATGCCTCAATGAAAGGAGATTGAGACGAAGTCCTTAAAAAGATCATTTTAAAATAAAATAGATCTATTATGTTTATTCACTATAGGTACACATAAAGAAAGTAAAAATACAAAATAGGACATAATAATATCATGACATAATTTGAAAGTAGGAGATTAACCCAAAGAATGGAAGTTGGGTTAAGAAATTCCCTTACCTCATGTCCGACTTGACTCAACCGTTCTTTAACCTCCTGAATAATAAACTATAGTTAATATCTTCCTTATTATGAACTATTTTCAATTTCATTATCCTTTTTATATCACTTATTACAATGTTATGAACATTATTTAATTATTTAAGTTAATAACGGTCGTTTTGTCGATCTTTGGTACTTGAGTCAACAATAAACTTCTTATAATTACAAGTTGTTCATGTGGTGACATATCCATTATATCCAGAATTATATTCATGATTTAGAAATCATATATATCATATATATCCAGTATATACATTCATTAATAATATTACGTAACATTTAGAGGTAAGAAATGAAATGCACCGTTCATGGAGACGGTAAGCCGTACGTACGCATGAACGCTACTTTCATTTATATTTCGTATTTAATGGAATGAAATCATAATGATATAAATGTATAATATAATTCCAGTATAATATACCATATAATACCATTTACTCCATCCTTTATACGTCCCACATATGGTATTAACGATTCTAATCACTTTGAGGGGGCGGTAGTCCGCACTTCCTAAATGAAAATATCACGTTTACCCATAATGGAAACCATAAAGGTATTCCATAAATGAAAAATACAAAATCATAAGGAAAACAAAAACATAATATATATCATATATAAAAATAGTGTCATCATAATGGCCACCATTAGAGGTGTTATATGAGTGTTGAACAATCATCGTTTCATGAGGCAAAAATTCGCCATCCACAGAAACAGTATGTTCTTTAACCATTAGATGTAGGTGTGTGTAAGTGTAGCTCGAATCCTTGTTATAAAAACATCCTAGTATATTGGTTATTCTAGTGTTGTTACAAAATAAATGAATAAAAAGTGTTTAGGGGGTTGGCGAAGAAAAATAAAACAAAACAACATTAGAGAAGACATTACCTTAAAATCAGGTAACTCTTTTTGATTTGATCCAAAGGCTTCCTTGGGAAGAGTTCTGCCCAAAGTGTGGCTTCTAGGAGTAAGAGGGGGAAGTTGGGAGAGTATTTGGGCAGAGGTTGGCCGAGCGAAATGGCTTGAAAGTGTGAATGTGGTCGTAGTTGTGGGGCCCTTTTATAAGTGGAGAGGAGGGGCACTCTTGGAATGTAAATAAAAGTCACTTTATAATAAAATGAGTTTCGGATTTTAGAGGTCCCACACTTATATAATTCGAGGATAAGGTGATAAGGGTTCTAAATCTACTCATTCAATAGGTTTTTGACAAGTGTAAGCCTTGGATTTTACATTATCTTTTTATTTTATTTAAATCGTTAAATAATGAGGTCATCCCTGCATCATCATGATGTCATAAATAATTTAATTTATTTAATTTTTAAAAAGAATAAAAAATACTATGATTTATTAAATCTTCTTAGCTTTCCAATTAATATTTATAGTCAAAAATATAACTTGTATAACCCCATGTAAAAATTGTTTTAGTAAAACATTTCCTGTTTGTGTCATTTTTTACATTAACATTAAATAAAAGGTATTTATGTCATTTTCCAACTAAAGTGGATCCATGGGGTCCCCAAGTTGACCCATGTATTTTATTGGTCGTCCATGGCACATCCAATGAGGGTAGGACATGTGTAAAACTCATCTCATATTATTGAAACTTTATTTTTACCTTAAACTACAATAATTACCTCTAATCGCGATTAAGAACTTAAAAGTTACTATTTACCAAAAATTATTTTAATCTCATTGAACCACATTTTACTTCTTAATGACAACCATGTATGTAGGATTTTTGAAATTAAAAACACAGAAGTGGTAAAATTTCATTTAAACGAAAAATCAGTTTTTATAAGTACCACTTAGTGGTTTCACTATTCATCAAAAATTGAAGTTTTTCAGAAAAATCCCAAAAATTCACCCTAAGATATATTTGATATTCCGATTTTAAAAATGATGTCTATTTTACAAAATTCCAAACATATAAGTTGCATTAATTAATTTTATAATTAATTCCCCCTGTCACAACAAATAGCGTGTTTTTAAGAAACAATTTATATCAAAAGATTGGCAATTGTTTATGTCCAATTTCAATGTTAAATTAATTCTAATGACCACCATTGGATAAAATGGTAAAACTATATTCTAATTATACTTTAAAAACACTAAATAGTATAATTTATCACTATAAATTATTTTGATTAAAAAATTTGTTTTTAAGTATTTTTCACTATTTATACTAAATTAGAAGTTCTCAGAAAAATACCAAAAATTCAACATAGGATAATTTTGATATTCCGAATCCAAAAATGAAGTCCATTTTGAAATATAAAATATATATAGTTTCAAAAGGTGGGTATTACTATTTATAACTGCTACTTTGATTGGTTGTGGTGTGTGTTAGAACTCGAAGTTGCGTACAACACACGCTACTACATTATTGAAAGAGAAGAGTATCGTGGAAGCTCAGGGTGTTACATTCTCCCCTCCTTCAATAAATTGCATCCTCGCAATTTGAAATTTTTCTTTGAAAATAAAAGGTTGAAAATAGAAAATACCTTTGTGGAAAACCCACATCGGAAATAAGGTTAATAAAATTTAGCCTTAATAAGAGGGAAAGGGAAATGAAAAAGTCACCACCCAATTATGATCTCGATTAGGAGAACATTGGTGGAAATTAGAGACATATAATTGGAGGAAAAATGTAAATATTTGTAGGGAGTGATTGTGGTCATCAATCACAAACAAGTGAAAAATTGAGGGCCTCAAAGCCTTTAATCTATGTTGATTTAAAATATTATCAGTTCAACAAGACATAAGGTATTAGGATAACACATTTTTTTGTTTTAATATCCCTTTAATAAAGTTTAAGAATTAATTTATTCATAGAATAAGATATAGGTATATATATATATATATATTTATGCTTGACAAGTAGAGTTTCAACCTTCAACTAATTTCTACCACAAACTCATCTTTCACTCAAAAAGATAATAGAACTCAAAAATATTATATTTATCCTAATTGTATAAGGTTCCAAATATTAACACATACCATTTAGATTAGTAAAACTATTTTGTAATAAATAGGGACATCGTGTAGGCTAGTGGTAGGTGATAAAGGCATGTCGCACAATGGTTGTGGGTTCGATTCCTACAGGTTTGTCTGACGCGACATGTTATTCCCCACCCTACAGGTTGTCCTTTTCCTAAAACTATAGTATTGTAATTTTCCAAAAATAATCTTCAGAATTGTTTTAACCTTAAACAATACTATCCAAGGTTCAACTTAATCCATTCCAACCTATATAGTTATCCAAAATACCTCTGTCCAGACTTTTTCTAAAAGGTCTCTAAATTCCAAAATCAATTGTAACATTAAATTCCCCAAAAAAAGTAAAGCTTCTCTTATTGTCACATACTTAAAATATGATTACCTTCATAATATTAAAACCTTAATGAAAACAACATGTACTGAGTACAATCCTTATATATATCACATTATTCTTATAACCATAATATAATCCTTGAGTCCAAAAGCACCAATACATAAATTATTCAACTTCAACTGTAGTAACAACATCAGATTGGCCTTGATACCTTGGCCTTTTCTGAGGTATGTTTTCCTGTCGCTTAAGACATTCATTTGCATAATGCCCCATTTCCCTACAATTATAACATTCAACATTGATAGCCTTTTTCTTTCCCTTGCAATCACGAGCCTGGTGACATTTTTCTCCACATTTGTAACAAACTCCCATTCCCCTTAGGCAAGTACCAGGGTGACTCTTCCCACAATTATCGCATAATGGAAAATCCTTCTTTCACTTTTTCCCTTTATCCGTCTCTTGTTCCACTGTTCTCTTCTTTTCTTGCTTTGCTTTAAAGTCACGAGACTTAGATAATTCCTTTTCCGTCTTGATAGCACACGAGACAATATCTTCATATATTGATAAAGATTGTGATACTAAAGCTCGATGGAGAAATGGTTTTAACCCATCAAAGAAATGATCAATCTTACTTCTTGGGTTACATATATAATCTGGAGCATGCCTCGCTAACCTTGTAAATTTAGCCTCATACTTTGCAACATTCTCATCCTCCTTTTGTCTCAGACTCAGAAACTGACTTTCCATATCTGCTCGATGGTCACGAGGAAAGTATTTTTCTAAGAAAATCTCTTTGAACTCCCTCCATTCCATATTCAATACGTCATCATCTTCCTTTGTGTTTTGAATCAGTGACCACCACTGATCGGCATCTCTAGTGAGGCGGTAAAATGCCATGACAACCTTCTCCCTTTCGCTAGTCCCCAAGGCATGGAATATTTTCTCTAAGGAGTTTATCCATTGCTCAGCTACTAATGGATTTTTACCCCCATTAAATGTTGTCGGTTGTTGCCTCATGAAGCAGTCTAACATTGATCCTCCACATTGTGGATCAGGGTGATCCATACGAGTAAGGTTATTATTCATAACTTGAGTGAGTTGTCCCAATATGGTAATAAGTTGATCAGCACCAGTTGTATCTCCAGATCCACAATAATTATCTTGAGCAGGAGGGCAATCCCTACACGGAGTGCGTGCATTGATACGGTTTCCATTCCTTCCACTAGGCGCCATTTCTATACAATGACATAAACTAGATTAGTTTATGAATCAAAATACATAATTCCATACTTATAAAATACTTAACATAAATTGAACTATTTATGGATATAATCCATAATTATAAAAATGTTTTCTTTGAGGAAGTATATACTCATAACCCTTCATAGTGGTTTGTAAAGAAAACGAGAATTATCCTAAGCATATCCCCCGGGAGTGTCGTAACCAAGAGTGCAGCAAGGCCCGTTGTGGTGCACCAGTTCCCATTCGAGTCTATCTCAAAGCAGTGTTTTCGGGTTTTACCCCTAGGTAATCTGTGCCAGAGCCGCCTCTACCTGCTCGTATCCAGACAGGGATGTATTTCTCGGAAAACTCACAAAATCTCTATAATACCAAAATTCTAGGATGTTTTTCTATAATAGTCCTCAAAGTCTATCTTTGGGCTATGTGATATAATCAGAGTTTATCTAAATCTAGCTTCCAAGGTTAGTACTAAACTGCCTCTGATACCAACTGTAACACCCCGACCACAGCTACCCAGAGTCGGTGCATTACTTCGTAACATTGGAATGATCACAAAAGATCAAATCGCGAAAGACCGATTAGTTTAGTAGCCTTGGACACACTAGATACATTCATAAATGTTACATTACATCATAAGGTGAAAAACTAATAACAATGTCTTCATAATCCACACTCATATCCTCTTCTGACTATCCCTGCAGGTCATTCATAAAATACTTCTTCACATCCTGGAAAATATTAAAACATTGAAATGGGTGAGCTCAGATGCTCAGTAAGGATAACAATATTGCGGAAGATTTCATAAATAAACATAAATTTTTAAGGCAATATGTAACTAAAACAAAAGCCTTTTAAACTTGAACATCAACATAATATGGCAAAAGTAAAATGAGATAATGCCATTTACTTCTTCACATGGATATTCTACTGGTCGAATAATCACATGAAATATCAATAACCACTTTCATAATGATCGAATGCATAATGCCAGACTATCATAACCACGTAGCCAAGGCCTCGTGCCAAGACCACAAATAAGATTTTGTCAAGGCCTCGTTCCAAGACACTAGTTTGTCTCATGAGACCAACCGATGCATCGAGGAGCTATAGCGGGCTCTACCCGTCACTTATTAAGTCCAATGCATTCCTCATATGAATAGTTTTAAACATATCATAAACCATAACATAATCGTATTACATAAAACATGCATAAAGGAAACATAAAATTTCCACATTTCAATCACAAGATTTCAATACAACACATTGATATAATAAAAACGCTTTCAAAACCATTTTCAACACCAAAATAAAAGAAAGTTAAAACATTGTATTAATTTTTCAATAAAAAAATGATGTCTTGTAGAGGAAGCTGAAACTCAAATAATGGTCACGGCAGCAGAGAAGTCATTGTCGCCGCATATGTACGGAAAGAAAAACATTCCCTTTTTGTCGTTTAGTAAAACGCTTCGTATAAAAAAGATTTCTTTTGAATAAACCTAAAAGTCAAATGGGTTTATACACCGTATAAAAGAAAGTTGTGTATAAAACCAAATATGCCTCAATGAAAGGAGATTGAGACGAAGTCCTTAAAAAGATCATTTTTAAAATAAAATAGATCCCTTATGTGTATTCACTATAGGTACACATAAAGAAAGTAAAAATACAAAATAGGACATAATAATATCATGACATAATTTGATAGTAGGAGATTAACCCAAAGAATGGAAGTTGGGTTATGAAATTCCCTTACCTCATGTCCGACTTGACTCAACCATTCTTTAACCTCCTGAATAATAAACTAGTGTTAATATATTCCTTATTAAGAACTATTTTAAATTTCATTATCCTTTTTATATCACTTATTACAATGTTATGAACATTATGTAATTATTTAAGTTAATAAAAGTCGTTTTGTCGATCTTTGGTACTTGAGTCAACAATAAACTTATTATAATTAAAAGTTGTTCATGTGGTGAAATATCCATTATATCCAGAATTATATTCATGATGTAGATATCATATATATCATATATATCCAGTATATACATTCATTCATAATATTACGTAACATTTAGAGGTAAGAAATGAAATCCACCGTTCATGGAGACGGTAAGCCGTACGTACGCATGAACGCTACTTTCATTTATATTTCATATTTAATGGAATGAAATCATAATGATATAAATGTATAATACAATTCCAGTATAATATAGAATATAATACCATTTACTCCATCCTTTATACGTCCCACATATGGTATTAACGATTCAAATCACTTTGAGGGGGCGGTAGTCCGCACTTCCTAAAATGAAAATATCGCATTTACCCATTATGGAAACCATAAAGGTATGCCATAAATGAAAAATACAAAATCATAAGGAAAACAAAAAAATAATATATATCATATATAAAAATAGTTTCATCATAATGGCCACCATTAGAGGTGTTATATGAGTGTTGAACAATCATCGATTCGTGAGACAAAAATTCGCCATCCACAGAAACAGTATGTTCTTTAACCGTTATATGTAGGTGTGTGTAAGTGTAGATCGAATCATTATTATAACAAAATCATAGTATATTGAGGATTCTGGTATTGTTACAAAAGAAATGAATAAAAAGTTTTTAGGGGGTTGGAGAAGAAAAATAAAACAAAACAATATTAGAGAAGACATTACCTTAAAATCAGGTAACTCTTTTTGATTTGAGCCAAAGGCTTCCTTGGGAAGAGTTCTGCCCAAAGTGAGGCTTCTAGGAGTAAGAGGGGGAATTTGGGAGAGTATTTGGGCAGAGGTTGGCCGAGCCAAATGGATTGAATGTGTGAATGAGGTGGTAGTGGTGGGGCCCTTTTATAAGTGGAGAGGAGGGGCACTCTTGGAATGTAAATAAAAGTCACTTTATTATAAAATGAGTTTCGCATTTTAGAGGTCCCAAACTTATATAATTCGAGTATAAGGTGATAAGGGTTCGAAATATACTCATCCAATAGGTTTTTGACAAGTTTAAGCCTTGGATTTTACATTATCTTTTTATTTTATTTAAATCGTTAAATAATGAGGTCATCCCTGCATCATCATGATGTCACAAATAATTTAATTTATTTAATGTCTAAAAATTATAAAAAAAATACTATGATGTAGGAAATCTTCTTAGCTTACCAATGATTATTTATAGTCAAAAAATATGACTTTTATAACCCCATGTAAAAATTGTTTTAGTAAAACATTTCATGTTTGTGTCATTTTTTACTTTAACATTAAATAAAAGGTATTTATGCCATTTTCCAACTAAAGTGGCTCCATGGGGTCCCCAAGTTGACCCATGGATTTTCTTGGTCGGAAATGGAACATCCAATGACGGTAGGACATGTGTCAAACTCATCTCATATTATTAAAACATTATTTTTACCTTAAACTACACTAATTACCTCTAATCGCGATTAAGAATTTAAAAGTCACTATTTACCAAAAATTATTTTAATCTCATTGAACCACATTTTACTTCTTAATGACAACCATGTATGTAGGATTTTTGAAATTCAAAACACAGAAGTGGAAAAATTTCATTTAAACGAAAAATTAGTTTTTATAAGTACCACTTAGTGGTTTCCCTATTCATCAAAAATTGAAGTTTTTCAGAAAAATCCCAAAAATTCACCCTAAGATATATTTGATATTCCAATTTTAAAAATGATGTCTATTTTAAAAAATTCTAAACATATAAGTTGCATTAATTAATTTTATAATTAATTCCCGCTGTCACAAGAAATAGCGTGTTTTTAAGAAACAATTTATATCAAAATATTGGCAATTGTTTATGTCCAGTTTCAATGTTAAATTAATTCTAATGGAAACCATTGGATAAAATGGTAAAAATATATTCTAATTATACTTTAAAACCACTAAATAGTATAATTTATCACTATAAATTATTTTGATTAAAAAAGTTTTTTTTAAGTATTTTTCACTATTCATAAAAAATTAGAAGTTCTCAGAAAAATACCAAAAATTCAACATAGGCTAATTTTGATATTCCGAATCCAAAAATGAAGTCCATTTTGAAATATAAAATATATATAGTCTCAAAAAGTGGGTATTAATATTTATAACGGCTACATTGATTGGTTGTGGTGTGTGTTAGAACTCGAAGTTGCGTACAACACACACTACTACATTATTGAAAGAGAAGCGTATCGTGGAAGCTCAGGGTGTTACATTCTCCCCTCCTTCAATAAATTGCATCCTCTCAATTTTAAATTTTTCTTTGAAAATAAAAGGTTGAAAATAGAAAATATCTTTGTGGAAAACCCACATCGGAAATAAGGTTAATAAAATTTAGCCTTAATAAGAGGGAAATGGAAATGAAAAAGTCACCACCCAATTATGATCTCGATTAGGAGAACATTGGTGGAAATTAGAGACATATAATTGGAGGAAAAACGTAAATATTTGTAGGGAGTTATTGTGGTCATCAATCACAAACAAGTGTAAAATTGAGGGCCTCAAAGCCTTCAATCTATGTTGATTTAAAATATTATTAGTTCAACAAGACATAAGGTATTAGGATAACACATTTTTTTTGTTTTAATATCCCTTTAATAAAGTTTAAGAATTAATATATTCCTAGAATAAGATATAGGTATATATATATATATTTATGCTTGACAAGTAGAGTTTCGACATTCAACTAATTTCTACCACAAACTCATCTTTCACTCAAAAAGATAATAGAACTCAAAAATATTCTATTTATCCTAATTGTATAAGGTTCCAAATATTAACACATACCATTTAGATTAGTAAAACTATTTTGTAATAACCAGGGACTTCCTGTAGGCTAGTGGTAGGTGATAAAGGCTTGTCGCACAATGGTTGTGGGTTCGATTCCTACAGGTTTTTCTGACGCGACGTGTTATTCCCCACCCTACAGGTTGTCCTTTTCCTAAAACTATAGTATTATAATATTCCAAAAATAATCTTCAGAATTGTTTTAACCTTAAACAATACTATCCATGGTTCAACTTAATCCATTCCAACCTATATAGTTATCCAAAATACCTCTGTCCAGACTTTTTCTAAAAGGTCTCTAAATTCCAAAATCAATTGTAACATCAGATTCCCCAAACAAAGTAAAGCTTCTCTTATTGTCACATACTTAAAATATGATTACCTTCATCATATTAAAACCTTAATGAAAACAACATGTACTGCAGTACAGTCCTTATATAAATCACATTATTCTTATAACCATAATATAATCCTTGAGTCCAAAAGCACCAATACATAAATTATTCAACTTCAACTGTAGTAACAACAGAAGCTTGGCCTTGATCCCTTGGCGTTTTCTGAGGTATGTTTTCCTGATGCTTAAGACATTCATTTGCATAATGCCCCATTTCTCTACAATTGTAACATTCAACATTGATAGCGTTTTTCTTTCCCTTGCAATCACGAGCCTGGTGACCTTTTTCTCCACATTTGTAACAAACTCCCATTCCCTTTAGGCAAGTACCATGGTGATTCTTACCAAAATTATCGCATAATGGAAAATCCTTCTATCCCTTTTTCCCTTTATCCGTATCTTATTCCACTGTTCTCTTCTTTTCTTGCTTTGCTTTAAAGTCATGAGACTTAGAGAATTCCTTTTCCGTCTTCATAGCACACGAGACAATATTTTCGTATGTTGATAAAGATTGTGATACTAAAGCTCGACGGAGAAATGGTTTTAACCCATCAAAGAAACGATCAATCTTACTTCTTGGGTTACATATATAATCTGCAGCATGCCTTGCTAACCTTGTAAAGTTAGCCTCATACTTTGCGACATTCTCATCCTCCTTTTGTCACAGACTCAGAAATTGACTTTCCATATCTACTCAATGGTCACGAGGAAAGTATTTTTCTAAGAAAATATCTTTGAACTCCCTCCATTCCATATTCGATACGTCATCATCTTCCTTTGTGTTTTGAATCAGCGACCACCACTGATCGGCATCTCCAGTGAGGCGGTAAACTGCCATGACAACCTTCTCCCTTTCGCTACTCCCCAAGGCTTGGAATATTTTCTCTAAGGAGTTTATCCATTGCTCAACTACTAATGGATTTGTACCCCCATTAAATGTTGGCGGTTGTTTCTTCATGAAGCGGTCTAACATTGATCCTCCACATTGTGGATCAGGGTGATCCATACGAGTAAGGTTATTATTCATAACTTGAGTGAGTTGTCCCAGTATGGTAATAAGTTGATCAGCACCAGTTGTATCTCCAGATCCACAATAATTATCTTGAGCAGGAGGGAAATCCCTACACGGAGTGCGTGCATTGATACGGTTTCCATTCCTTCCACTAGGCGCCATTTCTATAAAATGGCATAAACTAGATTAGTTTATGAATCAAAATACATAATTCCATACTTATAAAATACTTAACATAAATTGAACTATTTATGGATATATTCCATAATTATAAAAATGTTTTCTTTGAAAAAGTATATACTCATAACCCTTCATAGTGGTTTGTAAAGAAAACGAGAATTATCCTAAGCATATCCCCCGGGAGTGTCGTAACCAAGAGTGCAGCAAGGCCCGTTGTTGTGCACCAGTTTCTGTTTGAGTCTAACTCAAAGCGGTGTTTTCGGGTTTTACCCCTAGGTACATCTGTGCCAGAGCCGCCTCTACCTGCTCGTATCCAGACAGGGATGTATTTCTCGGAAAACTCACAAAATCTCTATAATACCAAAATTCTAGGAAGTTTTTCTATATTAGTCCTCAAAGTGTATCTTTGGGCTATGTGCTCTAGTCATAGTTTATCTAAATCTAGCTTCAAGGTTAGTACTAAACTGCCTATGATACCAACTGTAACGCCCCGACCCCAGCTACCCAGAGTCGGTGCATTACTTCGTAACATTGGCATGATCACAAAAGATCAAGTCGCAAAAGACCGATTAGTTTAGTAGCCTTGGAAACACTAGATACATTCATAAATGTTACATTAAATCATAAGGAGAAAAACTAATAACAATGTCTTCATAGTCCACACTCATATCCTCTTCTGACTATCCCTATAGGTTATTCATAAAATACTTCTTCACATCCTGGAAAATATTAAAACATTGAAAGGGGTGAGATCAGATGCTCAGTAAGGATAACAATATTGCAGAAGCTTTCATAAATAAACATAAATTTTTAAGGCAATGTATAACTAAAACAAAAGCCTTTTAAACTTGAACATCAACATAATATGGCAAAAGTAAAATGAGATAATGCCATTTAATTCTTCACATGGATATTCTACTGGTCGAATAATCACATGGAATATCAATAACCACTTTCATAATGATGGAATGCATAATTCCAGACTATCATAACCACGTAGCCAAGGCCTCGTGCCAAGACCACAAATAAGATTTTGTCAAGGCCTCGTTCCAAGACACTAGTTTGTCTCATGAGACCTACCGATGCATCGAGGAGCTATAGCGGGCTCCACCCGTCACTTATTAAGTCCAATTCATTCCTCATATGAATAGGTTTAAACATATCATAAACCATAACATAATCGTATCACATAAAACATGCATAAAGGAAACATAACATTTCCACATTTCAATCACAAGATTTCAATACAACACATTGATATAATAAAAACGCTTTCAAAACCATTTTCAACACCAAAATAAAAGAAAGTTAAAACTTTGTATTTATTTTTCATTAAAAAAATGATGGCTTGTAGAGGAAGCTGAAACTCAAATAATGGTCACGGCGGCAGAGAAGTCGTTGTCTCCGCATATGTACGGAAAGAAAAACATTCCCTTTTTGTCGTTTAGTAAAACGCTTCATATAAAAAACATTTCTTTTGAATAAACCTAAAAGTCAAAGTGGTTTATACACCGTATAAAAGAAAGTTGTGTATAAAACCAAATATGCCTCAATGAAAGGAGATTGAGACGAAGTCCTTAAAAAGATCATTTTTAAAATAAAATAGATCCCTTATGTGTATTTACTATAGGTACACATAAAGAAAGTAAAAATACAAAATAGGACATAATAATATCATGACATAATTTGAAAGTAGGAGATTAACCCAAAGAATGGAAGTTGGGTTAAGAAATTCCCTTACCTCATGTCCGACTTGACTCAACCGTTCTTTAACCTCCTGAATAATAAACTATAGTTAATATCTTCCTTATTAAGAACTATTTTCAATTTCATTATCCTTTTTATATCACTTATTACAATGTTATGAACATTATGTAATTATTTAAGTTAATAACGGTCGTTTTGTCAATCTTTGGTACTTGAGTCAACAATAAACTTATTATAATTACAAGTTGTTCATGTGGTAAAATATCCATTATATCCAGAATTATATTCATGATTTAGATATCATATATATCATATATATCCAGTATATACATTCATTCATAATATTACATAACATTTAGAGGTAAGAAATGAAATGCACCGTTCATGGAGACGGTAAGCCGTACGTACGCATGAACACTACTTTCATTTCTATTTCGTATTTAATGGAATGAAATAATAATGATATAAATGTATAATATAATTCCAGTATAATATAGAATATAATAACATTTACTCCATCCTTTATACATCCCACATATGGTATTAACGCTTCAAATCCCTTTGAGGGGGCGGTAGTCCGCACTTCCTAAAATGAAAATATCGCGTTTACCCATAATGGAAACCATAAAGGTATGCCATAAATGAAAAATACAAAATCATAAGGAAAACAAAAACATAATATATATCATATATAAAAATAGTGTCATCATAATGGCCACCATTAGACGTGTTATATGAGTGTTGAACAATCATCGTTTCGTGAGGCAAAAATTCGCCATCCACAGAAACAGTATGTTCTTTAACCATTAGATGTAGGTGTGTGTAAGTGTAGCTCGAATACTTCTTATTAAAACATCCTAGTATATTTAGGATACTTGTGTTGTTACAAAATAAATGAATAAAAAGTGTTTAGGGGGTTGGAGAAGAAAAATAAAACAAAACAACATTAGAGAAGACATTACCTTAAAATCGGGTAACTCTTTTTGATTTGAGCCAAAGGCTTCCTTGGAAAGAGTTATGCCCAAAGTGAGGCTTCTAGGAGTAATAGGGGAAAGTTGGGAGAGTATTTGGGCAGAGTTTGGCCGAGCCAAATGTCTTGAAAGTGTGAATGAGGTGGTAGTGGTGGGGGCCTTTTATAAGTGGAGAGGAGGGGCACTCTTGGAAAGTAAAGAAAAGTCACTTTATTATAAAATGAGTTTCGGATTTTAGAGATCCCACACATATATAATTCAAGGATAAGGTGATAAGGGTTCTAAATCTACTCATCCAATAGGTTTTTGAAAAGTTTAATCCTTGGATTTTACATTATCGTTTTATTTTATTTAAATCGTTAAATAATGAGGTCATCCCTGCATCATCATGATGTCATAAATAATTTAAGTTATTTAATGTCTAAAAATTATAAATAAAACTACTATGATGTAGGAAATCGTTTTAGCTTTCCAATGACTATTTATAGTAAAAAATATGACTTGTATAACCCCATGTAAAAATTGTTTTAGTAAAACATTTCATGTTTGTGTCATTTTTTACTTTAACATTAAATAAAAGGTATTTATGTCATTTTCCAACTAAAGTGGCTCCATGGGGTCCCCAAGTTGACCCATGGATTGTCTTGGTCGGCCATGGCACATCCAATGAGGTTAGGACATGTGTCAAACTCATCTCATATTATTAAAACATTATTTTTACCTTAAACTACACTAATTATCTCTAATCGCGATTAAGAACTTAAAAGTTACTATTTACAAAAAAAATTATTTTAATCTCATTGAACCACATTTTACTTCTTAATGAAAACTATGTATGTCGGATTTTTGAAATTCAAAACACAGAAGTGGTAAAATTTCATTTAAACGAAAAATCAGTTTTTATAAGTACCACTTAGTGGTTTCACTATTCATCAAAAATTGAAGTTTTTCAGAAAAATCTGAAAAATTCACACTAAGCTATATTTCATATTCCGATTTCAAAAATGATGTCTATTTTACAAAATTCCAAACATATAAGTTGCATTAATTGATTTTATAATTAATTCCCGCTGTCACAACAAATAGCGTGTTTTTAAGAAACAATTTATATCAAAAGATTGGCAATTGTTTATGTCCAATTTCAATGTTAAATTATTTCTAATGACCACCATTGGATAAAATGGTAAAAATATATTCTAATTATACTTTAAAACCACTAAATATTATAATTTATCACTATAAATTATTTTGATTAAAAACGTTGTTTTTGAGTATTTTTCACTATTCATAAAAAATTAGAAGTTCTCAGAAAAATACCAAAAATTCAACATAGGATAATTTTGAAATTCCGAATCCAAAAATGAATTCCATTTTGAAATATAAAATATATATAGTTTCAAAAATTGGGTATTAATATTTATAACGGCTACTTTGATTGGTTGTGGTGTGTGTTAGAACTCGAAGTTGCGTACAACACACGCTACTGCATTATTGAAAGATAAGCGTATCGTGGAAGCTCGGGGTGTTACAATTGGTCTTGTATAGTTGAATGGAATGGGGGTGATCTGTTTAAAATTTCAATAAAAATCTAAGTATTTTTTCCCTATAGAACCTATTGGAGACATTCTACTCATCCAACCTAGATTGATGTTATCCGATGTGGATGATATGTGATTCCAAATACTAATAAAGGTAGTAATTGTTCCATAAAAACATATTATATGTGATACCTGACCATTATCTAGGTATGTAAGGGGTCATGAGGCGGGATGTAATGTGACATGTGTTCAATGGGGTAATGTATGTGTGGTGAGAAGTTATGCCTGTTACAAATTTCCCTATCTATGATATATATATATATATGAATGTTATTTCTATTGGAAAATGGTGTTTTTTCATCAACATGAATTCACCTAGATGATTTCTAGTGGAGTGTTCGGAGGGTGGACATATTATATGTGATACCTGACCATGATCAAGGTACGTATGGGGCCATGAGGTTTGATGTCATGTGACATGTGTTCAATAGGGTAGTTTATGTGTGGTGAGAAGTGATTCCCCTTAAAAATTTCCCTATCTATGTTATATATATATATATATGAATGTTATTTCATTTTGAAAATGGTATTTTTCTCATCAACGTGAATTCACCTAGACGATTTCTAGTGGAGTGATAGGAGGGTGGACATATGTTACCACTAGATGGTGCATTGGATGATTCCCTTGAGGGCTGGGATGTGGCCAATATGGTTTGTTGTAATCATGATCCACAAGTACATGTTATAGTACATGTAATGAAACATTAACATGTGGACTAATTTGGGTCTTGGTTAGATGAGTGTCTCAGGGAAATCATGGTTCATGACATACCATCTATTTATTGGGGAGCTTATACAGTAGAACCCTCCATTGAATGTAGGAATAATGAGATCTAGTATCAACACATACCATTATTTAAGGGTGACGATGGACCGCAGGTAGAAAATATTTAGATCAAGTAAGTGAAAACTATCATTGACCAGATTGTGACACCCTCTTTTCAAAAGGGTGAAGCTGCTTACATATATTCTTAGGTGATCAGAAAAGTGTTTGTGTGATGTAAAAGTTCAGTTAGGAAAACATAAGGTACTGGAATAGAAGGATTTTGAGGCTAGATTGTTTGAGCACTTATTACTAGAGATGTTGGGGGTGGATAAATCTCATGAGTTCATGAATCTACTACAAGGAGATACATCCTTTCTGTATTATGGAACTAATTTCACATGCATGACATGATATTCACCTTCTATTTGGAGTGATGACATTGTTCGGGTGAGGTGATTTGAGGATGTCTTGTGGCACAAGATCTAGGTGTAGGTGAATATCATTAGGCTGGAATCATTATTGAAAGAAGTGAATCAGACACTAATACAAAATTGAAACTTGAAGTACTGATCTTATTCGAGCAGGGTGATGGTTCAATGTGAGTATAGTGGTGATGATTTAGGTATATAGAAGTGAGATCATGTGGATTTTTAATAGGGTGGTCACTATAGAGACTTATTGAGGCCATTGAGGAGTGATTCAATGATGGTGTGTATCCAGGGATGGTATCTGAGGCATGTCCAGACTCAATGACAGAAAGATATAAAGGGCTTCTGGTCATGTGGTCAAATGGGGCATCTGTAGAGGTTTGACAGGGAGTCTTATTAGGCATCTGGGAGTCAGGGAACAAGGAGTATGTAGTGATATTATGTTCTATTCAAAATGGTATCGAGAGATGGTATCTGGGATTAAACTTCATGAGTTGTTCTGGGATGAGTGAGTGAGACCAAGTAGTGGGGGCAGTAGCTTGTAGCTGGTGTAGCTCTATAGGGGGTTTATGTCCTAGGTAGTTGAGAATTAGGAAAAGTACATACCATTGAGCTGGTAAGGCTAATATTGGTTGGGGAGATGAAAATATTTAGTTATATTCCTTGATCATGGTGTGACTATTTATTTTCTACTTGGGTTGGACAGTTCTTTTATGAGGTGCATGTGTATTTTATTTGGTATAACCATGTGTTTTCAGTATGTGATTATCAGTAAGATTAGTGTTTTATAAGAGAAGTTTATTCATATATACTATAATGGGAATTCCTATGGATATATTATATGGATTTACATTTGGGAATTGGATATTATGAAGGATCATTAGAAATATGATGAGATACAAGTTTTTATGAGATTCTTGCATGGGACATGTATGAAATTGGAATCTAATGAAATGTGCGAATCAATGGGTGTAATGTATGACATGCGAATAAATTGAGAACCTGATGTGGTGCATGATTGAAGGAATGTAATAGGGGTAATATTATATTAGGGGATGGCTAGTGTGACCATTAGAATGTTGAATTTTGGGTTAGAAGCAACAAAGTAAGAACTTCCTATGATGGGGAGAACCCCAATGGGAATTTACAACAAACAATGACTAACATGGACCGGGTTAATGTAACTGAGATGAATATTGTTGGTACCATATCTGGTTTAATCCTAATAAATTAGGAATATTCTATTTTAAGGTGGTGATTCTGTAATATCTCGATTTTTTAGCAGGTCGAAATTCCCATCCTTTTTCAATTATTGAGATTGGTTAGTGAACAAACATTATGCTTAATATTAGGAATCTAATTTGGAAATTTTGGAAAGTACAAGGCATTTATTAATGATTTTTAATGCTTTTCTAGTGCCTCGATAGTTTGAATGGGGTTCAGAAGCATCAGTATCTGAAACCGTATTTCGGGAAACTGTAGAACAAGGTGCACAGTTGGTGCACTATATGTAAAAATGCGATTCCAAACCATGTGAGGTGTTTGTCCTTTCAATATTGAATAATTGAAGGTTAGAGAACAATTTTAAAAAAATATATCATAAACATGAGACTTTTTAAAGAGTCCCAAAATGACATTTTCCACCTTCCTTCTTTAACCGGTCTTTTTCCATATTTCTCCTCACACACATGTAGAATCTCTTGTAGGTTGTGGATATCACTTCTCTCCCTTACCTAGGAATTGGTGTATCTTCACAACTAGAAATTCAAGTTATAGACATGGTTTAATACAATGTATATAGGCCCTAAAACTATTTCAATATGCAATATCTAGGGTTTGGGGAATAATAGTTCTTATTAGTATGGAAATTGGGACATGGCTATAGCCATTGTTCAAAACTGTGGTCATAGACCTATAGCTACAGTATTGAATAATGGAAGTATACATATCGCTATAGTTTTGAAATGGGGATATTGAAAACTCCATCACAATCTACAGTAACACTTTTAAATTGTATTTATATCCCTATGCCCTTGGTTTTAACCATGGAAGTAAAACTGTATCCACATTTCAAAACCATGGCTATGGACCCCGATTTCCAAAAAAAAATACAGGGTTTAATTCCATGGTTTTATATAGTGGCTACATCTACTGGTTTCCATAAAAAAATCACCAGGTCTGCTACACCTTCTGCACGCTATAGCTCGATGCTAAAAATCAGGTATACTTAATTAAAATGATAATAAAAGAGTGCAATGATATTTCACCAACAAAAGGTTAGTTTAATTTTAATGACATTTAGTGAAGAAAAATAAAATGAAGAGATATAAAAAAAGTGTAGTAGTGAGACCTCACTAAAATGTCCACTGTGATTCATTTTCCTACACTTGGACAAGAGAAAACCTAGTTTCTGCATTCTGTTCACATGCCACTATAGAATCAAGATCCATCTCTATCTATTTAAAATGTGTAGTGACCTCACCCAACTTCACAAACCATAATACAATATTTCATAATATCGAGTGATAATACAAGAAACTAAAAAATAGTAAAACAATCTACTCCATTCCCAACAACACTCCCATGTTTCGCCAATTCATTCACTATATGATTCAAGTGATCACTTTCATGCATGACTAATAAAAACTTTTCAAAGGTTTTGCAATAGTACATACTTAATCATGACCAATTCATTAAATAATCACTCTAAAAATATCTGAACTTGTTCCATGAGATCCCCCTTAATGAACCCATTTAAATCCCTAATGCACAAAAGATGAGAATAAAAAAATAGAAATCCATGAGGCATTGGACTGTGAAAAAAATTGAAAATTAATGAAAAAAATCATTAGGATTGAATCCATCACCTTAACAAAAAACATTAACCAAAATATTCTACCAAGAAAAGCTCAATTAAAACTATACTACATCCTATAGACAATAGGCAGAACTAACGAGGAAGTGAGAAAATAGAACATAACAACATTGATATCACAAACTGCAAGTGGAATTAGACTATGAGTGATGTGGTTCATCCTTAATTTATATTCTGATGTAGCCAATCTAGAGTGGTGAAATAGAAATCAGAATCATCCATTATAAAATTATACATATTTTTCTTGTTTGAAATTGTCTCCATATTCTAAAATAGAGATAATTCTTCTATCACGTTCTTTTTTTGTTTATGAAATTAACTTATTCATGATTATTCTCTTTATAAACCTATTTCAAAACTTTTTCTTCATAAATCACACAAAATATAGTCTTAGGGAAACCAGCTACTCATTCCTTCCATTCATATTATTTATTAGACTTGGATTTGGGGGATATCAGTTAATTTCTTCATTTATTTTTATTCTATTAATCCTTATCAGATGACCAAAACAAAGAAAATAATCCACCTTTCAAAAAAATCATACTTTATGTGACATTGTTGTCTCAATTATGGTGATATTATAGAAAATAATTCTCCATTATTAAACTCAATAACGTCTATGCACACACATATTTTATTTCTAACTATCCCATATAAATATAATTTTATAGACATTATTATTTGAATATTACATAAACCAGTTCCATTAGATATGAAATAACATTTCCTTGGAGACATATTATTATTTTTCATGATGCCTTCAGATGACTTTGTGCGTGTACCCTAAAAAGTGTCTTCTTAATTACTGTATAAATCCTTTCTCAGGTTTTTTAATTCTAAAACCCTTCTCCTTCAATTGGGATACTAAATTATCAATGTGAGAAATATATACGTGATGGATCCTAGAGAATTCCCCAACAGAAATATATTTGATTCCATTAGTTATCCATTGGGTTCGATGATTGTGAATAACCATCATAAGATCTGCAACATATCAAAATATTGATGTATAAAAACATAATTAAAACATTAATCAAAATAATGTATAGCATATAGAAACCAATACCACCACTCTACTAGTATCTAGAATATCAAGCATGATTGTATCATAACTAACATATATCTAGTAAATTTCATCCTATAATTGAGTTTGTTAATAATAATAGTATAACCTATCACTCACTAATCAACATAGTCTAACCCTTACATACCATGCTATGATATATCATCCATTGTAATGTGAATGGATTACCCATCCCACATTATACAAGGAAATATATCAGACTTTGTACCATAATATCTATTTAAATTCCATACATATTATAATAGACTCATTACTTCTCATATTGGTTATTTTATAGACAATAGTACATACCAGTTTTCATCTCAAGAGTACTACCAATGTGCCACTCTTAATACCACTAATTCAATGCTACATCTATAGTGGTTACAACCTAAAGGTATATTCCCAAAAAAGATCATTCACCTTTGAATGTAAATGATCCCATCAATAAGGCAAACCATCAGCCCACCCATATGATAATTACTAACCCATTACCACTATGACACTAATGGATTACCTTCACTAGTCACACCTTAAATATCATTGTATCTTTCACAATTGGATCTCATTTATCAAGATGATAATATTATTTATTCTAGACGAAGTCAATTTCATGAAATTAGAGGATTTAGGGTGTGAAAACACAATAGTTCATTCTATTTCTCACAAAATTTTAATCCATTTGAACCTTATTACTCAATCACCTAAAAAATGAACCTTCAACCAAGTAGGGAAATCAAAAAGAACCAATGAAGGTGATTCAAACAGTTCAAATAAAATTAAATATATAGGTACTAAGTGCTGAATTTTTCTTTGTAACGTAGTAGATTTAATCTTGTTAAATTTAATAGTGATTTCACTAAATAAAGTATCATGTTTTCAATGATATTTTTGTGTTTTAGTCCAAAAAACCTATATTTTCTTCATGCTTTAGCTTTTTATGTGAATGACCAGTTTATGTTTTCCCAAAATGAGGATATTGTCATCTTAAAAGTAAATTAAATTTCATATGAAGTTGGATGAAATTTTCTACTAACCACCTAAAGGGACACTAATGTTAATCAATAATAATAAAAACTTGTTTTTATAAAAAATCAATAAATTCTAGAATTCAAATTAAATGGTTAGGCACAGGGAACCTACCTCAACTATGTGACATGCTACTTTTGACAACAACTACTCAAATATTCATTTTCCCACTTGCACGCATATCCACTTTAACATTTATATATAACGACACATATCCCCTATGTACATATTTTCACAGGAAAATATGTACAAGGAGGTCCTTAGATATATGTTCATAATTTCAAATACCCATTTTTACTTAATCCTGTATTAATTTTTTTATATCTATATATAAGAACATTGATACACAATATATAAATTCATAATTCAATGATTCAATATATATAAAGGGGGAACTTATATATTTATATTCAGACCTATCCAAACATATGTAAGTCACCTTTTCCAACAGCAGCTCAAATCCACCACAAGGAGGCCCAAAACAAACTAAAAAAATATAGGGGACATAAAAATCACAAAATACTTAATTTAATTTAGCCCAAATAATAAAAGTGGAAGAATCCTTACCTAAATTTGATGTCAGACTCACTACCTTTTATAGTAGTGGATAAAACCAATCTCATAATAAGAAACCACATTTCAGTAAATAATGGAAATATAAGTGATATATTACTACTTCTTATATATATATAATATAAAACATTTATATTAATATGAAAAATTTGATCCAACAAGCAAGACAACATAACAGTGATATAAAATATTATATTTGAAAACAAAAAATCATTATATATTTGTCATGTTAGGAATATAAATGTTGTTATGTGAACAGTCTTCCTGTAGTCCCCATCGATTAATGTATTTAATATCATATTAAATAAATCAAAAATTAGAATTGTATACATGATTGATAAAGAAAATAAGGTTAATGAAAAGTATGTATGAAAATAAACTTTTTAAATATTATCAATAACCCCTAAAAAATCTATAATTGATTAAATAAATTTATTTTCACCTTAATAAAAACTCAATAAGTAAAATGTCATTCTAAATGTGTGATATATTGAATGATTATGAGTTAAAATATCTTAATAAGATGTTGGGGATTTGTCCTCAGTAAGATGAATTCAGAAAAGGATATTGTGAAATGTATTGAAAATTACATTGTTAATGAATCCAAATCAAACAATGAATACTATGAATTAATAGAATGAAAAATATAGTTCATTAAACCTTTATTTAGTGTAAATGATTATAATGTCATGGAAACTAAAATATGAAATTATTCTTGCAAGATAAGCTGGTAGGAAAACCACTTTGGATGTGAACAACTGTGTGTTTTTATGATTTGGGTTTTAGTACATGTATAAATTTTATTGTTCATGTAACCAATGTGTCAAATATTTAAAAATTAATATTATAATACAATAAAGATCTATCGATAGAATAGTTACAAATCAATAGATTTATATCCCCTCACTATGAAGTATAAAATGAAATAATGGAGAACATTATTTGAAGAGAAATCTCTTTTTATCATTACAACTACATGGATCAATCTAGATACACAATATTACATGGCTTAAAAATACTTAACAAATGTTAAATGAATTTTATATAGCACACTGAAAAGTGAAATTACCACCACATATAGGTCCTAGTATTATATAAACATAGGAGTATACTCCAAATCATAGTGTAATAGCTCTGGTTTTATATGTTTATCAATGTTTTTTATGGAAAACAATCAAACCCTTTCAATTTCACATTAGAGAATTGAATATAACTACATTTTGTAAGTTGGATTCCCAAAAATATTGGCACATAAATTGGTTTTATCATCACTAGAAAAATTCTAAAAAATGAAAAAATCAATAATATCAAAACAAAAACTATGTATAACTTAATGGAATTCATGATTCTGTACATAGATGATACTAATAACCACAAATGAATTTCAATATTCTAATTTTAAATATACCTAATACAATTTAGAAAAAAATTTCCTGTACAAAATGTTTTTTGTGTACCTAGAGGCTATGATATATTTATCATTAAATAAAATTTTCAATTTTTTTTTATGTGACCCTAGAAAGGAAAACATGTAGTTGTACCTCTTACCCACTCCCACTCCCATAATCCTTGCACACCCCTTTCAAATGAAGTCCCCTCACCCTACACATCCCCTACCCACTACCCACACCTTGCACCCCTACCCCCTTGCACCCCTTCCCTTACCCACCCCTTAACCCATGCACACCCCTTGCACCACTGACCCCTCCACCTTCCCCATACACACCCCCTTCTCCCTCCCCCACCCCCTACACATCCCTTTCACCCCACGCTCTCCCCGCCCCTTGCACACCCCTTGCACCCCTTCCCCCATCCCTCTCCCCCTACCCCCTACACACAACATCCCTCCCTGCACACAACATTCACCACATTCCCCCCCCTACCCCCTTCAAACAACATTGTACACCCCTTGCACCCCTTACCCCTTCTCCCCCCCTTTCAACCCAGACCCCACCCTACATCCTGCATTCCCCCCCCCCCACCCCATGACCCCCACTTTCCCCTTCGACCTACATCCCCTATTACTCCACCACAACCCCACACCCCACCACACCCACACTGAACCCCTCTTTTCCCTATGCACCTTAAACCCACTACCCTGCACCCAAAACCCCCACCACCCCAAACCCCTCTGTTTCACCCTACATCATCACACCAACCAACGATCCCTGATACACCATGCATCCCCCATCATTGCACTACACCCCACACCCACCCCTACCCCCTAAAGATGGCCCCAACCCCCGACCTGGAGCCCTTTCCCCATCCCACACCCACCACACCCCCAGCAACAACATCCCCCCACCCTCTATTGAGGGTGAAGTTTCTCCATAGGGAGTAGAGGATTGGGTTTATTGTATCTAGTTCCTTCCACCCTTTCCTATGCAGTTTTTGTAAAAATGTTTCAAAATATTTTATTTCCAATCATCTATAAACTTTATTGAGATTATAAGTGGATATATATCAAAACCATTGGATTGTTAACACATTATTGGGTGTATAATTGGAGATGAGTAATAAGTGTCTTTCATATCCACTAGTGATAAGATAATTTAGAAAAATTTGGGACTTTTCCACCCTGGGTTTGAAATATTTTCTTTTTCTCAAAACTATGAATGTATTTGAGAAATCATACTCATGTAGTTTTATTTCCTAAAATAGAGTTTGTGGTAGAGGGGTCTATTATAATCAATAATATTAGTATCATGAACAAAGTAACAATGATATTGCATTAAACGATCGTTCCATTAGTCATGATGTAATGATATCATGGTAGGCAATCAAATCAGACATGGGAATCTGAAGTTGAGGATTAAGATCAGTGGCTTGAATAATTCCTTAATAAATCATGTTGAATCTTCTAGAGGTTAAATATCATAATGGTGGAATGTTTTTCATCATTTTTGTGACCTATTCACATTAATTTCTATCTATTAAATTGTTAAAAATACATGGTTGAAGTATTGGTGTTGATTTTCATTGAGGTTGAAAATAATTAGAATGGATGATTGAAAGATGTTAAATGGGGCTACGTGTAGAAGATGTATAATAGTTATTGTGGCTCCCAACCATATGTTTGATGGCAATTTTTGTGTAATAATAATTCTAATTGAGGATAACTATAGTTTTAGTGGGAATATGCAACATTTTGTAATATGTGAAATTAACTCTTATTTTTTTTAACAATTTAATTACAAAAACCCTTTAGTAAGTTTTATTACTTATTTTCACAACATATAACTCTTTTATATCTCCCACTTAATCACTCATTATCTACATATAACCACATAATTGTTCCTCATCTAGATTTAATAAATTATGGCATAGGATTTCGTTGTTGTTGAAGAAAATGTAGGGATTCATGATAATATTGATATTTTCATGTTTTATAAAATGTATCTTGTGAATCGATTCATAAAATGTAAGTCACAAAAGAATAGCGAAGGGTGTATGATTTTTTTTGGCTCATGCAGTATTCTATAGAATGATTATCTATGATTTTTAATAAAATTCCTTAACAATATTATACATTCTATTTAAGGATGCTCAGTTATTTTTTATCAACAATGTATTGAGAATTTTCAACATTTTAATTAAATTTTTTCCATGTAAAAGGAATATTTAATATAATAAAACAAGGAAAAGTGATATGTATATCACTCATCGTAATGGCAGTGTTACTCCAAGGCTTGAAAATGATGTGGACACTGATATGAATGTAGATTTCTTTGTAAATGGCATTATGGACGTTATATACTTGGATAATAATTTTATATAGCATGGATAAATGTTGGAATCTCTAATGTAATACCCAATACATCATATAAACCATGCACTATGGTTGACATATCTCATTCCTTAAAAGAAGTTGTGCAATTTAATAGTGATGATAATGTATCCACTGTATCTATAGTGATTTCTTTGAACTATAATTCTAATTACACCATCCTAGATATCTCAACCTCCTAAGGGGTTATTGATGCATATAGTAGACCAAACACCATCCCATTATCTAGATATGTGAAAAGTAATTTTATTGACAACACTATATCTTCAAAAGGATGTTGGGTAGTGAAATTATAATATTTTACTTAATAAGACTATAAATAAAGATGGAAATGGAGATACTGATGATAAAAAGAATGTTTCTATTTCAATTAAAATTATATCAATGAATAATACATTATTATCAATACTCACAAGTGTAATATTCCTCTCTAAACATAGATTATGTATAAGGAGTGAAATCAAAAACTATAGGGAATTTAATGAAGAGACACAACAAATTTTCATTTCTTATACAGAATATATAATAATGAAAAAAAGTATACAAATTAATCAATAAATTATCAAATTAAAATTAAATGGATAGACATAGGGAATCTACCACAACCTCAAGTCATGGTGCTTTTGAAGATAAAAACT
This sequence comes from Viscum album, assembly GCA_963277665.1. Lineage (NCBI taxonomy): Eukaryota > Viridiplantae > Streptophyta > Magnoliopsida > Santalales > Viscaceae > Viscum > Viscum album. The sequence goes on along the minus strand of OY728155.1, from coordinate 376,744,948 downwards.
CGAATCTTCCTTTTTTTCCAGATTCCACAGATATACAACATCACATATATATAAGGACACTTTTCCCATATAAATATATTATCATGGCTAAATATGTACATGAGGGTCCTTAGATGTATGTTTTTACTTGTATATGCTGCTTTATACTTACACACATATAAATTTTTCATATCTATATATAAGCACACCACGCCGAGGCCTCGGAACACCTACGGTTTACTCTGGTTGCCCGGTTTGGTGTAGCCAAGCCCTATTGGGTGGTGTTTCAGCGCTTTGTGGGCACCTGGGGTCTTCCTCTTTCGGCTCAGGTCTCAGTGCTTCATCGCCTTTCCTTATGTATTGTCCTTGCTTCGCATGAGGAGTTTCTTCAGGCGTGGTGTATGGCTCCTCACTCTTGGGATCATTGGAGCTTCAGTCTTTCTCGATGGTCTTTGGATGCTCATTGGGGACGTGAATCTCCCCTTGCTGTGGTGTGGGTTAGCATTCTGGGTATACCTTTGCCTTTCCAAAATGAAGGTCATCTCAGAGCCATTGGAGATTCGCTCGGCGGCTTTCTGTTCTCCGATCTTCGTACCAGATGCTGGGTGGAGGTGGTCGTGGCCCGCATCTGCGTTGAACTGGATCTCTCTCTACCTATTCCAGAGAATCTTGATCTTCGGGTGGCGGGGTCGCCCTATTGGTCTCAAGTTCTCTCTTATCCTGTTTTCCGGAGATTCTTCTCCCACTGCAACCTACAGGGTCATTCCTTGCATGTATGTCATCGTCTTCGGAAGGGTGGTCGTAGCGCCCCGCACAGACCCTCAGGTGTTGTGACTTATACTCCCTCCTCATCCCTTCCTAGTGGTTCAGTGGATGTGGCTCCAGTTCCAGAGGTCGGTTTGGAGTGTCTTCAAGAGGTAGCAGATTTCGGGGGCAATTGTGAGGATAAGCTAAAATCAGTCAGTGGACTTTGCAGAGCCTTGGTTCCTTTTGTTTCGAGAGGTATAGCTCAACTAGTTAGTACCTTTTTATCCTCATTTACTCTTTCCTCGGGATTGTATTCTCCTCTTCCCCTCTTCCATTTGGATCCCCTTCCATCTCAGTGTACCTTTGGACGGGCTGGACGTTCTCTAGAAATGGTTCCATTTGGTTTTTCCTTCGAGAGTTATACGCCTTCCTTGGGCTTTGATGTTTCCCCAGATTCTCCAAAGGATGCTGCCTCGCGGTCGGAGGACAGGCAGGTGAGGCTGAGTCATTCTCTCCCAGAAAGAACGCACATCTCGCAGTCATTGTCTTCTGCTGCGGATAGGTCTTCTAGTATACCCAATACTATCATATCTCACGTCTGCACTTGAGCTCAATACAGGAAGCTACTGGGGGGAGTACCCTCCCATTTTGACAAGGCCATGCACTCTGGGGCCAGTCCCAGAATCCTCATTTCCCAATGACGTCGATGTTCATCTGGAATATTCGGGGAGCTAGATTTCGTATTAAATCCTACTTCTTTTCCTCAGAGGTCTCCAAACACAGAGTCTCTCTCGGTTCCCTTCTTGAGCACAAAAACCGTCAGATAAAATCAATGTTTTTTCAAGGAAGATTAAAATGCATGAGTGTATGCATGCTGAGTCGGTTAATAAGCACATATGGATCATCTGGAACTGAGGCACCTCAGCTATCCTTTCCCAGGCCAGGGACCAGTTCAAAACGGTGGTGGTGTCTCAGGGAACACACTCCTTCTTCGCTACGTTCATTTATGTAAGTTTCGGCCCTCATCAAAGGGAAGTACTGTGGGGGGAGCTTAACGCTTTTGATATCAGGAATCACCCTTGGTTTGTCGTAGGAGATTTTAATGTTGTTGCTGATCCAGAGGAGAGGAAGGGGAGAGGTCCTTCTAACAGACAATCAAGTCGATCCTTCTCCCAGTTCATGGCGGGTAAGGGGCTTCTGGACCTTGGGTTTGCAGGAGGCCGATTCACGTGGTGTAATAATCAACAGGGAAACTGGCGATCGTGGAGTCTCCTAGACCGTGGCTTGTCCAATGTCGATGCTTTATCTAGCTATCCTAACTCCAAGGTAACACATCTGGCACGGGGGATCTCTGACCATTCTCTTCTCCTTATTTCAATCTACAATGGGCATGAGAGTACTGGTCATTTTCGTTTCTACCCTCACTGGGCGAACCTCCCCGGGTACAATGAGCTGGTGCGCGACTCTTGGAACGAACCAGCAGTGGGACATACTTGTACTTCCTTTCATAGAAAACTACGCCATCTCAAATCAAAGCTCCTAATTTGGTCAAGGGACAAGTGCCTGTCTGACAGTGATGTGGACCTGGTTATGCATGCCGTTGATCGTCTTGAAAGACAACTAGAATCTGATTGGAATGAACGTATCTTTGAGGAGATTTCCAACAGAAAAGAAGAATTGAGGGATATGCTTCTCAGACAAGAATGTCAAGTGAGAGAGGGCGCATGTATAAAATGGCTTAAGGAGGGGGACAAGAACACTGCGTACTTCCATGCTTGTATCAAGGATAAGAAGAGGTGGGTGTGCCCAAGAATCGAGCTTGAGGATGGGTCCTTTTCTGAAGACAGGAATACGATTGGGGATCTTTCATGTGGCCATTTTCAAAACCTCCTTGCTGGTCCTCGTGACTCTTCCTTTCCTAGATACCCTGAAGGAATTTTTGGCTTCTTTGATATTATACAGTCTACAAATACTGATCGGGACAATGTGTTTTTGAGTGTCATTCCTCATGAGGCGGAAATTCGCGAGGCCATGCAGAAGCTTGACCCGGATAGCGCGGCTGGGCCAGATGGGTTTCCTAGAGAGTTTTATAGATCATCATGGGAGACAGTTAAAGGATATCTCATTGAGGTGTTTCGGGACTTCTTCTGTGGAGGTCCGCTACCTCGAGCGGCCTGCGCTACTTCTATAGTGCTTATTCCGAAATCAAAATCCCCCACCTCCATTGAACACTTTCGCATGATCAGCATGAGAAATATGCCTTATAAAATCCTCTTGAGTATCCTCAACACCCGCCTGGCCATGCATCTCCCTATCTACATCTCACCCGAGCATCACAGTTTCGTTCAGGGCTGATCTATTCAGGGGGCTATAGCCCTTGAACATGAATTGATTAGAAATATTAATCAGAATACCTGGGGATCCAACATGGTTGTCAAGTTAGACATGAGTAAGGCATATGATAGAGTCGAATGGGCCTTCATCATCAAAGTTATGACTGGTATGGGTCTGTCCACATGGAACAGTGATCTGATTTTTCGTTGTTTCAGTTCAACATAGATGTCGTTAATTTTCATGGGAAAATCCTTCGGATTCTTCAAAATGTCTCATGGTCTTCGATAGGGAGATCCCATCTCGCCGACTATTTTTATCATCACCCAGAACATTCTTAGCCTCCTTATTCAGCAAAGCAGTAGAAGCGGGGGTATTCTAGCTTTTTATAGAAGAATGCATCTTCAGCAGGTATCTCATCTCATGTTTTCGGACGACACCATAGTTTTCCTTAATGCATAAAAAAGGTCGGTAAGGGATTTCAACGAGGTTTTGGAGGTGTATAGAAAGTGGAGTGGACAAGTCATCAACCAAAGCAAGAGTAACTTCTTCACTTCGAACAGATGCCTAGATGCTCGGATCCTCACTGTAATCAACATTCTGGGAATCCAAAAGGCTGAGTTTCCTATGAACTACATGGGAGCCCCTCTGTCTCCAAAATCCCTTCGTATCCATGACTTTGATCCCCTCGTAAGCAGAGTCACTGAGAAAATTATCAACTGGAAAAACATGTATCCTTCCTTCGGGGGAGGATCACGTTGGTCAATAGTGTACTCCTTTCCACCCCGGTGCACGTACTCTCTGCCATCAAAGCTCCTAAGGGAGTTTTCCGGAGCCTGGATAAAATTCTTGCAGGTTTCATATGGGATCCCCATTTCAATGGAAAATGACACTGGGTTTCTTGGGACAGGATGGCGATGCCTAGCAGTGATGGGGGGAGTAATATACGCAGTCTTCAGGTTACCATTACATGCATGCATGCAAAACTCGCTTGGGAAGTGCTGGAGAAGTGCTCGTTGTGGGGCACTTCCATGCATGCATGCTATAGTAAAGAAGAAAGCTCGACTTCATCTCATTCCTCTAACCTCTGGAAGGCGGTTGCTTCGCGAATCAGATCCATCTCATCTCAGGTTCGTTGGATTATTGGTACAGGCGAAATCTCCTTCTGGCATGACAACTAGAGCGGCACGATCATCGGATTTCCGAGATTCCCTACTATGAACATTAATTTTAAGGAGGCTTCATGCTATCCTTATTTCATTAACGCTATTTTAGACTGATATCAGCAGGATATTTTTCATCTTATCGAACTTTCAACTTATCCCGACAAATATGTGTTCACTCCGTCCTCTTCAGGGGCATTCTCCAACAAGGAATACCAGTGCACAATTTCATATCTTGATGCAGTTGACCCCTGGAACGATAATCTATGGGATAACCTCATTCCTTCAAAGTTCAATTTTCTGGTCTAGAGAGTCTGAAACATAGCACTCTCCACTGATGAAAACATTAGAAGATGCGGCGTGCAAATGGCTTCCAGGTGCGTCTGTTGTAAGGGGAAGTAGGAGGAGACGTCGAGGCACCTGTTTTTTGAAAGCAAGTGGGAACTGGCAGTTTGGTCGTTTTTTGGTGAATTCACGGAAATCTCTATTCCACATATGAGAGAGGATACTTTCATGGTCCGCTAGTTTCACAGCTCTGATGCGGAAATCTCTGAAATAAAAGCACAAAACCTTATACTACAGGCTGGATGCTGGTGTCTATGGAAAGCACGAAACAAAAACTTTTTCGAAGGGGTGGTGTCATCCTGCCGTGAGATTATCTCCATAACCCTTTCTCTCCTCCTCGACATGAGCAGGGCACTCGATTTTTGTAGTGAGACTCCTACATTGCAACGTATTAAGTCTATATCCCATAAACCAACTGCCTCCACTAATCAGTCTTTAGGCAACTGGGTAAGGTGGCTTCCTCCGGATTGGGGGCTGAAACTTAATATCGATGGTTCATGCAAATTTGGAGTAATGACTAGAGGAGGTATTGTACGTGATTTTTCCGGGTCGGTTCTATTGGCTTTCTCTGCCCAATTGGGGCATGGTACCTCCCTTGTGGTGGAGGCAAAGATAATGTACATAGGGCTCTCTGTGTATAGGTAGAGCAACCTTCATATCATGGAAGCCGAAACCGACTCCTTGATGGGCCACAATTCTATTCAGGCCATGGGACCTACTCCTTGTTCGATTGTATATTTCATTCGTAAGTGTCGTTCTCCCCTCAGCACTCATACTAAGCTGTCTCACACTTGGCGGGAAGGAAATAGGGTGGCTGACTATTTGGCATCTCTTGATTTTCCTGGAACGGAGTACGTATATTTTCATGACCTCCAGAGCATGAAACCAATAGGGGTTAACATTCTAAGTGGAGATGCATTAGGTCTTCATTATTTTAGACCCCATACATGTATCTCTTCCCTCCCTCCTTGTGGATTGGGTTGTTGTTCATGTTCTTTCTTGTTGTACTCTTTTTATTTCATTTAAATTGATGATGATGATATCTAATGTTGTTCAATACATACACCGTGGAGCAGTATTAGGAATCAACAAATAACACAATTTTTTTGTGAAAATTTATATACTGATATTAGATATATATGGATTTAGAAACCAATAAGGTGTTGTGGAAACATATTAACATTATCTTAATAATGAGAGAAGTCAGTAATCCATAATGAAAAAATTTCCAAATAATAAGGATTCAGGGATAATATTGGTGTTGTGTTGTACATGAACATAAAAAATACAATTTTTGGTATAATATATCTCTTCCTAGTCTAGGAAAAGATAATAGAGTAAGGATATTACATTAATTATTTGTTCTAGGTATCAAATACATTAATGGAATATTGAGATGAAAAATATTTTTGAATTACTATAAGAAAACTTTGGAAGATTTGACAGTGATGGATATATTTCAAATTATTATATTAAATTTACCTTATCACTATACAATCAAAATAAAATGGTGGTTTTATGGAGTAAAAGCTAATGATATTTTATAAAAACTGTAAATCAATGAAATAATTACTATAAATACATGATGTAGTTAGAATTTGACGAAATAAACCAAATAAAAACTCCTTAAATTTAATTAATGAAATTTATGAAAAAATAATTTTATAGATGTATAGTATAATAGTTTTTTAAAAAAATTTAAATTTTAATAGATCAAATATTTACAAACCTATTTAAGAAATGATTTTTTATACAATAATGATAATCTCCTATGTAATCTGGATTAATCACAACTTGATTTTAAATTGAATGAAACTTGATATCACAATTTTGTTTATAAATAGTTAATAGTCATATACCATATTAATAAGACTGTTATATCCAACATTTATTTGGAATGATTAATAGAATTAATATTTCAGATGTATGTTGGATTAAAAAGTAATTGAATAGATTAATGAAATAACCACTGGGATATATATTTTCTAGGTATATTTTTTTATCCTACATGAATAGAAAAATCACTCTAATATAGTTCAAAGAAATAACATATTGTCGAAATTAGAATAATAATGAGGTATGTTCATTGAACATTACATGATGGTTTGTTTTCTATATTTGGAAATAAACTATACTTATTAGAATATTGAAATGAGTATTTAGATATGGACATTGTGGATTGAAAATCCATTAGTGGACATCCTTCTTCTCTTGAAATATCTTTTGTTGTATGGGTATGAGAAACAAATATGGTTGTGTTTCATTATGTATAGTGTAATCAATGTTTATCAAAGTCAAAAAACATATACACATCTTACATATATGAGGGAATAGTTGGAATACATTAATTAATTGGTGAAATATCCAATAATGATTAAATGAGTCAATAAAATTGCTATCAAAATAGAAAACAATATATTACAAAACTCACAAGAAACTCATTGATATCCACTATATTTTTTTAGAGGAGACGGGGGATAATAATGTTATAAAACGTAAATATGTTGTACAAAAAATCATGTGATATATATCTTCACCGACCCATTGGAAGGAAAAGTGTATATATTCACCCTAACTATCCCACATTGTAATTGAGGGGAATTCACAATCCCCAAGGGCTAGAAACATGAACCATAGATCATAAATAATCATTGGAATGATTAATCCCTTAAATGAGAGTTAACACACCATACAATTTCTCTTGAAAATATATATCATGACCCATCCATTAGTTAAACAAACATGCTAGGACCATCAGTGAAAAAATAAATAAAAAACAACTTATAAAAACATTACACACACATTATCCATCAAAAAAACATATATGAGAAAAAAAATCACTTTTCCATCCCTTTGTATGTAATCCTTATAAGAATCTCCACCCACTGACCCTCATATCCATCTATTTATATAATTAAGCTTAGATCACTCTAGAATCAAATATATATATTAAAATATACCAATAACTAAAATTGATGTTAGTTGAGGACAAATTGGTTGATTTAGAAATTAAAACAAAATAAACTACTTACCTCAAAATCACCAAATCAATTAATAATATTCGTGGAATAAGAGATAAAATGAGAATAAATAATTGAAATGTAATAGGAATGAGAACAATCAATCTCAAAATGGTTAATGAAATGAGTGAAATCTGAGGAGAATGAGAGTAGAGTTGAGATGATAAGATAAAATGGAGGAACGTGGTAATTTTTTAATGAACAATTAGAATTCCATGAATAATATCCGGTTTATTATTGTGTAAAAAGATATGATAGGTGGGGTGGTCACGTCTGAATTGAAATGTGGGGATGTGGGAAGGCAGTAGTAGAGCCGCGCCGTTAAGGAGGTGGGAAGGTGGCATTAGAGATGCATCAAAAGATGAAGGTGGTAGGAGGTGCTTTGGCTATGTCAGAACTGAATCGGAGGAGGAAGATAACCCAAGGTAGAAGGTTGGAAGGCATCATCAAATGGGGAATATCACCAGAGGAAGTGGCCTTGATCATGAAGAAGGGAACCATATAAAAACCACTGATAATCGGAAATAATAGATGGGTAAAACAAAAATCGTACAAAGGGTAACATAACCATGTGAAGAGGGATAATGAAGTGGGGTATTACCATAGTTTTTGAAGAAACCATCACCTTAAATAATCCATTTCCACAGTTCTCCTAAACTGTGAAAATAGATTCACATAAATAATATATATTTGCAGTAGTGATTATCTATTCTAGCTTCAATATGAGATCCATTTATATGGTAAGAAGCATAATTGTAATGCCTTCGATCTGATCACTCCCTTTCTTTGTTTAACATTTGCTACATAATTTTTAATCCATATGATCTTGTTTCTGACAGTTTGATTAGAGAACACATAGTTGGTGTTGATGCGATGAATTTTTACTGGCATTCCAACTTTCCAAATGTGGGAGGCTTTCACCACTTTTGTAGATGTCTGATACACGATCGAAACAGGATGATGGGATGTTTGTCTTTCCTTCCATGGTTTCCTCTGTGGAATGTTTTGACTAGTTTGAGTCTCCCTTAATTATTAAGATGTTGTTCATGAAACCCTACCCAGTGCCATATCTATCAGTATGATATTTAATTACACTAATTCTGTCAAGAAATTCCATGGGGTCAATTCCTGGTAGAAACCTTCAGTCAGGGGATTAGTCACGTAGAGAATCACTAGCATGACTGGATACTAAAACACTTATACATCTGGATATTACCTTATGATTGGGTTTCATGAGGGTTTGAAATCATGAGGTATCCCCTCGTAAAATTTAGGTAATTTTATGTTCGAGGCATGTCTCCATGGATTTACTCATATTTCTATGTTAAAAATAAGGTATGCTGCAAGTTTAACACCTTGCAAAGACAGATCAGACTTGTATAAACAATAATAAGAGTGGATCAAATAAGTAATTACCTAGGAGGATGTTCCTGGATGGTTTAACTGGTGGATGGTTCAGAATGCCTAATGAGGATGGATCTGATATGGTGTGTCCTAAAAAGGGAATAGGGAACACCATGAAGGCTTACCTAGACATGACAAAGGACAGATCAGAGGATAATGGGTCCCTATAAGGTGGACACAACAGTTTTCCATTTGGTTGGGATTGATCCTCAGGGATGCCTCCTACTTAACCGAAAGGTATCGAATCCCACGTAGTTCATATATTTAAGGCATTAAATAGAGGTATAAAAAAATTGAAAATGATCTGAATATGTTCTAGGGATTATGCGTGGTTAGCATCCATGGTGCTAAAAAGATCAATGAAATGAATGGGTCTTACACATGGATAGCATCCTGTATGGATGGAATGATTTCACTAAGATGTGGCGGTCCAGGTAAAAATCCATATGGATATGGATGAACTGTCGAAGGGTGGATTAGATGGGGATGGAACCGAGAACCGGTGTGATGTTGGTGGTGTTGAGATCTTACTTTAAGTAGGTTCTCTATATATCCCAATGGCAGGGAATCAATGTCCACATTGTGTTGGAATGGGTTGATGTGTCAACTGTGGAGGTGGATTTTGATAATGTATGAATGGATTGGACCCGAAGGAAACATAACCTTTGATTTAATGCATGATCTTTATGAAACACAATTTCTATGTGTGATATAATGATAAGACCTATGAGGTGGCCTTGAACCTTATAGAGGATTCATACATACCTTTCTCAATAAGAGAATAGATCACAGTCCACGTAGTTTAGGAGTGGGGCATAGAATTGGGGAGTACACAAAAGACAGTAACCCAAAGACATGTTGTGGATTACGCATGGTTAGACCTATGAGGTGGCCTTGAATATGGATTGAGTGTTGGAATTGTGCACTAAGACTACCCAATAAATGTTCTAACGTCATTAGGGGTGGACCAAGGATATGGGTCACAATAATGGGGACACCACTATTTACCAGTGTCTGGGGTTGAACCTCAGGGGGGTCATTATATATATCCTAAAGGGATCAAAACCCACATAGTCCAAATGTATATAGTTTAACATCATGTATAATGAAAGGGGGATATAGTTTAATGTCCCGAAGGGTGAGGGTGAACCAACAAGAAGTGGTTAGGACAGATGGGTGATGGGATATATCCTTAGGGAGGCTTCATATGTACCTTGAATGAAAATGGAATGGATCAAATTCCACATAGTTTAGTGGAGAGGGGAATGGGGATTTTGTCTGGTTAACAACCCATATGGGTGTCGTGATCGATTCATACTCTAATCCCATGTGATTCATTCCCAGTGTGAGTAACAAGAGGTAGCAAAAGGCCTGACCATCATGTCATGAAAGGTGTGCCCACAATGAATGGTGTGAGGATTATGCTTGGATACCAAGCCATGAGAATAATATTGGGACTTACTATAGGAGGTAATCCCGTGTAGGGGTCCAAATATATGAGGAGGATATGACCATCGTACATGTATCACCCTATCAAAAGGTGTAGGGGCTTATACAAGGGCTTCCTATGGTATGCATGGTGACAAAGAATATATAGAGAGAGAGTGGGGGATTAAAAGGGAAATGGTTTCCATCCCCTTCATGGTCCTCTCAGGAAATGTGACTTATGTGGTGATCATAGTTTAATGTCGTGTGTTGAGGATGTGGGGTCACATGGCCGTTTAACATCATACATCTCAGACGACGAGGATTCAATTATCACTGATAGGACATTCATAACAATTACCAACCCACACATTAGGGTATGAAGGCACAAGAAATTCCATAATAGGGGTTGTGGAGTGATCCATTTATGGTTGCAAATTTTCATGGCTTTTCAAAGAATCATTTGTAGTTATCAAGTCTATGAGAATATGCGGGAGGTGGGTAAACACAACATGAATCACTACTTGGGGAACCATGAAATCACTATGTACTTTACTAGACGGCTTCACGGAAGAGGGTTTCACAAAGAAGAAGGCAACACAGAGAGGGGATTCAAGATGCTATGGTGTTTCGTGAAGTGAAGGAGCATCATGAAGGAGGGTACTACGTAAAGTATAGTGATCTAGACTAGGAATAGAGTCCAATTTTCTTAGAGGGTGCTTCATGAATACTGAGTGCTTTGTGAAATTCCATGTACACAAAGGGGTCTTCTTACATCGTGATGGCCAAAAGGATTCACGAACGGAATCCATTTATAAATCAGGGGTAAATTTGAGTAAATGGAAAAGGGTTTTCATTTCTCTGGTACCTGAGATGAATCATTTTATCAAATAATCACAGAGTATAATGTGATTTGTTATTTGAGAATTCGGAAGGAAAAAGGTCCAGGTGTCCCCTCATTGATGTGAGGGGATACATGAAATTATTGGCACTAGGGGTGTGATGTGATGAGGGGTCACCATGAATAAATTCATGCTTTTATATAGAATGTTGATCCTTCACGTTTCTTATAGTTGTAGAAGAGTCTATCACTCCCTTCGCGGTGGTCATAGAGGCTCCTAACTCCTATTAAGTTCCTCAAACTCAAAGAGGATTCCATCACTTCTTCTGCTGTGGTTTTATAGGTCCTTTACTCTCATCAATTTCCTCAAACTCATAAAGTAGTCTGTCAATTCATACTTGGTGGTTTAAGAGGTCGAATCCAGGTTGCTTCAAGGATTTTTGGAGTTGGAGCCTTTGCAGATGAGCTTCATAGGGAAACCCTTTTTGTAAATTTGTCTTGTCCCTTTGCCAATTTATCCCAAGGATCATAATTTGGTGCCAAAAAACACGCACCCCCCCCCCACCAGAATGGGAGTTGAGGAGAAAAAGACGGTCATATTCTAAGTATAGGTCACCATAATTAGCCCAATCGCAAAGTGGAGTCATGATGTAGGTAGGTAGAGCACAGGTTGAGAGCATGGAGAAGCGCGCCACAACTAACAATGTCACAATAATCAGAGGGTCTTTCCCTGTAAATATAGTAAAAGGACCCTTATTTTGATCGTATCTCTATATTCAAACTCATGTGTTGAGCTTCGAGTTGCAAAGCACCATCACACCATGAATTTTCTTTGTGAGTCCTTATTCTTTGTGATCCCATTTGGCTCTGTGCCATGAATTGAGTCCTTAGGATCTACAACTATGTGCTCCAGGGGTCTTGATTTTAGGATTTTTCTCTGTGAGGTACCTCCATGAACATTCTCGTCGATTGGATTATGTGATCATGCTTTTTGATGAGGACCAAAAATACCAAATTCTTTGGGTTGGAATGGACAACCATGAATATTCTCAAGAGGTCTTTGCAGATGATTCTCAAAGGAAAGAGATGACGTACAATTAAAGGATCATAGAATATATTCAAAGCCATTATGATCATAAGCCCTTTGTGGTGTTACTATCAGTAAAGAAAAATAACTTCCCCCAATCCATGAGATTTCCACTGTATTTATTTCTTATAATAGATGACGTTCTTATCCCTGAAGCAACCTGTGGTTAGGCTCGATGGATTTATCTCAGCACATATTTCCAGCTGGATGCTTCTAGTCAGGGATATGAACATGGGAATATAGTCAATAAAATTTCTTATGGAATCCATGTTATAGATGGGGAAACATGTAATCCTTTGGATCCTAGTGCTAGAAAAATTGTACAAGGTGTTGTGGCACATCAGTGACAGGAATAATCCAAAAAGGTTGCGTGGGCAACTCCGTTTTTTGTGTGGATAGATAGTGGCACACATAGTCATTTATGAATATTTGAACCATATTTCTCTCCACATCTTAGACTTACGATTTTCCATATTGATTGTTATGGGGATCATTCCGTCCAAGATGACTCCACCGTTGGAGATGAACAGAGTCTGGAATGTGGATGAAATCTACTTCCATCCATTTCCTCTACTGATAGGGGTATTCCCTAATAATGGAAGGGTAAATGAAGAGCATCGTTCATATATACTATCCTTATGGGGTGGATTTTAGGTGGCATTGATCGACCGAGATCCCATTTTTTATCTATATACCACTCACGTCATTGTGAGGTAGTTTTGGAGCATGTAGATATTTACAATGAAAGTATACCTATGGGTATGCCACAAGTATCATCTATGTATGATTTGGATAATGGGGATCATGCATACCTGGGAGGATGGAAAATGAAAAATTGGATACCTACACTCATATATATCTTGGGGTTAATCAAGGAATATGCCAAGTGATTGAAGGCATCCGACTTGGGGGAAATGTGGAAGTGACAAACTGTCTAAGCTAGTGATGGAGTGCCTACTCAAACTCAAGAATAGGGTATTAAAATGGATAGAACATTCCGTTATGGTGGGGATACGTAAGTGACTAGTCAAAAAACTCTTGGACCTACATCGATTTGGAGGAAATTGTAATCAGTGAACGAATAGATCCCAAGTGAGAAGAGACAGTAGAAAGGGAGTCCACCAAGGGGGTTTCATAGGATATCCACTCACGCTCCTAGGAAGCGGCTATGCTATATAGAAATGCCTAAGGATACTATTTTTTTGAAGTTTTAGGACACCTGGGATGTCAAGAGAAAATTTATCAATCCTTCCCAGATGTGGGACTTCCTCAACCATCCTGGGATGGACATTTCCGAGATCATCCCTAACAAGGTTGAAATATTGGTGTCTCAGGTGTAAAGGGAGTAATACATCATAGATTTGGGAGGATTTTGAGAATTCATGGGTTACAACATATCGAATGATGGACTAGGGGAAATTAATACTTGATCAAGAATTCCCACCCTAACTATCCACTACTGAGCTGATGTAACATTTCCCTTTAACTAAATGAATCTGAAGGGAGCTCTTGGAGAGAAGAGGAAACTAGATGGTTCCCTATGGAGGATGGTGAGTCTATGAACTCAGAGCTGGAATAGTTTGCTGAGACTCTCAAGGTAAATCCCAAACAATTTTTATGTGACACATACATAAGTCATGCAAGATTTCTCAACTAAAATTTTTCTTGTAAAGAGAACCTCATACAAAAAACCCATTCTTGCACAAAAGTGGTCATAGCTTCAGAGACTCTACCTGGGATGATGCTTAGTGCAGAATCTATAAGGAATATGATATCTAGGGGGACCCATCTGAAGCCTTAAAATGTTCCAACCATAAATATGGTTCCAATTCCTAGGAGTTTGAAAATAGTTACTCAGGAGATAGAACAATTATTAAATCTATGTAATTCCTTTCCCTCACCAAATCCATACAATTCTCCATCGTACCAGGCCAACTGATATGTGTGTATTTTTTTTATGAAAAAATCTTATAATGGTTTGGGACATAATACGGTGGATGGTTAGGGCTCCTACAGCCCCTCTTCTGAGGGGAATGCTGATTATAATGGAATTGGACACCCAAATGAAAAAATCACAGTAGCTACAGATGTCGATAAGGTGACTGGAAGGATGGAACCAGAGGTTATCGAAGTGTAATCCAGCCATGAAGACCAACCATATGATATGGATCCCATATTATTGTTGGAACCATGGTATTCTATTCATGATTTGGAGTATGATTTGTGTTTATTGTCAATCCTCAGTGGATGTTCAGAATGTGTACCAGTAAATAGATCATACAGTTCAAGAAAACAACAGTATTGAAGTTGGCGACATTTTCCAGTGTTTGCCAAATTTTTGGGCCTGAAAATAGACAAATGGAGAAAAGTGTTTTTGGAAAAGTGACTTGCGCGCCATGTACATGATGAAGAGGAAACTTGCACACCATATTTTTTTCAAGATCAGAACATGGTAAAATGGCAAAGGGATAAGGGCCGCACAAGTTTTGCGATGGTCACGCAAGGGACCTGCGTACTGTGAAGAGACTTGCACGCCGATGCCTATAAGGACTGGAAACTTGGGAGCCTATTGTTTTTCAAGATTATAACATCAAAATATGGCAAAGGAAATAAGGTCGTGCAAGTATTAGTGTGGTCGCACAAGTGAGTAGTGGGAAAGAGGCTAGGGAGGATGAGCTGCACACTGGGACCAACACGCAGAGGGAATACTTGGGCGCCACCATGCAGGGGGTCCAGTTTTCCTATAATAGAGGACCACCCCTCCTGTTTTTCAATTAAGTTCAACACTTAGAGATTTTTCGAGCTCTCTTCGTGCAAGTGGTTGAGTCGCGCAAGTGGTTGTTGGGTCGCGCAAGTAGAGCTTGTGCCCCTATTGTTGGTTGCACGACCAAGGAAGTTGGGGAGTTAAAGGCGCAACATCGCGCAAGTTTGGTGTTAAAGGAGGCAGTGTCACTCAAGTAGTTTGGTTTCACCTGCGCGCCGAATTTGTACCGCCCATGTGACTTGCTCACCGGGATTTAAACTTGCACGTTGGTCTTGGAGAAGCGTGCCAGGGTTGTTAAAGTTCATCTGTCCTTTTGAAGCTGCACGAAAGCTGGATGATCACCTAGTACCCACAATGAAAAGTGAGATTCATCTTCTGGTGAGAGTTGGACTCCAATAGATCATCTACATATGACATAGGATGCATTCTTATACAATGATGAAGAGACCTTCATGTCTATAAACTGAGCGTGACTTCACCAAGGGCAGTGAGTCAGGGGGAGTCAGCGGGAGTTACCTGAGGGAAGAAGTGAGCTATCCCTGAACCTTTGTAAAGGAATTGAGCCTAGGATAGAGTGAATGTTCCCACTCTTTTTTAATCCACATCTAGTGAAGATTAGTGGAATTATGTACAACCGAAAAATTGTCGGCGTATGCTTTTTGGACGTATCCCTTAGTGGTGAACCAAGTAAAAAGTGGTGTGCCTTCTCTATGCATGTGAATGATTTCTTTCTGATCATATTCATCATACTGGTTCAACAAGTTCCTACCAATGTGGGAACAAGATCCATCACATTAAAAGAAAAAGTTGTCACCCTGATTCACCCCTCCCCTCTTTGGGTGTCCCGGGGTCCTTCACTTATCTGATGGGACTCTAGAGGTTGATCCTACAGATAAAATCATGGATGAGTTCCCATAATACAAATATGTTGACCCAGAAGAGTTGGATAAGATCGCTACTAATTAAGAGGATAGAACGGTTTTCTGTTGTCGGTCCTAGAAACAGATCAATCACATAATCAAGGCCACCCCCACAAGCCGACTAGGTACACTAGATAGGGAGAAATCATTCCCTACAATTAAAACTATGTTCTGGTGGAATAGATTCCCAACACCAATATTTTATCATTCGAGATTACATGGAAGAGGAAATATAGAAATACGACTGTGGCCTCAGTGTCAGCTGGAAGCAGAGGAATTCCATACACAATATTATACACTAGGAGACTGAACCAGAGATCCACTTTTTGAGGGAGTGGGTGAACAAACACTTTTCTTTCATCGAAGCATAATCGGGTCTCATATCACTATTTAAGGAATAGTTAGTAGAGGTCGAGTAGCAGCTGAGAAGAGCATATAATGAAATGGTTAACAACTTAGCAGCTAAGGATCGTGCATGAATCAGGGAAGATGAACTACTCCCCACATCCATTGATGAATATGGGGTTCTTAGCAAGTGGCGAGAAATCCTGGAGGTCACAATCCAGAGAGTGGTTGAGTTGGGTTACTCCATTTTTGAGATCAACTCATCTATTAGAGGGATAAATCTAAGGATTTTATAATTTTTACTAACTCACAAACATACATTAATTCTTTCTTTCTTATTTTGGTTTTGTAAAAGTGTCTTTCTATCTACTTTGATTAATGTATCTCAGTCGTATCTATGAAATAACCAATGATAAATCCCAAAGAACATGTGAGATGTTCCCAGTGTGATAAAAAAGGGATAAATATGTAATTATTTACCTTTAATATGAGAGCGAAGACCAATCACTAGACATTCAGGGTCTGAATGACCACTCCTAGTTTCCAGGAGGAAATAGAGGTGGTTGTAATTAGAGAAAAGGGTTCTCAAAAAAAAATCCAAACATCCTTTTCCCAACGTGCTCTAGCACACAAGTGGGATTTCACTAGGAATGTTTGAATAAATTTGAATGAACAGGAGTGGAATTTTTGAATCATGATACCCCAAATTCAGAAGACAATGTGGTTGGCATGACGATGGAGGATAAATGTTGATAAAATTAAAAACACAGCATCCGCATCGTGTTATCCAGAAATGGGAACTATAAAATGAGGTCCAACTACAGACTGCATTTGGAAACACATGGACAAACTCAATGTTTCATCTAATTTCCTTAATAATTTTGTCTCAGGATGGTAAGTCCTCCTTAATGAAAAGCACCCTATCTGTTAAGGTTTCATTGAAATTTGAAAGGGAGTGAGAATTCAAAATAGAGGGAACACAAAGTGTGGTGATAGAATGGTGGGATATTCAAATAAAGTCCAACAATCTTGAAATTATACCTCCATAATGAAATAACATTGGGTGTGTGTATCAATCTAAACAAATATCAAACCTACTCCAAATTGGAACTCTATGGAGAGGGGAAATATTTCCTAGAAGTA
Source organism: Viscum album (assembly GCA_963277665.1). Lineage (NCBI taxonomy): Eukaryota > Viridiplantae > Streptophyta > Magnoliopsida > Santalales > Viscaceae > Viscum > Viscum album. Next base: position 376,727,434 of record OY728155.1, on the reverse strand, counting down.
TTGTGTCATTAAAATGAGGGTGATAAATTCATAGTTTAGATTTGTATGGGGATGATGATATAAATAATTTTCTAAAGTTAGATGACCAGGATGTTGTGTGTAGTTTATGGTCATACTACCTAGACCTTGGTTAATAGTTTGAAGTCGTTTTACAATGACTAGGGATTCCCAATTAGGGTCATATGATTTGGACCATAATTTGGGACAAGAGTTGGAAGAGTTAATGAACTTGTGGCCAGGCCTGAGCTGAGGTGCCTATGAGTGTCAATGTATCATGTGACTTTAGAAACCAAGAAGAACATAGTTCTTGAATCATAGTGTGGTTAAAATCCAATAGTGGTGGGGATAATCCTCTCTTACAATAAATCTTAAGCATCCCATAATTGTTATGGGGCATTATGAACTTATCTAGGGTGGTTCCACATGTTAAGGTCATGCATTGAAGGACATGGGAACCCCAAGGGAGAGATATGTGGTACAATACATAAACCTGACATGAATGAGGATGAAATACTTCCACAAAATACTACATATTTCTGGATTGGGGGAAAGGGACAAGAGAACAGAAAGATGAATGGGGGAGTGGATGAACCTTGGATGAAGAATCTAGGCATCACAATGTATCTCATTAGATTGAGAATGAAACCACATATAGATATTGAGGATGGTTTGACATATGGACAATAAAAAAATAAGTGATATCCTCTAATGTGAGGAAAATTGTAGATATTAAACAATTTAATGTCATCTGAAATTGGAGACTAGAACTCATAGTTTATATGTCGTAGAGTTTAAACCAAAATGGGATGATTCCTAATGTGTAAATATGTGATGCAGTTGCATAAATAAACATGACATGAATTAGGGAAAAGTATCCTATAAGACATCATAAATTTTCAGGATATCACATATAGTTTAAATTCATGATTTCTGGACTAGGGGACCAGAGCTCCTAGTTTAAGGTCATAGAGTTCTATCCAAAAGGAAGTGTGACTCTTCCATAATGGAAAAAATCATACCCAAATATCTAATCCCACATGAGCCCTGATCTATGTGGGAAACATGGGAGGATAATATCTTTAGAATGCAAAGAATCACAAATCATGGGATGAAGGTGTGATGTAAAAGTCGACCCCACGACACTTGTTCGTCCACTCAGTGTGCAAAGGTGAAAGGAGGGATAACAACAAGGGTGTTGAAGTTCCACATGAACATGATAATGTGGAATGGGATTTGAATTATGAGAAAAATATTTAAGGAATAATGGGGATGGTGTAACGATGGATGATAACAATTGACCATATTCAAAGCACAACATCCGTATCGTGTGACCTGAAATGTGAACAAAAACTTGAGGGTCTATCACTGACCACATTCTAAATGTGGTACCTATCTCAAAATTTCATTGAAATCTTCCAGGATGTTGGCATGAAATAGTAGGTCAGCCTTAAGGCTAAGAATCCATACTGTTTGGGGGACCTTTTGGGTGAGAAAGGTGGTGTTAACCCTAATAATGGGGCATGTGAAGCTTGGAAAACAATGAAATCATGTCCATACAGAACCCGAAAGTCTATATCCTAAACCATAGTTTATATGAGCATGTTGATAAGGAATAATAGAGGTTTAGAAGTCTATAAAAGAATATAAAACATGATGAGACGGGTGGAGGAGTGGGGGAAATGGCTTGATGAACCTGGGGCTTTACCCAAAGACAAAATGTTAGGGCATACCTTTGTATCCCTTAAGGATGGGAATCAATCCATCCATATTTTTAGAAGTGCCATCTAGTTTAACAACATGTGATAAAGAAATATATTAAAAGAATGTATCAAAAGGGGAATGAGTATAGCATGGAAAAAATAGCCCGATGTGAATGAGGAAAAAGAAGTCCATAGCACACCATGAATTCCCAAGAGGTGACTTGGGCTAAGGGTCTGAATGGAAATGATTTTGACAATGTTCCATGTAGTTTAATTTCAAGAAGGATGAAGGGGTACTTAAATTTTATGGTCATGTAGGAAAGACCTCTTTTTCTTTGAATTTTAATGTTTTCAAAGAATGATAGTTTAGTTTAAGGTCATGTAGGATATGTGAGATCTTAGTTTACGATCATAGAACTCATACCATAAGATAAGGCCAAGATGGAAGGAGAGGTCGAGGAACCCAGGAATAGACTGAAAGGCAAAAAATTTTGGTGTTCGTATGTATCCCATAAGGATGGGATTAATTCCACATGTAGTTCTAAAAATTCCTTACATTTTAATTTCATATGGTATGGATGCATGCGTAAGAACATTGTTCTATAGGCAATGTTCATGGTGTGACAAATCATAGTCGATGTGAATGAGGATAAGAGAAATCCAAAACACACTGTGTCCAATACCAAGGGGTGACCTTATTCTAAGGGGACTGCAAATATCGAGGGACCTGGGTCTAGACCCAAATATTAAATGTCTTGACATTTATACATATCCCATCATGATGGGAATCAATCCATACACAGTTCCACATATTCCATACAGTTTGATGTCATCCTATAAGGGTATGGAGGAAGGGGAGGTATTCTTAAGGGAGGAAAAGGCTGAGGCTTTTGTAAACCCAATGTTAATTAGGATGAAAGAAGACTAGATCATGACACTTGATTCTAAAAAGAAATGACAGACCGTAACCCCAAAAATGTTGAACAAGGGGCTGGACCTCAAGACAAAATGTCTCGATGTTCTTATGTATCCCAAGAGGATGAGAATTAATCCCCACATCGTTCTAGAGGTTCCATGTAGTTTAATGTCTTTAGGTAAAGACATGGAGGATCATAGTTTTAGGTCATAAATCACACACTGTAGATGCCCAGTTTAATGTCGTGTGAATAGGACAGAAGGGTAGAAGAAGGTGAATCACCATGCCTAGTATTTGGGAGACCGCAAGGATGGTGATAACTATAGGGAATAACAACTGGCCATGTTCACAACATAGTGTCCATATCTTGAGACCTAGAATGAGAAAAACATTTGAACATCGACAGCTGACCATACTCTTAATGTAGGACTTGTATCAAATTTTCATTCGAGGTCCTCTGGGACGTTGGCCCAGAATGGTAGTGGGGCCAAGGTGGTGTGAGACAAGGGAAATGGGGGTGCATTAATATGTGAAAAATAATGAAGAACTAAATGAAGGGACATGTGAGGCAAAATATTACCCAAGAAGTTTAATACCTTATAGAAATTATGAGATAAATATAAGTTTAAGATCATAGAGCTATGACCATGTAGTGTGTTTACTGATTGTAGTTTACCATAACGCAAGAAAAAAATGGATCTTATTTTAAGGTCATAGAGCTCCAAACATTTTCTTTTTTTATCATGAAGGATGATGAACCACATATAAACGTTATTTTTAAAAAATTTGGCATTTTTGAGAGGCATAATGCACTCACCATCACTTGTGACCCGAGAGTATGTGACGTTGGGGTAAAACATGTGAATAACTTAAGTTGCCTCTAATTTGGGCTCCAGGTTTTGTGGCTTCCTACCAGGTATCATTAGAGTTCTCAGGGCCAATACCATGTCACCTTGAAGGATGGGGCAGAGGAATAATTTATAATTGAAATCTCTAGATATCATGTTTTGATGACTTTCTAGATTGTGCAAGGAACAAAGCCTTTTCACATCGAGGGATTGTAGTCAAGCCTGAAAAACATCTTCAAAATATTTTGATGTATGATGATTATAGATAGCTATGCAGAGTGATGGAAACTAAATATCAGTGGGCAAGACTGCCTCTTTTCTAGACACTAGGGAATACGGAGTCACCTAGGTGGAATTATGATTCATCATCTGGAAATACCAAAGAGTGTTGAAAAAAATTTATAGCCAACTATTATTGTTCTGAACAACCATCTTTTTGAAACATATTAGGGAGGGTTTTATTGAATGCCTAGATCTAAAAATTTTCTTGTGCATGATAGTGAGAGGTATGATTATAATGGATATTGTACAAGTAATAAAAAATTATTAGCTCATCTTCTCAGAAGTTGGTGTCGTTATCGCTGAGGACCATGTGAGGGACTCCAAATTGGTGGATGATATTGGAGCTCATGAAGTCCACAATGGAATGGGCCATGACTTCCTTGACCAGAATTTCCTCTTCCCACTTGGAAAAGAAATATATAATGGCCAGGATAAATCTTCACTAGAAAGTGTTTCTTGTGGATATGGTCCCACAACATCGATTCCCCAGAATGGAAGGGGTCAAGAGTACTTTGCACTATAAATGGGACCTAGAGGCCAATTCCCAAAATTAGAATGGTTTTAGCACATGGGGAAACTATTAGAAAACTGAATATATTCATGGATCCTGGTGGGCCAAAAATATCATAGCCTTTGGTTCTGATGATGGATTTTTGGCCCTACTTGTTTAGGTACAAAGGAACTGGAATGAACAACCATTATAACATAGGTAATCTCATCTCCTTGAATGAAATATAGGATAACTCCATCAAATCCATGTTTGTAGAGGATCTTCTCAAGAATAGGACCACTATAGAGGGTGAACAACACTACAAGATGATAGACTCACTCACATTCATCTAGGCCTATTGGGAGGTTACCATGATAGAGATACCTGATAATGGGTGTTGTCTAACTGGTGGTCCCTTCTAATGTGGTAGGGGAGACGGGGGTCCCGATGTGGATGCACCAGTGGTGCAATGACTTACCTGATGGATATCAGCATCATCTGGAGTGATGTGAGCAATGACTCCTCTATGCGCCACATGGATAATCATGTCATCCTTGCTACGATCTGCAAGATATGCGCAAGGTTGGCCAAGGAATCATCTCCACTATTCTGTGACCTAGTGACATGAGTATCTTTAGGCTAAGAAGAGAAATTGGCCATCAACTCGAGAGTGTTCTCAAGCAAGGGTATGAGCTTCGGATTCCTAAAAATATATTCACTATTGATCTGTTTGATGACCATATCACATTCCCCCTCACATTTGGGTAAAGAACATCGACCTCAATGTCTATCTCGAGGCTACTAATATGTTCCTGAAAATTTGCCTAATTTTTTGTGCAACCGTCTCAATAAAAGAATGAATATGACAAAATAACATCTTCATGTGTTTCAAATATGATACCTAGGCCTACCCTGTTAAGCATGGGATCATTAAGTATCATGTCAGGAAGACTTCATAGAGCATCATCAAAGTGTATCTTTCAAAATGGTACAACCTGATTCAATGAGAGGATGTACTCATCTAGAAAATTATGACCTAGAGACTTCTCCATTGGGGATGGATGGGCGACAAGGAATTTTTTCAGTTCCTGTCCATTGATAGCTTTCTGGGAGACAAAACTGATGTCCAACTGTTGAAGGATCACTGCCGAGTGAGCTTGACCACATGTCAACATGGGCATTTCAAAATGTACTTCAGTGGGTCCACATGGGACAACCTCTATATCCCATGGTGTTTCATGTAATGTCACAACTTCTTCAATGTGAATACCAGTGTAAGGAAGCTCTTATTGATAGTGGAATATCTGGTCTCATTATCAAAGAAATGCAGCTAAGATATTATAAATTGTTCTCTATTCTACCATTATTCTTTTGGGTGATATTTGCACTAAGAGATCATTCTAGGGAGGACACATAAAGCACCAGCAACTTTCCAAAATGGGTGGAATCAGAACCAGGGGTTGTAGTGGGTACTTCTTGATCTCTTCAAATGTGTCTAGATACTCTTCATCCCACTAGTAGTCAGTACAATTTTTTCATGATACGGGAAAAGGTATTACACTTAATAACCAGGTTAACAATAAAACGGAGTACAAAAGACAAATTTCCTTGAAAGGATTGGAGTTCTAAGATGTTTCTCAGAGGATGCATTTGGATGATAGTCTGGATCTTTTCTGTATCGATCTAGATAACTCTATATCTGACAACAATTCTATAAAACATTCTAGAGGTAACCCCAAAGGCACACTTCAAGGGGTTTATCTTTAGGTGATGGGAGAGGAGGAAGTTGAACAAATTTTCAAGATCTCTGAGATGGTCCTAATGCAGGTGGGATTTGATCACCAAACCATCCACACAGCATTCTATCAATATCTGGAGGATTAGCTTGAATATGCGGTTTGTGGCCCGCTGATACACTAAGGGAAAAATGGTTAATAGCGACGGGATATTTGCGACGGGAATAATTCCCGTCGCAAATACCTTTCGCAAAGGAGTATTTGCGACGGGAAACTATTCCCATCGAAATTAATCTGTTATTTACGACGGGTAAAAAAACCCGTCACAAATAGTTTGGCGTGAAATGCGCGCCAACCCGCGCGACGTTTATTTGCGACGGGGATAGAACCCCATCGCAAATAACCGGAGGCGGTTAAAGACTATTGGCGACGGGAATGCAGTCCCGTCGCCAATACCCCGGCGGCAGAAATTATTTGCGACAGGACCCGTCACAAATAACCGTTTTAATGCCACCCATAATTAAATGCGGTCAGGGTTATTTGCGACGGGGTTCTATCCCCATCACAACTAACCGGCGGCGGTTAAAGACTATTTGCGACGGGCCTGCAGGCCCGTCGCAAATACCCCGGCGGCAGGGGATATTTGCGACGGGGCCCGTTGCAAATAACAGTTTTAATGCCGCCAATAATTAAATGCGGTCAGGGTTATTTGCAACGGGGCCCGTCGCAAAAAGCGTTATTTGCGACGGCAAATCTGTCGCAAAAATGCCCGTCGCAATTACGCCAACCTATAAATACTGCCAACCATTACAATTTCCTTACTTCACTCTCAACTCTCAACCGTTCCCATTTTTTCACTCTGAATTTTTTATGACTTTCAGTTGTAAATTTTTTTTTCCGACTTCGAGGATTCAGTTGGTGGTGTTCTACAATTACAACGGCTCGACATTGACATCAAGTTTAAGGTTTTTATCTGAATTTTAATTTAATATATATTTTATTTATTATATTTATTTAGTTTAAATTTTTAGATTTTTTTTTGATTTCTAATTAGAAATAATTGTGAATAAGTATAAATAAATAATAGTAATTAGAGACAATTAAACACTAATTAATTTAAAATAGTTAGATGTAATTATAATTAATTAGCAGTAATTATGAAAAATTAAAATTAATTTGAATTAATTAATAATTATTAGAAATAATTAACTTTAATTAGTAATAATTTATAATAATTACCAATAATTAGTAATAATTACTAATAATTAGTAATAATTAATAATAATTCCCAATATTCAATAATTGTTAATATTTGTCAATATTGTTTCCAATAATTACCAATATTTACCAATAATTGCAAATAATTGTCAATATTTACCAATAATTAGGAATAATTACCACTAATTAGGAATTATTACCACTAATTAGGAATAATTAAGAATAATTAGGAATAAATACCAATAATTAGGAATAATTAACAATAATTAGGAATAATTACCAATAATTAGTAATGATTCGTAATGATTACCAATAATTAGAAATAATTACCAATAATTACCTATAATTACCAATAATTAGTAATAATTTCCAATAATTAGTAATAATTTCCAATAATTAGTACTAAATAGTAATAATTAGGAATAATTACCAATAATTCGTAATAATTAGCAATAATTGTTAATAATTATCACTAATTACCAATAATTAGTAATAATTACCAAGAATTATTAATAATTAAAAATAATTACCAATAATTACCAATAATTAGTAATAATTACCAATAATTACCAATAATTAGTAATAATAAGTAATAATTACCAATAATTAGTAATAATTAGTAATAATTACCAATAATTAGTAATAATTAGTAATAATTACCAATAATTAGTAATAAATAATAATAATTACCAATAATTCGTAATAATTAATAATAATTACCAATAATTCGTAATAATTAGTAATAATTACCAATAATTACCAATAATTACCAATAATTTGTAATAATTATCAATAATTAGTAATAATTATCAATAATTAGTAATAATTAGCAATAATTAGTAATAATTACCAATAATTAGTAATAATTACCAATAATTAGTAATAATTAGTAATAATTACCAATAAGTAACAATAATTACTAATAATTAGTAATAATTGCCAATAATTAGTAATAATTACCAATAAATAGTAATAATTACCAATAATTAGTAATAATTAGAAATAATTACCAATAATTAGTAATAATTAGTAATAATTAGTAATAATTCCCAATAATTAGTAATAATTACCAATAATTAGTAATAATTACCATTAAATAGTAATAATTACCAATATTTAGTAACAATTGGTAATAATTATTCAATAATTAGTAATAATTACCAATAATTAGTAATAATTAGTAATAATAACCTATAATTACCAATAATTACTAATAATTAGTAATAATTGTCAATAATTAGTAATAATTGCCAATAATTAGTAATAATTGCCAATAATTACCAATAATTAACAATAATTACCAATAATTACCAATAATTAGTAATAATTACCAATAATTGCCAATAATTAGGAATAATTACCAATAATTAGGAATAATTACCAATAATTTAGAATAATTACCAATATTTAGGAATAATCACCAATAATTAGTAATGATTCGTAATGATTACCAATAATTAGTAATAATTACCAATAATTAGGAATAATTACCAATAATTAGGAATAATTAAAATAATTAGGAATAATTACCAATAATTAGGAATAATAACATTATTACATTATTAGTATATTTTATTATTAATATTAAAATAATATAACTTTTTATATTATATACAATTCTCCTTTCATCTGTGTGTTTTCGGTCTCCACATGTAATATTTGTATGTGGAGACAGAAAACACACAGATGAAAGGAGAATTGTATATAATATAGAAAATTATATTATTTTAATATTAATAATAAAATATACTAATAATGTTATTATTCCTAATTATTGATAATTATTCCTAATTATTGGTAATTATATGAATAATTACCAATAATTAGGAATAATTACCAATAATTAGGAATAATTACCAATAATTAGGAATAATTATCAATAATTAGGAATAATTACTATTAATTAGGAATAATTGCCAATAATTAGGAATAATTACCAATAATTAGGAATAATTACCAATAATTAGGAATAATAACATTATTACATTATTAGTATATTTTATTATTAATATTAAAATAATATAATTTTCTATATTATATACAATTCTCCTTTCATCTTTGTGTTTTCTGTCTCTACATGTAATATTTGCATTCTTTTTCAAAATTATCAACCTACTCACCAATGGAGAGGTGAATGTAAATGCAAATATTCTATGTGGAGACAGAATGTTTAACACACAAATGAAAGAAGAATTGTATATAATATAGAAAATTATATTATTTTAATATTGATAATAAAATATACTAATAATGTAATAATGTTATTATTATATAATTAATATTTATGAAAAAATAATATTAGTACTATTAAAATAATAAAAAATTTATATAATATTAAAATTATCAATATTTGTAACAGGTTTTGCTTTATTCTCAACATATTCAATTATTAAAGGGTCAATTTTTAGGTCTATCTCAATAAAAAGTTTGCGTCAGTCGTGTATGATGTAAACTCTATAATTATCCTTGCTTGAGTGTTTTTTCTATCAAATTATTCAAAACCAGTAATACTTTTATATTTTATAGAAAAATATTGAACAATGAGGTCGTCAACAATCATTATTAGATGACCCCAAATGGATAAATCAACGTAGAAATCCAAACGGTTCTGGTTTAAATCCAGTATATGTAGAGGGTGTGGAAACTTTTTTATCATTTGCGGCATCAAATCCAGAATTTTTTTCAGAAGGAAAAATAAAATTCCCTTGTAGAAAATGTTCATTGAGAACGTTTGACACGTTTGACAAAGTGGGGGGACATCTCTTGCGTTTTGGTTTTCAACCAGATTATGTTTTTTGGTATCAACACGGTGAACGCAGTTCTAGAGCAGGTGATACCAACTTGATTCCGGATCCATCCCGGTTTCAAGATTTAGTACATGATGTTGCAGGTTCATCTGTTCAACATACATAAACTCTGGCTGATATAGCTTCAAATCCTGAGTTAGCGCCGTCTGAATTTTATGAGTTGTTGAGGTCTGCTGAGGATGCATTATATCCTGGCTTCAAGATGAGAAAATTAGAAGCGGTTGCAAAATTTATGGCTATCAAATCAGATAACGGAATGCCAAACACCTGTTTTGACCAGATATTTTCTTTGCTTAAAACACTATTACCTAGAGGAAATGTTTTGCCTACAAATTACTATGAGAGTAAGAGGCCGGTTCGAAATTTGGGACTTACTTGTCAGAAGATTCATGCATGTTCAAATGACTGCATTTTATATTCTTGGGGAAATGAGTCGTTGGATAGTTGTCCCACATGTGGGCAACTGAGATATAAAGAAGGGCAACATGGGAAGTCTGGTTTGATTCCTGTAAAACAGTTGAGATATTTTACGCTTACATCCAGACTTCAACGTTTATTCATGTCTAAGAATACATCGACAATGATGTAATGGCATAAAGCGAAAATTTCAACCGATAAAATATTGAATCATCCAGCCGATGGTGATTCATGGAAAAATTTTGAGAGAGTGCATCCATCCTTTACTTTAGAATCTAGAAATGTTCAACTGGGCCTTTCCACTGATGGTTTCTATCCGTTTGGATCTTATTGTAGTAAATATTCATGTTGGCCTATTTTTTTAACTCCGTACAATTTACCTCCATGGATGTTGATGAAGGAGCCATATATCTTTTTGACTTTACTAATTCCAGGACATCTGAAGAAAAATATTGATGTTTTTTTGAAACCATTGATTGATGAATTATGTTTATTGTGGAGTACTGGTGTTAGTACATATGATGTTGCTACGAAATAGAATTTCATACTGAGAGCAGCATTGATGTGGACAATTAGTGACTTACCGGCTTATGGGATGTTATCTGGCTGGAGTACACATGGTCAGAAATCATGTCCTTACTTTATGGGAGAGAACAAATCATTTATTCTCATTCATGGAAAGAAACCTTGTTATTTTGACTGTCATCCCAGATTTCTTCCAGCTGATCATCCTTTTCGCAGAAACAGATCTCATTTCAGAAAAGGAACAGTTGAAAGGGATGGACCTATAAAAATGCTACCAGGTTCGGAGTTAAAATCAGTTGTATTTTCATTACCTCCCATCACTTTTGGTCCCACAATAAACCAACAGAAAATTTCTGGTTTTGGGAAAGAACACAATTGGATTAAACATAGCAAATTTTGGGATTTGCCATATTGGTCTGATTTGTTGGTCTGACACATGTTAGATGTCATGCATATTGAGAAGAACTGTTTTGATAATTTGTTTCATACAGTTTTGTATACGCCAGGAAAGAGAAAAGACAATGTAAATGCACATTTAGATCTTTCCCAAATTTGCAGGCGTCCAGAACTGGAACTGTTTGAGAATGTTAGAACAGAAAGGTTACTGAAACCAAAAGCAGCTTATACACTATCTAAAGAAAACCGTTTATTATTTTGTCAGTTGATTTCATATTTGAGACTTCCAGATGGCTGTGCTTCCAATTTGGGTAGATGTGTAAAGAATGGTCATATTACTGGATTAAAAAGTCATGATTTTCATGTTATAATGGAAAGACTTCTACCCATTGGATTAAGAGGACTGTTGAATTCTGTGATTTGGGATTCCATAACAGACATGTCTCATTTTTTTTGGGAAATTTGTGCGGCTACAGCAGATTATGATTCTCTATGCAAACTTGAAGAAGATGTTGTTGTAATTATATGTAAACTGGAAAAAATATTTCCACCGTCTTTCTTTGACTCAATGAAACATTTGATGTTACATTTTCCATATGAAGCCAAATGTGGAGGTCCAGTACAGTTTCGATGGATGTACCCATTTGAAAGATGCATGAAAAAATTGAAAAGAAAAGTATGTAACAAAACATCTGTTGAATGATCTATTGTAGAAGCTTATTTGTAAGAGGAAATATCTTTTTTTCGGCTCCCATTATTTTGAATCTGAGTATCCTTCAAAACACAACTGAATGGGACGGAACAAGAGGAATATTGATGAAATCGACAATCAATTATCTGTTTTCAACCAGGAAGAGCTTGGTTTTGGTGGAGTTTATGAACTCTGGCTTTTGGATGATGAACATCACAGAGCTCATACGTATGTTCTGCTCAACTATGAAGAGATGAAATCAGTTGTACTGTAAGTGTTTATATCACTTATTCTATCATTTATGTTACAGTAAATAACTTTGTTTTTTATAGGTTGTTTGATAATCATATCAAGAAACAAATTCCACAAATTACAGCAGCTGCTCTCGAAGAATGCCAACCGAAAAATTTCTCTCAGTGGTTTCAAAAACTGGTAACATAAATTCTTTATCTTTTAGCAACTCATTCAATGTATAGTTTACTATATTGATAATTATTTCACAAATTTTCAGGTGTCTCGACATTCTGATAAAATTGAAAAACGGCTATGTTTATTGAGTAAACCACCTTCCAAACTTGTTAAAACTTATAATGCATATGTGGTGAATGGATTTCAATTTCACACACATGCATATGGGGAATCGAAAAAAACAATGAACAGTGGAGTTATCTTGAGAGGATCTCATCATCGAGAAAATGAAGTTGACTTTTATGGAATACTTGATGAAATCATTGAACTCTGTTATCTTGGACAACATTACATAACCGTGTTCAAATGTCGGTGGTTGGATACAGAGAGAGGCATGCATGTTCATCCGACTCATGGAATCATCGATATTAAATGTAAAAGTGTTCTCACAGTAAATGAACCATTCTTATTGGCTCAACAGCCACATCATGTTTATTACACAAAGTACTGTGCTACATCAAGAGACTTGACTGATTGGTGGAGTATAATAAAAATAAAAATTCGAGACAATCTGATTAGTCAAAGTGAATGCACTTTCACTAATGTGCAAAGAATTGATGTTTTTCAAGAGAGTACTCAAAATAAATCTTTTTAACAAAGAGACATGAGTATCGATGGTGAAACCCCACATTTAAGAGTCGGTGATGATGATGATGTTAATGATGTCACATATGAATTTGAAATGGTAAGAGATGAAGCAACTGGAACTCGAATGGATATCGATGATGTTGAGGAGGAATATGAAGATGACATTGACATATATGAAGATGATGATAAAGATGAACACTGATAGAATTCCATGGTAGTTATATACAATCATAACTAATATATATGTATATATAATAGTAATTATCAATTATTTGCTAACAACATTAACATTTTCTGTTTCAGATGAACGACGACACATTTCGTGAGTTGGTGGATGATGACCTGTCTTTCGATGCGGATGAGTTGCTGGCAGATGACCCTCAGCCTGCAGGCGCTCCAAGGAGTACGCGGAGGGGGTGCGGTCTTGCACGATTGATGATTCCTGACCCCGTCCCGGAGCGACGTCCACGTCTTAGGTTTGATCCACGCACACAGAGGTGTAATAACCTGTGTGATAACTTGTGGATTTGAATAAGATTTCATTAATCTATTCACATAATAAATGTTTATTATTTTTACATTTTTCTGCATATAGAAGTCGGACAGGGCAGCACTATTTTGCGCAACTATTTCTCTCAGCCTTGGACCAAATGCGAGCAGATTCCCATTGATGTGCAGCAGGCCATGTTTGGCCATTGGTTGGTACGTACGTAAATAAATAATTTTTATTTTGAAAATTATTTCATTTCTAACTTGATATTTTGATTTATTTGTAGGGTTTATGGTATCCGATCGAGGATACTATGCGTGAAGCCAACCACGAGGCATGACAGGTGGCCATGCGTGATCGCTTTCGTCAGTTTTTGCACAATTTAAGAAAAGCTGCCACGAAGAAAGCATGAGTTTCAGTTTTTGACGAGTCATGTAGAGAACACCGACCAGAGTACATTTCATCCCATGTATGGGATGGATTATGTGAACACTGGTTGAGTGATGCCTTTTAGAGGATATCATCGGTGGGGAGGCAGAATCGGGGGAGACAGGAGGTGACTAATCGAGCTGGGAGTCATACTTTCAGTACTCATAGACAGCATCTGGTACGTACATTATTTATAAATATTTTTTATAACTATAATATTAACAGTTTATTTTTTATTCTTATAGGCTATCGAGCACCCCGATATTACGGAGTACGACGTATATCAGGGGATGTATAGTGATCCTAATATTGGGGAGCTCAGAGGTGATCGTCAACATCACATCGTGGTCAGTATTATTTTTTTTCAAGTTTAAAAATTAACTGCATATAATATATTCACAATTTTAATTTTAAATTGCAACAACAGGAGTCATATGAGGCCGCAACGTCATGGACCCGACCTGAGAGTCAGGACGAGTCATCAGATCAGACCACTGGCCATCAGTTTGATGAGGCGGCATGGATGCAGGCCACCCAGTATGCCTTCGAGAAGGGCTGGGTAGTTGGTATCAGCTCTCGACTGACTCCCGGAGATTATTATGGCAGTGCCGCGATGTCGGCGTCCAGCTCGAGAGGAGCTCGTGCATATTCTTCTGCTAAACAGTATGAGAATCAGTTGCGATCTCAGACTGCACTGATAGAGAGTCTCCGACAGGAGCAGGAGTAGATGCGTCAGCAGTAGCAGCATCATGAGGAGGAGCGTCGATGCTAGCAGCAGCTGTACGAGGAGCAGATGAGTCGGTGGCAGCAGCAGCATCAGGAGCAGATGGAGTATATGTGCCGACTCACTCATGGTTTAGGGATGGAGTTTCCTCCACCAGCATCTACAGATCCCCCCTCCCCCCTCCCCCCTTCTTCAGATTAGAGTTTGTTTTTATGTTATAAAGTTTGTTAAATCAAAATATGAATTTTTTTTCTATTCGTAGTTTCCGTCTCATTATAAAAATTTAATAATATTATATTTTTAAATAACAATATTAATATGAATAATAATATTATTTATATTTTATAATATTAAATTATATATATATATATATTAAAATTTTATAATATTATAATTTAATTATATTTTTTTGTAATATTAGAATTATTTTAATATTTGAAAACAAAATAATTCTATTATTTTTATATTAATTAAAATAACTTATTAATATTTTTTTTATTTATGAATTATAATTCTAATATTATTATATTAATTAAAATAATTTATTAATATTCTATTATTTTTTATTTTTGAATTATAATTCTGTTATTATTATATTAATTAAAATAATTTATTAATAATTTATTATTTTTATTTGTGAATTATAAATCTATTATTATATTAATTAAATTCACTTATTAATATTTTATTATTTTTTATTTTTGAATTATAATTTTATTATTATTATATTAATTAAAATAATTTATTAATAATTTATTATTTTTATTTGTGAATTATAATTCTATTATTATATTAATTAAAATCATTTATTAATATTTTTTTATTTTCGAATTATAATTGGATTATTATAATATTAATTAAAATAATGTATTAATATTTTTTTTATTTTTTATAGTATTTGCGACGGGATACTATGCCCGTCGCAAATAGTGTTATTATTATATTCATTAAAATAATTTATTAATATTTTTTAATTTTTTTTAAAAAATTACTAATTGCGACGGGCCCGTCGCAAATACAATTTTAAAAAAAATTCACAAATATACGGACTAATATTTGCGACGGGAAGGATCACCGTCGCAAATAATACCTTTCGCGACGGGCCCGTCGCAAATAATTCTTGTTACGACGCCGTTTTCCGCGACAGGCTATTTGCGACGGGCCCCCGTCGCAAAATCCTATTAGCAACGGGATCCCGACGCAAATGCCCCGTCGCAAATGCCATTATTTCCAATAGTGATAGGTGTAACATTCATTATTCAAACCAAAAGTCATTAACTGGTAGAAAAAGTACATGTCGTGCTATGAGGGTGGTCGAATCATAGTCCTTAGGGTAAATTCATATTTGATAATGTGTGGAATAATTGTCTATAAAAGAGAGATCCTAGAACCCAGTGGTGTCATCACTCAATAGATTTTTCGTAGGATGGGGAAAATCATCCTTCAAATAGAGAGATTTTGGGTCATTAATGTTGATACAAACTCTGATGATTCCTTTATTCTTCCTGAATGGAACAATGTTGGCTAACCTTTTGGGGTACTCTACATCCATTATGAAGTTGGATATGATGAGATTATCAACCTCATCCTCGACCGAGGAACTATGATAGGGGTGTATATTTTTGGGAGGATGTTTAAACCCATGATGGTTTGTTGGGAATCCAAGATTGTGAAAGGTTACCTAAGTATCAGGTACCGATATCTCACCATAGCTCTAGGAAAATACATCTCGATGAAGTTTCAAGAAATCCACATATTTCTACTACACTTACACTATCATATATTTGATGATCATTATTGCATTTAGATCTATCTCGGTGTCAGGGTTTACCTTTACCAACTCATCAATGGTGGTGGAGACCCCTTTTTCAAGCACTGGAGGGGTGTACTACAAAACATCGTCATTGTATCTAGTGTGAAGATCATCGGCAAGTGCAATTCAACTTAGTCAGCTGACCCTGAACAAATTCTTGTGTTTTCCTAAATGAAAGTGGAATATTCATTGGAGGGATCCTGCACTACTGAAAACAAGGCCCAAATATTTTTCATCTGATCCCATCAGGTCTTCAACTCGAGAGGAGATGCAGGATAATATCAAAGAAGTAGTGGCGCATCAGGAATTATTAGGTTCAATCCATCCCATAGGAACAATAAGGTATGGTTTAATACTATGGTCATGGGGTGAGCATCCTAATCCCTTATTGGGTTAAGGGGACCTGGAATCACATGAGCTCAATTTATGTAGGAGAATGATGTAATCTTCTAGCATTCCGTATTCTTTGAAAATCAATTTTCAATTCTTCCATAACTGATGATGTAGTTCCCCAGGTCTTGGGTCATGGCCTCAAAGATGTGGATTGGGAGAAGGAAGGCATCATCCAATCAATACATGGATCTATCATAGTGGTAAGGTGTTCAACCTCATTGGATAGAACCTATTTTTCCTTCCTCTTGTAACAATCATCATCAATGTAGTGGGCTTTATAAGAGGAAAATGGAGATGCATCACACTAGAGTATGCCAACTTGACCATTGAGGGAGTACTTAAGGAACTTATGGTATGATGAAGGGACCATCGCATACAAGTGGAGCCATGGTCTACCCTTCAAAGAATTGTAAGTGGTGTCCTGGGAGACAACCGTGAACGCAGTGCTAGAAACTAGGCCACCAAACTAGGTCTTCTGGTGAATAATTTAAACCTTTGTCTGGTTAGTCTTGTAATAACCTTGAATATTTATATCAGATGAACTCAAATCTATTTTTGATAGTCTAGGCTTGTGGAGCGTCTAGCTCGAGATAAAATGGATTGTTGAACCTATGTGAACAATACAACAATTTACTTCAATGCCAATGAATTTTCTAGTGATTTATAGTGGTATGATGTTCCCCTATATATGGGAAACTTTATATTTTCCTAAGAATGAAATAATGGACTATAATTCTGTATGCTCAAATTCTTCAGCATGGAGGGCCTCTAAGATTGCTACCTTTATCTCAAACTAGAGGGGGAATCATAATTAATATATAAGGGATTCACACATATCTTCTAACATGAAAAGATACTCAAGAATAAAGATCAACTTAAGAGTTATGTCACGGTGCTTGAGCACATCGTACTTATATGCTAGGAACACATTTATATGAAAAATAGGTCGCTCAGTGGTAGGAGAATTAACAAGAGTTGGTGGTTGAAATGGTGGATTTATGCCAGTGGTGGGGATATCCCACTTCTCATATGTTGAACCAAGTAGAGGTACTATCAGATGGTGTCTCGATGACAGATGTCTATACACAATGGAACGCAGCTGATCATAGCATAGTCATAGCATCTCTCCATGGTCAAGTAATGCAGAAGACGGTAGAGGTGAATATGAGGAAACACGATGAGAAGTTTGTGCGTTCTGATCTCTAAAATGGGCCTCCTGTCTAGTATCGATGACATGGACATCTCGGATGGAAGAAATGGTGGATGAATTCCAACGATTCACATACCCACATCCCTGTCGACTCTAGCGTTGACTGGGGATGTTAGGAGGATCTCCCTGGTGCTTTTTTTCATCATGAACCATGTAAGTGTTTATAAGTTTGATTGTATTCAGTGAATAATACGCATGATCGTCACTTTGAGAATCCTCTATTATTGGGTTGATTCTAAGAGAAATACCCACCTAAAAGGGAATAAAATTTCAAAGAGTATGAGATAGATTCGGTATTATTGGAGGGATTTGATTTACCTTTTTCCACCATGCTCTTGAATTCCTAAGAGGATGAAGGCTGAGATGTTGACATAGAGGAAGTAGCTGATAATAGTGTAGCTACTTATGAAGGCATGTGATATAGCAACCCTGCTCTTTTATTTCACACTAAAACATGATTTATTACATAAACTCTTCACTGGATATAACATGGAAGATTGAGAGGTCTATTGTCTTTGGGGATTAGGAACATTACATAACAACTTAAAACATGAAACACAATATCTTTATTGAAAATATCATTTACATGACCACTACATTCCCACGTACTTAGCATTGCATGGGATAACATGTGAAAATGCATAAGATAACGGTGAACTATAAAGCATAGTAAGGGAATAAACATGGAATAACACGAGGAATAAAATGCATGTTAGAAAATAGACATATAAACGGAGCACAAGATAAAAATGAACATAAAGGAAAGATAAATAATGATAATCATAACATGGAAATGTGGCAACAACACTTAAATTAGAATTAGCATGAGCCAAGGCTCATTGCACATACAACATGAGTAAACCCTCATTGAACATGAATCACGAGAAAACCATCGTTTCACTTGAATTAACATGAGTCATAACTCATTTCACATGAAGTATCATGATACTATACTTTACCCAATCAATTGGAGCGCTATCAGGGCACACCCTTCTTAATCATATCATTTCATGCATAAGTGTTCCACATGGATCATAAAACATGGATTCATTAAACATAATAATTTATTTCACGATAAAAGGGTGTGGAATTAATACATTAGACTATTTAAATAATAAGTAAATGTTCATAAAGTTAAATAACCTTGATAGTGAAATGTACATGGTATTCAATACACAATGACTTTGGCCTGAGAAAACTTCATGCAATATTGGCATCATAATGGCATCACATAAGAACTCATAAAATTGGTTAATGAGAGATAAAGGGGTGTCTCATCATATTTACATGAAATGGACATTAAGGGGTCATATAGATACATGTACCAACAATTTTAATGTAATTTAGATTCATGATATAATAGAATTACTTAAATGTAAATGAGGAGAGAGAAATTCCTTATGGAAGTTTGGCATGGTATTGGGTATAATTGGAGGAATTTAATGGCATAAAAAGGGGTATATCACCACTATAACATAAAGAGAGAATTATGGGGGAGGTGATAAATCATACCCCAAAACTAATAATTGAAATTAAAAGGGAATGACAATATTAATAAACATGGATAAAAAGAGAAATGTAGGAATCCCATACTTGGAAGTGTGATACCAAAAGTGTGGGAGAGGATTGAGAGAGGCTTATTGGGGGCTTGGGGCACCTTGGGAGGATTCCAGAGAAATGAGGGAACGGGTTGGTCAATCTTCAAAGGCTTTTAGTGAAGAGTAATTGGGAGCTTTGGTGGGTTTATATAGTGAATTAGAAGGAATTCTTTATTATTTTGGTTTGGGACACCACACATTAAACTAATCCAAAACAAAAACCAGAACATGGTTTTTGCACAAGATTTGTTCCAAAGTGGAGTTAAAATAAGATATTTTATAATTCAAATGGATGAACATCATAAAATAATTGGGTTTCTTATGTGGAGGTGAGTCACACTCTAAAAAAACAATTTAAAAATACAAACTATTTTATATATCTTGGAGGGTCCACTAATGCTCTGTAAAATAAATTAACCAAATATAAAATCACATTAATTTAATGGTAAAACATATATTGGACAAAAATAATGTTTATAGTATTTTATTATATCACTATTTGGTCATTATGATGTCATAAAACACATTATATATTTAAACGATATTTAATTTTCACCCAAAAATATGACTGTCTCGGAAAATTATGAAAAATTCGCCGTTGGATAATTTTGACGTCCTGATTCCAAAAATAATATTCATTTTATCTAAATGATTTTATAAATATGTAAATTTTTACTTTTAAAATAAAAACTGCTATTTATTGAAAAGTCAGGGGTTTTGACAAAAACCGCTTTCAAACCATAATAAATATTACAATTGCATTAATAAAATTATACAATAATTTATCATTAATAAAGATTAATTTAATAATAATAATATTTTATTATAATATTATTCAAAAATCCAATAATTCATCAAAATATATTTCTTAGTTGAATATTAAATAAAAATACTATTTGCGCTTTAAAAAACTATTTACAAACTAACAATAATAAAAAGACATTATATTGTATATACAAGAATAATGTACATAATCGTAGTACTAGGTTTGTGTTACATAACCCCTTAAAACACCCGAATATGACCTTAGGGTATGGTGAATGATAGTGACAAACTCTTGGGGTGGCTTAGATAACATTTCTTGAGTGGTAATCTCGATCAACTTCCACTTCTCTCGTAGGCGATTCCACTTGAGATTTATGCATTCAAGATCAAATTGGGAATAGTAAAGAGTAATGACCAGTGATTCCACCTCCTTTTCAAGCTCTGAAAAAAAGTTTCATATAGGGAAAGTCTACAGGATGAGGCCATCACTTCCTTTTTCTGGGTATATTGGATTTATTAAAGCGCTATATTTATACTAATCATGTGATCACTGTTCAATGGCTATATTAGCAACAGTCACAATTCATAACAGTATTTAAAAAAACAAAACACATATCCAAATAAGTGCATACATTATAAATAACCCTAAAGAGACATATAAACATACCAAGAGGTATTTTCATTAATAAATTTTTGGGTTTTTACCATCTTCCCCACTTAAGAAATATCACCTTAAAATTTTATTTTTCCCACACAAAAATAGATGTGGGTAAATCCGATTCATCACTTATTACAATTCCCACATCTCTTCTTCAAACTTGTGATTTTTCCACAACACCTTGATGAGGGGAATCATCTTATTTTATAAAAACAATTCTCTACAATCTATGATCTTCACTGGTTTCTCCTCATAAGAAAGTTCATCCTCTTACTATGATACCTCTAATGATAGTACAAGTGAAGGGTATAGTATGTACATCCTTAAGAGGGGTACCTGAAGGACATCATGTACTTTGTCCATAATATGTGGAAGTTCTAGTTGATAGGCCACAACCCCAACACGATCAAGAATCTCAAATAGTTTGATGTACCTAGGACTTAACATCCCTTTCTTTCCAAAGTTCATGACCTTCTTCCATGGAAATATACGTAGAAATACCGTGTATCCAACATTAATCTCAAGGTATTGTTGACGGTTATCTTCATAAATCTTCTTTAGACGCTGGGCTTCGTTGATATGCTGTTGAATAGTTTCCACCTTCTCTACTATTTCATCGACCATTTCTAGTCATATCAGCTTACACTCACTAACTTTATCTCTACATGCTGGTGTTTGGAACCTCTTCCCATACATGAATTCATAAGGTTCCATTCAGTTCTTGAGTGAAACTTGTTATTATAGGTGAATTAAACCAGAGAAAGATGTTGATCCCAACCACCTTTAAAGTCCATGGAACATGATTTTAACATATCATATAGTGTCTCAATAGTTTTCTTAGATTGGAAATCAGTTTGAAGATGATAGTCCATACTGAAGTTCATTTCAGTATCTAGAGCATGTTGAAGTCTCTTGCAAAACATAGAGGTGAATCTTGGTTCTCAATCGGATACAATAGATTGTGGTACTCCATGTAGCCTTACCACTACCCTGATGTATATATGTACCAGTTGTTCCAATGAAAAATCTACTCGAATTGCAATGAAGTGTACAGACATTGTAAGACGATCCACAATAACCCATATTTCATTGTTTCCTTTGGATGTCTTCGGAAGTCTGGTGACAATGTCCATGGTGATTTTCTTCCATTTCAATGATGGTATGGGTAACAGTTGCATCATCCCCATAGACATCTGCCTCTCTTCATTCACTTGTCGACACACCAGGCACTTTGATGTATACCCAGAAATCTCCTTCTTCATATTATCCCACCAATAATTCTCTCAGATATCTCGATACATCTTTGTGTTTCCTGGGTGAATAGAGAAATTTGAACTAGTTTCATTATCCAAAAGTTCCTTCTTTATCTCCGAACTTGATGGAACACATAGTCTTTTCCCAAATCTCACAATTTATTCTTCATTAAAAATGAACTCTTAGGATTTACCTTTTCTGATAGCTTCCACTTTCTTCTTGATTCCCACATCATCCTTATGAGCATCCTTTAAATTTTCCAAAAGAGATGGTTGAGAAATCATTTGTGAAAGTATTGATGATGTTCCCTTATTTATGGATCCCATTTCCATTTTCATCAAATATAAGAAGATTGGATCATTTTCAATTCTCATAAATGATAGAATTGTTGGGACATTTCTACGTAGAGCATATTCTACCTTGTTCTCTTTCCTGTAAGGTTAATAGATTGAGCAGTCATAGTATTTGGTCATCCATAACCATCTTCATTGGTTCATGTTGAACTATTTCTTTGTGAATTTATACTTGATTATTTTGTGTTCCATATATATTTCACACTTCTCCCCAAATAGATAATGACACCAAAATTTTAAAGCGAAGATCACTACAGCCAACTCCAGATTATGTGTTGGATAATTCTACTCAAGAACTCTCAATTTCCTTGAAACATAGGAAATGCATTTCTCTTTTTGCATCAACACACAACCCCGACCCTTCTTTGAGGAATCCCTGAATACCACAAAAATTTCTCCACTTTTGGGTAATGTGAGCACGAGCACAGTGATAAGCCTCTTTTTCAACTCCTTGAATCTTTTTTCACGTTCACCACTCCATGAAAACTTTACTCCCTTTTGAGTTTTCTTAGTAAGAGGGTTTGACAATAATGAGAAATATCTCACAAACTTTCGATAATATCCATCTAACGCCAAGAATCTACAGATATATGTTATCGATGTTGGCCTCATCCAACCCTTTATTGTAGTTTTCATGGAGGGATCCATAGAAATCCCATTGCTTGTGATGATATGGCTCAAGAATGATAACTCCTTCGACCAGAAAACACACTTTCTGTACTTTTCATAGAGCTTATCATTTCTCAAGGTCTATAGTATAGTTCTTAGATGATCCTTATGATCCTCCTTGGTTTTGGATTGTATTATAATATCATCTATAAAAACTACCACTAATTTGTTGAGGTAATCTCTAAAGAAACTATTCATCATGTCCATGAATATTTTTCGGGAATTAGTGAGTCTTTAAGGCATTACTATGAATTTATAGTGCACATATAATGTATGAAAAGCAGTCTTGGCGATATCTTCCTTCTTGACCATTACATGATAATATCCCGACCGCAAATCTTCCTTGGAAAAGTATTTTTCTCCACACAACTGATCAAAAAAGTCATCAATTTTTGGGAGAGGATACGTTTTCTCAATCAAGATTTTGTAAAGATCATGATAATCGATGAAAAGGCGCATTGAACTATCATTATTCTTGATGAAGAGGATTGGTGCTCCCCGTGGTGAAGCACTTGAACCCTTTATCCAGATTCTCCTGTAATTGATTCTTCAGCTCCTCAATCTCCACAACCATCATTCTATATGGAGTCTTGGATATTGGCTATGCCCCAGGTATAAGAACAATAGATAATTCAAATTTACTTCTAGAAGGATGACCACAGAATTCCTCAGGAAACAATTCAGCGAATTCCCTCACAATTGTCATGTCATCAAGGATGGTTGTCTCCCAATACTCAATCATCTGAGCTAGAAATGTGTGATCATAGGGAAGTAAGTTTGTGGATCTAACGAATATTAATCTTCCTCCTTGCACAAGTATAGAATCGGCGGTCAATTCTCCACATAGAGAGTGATTTCCCTCTCATGGAAATTTATGTTGGATCTATATAAGGAAATCCAATCCATGCCGAGAATTACATCAAATTCCACCAGAGGGAGTATAATGTGGTTTTCTGAGATGTTCAATCCACCAATTATCATAGGGGAGGTGTTTTATCATGGGATGCAATGATTTCCCCATTTTTCATACTCACTGACATCTTTACTTCCATGATTTGTGGTGGTGTTGGGATTGTTCTAAAAAACTTTTGGGATATAAAAGAACTAGTAGATCATGAATCCAAATGTACATTCACTATTCTGGAACGAATAACTAGTGTACCTGTCACCACATTGTTGTCGGGGTCTACGTCGATGGTAGTGATAGAAAAACCCCACCCTTAATACCTTTGAGGTTGTTGGTTGCCTCTGAAAACCCATGTCTTAGGGAACTAATTTCCAAGATGACCTGGTTCTTTGTAGTTGAAGTAATGAATAGTGGGTTCTGAATTGAACAAAGAATTCCTCTCAAATATCGCAGTAGTGGGTATTTCTTATCAGTAGTTAACTACTAGGTACCCTTCTCTTCCACACCTAAAGCATTTCTATTTCCCCATCAGGTAATTTTCTGGGTGCTTCTTTCCCCACCTTTGGCATGTGGGGTGATGGATCTTCTTAGCAACGTTGGATTTATCCATCAGACTTCCAAAATTGAAGTCCACCTTATGCTTCATATCCCCATGATTTCCCTGAGATTCATCGATCTTTATTTTGACCTTGATTGCACATCAAACCATTTCATCATAGCTGTTGAAGTCATAGATCGCTAGAGCATTCCGAAGTCTAGGTTTTAGCCCACCAAAGAAGCATTCAACCTTTAATTCGAGGTTAAAAACAAAACAAGAGGTGTATCTTGCATGCATTTTGTAGTTTTACTCAGTCACTCCGATGGATTCGTCGTTTTTTTTTCTTGAGGTAAAGGAAGTCCCTTTCCATCTTAAGCTAGAGTGTGCCTGGGAAATATTTATCAAAAAACATATTTTGAAAATACTTCCATTCTAATGCCTCGATCTCCTCCTCAGGCTTCATATTATTGACCAATGTATACCATTGATCAGCTTGACCCTCCATATGATAAGTATCTAGAAGAAACTTCTATTGTTTGGAACATTAAAGGATAGAAAATATTTTTCAATGGAGTTGATCCATTGTTCAATGATTGAGGGATCAGATGATCCATTAAAAGATGGATTCCTTTGTGCCATGAAGCTCTCGATAGCGACTTACTCCTTCATGGGGGGGGGAGGGTTTGGACATTACTCTTGTCCCATGTTTTTATTCAATTCTTGAGTTAACTGAGAGAGTATCAGAAAAAAGTCCGTTATTCCTGCTCCCATCAGATTGGGGATCTCATTTGGACAACCATCGCATTGATTTTTAAATCAGTTGTTAGCCTAAGTCCACATATTACAGGCCATTGGTAGGAATAAAAGGGAAGTATGGGGTAACACATAAAGGGTGATCCAAAGACAAAAATAGATGATTGTAAATTTCTTTTATTTTCTTAAGTTATGAAAATATAATATTCAATCTATGATATCCATGATCTACTTTATAACATATATTGTTAGGGGAATATTCTTAATTCACATAATAATGGTTCATACTAAGCTTGTAAATTTACCAATGCATGTTCCCTAGGGGTGTCGTATCCAAGATTGCAGCATGACCCATTATCATGTTCCAGGATACCCCAGGTCAAGCCCAAAACACCCTGTCGGGGTTTTCACCCCTATATACATATGTGCTAGAGCTGCCTCTACCTACTCATATACAGAAAGGGATGTATTTGATTGATAAAACACTTAATCAATAACCACCCAAACATAGGGATGTTTTTATTATACTTAGTCTTGTCTAAAAGTCTTCACTAAGGTTTTCTTATTATACTCCAAAAAAAACTAAACCTATCCACTAATAAAAACTATAACAACCCTTTCCTTTTATTACACACTAAAATATGATTTATTACATAAAACATTCACTTGATACAACATTAAAGATCAATATTTCTAGTGTCTTTGGGGCATAAGAACATTGCATAACAACATAAAACATGAAACAAAGTATCTTTATTGAAAACATCATTTACATGACCAATACATTCCCCCATACTTAGCATTGCATGGGATAACCTAAGGACATCAATAAGAAAAGGGTGACCTATAAATCCCATAAAGGGAATAAACATGGAATAACATGAGAAATACAGTACTTGTTAGTCCATAGGTATATCAATGGAGCACAAGAGAATCATGAACATAAAGGCATGATAAAACATAATAATCATAACATGGAAATGTGGAAACAACCCTTAACATAGAATTAGCATGATCCAAGGGTCATTGCACATGGATCATGAGTTAACCATCATTGAACATGAAGCACGATTAAACCCTTGTTGAACATGAATTAGCATGATTTAACCCTCATTTCACATGAAGTATCATGATACTATAATTCACCCAATGCATTGGAGTGCTATCAGGATTCACCATTGTTAATCATTTCATTTGATACATAAGTGTGCCGCATAGACTATAAAACAACGATTCATTAAACAATATCATTTATTACAAGTTAAAGGAGTGTGTAATTCATACAGGAAACTCTTTAAACAATATAGAAATGTGAATAAATTTGAATACCCTTGATAGAGAAATTGGCATGGTAATCACTATATAATGAATTTGGCTTAGAAAAACATGTTGCAATTTTGGCAACATAACGGTGTGACATAAGATTCATAAAAATGGTTGATGATAGATAAAGCGATGTCTCATAATAATTACCTGAAAAGGAAAGTAAGTGGGTAATATAAATACATGTCTCAACAATTGCAATTGAATTTAGATTCCTGATACAAAATAATTACTTGAATGTAATTGAGGAGAGAAAAATTACTTATAGAATTTTGGCATGGTAACGGGTGTTATGGGAATAATTTAATGAGTGGTAAAGGGGTCTCTCAAAATTAAATCATAAAGAGGGAAGTATGGGGGAGGTGATAAATTATAACCCAACATTTATAATTGAAAATAAAAGGGAATAACAGTATTAAGAAACATGGATAAAACGAGAACAGTAGAAATACCTTACTTGGAAGTGCGATCCCAAAATCTTGGGAGAGTTTTAATAGAGGCTTATTGGGAGAATGGGGAACCTTGGGAGGATTATTTAGGGAGGAGGTCAGGGGTTGGTCGAAATCCAAAGGCTTTGAGTGAAGAGGGAGTGGGAGCTTGTGTGGGTTTATATAGGATTGGAGAAGGAATTCATTATTTTTCTGGTTTGGGACCCCACACATTAAACTAATCAAAACCACAATCCAACCCCTAGTTTTTTCACATGGTTAGTTCCAAAGGGGATTGGAAAATAATCTTTTATAATGCCAATTTTAGAACATCTTAAAATAATAGGGTTTCTTATGTAAAGGTGAGTCACACTCACAAGGAAAACTATTTAAAAAGACAAAATGTTTTATAAGTCTTGGAGGGTTCACTAAAGCATCATAAAATAAATCAAAAAAATATAAAATCACATTATATTAATGGTATAACATATATTGGCCGAATATAATTTTTATTGTTTTTTATTATTTCACTATTTGTTCATTATGATGTCATAGAACACATTATATATTTAAACGGTATTTAATTTTTAACCAAAAATTCGACTGTCTCAGAAAATTATGAAAAAATCACCATTGGATAATTTCTACATTTTGATTCCAGAAATAATATTAATTTTATATAATTAATTTTATAAATATTTTAAATTTTACTTTTAATATAAAAACTGACATTTGTTAAAAATTCACGTGTTATGACAAAAACAGCTTTCAAACCATAATAAAAATTACAATTGCATTCATAAAATTATATGATCATTTATTTTTAATAAAAATTAATTTCATAATAATAATAATATTTCATTAAAATATTATTCAAAAATACATTAACTCATTGAAAAAGATTTTTTACTTGAATATTGACTAAAAATACTATTTGTGCTTTAAAAAAACTATTTACGAAGTAACAATAATAAAAATAATGTATATTATCTATAAAAGAATAATGTACATAATTGTAGTACTGGGGTCTTGTTACATAACCTCTTGAAATACCTGCATAATATTTTAGGGTAAGGTGTGTGATGGAGACAGAATCTTGGGATGGCTTGGATAACATTGCACGAGTGGTAATCTCTATCAACTTCCACTTCTCTGGTAGGAGATTCTTCTCGAGCTTTACATATTCAAGATAGGCTTGGTCTTGGTGAAGAGTGAATCCAAATGATGCCACCTCCTTTCTGAGCTCTTAAAAATGGTCTTCATATGGGGAAAGTTTACTGGATGGGGCAATCACTTCCTTTTTCTGATTAAACTGTATTTGTTAGAACTCGATATTTATACTAATCATGTTATCACTATTCAATAGATATATTAGCCATGATCACAATTCTTAACGATATTTTAATGAAACCAAAAAAATAACCAAATAAGTTCATAAATTTTACATAACGATATGAAGACATTTAAATAGTCTAGGATAAATTTTCATTAATAATTTTTTTTTGTTAAATGGGATGATTTAAACATGAACCTATAATACCATGGGCATGGGATACTACCCAGTGAGATATCCAGTCATCATAATTATGGGACCCATCGATAAAAATTTGTTTTCATTCACCCTCACTTCCTCTATCATGACATTGAAACACACACACCATATGTTCCAGGGCCAGACCAAATCTGACTGTGTTATTATTGACATAGTCATGGAGCATGTATTCTAACACGTATAATTTCTTGACAGTGTTCTCAAGGAATCTGTGATAGGGATAATAGTTGGGGTGGTGTTTGAGATATTCTTCTTTTGGTCTCTTGCATTCTAGAAACTGAAGGATCCAATGATCAAAGGAACTCTAAAAGTAACTAGGAACACGAGCCACATTGAATGAATAGTTACAGTTTCTCTGATCTGAGAAAGGGGCCATGGGAGCCTTATCCTATTGAGGAGTTGGAGAATAACGAGGAGGTGAAACCTATTGGTCTTGCCTAAGAGGTGGTTGTTCCTTATGCAGTGGTACCTACTGATTCTTAGATTAAAAATTAAGAGATGGAGGCTGAGCCTAAGGTGGTGTCCCTCATAGGGATGTGGAGGTTGGTATTATAGTAACAATTCTAGAAATCTAGTGGCCTATACATATGCATTAGCAGTGGTTTCAGCCTTTCCGGTTCATTCCTATGGGAGATACAAGAGGAAATGTGTGTGTCTTCTTGGCATTCTATAAGGATTCCTCTAGACATTGTGTTTTATAAAATAAATCCTGAAATCTTCATGGAATGTTATGAGTTATGAGGGAGGGGAACAATTTATTCTTCACATTCCCCACAATCATCAATAGCAACTACTTCTAAGCCAACGACATATCGAGTGAATATGCGAGAATCTTCCATCTGGCATCAATGTATGTGGCGTGATCATCTGACCTTCACTAGAACTTGGAGAGGTCATAAATATTTGTCTTCTGGGTGGTGGAACGGAATTGGTAGAGAAACATCCTACGAATATCTTCCCAGCCAACTATAGAACCAACGGGTAATTGGTTGTACCTGACAAATATGGGCCCATCCATTATTTTTATAAAACAAAAGATCTTAGCATCTTCTTATTATTTTTGAGTTCCCATCAGAGGCAAAAACCATGAAATACATTGGTCCAAGGGATGAAATAGACCACCATTCCCCCTGAAAGGAAAGAGTTTATGATTTATGAAACCCGGGGGTGTTGGCATATCATCCACCAATGTTATATATGGCTTTACATCACGTGGTATTTTTATTAGTTGAGATTCAAGAGCCTTAAATGGTGTAATAAGAGAGTCAATCAGATAATACTATTTAGGATTCCTCTCATGATGAGGATCTCTAAAAACTAGTGGAATGGTAGGTTCATTAATGTGGTTATCAGGACCAACAGCTAATGGAGTGCCAGGTGGAATTACACTAGGAGCTATTTGAATAACCTCTTGGCCCATTGGAGGAACCTGATGAGTGGATGGTGAAACTTGAGCTGGGTCCTAAGGTTGGATTTCGTGTAGCTCAGGTGTATTTGGTGATGCATATCATGGATCCTACCCATAATTTCCAGCCTCTACCAAATCAAGATGGGTAGGGTGGTACACACCTATAGAGGGCATTGACAAAATCAATAATAAGTTTTCCTGAAGCAACATAGAGGATGACCAGGGTCATCTCTCTTGAGGAGACATTTAGTTTGCTTCACTTACAATATTCATATTCACCTAATCTATTTATTTTTGTTGTTTTATATTTAAAAGAAGGCGATGAAAATATTATTTTGTTTTTTGATTATTTAAAAAATAAACACTATCATAAAATGAAGAAAAATTATTTGATGAAGAAAGAACATGGTTTTGTGGTTTAGTGAACGGATTAATCATTATTCTCCATTATATGTTTGATTCTTGTTTTATAACTCAAACATGAAATACCGTGTTTGAATCATTGTTCGTTTTTAGAATAAAAATAGCTTGAGTTACATGTCATTGGCGACCATCACCCAATCAGGGAAATTTTCCTTGCCGAAGCACACTACTCAAGTCTATCACAAATTTAGACTAAACTCTAAAGAAAATTCAAGAACACGTTGACCTACCCCAGGAAAAGTCTAGGGATTAGCCTCTCATTCCTAAGAGTAGGAGATCAAAATGGTGGACGAATGAGGAGAGAGAGAGGAATAGAGAAATATAGATGATAGAGGGAGACAGGAAGATTAAATAATTTATAATGAATGTGAAAATAATTTTAATAATATTAGTATTAAAAAATATTATTATTATTTATTAAGAAAATAGTTTTCGAAAAAGGAGAGAGAAAGAAAGTTAGTTAATTTTAAATTAAGGGAGATATTATGAATAATGATAATAGTAATAATAATAATAATAGTTTCTAATTATTATTATTATAATAATAATATAAAAGAAATTAAATGGTGAAAATAGAAATAAAAATACAAGGATTTATTGAAAAGAAAATAAAATTTAAATTTAAATTTAAACACAATCAAAAATAAAATAAAAATAAAATAAAAAGAAGAAATGGTGGGGAAGTGAGGATCAGAAGTGGCCCATGCCCCAATGGGATCCCCCCATGGTAGTGGGTGTCGAGCTAATGATCTGGGAAGGAGGCAAGGGCCTCCGTTTATATCCAGAATTATATCCTCTGAACATTTGTGTGTTGTGGGCCATTTAAATGGTCGATCCACATGTGGAACCCTTCATAAAATTTGGTCATAAAGGTTTTTTATATTCCCCATCCAAATTTCAGATAATTTGGACACCAAATGAATGAGTTATAAATTTTTCATTGGAGGTTTCTTTTTAAGGATGCATGTTCCATAAAGCATCTTTCAATGATATAACATCCAATGGAACCCTTAATGACTTCAAAAATCCAACAAATTTTTTTTTCAAGTCAAACCTATGTGCCCTAAATATATTCAAGGTAAAATCCACTAAATTGAAGGTGTGTAGGCCGATATTTGGTTTTGTTGTGTGGTCTACACTGTCTGCATTGAAAATTCATAAACATCATTGATTTTTTAAGGCACCAAGATGGCCGAATCGACCCCAAGTTTCGAATAAAAATTTGGAGAAAATAAAATATGTATTCTAAAAAAATATGATTCACTCAATTTTTAGTTATACTTTAAAATTAATGACCAAAATAACCTTCAGGCAATGAAATATGTCTAAAATTTAGAATTAAGCTCCTTTTACAATTTTTTACAATTTCATTTTATAATAAAAATTGCATAATATTTTAATAAAATAGTGAAATACATGGTTTTTATCATGGAAAACATTATAAAATTATCATTATTTGATAAAAAAATGGACAGAAATTTTCTCTATCAAATACCCCCACACTTAAACCATGCTTGTCCTAAAGAATAAAATCTCAACATAGAAATCAGAGGCCACAAATGATACCAATATTAAAATTCCAATGAAAAAAAATCAAACATTTTTTAATGTGAAATAAAACATTAAAAAATCCACATAAAAAATAAATTTAATTTCCCATTTTTCAAAGAAATAATCAAATCAGGTATTTTTATTTTTCAATTTGAAAAATTATGGAACATCTCCTTTCATTCATTCAAGCTGCTTGATTCATTAATATTAAACATGACAAGTCATGATTTACAAAAAATTTGTTTCTTTTCTCTCATCACTAATGATACAATTCATGTTGAGTTATGCTTATATCACAAGAACATGCTCTTTATCCAGAGTCTTGTAAATGAACTACTTTCTTCACATTGTAATGACAAATCACAAATATAATCATGAGGACTATGAATTAAGGTTCTATTGAATCTGAGGTTTAAGGTTAGTAGGATTTGATGCTTTAAAAATAAAGGATCCAGGAGGAGGATAATATCTTATGTAATATGAATGATATCCAAAGTAAAAATTTAATGAAATTCTCCCCTTAAATGTATCGACACCACTTCCCTAAACTCAATGAACAGGTTATGATAAAGTAATCATAATTAATTATTTGTGGACCCTCTTGAGTATTTTTTTATTTTGTAATATTAATTTCTTTTTTCAAAGGTTATTGTTAGAAAAATCCTCATATCCATCACCTAACCACATATGATTATAAAATCATTGGTATTGAAAATGGTGATTTTTGTTTTACCAAATCTCAACCCATCTTTTTATTTTTATTTGATCATTTTGTCATTTTTTGACATTTTGTTAATTCAATAGGGGCATACAATATAGTATAATGAATTATTCTAAAAACATTTACAATTACCACATTAATACCCCCACACTTCTTCCATACAATATATATAATTCACTCCACCTTAATTCCATTTACCCCGACACTTCATCATTAAACTATCATGAAAATACTCAATGGATGGTAAGAATTGATATAAATGGCTTGAAACAAGGCCCATTACTATAAATTATATTCATGGTATCTATGGGACAAACTAATTATTGATGTAAAGGTGGTCTTTTAATGAAACATATCTTTTCAAAGGAAGCCTCAATAATTTTAATTGTGGTTTTTCATTGTCATAGATTTGAAAAGTATTAATACAAGTTCTGGTCGGTTACAAGTCCCAAGATCACTCAAGAAATCTTCTCAAGAATAAATAAGAAGTAATTGGTCTAGAAATCCTCTTATGAATGGGAAATATAACATTTTAAAATCACTCATTGCATAACTAATAATAACAAATCAATTCACATGATCTTCAGAAATTCAAAACATGAAAGTTGGTAAGGAAATTTCATTTACATGAATTAATTAATTCTTTCAAATCACGAGCCTTTATATCAATATCCATGATTCATTTTAAAAATTCAATTCTTTATTTCAATAATTTAATCATATCAAAATTTTAATATAATTCATTCAATCACTCGGTTCCTAAGAAACTCATGTCTTTTATATTAGTCATGTAAAGAATAATTCAAGTGTGGGCATGAAATTTTATCTTTAAAACTCAAAACATGTTGTGGAAAAAAAATGTAGAGAGTTTACAATATAAAACACTAAAAGTGAACTACCTTTTTTCCTAAAACATAGTCCTTACGCATCGCTATCAAGGGATTCCTTCCACCCTTATGAACCTATAAAATAAAAAAACTCAATTAAGCATAAGAATCATGCCATTATGATCAAAAGAGACAGAAGGAGTGGGATACATGATAAACTTATTATATGAAATGAAATTGAAATCCAAATTCCTAGAAAGTAAGTGAAGATAAATATTGGTATGATCCCCCAAGTGGGACCTAAATTTTTACTACCTTTATAGGGATGTACCAGCTATTATCCAAAGTCCTGTGGAGGATGAAGCTTCTTATATTTGAACCACCACATATATATTTTCTCATCTTTTGATTCATCCTTTTGGTTGAGTAATAATTTATGGATAGATTATATCATATCCTTCCACATCACAATTTGGTATAGCTTTCATGGTTGGGTTTCGATGAAGTATGAATCACCCTCCTTCTTGGTTTCTACTTGTGCAATCTCTTCTTCCTTATCCAGTAGATTCCCATGGTATGATACATAAAAATTATAGTCAATGGGAATTTAAGAGTGTAAATTTGTTGAATAAAATTAAAACATTAAGTATTAATATAACATTATTCCCAATAAAAGTAATTTTCTTTTTGAATGGTTTCATTATGAAAATACACTGGCATCACCTCATGAAGTTCCTTGGGAAAATATTCAACATGTCCATGGAGCTCCATTTGTTCCCCCGTAGGTGCACATTTAGGCTCTTTTTTATCCTCCAAGGCATAGTTGATATTGAAAGATTCTGTATAATCAAAACCATATGGAGTGACATAGAATTCATATTCAATAAATTTAGAAGAGAAAGGGACAATTAATGGTTCAATACCCTATGTCGGTTCTGCTTCAATATCTTCTTTAGTGGTAAGTGCCACATGGGGTAGACACTTTGAGGATAATGGTAGGTGGTCAGACTCATCCATATTGACTTCAAATATCATCACTTGGGTAGTTTCATCCGTATCTATTGTTGGCTCTTCCTTTCTTTATGGTATGTGGAGATCAGGTAATTCCTCGTAATTAATTAGAGAAATCATCCAATACTAATTAATCTCCCACTAGTAGCTCATCAGGTACATCTTCCTTTTTTTCGACCTAACGTTTCTATTCCGTATTAGGGTTGGATTGTTCCATTAATTAAAGAACATAATCAAAAGCTCTATCATCCTTTCTGATGAGTAGTTTAATGATTTCATAGAGTTCATTCACATGAGTTCTTCTGAATTA
Source organism: Viscum album (assembly GCA_963277665.1). Lineage (NCBI taxonomy): Eukaryota > Viridiplantae > Streptophyta > Magnoliopsida > Santalales > Viscaceae > Viscum > Viscum album. The sequence goes on along the minus strand of OY728155.1, from coordinate 376,692,244 downwards.
TTCAACTTCTTTTTTTTGTTACACCTGAGAGTAATTTATTAATGCACAATAATTTGAAACTGAATACATTAGGGAAGTGTTTTTTTAGTTTTTTTAAAGAAATCAAATCTATCTAAGATGTGAAAATAGAAAAAATAAATTTACTAATGATTGGCTACCTGGAAATGATACCGATTTTGACAGACACCTATTGTAGGGTGTGGAAATAACTAATAAATGATTTTCCTAGTGAAACATAGAGGATGACCAAGGTCATCTCTATTGAGGAGAATTTAAGTTTGGTTCACTTACATTATTCTAATTCAACTAAACTATATCTTTTTATTATTTTCTATTTAAATTAATGTGATGAAAATATTTTTGTGTTTTTTGATTATTTTAAAAATAAAAACTATCATACAATGAATACACAATGATTTGAGGAATAATGAACTTGTTTTTAGAGTTTAGTCTTATCTTGAATCATTATTCTTATTTATATGATTGATTCTAGTTTGATAACTCAATCATAAAATATCATGTTTGAATCACTATTCATTCCTAGAATAGAAATAGATTGAGTTGCATGTCCTTGGGGACCATAAAAAATATGGGACATTCAGCTCCCCCAGGAATACTACTCACATCTATCACAAAATTAGAATAAACTTCAAAGAAAATTCAAGAACACCTTGACCTCCTCCCGAGACATGTATCAGGGTTATCCTCACATTTCTATGTATAGTAGATCGTAGTGGTGGATGGATGAGAAGAGAGAGAGAGAGAAATAGAGAAAACGAAAGGAGAGAGGGAGAGGGGAAGATTAAACAATTTATAATGAATTTAAAAAAAATATAATAAAAATAATATTACATATTAATATTATTAATTAAGAAAATAGATTTTGAAAGAGGAGAGAGAAAGAAAAATAATTTGAAATTAATATTGGGATATTATAAATATCGATTATAATAATATTAATAATAATAATAATAATAGTTTTTATTTATTATTATTATTATTATTATATAATTAATTAAAGGGTGGAAACCAAAATTAAAATTCATGGATTTATTGAAATGATATTTAAATTCAAATTTATATTAAAACTAAATCAAAACTAAAATAAAAATAAAATAAAAATAAAAAAGAAGGGGGAAGATAGGAGTAGCAGCAGCCCATGCCCTGGTGGGATCCCTCTAAGGATGAGGGTGTTGAGCTGATGATATGGGAAGGAGGTGAGAGCCTCCTTTTATAGGCAGAATTCTGTCCTCCAAAATTTTTCGCATTGTTGGCCTATTACAAGGTCGATTCACGTGTGGACCCCTTAATAATAGTTGTTCCTAAATGTTTTTTTGATTCTCCTTCAAAAATTCTACTAATTTGGACACCTTATAAATGAGATATGGATTTTGCATTTGAGTTTTTTGTTTCTGAATGCAGGTTTTGGGAAGCTTCCTTCAAAAATATAACATCCAATGGAAGCATTAGTGACTTAAAAACTACCCCAATTTTTTTAGATTCGACCCAATGTGTGCACGTTCTATTCTAGGTGGAATAGAATTCATTGATGGTGTGTAGGCTGAGATTTTGTTATGTGGTGGGGTCCACACTGTCGGCCCGAAAAAATATTCAACTTCATTGATTTTTTATGGACACTAGATGGCCGAATCAACACCTTGTCCAGAAGAAAAATTTATAGGAAATAATATATGGATTAACAAAAAATAATATTCAATAAATTTGGAATTATATTTTAAAATTTATAAACAAAATACCCATGACGTAAAAAAATCTTTCAAAAATCTAGAATTAAGCACCTTTTACAATTTTTCTAATTTTCATTCTATAATCAGAATTGCACAATATTTTAATAAAAAAATAAAATACATCGTTTTTATCATTGAAAATCATTAAAAATTATCATTATTTCATATAAAAAATATTCACATATATTTTCTTTATCACCGGGTTGTTGAGAGCACCAGTAGGAAACACGTTGGGGGATATTGTACCTACCCATACCCGTGTTGCCCAAGTCGAGGATCAATGTAATATGGTCATCATTCTGTGGCATGCGCAATTAGGATATCATCAACCATAATTCTCTTATTGGTGAGTTTCTAGAATAGCGTGACTTTTTCATGATCCTCTTTCATCTTATACACTAAATCAGATAGGTCAGAGGGCTTGACTGTCCATGCACGTGCATTGCCTTTGTTGGGATCTCGACCAAAGGGTAATGATTCAGTAAGTTCTATGAGGCCATGTGTCAACCTTTTTTTGTGAGTTTGGAAACCAAAAGTGTCTACCATGTTCTGTTCTACCCTAAAGAGCTATTATTATTCTTCAGATCCTATGTTTGTTCCCCCTTCAGGGTACCTTTCTGGGATGACCATGTTTATTGCAACGAAACCAGAAAGAATATCCATGATATCATTTGGTGAACCAGGTTGGCATAGGATTGGAATGAAATACTGGGCAGAACACATCCCCCAGCCATAGATTTGGATATTTGTAATCGTATTTAATAATTATGTAGAGAACTGTAATGATCTGGACACATCATTGTTAGAGGTTTGTATGATGAATGTGCGATGAAGAGTGTTATGCAACGGGATGTGAAACCAGCTCAACTAGGTGGAACTGCTATCTATTGTCGTTGAATTGTTATTGACTCTTGGGGTATGATTACCATTTATAAAAAAGATAGAAATGAATTATCCCTAAGGTTTATTGGAAGCATATAACATTGTCATAGTTAAGGGATTGCAGAACGTTGAAAGATGTAGTTTCAATTTGCCAGAACATCTTAGGAAAATGGTCCACCAATAAAATGTACCAGAAAATACTATGCCCAGACTCCCGATTTGACCCATGTTTGACACACTCATCGAATGGGGGTAGTTGAGGGTCCTGTATCAGTACTAATGTAGATCTTAGCAATGGTGGATTAGCTGGTGGAGAGTATGTCATGCGAGCCGACAAACAACTACATCTTGGGATCCTTCTTATGGACTATTCTACCTATACCACCACATCCCTGTAGGAAGGGGAACTGAACAAGGATTATCATACATTATTGGTAGTCATTATCAATGGATTATGATGGTTTTCATCTTTGATATATCCCTAGAACAGTTCCCCAAAGTCTCTTGTGGAATACGATAATTATCTTGGTGAGGACAGGGTGGAGTGCATAGCAGGACCCTTGAAAGGAGCCAAATAATCCTCCTACTATATGTATCTACAGATGGATTTTGGATCCAAGGAATCTTTCATTACAAAATGAGAAAACTGATATGCCTAGTTCACACCCATACCCCAATATAGAGGATTCTAGAGATAGTTCCATCACAAAGTCACACTCCTCTCCATATTATAAATTGTTGATAGGTTTGATTTTGATTTGAGGATTCTAAGAGTTTTCCTCTAACGGGGATAACCTACCCTCTAACCCTGGGATTTCTCTTCAATGCATGGTAATATTTGAGATGGGGAGGACCTCTTCTTTGTTACGTCAGGGTGCGAGGAGCACCCAACCACATGTATAAAGGAACATAAGGAGGACATCTATTGTTGGGAACACTGAAGCAAGGAGGACCTTTTCTCTGTTTGATGTTGTCATAGGGAGGGCTTCCGCTTGAGTTGGTGATGATGTGAAGAGGACCTTCACATCAATATACTGAACCATGGGGAGAACCCCCATACCTGAGCCCATGGGAATGAGGAGGACCTTTATTTTGGGGGCCTATCAGATGGGGATGACCTCCGCTCTGGTTGGCGGTAGTACGAGGATGAACTCCGTACTAAAAGAGATCATCATGGGTTGGCCCACGATGGCTGGTGCTTATGGAAATGGCTGGAAATGTTTTCTCAGTCTTCATAGGGGGTGGTTGGGATCTCAATCATTCTCGAGTGTACTGGTTCTCCTGCTCTATAGTAACAAGGAGCTAGTAACACACATCAGTAAAATCTCCATCCACTCAAGCCATAGTAGATGATTCCCCCTCACAGGAATCCCCATAATATTTCAACCAATGTTGATGTCGGGTTTTCCATGCTTGGGATAGATTTTCAGGGTTTATGGACCACATACTCCCCAATCTGCGGGACAAACTTACGGCACTGACATGACCTAGTGGGAGCCCTTCTTAGTGGCTCCCTGAATGAATTCGCAGCCAGGAGGACTCATACATCCCTTATATAATTTGTATAAGGGAGTGATTCATAAGATAATTTTGTGAAGAGGCTTTCTAAATGATGGATGATTGGACTAGGGAGCCAAAGCTCTTTATGCAGCCCTTGGTGGCTCTAGAGATGGTGGGTCACAGAAGCCACTAAATCAGGACCAACCATATCCCTCTTCAGGATGACCCCCACCTGTTTGTACCATTGAATGAGTGTATCAATAACCCTCTATTGAATATATTCATAAGGTGAGATGGGACATGGATTACTAGTAGCTATGGACATGGGATCTATCACAGAAGAGGTGAAGCCATGTGGGTTTTTTGGATTTGTATTGTCCACGCCCATGTGTTTGTGGAAAGGAGGTTATTAGTTTCCTGTAGTTGTAGCGTGGGACCTGCAATGTAGGATGATTAACACATTTGTAACGATAGTGGGAAAGTGATTCCCAGTTCCCCAGTTCCATTAATTCTTCCATGGATGGATTGAATGATCCACATTGACCACGCCACAAACCGGGATACCAAACTATTAATTATGCCAAATCCTAGTAAGTTTCACGACATGCACACATTTGTTTAGTGAGAGATAGTGACAGATGGATGGATCTAATGACATTTTTATCTACCAATGTCTTGAATGTTACTAATCCCCATATTATAGAGAATCAGTTCACATTGATTTCACCATTTCTATTTTTTTGGATTTCTCTAGAGTAGACATTGTATGTGGCGACTTCCTAATTGTTTCCCCACATTACCTATTTCCAAATAAGTGTATCATTCATAACTTCTGTAGAGATTTTTTCTCCTTGAATGATGTGGGATGATGGGATTTCGGTCTATCCTTCCATGGATATCTCAACAGAATTTGTCACTAGTCTATGTCACCCATAAATATTAAGATGTTGTTCGTGAAAATATTCATGTTTCCATATCTTCATTGACTCGAGTTAATTACATTTCTTCTGTTAGGACATTCTAAGGGGTCTAGTCCAGGGAAAAACCTTTGATAATGGGACTAGTAAGGTAGTGATTAGAATGCATGTCTGGATGAAGAAACACTAGTATGTCTAGATTTTCCCTCCCGATTGGGCTTCTATAGGGTGCTGATGGTCGAGGCATCCCATGTAGAATGTGAGGAATTGTATACTAATGGCATGTACCCATGATTGTCCTTGGATTCCCATTTTTAACACAAGGTATGTGGAAATTTTATCATCTAGCTAAGATAGACCGGACTGATCATAACACCGATGAGAGTGGATCAAACAAGTACTTATCTAGGCGAAAGATCCTGGAAGGTTAACCAACTGTATGGATCAGAATGCCTGAGGATGATGGATTCAGGGTGGTGTGCCCTAAAAAGGGAACATTTCACATCGTGAAGGTTGACCTGTACACCCTAAATTGTGAATTATATGATGGTGGGTTCCAACAATGGGGCCACCAAGGTATACCATTGGCTAGGATTAACCCTCATCGAGGCCTTATACGTACACAAAAGGGAAAAACCCATGTAGTTCGTATAGGTAATGCATGAAATTAGGGTGTACACAATATAAAATGACCCAAATATGTGTTGGGGATTACATGTGGTTAACAATCCATTTGCTATATATAGCAATTTAATGAATTGGGATTAGACGCGATTAACTTTCCGTATGGATGGCATGATCTGACTAGGATGTAGATGCCCGAGTAAAAATCAGGATGGATATAGATGAAGTGTCGAAGGGTGGAGTGAATAAGGATGGAACTAAGAACTGGTTTTAAGGTGGATGTTTTGGTCTTGAACCATATAGAGGCTTCCTATGTATCCTCATGTGGGAGAAAATCAAGGACCATGTAGTTCTGGAATGGGGTGACGTGTCTTTTGGGTAGGCGGCTCAGGATAATGTTTGCATGGATGGGAATTGAAGGAATCATAACCTAAAGGTTAAGTCATGATCTTACCAAAATAAAAAGTCTTTAGGGAGATACCAAGATGAGACATGTTAGGTGGGCTTGAACCTTGTAAAGGATTCCTACATATGTTTCTCAAAAAGGGAAAAGATCAAAGTTCACATAGTACATGAGTGGAGGATATGAACACGGGTGTACACACAGTACACCAACCCATAGAATGATTGGGTATTACACATGGTTATCATCCCATCGTAATCAGGAAAATCCTTTTTAGAGTATTATGGATGGAGTGTTGTAATTGCGCACAACGATGTCCTAGGAACTGGTCTGACAGCACTAGGGGCACACTAAGGATGTGGGTCCCAACAAAGGGGACACCGAAGTTTACTAGTGTTTTGGGTTGAACCTTAGGGAGGCTTCCAACATAACCCAAAGGGATCAAAACACATGTAGTTGGAAATCATATAGTTTAACGTCCTATGGGATAAAGGGGCTATATATTTTAACGTCATGTGGGGTGAGGGTGAACTGGAGTGAAGTGGTCAGGACTAATGTGTGATGGGCTTGAACCTTAGAGATTCTTCTTACATACCGTGACTGAAAAGGGAAAGGGAAAATGTATATGTTTTTCAATGGATAGGGAATTGGGATTATTCGTGGTTAGCGTCCTATTTGAATGCAATGGTTGATGATTACTCTAAGCCCATGTGAGACATTCTTTGTGTGAGAAATAAGAGGTAGAATCAGACATGATGATAGTGGCATAAATAGTGTGGCCACGAGGAATGTTGTGGGGATTATGCATGGATAGGGGACCACTACAAGAATATTGAGACTTACTATATGACAGAATCCCGAGTAGGGGTCCATATGTCGGAGAAGGATATGACCACCGTACATGGAGAACCCTATCAAGCGGTGTTGGGGATTAAGCAAGGGATTTATGAGGAATTCATGGTGAAAATACAGAGATAAGGGGACTGAGAGGGTGTTATAACCAATCTTCTTCATGGTCCTCTTGTGACTTGTCACTTATGTGGTGATCAGATTTTAATGTCATGTGTTGTGGATGTGGGGTTTCTTGGTAGTTTAATGTCCAACATCTTAGATGATGAGGATTTACTCCTAAACTATATGACTTACATAACTTATACCAACCCAAACTTAAGGGGGGAGGGGGAGGCACCACAAATACAATATTAGGGATTCTGGAGTGATCCATTACGGGGTTCATATTATCTTGGTTATGAGAATAAGGAATAGATGTTATCATTCATTTTCAAAAAAGCATGAGACATGGAAAAAAAACATATAGAACCACATAGGGAATAATGAAATCACTACATACATTCCTATAGGTCCACACAGAATAGGAATTCACGAAGCAGAAGGAGGCACATAGTGGAGCTTCACAAAGAACAAGTGCTTCGTGAAGAGGTTCTTCATGAAGATATAGTGCTTTGTGATGTGAAGGTGATTTGTGAAGGAGAGTACTTCATGAATCATATTGAACCAACCAAGATGTGGAGTCTATAGGTTCTTGGAGGGTGGTTTGTGAAGATTGAGTGCTTTGTGATCTTCCAAGTACCCAAAGGGGTGTTCTTCCTTTATGACAGAAAAAAGGATCCGTTAAAGGCATCCCTTCTTGATTTAGGGGTAAATTTGAGTAAAGATAAAGGGGTTTAGTAATGCTCAAGAACCTCTGATGATTAATTTTATGAACAAGTAACATAGTAGAAGATGCTTTGTGATTTTAGATTTTGGTAAGAAAAAGGATAGGGTTTCCAATATTTGGAGTGAGGAGAGCCAGGTACTTATAGGACCCAGGGGGTAATGTGATGAGGGTTTTTCATGAAGAAATTTACACCTCACAACAAGAGGATGATCTTCCATGTTTCTCGGAGTTGTAGATGAATCTGTCACTCCCTGTGCTGTAGTTTTAGTAGATCTCGACTCTCGTTATGTTCCTTAGACTCGTCGAAGTGTATGTCACGTCATTGGCAGCAGTTTTTGTTGCTCCTGAAAAATGTAATGTTCCTTTGACTCATAGAGGAGTCAGTCACTTCCACCACGACATTCACAAAAGCGGCTTCATGGATTAGCAGAAATGAAGGATTTTTGGAGGATTTTCATGGGGTGGACCATATTAGAAAATTTTCTTCTTCCATTGCAGATTTATCCAGAGAATCTGAATTTGGCACTAATAGAGCTATTTATCTATTTTTTTAGATATTTTGTCTAAATCACTTATTTATCTCATTTTATCAGGTTTTAAAAGATGATATTCTAAGAAAGTGTGTCTAAAAGTATATGTTAGGTGTTGTATATGTTTATGCTACATTTTTTGAGTGTTAAGGTGTGGGTCATTAAATAAACACATTGGGTAGTCCATGTGAGACACTAAATTTATTACTATTTGAATTTAAATTGATTGCATATGGCTGTGATATGTCATTGGGTATTACCTAGTCTGTTTAATTACACTATATTATGTAATAAAAATTTGACCATCTGGTTAGGTTAGACTAGTTGTCTTTTTTAATTTAATTGTTTTATATTATTGTACTATTTTTTAGAATGAAATGGAAATTTCCCGAGGATTTGTAGTGATATTGATCACCATGACTGAGGCGGTGTCAATTATAGGGAGATGGTGTGGCCTGATATTCATGGTGTGATGATGATCATTAGGTTGAGGAAGCATTGCTCATTGGGATTGAGGTAATGAGGTCATCATTGTTGTGGAAAAGGCCCATGGGAATTTAGATGGTGTTGAACATCAGAATTTAGATGTATTTTCACATGTGGAATGTGGTACTAGATGATGTGGCTTAAGAAATTTTAGTGATTTTATATCACCATTATAGATTGATGAACCATTGGATCCATGTTCACATAGATAGGACTCAGTGGAGGAGGTCTTTACCAAACATTGTGGGTGGAGGCCCCTATAGATATTTCATCCCATGGTATGGTATTGACCATTAGTCAAGGAGGATAAAATAACTATAGAAATCCATGGTCAATGGTCATTGACCATTAAGTGAAGGATATGATAACATCAGTTGGGGATCATGATTGTAGTTATCTATGAGGGTGATGGGACAGAATTATTGTTGGATGAATATCATCATTCCTCAAGATTTAGGGCTATTCAGACAATGATGATTTATTATATATTTGAGGATAGAAATCGTTATTCCTCAGGATTTCATGCTACTAAATTGAACGTTACAATTTTAATGGAGGTCTAAGGGACCATGGACGATTTAATGGGAATTCAAGTAGTATGTAAATACATTCTCAATATGCGTTATAGGTGGTATCAAATGGCATGAGGTTCCATGTGACAAGTTTATTGGTGGAACCTATGGTTTACTTGGTGTTATATTCTTTACGGTATTCCAAGGAACTATAACATGGGTCCTTTCCACTACAAATATATATTCATAGACATGCATTGTATGAAAAATATAAGTATGGGGGTTCATGTTCAGAGATATATTGGTGTTGGATTATGGAGTTGAAATGGTCACTTGTGGCTCTTGTGCACAAGTGGATGTAATAATTTATATTTATTTGTGTCTTTATTCTATTCATTATGTATTCATATGAATTGTGGATTAAAGAAAGAAACGCATTGGTGGTGGCATACTATGCTCATAAGGACAACCAACATGGGACACTCAGGATTTGTGTGTACTTTATGTCTTTGAGATCTGTTATGGGATCAA